>OY726520.1:111024690-112508203 GCA_963383655.1 Bathymodiolus septemdierum
ACAAGTCATCAAATGTATCTTGCAACCTATTTTTCAATACATTTATTAGTTCATACCTCATAGCAATACATTATTCTCACCAAAATGAGCAACCTATTTATTAATTTTTATAGGCTGGTCTTTAGACAGGGTGTATTATAGTATACATGTTTGTATTTGTATATTGATGACTATCTATATGGAGTAACATGTTCCACTCCAACTCTACTTCGCTCTGGCTGTTTTTTTCTTCAAATTTTACTAGATTATTAGGAATGATGGTTTAAGGTTCAGAACTCTTTTTAATCATTTTCACTTTTATCATTCCAGAGTTATGGGACTTGATCACATAAACAATAATCTGTTGTAAACATGTTATAAACTAACCTCCACTTTCCCTCAACCAATATCGTTCAAACTTCCCCAGATATTTGGGAATGATGGTCTGATGGTTTTTATATTTTCGACAATTTTTTATTCTTATGTTCCAGAGTTATGGGAGTATTCTAATGAAAAGTAATCTGTCATAAACATGTTGTCTCCTTATTCAAGTTTTCCTTGACCTATTTTCTAAAACCTTACCAGCTTATTAGGAATGGGAGTTGTAAGGTCCATGTACCTCTTGACATGTCTCACTTCAGTTATTCGAGTGTTTTTTGACTTTATACAGGTTCTGCACACATAATGGCACTGGACATTTAGCAACCAACAGTAAATCTTAATAACCCAGCATTAGTACCTCTAATCTGTTAGTCTGAGGGGACTATCTCATTATTTATTTTGAGGTATGAGTTTTATTCCTGTTTGAATACCTCACAGTGACTAACAGATATGGCACAATATTTAAAGAGCACTTACTTAACCTTTACTTTTAACCCATGTTATAGATACATGTAGATGTTAAAGTCAAAGCCATCTGTTGTTAAATTTATATTCAAGAAAATTAAGTGATTGCACATTTTCCTTAATAATAATAATATTATTATTATAATAATAATTATAGTAATATTATTATTAATGGCAAAAAGTTTCCTGAATTCATTCAGTTAATATATTATTGTTCTTTTTTTTTAGTAAGCAAAATTAAAAGACAAGAAGATTCCAAGAGAACTTTATTGAAAACAGCACCTGATGTAGACGAAAGACTTCTTATACATGAATACTTTCTCAAGACTTTAGACCCAAGGTTAGTCACCTGATGTAGACGAAAGACTTGTTATACATGAATACTTTCTCAAGACTTTAGACCCAAGGTTAGTCACCTGATGTAGACGAAAGACTTCTTATACATGAATACTTTCTCAAGACTTTAGACCCAAGGTTAGTCACCTGATGTAGACGAAAGACTTCTTATACATGAATACTTTCTCAAGACTTTAGACCCAAGGTTAGTCACCTGATGTAGACGAAAGACTTCTTATACATGAATACTTTCTCAAGACTTTAGACCCAAGGTTAGTCACCTGATGTAGACGAAAGACTTCTTATACATGAATACTTTCTCAAGACTTTAGACCCAAGGTTAGTCACCTGATGTAGACGAAAGACTTGTTATACATGAATACTTTCTCAAGACTTTAGACCCAAGGTTAGTCACCTGATGTAGACGAAAGACTTCTTATACATGAATACTTTCTCAAGACTTTAGACCCAAGGTTAGTCACCTGATGTAGACGAAAGACTTCTTATACATGAATACTTTCTCAAGACTTTAGACCCAAGGTTAGTCACCTGATGTAGACGAAAGACTTCTTATACATGAATACTTTCTCAAGACTTTAGACCCAAGGTTAGTCACCTGATGTAGACGAAAGACTTGTTATACATGAATACTTTCTCAAGACTTTAGACCCAAGGTTAGTCACCTGATGTAGACGAAAGACTTGTTATACATGAATACTTTCTCAAGACTTTAGACCCAAGGTTAGTCACCTGATGTAGACGAAAGACTTCTTATACATGAATACTTTCTCAAGACTTTAGACCCAAGGTTAGTCACCTGATGTAGACGAAAGACTTCTTATACATGAATACTTTCTTAAGACTTTAGACCCAAGGTTAGTCACCTGATGTAGACGAAAGACTTCTTATACATGAATACTTTCTCAAGACTTTAGACCCAAGGTTAGTCACCTGATGTAGACGAAAGACTTCTTATACATGAATACTTTCTTAAGACTTTAGACCCAAGGTTAGTCACCTGATGTAGACGAAAGACTTCTTATACATGAATACTTTCTCAAGACTTTAGACCCAAGGTTAGTCACCTGATGTAGACGAAAGACTTCTTATACATGAATACTTTCTTAAGACTTTAGACCCAAGGTTAGTCACCTGATGTAGACGAAAGACTTCTTATACATGAATACTTTCTCAAGACTTTAGACCCAAGGTTAGTCACCTGATGTAGACGAAAGACTTGTTATACATGAATACTTTCTCAAGACTTTAGACCCAAGGTTAGTCACCTGATGTAGACGAAAGACTTCTTATACATGAATACTTTCTCAAGACTTTAGACCCAAGGTTAGTCACCTGATGTAGACGAAAGACTTCTTATACATGAATACTTTCTCAAGACTTTAGACTTAAGTTTAGTCACCTGATGTAGACGAAAGACTTCTTATACATGAATACTTTCTCAAGACTTTAGACCCAAGGTTAGTCACCTGATGTAGACGAAAGACTTCTTATACATGAATACTTTCTCAAGACTTTAGACCCAAGGTTAGTCACCTGATGTAGACGAAAGACTTCTTATACATGAATACTTTCTCAAGACTTTAGACCCAAGGTTAGTCACCTGATGTAGACGAAAGACTTCTTATACATGAATACTTTCTCAAGACTTTAGACCCAAGGTTAGTCACCTGATGTAGACGAAAGACTTCTTATACATGAATACTTTCTCAAGACTTTAGACTTAAGTTTAGTCACCTGATGTAGACGAAAGACTTCTTATACATGAATACTTTCTCAAGACTTTAGACCCAAGGTTAGTCACCTGATGTAGACGAAAGACTTCTTATACATGAATACTTTCTCAAGACTTTAAACCTAAGGTTAGTCACCTGATGTAGACGAAAGACTTCTTATACATGAATACTTTCTCAAGACTTTAAACCCAAGGTTAGTCACCTGATGTAGACGAAAGACTTCTTATACATGAATACTTTCTCAAGACTTTAGACCCAAGGTTAGTCACCTGATGTAGACGAAAGACTTGTTATACATGAATACTTTCTCAAGACTTTAAACCCAAGGTTAGTCGCCTGATGTAGACGAAAGACTTCTTATACATGAATACTTTCTCAAGACTTTAGACTTAAGTTTAGTCACCTGATGTAGACGAAAGACTTCTTATACATGAATACTTTCTCAAGACTTTAGACCCAAGGTTAGTCACCTGATGTAGACGAAAGACTTCTTATACATGAATACTTTCTCAAGACTTTAGACTTAAGTTTAGTCACCTGATGTAGACGAAAGACTTCTTATACATGAATACTTTCTCAAGACTTTAGACCCAAGGTTAGTCACCTGATGTAGACGAAAGACTTCTTATACATGAATACTTTCTCAAGACTTTAAACCTAAGGTTAGTCACCTGATGTAGACGAAAGACTTCTTATACATGAATACTTTCTCAAGACTTTAGACCCAAGGTTAGTCACCTGATGTAGACGAAAGACTTCTTATACATGAATACTTTCTCAAGACTTTAGACTTAAGTTTATTCACCTGATGTAGACGAAAGACTTCTTATACATGAATACTTTCTCAAGACTTTAGACCCAAGGTTAGTCACCTGATGTAGACGAAAGACTTCTTATACATGAATACTTTCTCAAGACTTTAGACCCAAGGTTAGTCACCTGATGTAGACGAAAGACTTCTTATACATGAATACTTTCTCAAGACTTTAAACCTAAGGTTAGTCACCTGATGTAGACGAAAGACTTCTTATACATGAATACTTTCTCAAGACTTTAAACCCAAGGTTAGTCACCTGATGTAGACGAAAGACTTCTTATACATGAATACTTTCTCAAGACTTTAGACTTAAGTTTAGTCACCTGATGTAGACGAAAGACTTCTTATACATGAATACTTTCTCAAGACTTTAAACCCAAGGTTAGTCACCTGATGTAGACGAAAGACTTCTTATACATGAATACTTTCTCAAGACTTTAGACCCAAGGTTAGTCACCTGATGTAGACGAAAGACTTCTTATACATGAATACTTTCTCAAGACTTTAAACCCAAGGTTAGTCACCTGATGTAGACGAAAGACTTCTTATACATGAATACTTTCTCAAGACTTTAGACCCAAGGTTAGTCACCTGATGTAGACGAAAGACTTGTTATACATGAATACTTTCTCAAGACTTTAAACCCAAGGTTAGTCACCTGATGTAGACGAAAGACTTCTTATACATGAATACTTTCTCAAGACTTTAGACCCAAGGTTAGTCACCTGATGTAGACGAAAGACTTCTTATACATGAATACTTTCTCAAGACTTTAGACCCAAGGTTAGTCACCTGATGTAGACGAAAGACTTCTTATACATGGATACTTTCTCAAGACTTTAGACTTAAGTTTAGTCACCTGATGTAGACGAAAGACTTCTTATACATGAATACTTTCTCAAGACTTTAGACCCAAGGTTAGTCACCTGATGTAGACGAAAGACTTCTTATACATGAATACTTTCTCAAGACTTTAGACCCAAGGTTAGTCACCTGATGTAGACGAAAGACTTCTTATACATGAATACTTTCTCAAGACTTTAGACCCAAGGTTAGTCACCTGATGTAGACGAAAGACTTCTTATACATGAATACTTTCTTAAGACTTTAGACCCAAGGTTAGTCACCTGATGTAGACGAAAGACTTCTTATACATGAATACTTTCTCAAGACTTTAGACCCAAGGTTAGTCACCTGATGTAGACGAAAGACTTGTTATACATGAATACTTTCTCAAGACTTTAGACCCAAGGTTAGTCACCTGATGTAGACGAAAGACTTCTTATACATGAATACTTTCTCAAGACTTTAGACCCAAGGTTAGTCACCTGATGTAGACGAAAGACTTCTTATACATGAATACTTTCTCAAGACTTTAGACTTAAGTTTAGTCACCTGATGTAGACGAAAGACTTCTTATACATGAATACTTTCTCAAGACTTTAGACCCAAGGTTAGTCACCTGATGTAGACGAAAGACTTCTTATACATGAATACTTTCTCAAGACTTTAGACCCAAGGTTAGTCACCTGATGTAGACGAAAGACTTCTTATACATGAATACTTTCTCAAGACTTTAGACCCAAGGTTAGTCACCTGATGTAGACGAAAGACTTCTTATACATGAATACTTTCTCAAGACTTTAGACCCAAGGTTAGTCACCTGATGTAGACGAAAGACTTCTTATACATGAATACTTTCTCAAGACTTTAGACTTAAGTTTAGTCACCTGATGTAGACGAAAGACTTCTTATACATGAATACTTTCTCAAGACTTTAGACCCAAGGTTAGTCACCTGATGTAGACGAAAGACTTCTTATACATGAATACTTTCTCAAGACTTTAAACCTAAGGTTAGTCACCTGATGTAGACGAAAGACTTCTTATACATGAATACTTTCTCAAGACTTTAAACCCAAGGTTAGTCACCTGATGTAGACGAAAGACTTGTTATACATGAATACTTTCTTAAGACTTTAGACCCAAGGTTAGTCACCTGATGTAGACGAAAGACTTCTTATACATGAATACTTTCTCAAGACTTTAGACCCAAGGTTAGTCACCTGATGTAGACGAAAGACTTCTTATACATGAATACTTTCTCAAGACTTTAGACCCAAGGTTAGTCACCTGATGTAGACGAAAGACTTCTTATACATGAATACTTTCTCAAGACTTTAGACCCAAGGTTAGTCACCTGATGTAGACGAAAGACTTGTTATACATGAATACTTTCTCAAGACTTTAAACCCAAGGTTAGTCGCCTGATGTAGACGAAAGACTTCTTATACATGAATACTTTCTCAAGACTTTAGACTTAAGTTTAGTCACCTGATGTAGACGAAAGACTTCTTATACATGAATACTTTCTCAAGACTTTAGACCCAAGGTTAGTCACCTGATGTAGACGAAAGACTTCTTATACATGAATACTTTCTCAAGACTTTAGACTTAAGTTTAGTCACCTGATGTAGACGAAAGACTTCTTATACATGAATACTTTCTCAAGACTTTAGACCCAAGGTTAGTCACCTGATGTAGACGAAAGACTTCTTATACATGAATACTTTCTCAAGACTTTAAACCTAAGGTTAGTCACCTGATGTAGACGAAAGACTTCTTATACATGAATACTTTCTCAAGACTTTAGACCCAAGGTTAGTCACCTGATGTAGACGAAAGACTTCTTATACATGAATACTTTCTCAAGACTTTAGACTTAAGTTTATTCACCTGATGTAGACGAAAGACTTCTTATACATGAATACTTTCTCAAGACTTTAGACCCAAGGTTAGTCACCTGATGTAGACGAAAGACTTCTTATACATGAATACTTTCTCAAGACTTTAGACCCAAGGTTAGTCACCTGATGTAGACGAAAGACTTCTTATACATGAATACTTTCTCAAGACTTTAAACCTAAGGTTAGTCACCTGATGTAGACGAAAGACTTCTTATACATGAATACTTTCTCAAGACTTTAAACCCAAGGTTAGTCACCTGATGTAGACGAAAGACTTCTTATACATGAATACTTTCTCAAGACTTTAGACCCAAGGTTAGTCACCTGATGTAGACGAAAGACTTGTTATACATGAATACTTTCTCAAGACTTTAAACCCAAGGTTAGTCGCCTGATGTAGACGAAAGACTTCTTATACATGAATACTTTCTCAAGACTTTAGACTTAAGTTTAGTCACCTGATGTAGACGAAAGACTTCTTATACATGAATACTTTCTCAAGACTTTAAACCCAAGGTTAGTCACCTGATGTAGACGAAAGACTTCTTATACATGAATACTTTCTCAAGACTTTAGACCCAAGGTTAGTCACCTGATGTAGACGAAAGACTTCTTATACATGAATACTTTCTCAAGACTTTAAACCCAAGGTTAGTCACCTGATGTAGACGAAAGACTTCTTATACATGAATACTTTCTCAAGACTTTAGACCCAAGGTTAGTCACCTGATGTAGACGAAAGACTTGTTATACATGAATACTTTCTCAAGACTTTAGACCCAAGGTTAGTCACCTGATGTAGACGAAAGACTTCTTATACATGAATACTTTCTCAAGACTTTAAACCCAAGGTTAGTCACCTGATGTAGACGAAAGACTTCTTATACATGAATACTTTCTCAAGACTTTAGACCCAAGGTTAGTCACCTGATGTAGACGAAAGACTTGTTATACATGAATACTTTCTCAAGACTTTAGACCCAAGGTTAGTCACCTGATGTAGACGAAAGACTTCTTATACATGAATACTTTCTCAAGACTTTAGACCCAAGGTTAGTCACCTGATGTAGACGAAAGACTTCTTATACATGAATACTTTCTCAAGACTTTAGACTTAAGTTTAGTCACCTGATGTAGACGAAAGACTTCTTATACATGAATACTTTCTCAAGACTTTAGACCCAAGGTTAGTCACCTGATGTAGACGAAAGACTTCTTATACATGGATACTTTCTCAAGACTTTAGACTTAAGTTTAGTCACCTGATGTAGACGAAAGACTTCTTATACATGAATACTTTCTCAAGACTTTAGACCCAAGGTTAGTCACCTGATGTAGACGAAAGACTTCTTATACATGAATACTTTCTCAAGACTTTAGACCCAAGGTTAGTCACCTGATGTAGACGAAAGACTTCTTATACATGAATACTTTCTCAAGACTTTAGACCCAAGGTTAGTCACCTGATGTAGACGAAAGACTTCTTATACATGGATACTTTCTCAAGACTTTAGACTTAAGTTTAGTCACCTGATGTAGACGAAAGACTTCTTATACATGAATACTTTCTCAAGACTTTAGACCCAAGGTTAGTCACCTGATGTAGACGAAAGACTTCTTATACATGAATACTTTCTCAAGACTTTAGACCCAAGGTTAGTCACCTGATGTAGACGAAAGACTTCTTATACATGAATACTTTCTCAAGACTTTAGACCCAAGGTTAGTCACCTGATGTAGACGAAAGACTTCTTATACATGAATACTTTCTCAAGACTTTAGACCCAAGGTTAGTCACCTGATGTAGACGAAAGACTTCTTATACATGAATACTTTCTCAAGACTTTAGACCCAAGGTTAGTCACCTGATGTAGACGAAAGACTTCTTATACATGAATACTTTCTCAAGACTTTAGACCCAAGGTTAGTCACCTGATGTAGATGAAAGACTTCTTATACATGAATACTTTCTCAAGACTTTAGACCCAAGGTTAGTCACCTGATGTAGACGAAAGACTTCTTATACATGAATACTTTCTCAAGGCTAGACCCAAGTTTAGTCACCTGATGTAGACAAAAGACTTCTTATACATGAATACTTTCTCAAGACTTTAGACCCAATGTTACAGTCACATGTTTTTATATTAATATTTTAATTAAACATCTTTAAAATCAAAAGCTGATTTGTGGATTGTCAAGAGTAGCATGCATGCAAAACAGGAACAGTGTACACCAAATATATGTAAAACTCCAGATATATAATATTCACATTTTCAAGGGGCATAACTGTGTACTATCTGGTATTAATTAGTTGTAAATATGTAACAATCTGCAAAATCATTCGCTCTTCAAATTAAAACTGGGAATTTTCTGTAGTCAATGATGGCCTTTTGTGATTTTAGAAATACAACCACAGTACCATCTACTTACGATTGTAATGAATTGTTACTGTTGATTTAAACATTGATTCTATAGTTTTAAGGTTTACAAAACTAGAATATTTTCTTAAATACATGAATCATTTTTATGATTTAATATTATAGTTCCAGTAGCTTTAAAATTAGAGTTAAACCAGAGAATAGTGTTTGGATGGAAGAAACTAAGCTGAAAAATCTTACAATTTGTTTTCCCGAGGTAATTTTATATGATTATATCTATATATTGATGTCTGTTTGTAATAGACCATGAAGCTGAAATAGAATTTAATAGTATTAAATCATGAAGGTAAACAGTCAGCAGTTGACATGTTACCAAGCCAGAATACATATAGATTTTACAATTAGTGTTAGTTGTGTATTTCTGGTTATCAAATCTAGTTATTTAACAATGAATAATAATACATGAGTCTTGATGAGTTTATTATTTGATTTTATATAATAAGTTTAATATTATTTGATGTTATATAAGGAGAGCTGATAACCAACGATACACAAATTGGACAAACAAATAATTTTATGATAAGTAAAACTATCGATGAAAAAATAAAAACTGAGCCAGATTTGATTGCATGCCTAGTAATATCAACACTGAACAATGGTTAAACTGATTATCATAAATGTTGTACTGGATATGAATAATGAACAGCAAAATATAAGAATTATACATAAAGAAATATATTTATTGTTCAATAGAAACATTAACCTGTCAACTGTAAATGTTTATACAGGTCTGTTGTTGTTTATGTGTCAACTGTAAATGTTTATACAGGTCTGTTGTTGTTTATGTGTCAACTGTAAATGTTTATACAGGTCTGTTGTTGTTTATGTGTCAACTGTAAATGTTTATACAGGTCTGTTGTTGTTTATGTGTCAACTGTAAATGTTTATACAGGTCTGTTGTTGTTTATGTGTCAACTGTAAATGTTTATACAGGTCTGTTGTTGTTTATGTGTCAACTGTAAATGTTTATACAGGTCTGTTGTTGTTTATGTGTCAACTGTAAATGTTTATACAGGTCTGTTGTTGTTTATGTGTCAACTGTAAATGTTTATACAGGTCTGTTGTTGTTTATGTGTCAACTGTAAATGTTTATACAGGTCTGTTGTTGTTTATGTGTCAACTGTAAATGTTTATACAGGTCTGTTGTTGTTTATGTGTCAACTGTAAATGTTTATACAGGTCTGTTGTTGTTTATGTGTCAACTGTAAATGTTTATACAGGTCTGTTGTTGTTTATGTGTCAATTGTAAATGTTTATACAGGTCTGTTGTTGTTTATGTGTCAACTGTAAATGTTTATACAGGTATGTTGTTGTTTATGTGTCAACTGTAAATGTTTATACAGGTCTGTTGTTGTTTATGTGTCAACTGTAAATGTTTATACAGGTCTGTTGTTGGTTTATATGATGGATTCTTTCTATAACATATAACCTAATCATTCAAAAGTCTTATCCTGTAACAGGTCAATCAAAAAGGACCATTATTGTTATATATAGAACAATGAATATGAACGTGTGATATCATAATATAACATTTCATCTATACTTGTCTTAATACTTGTTTGGCTAATAATCTGTCTCCTTAACTATTTATGTAAAGTAAGGCTCTTTAACTATTTATGTAAAGTAAGGCTCCTTAACTATTTATGTAAAGTAAGGCTCCTTAACTATTTATGTAAAGTAAGGCTCCTTAACTATTTATGTAAAGTAAAAGGTACCACAATTTTGTTTGACCTGACCTTGTCTTGAACCTTGATCTCCACACACCAGGCAAACTTGTCTTGAACCTTGATCTCCACACACCAGGCAAACTTGTCTTGAACCTTGATCTCCACATACCAAGCAAACATACTAATCCATTACACTGTAAACATAGTTACTTCATAATTGATGACAAATTTGTAATGAAGTTATGTATTGAAAGTGATCAAACACAGAGATGTAAAAGTTGGTGTACAATTATAGAAATGAAGCCTATAATCAAGCTATATAATTCTTATAAATGATCCCCTTCAAATTCATAGAAATTTGGAATGTTGGATCCTCTTGCCAAACTAAGGTCAGTATATCCTAAAAAAAATAAGGTCATTGTGTCCTAGGCCATTGTTTAAACAATATTTATTTTTCATTGATGTCAATTTTAGCTTGACTATGCTGTGTCTTAATCTATTTTTACTATTTCAGCAAAGGAATTTGTACAATAAAATATTTGGTGGATATTTGATGAGGAAAGCTTTTGAATTGGCTTGGATCAATGCAACATTATATAGGTTTGTTATTGTTCTGATGTTACATTCATTTGTATATGATAAAGAATGAAATAGTCTTTTATATACATTTAAAAAGCAAGAAAACAAAGGATACATTTTAAAACTGAGAGCTGAAGGCAAACAATTTGATACCCCATTTGGTTTTGATGTTGTTAAATGATCTGGTATATATACAAGCTTACCTGAAGTATTGATATGATCAATACCACAAGTATGAAATAACAAATTTTCTAATATTTTTCTCTCATAAATAAAGTTATTCTCTATTATGATATTAAAGGCAATATTCTATAAATAGTCCATTAATTACTATCAATTTAATAACAAATAAGTACACTATCAACTATTCAACTTATTAGTTTCTTTTTTGCAACCAGGAAACAAAAATGAATGTTAATTTGGCAATATTTGGTAGGTCTTGAGAAATTAACTTATTTTTATTGTGTGTGAACTTGTCAAACCTTTTTTACAATGTCAGAAGAACTGAAGATATCTTTTTCACATATTGTTCAACTTTATAGTGAATTTGAGTTCATGTGGGTTTGAAGTAATCATTTAATATACATAAAACTTTCAAATATTAGAATAAATTGTTTAATTTTTGTAGCAATTCAAGGGTGCGTATAAGAATTGTAGATGACATTGTCTTCAGGAAACCAGTAGAAATAGGAAATCTGTTGTTCTTATCATCAGAAGTAAGTAATTGTATACAGGAAACCAGTAGAAATAGGATCTCTGTTGTTCTTATCATCAGAAGTAAGTAATTGTATATAGGAAACCAGTAGAATTAGGATCTGCTTATGGCATAGCATGAAAAAAAAAGACATTAATTTATGCCTTTTGGACATACTTAGTCTTCATTTAGAAGGTTTTTTTCTACCAGAAACCAAGGATTGTTTCTATTCATTACATACTTATTGTGTATTAAACATCATTATGTCGTCTGCATAGAAATCAACATATAGTAATATAGGGTGTCTCAGATTTAACAATATTGCACCTTTCACAGTGTTTGACTTGGTTTTTTTTCACCCCTTTCTATCATGTCAATATTTGTTGTATTAAAATATAGAGTGCTCTCCCGTGTTAGTAATTAATCTAAATAAAACAGAATTACCTCCCTTTGACCAATGTCAAATAACTTTTTGTATAAGTATTTATCACTAATTGTGGTAGCATTTAAAGATATTGTCTATATATTTTATTATGAAATACATTTTAAATACTGCCAAGACACAGATATATATTGATAAATCAACAATTTACTTCAACAATGGAAAACAATTTTGCGGGAGCCTGGGTAAGACAGAAAAATCGTTTTCACATATATTAACGGACTACTTTATCCAAGAGGTGAGAAATCACTATCTGTCACACTTTCCTTAATCTACAGTTCCTCCTTAACTACTTAATTGAAAACAAATACATTACATTCTACAGCTTAAGTTATGCACCTGCTTTTATTTTTTCATTATATTGATTTCTGTGGTTTACCAGAGCCAAACAGGGATTTTTAATATGGTACAGAGGGAGGAACACATCTCTAATCCACAATTCCTCAGACCATACCACAGAACCAATCAAATTTACACATGTTCTTTTACAGGAACTAAAGTTGTGCACTGTTACAGTTTAAATTTCCTGATGGGGTATCAGACCTATATATACTTTGTTGATTGTTCACATTGGAGGACAGGGCCCAGGTGGCTCAATGAGTTAGGTAGTTGTATTACCGAACAACTCATACAAGCCTTTCACCAATACGGCGTGTGTTCGCATCCGGCTTTGTAAATTACAAAAAAGGTGCACTCGACTAGCAGCTGCAAGTGATAAAGTTTACCAGTTGCTTGCCCATGGTCGGTGGTTCTCTCCGGTTACTCCGGCTTCTTCCACCACTAAAACTGGTTGCCATGATATAGCTGAAATACTGCTGAAAGTTGTGTTAAACACAATAAATCAAATCAAATCAAATCACGTTGAAGGATCCCCATTACAATTAATTCTAAAGTTTTAAACCTAAATTTATTTTGTAGATTGTTTACACTAAAGGATCCATGTTACAATTGAAAGTCCATGCTGAAGTATTAAACCCAACAGATGACACCAGAGCTACAACCAATGATTTCCATTTTACATTTGATTCTATGAAAGAGGATTTACCAAGTGTAATTCCTAAAACCTACGCAGGTATGAATGTACAGAATTTATTGTGTAGGTTAAAACACCTTAATATCATTCATCTGTTTTATTTACTGTAGCACAACAAATACATACTAGCACCATGTAGCCATGACAACTTCCACAGTATACTAGACATTTATCTGTATTGTCATTAGACATCCAATTGCCATGTATTTTGTACATACAGAATTTCTTTTGGCTCCACATCGGTGCAATTTTTTTTTTATATCAAAATTAACTGAAGGCCTATGTACTATGTAGTAGGAGAGAACATGAGAAGGCTTCCAATGTAAAATTCAACAAAATGTAAACAAACCAGTTTATTTCTTGGTGAACGGTTTTCGCTTAAGCATTGCAATATTTTTGACCTCGCCCCACATCCACAGGTTTTAAAATTCAGTGATCATTTTGCAAAATTTGGTCTGGGACTCCTTTATTAGAGCCAAAATGTATAGCAAGGCTCCATCTTTTGAGACAGTGTTGATCCACCTCTATGAACATAATTACATGTTTGTAACACTAATTACAAGTATTAAAATGATTTGCTGCTCATAATCTTGAACACACTAATTTCATTTTTATACTGTCTGCCCGTCCTGCTTCACTTTGTCAGTACAACTCCTCAGTTTATCATTTGATTTGGACACAGTAAATTCTTAATCTAAAATGTTTTGATATATTTGTTTTTACAGAATTCATGCTTTTTCTGGATGGCAAGAGACATTTTGAAAGTTAAAAGAGGTTGTACGATATGTTATGGAGAAGATAAGTGAGAAATTAAAAGAATTGAACCCGGTATAACTAGTGATTAACAAGAACATTGTGCTGGTCCATGTTTTAGTTAATGGACCATATGGAGATTGTATGATAAGAAGTGTGAATGTATTCTGGAATCATTTCAATCCATGAATCCACTTGTATATATAGAACCTCATGACATGGTAGAGCTGTGATATTTCCTTGTAGTATTTATCTGTATTATATTTATATCCATTCATAATGTCTTTATTCTTCCTGTACAATTTAAATAAATAAATAAATATTATGACGGAATGAAGATTAACACTGATTGGCTTGATGTCAAATATAATCGTTTTAGGAGTAGTATTAGAAACTGTTCACTGATTTCTTGAAGATATTCAGTCAGGACCTTGATCGAATGCTGACATGAAATTGAATTGCTACATGCCTAAAATGTGTTCAGTACCTATTGCTACAAAAATTGTGAATTTGAATTCCGCTAATAGTGTGGTGTACTCTACAACATAATATGATTAAGTTTGTCTGATTTTCCCCCACCAACAAACTGCCACATTATAACTGAAAGTGTCATTAAACACTCATATAAACAAACACACACACCATAATATACTAAATGAAAGCTGTATAAACAGATGTAAAAATTGGTTGATGTTTGTTTATCGTTAAGTTAGCAGTATTTTGGCTATATTCATGAAGAATTGTCAAACAATAAATGATGTAGTTAAGTTAGCAGTATTTTGGCTATATTCATGAAGAATTGTCAAACAATAAATGATGTAGTTAAGTTAGCAGTATTTTGGCTATATTCATGAAGAATTGTCAGACAATAAATGATGTAGTTAAGTTAGCAGTATTTTGGCTATATTCATGAAGAATTGTCAGACAATAAATGATGTAGTTAAGTTAGCAGTATTTTGGCTATATTCATGAAGAATTGTCAAACAATAAATGATGTAGTTAAGTTAGCAGTATTTTGGCTATATTCATGAAGAATTGTCAGACAATAAATGATGTAGTTAAGTTAGCAGTATTTTGGCTATATTCATGAAGAATTGTCAGACAATAAATGATGTAGTTAAGTTAGCAGTATTTTGGCTATATTCATGAAGAATTGTCAAACAATAAATGATGTAGTTAAGTTAGCAGTATTTTGGCTATATTCATGAAGAATTGTCAAACAATAAATGATGTAGTTAAGTTAACAGTATTTTGGCTATATTCATGAAGAATTGTCAAACAATAAATGATGTAGTTAAATTAGCAGTATTTTGGCTATATTCATGAAGAATTGTCAAACAATAAATGATGTAGTTAAGTTAGCAGTATTTTGGCTATATTCATGAAGAATTGTCAAACAATAAATGATGTAGTTAAGTTAGCAGTATTTTGGCTATATTCATGAAGAATTGTCAAACAATAAATGATGTAGTTAAGTTAGCAGTATTTTGGCTATATTCATGAAGAATTGTCAAACAATAAATGATGTAGTTAAGTTAGCAGTATTTTGGCTATATTCATGAAGAATTGTCAAACAATAAATGATGTAGTTAAGTTAACAGTATTTTGGCTATATTCATGAAGAATTGTCAAACAATAAATGATGTAGTTAAGTTAACAGTATTTTGGCTATATTCATGAAGAATTGTCAAACAATAAATGATGTAGTTAAGTTAGCAGTATTTTGGCTATATTCATGAAGAATTGTCAAACAATAAATGATGTAGTTAAGTTAGCAGTATTTTGGCTATATTCATGAAGAATTGTCAAACAATAAATGATGTATTTAAGTTAGCAGTATTTTGGCTATATTCATGAAGAATTGTCAAACAATAAATGATGTAGTTAAGTTAACAGTATTTTGGCTATATTCATGAAGAATTGTCAAACAATAAATGATGTAGTTAAGTTAGCAGTATTTTGGCTATATTCATGAAGAATTGTCAAACAATAAATGATGTAGTTGAGTTAGCAGTATTTTGGCTATATTCATGAAGAACTGTCCAACAATAAATGATGTAGTTAAGTTAGCAGTATTTTGGCTATATTCATGAAGAATTGTCCAACAATAAATGATGTAGTTAAGTTAGCAGTATTTTGGCTATATTCATGAAGAACTGTCAAACAATAAATGATGTAGTTAAGTTAACAGTATTTTGGCTATATTCATGAAGAACTGTCAAACAATAAATGATGTAGTTAAGTTAGCAGTATTTTGGCTATATTCATGAAGAATTGTCAAACAATAAATGATGTAGTTAAGTTAGCAGTATTTTGGCTATATTCATGAAGAATTGTCCAACAATAAATGATGTAGTTAAATTAGCAGTATTTTGGCTATATTCATGAAGAATTGTCAAACAATAAATGATGTAGTTAAGTTAGCAGTATTTTGGCTATATTCATGAAGAATTGTCAAACAATAAATGATGTAGTTAAGTTAGCAGTATTTTGGCTATATTCATGAAGAATTGTCAAACAATAAATGATGTAGTTAAGTTAGCAGTATTTTGGCTATATTCATGAAGAATTGTCAAACAATAAATGATGTAGTTAAGTTAACAGTATTTTGGCTATATTCATGAAGAATTGTCAAACAATAAATGATGTAGTTAAATTAGCAGTATTTTGGCTATATTCATGAAGAATTGTCAAACAATAAATGATGTATTTAAGTTAGCAGTATTTTGGCTATATTCATGAAGAATTGTCAAACAATAAATGATGTAGTTAAGTTAGCAGTATTTTGGCTATATTCATGAAGAATTGTCAAACAATAAATGATGTAGTTAAGTTAGCAGTATTTTGGCTATATTCATGAAGAATTGTCAAACAATAAATGATGTAGTTAAGTTAACAGTATTTTGGCTATATTCATGAAGAATTGTCAAACAATAAATGATGTAGTTAAGTTAACAGTATTTTGGCTATATTCATGAAGAATTGTCAAACAATAAATGATGGATTTAAGTTAGCAGTATTTTGGCTATATTCATGAAGAATTGTCAAACAATAAATGATGTAGTTAAGTTAACAGTATTTTGGCTATATTCATGAAGAATTGTCAAACAATAAATGATGTAGTTAAGTTAACAGTATTTTGGCTATATTCATGAAGAATTGTCAAACAATAAATGATGTAGTTAAGTTAGCAGTATTTTGGCTATATTCATGAAGAATTGTCAAACAATAAATGATGTATTTAAGTTAGCAGTATTTTGGCTATATTCATGAAGAATTGTCAGACAATAAATGATGTAGTTAAGTTAGCAGTATTTTGGCTATATTCATGAAGAATTGTCAGACAATAAATGATGTAGTTAAGTTAGCAGTATTTTGGCTATATTCATGAAGAATTGTCAAACAATAAATGATGTAGTTAAGTTAACAGTATTTTGGCTATATTCATGAAGAATTGTCAAACAATAAATGATGTAGTTAAGTTAACAGTATTTTGGCTATATTCATGAAGAATTGTCAAACAATAAATGATGTAGTTAAATTAGCAGTATTTTGGCTATATTCATGAAGAATTGTCAAACAATAAATGATGTAGTTAAGTTAGCAGTATTTTGGCTATATTCATGAAGAATTGTCAAACAATAAATGATGTAGTTAAGTTAGCAGTATTTTGGCTATATTCATGAAGAATTGTCAAACAATAAATGATGTAGTTAAGTTAGCAGTATTTTGGCTATATTCATGAAGAATTGTCAAACAATAAATGATGTAGTTAAGTTAACAGTATTTTGGCTATATTCATGAAGAATTGTCAAACAATAAATGATGTAGTTAAGTTAACAGTATTTTGGCTATATTCATGAAGAATTGTCAAACAATAAATGATGTAGTTAAGTTAGCAGTATTTTGGCTATATTCATGAAGAATTGTCAAACAATAAATGATGTAGTTAAGTTAGCAGTATTTTGGCTATATTCATGAAGAATTGTCAAACAATAAATGATGTATTTAAGTTAGCAGTATTTTGGCTATATTCATGAAGAATTGTCAAACAATAAATGATGTAGTTAAGTTAACAGTATTTTGGCTATATTCATGAAGAATTGTCAAACAATAAATGATGTAGTTAAGTTAGCAGTATTTTGGCTATATTCATGAAGAATTGTCAAACAATAAATGATGTAGTTGAGTTAGCAGTATTTTGGCTATATTCATGAAGAACTGTCAAACAATAAATGATGTAGTTAAGTTAGCAGTATTTTGGCTATATTCATGAAGAATTGTCCAACAATAAATGATGTAGTTAAGTTAGCAGTATTTTGGCTATATTCATGAAGAATTGTCCAACAATAAATGATGTAGTTAAGTTAGCAGTATTATGGCTATATTCATGAAGAATTGTCAAACAATAAATGATGTAGTTAAGTTAGCAGTATTTTGGCTATATTCATGAAGAATTGTCAAACAATAAATGATGTAGTTAAGTTAACAGTATTTTGGCTATATTCATGAAGAATTGTCAAACAATAAATGATGTAGTTAAGTTAGCAGTATTTTGGCTATATTCATGAAGAATTGTCAAACAATAAATGATGTAGTTAAGTTAGCAGTATTTTGGCTATATTCATGAAGAATTGTCAAACAATAAATGATGTAGTTAAGTTAGCAGTATTTTGGCTATATTCATGAAGAATTGTCAAACAATAAATGATGTAGTTAAGTTAGCAGTATTTTGGCTATATTCATGAAGAATTGTCAAACAATAAATGATGTAGTTAAGTTAACAGTATTTTGGCTATATTCATGAAGAACTGTCAAACAATAAATGATGTAGTTAAGTTAGCAGTATTTTGGCTATATTCATGAAGAATTGTCAAACAATAAATGATGTAGTTAAGTTAGCAGTATTTTGGCTATATTCATGAAGAATTGTCAGACAATAAATGATGTAGTTAAGTTAGCAGTATTTTGGCTATATTCATGAAGAATTGTCAAACAATAAATGATGTAGTTAAGTTAGCAGTATTTTGGCTATATTCATGAAGAATTGTCCAACAATAAATGATGTAGTTAAATTAGCAGTATTTTGGCTATATTCATGAAGAATTGTCAAACAATAAATGATGTAGTTAAGTTAGCAGTATTTTGGCTATATTCATGAAGAATTGTCAAACAATAAATGATGTAGTTAAGTTAGCAGTATTTTGGCTATATTCATGAAGAATTGTCAAACAATAAATGATGTAGTTAAGTTAACAGTATTTTGGCTATATTCATGAAGAATTGTCAAACAATAAATGATGTAGTTAAGTTAACAGTATTTTGGCTATATTCATGAAGAATTGTCAAACAATAAATGATGTAGTTAAATTAGCAGTATTTTGGCTATATTCATGAAGAATTGTCAAACAATAAATGATGTATTTAAGTTAGCAGTATTTTGGCTATATTCATGAAGAATTGTCAAACAATAAATGATGTAGTTAAGTTAGCAGTATTTTGGCTATATTCATGAAGAATTGTCAAACAATAAATGATGTAGTTAAGTTAGCAGTATTTTGGCTATATTCATGAAGAATTGTCAAACAATAAATGATGTAGTTAAGTTAACAGTATTTTGGCTATATTCATGAAGAATTGTCAAACAATAAATGATGTAGTTAAGTTAACAGTATTTTGGCTATATTCATGAAGAATTGTCAAACAATAAATGATGTAGTTAAGTTAGCAGTATTTTGGCTATATTCATGAAGAATTGTCAAACAATAAATGATGTAGTTAAGTTAACAGTATTTTGGCTATATTCATGAAGAATTGTCAAACAATAAATGATGTAGTTAAGTTAACAGTATTTTGGCTATATTCATGAAGAATTGTCAAACAATAAATGATGTAGTTAAGTTAGCAGTATTTTGGCTATATTCATGAAGAATTGTCAAACAATAAATGATGTATTTAAGTTAGCAGTATTTTGGCTATATTCATGAAGAATTGTCAAACAATAAATGATGTAGTTAAGTTAACAGTATTTTGGCTATATTCATGAAGAATTGTCAAACAATAAATGATGTAGTTAAGTTAGCAGTATTTTGGCTATATTCATGAAGAATTGTCAAACAATAAATGATGTAGTTGAGTTAGCAGTATTTTGGCTATATTCATGAAGAATTGTCAAACAATAAATGATGTAGTTAAGTTAGCAGTATTTTGGCTATATTCATGAAGAATTGTCCAACAATAAATGATGTAGTTAAGTTAGCAGTATTTTGGCTATATTCATGAAGAATTGTCCAACAATAAATGATGTAGTTAAGTTAGCAGTATTTTGGCTATATTCATGAAGAATTGTCAAACAATAAATGATGTAGTTAAGTTAACAGTATTTTGGCTATATTCATGAAGAATTGTCAAACAATAAATGATGTAGTTAAGTTAACAGTATTTTGGCTATATTCATGAAGAATTGTCAAACAATAAATGATGTAGTTAAGTTAGCAGTATTTTGGCTATATTCATGAAGAATTGTCAAACAATAAATGATGTAGTTAAGTTAGCAGTATTTTGGCTATATTCATGAAGAATTGTCAAACAATAAATGATGTAGTTAAGTTAGCAGTATTTTGGCTATATTCATGAAGAATTGTCAAACAATAAATGATGTAGTTAAGTTAGCAGTATTTTGGCTATATTCATGAAGAATTGTCAAACAATAAATGATGTAGTTAAGTTAACAGTATTTTGGCTATATTCATGAAGAACTGTCAAACAATAAATGATGTAGTTAAGTTAGCAGTATTTTGGCTATATTCATGAAGAATTGTCAAACAATAAATGATGTAGTTAAGTTAGCAGTATTTTGGCTATATTCATGAAGAATTGTCAAACAATAAATGATGTAGTTAAGTTAGCAGTATTTTGGCTATATTCATGAAGAATTGTCAAACAATAAATGATGTAGTTAAGTTAGCAGTATTTTGGCTATATTCATGAAGAATTGTCAAACAATAAATGATGTAGTTAAGTTAGCAGTATTTTGGCTATATTCATGAAGAATTGTCAAACAATAAATGATGTAGTTAAGTTAGCAGTATTTTGGCTATATTCATGAAGAATTGTCAAACAATAAATGATGTAGTTAAGTTGGCAGTATTTTGGCTATATTCATGAAGAATTGTCAAACAATAAATGATGTAGTTAAGTTAGCAGTATTTTGGCTATATTCATGAAGAATTGTCAAACAATAAATGATGTAGTTAAGTTAGCAGTATTTTGGCTATATTCATGAAGAATTGTCAAACAATAAATGATGTAGTTAAGTTAGCAGTATTTTGGCTATATTCATGAAGAATTGTCAAACAATAAATGATGTAGTTAAGTTAGCAGTATTTTGGCTATATTCATGAAGAATTGTCAAACAATAAATGATGTAGTTAAGTTAGCAGTATTTTGGCTATATTCATGAAGAATTGTCAAACAATAAATGATGTAGTTAAGTTAGCAGTATTTTGGCTATATTCATGAAGAATTGTCAAACAATAAATGATGTAGTTAAGTTAGCAGTATTTTGGCTATATTCATGAAGAATTGTCAAACAATAAATGATGTAGTTAAGTTAGCAGTATTTTGGCTATATTCATGAAGAATTGTCAAACAATAAATGATGTAGTTAAGTTAGCAGTATTTTGGCTATATTCATGAAGAATTGTCAAACAATAAATGATGTAGTTAAGGAGGTGGCACTGGCATTGGGCAATGAATGAATATGTTTGATTGCTACACTACAGGTAAAGAAGATATAAAAAATATGGTTGGAAAACTTGTTTTGTAAACAGCCACCACTGATGGACTCCTAATAAACTGTTAGGATCTGGGCAAGGCTATCTTTCAAATATGGTACAAACATTACATATGTGATACAACTTTACACATTGTTTAAAGGACAACCTTTATAGTTAAGTTATATGTTAATATTAAATGAATTGGTGTTGACAACACTATAATTAAATCATATCAGTATTACCTGTGATCATTGTAAACTTTATAGAGCTCTTGTAGCATATGTGCAAAGAGTGGGGCATTCTCCAGACGTAAGACATATGTCCTGCCCTTATGTCAAGTTGTGTGTATGATTCCTCCCACACAACTCATTGTATTTCACAGTGGAGAAACTAGATCCTATTTCTATATCTATACAAACATATAATTTTGTGACCTTGACCTTTTGTAGTACCGTAAATTGGGTTGTTTTGGATGTAGTCTAATTTTGGTTTATTTGGCACCTCTCATGAAAGTACCAAAATTAAACACACCAAAATAAAGCAAACACCAAAAATTACAATGCCAAAATTAACCATTGTTAATGGTAATGAACCCAATACACAAGTGCAAAAAACAATTATGAAAAGAGTTCACAATGCATGTATTAGTTTCCTCCAGTGAATGTTAGAGGTAAATATGTAATATATTAATTTTTTTATTCATATACTTTGTTTTTAAAACAAAAATAACAAGGGCAACGCAAAGCGTGGTGTATCCCCTCGCCTAAAAATTTGACCCTGTGACTTAGACCTATGACCTTGAAAATCAATAGGGTTCCAGATTCTCTTAAGGACTAATTATGTACCAAGTTTTGTCAACATCCATTGAAGGATGTTGATTCTAGTGTTCACAAGGATGCTATGTGGTAAAAAATGTGACCCCTTGACCTTTGACCTTGAAAATCAAAAGGGTTCTAGACTCTCCTAAGGACTATGTATGTACCCAGTTAGGTCAAAATCCATTGAAGGATGTTGATTCTAGAGTGTTCACAAGGATGTTATGTGGTAAAAATTTGACCCGGTGACATTGACCTATGACCTTGAAAATCAACAGGGTTCCAGACTCTCCTAAGGACTAAGTATGTACCAAATTTGGTGAAAATCCATTGAATGATGTTGATTCTAGAGTGTTCACAAGGATGTCACGTGGTAAAAATTTGACCCGGTGACCTTGACCTTGAAAATCGATAGGGTTCCAGATTCTCTTAAGGACTAAATATGTACCAAGTTTGGTCAAAATCCATTGAAGGATGTTGATTCTAGAGTGTTCACAAGGATGTTACGGACGGAAGGTAGCATTACTATATCCCTTCGCAACTTCATTGGCGAGGGGATAATAAAGACATGAAAATGTGTCTGTACATTAACATTACCTGTGTTCAATGAGAAAATTGCCGTAATTTCCCAATTTATGGTAGTTATTTCCTAGCTTCCTTTGTTACATGTAGCTGTAATGTTCTATAATGACAGATATCAAGCTTTTTTCTGTAATTACTAGAGTAAATTTAAATTAATCTACTCTGCAACATGTGACCCTTGCCTCAGGAAGATGTGTTACTAGTGTGAAACATGCCATATAGAGGTGTCTGGACACATTTTTTTCACACAAAATCAGATGAATGAAAATATAGCAAAGAAGAGAAACCACCAAAAAAAAAACCTGTTCTGTTGAAATAACATATACCACATCACTTGAAAAATAATACTGTTGGCAAATTGGGGCAGCCGTGATCGTATGGTAATTGGAATTACAACTACCTATGCCATCAGTGCCTATCACCACTGATGTTGTGAGCTCGAATCTCGATCAGGACGAGGTGTACAATATTATGTGATAAAGTTTGTCAGTGACTTGGGGCAGGGCTGTGGATTCCTCCACCAATAAAACTGACCGCCACGATATAATCGAGATATTGTTGAAAGTGGTGTTAAACACCATCAAACAGTTTGCAAATTAAATAAAAACATTCTATTAGTTTAAACAAAGTTTACTACATAAAATACAGAATATCACAGGTATACAAGATCACAAATAATATAAAACAACAGAATTTCAATTGCTGTAAAAAGTTGTAACAAGATTTTCATAACGTTAAAAAAAGTAGATTTTACGACACAGATTTGCAGATGATCATCTAGATGATTTTTGCCATCCATCAACATTATCTATTTCCATACAGTTGAGATAATATATCCACTCTTTCAAAATCATACCCACTCTATGGTTTGGACTTTTAATTTCTTTCTGTTGTGGACATATTTATCTTGTGAAATCATGTAGAATAAATTAACTACAACATCTACAACATGATATACATTGTGTACATGTACTTCCCATACTTTGTCAGTCTGAACAAACAGCTGTAGAGTCTCTAGCTTTGGCTACACATTCTTTTCTACTTAACCACGTCTTGTTCACCTGAAGAACATGTCCTATCTAGTTGCCAATTTCAGTTCTCTTTTCTTCAGATATCTATTGTAATATTACCCTTGTACAGTTGTCTATCTAGTCTATTTCACAAGATGTTAACAATGATTGTAATGCTTTGGCATAGGCTGAAATCAGAAAGATAATGTGGTTTTATGTCTAAGACAGTGGAAGAGATTAATAGAATCAAACACAAGTAAAAGTATGAGATCAGGAAATCAAGGAGAACGAGGCTTGCTAAGATTTCCCCACCTTATACATTTCAAGCCCTTTTCATTATATTTCTCACTTGTACTAAAGCTTTTCATAAAATAAGGAATAACATAATAAACAAGATGAACTGTGAGCTAATGCTCACTTATGATACCCCCGCCACTTCCCCACGATATGGGGTACCTATATGAAGCTTGTGACCAAAAATGAACATACATGTATATATGTTCAATGTGTATAAAAATCAACAAAGTCGGCAAACAGGAAGTAGGAATCTGATAGGTCTAAAAAGGCTTCCCATGATATGGGGTGCCTATATGAAGGTTGTGACCAAATATCAGATTTCTGCCATCAATAGTTGCTGAGAAAAATGTGCATATATGTTCATTGTGTATAAAAACCAACTAAGTCGGCAAACAGGAAGTAGGAATCTGACGGGGTCCAAAAAACATGACGTCATTTCAACACTTTCAGAGAAAAACTTAAACACTGGACGTTTAGTTTAGCTATTTATATGCCACAGACTTGAATACATATCTTGTAAAAGCTGGCTTTTGAGTTAATTAGTGTTGTATTTTGGATCGTATTACAATACTTGGATGTGCAAGATTTCAAGAATTCAATATGGCGGTTCATTCAAAATAGAACCAGTTACGACATGTCGACTGGATTTGCAGGGCTCCCACTACCTTAAAATCAGAGGGAGAAGTGACTTCTCTTTCAGGTGCTGACAAAAGAGAAGTAAGAGACAACAGGGAGAAGTCAAAATATTTCTCTAATTGTACCACTTTTCACATTCGCGGGGCATTATCGTGACATTCGTATGTTATAATGTACTTGTTATGCATTAAGGTATATTCAGTAGTTGTTTTATTCCTTGTTTTTGTTAGCATATCATCTCTCTGATTTACATACATTGTATGTCCTTGTATTTGTTTTTTGTTTGTTTGTATTAAATAAACCCTTTCAGATTCTTTGTTTTGTCTTGCAGATGATAAAGGCACATATATGATAGTCAACTATTGCCCAATAAATAAAAAATAAATAAAATTGAATAATAAATTTTATCACAAGTTGTGAAATCGCTAATTATTTAATCAAATTTTAATGAGTGTATATTATTTACATTGCTTCTCTTTAATCGCTGATTGATATTAATTAAGAAACTAATCATATCCATAAAGTTAACAATCCCTTTGGATAGCCGCCATCAAACCCCAAATAAATGAAATGAAACAATACTGACGTTATTTTCCCGCGTACGGATCCGTAGTACAGTTTTTATATTCGTACCTGTTTCAATTACGTCCCTTTACAATGGCGGTTTGAAAAATGGAAATTTTGTAGTAAAATTATACCGATGTTTTACCGTTAAAACAGTTAAAATTAGCAAAGCGACTTGGTAAAATTACAGGACGACTTCCACAAAGTGAAGTGAGCAGCCACAAGGCGACTTCTTCGCCCTCCAACGTGAGCCCTGGATTTGACAGTAAATAGTAATCAATGAAAACACAACAATTAAATGAATGTAATAATGTAGAAAAGTTTGAAAACTGACAGTAATTTTGCGGGAAACTGTGACTTGTCTTGTACAAGGGTATACATTGATTTGATTTGATTTATTGTGTTGAATGTCACTTCCAGCAATATTTCAGCTATATCATGGCGACCAGTTTTAGTGGTGGAAGAAGACGGAGTACCCGGAGAGAACCACCGACCATGGGCAAACAACTGGTAAACTTTATCACTTGTCGAGTGCACCCTTTTTTGTAATTTACAAAGCCGGGCACAAACCCACGCCATATTAGTGATAGGCTTGTATGAGTTGTTTGGTAATCCAACTACCTAACTCATTGAGCCACCCCAGCCCTCAAGGGTATACAAGACAAGGATATCCCGCACAGATGATATTCCATAAAGTAACATATTATTGGAAGTTGGAAAGTGTGTGAAATCTTGACACTAGTTAAAATGACAGCTTACTGCACTGAAATGTGGCAGGAATAATTAATTTATGACCCTCTTTAGAACTGTGCCAGTCAAAACAAACATGGCTACTACAGATCTAAATGAACAGTTTTAACCTGCTACATATTTGCACCTGTCCCAAGCAGACCTGTATTAATCTTTAGGAAAAAAAGATCTTCAAGAGATGGGTCATGAATCACATTGACCAGGTTAGCCAAGTCAAATGTTTGTGCCTGTCTCAAGCAAAGGTCTGAATTTCTATTGGCTTCTGTCAGTCTTGACTATACTTAGAGGTTTGTCAGTGTTGTTTGATTTGTTACAGTTAGCTATACTATCACTCACCTCTGTGGTTTCTATAGAACACACAATTATTGGCACATGTATCTGGATTTGTTTCCCATAACGTTTCACCACAGCAACACAAAGCTGGCAGTCTTTTACCTTTGATTCCAGTTTTCTCCTTTAACTGGTGTTTCAAAGCCTCCACAAACCTACAAAATAAAAACTCATAAAACAAATACATGTACAAATGTACTTCATTTTTTATTTGCTTCAGAATAAATAAATAGAACATAAGCATTAACCATAAATATGTTTGGAAAACTACAACAATTAAGTTCTTTTCATAGGCCATACAAATTAAATGGTTGGTTTCTAATGTCTTTTATTTAAAAATACAGTATTATATTGTTTCCATTTTGTCATTTGAGTATTCCCCTGTTATACCTGTTGAACTCAACAGGGCTCTACAATGCGACCAAAACACTCGCATTTGTGAGTTACTTTTTATAAAATGCAAGTAAACATTCTGTATTGATAGCCAGATGGCGAGTGGTTCAATTTAAAATCCGACATTAATTATCTAGTCTTTTAAACCGCACAATTGACTCAGACATAAAAGTTTAAAATCACATACTTTTAACGCTTGCAAGTGACCACGATCAGCAAAAAACAAAACATTCATACAAAATTTTTCGCTAAAAATAAACCGGTTGAATTAACTGATTATGAAGCAACATCGACCGAAGTATCAAGTCAAAATAGTGATGAAGTTTCAGGTTCTAAAGCTGAAAAGCGTAAATACAAAGATATCTGGAAGTCAGAGAATCCAGTAATGACGTTATGCATTGTGATGTTTGCAGAAAGGCAGGCCTGGATATTGCGGGCAAAACCGAATTTGCTACTATAAAAAAAAAGGTTAAAACGTGAAAGTCTTGTTTTTCTTAATAGAAGTCTGAAACATGATATGGTTTCAGCAAAAGCCCACTCCTCAACTAAGCATCTTGTGTCTCATTCAGGACATTAAAAATTATGTACAAATAAATACATATTGGAGTTGTATAGTACGAAGTGGTATCTTTATTAATCTAGCAAGTAACATACTTTTGTTGGCGAGTAAAAAATGTTTCCTTACTAGCCAGGGGCTAGTTAGACCTGGTATGAATTGTAGAGCCCTGCTCAAGAATTACACTAAAAATGTACACATAATTTTAAAATAGAAAAAAAATTCATACTTGAAAATGTAAAACAAAAAAACCCAACAACTATAGAACCAAGCTTTATATATTACATTTAACTATTTTTACCTTAAAAACCCAACAACTATAGAACCAAGCTTTATATATTACATTTAACTATTTTTACCTTAAAAACCCAACAACTATAGAACCAAGCTTTATATATTACATTTAACTATTTTTACCTTAAAAACCCAACAACTATAGAACCAAGCTTTATATATTACATTTAACTATTTTTACCTTAAAAAACCAACAACTATAGAACCAAGCTTTATATATTACATTTAACTATTTTTACCTTAAAAACCCAACAACTATAGAACCAAGCTTTATATATTACATTTAACTATTTTTACCTTAAAAACCCAACAACTATAGAACCAAGCTTTATATATTACATTTAACTATTTTTACCTTAAAAACCCAACAACTATAGAACCAAGCTTTATATATTACATTTAACTATTTTTACCTTAAAAACCCAACAACTATAGAACCAAGCTTTATATATTACATTTAACTATTTTTACCTTAAAAACCCAACAACTATAGAACCAAGCTTTATATATTACATTTAACTATTTTTACCTTAAAAACCCCAACAACTATAGAACCAAGCTTTATATATTACATTTAACTATTTTTACCTTAAAAACCCAACAACTATAGAACCAAGCTTTATATATTACATTTAACTATTTTTACCTTAAAAACCCAACAACTATAGAACCAAGCTTTATATATTACATTTAACTATTTTTACCTTAAAAAACCAACAACTATAGAACCAAGCTTTATATATTACATTTAACTATTTTTACCTTAAAAACCCAACAACTATAGAACCAAGCTTTATATATTACATTTAACTATTTTTACCTTAAAAACCCCAACAACTATAGAACCAAGCTTTATATATTACATTTAACTATTTTTACCTTTCCATTTCTCTTTGTTTCTTTATTCTCTGTTCATTTTCATGTACTTTCTGTCTGACAAATTTATGTTCTTCAATTTCCCGTACTAAAACTTCTAGAGAAGATTCCCCTGTTAAAGGATCACGAGGTTCTATTAATTCTTTTGCTGCCGTCTCCTGTAGTTTTCTTTCTTCCTCTTTATCTTTCTTTAACCTAAAATTTAGAACAAGCTTATTTAACTGTCTTAAAATAAAACAAGCTTATTTAACTGTCTTAAAATAAAACAAGCTTATTTAACAGTCTTAAAATAAAACAAGCTTATTTAACTGTCTTAAAATAAAACAAGCTTATTTAACAGTCTTAAAATAAAACAAGCTTATTTAACTGTCTTAAAATAAAACAAGCTTATTTAACTGTCTTAAAATAAAACAAGCTTATTTAACTGTCTTAAAATAAAACAAGCTTATTTAATTGTCTTAAAATAAAACAAGCTTATTTAACTGTCTTAAAATAAAACAAGCTTATTTAACTGTCTTAAAATAAAACAAGCTTATTTAACAGTCTTAAAATAAAACAAGCTTATTTAACTGTCTTAAAATAAAACAAGCTTATCTAACAGTCTTAAAATAAAACAAGCTTATTTAACAGTCTTAAAATAAAACAAGCTTATTTAACTGTCTTAAAATAAAATAAGCTTATTTAACTGTCTTAAAATAAAACAAGCTTATCTAACAGTCTTAAAATAAAACAAGCTTATTTAACAGTCTTAAAATAAATGGCACAGAGTAAATGTCTTGTTATCTGATGAAGATATGCCAAACTTTCATAATTGTTCATTCATAATTTGCTCTTTAAATATTGAAGACTTTCAGTCCTAAGGAGAGTACCTGCCTTGGCAAACTGGTGGTCTATTATCCTGCTTAATATTGACTTGAAGATTGTAATTAGGTTTAAAAAAGAATTTCCTTAAATTATAAGTGATGTTTATTGGTAAAAATAAATGAATTGTGACCACATCTACTATGTTGAAGTGAATGAATGATATGCAAGCAGGGATCGCGCTGATGGTCACCAATGTCGCAATTTGCGATTTTTTTTCTTGACTGGTGACTGAAATCGGCTTCTGGCGATTTTTTTTTGGCACCTAGATTTCCTTGTATAAATTTATAGATAATCACTGTGTACCGTAACAAAAATCAATAAATTATTGACGATTGATTTTCGAAAGTGACGAGTATTTCCCGTACTCAATTCGTCACTTGAATTTTCAAAATATCGTAGAAAAATGTTTGTAACAATCCATTCAGCTTCATTTGTTGATTAAAACTAACTAGTCATTACAATGACAATTTTATTACATGTTACAAGCCAATCAACGGATAATAGAATTTTTGTTTTGATTGCGTAATCTTTGATCACACCTGGCTTGATTTACCTGGTTAAAGATAATGATCCTGACAAAGAATTCAATCAACGATAATGATTTTTTTTATAGTTATGATTGACATGTACTCAAAATGTCACAGTATGTATTTTAAGTGGACATATTTTTGTAATCGTCATTCGTTGCACGATTTGTCACAATGTCCACCATTATACCATAACGGACTATTTTTGCACGTTTCATTTATGAAAATGTCGATATCATGTTTATACGGGAGTTCGGAGTTAGGACGTCTTTTGTCTATCGTATTCATTAAGTATTTTGAAAGTGACTTTCTCGAAAAGTCATAAACTTTGGTTTATAAAGATGCTTAAAAAAAAAAGGGCGCGATCAACAGGAGTTTGCAATTAATCCACCGATACTTTTAACCAAACGAACTTTTGATATATTTATTCTCATTTCTGTGAAATGTAATCTTAGTTCTCATATTTAATATAGTCACTTCTTATATGCGAAGGTTGGCCATTGAAATGCACTGCACGAGGATGCATAAGTTTTTTATCGATCAGCATCCGGGTAACAATTGCGTTCTATTTATAGAACTATTTACAAACAGACACGTGTCTGCAATTAAAAAAAATAACCAGTCAGTATTTTTATTCCAATTGTTGCAATTTGATTATGAGATCTGAGAAATAATTATTTATTTTACAACTTGCTTCAGTTTTTGACGTTTGTTCTATTCATTACTTACATTTTGTACAAAGTATCTAGAAGTTGGACCATTGGCAGAGACATTTTTTTCTGCTGAAGACTACACAAATACGTACGAGTTATTACAATTGTTATGGTATTAGACCAAAGCACAGTAACATTTCAAAAAGGGTGGGGGAGGGGGTTATTACAATTTGTGTGGTATTAGATCAAAGCACAGTAATATTTCAAAAAAGGGGGGTATTACAATTTGTGTGGTATTAGATCAAAATCATGGCAATGTTATGTTTTATCAGTTGGTTTCTAATTTGCAGAGTATGTTCCCATCCTAGGAGGTTTTCATAACTTTTCAATCTCCATTACTAACTAATAAGGCAAAGTAACTGATTATAAGATTAAGCTTAGACATTAAAAATCTGTTCCGCAAAAGTGACTAATGGTCTCAAAATCCTGGCTGAATCCCTGATAATCCGTAAAATACAGTATATTGTAATAAATTATATAAATATTTTTGTTTTTGGTGATGAAATCGAAATGAAAAACAGAAGTACAATACAGACATTAACATCTGTACAAACAAATCCGGACCATTTATACATGAAACTGGTATATGCAATCATCCAGTTTCGGTTCGAAAAAATTGGCTCCTTGTAAAAAATTTTAGCTGGCTCCCTAAACTGGCTCCTGGTGATTTTTCTGGCTTCTACTTTTTAGGAGCCAGAGCAGCCCCTGTCAGCAAGATTAACGTTTACTTCTCAATTCTGTCAGGATACCTAAATCAGTGCATCTAAAATCTGGCTTGATAAGAAGGGTGGTCTTTGGTGGGAGTGGCCTTGATAAGAAGGGTGGTCTTTGATTGGAGTGGCCTTGATAAGAAGGGTGGTCTTTGATTGGAGTGGTCTTGATAAGAAGGGTGGTCTTTGATTGGAGTGGCCTTGATAAGAAGGGTGGTCTTTGGTGGGAATGGCCTTGATAAGAAGGGTGGTCTTTGGTGGGAGTGGCCTTGATAAGAAGGGTGGTCTTTGATTGGAGTGGCCTTGACAAGAAAGGTGGTCTTTGATTGGAGTGGCCTTGATAAGAAGGGTGGTCTTTGGTGGGAGTGGCCTTGATAAGAAAGGTGGTTTTTGATTGGAGTGGCCTTGATAAGAAGGGTGGTCTTTGGTGGGAATGGCCTTGATAAGAAGGGTGGTCTTTGGTGGGAATGGCCTTGATAAGAAGGGTGGTCTTTGGTGGGAATGGCCTTGATAAGAAGGGTGGTCTTTGGTGGGAGTGGCCCTATAAGAGGAGTACTACAGTTATATAAATTGTACTACAAAGGGAAGTAAAATTAAAGTTATCTAAGACAAGGTTTTAGCTAACAGGATGTAGTTTATAATTACCTTAGGATTCTTTTTCTATGTTGTTGGCGTCTAATGTTTTCTTTGACTTGTTCTCTTTCTATATCCATAAATAAACGTCTGTACGTAGCATGTTCATTTTTCTGTCGTCTTTTTTCTTCCTCTGACTGAACACCGGTGTAAATATTAGGAACCTCAAGTCTAGGAATGTGTCTCATAACTTGTGTACCTTTATAAGTTGTTGCTAAAAATAGAATCAAATTTGTTACAGTACATCAAATTTATTTTGATACATACAAGTAACATACACATTTTATAATAAATGTGAACATAGCATCAGGATATCAAATTCTGTATACTGTCTGTTATGTTGAATTTCACCATTCAGGCATTCATTATAATTGTAAGTTTATAGCATTCATATCAAAAACTCCAATTAAAACTGTTTTAGAATGAATTATAACAATATCTATAGTTGTCATTACAGTTTATTATCTCTGTATTATTGTCTGTTTGTGTGTTTATCTGTTATCATTACTCCTCTTTCATGTATAACTACTCAATAAATTGTAACTAAATTTAATGACACCGTTTATTTCCTTTCCTATTATATTTATGTCCCTGCTGCAAGGCATCAGGGCATTAAGTTTTACCTATGTCCATACATTACATCTTCCATTTGGTTTCCACTCAATAATTTATGTTCCCCTTAAGCTAATCATTTGAATTTATACACAAGGTCAAGGACCATATAGTAAGGTCAAGTTCGATTTTGGACTTTACCACTTTTCATTTTTGGAGTTACGCCCTCTGTTTACTCCAGCTGGAAGTGGGGGCATCCATGTCCTGTGGACATATTCTTCTATTTGTTTTGAAAACTATGGTATTTTTCAAGACATATGCATTATACCTTATAGTTTGCCACTTGTCAACCTGTCAAATGTTGAAATATAAAAATGCAACATTTACCACTTTGTCTACTAATTCTTTCTTCTCTTGTTTCTCCTCTGCTTGGTTCCTTATCAAAATGTACCATTTTTAATCTGGTATTCTTTATATTTTCTTTTTCTTCATCTGAATATAAAAAAAACTTTTTTTATTAAATATATTTTTGATGAAAGTCTTACATATACATACATTGTACATCAAAATAGTACCTTGTAACTACATCTACACAAATGTGATTCACTATAGAACAATGGTATAAATCATTACCTTGTAGGTTATTCCACAAATAAGACCTGGTACTAAATTAGATATCTACATTTTTATTTGTAAATATGTTTGTTGACCAGCCATATAGTTGTTTTGTCTAGCAAATTACTGTGTCCACACAGTAAATGTTATTTGTTTAATTCTGAATGATTTAACTGTAAATTTGTAAATTGTTATAGCATCTCCTCAATAAGTATATTTATTTGTATACCTTGTGAGTCTATGTGTTCACTGTCCTCTATATCAAATTGTTTAATTCTGAATGATTTGACTGTAAATTAGTTAATTGTTATAGCATCTCCTCAATAAGTATATGTAATTGTCTACCTTGTGAGTCTATGTGTTCACTGTCCTCTATATCAAATACGTCTGGATCAGCTGTACTTCTTGATGCAGGGTGCTGGAAAAAAAGAGAGTTATCCTTCATTGCTACAAGTCATGCATCTATTTAAGTGTATAAGGGTAATAACAAAATTACCGAACTCTGAACAATCTTACAAAGGGAAAGTCAAAACTCATAATTATATAAACAGACAAAATCAGTCAACAACCGGAAAACTGTAATGACCCTGACTTGGTACAGGCATTTCTAAAGAATGTATGTGATATTTCACTGTAGGACAACATAATCTACATTTCACCTTACAACAAGTGATAATTACAGCAGTAATGACAAAATACCAACATGACTACTATCTTAATGATCCATATATTAAATAGGTACAGATACAGATATGTGTGAACCAAAAATTCTTAAAATATAAAATGGATGACAAGCTTTTACCACAGGTATTGTAGACAGGCTCCCAACCAATAAAAAGCTGGGTTACATCAAGGGTAGAAATTATAAATATTTCCAAGAAGCAGAATATTGCTTGTTAAGATAACATTTACAAGAAATGAAATTTTTTGCAAAGCAGAAAAGCTTAGTCTTTTTTTTTTAGTGTGTTCAAAATGTTCAAAGAGCAATGTTGAAATTTTAGGAACATTTTGATTGTTAGCTTGTGATAAATCCAATCCCCAGTTACATTTACAAACCATGATATAAACCCTTGCCCCCTCCCCTCTTTACTCCCAATTTCCTGAGTTAATCTTACATCTCTTGTTCTGGAAACTTTCCACACACCACCAGGTAAATCATCAGCCATAAAGTCATCTGTAATTATTTGCTTTTTGGCTAGTTGTCTTCTTGCTTGATTTGTAAGCTTGTGAACCTAAAGTAAAAATCCAGAAATATTATCTGACATGCAACGCTTTAAATATTCTCACATCTTCAGATTAACTTTTATACCATCCATACATGTACACCTTTAATGTAAGTAACAAAGTATCCTAACAGACAAATGGATGGTATTTATTGCATTATTCTGCTATAGGTGATAACGTCTTTTACTTCCTATTGTAATTATGTGGGTTTTTTCCCTAAAAATTAGACCGTTTCCCTATTAAATTAGATGTTTTCTGGGTGAATTGCCAAATATACTAAAATTAGGTCTCTGTGAAAATAACATTCTACTTATCATTTACATGACCACTCCCTTTTAAGTGACAAAGTGGACTTATATGAGGATGGGTCTATACAATCACCTTTATATACAGTGGCTGGCCCATGGTACAAGGTCTTGTAAGATAGAACTACCATATTGATATCAGGTTATTTAACACAATATTATTTTGACAACAGAAAAATTTACTTAGAATAAATTGATTTATTTGTAGTCCAGTAAACAGTGGCTTGATTTTTTTTACCTATTTTAATAAAACATACCTCATTTGTCTGGTCACAAAATGCTCTATAGTCTGTACCATCATCTTGTAACCTACCACCTGAAAAACCAATAAAAAAAGTAAGTAACAGAGTTCGCGAAATTGCATATGGGTTTGGTGGTCCTAGTGAAAAAATGTCAGTCCTCATTAATTTTCTATTGCAAAATACCAATCTTGTGTCAGTCCTTAGCAAAATCTGCCCAAATTTTGCTGGTCATGTCTGACAGGACTGACACATTTCGCGAACTCTGAAGTAAAACTAGATACAGAAATGTATAGACATGATAAATACTAGCACTTATCTTGGATTGTTGCTCAAGTGTGAGCTACATTTTGTAATTTCCATAGGAGCATCAGATTTTTAAAATCTCAAAATAAACTTCTGTTACAGAAAAGACAAAATTGCTTTGCTAAAAGTCATAAACTTGTATCAGTTGTCAACCAATCCCTCCTGGGCCTCTCCATTGATAAGACATTTCTAATTCAAAGTTAATCTACACTATAATCATTTAAATACAGTATCATATCAATTATAAATAGTCACTTTAACATCCTATCAGTAAGAGCATTCTATTACATAAACTGAAATTGATCAACATATCAATATATTTTTTTCACTAAATGTTTCAATATCTAAATGTAAATATTTACCATCTGGTGCTGATTTGGGTCTAAATGAAGAGTTGTCTTTCCTGCCAAGACAGTTATCTTTGCGGTGTGCTACACCTTCACTGAAAGCACTCTGTCTCACAACCTTGTGTTCATGTTGAACCTGAAAAATGCAACAAGAATTTGATGATGAGTGTACTGTGGACATAGTAATTGATGTATCTACTTTACTATGATGAGTGTGAACATAGTTGCAGGGTATAACTGCTAAATGATGATGTAATGATCTGTGTATGAGCTATATGAAAATGAGTGTGGACATGGTGCATTACATTCTTACAAATGAGACTTGTATTTTGAAATGGTTAAAGTCATTTGATTAACACTGAGAAGTCATGATATATGGGGCACAAAAGGCCACTGGAAAAGTAGACAGAGTTGGGTAGGTATGAAAAAATTCAGTCTTTCTTTTGTAATGACTACAATGCTCCTACCATTTATAACTATCTACAAAAGTTGACATCAACATGAAAGAAATGCGGCACTCTCCAAATACAGCAGCCACTATGGTCCATGGTCAGGTTATCCATATTATAACCTAACAACTCCCTCATTGAGAAGGTACCCCCTACCATACACCTTGGGACGTGCTGGGCATATCTGTGGGTTGTTCCTCAAGAACCGTCAACAGTATCCAGTGAACCTAAATGAGATACATCTGTATAAACTCACTGCTTTGTATGTGTTGTCTTGTAGTTTTTGTTTTCTGGCTTTCTCCAGCAAGCGAACTCTATGTTTGACATCTTCTCGGAATTGTTTTAGTCTAGCATTTTTTTCTTCTTGCATTTTTTGCATTCTTTCCTGTTCTTCATGTGCAGCTTGCTTAAAGAAATAAATTTAAACAATTAAATGTGATTGGACAGAATAAAAACAAACCAGTATTCATGTATGTCATCCAAAAATAGTAATTCCTGTATTATCACTGCTGGTTTAATAACATACATGTACATATGGTATAGCTACAGAACATATAGGCCTTGATATGCTTTTCTCAGCAGCCTAAGAAGTTGCGGAATTTTTTTTTAAATAAAAAGGCCATGAGAGCTATGGTTCCACAGCTAACATGTGGTTTTAATTAAATCACACATTAAAATATCAACATTTTAAAACAATGTTTGTTTAATTACTAATAAGATAGCGATTGCTCGCTCTCAACGGTAGAAATATGTTTTAAACAAAAAAATACTATGGAAAAAATTCTTTGTCGGAACCGGAACCCAGAATTTAAAAAAAGTTTATCTGTCATTTTGGTTAGGCGCAAGAAAAATCAGGGTCGTTTCCTCTTCTAAAAATATCAATGTTTGTATTTAATTATTTGCAATCAATTTTGGAGTATTCTAAAGTATTTTGAAATTTCTGACAAATCAATTCTATATCTGAATTGGAAATGTACTCTGGAAGCAAACATGCCATCATGTCTTTACTATTGATGTTTATGTGGTAAGATATCATATACATTCCACAGATTTTTAGTTTATGCTTGTTCTAGATAAATCAAGACATTAGCACAATACTGTCAATAGAAGCAATTTATTTTATAAATACTCAAGTTTTTTATGATTCAGTTTATTGAGAGAGAAAAACACACGTCTTGCAATATTATGAATAGCTTTAAGATGCATGAGAAAGCTTTTTTTTTACATGATTAACATAATTACTGGAAACAAATGATAGTTACATATTTCTTTCAATATCAATGCATTACATATATAGTCTGACCCTATGGTACAGTGGATTCTATGATACATTTACTCTGTATTCACATGCTATTTCAACCAATTTTCGTCAACATTGTTTAAATTTAGCTACCTTGGTACCATAGAACCCTGATATACGTCAATGTATATTGGTATACTATAAACGAAAGTCTTATGATGATATGCATAGTTTATTTCTCTTGACTTAATCTCGTTGAGATTAGGCTTCCAAAGAAAATGTACTGCTTCTTATCTCCAAAAAAGCCTAATGTCATCACAAGCCCTATCAAAGGTATTCTGGAAATTTAAAATCTGACCCCCAGTGTATATTTTGGCATGGATGCCAGGATGAATTGTGTCAGACCAAGTACAGGTATGCTTTGATATATATAGACATATTTCCTAGTTCAAATCTACAAAAATAATGATAATTTCTAACCATTTTAAGTATCTAAGAACTAAGATGCATTTCAACAGATATTGACTTCGAATTGTCAGACAATTTTTTTAACCAAAATAATTAGTATATTACTACGTGATCAATTTCCCGATGTTTATAGCTATAGTTCGTTTCTCGATGTCAATAATTGGAAAAATTATTTAATTCTTTATGAAATCTGACATCAAGAAACAGGCTTGTGACGAGATTATGCTGCAGATACAGAGCAGAATATTTCCTCCGAAGTCCAATCTCTACAAGATTACTCCTGACTAAGACTTTTTTTGTCTTTTTTTTCTTCGAATTATCGGCCCATATGAGCATAACAATCAAACATCAAATAAAGTTAATGATGCAATAAACAATCATCAATAATATTAAAGAAAATATAAGGCAGTACACAGTATTGAAAATGATTCTGATTCAGTAATACTGTTCAGGGTTTGAAATTAGCGGTCGCCCACTCGCCATTTGCGAGTAAATTTCAGTGTGGGCTCTTAAAAATCTCATCGTAGTCGTCCACTTGGCGAGTGAAAATTAGAAAAAATAAAATAGTGTAAATCTATATGTAATAATTCCTATTCACCAAGATCAAAATCCGAAAAATATTGACATTTCCATCGATAGATTTTAAGCCCCGATTAACCCGAATAATCCAGTCGTTATATTACTCTCCCGCTAGTCGCTGCATTAACGCCTGGATGCATTCATAGATAAAATCCGTCAAACCGGAAAAGTAAATCGCTATGACTTATGGGTATTACGACATAAAATAGGAGGAGCTAAAGTGTTTGTAAATAATGTCCAATGGAGCGATCAGATGATGTAATGTTGTATGCAATACACATATCCGGATAAATACAACCAAACATGAAATAAAACATAAATGAATAATTACTATTTTTTAAATATTAAAACATAATGATTTTTATTTCAAAGTTGGAAAGTAAATAAAAGCTTGAATTGAATTCACTCTTATAATGATTTTTTAATTTCATTTAAAATAAAGATTTAAAAAAAATGTATTTTATGATACTGATGGCTGATTAAAATTGTTTGTCATGCATTAGCTGTCAGTTGTAATATACAGGACGTAACCAATATACAGGAAGAGCTCCTACTGTGAAGTCATCTATTTTGAGATGCCATTCAATGAAAATAACAACCTGACCATATTGTTACATAATAAGAATAAGAATTAGTAAAGAAATTAAAATTGATAGAAGGCAAGGATTTATATAATTAATACATTAAGTCACATTTCATTTATTTAGGCTAACTTGGGTCAGTTATCAATTAAAGACAAAAATGGATTTTAAAAAATCAGTCTAATAAGTATTTAACTAAATAACGATATTGTGATGGGTATTTCTTTATAAATTGTATCAAAAATCATTTTAATTTATGAAATAATCAACTTTCTGTTTACATATTTATTTTCAATAAAATTTCTTTATTATTTCATCCCATTTTCCTTAATTTAACTTGTGCATATCCATATCCATACAATCTTATGTTAACGGCAAGTTACGTGTGTCGACCCTATTATCCACAATAAATTCACTTTTATTGTCCCACATACATTACAAAAATACATGTTAGATGTGTATTGCGACATTTTAGCAAATTTAGATTAAAACATAAAAACTTCAAAAAATGATTACACAGTGTTTTATTTTTTTAAATCTTTTAAAGATTTGTGAATCTATGGCAATTTAAATCATAATTATGAGAATAAAGGTGTATTTGTTCTCTAAATATGCAAAGGCACGTGCACAATCATTCTCCGTGTTTGTTTTGTCAATATTTACAAACGGAAGTAAAGGGATTCACTAATGCGCATACACGCTAATATCTGACATTTGATTGGTCGGCTGTACCAGCCAGCAGCCTGACAGATTTTTACCACTAAGAACGTTCAAGCCCTCGTCCAGCGAAAGTGCCGATAGAGGGCGCAGTATTATTCAAGTTAAGCCCCGATGTTTTGTTTTGATATTAAACTGATATCCGCTTATATTACGCTTCACTTTATGAACTAAGTAACGAAGTGTAGTAGCCCGGGAACCAGCTTATTTTGATGTATGCGAATCTTATCTCCAGTTAAGGAGATCTACGGCTGTTCTATTTAACACCTCTGTATCAATTTTTGCATTAATATTTTGCATCATTTAAGGATTGAAATAAAGAATTTAGTTGTTGTTGTAATGGGATTTAGGTAACAAATAATTCTTTTAACAACGATGATTTCTCTATTGTCTTTATATTGCACAAACCATGCCGTTTTCTGTTGAGTCATATTACGAAATTTTATAGTATGCTTTTTCCGATTTTGATTTTTAATTTTACAGGTTCGTTCAAAATATCCGGTTGGCGAAATGTTTCGCAAAGACGATTTAAGTCAGTTCTTTTTGGGGAACTCTGGGCCTCTTAAAAGGCAAACTGAACAGAGAACACAATATTTTAGAGATTACGAAAAGTCCAAATGCTCTAGACAATTTTTAAAGGAATGGAAACAAAACCGTCCATGGTTAGTTGATACTGAAAGTGAAACCGGCATGGTTTGTTAATAAATAAATAAAGTTTTACTTAAAGTCGATACATATCACAACATACATATTGCAAAGAACAAAAAAAATGAAAATTCATTTACTACAGGATGTACAAGCTACAAACATCCCCACCATATGTCAAACTCTAAATCGCCCCGAAATTTGACTTCAACTTATAAATTTCTGAAGTCATAGTGTATTGGTGCATGTAAAATAATTTTATTTTGAGGAAAATGTTTTGGAAATTTGTTATCTTCTGTATTAAATTATAGTTTCTGAATGGCCAATTTTGCTGCCAGGAAATGGCCAGAATACAGGACTTTACACCATTTATTCCAGGGCTTCCGGGGACCTTCAGCGGACCCCCCGCCGTAGGGCACCTTGCAAGCGAGGTGTCGGGCGAGCTATTCACGCCTGATGGGCCCCTAAAATTAATTTGGTGGGGGCCCACTTGGCCCCTAAAATATTTCCTTAGCTTCAAACCCTGCTGTTACTGGGCTTGGCCCATATTCCATCCACTGCACAATGGGAGATAACTCCGTTTGTACAGTCCGAGCTTTGCAAATAAAAGAAACATAATGCATATATATTTAAATCAGTACAAACACTATGCATATGAGAACAATGGGAGACTCCACATATCAAACCATGATCTTTTCTTCTCGCATTTGAAAGTTTTCAAATACTATATGCATTTTTTTGTATTAATCTTGCGAAATAATTTAATGGGCACTTTAAAAAAAATCGTACATATAGGACGAACGGATCGAGGGCTAACATGTGTACTGTAGTTACAGCGAACGGACTAGACACCGGTTCCTAACATGACGAAACTTGTCTTATCGGCTTACCACAGCCCCTGAAGCATATGTACTGGCTGGTTGAACCCAGGCTCCCACTGCTCTTACTTCCACGTTTCTGTTACCCATTATATCTGTACTGATGACAGGCTTACTGATTTTTCTCAGCCCAATTTGAACATTGTTGGAATGAAAGTTCTCTTTCCGATTTTTGGCGGCCATTTTGACGCTTTTTGTTGTCCAGGTCAGATGAATGTTTGATCGTAGTCAACTAATTTAGGGACACACTAAAATAAGTCCCACATAAAAACGGAGATATCAAATTTAGTGCGCACGACGCGTTTCTGGAATAACGTTCTTCAGGTACGCTCAATGCCAAATATTTGAAGGCTAAAAGGTCATTGGGTAGAAGAAAACCAAAGGACCTGAACAGGATAGCCAAAATCGTCAAAGGTCACCTGTTAGATGACTGAGGGAGGATAATCTTAATTTTAATAATAATTATATGATTTAAGAACTGTAAATTTCGATAAAAATCATGTTCTGTTCTGGTATTTCTTGTATTTCTCTCCGGACGGAAGCGGAGCAAGCCCACTTAGACTATTTAATCATATCTTACTTTAACTGATTTAATCATTAATTAATTTGATTAAGAGTTGCTGAAAACGTCAAATGCTAGATACATTGTATACACTAAAATAATCTATTATATTTAAGAACATAAAAATAATGTTCAGTTTATAGGTTTTTATTCTACAACCAGCTAAAAAAAATATGTACACTAAATGAATAAAATATTGAATATATATATTGTGTGTGTGTGTGTGTGTGTGTGTGTGTGTGTGTGTGTGTGTGTGCATTAGTGTGTGTACTTGATCAAATTTACAAATGTAAGGTCACGAATGATCATGAGTTTCCGGACATTAACAAACAGCCGAATTGATGCTGGTGTTTTATTATTCGTTTAGACATTTGTTGTATTTGTATAACTGTTGGGGATCAAATTATTAAGAGAGGAGACCCAAATACCGGTTACATCCCATCCTCGAGTGCGCCGGTAGATCGTGGTTTTGAGCATTCATTTTGGAAAACTTAACCCAAAGACTATAAGATTGGTATTTGTTCATTCTACTGCTTCTCCACTAATCCCGCAGTAAAAAGGAGAAAGACTGATTGGTTCGGAATCTACCTTAAAATGTGTCCTAGTGTAGCAACATGTAAATATAAAATATAAAGATAATTAAGCGTGTTGGTCTAGTACAAAGCGGGTTTCATCATCATCATAATCTCATCTAATGTAGCTTATTCTCGCCATTGTATAGCTGAAGAAATTTTCATTTGAACATAAACAACAACCATTCAATCACTCAGTCGACATGTTCCACCCACTAACCAACCAATCTGCCGCTCTCTTTCTGACATGGCGGAACGAAATCGAGTTGTGGCGAGTAACCCAAATAACGTGTTAGTCTACACCACTGCACATGAGAGTGATTAACCATCTTTTTCGAATGACGTATAAATACATATTAATCTTTAGATTTGGTTTCCACAGCATGATCAGCTTCCTTCCGGACTTGTATTTCTCCTTAGTATCAACAAGGGCTAAGTGATATCACAATACAATCTGATATACATTTGTGTATGTGCAAGTTGTTAACATTTGTATTCTATGACAATGAAAATATAATTGTAAACCAAACTATTACCCATAAATTCTGATGCGATAATTTAGAAGCCAAAATGACCTTTTGTTGTGACAATTTTGAAAGCTTGCCTCCCCCATTTTCTTATCCTCTCCTTAAGCTGGCCCCTCATCACCTACCGCCTCACTTCTTAAACTTTCTTCCACACTTTCAGGTTCACTCCTACAGTCCCTAATTTCAGGTCCACTCATAAAGCTTACCCTTCACTTTCCGGTCCGCTCATACGCATCTGTTACATTAATTGATTGATTGATTTGTGCTTAACGCCACTTTCAGCAATATTTCAGCCATATCATGGCGACTAGTTTTAGTGGTGGAAGAAACCGGAGTACCCGGAGATAACCACTGACCATGGGCAAGCAACTGGTAAACTTTATCACTTGCAGCTGCGAGTCGAGTGCATCCTTTTTTGTAATTTACAAAGCCGGGCGTGAACCCATGCTGTATTGGTGATAGGCTTGTATGAGTTATTAGGTAATCCAACTACCTAACTCATTGAGCCACTCGGACTCTGCCTCTGTTACAGGTCAAAATACTTATTGTCCAATGAATGGTATCTTACTGTTGACATATCATATTGTTTTTGGAATAAAATTAGATTAAATATACATGTGTTATTATATTCAAATTTTGAATTTTTTAAAATACAAAATTGTTATATAGAAATTATACTAATTGCGTTCATCGTTATGCTATACAGTATTACAGTATACATGTACTTTTATATTTCCCCCTGAAACCAGTTTTTTTTTAGTTAAAACATATTTTATTTGCCAATTAAACAGACAAAAAGGATTAGACACAAGTTAAACAAACTTATGAAGTCTTCTCCAGATTACAATTTGTTACAATAAAGAAGTACATAAAAGGCATGCATTACTATATGTAGCACTAATAACGAATCAATGATAAATATTCACAAACAGAAAGAAAAATAAAATTAAGATGGATTCATATGATGTGCATGTTCACCCAATTCAATTCCAGTTATACAATAAGGAATCTTTTTGAACATTTAATATAATCAAAAACATATTTGAATATAATACAATTTTGTTCATAAGTTAAATTATCATTGCTACATGTCAGAAATTCAATATCTAGAGTGTAGCAGGTTGTAACCCTGTTTATGTTACCTGTCAAAATAGTTCTGGCTTGTATGTATATAGGACAATCCAAAAAGAAATGTTTTAAATTTTTATGGGCTGCACCACATCGACAAGATGGGTCAGATATGATTCCAACTCGAAATAAATCAAAATTCAAAAACGAAGCTGAATTTCTTAGCTGAGTTAAAATAATATTTAATTTTCGAGGACCACAGAAAAAATGTTTAGGGACAGAATGATTTTCAGTTTCGTCGATTTTCTTTAATTCAGATTTGAATTTTGATAAAGTATCAACGTTTCGAATATTGTTATTTAAACTATTCCACATTTTTATTGTGGAGGGGATAAAGGAATCACTAGCCGAAGACAGTCTACAGAAAGGTAAAATAATATCATTCCCATTTCTCAACAGATTCACTGACGTACGTTGTATGGTGAGGGGATTCAATGTGCAAAGATAATTAGGGGTATTTTTATTAACTATATTATAAAAAAGTTGAAGTTTCCTTCTCTTCCGTCTCGCAGATAATAATTCCCAACCTGTCTCTCTATATAAAATTTCAGTTTTGGTAAAAATCGGTAAGCCTGTAACAATTCTGGCAGCTTCCAGTTGAAGTTGTTCCAGTTTTTGTGAATTTCCAATCCCACAGTTATCCCATAGTTCACATGCATATTCAAAAAGTGGTCTAATATACACATGATATAGTTTATCTAAATTAGTGCGACTAAGACGGTATTTCAATTTACGTAGAATGTTCAAATGTTTAGATACACTACTTTTAATATAATCACCATGGTTATTCTACTTAGCATCATTGCTAAATGTAACACCTAAGTGTCTATGAGAAGTGGTAATGGGCACTGATTTTCCATTAAAAGAGAAATCAAGATTTTCTGGAACGCTACGATTAGAGAAAATCATGAAACCAGCCCTCCGAACCAAGATAAAAGCAAGCAGATGACAGAAATGCTTCTTGCATGATCATTTTCAAATGTTATGGCTATCTATATAGACTGAAAATCAAGATAAGATAGCTTGTCTAGATAAGGAAAATTTCTAAACATATTCAGAAACTATATATACATTTGACTGAACCGGATCTATATGTCATTTTCTGAAATTGTGTTCTTATTTTGAAGGCACCGTCATTCGACATAATTTAATATCATTTATTATTTCATACTGGAAATATTTTACAATTTAAACAACAAAACACAACGCATTTAACAAAAAGAAGCAAACATACAGACACAGGTGTTAGACTGAAATACATTGTACAATTCGATAATAAGAATTTTCCCAAGAAAATGCCATTGGTATATACTGGAAATTAGCCACTACGACAAATGCCATTGGTATATACTGGAAATTATCCACTACTACAAATTCCATTAGTATATACTGGAAATTATCCACTACGACAAATGCCATTGGTATATACTGGAAATTATCCACTACGACAAATGCCATTAGTATATACTGGAAATTATCCACTACGACAAATGCCATTGGTATATACTGGAAATTATCCACTACGACAAATGCCATTGGTATATACTGGAAATTAGCCACTACGACAAATGCCATTGGTATATACTGGAAATTATCCACTACGACAAATTCCATTAGTATATACTGGAAATTATCCACTACGACAAATGCCATTGGTATATACTGGAAATTATCCACTACTACAAATTCCATTAGTATATACTGGAAATTATCCACTACGACAAATGCCATTAGTATATACTGGAAATTATCCACTACTACAAATGCCATTAGTATATACTGGAAATTATCCACTACGACAAATGCCATTGGTATATACTGGAAATTATCCACTACTACAAATTCCATTAGTATATACTGGAAATTATCCACTACGACAAATGCCATTGGTATATACTGGAAATTAGCCACTACGACAAATGCCATTGGTATATACTGGAAATTATCCACTACTACAAATTCCATTAGTATATACTGGAAATTATCCACTACGACAAATGCCATTAGTATATACTGGAAATTATCCACTACTACAAATGCCATTAGTATATACTGGAAATTATCCACTACGACAAATGCCATTGGTATATACTGGAAATTAGCCACTACTACAAATTCCATTAGTATATACTGGAAATTATCCACTACGACAAATGCCATTGGTATATACTGGAAATTATCCACTACGACAAATGCCATTGGTATATACTGGAAATTATCCACTACGACAAATTCCATTAGTATATACTGGAAATTATCCACTACGACAAATGCCATTGGTATATACTGGAAATTATCCACTACTACAAATTCCATTAGTATATACTGGAAATTATCCACTACGACAAATGCCATTGGTATATACTGGAAATTATCCACTACTACAAATTCCATTAGTATATACTGGAAATTAGCCACTACGACAAATGCCATTGGTATATACTGGAAATTATCCACTACGACAAATTCCATTAGTATATACTGGAAATTATCCACTACGACAAATGCCATTAGTATATACTGGAAATTATCCACTACGACAAATGCCATTGGTATATACTGGAAATTATCCACTACGACAAATTCCATTAGTATATACTGGAAATTATCCACTACGACAAATGCCATTGGTATATACTGGAAATTATCCACTACTACAAATTCCATTAGTATATACTGGAAATTATCCACTACGACAAATGCCATTAGTATATACTGGAAATTATCCACTACTACAAATGCCATTAGTATATACTGGAAATTATCCACTACGACAAATGCCATTGGTATATACTGGAAATTATCCACTACTACAAATTCCATTAGTATATACTGGAAATTATCCACTACGACAAATGCCATTGGTATATACTGGAAATTAGCCACTACGACAAATGCCATTGGTATATACTGGAAATTATCCACTACTACAAATTCCATTAGTATATACTGGAAATTATCCACTACGACAAATGCCATTAGTATATACTGGAAATTATCCACTACTACAAATGCCATTAGTATATACTGGAAATTATCCACTACGACAAATGCCATTGGTATATACTGGAAATTAGCCACTACTACAAATTCCATTAGTATATACTGGAAATTATCCACTACGACAAATGCCATTGGTATATACTGGAAATTATCCACTACGACAAATGCCATTGGTATATACTGGAAATTATCCACTACGACAAATTCCATTAGTATATACTGGAAATTATCCACTACGACAAATGCCATTGGTATATACTGGAAATTATCCACTACTACAAATTCCATTAGTATATACTGGAAATTATCCACTACGACAAATGCCATTGGTATATACTGGAAATTATCCACTACTACAAATTCCATTAGTATATACTGGAAATTAGCCACTACGACAAATGCCATTGGTATATACTGGAAATTATCCACTACGACAAATTCCATTAGTATATACTGGAAATTATCCACTACGACAAATGCCATTAGTATATACTGGAAATTATCCACTACGACAAATGCCATTGGTATATACTGGAAATTATCCACTACTACAAATTCCATTAGTATATACTGGAAATTATCCACTACTACAAATTCCATTAGTATATACTGGAAATTATCCACTACGACAAATGCCATTGGTATATACTGGAAATTAGCCACTACGACAAATGCCATTGGTATATACTGGAAATTAGCCACTACGACAAATGCCATTGGTATATACTGGAAATTAGCCACTACGACAAATGCCATTGGTATATACTGGAAATTAGCCACTACGACAAATGCCATTGGTATATACTGGAAATTAGCCACTACGACAAATGCCATTGGTATATACTGGAAATTAGCCACTACTACAAATTCCATTAGTATATACTGGAAATTATCCACTACGACAAATGCCATTGGTATATACTGGAAATTATCCACTACGACAAATGCCATTGGTATATACTGGAAATTATCCACTACGACAAATTCCATTAGTATATACTGGAAATTATCCACTACGACAAATGCCATTGGTATATACTGGAAATTATCCACTACTACAAATTCCATTAGTATATACTGGAAATTATCCACTACGACAAATGCCATTGGTATATACTGGAAATTATCCACTACTACAAATTCCATTAGTATATACTGGAAATTAGCCACTACGACAAATGCCATTGGTATATACTGGAAATTATCCACTACGACAAATTCCATTAGTATATACTGGAAATTATCCACTACGACAAATGCCATTAGTATATACTGGAAATTATCCACTACGACAAATGCCATTGGTATATACTGGAAATTATCCACTACGACAAATTCCATTAGTATATACTGGAAATTATCCACTACGACAAATGCCATTGGTATATACTGGAAATTATCCACTACTACAAATTCCATTAGTATATACTGGAAATTATCCACTACGACAAATGCCATTAGTATATACTGGAAATTATCCACTACTACAAATGCCATTAGTATATACTGGAAATTATCCACTACGACAAATGCCATTGGTATATACTGGAAATTATCCACTACTACAAATTCCATTAGTATATACTGGAAATTATCCACTACGACAAATGCCATTGGTATATACTGGAAATTAGCCACTACGACAAATGCCATTGGTATATACTGGAAATTATCCACTACTACAAATTCCATTAGTATATACTGGAAATTATCCACTACGACAAATGCCATTAGTATATACTGGAAATTATCCACTACTACAAATGCCATTAGTATATACTGGAAATTATCCACTACGACAAATGCCATTGGTATATACTGGAAATTAGCCACTACTACAAATTCCATTAGTATATACTGGAAATTATCCACTACGACAAATGCCATTGGTATATACTGGAAATTATCCACTACGACAAATGCCATTGGTATATACTGGAAATTATCCACTACGACAAATTCCATTAGTATATACTGGAAATTATCCACTACGACAAATGCCATTGGTATATACTGGAAATTATCCACTACTACAAATTCCATTAGTATATACTGGAAATTATCCACTACGACAAATGCCATTGGTATATACTGGAAATTATCCACTACTACAAATTCCATTAGTATATACTGGAAATTAGCCACTACGACAAATGCCATTGGTATATACTGGAAATTATCCACTACGACAAATTCCATTAGTATATACTGGAAATTATCCACTACGACAAATGCCATTAGTATATACTGGAAATTATCCACTACGACAAATGCCATTGGTATATACTGGAAATTATCCACTACTACAAATTCCATTAGTATATACTGGAAATTATCCACTACTACAAATTCCATTAGTATATACTGGAAATTATCCACTACGACAAATGCCATTGGTATATACTGGAAATTAGCCACTACGACAAATGCCATTGGTATATACTGGAAATTAGCCACTACGACAAATGCCATTGGTATATACTGGAAATTAGCCACTACGACAAATGCCATTGGTATATACTGGAAATTAGCCACTACGACAAATGCCATTGGTATATACTGGAAATTAGCCACTACGACAAATGCCATTGGTATATACTGGAAATTAACCACTACGACAAATGCCATTGGTATATACTGGAAATTAGCCACTACGACAAATGCCACTGGTATATACTGAAAATTAGCCACTACGACAAATGCCATTGGTATATACTGGAAATTAGCCACTACGACAAATGCCATTGGTATATACTGGAAATTAGCCACTACGACAAATGCCATTGGTATATACTGGAAATTATCCACTACTACAAATTCCATTAGTATATACTGGAAATTATCCACTACGACAAATGCCATTGGTATATACTGGAAATTAGCCACTACGACAAATTCCATTGGTATATACTGGAAATTAGCCACTACTACAAATGCCATTGGTATATACTGGAAATTATCCACTACTACAAATTCCATTAGTATATACTGGAAATTATCCACTACTACAAATTCCATTAGTATATACTGGAAATTATCCACTACGACAAATGCCATTGGTATATACTGGAAATTATCCACTACGACAAATGCCATTGGTATATACTGGAAATTATCCACTACTACAAATTCCATTAGTATATACTGGAAATTATCCACTACGACAAATGCCATTGGTATATACTGGAAATTAGCCACTACGACAAATTCCATTGGTATATACTGGAAATTAGCCACTACTACAAATTCCATTAGTATATACTGGAAATTATCCACTACTACAAATTCCATTAGTATATACTGGAAATTATCCACTACTACAAATTCCATTAGTATATACTGGAAATTATCCACTACTACAAATTCCATTAGTATATACTGGAAATTATCCACTACGACAAATGCCATTGGTATATACTGGAAATTATCCACTACGACAAATGCCATTGGTATATACTGGAAATTATCCACTACTACAAATTCCATTAGTATATACTGGAAATTATCCACTACTACAAATTCCATTAGTATATACTGGAAATTATCCACTACGACAAATGCCATTGGTATATACTGGAAATTATCCACTACGACAAATGCCATTGGTATATACTGGAAATTATCCACTACTACAAATTCCATTAGTATATACTGGAAATTATCCACTACTACAAATTCCATTAGTATATACTGGAAATTATCCACTACGACAAATGCCATTGGTATATACTGGAAATTATCCACTACGACAAATGCCATTGGTATATACTGGAAATTATCCACTACTACAAATTCCATTAGTATATACTGGAAATTATCCACTACGACAAATGCCATTGGTATATACTGGAAATTAGCCACTACGACAAATTCCATTGGTATATACTGGAAATTAGCCACTACTACAAATTCCATTAGTATATACTGGAAATTATCCACTACTACAAATTCCATTAGTATATACTGGAAATTATCCACTACTACAAATTCCATTAGTATATACTGGAAATTATCCACTACTACAAATTCCATTAGTATATACTGGAAATTATCCACTACTACAAATTCCATTAGTATATACTGGAAATTATCCACTACGACAAATGCCATTGGTATATACTGGAAATTATCCACTACGACAAATGCCATTGGTATATACTGGAAATTAGCCACTACGACAAATGCCATTGGTATATACTGGAAATTAGCCACTACGACAAATGCCATTGGTATATACTGGAAATTATCCACTACGACAAATGCCATTGGTATATACTGGAAATTATCCACTACTACAAATTCCATTAGTATATACTGGAAATTATCCACTACTACAAATTCCATTAGTATATACTGGAAATTATCCACTACGACAAATGCCATTGGTATATACTGGAAATTAGCCACTACGACAAATGCCATTGGTATATACTGGAAATTAGCCACTACGACAAATGCCATTGGTATATACTGGAAATTAGCCACTACGACAAATGCCATTGGTATATACTGGAAATTATCCACTACTACAAATTCCATTAGTATATACTGGAAATTATCCACTACGACAAATGCCATTGGTATATACTGGAAATTATCCACTACGACAAATGCCATTGGTATATACTGGAAATTAGCCACTACGACAAATGCCATTGGTATATACTGGAAATTAGCCACTACGACAAATGCCATTGGTATATACTGGAAATTAGCCACTACGACAAATGCCATTGGTATATACTGGAAATTATCCACTACTACAAATTCCATTAGTATATACTGGAAATTATCCACTACTACAAATTCCATTAGTATATACTGGAAATTATCCACTACTACAAATGCCATTGGTATATACTGGAAATTATCCACTACGACAAATGCCATTGGTATATACTGGAAATTATCCACTACTACAAATTCCATTAGTATATACTGGAAATTATCCACTACGACAAATGCCATTAGTATATACTGGAAATTATCCACTACTACAAATTCCATTGGTATATACTGGAAATTATCCACTACTACAAATTCCATTAGTATATACTGGAAATTATCCACTACTACAAATTCCATTAGTATATACTGGAAATTATCCACTACTACAAATTCCATTAGTATATACTGGAAATTATCCACTACTACAAATGCCATTGGTATATACTGGAAATTAGCCACTACGACAAATGCCATTGGTATATACTGGAAATTAGCCACTACGACAAATGCCATTGGTATATACTGGAAATTATCCACTACTACAAATTCCATTAGTATATACTGGAAATTATCCACTACGACAAATTCCATTGGTATATACTGGAAATTATCCACTACTACAAATTCCATTAGTATATACTGGAAATTAGCCACTACGACAAATGCCATTGGTATATACTGGAAATTATCCACTACGACAAATTCCATTAGTATATACTGGAAATTATCCACTACGACAAATGCCATTGGTATATACTGGAAATTATCCACTACTACAAATTCCATTAGTATATACTGGAAATTAGCCACTACGACAAATGCCATTGGTATATACTGGAAATTATCCACTACGACAAATTCCATTAGTATATACTGGAAATTATCCACTACGACAAATGCCATTGGTATATACTGGAAATTATCCACTACTACAAATTCCATTAGTATATACTGGAAATTATCCACTACGACAAATGCCATTGGTATATACTGGAAATTAGCCACTACGACAAATGCCATTGGTATATACTGGAAATTAGCCACTACGACAAATGCCATTGGTATATACTGGAAATTAGCCACTACGACAAATGCCATTGGTATATACTGGAAATTAGCCACTACGACAAATGCCATTGGTATATACTGGAAATTATCCACTACTACAAATTCCATTAGTATATACTGGAAATTATCCACTACTACAAATTCCATTAGTATATACTGGAAATTATCCACTACTACAAATTCCATTAGTATATACTGGAAATTATCCACTACGACAAATGCCATTGGTATATACTGGAAATTATCCACTACGACAAATGCCATTGGTATATACTGGAAATTAGCCACTACGACAAATGCCATTAGTATATACTGGAAATTATCCACTACTACAAATTCCATTAGTATATACTGGAAATTATCCACTACTACAAATTCCATTAGTATATACTGGAAATTATCCACTACTACAAATTCCATTAGTATATACTGGAAATTATCCACTACTACAAATTCCATTAGTATATACTGGAAATTATCCACTACTACAAATTCCATTAGTATATACTGGAAATTATCCACTACGACAAATGCCATTGGTATATACTGGAAATTATCCACTACTACAAATTCCATTAGTATATACTGGAAATTATCCACTACTACAAATTCCATTAGTATATACTGGAAATTATCCACTACTACAAATTCCATTAGTATATACTGGAAATTATCCACTACGACAAATGCCATTGGTATATACTGGAAATTATCCACTACGACAAATGCCATTGGTATATACTGGAAATTATCCACTACTACAAATTCCATTAGTATATACTGGAAATTATCCACTACGACAAATGCCATTGGTATATACTGGAAATTATCCACTACGACAAATGCCATTGGTATATACTGGAAATTATCCACTACTACAAATTCCATTAGTATATACTGGAAATTATCCACTACGACAAATGCCATTAGTATATACTGGAAATTATCCACTACGACAAATTCCATTAGTATATACTGGAAATTATCCACTACTACAAATTCCATTAGTATATACTGGAAATTATCCACTACGACAAATGCCATTGGTATATACTGGAAATTATCCACTACTACAAATTCCATTAGTATATACTGGAAATTATCCACTACGACAAATTCCATTAGTATATACTGGAAATTATCCACTACGACAAATGCCATTGGTATATACTGGAAATTATCCACTACTACAAATTCCATTAGTATATACTGGAAATTATCCACTACGACAAATGCCATTGGTATATACTGGAAATTAGCCACTACGACAAATGCCATTGGTATATACTGGAAATTAGCCACTACGACAAATGCCATTGGTATATACTGGAAATTATCCACTACGACAAATGCCATTGGTATATACTGGAAATTAGCCACTACGACAAATGCAGTTTTAGTAAACAAACACAAAGCAATGAGTTGTTATGTCATTTTACAATACCAAACATTTAAAATAACACAGAGGCTCATCTTACCTACATCGTTGAGCTTGGTAAGATGGTTTGTTTACTATTGAACACAATAGAAATGTAAAATATACGCAATACCCCCTTTTTAATTATAAATATACCACACATTAAAGGTCTCTGTCAAATGCGAATTCATCTTAAGTAAAGCATTTCTAACATTTGTTGCCAAACTATACAACAAAAATATATACTAGTAGTCGGGAATGTAAAGGAATGAAATTCCCAACGTACCCATCTAGTACCAATACGTAATTTGTATTGACAAAACGGACATAGACATTATTTAATGGCACTTGGAATGATTTTTTGTTTATTTATTGACACGCTATGTCTTCAGAATCTAGAATATTTTTAGATATTAACATTCGTCGAATTGATTCTTGTTAAGAAAATAGTAATGATTTTATTTTGAACAGTTCATTAATTTTTAAATAGAAATTTAATCATGACCACATTTGTTTGTCATTTGTTTCTAGATCATACAAGTACATAATTTCTAAACGATTGTAATATCATTGGTCAGTGTCTTTGGACTTGTTTGTTTGTTTGTTTACTTGAGAAAATCAAACCTTTGACCTTGTTTATGTATGGACAACAACACAGAAATGACGTAGAAAGTCTTGATCAATAACTACACATCGTCATATGACCGTTGAAGATAATTAGGGCGAATATCTGTACATGATCTTATATTTCTCCAGTAGGTCATTTTTGCGCAGTTTCATTACGACTATACAAACTGTCATCTTATGATCAATAAAACACCAGATTATTTTGTAAAAGTTATTTCTAACAGGTAAATGGAATATACGACACATCGTTACCTAAAAAACTCTAAGGCATTATATAACAAGACAAGTGTTTCCTAGCAACCTGAGAAGGGTAAAGTTAATTAATATGTTATCAAATTCTAGAAAATAAATCTTAATAAAATATATCATGTTCCTAATGAATAGAAAACATCCCACTGCAACTGTCTTAATATTTAATAGTTGTCTTCTTCTACTTATGACGTTTCAGAATTAGGTTCTAGTAGAAATATTTAAGAAATAGTAGAAATAATTACTTATGATGTTTAAGAACTAGGTTCTTGTAGAAAGAGTTACTTATGACGTTTCAGAAATTAGGTTCTGATAGAAAGAATTACTTATAACTATCCAGAATTAGGTTCTGATAGAAAGATTTACTTATGACGTTTCAGAATTAGGTTCTAGTAGAAAATTTACTTATGACGTTAAAGAACTAGGTTCTAGTGGAAAGAATTACTTATGACGTTTAAGAATTAGGTTCTAGTGGAAAGAATTACTCATGACGTTTAAGAATTAGGTTCTAGTAGAAAGAATTACTTATGACGTTTCAGACTTAGGTTCTAGTAGAAAGAATTACTTATGACGTTTAAGAATTAGGTTCTAGTAGAAAGAATTACTTATGACGTTCAAGAATTAGGTTCTAGCAGAAAGAATTACTTATGACGTTTCAGAATTAGGTTCTAGTAGAAAGAATTACTTATGACGTTTAAGAATTAGGTTCTAGTAGAAAGAATTACTTATGACGTTTAAGAATTAGGTTCTAGTGGAAAGAATTACTTATGACGTTTAAGAATTAGGTTCTAGTAGAAAGAATTACTTATGACGTTTAAGAATTAGGTTCTAGCAGAAAGAATTACTTATGACGTTTAAGAATTAGGTTCTAGTAGAAAGAATTACTTATGACGTTTAAGAATTAGGTTCTAGTAGAAAGAATTACTTATGACGTTTAAGAATTATGTTCTAGTAGAAAGAATTACTTATGACGTTTAAGAATTATGTTCTAGTAGAAAGAATTACTTATGACGTTTAAGAATTAGGTTCTAGTAGAAAGAATTACTTATGACGTTCAAGAATTAGGTTCTAGTAGAAAGAATTACTTATGACGTTCAAGAATTAGGTTCTAGCAGAAAGAATTACTTATGACGTTTCAGAATTAGGTTCCAGTAGAAAGAATTACTTATGACGTTCAAGAATTAGGTTCTAGTAGAAAGAATTACTTATGACGTTTAAGAATTAGGTTCTAGTAGAAAGAATTACTTATGACGTTTAAGAATTAGGTTCTAGTAGAAAGAATTACTTATGACGTTTAAGAATTAGGTTCTAGTAGAAAGAATTACTTATGACGTTCAAGAATTAGGTTCTAGCAGAAAGAATTACTTATGACGTTTCAGAATTAGGTTCCAGTAGAAAGAATTACTTATGACGTTCAAGAATTAGGTTCTAGTAGAAAGAGTAACTTCTAACGATTAAGAATTATATTCTAAAAGTGACGGTTACTAGGAGTTGCCTGTGACTATCCAGACTTGAATATCGACATATCAAAGCATACTCCTAACAATTGTCTTCTTGTTTCAACCAGTATGATGATTGCATTTGAGCTAATGTTCTGTTCGTGAGAGTTACTCGTGACAATTTGTATTCGAGTTAATTCTCTGGTAGTGAGAGTTACATATGATGATTATTTTCAAGTTAAGATACAAGTAGTGAGTTACTTGTGACGATTTATTCGAGTTGAGGTTCTAATAGTGAGTTACTTATGACGATTTATTCGAGTTGAGGTTCTAATAGTGAGTTACTTGTGACGATTGCATTAAAATTAAAATTCTAGTTGTTAGTTACCTATGACGATTGCATTCAAGTGAAGGTTTCTTGTAGTAAGTGGCTTATGGTGATTGTATTCAAGTTAAGGTTCTAGTAATGAGCTATTAATGACGATTGCATTCAAGTTAAAATTCTAGTAATGAGTTACTTCTGGCGGCAGATTTCGTTTTGCTCAATATTTAGTTTTCTATGCATTGTTTTGTATGCCATTGCTTATTTTTCTATGCAGTTTTTTGTATGCCATTGCTTATTTTTCTATGCAGTGTTTTGTATGTCATTGTTTAGTTCTCTACGCAGTTTTTTGTATGTCACTGTTTATTTTTCTATACGATGTTTTGTATGCCATTACTTAGTTTTCTAGACAGTGTTTTGTATGCCATTGTTTAGTTTTCTATACAGTGTTTTGTATGTTATTGTTTAGTTCTCTACGCAGTGTTTTGTATGCCATTGTTTAGTTTTCTTTACAGTGTTTTGTATGCCATTGTTTAGTTTTCTATACAGTGTTTTGTATGTTATTGCTTAGTTCTCTACGCAGTGTTTTGTATGCCATTGCTTAGTTTTCTTTACTGTGCTTTGTATGCCATTGTTTAGTTTTCTTTACAGTGTGTTTTGTATGCCATTGCCTAGTTTTCTTTAGTGTTTTGTATGCCATTTAGTTTTCTTTAGTGTTTTGTATGCCATTGTTTAGTTCTCTACGCAGTGTTTTGTATGCCATTGTTTAGTTTTCTTTACAGTGTTTTGTATGTCATTGTTAATTTTCTTTAGTGTTTTGTATGCCATTGTTTAGTTTTCTTTACAGTGTTTTGTATGCCATTGCTTATTTTTCTATGCAGTTTTTTGTATGCCATTGCTTATTTTTCTATGCAGTGTTTTGTATGTCATTGTTTAGTTCTCTACGCAGTTTTTTGTATGTCACTGTTTATTTTTCTATACGATGTTTTGTATGCCATTACTTAGTTTTCTAGACAGTGTTTTGTATGCCATTGTTTAGTTTTCTATACAGTGTTTTGTATGTTATTGTTTAGTTCTCTACGCAGTGTTTTGTATGCCATTGTTTAGTTTTCTTTACAGTGTTTTGTATGCCATTGTTTAGTTTTCTATACAGTGTTTTGTATGTTATTGTTTAGTTCTCTACGCAGTGTTTTGTATGCCATTGCTTAGTTTTCTTTACTGTGCTTTGTATGCCATTGTTTAGTTTTCTTTACAGTGTGTTTTGTATGCCATTGCCTAGTTTTCTTTAGTGTTTTGTATGCCATTTAGTTTTCTTTAGTGTTTTGTATGCCATTGTTTAGTTCTCTACGCAGTGTTTTGTATGCCATTGTTTAGTTTTCTTTACAGTGTTTTGTATGTCATTGTTAATTTTCTTTAGTGTTTTGTATGCCATTGTTTAGTTTTCTTTACAGTGTTTTGTATGTCATTGTTAATTTTCTTTAGTGTTTTGTATGCCATTGTTTAGTTTTCTTTACAGTGTTTTGTATGCCATTGTTTAGTTTTCTTAACAGTGTTTTGCATGCCATTGTTTGTCCTTTGTCCTTTCTCTTTTGGCAAGTATTGTCTGCCTTTCGTCTATTTTCGGATTCTGAACACCCCTCTGGTATCTTCCAGATTTTCTTGAAAACATAATATTAATAATTTTCCTTCACAGCTACATGTTCAATACTGTGTAAATCTCATTATTGTATCACGAATATAAACTAAGTTTTAACTGGTTTGTTATTTACATACATCATAACTAGTAGTTTTGCAATTAACTGAAGAAATATCATGGAACGGTTTTGACCTTTTTCTGTAGGCATTTCCTTATATTCATTATATTTTTGCTGGTGATATTGTTTCCATTATTTGATATGAATTGATCTGCATTGAACCACAAACGTGATGTCATCTTTCTGACTAAACACGAGGACACAAGGTGGTGGCTATGCATATGATAGGGTACTTGAAACACAAGTATCAAGTTCATACATACACTCATTCAGTTCGAGCCATTCAAGTATATTCAGCTCGTTCACATTAATATCCTTTCCGATTATTTTTGTTGCAAGTAAGTTCTTTTGTTGTTCTATTTCGACATTAGTTATTTCAGGATAATATTAAATTCCACTATGGATTAATATACTATTGTAACATAAATACGTATTTTTCCTTTGATGTTTTTATGCAATAATCAACTTAAAAATAGTGAACTTTTACTAACCATGATCTAACATGAAGATCTTGATGTTATTCCATGATTTTGACGTCATAGATCTGTTATTCCATGATTTTGACGTATTAGATCTGTTATTCCATGATTTTGACGTCATAAATCTGTCAATCATGTAATTTCTGTTACAAAACATATATACCATGGATCTTATTAATAAACTTATTTAAACCAACTCATCCTTCGGATTCGTTGGTTTAAATAAGTTAATTCGTAAGATCCATGATATATATAATACATAACAATGAAACCAATGAAACGGATATTACATCATCATATATATTCTCTACCGTTATTTCTATTTTTTAAGAGAAGTTATCAAACATTCAATTGTTTGAGGTAGTCTACACCTGAAGTTCAAATTAGATAAACAAATTATTTTTTTCCGTAAATAAACGTTAGAGAATACTGAAGGGGCAATCAAAAATGGACAATCCGGAGAAACTGGCAACATAGGGTACACCAGACGAGGAAATACACAACAAAATTCCGAGATCTTCCTTTTCATACAGAGATGTCCATAATCAAGTACAATTAAACTCTTACACAGAGTTATCGTTCCTGTCATTCACTTATATTTGAGCATAACTCGATCTATCCAGTGCCGTCTGAATGCATGAACACGATGAGCAGTTGCCCGGGGAGGGGAGGGGGCACAAACACAGGGCCACCATGCTAATCTAGGTATGTTGTGTATGGCATGTTGTTTAATATTTAAACACGGAGTTTGTTGGAAGTACCAATACAATAACTATATGTTTAATTTTATCGACCAATTACATTTTTATTCCTGTGAGTGGTTGTGTAGGTAGGGTCCCCAGTGCACTGTTTTTCCCGGGGGCCTATAATGCTGTTAAGACGGCCCTGGATCTATCGCTTCGTGATGTTAATTTATCTAACGCGTTATTATAATAGTGACGATCTGTCTATATAAATAGACACCCATCTGTTAATAATTTTGTTATTGATAATTCGTCACGTCAGAAAAGTTATTCAGAATTTCATCGATATATTCGTCTTTCTTTGTGTGATACTGACTTCCAATATTTCATTTTTCTGCCATCTTTCTTGAGTTGTGATTATGTAACAATATCATTTTGTAAGTCTATGCAGTGTATCTTTGATATAATTCCCAAGAAAGGATAGAGTAATAATTCTAACATAACGTCCTTCTTTCGATTTGTAGACAAACGAGCGATTTATCGATTGTATAATCTCATTCGCACATGCGCCAGTGAATTTGACTGACTTTTCCATTGGCAGCATAAATTGTGTGCGACATTTTCCGCAAGCGTAAATATAAATTACCGTCTTCCAATCAAAGTATACTACCGTATTTGTACTCTTAGACATATCAGAATTGAAATAAATCATGGACGCCAGAATGTGTTTTGAGTTTTAACATGGATTTGCGGATATTAGTAAATTGTATCCCTCGCCTCTGGCTCGGGATAAACTGTTAATATCCGCCAATCCATGTTAAAACTCAAAGCACATTCTGGCTTCCATGATTTAATTCTTAAGTATAAAGTTTAGAACTGTCGATTTCACATAATTTAGAGACGTCATTTCGATCCAGTGTCATGGTTGCCAACATCGTAATTAGCCATGAGACATGATTGGACAAAATTCTGTGATCAATTCCAATGTCATTTTGCCACAGCAGTTGTTCAAATTCACACTTCGTTAGCTGAAAAACACACAAGTTAAGCAAATTAACTAAATAAGTATTTGATCATTTCCACCCTTTATTCTCTGGTGTTCATGGAGTAAGTATGTCGGGCAACTTCGTAAAAGGTGACCCGTAAAACCATAATATTTACTTCTAAGCACCAACATTATAATGTCATATTAACATATGTACGTATATAAACAAGGCCTCTGATTATTACTTTGGTATCTTCAAACTTTTCTGGAGTCTGGGTTGAGTTATAAATTTATAATTTGTACATGGACGAAGTAAATTATTTAGCATTAATATAACTGTTATGTACAACATGAGTTTATCTACCTGTCATATTTGTTACACTATGACATGTAATCAGATGATAATAGACCACAGGTATATATGTACCTAGCTGCCCATTTTGTCTCTCTATGGTCAGTATCTTTAAACAGCAGAGGGTTTTTTAATAAAGAAGTTAGGTATTACAAAAGCTATATATTTGTTCGTGCTTTTGATTGTTTGTACAGTAGAAAAAAGAATTTGGTGATATATTTATTATACTTGTACTTCAAAAACAAATTGTAGATTTAATTAACCTTATTATAACTGATGAGTTGATTTGACCTTCATATATAAATAACATAATGTGCTCCATCAAACAATGTCCTCTGAAAAACAAATGCATTCTTATGCTAGAACATATTGATAGAAAATACATCAATGTTTTTATATGAAACCACTCCAAAAATACACTCCAAGACTCCTTACCAACATTCCACGCCAAGACTCCACTCTGGTTCATGGTTCCTGCCAAGAGGACGGGATTTACTTAGTAAATATATTATTTCTGTTGTGAGATGAACGACACGTGACTATTTCGAAATTGTGATAGCAAGATTGTTTTGGTCAAGGTAAACAAATGCATGTTGTAACACGTGTATCGGTAACGAAGAACAACACGTTCTTAATTCAGTCTGTAGACAAAATCAACAGAAATAAATCAAAATGAATTAACTGTTAGTCCTATGTCATTTCATTTTTTTTCATCCCAGTTTTAAAAAAATAATTTGAGTAATTTACTAATATCTGATTTTCTTGTTATTATCTTTGATGTTATATACCATGTAAACATCAAAGGCTAAAACAAAATAATTTTTCCTTCACAAAAATCACAGAATTTAATTTAACATTAATTAAGAATTTGCAAGTCATATCTATAAAGTTTGAAAAGGGAGAACACACAGTTAAAATTAAATCGTATATCATTTGCATATTTCTGGTTTCAACTAGTTTTAGCGGTCGACTGATACATAACGGTATATTTAAGGATTATTCAAACATATCCCGTTCACAAAGAGAAACAGACGTAAGAGTAAAAATGTCTGGTAAGATTTTAGAGGGGCTATTCCTTCAAATAAATATTTTAAGTCAAGTTTTAGCATTTACAACACCGATATTATATTTTATCAGAAGTATTTCTTTTTATTTATTGACAATTTTCTTAGGTTATTATAATAGAACATAATATGTAGAAATTAAAATTTTCAGTAATCATTTTTAATTTTTCTTTAAATAATTACTGTTAAACAGGGTTGCGCCGCAGATGGATTCAAATTAAAAGAAAACAAGGTCAATAGTTAAGAAGATAATTTCAATTTTTATTTAATTCACCTAATTATGGTAAAAGTATCAACATCTGTTTTAAGGACGTATCGTGAACAGAATGTTCACATACAAAAAAAAAAAATGAATATCACCTCAGGTATTCAAATACGATTGAACCCCAATGACTAGAATGTATTATGTCCAGGTATTTGTAATGATGTTGTAAATTTAGAAGGATTCTACCTAACTACAGTTGTATTACTTTTAGAATAAATTATTATTATTACTGTAGAAAAGTCGTTTCACATTAACTTTTGGTTATGATTAATGTCAAATAGAAACAAAAATGCAAGGCTGATGAATTGAGAAGGAACAAGTAGCACTGAACAGTCAGTAGAAAAGTCTTTCCACACAACTATAGTAATTGAGTTGTTCTGATGTTATTTATATTTTTGGTAACGTATCGATCTTTGCCTCTTTCTACATTTTTTCTGTTGGAGTTTGGAATTGTTTCGACACACTATGGGATAGAACATGTTCTATTATGTAGAGCAGGTTTCATGCAACTTTTTATTCCTGACCAATGAGAGATCAATAACATCAGCAAACACAATCACATGGTATATAAAACCAGTAGCTAAAAACGTTGTGTGAGTGACAGTTTTCCTGTAGGTGAAATTGAATGTCTCATCTCTATATCTCTTCTTCTCATTATCGTTGTTACAATTTCAAGCAGTTCATTACAGGTAGCCATATCCATTCTTAAAATGTATTTAAGACCATTTGGATCTTCAGTCCTGTACTAAGGGGTGTCATAGATTCTCCTGGCTAACCATGATCTAACCCATAATCTTCCAAAAACGCTTCTGTATGCATTGCTGAATTCCAGCAAAAATTAACAAAATACATACAGAAATAATTATTTATTCATCTTCAGGATTCTCCATTTTGGCAGGAACTGATAGTAAACAAACTGCAAATAATAATAAATAATATGCAACTTCAACTTGATATATTGTGTAAACAGTCAAGTATCACGATACAAAAATTGCTTACTTTAAGGTTTAAGCAACTTGCTTTACCGCGTAACAGGGCATAAACTCCCGCATAAGTTTAAATGAACTGTGACATTAGACACAGTACAATGGGTAGTTATAATAGTTCTTTAATCATCATATTTGTAAGCAGGACTGAATCTTACTCTTTCATTAAGAAAATGTTGTTGTTTTTTCTTTTGCCATTGTATTGTCTGTCCTTTTTGGCTTCTGATTACCCCGTTGGAATCTTCCAACTTTTCTTATGAAATATTGATGGTGGTGCATGGTTTTCCATTACAATAATGGCTTGATGTCTTGTCTGAATAGCTATTGAATATTGTACAGTGACAATCTTTATATTTCGAGTCTTTCGCTTTTATGAAATATATGTTTTTAGAAATGTAAAAATTAACACGATGTAATTGATTATTGCTTTCTTTAATGAAAGAAAGTAACTGACTAATTTGATTGGTTCCATTACATTTTATCATGCGTAAGAGTATAACCCATTATTTTGTATGTAATAAAAGTATTATTTTATTTTGTGTTCTTGTTTTACGTTTGTGTTTGTACTGGTATTGTTTTCACATTTGGATCACCCGTTTATTCCAATACCTCTGCTGATTAGAGTATGCTATGTTTGTCAGTTCATTCACCTTTGTTTTACTGCATCGAAGAGTACACTAATATTGTTTTAGCATCCAGAATATTTGAACAAGGTCAAAGTAAAATGTGTGCAATTTTCGTTTTCACACAAAAGATATAATCTAAATTTCTTCCGCAAACTTAAGCTATTAATTTATAAGATCATTTCTTGTCCCCTTAACTTAGACAATACTGACCAACCAGAATAAATTGTCATTTCCACGTTTCTGTACGGAGAAAGAAAACTATCAGAAGTTAATTTAGATATATGTCTCCCACAGTGGACGTCACACAAATCAGACCCCAAAGATTTGGATATTGGTGATTTATAATACAATGTACTAGTATTGTACCTGTACCGTATGCATCCCTTCCTACTGGCCATAATATTCAACAATTGTATCGTTAGTCGCTCCGCTTAAAACTTCCCACAATATTCAACAAGTTACATCCTTCAAACAGAATCTATATTATGAGGTTCTGACAATCGTACATTAATGTACTGGTCATACAGTTGATCGTTTGTCTTACGGATATGTTGTGATGACATCTAATAAAAACTCGCTTGGCACCTGTCAAAAGGAAGAACAAAAGTAAGCTGTCTGTTTGGTGAGGAATAAGTCTATGCATACGAATGATGGCTTGGCTTATGTTTTATGGTGTTTAACGCCATTTTCAACAATATTTCAGCTATATCGTTGCGGTCAGTTTTATTGGTGGAGGAAACCGGAGTACCCGGAGAAAACCACCGATCTGTCACTGACAAACTTTAACACATGATGTTGTATCGAGTACGAATGATGTTTATAGTTTTTATAATATAAATACAATAACCTATCGATGGTCATAACTCACCATTAATAAAACTGACTACTACAGATGAGAATGTACTGTCAAATCAAATCAGTTTAATCCTCCTTCCATCCAAACGATGGCACCATTTCCATCACAGTCAGTGCTCTTCATATAATGGACTTCTTTCATCACCATGTATCCCCATCAAGACCCTATCCCTTGCTTGTCTTTTCTGCCACATTGTCACTTACAAATCTATCTTACAGATCTTAATACCAGTATGGAAGCTCTGAATGTAAATGACACATTATTTAAAGGAGAACATTCAACAGACGAAATCTTAAAGTATTATAACGAATGGGCACAAACAGGCAAATACGACGAGGTAAGACATATTGTCTGAGGAGGGGGGGGGGAGGGGGGGGGGGGGGGGGGGGGGGGGAGGGTGTCGACCTAAACAGAACTTTACAATGTTATTATTTTCTGAATTCAAAGATAAAGGTCAAATATTAATAAGTGGGAGCAGTATATACATTAAGATCCGGATAGGGGACACCAAATGTGCTTAATCAGATATCCTGTGAGATCTAGAATAACACAATCAGAGTTCGAAAAAGTTTTGGCTTAGTTTAAACATATTATATTAATTAATAAATATAGTACAATATGATAAATTTCAATATGATACAATACAAATAATTAAAGGGATTCGAAAACAAGTTTAGAAAAACTTATATTAATTCGTTTCACTGGTATATCTCTTTACAATAATCAAACTGGTCTCGAAGTTTTGGCTTGTGGTTAAAACTGTGTCAAGGCGGCTTATACTTTTTAATTTGAACTGGAGAATGTGTTCATTTTACATAAATCTCACTAGCATAGATGATAATGTCTCATTTCGACTATATATATTAAGGTAATGAAAAGAGGTATAAATTGCTTTAGGGACCCGGTGGCTCAATGAGTTAGGTAGTTGTAGGGGGCTCGGGTGGCTCAATGAGTTAGATAGTTGGATTCCCAAACAACTCATACAAGCCTATCACCAATACGGCGTGGGTTAGCGCCCGGCTTTGTAAATTACAAAAAAGGATGCACTGGACTCGCAGCTGCAAGTGATATAGCGTACCAGTTGCTTGCTCATGGTCGGTGGTTCTCTCCGGGTACTCCGGCTTCTTCCACCACTAAAACTGATCGCCATGATATAACTTAAATATTGCTGAAAGTGGCGCTAAAACACCAAAAATCAATCAATCATCAAATCTAAATTGCTGTATCCCCCCTTTTTGGTAACAACATTGTATTTGTGCGTATATAGGCTATTTATCCGTTGAATTGGCGTTTATCACCGTTAAAATATATATCATTTTGCCGAGTTCTACATACTGTGAACTACAGACCTGCACATCAGTCCTCAGGGTTAATTTTGCTTTCTGATGTCTAGAGGCCTCATTTTTCACCCAGCAATGTATAAATAGCTCAGATATCTATGTGTAATGTGAATAGGGCAGTTTGTTGGGAACGTTAAGGTTCACAGTTATCTATTTGTACTTGTATGATCAGTCTCTAGGTTAATTAAGTTATGTAAAAGTTCAACATATAGGATACTTAACTGCCACTTACATTTCAAGGATTGGCATAGCTTTCAGTCGTGAATACTGAAAGGTGTTTGAGGGGAGGGGGGCTTTATCTTGTTTGTTAATGACAATTTGTATTTGATGTTTGAAAAGCACTATTTACATAACTTTTATTCATTTATAACTGATATTAAAAAAACAAAAACAAAATGAATTATAACTGATAGCATGACCAAGGTAAAGAAATTGAAAGATGAGATCCGGCAAGCAACTTGTAGACAATATGTAAATTCTAACACATATGTTAATTGTTGAATTAATTGTTGCAGTTTTTATCAACGTTTTAATTATAATTGTAAAAGGGTACCAAGGCAGTCATCAGATGATATTGTTACCAATAAGTAGATTACTATCAGTATTTTATTATTTTAATTCTTGGTTATGCTAACAAAGTAAATTCACTTTATTTTATATCCTAACATACAACCTGTTCACTTCAGAATATAAGATAAAAAGGACAGCGCATATTGTGACACTGGCTTTTATAGGCTAACATTATCTCAACATTGATATTCACGTCATACATCTGATAACGACTATAAATACAATGTAATAGGTATAAAATAAATATGGACGTACGACGTATAAATAAAAATGAAACACCCTCGGACTCTCTGTCAATTCAGTGCCGTTCCAGTATTTTGTCTTTAATTTCATTAATCTTTAATTCAGATTAGATAATACTATATCACGGGAAGAAGTCGAATTCGTGCAATAGAATGGACGTAAATGGACATTCATTATTGATGGTGTTTACAAGCTGGTTTTCTGTTTCATTTTTAGCATTTATCCGTAAACAATGGATACAGAGGCCCAGAAATAGCTGCTAAAACAGCTGCCTCTCTTTATGAGGCAAATCGACGACCTACATTAAAAATACTTGATGTTGCTGCAGGCACTGGACGTGTATCACAAGAGGTATTGTACATAAATGGCATTAAAAGCAGATATACAATTTACTGAAGTACAAAGTAACAAAATACTGAAGGTCTTGTAAAATAAAATATTAAGGAGAAAACAATGAAATCGTATCTTTAGGTTGATTTTTTTTAGAGTAACCTTGGTTGATTTGATCTATCCCGTTTTCTTGCCACCAAAGACTTTTAAATTATATGACATTCCATTCTTTTGACTTTGAACATACCTGATAAATTATATGACATTCCATTCTTTTGACTTTGAATATACCTGATAAATTAGATGACATTCCATTCTTTTGACTTTGAACATACCTGATAAATTAGATGACATTCCATTCTTTTGACTTTGAACATACCTGATAAATTATATGACATTCCATTCTTTTGACTTTGAACATAACTGATAAATTAGATGACATTCCATTCTTTTGACTTTGAACATACCTGATAAATTAGATGACATTCCATTCTTTTGACTTTGAACATACCTGATAAATTAGATGACATTCCATTCTTTTGATTTTGAACATACCTGATAAATTATATGACATTCCATTCTTTTGACTTTGAACATACCTGATAAATTAGATGACATTCCATTCTTTTGACTTTGAACATACCTGATAAATTAGATGACATTCCATTCTTTTGACTTTGAACATACCTGATAAATTAGATGACATTCCATTCTTTTGACTTTGAACATACCTGAAAAATTAGATGAGGTTCCATTCTTTTGACTACTTTGAACATACCTGATAAATTATATGACATTCCATTCTTTTGACTTTGAACATACCTGATAAATTAGATGTATGGTTTTTTTTCTAAAAAAATATTCTGATTCTCAATGTTGCTGAAAAAACTATTCTGATTTTGGTGGAGGAAAAAAAAAATAATCTGATTCAGAGATTTTGTCATATAACCTAATGTTAAAATCTGGAAAAAAAATTCGCGCTTTGCGCGACATGAAAAATTAATATTTTAACTCTTGTGTTGTCCGAAAAAAAAATTCTGAACGAAACAAAAAACCATACCCCCCCCCCCTTTCAAGTTAAATGGTCGGTCCCTTATATCTCTAAACATTTTTGCGATTAAAAATGTTCTCCTATAAGATAAAAAAAAACTTGTTTACCCTATAAAGAAATAGATAGCATGAGATATCCATATGTAATATACATTAGGTTTAAACATAATTGGTAGTTAACGTGTGTAATTTGTATTTAAAGGTTATTTCTTTGAAATTAATTGCTATATTTATTTCTCATTAAATGGATTCTTATCTATATTTTAGCTACGACAACGTGGCTTTAGAGATATTGATGGGTTAGATCCATCTGGATCAATGTTGGCTCAAGCCAGAAAAAAAAGCTTGTACACGAATTATATATGTGACTTTTTAAACGAATACACCCTGCCTGCCTGGAATGGTAAGTAGAGATAGTTATGGTGTAATAAATATTAAAATAATTAGAACAACAAATTCCATCTTATTTTGGAAGTTCCCATTTGCTTGGTTTATGTCACGTGGTTTATGTGTACGTTTTGTGGATCGTTGTTTGTTCTTTTGTCCTTTTTCTTTTGGTCATTGTGTTTTCTGACCTTTTTCTTTTGGTCATTTTGTTGTCTGACTTTTTTTGATTTACGGCTGACTTCGGACCCACCACATTAGTATCTTCAAACTCTTCTTTAGTATTATTTGTTTCTTTTGGTGGACGTTACTCAAATTATGTTTTTCTGAATTTCTTTAACATATTTTTGTTTTTTCATGGTAACCCATGTGGCTTCAACCTGACAATAATGGTGTAGTCATTGTTTATCTAGTCCATGCTACTGTTATAACACCTCTCACCTCAAAGCATGATTGGTTTGCACTTTCTCGGTTTCGAATGTGTTACTCAAAGGACTAGGCGGAATTTATGCAAGATCAATTGAAATATCAATAGAGAAAGATGTAATATATTGCGGTTTGTTTTCATTGTTCAGTAATGTCCGCCTGTCGCTTGTGTGTGTCACTGATTGACAATCACCAAAACCACAAAAGTGCAAATCAATTATGTTGCTACGCGAAAGGTGTTACAATAATAGCACGGACTAGTGATAGATAACATTCATAAAATTTTAATAACATAAAATCCAAAATAACCAAAATTCTAACGTGACGTCCTTCTTTGCAAACAAACGAGCGATTTATCGATTGGGTATAATCTCATTAGCACATGCGCCGATACATGTGACTGACTTTCCCGTCGTAAATGTACATGTTGATGAATTACCGTCTGCTCGAATTTGACAGCATAAATTGTGTGCGACATTGTCCGCAAACGTAAATATAAATTGCTGTCTTCCAATCAAAGTATACTACCGTATTTGTACTCTTAGACATATCAGAATCGAAATAATTCATGATTTATTTCTTAAATAACGCAGATGAACAGTTTTACCAATTTAGAAATTCCATTACAATCGATTAATTCGTTCACTAGATTTTCACATACCTTGATGTTTTGTATCTTGCGACTGTGTTGGATATAAAACAGAATATATATAATAAACAATAGACAAACGAAGAGTACCAGAGTCAGAGAAAAATCAGGGCACAAACAAGATAACAATGGAAAACCAGAGCTCAATGAAAACAATAGATTAGGCAACACAAAAACTCAGAAGTAAGACCAACGTCCTCGGAATAATTATTATTTCCTGTTCTTTATATGGCATATAAAAAAGGACATAATTACTGGTAGCATTTTTCGCGGCTTGATGCTTATCGTCCATTGTAGAGCTTGTGGAAGGACGTCAATAATAATGTATGTGGCATGTTTTTCATGTTCTACGATGGTTATTCATCTACCTATTGAATATTATATATCTACCTATTGAATATTATATATCTTTCAGCATTCTATGATTGTATTACTACATCTGGAGGGTTTGGGAAAGGGCATATACCAGCCGATGCTTTACATGATCTGATTCGTCTGACCAAGAAAGGTATGTTCAACAGTATAGTAAGGAATTCGCTGCATTTTTCACATTGTAATTTTATTAACCAACCATAACCAAGACGAATGTAAAACAGAAAAAAGGTAATTTGAAAACTAAGAACAATCCAGATACAAATACAACACGAAGACAGCAGAAGTCATACAGACTCTATGAACATGAACACGAAGACAGCAGAAGTCATACAGACTTTATGAACATCAACACGAAGAGGGCAGAAGTCATACAGACTCTATGAACATCAACACGAAGAGGGCAGAAGTCATACAGACTCTATGAACATCAACACGAAGAGGGCAGAAGTCATACAGACTCTATGAACATCAACACGAAGACGGCAGAAGTCATACAGACTCTATGAACATCAACACTAAGACAGCAGAAGTCATACAGACTCTATGAACATTAACACGAAGAGGGCAGAAGTCATACAGACTCTATGAACATCAACACGAAGACGGCAGAAGTCATACAGACTCTATGAACATCAACACGAAGACGGCAGAAGTCATACAGACTCTATGAACATCAACACTAAGACAGCAGAAGTCATACAGACTCTATGAACATCAACATGAAGACAGCAGAAGTCATACACTCTATGAACATCAACACGAAGACAGCAGAAGTCATACAGACTCTATGAACATCAACACTAAGACAGCAGAAGTCATACAGACTCTATGAACATCAACACGAAGAGAGCAGAAGTCATACAGACTCTATGAACATTAACACGAAGACAGCAGAAGTCATACAGACTCTATGAACATCAACACTAAGACAGCAGAAGTCATACAGACTATATAAACATCAACACGAAGATAGCAGAAGTCATACAGACTCTATGAACATCAACACGAAGACAGCAGAAGTCATACAGACTCTATGAACATCAACACTAAGACAGTAGAAGTCATACAGACTCTATGAACATCAACACGAAGACAGCAGAAGTCATACAGACTCTATGAACATTAACACGAAGACGGCAGAAGTCATACAGACTCTATGAACATCAACACGAAGACAGCAGAAGTCATACAGACTCTATGAACATCAACACTAAGACAGCAGAAGTCATACAGACTCTATGAACAGCAACACTAAGACAGCAGAAGTCATACAGACTCTATGAACATCAACACGAAGACAGCAGACGTCATACAGACTCTATGAACATCAACACTAAAACTCACAGCACTCGATCATCAATGGAGCAGGATCAGCCGTATGTTACAAAAAAGGTTAAAAAGGAAAAACGAACAATCACCTCTCAGCTTAACTCACTGTGTCGGAATACCAGAGAATCAAACAGATGGCATACAAAATAATACTTGCACGTCCTGTTATCTCTGTTTTAGGTGGCCATGTTATTATTGTGATGAGAGAAGAGTATATCTACATGTCCTGTTATCTCTGTTTGTAGGTGGCCATGTTATTATTGTGATGAGAGAGGAGTATATCTACATGTCCTGTTATCTCTGTTTTAGGTGGCCATGTTATTATTGTGATGAGAGAGGAGTATATCTACATGTCCTGTTATCTCTGTTTGTAGGTGGCCATGTTATTATTGTGATGAGAGAGGAGTATATCTACATGTCCTGTTATCTCTGTTTGTAGATGGCCATGTTATTATTGTGATGAGAGAGGAGTATATCTACATGTCCTGTTATCTCTGTTTTAGGTGGCCATGTTATTATTGTGATCAGAGAGGAATATATCTACATGTCCTGTTATCTCTGTTTGTAGGTGGCCATGTTATTATTGTGATGAGAGAGGAGTATATCTACATGTCCTGTTATCTGTTTGTAGGTGGCCATGTAATTATTGTGATCAGAGAGGAGTATATCTACATGTCCTGTTATCTCTGTTTGTAGGTGGCCATGTTATTATTGTGATGAGAGAGGAGTATATCTACATGTCCTGTTATCTCTGTTTGTAGATGGCCATGTTATTATTGTGATGAGAGAGGAGTATATCTACATGTCCTGTTATCTCTGTTTTAGGTGGCCATGTTATTATTGTGATCAGAGAGGAATATATCTACATGTCCTGTTATCTCTGTTTGTAGGTGGCCATGTTATTATTGTGATGAGAGAGGAGTATATCTACATGTCCTGTTATCTGTTTTAGGTGGCCATGTAATTATTGTGATCAAAGAGGAGTATATCTACATGTCCTGTTATCTCTGTTTTAGGTGGCCATGTTATTATTGTGATGAGAGAGGAGTATATCTACATGTCCTGTTATCTCTGTTTGTAGGTGGCCATGCTATTATTGTGATGAGAGAGGAGTATATCTACATGTCCTGTTATCTCTGTTTGTAGGTGGCCATGTTATTATTGTGATGAGAGAGGAGTATATCTACATGTCCTGTTATCTCTGTTTTAGGTGGCCATGTTATTATTGTGATGAGAGAGGAGTATATCTACATGTCCTGTTATCTGTTTTAGGTGGCCATGTTATTATTGTGATGAGAGAGGAGTATATCTACATGTCCTGTTATCTCTGTTTGTAGGTGGCCATGTTATTATTGTGATGAGAGAGGAGTATATCTACATGTCCTGTTATCTCTGTTTTAGGTGGCCATGTTATTATTGTGATGAAAGAGGAGTATATCTACATGTCCTGTTATCTCTGTTTTAGGTGGCCATGTTATTATTGTGATGAGAGAGGAGTATATCTACATGTCCTGTTATCTGTGTTTGTAGGTGGCCATGCTATTATTGTGATGAGAGAAGAGTATATCTACATGTCCTGTTATCTCTGTTTTAGGTGGCCATGTTATTATTGTGATGAGAGAGGAGTATATCTACATGTCATGTTATCTCTGTTTGTAGGTGGCCATGTTATTATTGTGATGAGAGAGGATTATATCTACATGTCCTGTTATCTCTGTTTGTAGGTGGCCATGTTATTATTGTGATGAGAGAGGAGTATATCTACATGTCCTGTTATCTCTGTTTGTAGGTGGCCATGTTATTATTGTGATGAGAGAGGAGTATATCTACATGTCATGTTATCTCTGTTTGTAGGTGGCCATGTTATTATTGTGATGAGAGAGGAGTATATCTACATGTCCTGTTATCTCTGTTTGTAGGTGGCCATGTTATTATTGTGATGAGAGAGGAGTATATCTACACGTCCTGTTATCTGTGTTTGTAGGTGGCCATGTTATTATTGTGATGAGAGAGGAGTATATCTACATGTCCTGTTATCTCTGTTTGTAGGTGGCCATGTTATTATTGTGATGAGAGAGGAGTATATCTACATGTCCTGTTATCTCTGTTTTAGGTGGCCATGTTATTTTTGTGATGAGAGAGGAGTATATCTACATGTCCTGTTATCTCTGTTTGTAGGTGGCCATGTTATTATTGTGATGAGAGAGGAGTATATCTACATGTCCTGTTATCTCTGTTTGTAGATGGCCATGTTATTATCGTGATGAGAGAGGAGTATATCTACATGTCCTGTTATCTCTGTTTGTAGGTGGCCATGTTATTATTGTGATGAGAGAGGAGTATATCTACATGTCCTGTTATCTCCGTTTTAGGTGGCCATGCTATTATTGTGATGAGAGAGGAGTATATCTACATGTCCTGTTATCTCTGTTTTAGGTGACCATGTTATTGTGATGAGAGAGGAGTATATATACATGTCCTGTTATCTCTGTTTTAGGTGGCCATGCTATTATTGTGATGAGAGAAGAGTATATCTACATGTCCTGTTATCTCTGTTTGTAGGTGGCCATGTTATTATTGTGATGAGAGAGGAGTATATCTACATGTCCTGTTATCTCTGTTTGTAGGTGGCCATGCTATTATTGTGATGAGAGAGGAGTATATCTACATGTCCTGTTATCTCTGTTTGTAGGTGGCCATGTTATTATTGTGATGAGAGAGGAGTATATCTTCATGTCCTGTTATCTCTGTTTGTAGGTGGCCATGTTATTATTGTGATGATAGAGGAGTATATCTTCATGTCCTGTTATCTCTGTTTGTAGGTGGCCATGTTATTATTGTGATGAGAGAGGAGTATATCTACATGTCATGCTATAATGACATACTAGAACCATTAATGGAAAAATTAGAACTTGAGAAGAAATGGAAAATGATTCAAAGATCCGTCATTCCAGAATATGCCTTCCAGAAATCTGGCCTTCTCTATGTGTTTGAAGTCTCATAAGACCATAATAATGGACAAACAGTGTGTCACTGTCTATAAATTCTCATTATGAAGATGAAACTGATCCTGATCTCTGTGATATTCATTGTTGCAAAAGTTTTGATATCCTTGGTGCTAATAAATTGTATAATAAATTTATTTAAAGAATATTTTTGCTTTCCTGGTCTGTTGCTATGCTACAGTTTCCTTAGTTATACATGTATTCTTGTTATCTATCAAATCAACTACCTACACAAAGTTGTTCCATTATCAACAAAACATGAATATTTCTTTCCCATATATATAGGGTACTGAATCATGGTTAAATTAACGTTTGTCACTGAATACAAATGTTCTCAGAAATAAGATCAACAATTCGATGTTGATGTTGGAGAACAAGAGAAATGTTACATTTTTAATGTACAGATAACATGATTATTGGTGTTAAATACCACTTTCATATGACATTTGTCACGAAGAATTAATATATTATGTATAAGGTTCAAGACTTGGTGGTCTTTAATAACACCGCTCATCCCGTTAAAGTGAGGGTGGCACTTTACCCACACGTGGAAAACACTTTCATGAGCCATCAATTTCACCAAGAGCAGAAGTTTGAACCCATAAAATTAGTTTTACTAATGAGAGGTCATGTATGTGTGTTGAGGTTATGAGGTCATGTATGTGTGTTGGGGTTATGAGAGGTCATGTATGTATGTGTGTTGGGGTTATGAGAGGTCATGTATGTGTGTTGGGGTAATGAGCGGTCATGTACGTGTGTTGGGGTTATGAGAGGTCATGTCTGTTGGGGCAATGAGCGGTCATGTATGTGTTGGGGTTATGAGAGGTCATGTATGTGTGTTGGGGTTATGAGAGGTCATGTATGTGTGTTGGGGTTATGAGAGGTCATGTATGTGTGTTGGGATAATGAGCGGTCATGTACGTGTGTTGGGGTTATGAGAGGTCATGTATGTGTGTTGGGGTAATGAGCGGTCATGTATGTGTTGGGGTTATGAGAAGTCATGTATGTGTGTTGGGGTTATGCGAGGTCATGTATGTGTGTTGGGGTTATGAGAGGTCATGTGTGTGTTGGGGTAATGAGCAGTCATGTATGTGTTGGGGTTATGAGAGGTCATGTATGTGTGTTGGGGTTATGAGAGGTCATGTATGTGTTGGGGTTATGAGAGGTCATGTATGTGTTGGGGTTATGGATTTTGCCTCTGATCTTTTTATTTTCCTGATAAGATTTAGGAATTGTTCTGAATGCTCTTATCTTTTGTTTTTCATTATATTTAAAAAACAATATTTCTTTATTGATAAGCCATAAAATCTGTCATTTCAGTTATTTATTTAACTGATTAAGTGAAGAAACTTTTTTCAGAGATAATATATTTTGCCTTTGTACATAGGAAATATCTGACTAAAATCCATCTGTATACTAAAAATGTTATGTATTAAGGGTGAATTGTCGCAGAACAAAATCCAGGATATGATGGATTAGGTAGAAAACAAAAAATGCCATGCAATGGGCCAACACTCCTAAGAAATTTGCTCATTAGGACCTGCTGCAAGTTGCCTAATCCACACACAAGTTCTAAGGGCTATTGAGTAACTGATTCTTTCAGTACAACTATCAAAGGATCCTTTCAGAGAAGTTGTATCCTGTAATGGACAAACATTTTTCTAATTCTAGACCTACATGTCCTGAAATGTAATTAATACAACAGTATCTTTTTTTAATTAAAACCAATGACCTAAAAGACTATCATTTATGGTACATTAATAATGGAGAACATTTTATACCATTGAAAGGGAATACTATTTTACAGAGTAATTGATGAGGGAATCATTTTATTCATTATAGCCTGGGGGGAAAATACTGAAACCCTTGCCACCTGGCAGAATCTTAGGCACGTATTTTTTTCCAACCATATGATATAACATTAATATCAGGTTGTTTGTCTCCTCTCAATTACAGCAGGTTTTTGTTCTGTTAATGATAAAGCTGAGCTATTGGATAAAAGTTGAAGAAGGTGAAATGTTTTCAATTCAATAGAAGCCCAAAAACAACATTTTCATGGTATATTTGGTAACAAAGTAAAGTGCTGATAATTTCACTCTTCAAATGACACCATAGATTTGGATGTTTTTGACCTGTTTCAACAACCTTTGCATAAAATAGACCATGTAACTGAATGAAAAGTTCTGTGAAACACAGAAACATTTGTATTGACAATATATGCTCGTCCAGCTCCTTAAAGATGTATATAAAGTGTTGAAAAAAAAATTACATCCTAAACATACTCTCTGTCTACATCTAGGGAACAGACTTTAGTCTCTTATCTACATGTACAACTCCTTTTCTCAAGATTCAATCACAAGGTATTTATATGGAAGTCTGTACATGTATCTAAATATATCCTCTCATGCTGTGTGGTAAGTGGAGAAACAGCAGATACCAGTTTTTACAGTTTGGTTTGATCTGATGAGGATATTTAACTCACAACTTACTACACTTGAGGCGAGCATGCTGACCATTATTACACATAAATGGTCATTCATGACTTATCACTGTGTTTCCAACTAGATTAATACAATGGGTGTCACTCATGGAGCAGGAACTGCCTAACCTTCTGCTGCACCCAAGTTCTCACCCGTTTTTATTGGGGTTCGTGTTACTCAATCTTTACCTTTATGTGTATATTTTGTAGATCGTTTTTTTTCCCCTTTTGTCATTTTTATTTTGACCATTATGTTGTCTGTTCTTCTTCGATTTATGGATTCTGATTACCCCCTTGGTATCTTAAAACTTTTTTTTGTCCAATATGAAAATTTGTCCAATATGAAAATCTAACTCTGGATTTTATGATGATATTCAGAGAGAGACAAGAAAGAGAATATCATTTAACATTTTATTTGTGAGCTGTCATTCACATTTTCATATTACTATTATACTTGTCTCTCATGTCTACTAGAAAGGTATCAAAAGAGGTTACATCACCTACTAAATATAGCTTATAATGCTGTTTAAGAGTATTGATCATCACATCATAGGAAAATAAATAATGGATATAAAGTGCTTTTCTTAAAATATCAAATTGTAAAATGTAGACGAAAGTGAACATGAAATCAGAATGGTCTACCATTATATAATCTAGAACTATTGGTATTACCAAGAGCCATTGTAATTATATAACACAGAACCAGAGTTATTATAATTTTGAAGAATTGTTATGTTGTCATTAACCAATCAAAACTTCCTTCTTAGCATTTCATTTAATTGTTTAAAAATTATTTAGAAAGAATGATTAGTATACATGTACAAGCTTCTACTTATTATTTAAATTCAATTCCTTCTTTTCTCAAATCGTTTGTTGTTGTTCATAAATTACTTTTAGAACATTGTAGACAAATTACTTATTTTTCTTGCAAACATTTCTTTTCTAGTTGCTGAAATTAAATTTTACCCTCCAAAAATAAGAAATCTCAAGAATGATAAACATTATAAGGGACTGGAGGGAAGACAAATCTACAGGACAGAACTAAAATAAGTTGATTTCTACTATGTAACATACTGAATTATTGACATACAGCACCATATTAATTTCACTGGGGAATAATGTACAACTCATTAATATAGAAAACAGCACTTTAAAAGTTATCTAAACATTTACAGGGGGTAACTGAGAGAATCAAAACATGATTGAAAATGGAACAACTTCACATAAAATAGTCATGTACTACTGACATGTCATATAAATTATAGTATATACACAGAGCTGAATCCTGCAGCGTTTACCTGAAACATACAGTGTAAAAATAATGTAAAACATGTATTACTGGACAAGAGGTGTTTAAACTTGGTATGGCTGACAAGTGTACATCCATACACCTCCAGTAATCAGAAAGTTTAAATCAACTTATCAACTATTTTTTGCAAGTGGTGTTAAATTTTTTATATGGATTACAGTTTACTGTCAGAAACTTCCAGTAATTAGAAATAAGATTTTCAAATATTATTTGTTTGCATTTCTTTCTTTTCTTTTCATTAAAATTATTTAAGACCTGGCCAATCTTTTTCAGGTCAATATAAAGACTAAATAGAGCACTTTATTGTATAACTGAAAAAACTATTGCAAGTATTATTTAAAGAACCTTATTCCTAAGTAAAAAAATAAATCTAAAAATGTTTATTTAGATTTGAGTTTGCATCAACACAGACTGTCTAGTGTTACAAAGTAAACACAATTAGGATTAGAGTACACCATTTATCACAGTATGAAAGTTTAGACAATACAGTTAAGAGTAGAATATATATAAAAAAGTGATCATATTACATACAAGAATAATTCCTTAACACATACATCTGTAAGAATATTTTTTTTTAAAATTCCAAAAATATTTGTTCAAAAGATGGGTTTACAATGTAGTAAAGTAACATGATGATATTTCACAACAACAAAGTAAGACCTTTCTATACAATGAAATTTTAACTATTGAAATAGTATTGTACTTATATAAAATAAATTATTGTATCAAAACTGAAGCATTTTAATATTGCTTTTATAACAGTGTCGATATGACTTTAAACAAGTATACTCTACAATACATAAATAATGTATTATTTACCTTGTTTTATTTTTTAGAACAAGACTTGCTTTCTGTTTGGGTGTTTACAGTTTTGATCAATATTTTAGTCACCTTGATGCTTTACTGAGAGGATAAAATCTATTGGCAGACAAGAGATTCATTTTGATGAGATTCTCCAACTATTTCCTAATTTTTGAAACATAATACAAATTTAAAATATATTTCTAGCATATTTATATATTTTAGAATACAGTCCAATTAAAGCTAATCTATCTGTGCAAGGAGAACCTGCACATTGTATGTGCCTAATTGAATACCTAACTAAACATGGACTTTGTATCAATATTACAATACTCAGCTAAATTTGAAGGATATTGAGTGGTATATTAACAAGTGAAATGTATTAAATATGATCTATATTTATTTGTTTTGCGTGGCTTTGTGCTATGCTTGTATATTTATTGTGTACATTCTAAACAACTTAAGAGTGATAATTAATTCTTGTAATATTAAAGTTCTATCATTTTGTTTTTATTATTTGTCAATAGTTACAGGAATTAATAGTACAGTTTGAACGCACCCTACACTGGTTAAACCAGTTAAAGTTCAAACATGACCCAACATGTACACTTAATGTCAAAATATATCTGGCAACACCAAATTAATTACTTGTTCCTGATTGTTTTTATATCTGCAAAGTTTGCATTGATATGGCAAATTAAATTTTTTTTTTTTTAATATTTACAAGTAATTGATACGAAGCACAAAATGTAGTGGGGAATAATTCAATTTGTATTCTTTAGTTTAACTATTTTTGAGCCAGCAATTTATTATGTTTTTTTTTCCCTTAAAAGACTTTCTTAAAGAACAAAAATGACTTGTCCTGTTTGCTAATTGTTTGGTCTTACTGATATTTTCCATTTTATTATACATGTGATATAGATACATTTTTGGGGGTTTAAATATACAAATTATTTTAATGGATTACAGTCAGGTTTCATGCAAAAAAAAAAAGAGGAGAAAATTGTCCTCGTAAATCACAGTAAATCATAAAAATTAACTCATTCATATTTCAAATCAACTTATAATATCATTCTAAAGAGGTAGCAAAATTAAGTTTAAATGTTAAAAAGACAATAAAAAAATGTCTCATTAAACCTGACTTATCAAAATTTGAGAGAAACTCTTTATTCCCCATAGTAAGCCACAGACATAACAGGAAGTAATATACAAGTGATTATCCTAAAGAAAGTTTTAAACTTGCACTACTTCAAGGTACAACATACACACTTACAAATATTACTTAATTCATAATAATTGCCACCAGAATAACTCGGAAACAACAATTATTAAAACACTGAAAATTATTGTTGACAGGTAGAAAAAGGTATACAGAAACATAATATTGGCAATACATATAATATATATATTTATATATAAAACCTGTACTTCTTTTAGTATGCAATATCTATTAATGGGATTTCAACATTAGTAATATGTTAATGTTCTTTAAATGTTTCATGCGATTGAACTTCATCGCATGAAATTCTTTATTTCAAAGAACAGTATTTGAACAAGACCTTTTATTTGTTTTTCAAGTCCTGCGAGTCTGGTAAAATGATAAAAATGAACATTTTTGAAAGATGGAAAATGAAAAAAAAAAAATTGAAAAAAAATGTATACAAGATTTTCAGTGTTATACATGTTAATCAAATATTTCAATAAAAAATTTCGTGTTTCTTTAAATGGAGTCTATATGATAGTTTACATACAATTTAAATACTTGCATAACTGACACACACTATAAAAAGTTCTAATTCATTCATACATTATGATACATTATACACTGAGGAGAACAATAACACTGTGAGCACATCAAACCTTGGACAAAATACTGGCAAGTCTTCTATCTACTGATTCCTTACAGGAAGACAACATTAAAATGAACACCATATATCTTGACTAGCAAGCTGCCATCACTGACCCCTCCCACTGGTCCAGTTAAAACCCATTGGTGCCCAGTAAAGTGATTAAATCTATTAAGAAAAAAATCTGGTCCAGTTCATATCAATTGGTGCCCCATAGAGATTAAACCTATAAATAGATTGATACCATTGATAATTTGGTGCCGTGTGGAATAATACAGCATAGTACACATTCATTAAAGTACAATAGAGTAACAACTCACATATTAATTGGCGTTTTATGTGTCTATCAATGTCATAAGTAAAGTAGTGTATTATAGTACCTCCCCTACAACACTGACTAATTATTGCCATAGAGAGGTTTAAAACAACACACCTACAGAGTATGATACAATACGCTTGTTTCCAATCATATCAATTCCGACCACGTTTTGTCTTTTTCTTGTCTTAGACGTCTGAACAAATCGGCAAGCGACTTCCAGTGTTTACGCTATTACTGTGACAACGTCAGTATATCATAGTCGTAGATGCGGTAGATTATAAGTAATTGTAATATGGAGACGCCTAGGAAACCACTGAATAAATACTGGTGTTCGGTACCCCACTATCTGTCTGATATCAGAAATATATACATAAAAGCAGATCGTTTTCCTCTGATGATGCTGACAGCCGCAAATAAAGAAAGAAAACAAATTTAATTTTAAAGAAGTAATTGTCTCTGCATTGAAGTCTTTGACACAAATAAAACAATTTAATTGATATCTGTCTTTAACAGAAAATGTTAAGATTTTTTTAAGTTGAGGATCGAACGTTAAAACGGCACAAATTGATTGGAGTTTTCGTTGTGTACATTGACACTGGAAGTTCAATGCTGATTAGTCCATTGAAATCACGTGACGTGATCTGGCGGACGAAAATAACAAAATTGTGATGGATTGGAAATGATTCGAAACAACAATATTACAAGTACATCATGGTAAATTTTGATATAATAACCAGGTAACAGCTGAATTTTTGTTTTTTTCCAACTTACTTTTATTTTTTTTTTAAACTGACAATGTCATACCAATATCTCAAAAGTTTTATAAGTAGTAAAATGTTTATTATTATCATTACTTTAGTAATTGTAAGAAGTAAATCCCTACTGTCCTCACATCCCTTCCCTCATGGCAAGTCAAGTCAATTGTAACAGCAATATTGCTGCCATATATCAGATAGAATGCAATATACAAATATGTGGAAGTATTTAACATGCAATATCACAAATACAATTAGTTTATTTGTGCCTATTAAACTTGTATAAGCTTATAACATCTACATGTGAAATAAAATAAATAAATAATCACAGAGTAAGAAACCTCATTTCTTTCAGCCTTCATCAAAATTAATTGTAATTAATGTAAGTTTCACTCATAAAATTTCATTCCACATAAAAATCTTGATTTTTTTCTCTCATAATGATATAATCCCCTCCTTTGAAATTTATGGTTTTAATTTTTGTTTTTTGAATACCAAAGTCATCAATAAGTTCATTTAAACAATACAATTTAGTTGAAGGAGATAAAATTTACATTGAGGTAGGTTTTTAATTCTCTTTCCTTTATCATAAGAGACACATATTGTTTCTACAGTTCTTCGACAGACTTGAATTTGCTTCTATAAATAAATATTTGTCAGTTTGCTTTTATGGAAAATAATAATAAAATTAATTGAATTCATCACATTAAATCAAAAGACTTGATATGGAATCCTTTTAATACAAATTTAAGAATATTTAGCCTTAAAAAACAGCTGTAAATGAACAATTCCTTCAATCTGAAATAATTTTGTGAGTATTTTTTTATATTTCACCCAATACAAAACTTTATGCCATATGCCAGCCATTACTGGATATCTAAATGGAAATCAGATATCTTTAATGATGACCATTGGTATCATTCCTGTCAGGTGAGAAAAAAATCAAACTCACATTATATCATTTGTTTTTACACTAAACAGTACTTCTTTTCAGTATTCAGCTGCAAATAAACTTGTAAAAATAGAAGTGTTTTTTCAAATAAAGTCATTTTTACAAAATATTACAAGTAAAAATGAAAAATTAGCCTGGATATCTTATATGGAACAGAACTTATGAATAAGGTATGAAAAGGTTCTTGAAATACAATTGTACAATCTTGTTGAAGTATCTCTACTGTATGCTTGAAGACCTGGAAACACTTATTTGTGATAAACCTATAATCTCTACGGTGACCTCTGACCAGAATGCTGTCCTATTCCTAAGTGGGGGTAAAATCTATGGGATAACTAGAGGCTCCCAGGAGCCTGTAATCGCTCACCTGGTTTTTAATTTGACATCTAAAGTTGATAGAAAATGGGGGTGTTATACATAATTTTGAAAGTGGGCCACCAAAAGATCATTTCAATTCAAATTTCCGAGCAACAGATTTTGATGTGATTTTTTCTCTCATAATATTTCTAAACGGAATAAACTGGCTGAAAAAAATCTCACAGAAAAACCCATAATGTATGTTAAACTACTAATTGCCATGTAGCTGCAGTTAAAATTTAAGTTCATTTTGATGTGTAATAAAGCAGAAATTGATAACTAAAGAAATTTCTATTTTTAGTAACAGCAGCCATTTTAAATGGAGGGTGGGGCTGTCGGACACAATATAGAAAGGGGACCACCCAAGGACCATCCCAGTCAAATTTGCTTTAATTTAGTTCAGCAGTTTCAGAGGAGAAATTTAAATGTGATCTTTTATCAAAATATGTCTAATTTGTATAAATCGGTTGAAAGAAAAATTTCACAGAAAAACATTTGTTAATCTACTCATTGTCATGTAGCTGCAGTTAAAATTTGAGCTAATTTTGACTTATACTAAAGCAGCAATGGGCAATTGAAGAAATTTCTATTTTTAGTAACAGCAGCCATCTTGAATGGAGAGCAGAGCTGTCGGACACAATTTTGAAATGGGACTACCCATGGACTATTCCAACCAAATTTGCTTTAATTTGGTTCAGTGGTTTCAGAGGAGATGATTTAAATGTGATCTTTTTTCAAAATATGCCTAATTTGCATAATCTGTAAAAATCGGCTGAAAGAAAAATTTCACAGCAATGGACAATTGAAGAATTTTTTTTTTAGTAACAGCAGCCATCTTGAATGGAGGGCAGAGCTGTCGGACACAATTTTGAAATGGACCCACCCTGGGACCATCCCTGCCAGGTTACGTCTAATTTGGTTCAGTGGTTTCAGAGGAGAAGATATAAAGGTGAAAGTTTACGACGTACGACAAGTGATGGCAAAAGCTCACATGACCTTTGGCCAGGTGAGCTAAAAAATGATGGCAAAGTTTTTCTTTGGATTAACACAATAACATTATATCAAGAACTCTTTTAACAACAAAAATAAAGTATGGAACTAGCAGGTTGTTGATTATACGAGGGAATTTATAAAATCGTTCCTTAGAGACGGCTGTCAAGTCTGGAGTTCTGTCCCCTGACTTTATAAGACAGTTTATCCTCTGTGTATCTCCCTGGACATAATCCTGAGCTTTGATAAATAATATCACCGAGTGTCTCTTACACCAGGCAAATCCCTCTGTCAGTGTCCTTCTGAATTCTGAAAAGTAAATAATAAATATTATTACATAATGATTTTATTCAAATAATTTTATTGGCTATCATGCTGTCACCTGACATTCCGTAAAATTTGATATTCTTTGATTAAAACTTGTATTGACTTGGTTTCACTTCCTTTTTCTAACGAAATCTATAAAAAGAATCATGTGAATTCTATTTCTATTCAACCAATGGACATAAAGGTAATGTGAAATTTCGTCCAATCAGAATCGTCGTATTAGCGTTGCTTTAGAATGAACAAGTAATCATCATGTCCGACGCAGGCGATGGGCTTGCAGAAGTAAAACGGAGATTTGCAGAAATCTCGGAGACTTGGTTTCACTTTCACTTTTCATTTTAATGTAATAAAACAATTACAGTCTTTTGTATCGGTCAATACAAGTTTTTATGGACCTTAGAAATCGATATTCACCCCAGCCTAAAGGCTTTGGTGAATATCATTTTTAAGGTCCATAAAAACTCGTATTGACCTCAACAAAGGACTATAATTGTATAATATCACTGAGTGTCTATTACACCAGGCAAATCCCTCTGTCAGTGTCCTTCTAAATTCTGAAAATAAAATGATAAATAATATCACTGAGTCAGTGAGTGTCTCTTACACCAGACACATCCCTGTCAGTGTCCTTCTGAATTCTGAAAATAAAATGGCAATTATTTTAATAATTTCAAAAATTGAAACAATAATTCATATTGTAAATTATGATATAATTAATATCAACTCTGTTATGATTTTTTTGTCCCAAGAGTAATGGTCTTTAAACAACAGATTCTACCTTCCTAGCTAACAGTCTGTTATCTACGAGCATTCGTTGACCCTGCAATTGAATGTTTATGTTGTCAATACATTTTTGTGATAGTATGTGTTATTTTTGAGTGAAAGCAAATCTGTGCAGGTTTTTTATTGTTTGCTTAAATATGTCAAGAGTTGACATCCCAGTAGTGACATTAGAGATCTAATTATCAAGAGGGCAAGAGTTGGCATCCCAGTAGTGACATTAGAGATCTAACTATCAAGAGGGCAAGAGTTGACATCCCAGTAGTGACATTAGAGATCTAACTATCAAGAGGGCAAGAGTTGACATCCCAGTAGTGACATTAGAGATCCAACTATCAAGAGGGCGAGAGTTGACATCCCAGTAGTGACATTAGAGATCTAACTATCAAGAGGGCAAGAGTTGACATCCCAGTAGTGACATTAGAGATCTAACTATCAAGAGGGCAAGAGTTGACATCCCAGTAGTGACATTAGAGATCTAACTATCAAGAGGGCAAGAGTTGGCATCCCAGTAGTGACATTAGAGATCTAACTATCAAGAGGGCAAGAGTTGACATCCCAGTAGTGACATTAGAGATCTAACTATCAAGAGGGCAAGAGTTGGCATTCCAGTAGTGACATTAGAGATCTAACTATCAAGAGGGCAAGAGTTGACATCCCAGTAGTGACATTAGAGATCTAACTATCAAGAGGGCAAGAGTTGGCATCCCAGTAGTGACATTAGAGATCTAACTATCAAGAGGGCAAGAGTTGGCATCCCAGTAGTGACATTAGAGATCTAACTATCAAGAGGGCAAGAGTTGACATCCCAGTAGTGACATTAGAGATCTAACTATCAAGAGGGCAAGAGTTGGCATCCCAGTAGTGACATTAGAGATCTAACTATCAAGAGGGCAAGAGTTGGCATCCCAGTAGTGACATTAGAGATCTAACTATCAAGAGGGCAAGAGTTGGCATTCCAGTAGTGACATTAGAGATCTAACTATCAAGAGGGCAAGAGTTGACATCCCAGTAGTGACATTAGAGATCTAACTATCAAGAGGGCAAGAGTTGGCATTCCAGTAGTGACATTAGAGATCTAACTATCAAGAGGGCAAGAGTTGACATCCCAGTAGTGACATTAGAGATCTAACTATCAAGAGGGCAAGAGTTGACATCCCAGTAGTGACATTAGAGATCTAACTATCAAGAGGGCAAGAGTTGGCATCCCAGTAGTGACATTAGAGATCTAATTATCAAGAGGGCAAGAGTTGGCATCCCAGTAGTGACATTAGAGATCTAACAATCAAGAGGGCAAGAGTTGACATCCCAGTAGTGACATTAGAGATCTAACTATCACGAGGGCAAGAGTTGGCATCCCAGTAGTGACATTAGAGATCTAATTATCAAGAGGGCAAGAGTTGGCATCCCAGTAGTGACATTAGAGATCTAACTATCAAGAGGGCAAGAGTTGGCATCCCAGTAGTGACATTAGAGATCTAACTATCAAGAGGGCAAGAGTTGGCATCCCAGTAGTGACATTAGAGATCCAACTATCAAGAGGGCAAGAGTTGGCATCCCAGTAGTGACATTAGAGATCTAACTATCAAGAGGGCAAGAGTTGGCATCCCAGTAGTGACATTAGAGATCTAACTATCAAGAGGGCAAGAGTTGGCATCCCAGTAGTGACATTAGAGATCTAACTATCAAGAGGGCAAGAGTTGGCATCCCAGTAGTGACATTAGAGATCTAACTATCAAGAGGGCAAGAGTTGGCATCCCAGTAGTGACATTAGAGATTTAACTATCAAGAGGGCAAGAGTTGGCATCCCAGTAGTGACATTAGAGATCTAACTATCAAGAGGGCAAGAGTTGGCATCCCAGTAGTGACATTAGAGATCTAACTATCAAGAGGGCAAGAGTTGGCATCCCAGTAGTGACATTAGAGATCTAATTATCAAGAGGGCAAGAGTTGGCATTCCAGTAGTGACATTAGAGATCTAACTATCAAGAGGGCAAGAGTTGACATCCCAGTAGTGACATTAGAGATCTAACTATCAAGAGGGCAAGAGTTGGCATCCCAGTAGTGACATTAGAGATCTAACTATCAAGAGGGCAAGAGTTGGCATCCCAGTAGTGACATTAGAGATCTAACTATCAAGAGGGCAAGAGTTGGCATCCCAGTAGTGACATTAGAGATCTAACTATCAAGAGGGCAAGAGTTGGCATCCCAGTAGTGACATTAGAGATCTAACTATCAAGAGGGCAAGAGTTGGCATCCCAGTAGTGACATTAGAGATCTAACTATCAAGAGGGCAAGAGTTGGCATCCCAGTAGTGACATTAGAGATCTAACTATCAAGAGGGCAAGAGTTGGCATCCCAGTAGTGACATTAGAGATCTAACTATCAAGAGGGCAAGAGTTGGCATCCCAGTAGTGACATTAGAGATCTAACTATCAAGAGGGCAAGAGTTGGCATCCCAGTAGTGACATTAGAGATCTAATTATCAAGAGGGCAAGAGTTGGCATCCCAGTAGTGACATTAGAGATCTAACTATCAAGAGGGCAAGAGTTGGCATCCCAGTAGTGACATTAGAGATTTAACTATCAAGAGGGCAAGAGTTGGCATTCCAGTAGTGACATTAGAGATCTAACTATCAAGAGGGCAAGAGTTGACATCCCAGTAGTGACATTAGAGATCTAACTATCAAGAGGGCAAGAGTTGGCATCCCAGTAGTGACATTAGAGATCTAACTATCAAGAGGGCAAGAGTTGGCATCCCAGTAGTGACATTAGAGATCTAACTATCAAGAGGGCAAGAGTTGGCATTCCAGTAGTGACATTAGAGATCTAACTATCAAGAGGGCAAGAGTTGGCATTCCAGTAGTGACATTAGAGATCTAACTATCAAGAGGGCAAGAGTTGGCATTCCAGTAGTGACATTAGAGATCTAACTATCAAGAGGGCAAGAGTTGGCATCCCAGTAGTGACATTAGAGATCTAACTATCAAGAGGGCAAGAGTTGGCATCCCAGTAGTGACATTAGAGATCTAACTATCAAGAGGGCAAGAGTTGGCATCCCAGTAGTGACATTAGAGATCTAACTATCAAGAGGGCAAGAGTTGACATCCCAGTAGTGACATTAGAGATCTAACTATCAAGAGGGCAAGAGTTGGCATCCCAGTAGTGACATTAGAGATCTAACTATCAAGAGGGCAAGAGTTGGCATCCCAGTAGTGACATTAGAGATCTAACTATCAAGAGGGCAAGAGTTGGCATCCCAGTAGTGACATTAGAGATCTAACTATCAAGAGGGCAAGAGTTGACATCCCAGTAGTGACATTAGAGATCCAACTATCAAGAGGGCAAGAGTTGGCATCCCAGTAGTGACATTAGAGATCTAACTATCAAGAGGGCAAGAGTTGGCATTCCAGTAGTGACATTAGAGATCTAACTATCAAGAGGGCAAGAGTTGGCATCCCAGTAGTGACATTAGAGATCTAATTATCAAGAGGGCAAGAGTTGGCATCCCAGTAGTGACATTAGAGATCTAACTATCAAGAGGGCAAGAGTTGGCATCCCAGTAGTGACATTAGAGATCTAACTATCAAGAGGGCAAGAGTTGGCATCCCAGTAGTGACATTAGAGATCTAACTATCAAGAGGGCAAGAGTTGACATCCCAGTAGTGACATTAGAGATCTAACTATCAAGAGGGCAAGAGTTGGCATCCCAGTAGTGACATTAGAGATCTAACTATCAAGAGGGCAAGAGTTGGCATCCCAGTAGTGACATTAGAGATCTAACTATCAAGAGGGCAAGAGTTGACATCCCAGTAGTGACATTAGAGATCTAACTATCAAGAGGGCAAGAGTTGACATCCCAGTAGTGACATTAGAGATCTAACTATCAAGAGGGCAAGAGTTGGCATCCCAGTAGTGACATTAGAGATCTAACTATCAAGAGGGCAAGAGTTGACATCCCAGTAGTGACATTAGAGATCTAACTATCAAGAGGGCAAGAGTTGGCATCCCAGTAGTGACATTAGAGATCTAACTATCAAGAGGGCAAGAGTTGACATCCCAGTAGTGACATTAGAGATCTAACTATCAAGAGGGCAAGAGTTGGCATCCCAGTAGTGACATTAGAGATCTAACTATCAAGAGGGCAAGAGTTGACATCCCAGTAGTGACATTAGAGATCTAACTATCAAGAGGGCAAGAGTTGGCATCCCAGAAGTGACATTAGAGATCTAACTATCAAGAGGGCAAGAGTTGGCATCCCAGTAGTGACATTAGAGATTTAACTATCAAGAGGGCAAGAGTTGGCATCCCAGTAGTGACATTAGAGATCTAACTATCAAGAGGGCAAGAGTTGGCATCCCAGTAGTGACATTAGAGATCTAACTATCAAGAGGGCAAGAGTTGACATCCCAGTAGTGACATTAGAGATCTAACTATCAAGAGGGCAAGAGTTGGCATCCCAGTAGTGACATTAGAGATCTAACTATCAAGAGGGCAAGAGTTGGCATCCCAGTAGTGACATTAGAGATCTAACTATCAAGAGGGCAAGAGTTGGCATTCCAGTAGTGACATTAGAGATCTAACTATCAAGAGGGCAAGAGTTGGCATTCCAGTAGTGACATTAGAGATCTAACTATCAAGAGGGCAAGAGTTGGCATCCCAGTAGTGACATTAGAGATCTAACTATCAAGAGGGCAAGAGTTGACATCCCAGTAGTGACATTAGAGATCTAACTATCAAGAGGGCAAGAGTTGACATCCCAGTAGTGACATTAGAGATCTAATTATCAAGAGGGCAAGAGTTGGCATCCCAGTAGTGACATTAGAGATCTAACTATCAAGAGGGCAAGAGTTGGCATCCCAGTAGTGACATTAGAGATCTAACTATCAAGAGGGCAAGAGTTGGCATCCCAGTAGTGACATTAGAGATCTAACTATCAAGAGGGCAAGAGTTGACATCCCAGTAGTGACATTAGAGATCTAACTATCAAGAGGGCAAGAGTTGGCATCCCAGTAGTGACATTAGAGATCTAACTATCAAGAGGGCAAGAGTTGGCATCCCAGTAGTGACATTAGAGATCTAACTATCAAGAGGGCAAGAGTTGGCATTCCAGTAGTGACATTAGAGATCTAATTATCAAGAGGGCAAGAGTTGGCATCCCAGTAGTGACATTAGAGATCTAATTATCAAGAGGGCAAGAGTTGGCATTCCAGTAGTGACATTAGAGATCTAACTATCAAGAGGGCAAGAGTTGGCATTCCAGTAGTGACATTAGAGATCTAACTATCAAGAGGGCAAGAGTTGGCATCCCAGTAGTGACATTAGAGATCTAACTATCAAGAGGGCAAGAGTTGACATCCCAGTAGTGACATTAGAGATCTAACTATCAAGAGGGCAAGAGTTGGCATCCCAGTAGTGACATTAGAGATCTAACTATCAAGAGGGCAAGAGTTGGCATCCCAGTAGTGACATTAGAGATCTAACTATCAAGAGGGCAAGAGTTGACATCCCAGTAGTGACATTAGAGATCCAACTATCAAGAGGGCAAGAGTTGGCATCCCAGTAGTGACATTAGAGATCTAACTATCAAGAGGGCAAGAGTTGGCATTCCAGTAGTGACATTAGAGATCTAACTATCAAGAGGGCAAGAGTTGGCATTCCAGTAATGACATTAGAGATCTAACTATCAAGAGGGCAAGAGTTGGCATCCCAGTAGTGACATTAGAGATCTAACTATCAAGAGGGCAAGAGTTGACATCCCAGTAGTGACATTAGAGATCTAACTATCAAGAGGGCAAGAGTTGGCATCCCAGTAGTGACATTAGAGATCTAACTATCAAGAGGGCAAGAGTTGGCATCCCAGTAGTGACATTAGAGATCTAACTATCAAGAGGGCAAGAGTTGGCATCCCAGTAGTGACATTAGAGATCTAACTATCAAGAGGGCAAGAGTTGACATCCCAGTAGTGACATTAGAGATCCAACTATCAAGAGGGCAAGAGTTGACATCCCAGTAGTGACATTAGAGATCTAACTATCAAGAGGGCAAGAGTTGGCATTCCAGTAGTGACATTAGAGATCTAACTATCAAGAGGGCAAGAGTTGGCATCCCAGTAGTGACATTAGAGATCTAACTATCAAGAGGGCAAGAGTTGGCATCCCAGTAGTGACATTAGAGATCTAACTATCAAGAGGGCAAGAGTTGGCATTCCAGTAGTGACATTAGAGATTTAACTATCAAAAGGGCAAGAGTTGGCATCCCAGTAGTGACATTAGAGATCTAACTATCAAGAGGGCAAGAGTTGGCATCCCAGTAGTGACATTAGAGATCTAACTATCAAGAGGGCAAGAGTTGGCATTCCAGTAGTGACATTAGAGATCTAACTATCAAGAGGGCAAGAGTTGGCATCCCAGTAGTGACATTAGAGATCTAACTATCAAGAGGGCAAGAGTTGGCATTCCAGTAGTGACATTAGAGATCTAACTATCAAGAGGGCAAGAGTTGGCATCCCAGTAGTGACATTAGAGATCTAACTATCAAGAGGGCAAGAGTTGGCATCCCAGTAGTGACATTAGAGATCTAACTATCAAGAGGGCAAGAGTTGGCATCCCAGTAGTGACATTAGAGATCTAATTATCAAGAGGGCAAGAGTTGGCATTCCAGTAGTGACATTAGAGATCTAACTATCAAGAGGGCAAGAGTTGGCATCCCAGTAGTGACATTAGAGATCTAATTATCAAGAGGGCAAGAGTTGACATCCCAGTAGTGACATTAGAGATCCAACTATCAAGAGGGCAAGAGTTGACATCCCAGTAGTGACATTAGAGATCTAACTATCAAGAGGGCAAGAGTTGACATCCCAGTAGTGACATTAGAGATCTAACTATCAAGAGGGCAAGAGTTGACATCCCAGTAGTGACATTAGAGATCTAACTATCAAGAGGGCAAGAGTTGACATCCCAGTAGTGACATTAGAGATCTAACTATCAAGAGGGCAAGAGTTGGCATCCCAGTAGTGACATTAGAGATCTAACTATCAAGAGGGCAAGAGTTGGCATTCCAGTAGTGACATTAGAGATCTAACTATCAAGAGGGCAAGAGTTGGCATCCCAGTAGTGACATTAGAGATCTAACTATCAAGAGGGCAAGAGTTGGCATTCCAGTAGTGACATTAGAGATCTAACTATCAAGAGGGCAAGAGTTGACATCCCAGTAGTGACATTAGAGATCTAACTATCAAGAGGGCAAGAGTTGGCATTCCAGTAGTGACATTAGAGATTTAACTATCAAGAGGGCAAGAGTTGGCATCCCAGTAGTGACATTAGAGATCTAACTATCAAGAGGGCAAGAGTTGGCATCCCATTAAATATGTAGTGACATTAGAGATCTAATTATGAAGAGGGCAAGAGTTGGCATCCCATTAACCTGTTTAACACAACCATATTTTGTGACTGTTCTAAACCAGGATCTTGATTTTCAATGTCATATATCATGTTTTTTTTAAGATATATTTAATGATTTGAGGTCAGAGTCTGTTTTGTTGATATTGGTAGAATTATTCATTATCGTAGAAAGGCTTGCATCATCCGCCGAAATTTACCCTAAAAAGGATTTTGGGGCATAGGGGTGCGGATTATATACCACGATAGGTCGTGAGAAAGTTTTTCCTCAAGATGTCAGAGATGATGGGACAGATATTTCAGAAGATATTGACTGGTGGAAGTTTGAGTACATATCTAATCTGTTGTAAATTGTTGTTGTTGTATGATATAAATGTATTTTTCAATAAAACGATGTAGATACATATGTTAATAACCATATTAATAAAACGATGTAGATACATATGTTAATAACCATATTAATAAAACGATGTAGATACATATGTTAATAACCATATTAATAAAACGATGTAGATACATATGTTAATAACCATATTAATAAAACGATGTAGATACATATGTTAATAACCATATTAATAAAACGATGTAGATACATACGTTAATAACCATATTAATAAACGATGTAGATACATATGTTAATAACCATATTAATAAAACGATGTAGATACATATGTTAATAACCATATTAATAAAACGATGTAGATACATATGTTAATAACCATATTAATAAAACGATGTAGATACATATGTTAATAACCATATTAATAAAACGATGTAGATACATATGTTAATAACCATATTAATAAAACGATGTAGATACATATGTTAATAACCATATTAATAAAACGATGTAGATACATATGTTAATAACCATATTAATTTTCAATATCGTTCTTTTATGACCAACCTCTGAACCTGGAAAACGTCCTTTTAAGTACCCAAAAGATACCTGAATGATTCCATGGTGAAGGCAATGTTGATCTTGCCAATAAGAACTAATGCATATTAGCAGAAACAAATAATATGAGGTTAGATGTGATTTTTGAACCGAAACACATTTTGTCAAGTAAGCCGCCATTTTTGTTGTGTGTTTATTTATAGAACACCTAAAGCCAATATATGTTTTCGTGTGTAAGATTAAAAGTTGTAAACACCTGTGTGAATTATCAGCAAAATTAGTATATTTAATTAATATCAGGTGTTTTAATTGTATTTGATAGTGTGTAAAAAGTTTGACCAGATACGAAAATATTCAACAGGTAAAGTAATAGTGTCAGGTAACATTTTTACAGGTGTTGGTGGCAAAGACGTTTTTTGTTGTAACTGTAATAAACTGTTTAAGGGTAAATGATAGTAAACCTCTAGGCAATTTAATCAAATTATGAATGAAATAAAACAAAACATAACATGTTTTAGATAATTTAATGAGTTGTACTGTAATTACGATAACAATACATTATCACAACATTGATAACAATGTATAATATTTAATGTTAATAAAGCACTAATAATTCTTCATTCACTTTCACATTAAAAGCCATCAAATTCTTCTTGATTTTCTTCCTGGAATATCCTGTATATATCCCTTAGCGCTGAGAGTGGTATATTGTCGTCTTCATCTTCATCGTTGTAGTAGATTTCCCTGTCATCCTCACTGATCGTAGTTTCTTCGTTTGTTGTCTGTCTGATCCTGCCATACAATATCATCTTCTGAGCCATCGAGAGCATTGGAGATTGTGCCATTTTTTAAAGGCACAGACTATTATCTCTGGGTCTAGTTCTTTCCAAGCTTCGACAATCCATGTACAAATTGTTGACATTTCTGGCTTCCTCATATGGCCTGTGTTGGTAAATGAGTGATCATCACCGGTGATCCATTTCTGATAAGTGCTACTTTCATGGGCTTGTTCACACTGACATCCAACGGTTGTAGTATACTGGTCATTCCACCTGGTATTATTGCTAGATCTGTGCGATGGTCTCTTTTTAAGATACTTTTTACTTCCTTGGACCTGTGGCACCTAAATGCGTCTAACACCAATAAACTACAGCTATATTAAAAAGTCCCGCACCTGGTCGTCTACCCCATACTTTCGTCAACCAATCTTCGGTAATATGATTGTCAAACCAGCCATTTGGATGTACTTGTATGATAATACCCTTTGGAAAGTTTACATTTGGTATTGTTTTACGTTTGAAGACTTGCCACCATCAGCAGTACAACCAAGCATTACTGTGAACCTGTTTTTCTCATTGCCTGTTGTTTTTATTGAAACAGTACTCGAGCCTTTGTGGGCAATTGTTGTTTCAGCAGGCAAATCAAATGTGAGTGGAGTCTGATCTGCATTGCCTATTTGCAAAAAATCATAGGCATACTTCTTTCTAGCTTTTATTATATAGCTCTGGAATATATCCAGTTTTTGATCAATGTCATCTGGAAGTTTCTGAGATATATGTGTACAGCGATGAAAAGATAAGTCATGACGACGCATGAACCCATAGCACCAGTCTATGGAGGCTTTGAAATCTTTTGTGTCCTGCATGGTTTTGGATACATTTAGGGCTTTCAGATGCAACTCTGTAGATGAAATACTAAGTCCCTGTTGTCTACGATCATTAACCCACGGCATTAGTTCTTTCTCAATAGCTGGCCAGAGTGCTGATTTTCCTCTATTAGCCATTTTAGATTTTGGTATCTTCTGGATATGATCTTTCTGTTTTCTCCAGGACCTGACGTTTGACTCATCTATGATCTATTGTAAATTCTCGACCAGCGGCACGATTGCAGTGGGCTTCAGCATATAACGATGACTCTCAACTTTTCCTTTGCGGTAAATGATTGTCTAACTTTACTCATCTTCGACCTGAAAATTTGGAGGTTAAATTGAAATGGCCAATCAATCCTTTATATATAACACAGGATCGGCTTGGTTATTACAATTTGAGATGTATTTATTGCAAGTTATTTGATCTCTTTGTATACCTTTAGTTTCTTTAAATAACAAGCTTGGGTATGCTCCGATTAAATAGGTTATCACCCATAGTTTATAACTGGATTCATTAATTAAATATATTTGATGGCCTGCATTCCTTTCATTTACCAATTTCCTTTGTATACATTTACAATTAAATTTTTTTAAATTTGAAAGTTTCATTAACAATATTTGTAATGTAATTTCACAATAAAAATTAAAAAAATCAAGACAAAAAAATACGATATTTCAATATAAGGTAGGTATTTTTTTTCAAAATTTTACCGACATATGACGGAAATATATACCGATAATTGAACACGATTTTCATTGAATTACTAACGTTTCTTTCCAAATTATAAGTTTTATTCACGCATTTTTCCTCCACACGATCGGGTCAAAAGTTGATGCGGATTATATACCCGAACTAGTTTTTTTTTCACGATATTTCATGTCAGAGCTAAAAGCGGATAATATACGGCCGTTTACGGTAATTACTGAAAATTACTGTTTAACCTTTCTTTTCATAATGGAAAATTCTTTAAAACACATGATGGAGATTAAAACGATATCTATGGGGTTATAAAATTACAGAGCACTTTATTTACAATGCATTTTTTTTTCAAGACCTGCAATTCAGTTTTTAATTAAATAATGCAAGGGAGATAATCCTTGCTGAACTACTGCCAATAGTAAAATTTGAACAAAATACAGTCGAAATTTCATTTACAATACAATACTCTTGTAATCCAAAATCAAAATAAAATAAGAGTTAACTGCTATTTTTGACACAAAAGTATATGTTGCCTCCCACATTCTTTCATCTTTTATGAAGGAGAACCATGTATTTCTATTTAAAATATAGAAGAAGTTGCTCCAAACAGTCGAAATGATAAAAATTAATTACTCCATAAAATGATTTGATCAAACAGCAATACACCAATCTTTATATGGTGATAATTAAGCATGAACAGTTTTGAGGGATTCATCATTCAAATATAAGAAGAATTTCGTATACAAACATTTTGGTGAAATGCTTCAAGTTCTCATTTAAAATAGTCTGATCAGACTGAACTTATCATCTGCAAACCTCCATATTGTAATAAGCAAGTAAAGTTTTGAGGAATTCCCATTTAACATGTAAGAAGAGTACAGAGTTTTGTGACTGCCTGAAAACAACGTCTTCTCCAGAAGGCGAAACATAATTGTTTAGTTTCTTAGTCTGCATCTGTAATTATAATAAATTATTTACCCTTGGCCTCCTAAATAATCTATCCAAAAAGCCACCTCTATGTTCCGGAGGAGGTGGGTCCTTTAAATCTGGCGAGGGACCACCATCTGTAGCAAAAACATTTAATTCTTTAAAACATTCTGTTTCTATCATCTGAAATATACAAAGTGTATACTTATTATCTTTATATTACAGTTTTATTTAGGTAACAGTAGTCCCCCACTTATAAAATCACCATTATGTAATTAAAAAGTGTCCTTCAAAGAAGGGTGGCCTCTCTTGAAAGGCAATTTAGTAGCATAAACTATCTCTGAGCAACTGAAATCTGGACAGCCAAAGAGAGGTGGCCTTACAAGAATTGATCTGGACAACCAAAGAGAGGTGGCCTTACAAGAATTGAACTACAGTGTACCATTTAATAATATTCAAAACTTTTTAATTCAAAGAAAAAGTTTTGTTACTCTTTCATATCATTTACATTTTTGTCTATCATTTCATATTTGTACTCATGTTTTCTTTCTTCTAAAACATGTAATGAGATAACTAACATCACATGAACATTATCTTTTATTATATCTGAGCATTTTTAGTGTTTGTAATATCTTAGAAACGGATTTGTTGTTTAAATCATATTGTAATAAATATAGCACTTGTGTGACCACATCATTTCCCCTGTTGTTAAAATCATATTGTAATATAGCACTTGTATGACCACATCATTTCCCCTGTTGTTAAAATCAAATTGTAATATAGCACTTGAGTGACCACATCATTTCACTAAGATGGCAAGTTTGGGACCATAAAACTAATTTAACCAGCCACTTTTTATTGAAGTGCCTGTATCAAGCTAGTAAGATGAGCAGTCATATATTTGTGTGTCAGGGGTATCGATTTTGCCTCTTTCTATGATTTTGATATTTGATTTTAGAATTGCTCAGACAGTGTGACATTTTAGTTTTTCATTTTATCATGTATATTTTCTGTATTATATTTGAACATTAAAATATGTTTATAATATGTAAGAGACAACATTTCCCTTCTTTACAACAATAAAATGGATTTCCCTTCAGTCATTTACAACCATATTCGTTCTTTAAAACTTAAAACAATAGAGATTGTGGACGGACGGACAGGGTCTTAACTATAGGGTGCAAGCAAATACTTAGTGTGGCCCTAATTATGGAAAAAAAGTTGATGGATATTCTACTACATAAGACTTTAACACACAAAATTATACAGAATACCTAGAAATCACCAATTTACATTTTTTTTCTTAAAAAGTATCAACCATAAAAAGTCTTTAATCTGTTAATATATATATACAACTACTATAAACATACTTCTTGTTGCCAGGCATATGATATACTTCCAGTGTTAAATTTCACATAGAATTTATCATCTGTAGGGTCCAAATTGACTCCTTTAACTGTGGAAAATTGTTCTATATCTAATACATCTTTACAATACACTGCACGTCTCTGAAAATAAAAATATCATCTCGACATCAAAGATACACAAGTCTCAACACAGTTTCTACATCTGTTGACATGATATATAATGTAGGTATTATTGCTATAAATATATTTATAAGCTGAGTTCCAACGGACCTGTAGAACAGTGATTTTTCTATTCATTTGTATCTGGGAAAATTAGCACGTAAATGATGTGAATTGGGAAAAGATGGGAAGAGCAATACATTTATTAGTTTGGATGTCTAGTAATAGAATAGCGACCATACTGTACCAAGGTTAATGCTAACAATAACAAGTTCTTGTGAGGAGGAAGAATGACCACAAAACAGTTCACAAAACTTACATAAATACCCTTGGTGTACCACACTGTTATATAGCCATGGGTATTTTTGTTCATTCTTTATTAAACTGAACACCTTGGCATCTGGTACCATGACCTCTGGAGCACAATTGTCGGAATCAGAGTGACAGTCAGATTGCGAATCATTATCAACATCGCCACTATTTGCACTATTTACATGTTATTGGATGTCATTTGAAGCTGTGTTAGGTAATAAAGAATTTTAATTTGCAGTCCTTGCCTTCAAATTTTTGACTTTTAGGACTGACAGTAGACTACGAGCAAAACATCAATTTAGCATATTATACCCGTATTCATAATTACCTAAAGGACATCTATGCAATGTCAAATATTTATTTCTGTCTACCTTGACTATACCAGAGTCTTGCATACCAGTGATTTTTTATAAGAACCCCCCCCTCCCTCCTTTTGAAATATTACTGTGATGTAATCTAATACCACACAAATTGTAATAACTCATATTTGTGTATTTGTGAATCTTCAGCAGAAGAAAGATGTATCTGCCAATTTGCTCAATGATCCAACTATATATAGCTAGGGAATGAAAATATAACACAAACATATATTGACACTGTCAGTCAAAAACTAAAGAAAGTAAAGGCTATTATTAATATTTGTCAGACATCAGATCAGATTGTAACAATAGAATAAAGCTACTGTAGTTCAGTCTATTTTTTTATTATTATTATATATGCATTAACGTTTGCACATGTCTGTATGTAAATAAACATTTCGATAGATCGTAATATTTGTTGTTTCTGAAGTGACACTGACAGTGGTAACAAGGTGTATCAGTACTACTGCTAGTGTCAGTGACTGGTAATGGGTCGGACTCACTTGCAGCACAAACAGTTTCACTAGCTTTATTAACATCATCAACTGCATTGCTCTCGGGCAGTAAAAGCTTTTTTTCATTCCAAAGGATTCAAGTTACTTGTACTTGCTTCCATCATTGCTGGTAATTTTGTTAACATATTATTTAGTATTATGCAACATCATGACATTTTTATTTTTAACTTTAAAACTCAATTGGAAATAATTCGTGCATCTGCTTCTTCAAATGTTTTCCGTTTTTAATTCCCAATGAATTGACAAAATATCAAGCAACGTAAATCACAGGACATATTTACTTTTTTATATTAAATTTATTTCAATAAACGTCTTTAATATAAAATTTATTCCAAATACTACAATTTCTGCTTTCGTTTTTCTGAAGTTTTATCGCATCCGGTACACGCCACTTTCAACAAATCAAGCGACCAAATATACTGCACTGGTTCCCGGTATCTTGTGCATAGTATTTCGCTTGCATAATCAAAACAAACAGTAACCAGGTTATAAACTGGAAAATGTCGGACTTTTAATTTCATTTGAAAAAGCTTTCATTAACAATTTTTACGAATAATTATCACCACGCTATTGGGAATTTTCCCCCATTAAATTGGGGAAAAAAGAGCCTTTTTCACATTGGGACTGGGGCCGAATTATTCGGCCCCAAAAAAGCAGTCGGAAAATCACTGTAGAAACACACCCTTAATGTGGGATTTATTGAACTAAATAAAGCAGGTAACAACACATTTATTCCTTATTCTTTGTTTAAAACCTGAGTGTCCGTGGATGGATGGAGGCTTTGATTTTTGCCACAAGTAAAAGGGGGAAAGATAGTGAGTAGGATTGGACAATTCTGCCTTGTATTAGGTCATGTTATTTACAACTAGGGGGCTGTCATTTATCAAAATAAAAATATTGTAACAGTTTGTGAATTTTCTTTTTATCATCTACTGGTAGCTGTTACAAAGTACAAAATGTTTAGATTATGAAAAAATTATATGCAAATTGACAAATTTGGCCATTGTGATTGCATCGACCAGGAACTTGCCGACTGTCTCTAAGGGAAGTAACTCTTATACAAGTATATAATTTTAGAATCAAATCTGAAATGTGCAAATGGGTCTATTAATGAAAACAAATCTGATCATATTGATCAAAGACGACTTTTGTACCTTTTACTTAAGAAGACTGACTTACATCGGGAACAAAAGGAGGTTCTTCCATACCAGCTTCTAATCTTTTAAAATTGATTGAATTAAAAAATGGGTGGGCTTTAACTGATTTGGCACCAGACTCGGAACAACCTAATCTATTTGCTGGATCTTTCTGTAGAAGCTGAAAAATAAAATAAAATATTTTATGATACGACATTACAAAAAAGAAAAAAATGCACTTAATAATTAATATACATATAGCCCTATAAAACCAATCATTACCAACGACTCAGTTTTTATGTAAATTAATCAGGTTTAGCATTGTCTGTAACCCACAGCTGATTACTCTTTGATTCCTCTCCACTTTTCACCATGGGTCAACTGGAAGAGACATCCTTGTAGTCATGTGATCGATTTAAAACACTTTGATAAGTCCTGACGACTGTCTTTACAGCTAATTGAATCACAACTTTTAAATGTATCTAACTTAGAAAGGAATTCCTTGCAAATTATGGGATGCTTTTAATTGGTAACGATTAATAGGTTTTTTCAACGAAACAAGGATTTCTCTGCCAGTTGACCAATAGGGGATGAGTAGAGAGTATTCGGGAGCGTGATCAAGGTGTGAGTTAAAGACGATGCAGTTTTATATTAGAAAGTTTTCTAACATTTTCTCAATGGCCCTATGTTAAACTATAGTGGACTCAAATGGACACAAAAAACTTTATTTTAAAATATATCACTCACACAATCTTAAAATAAAATCTGAAGGTTTGTGCTTAAAGAGCTAAATTCAGGGGTTGAAATATATAAACTGTACATTCTATATATTACCGATTGTTAGTTTAGACATTGTCTGTACATACCTGTTGACAAATATCACAACAATCTGGATTAGTAAATTTAGAGGAGTAAACTTCTTTATCTTCCTTCACTCGACGATCAACTTCTTCTCGCCGAACCTTTTCTTTTCTCGCCCTAAACGGTCCCTATAAAACAATTTTAAGTTTCTTATTACACAGTAAAGTAACTAAACCTGTATATCACAATACTTAATCATACCATATATTACTGCATTCTATTTCTTAAGACCAAAGTATGGCATGAACCTGTGTCACAGCACAACAGTGCCCACATTTTAATTGTCACATTTAGGTAAAATGATGTCTATACGTAGGTGTATAATATGTCACTATAAAGAATGTAGAACATGTGAACAGTATGGTTAACCATTGGAGTAATAGATTACATACAATTAATTATATTAAGGGGAAATAACTACAGTTTCCATATTAAAAATCTGATAAATCTGTTTTTTAAATACTAGCAAGAAGTGAATATCATCAATATGCATGAAGTCATTTTTCAGCAGGAAGACATCTTCAATTTGTGAGCTGTCACGATACGTTGTATAATATGGAAGGTAAACTGCTGTAATTTCGGTTTACAAAACCTAGGCATCCTCTATGGCATGTGAAGACAGTAATAACTAAGTTTCACACATGGAATTTTGTTTAAATTGGTCAAATCTGTCCAAAACAGTAGGTGTACATCTTTTATGTGTGTGCAATCACTGATAATAATTTAATTGGCATTGAATAAAAACTTAGCAAATACACATTACAAAATAGTTACCATATATGGCATGCCATGACAAATATGACTGTTACACACTTGAAAGTCCTTTTTCAAAATATGGCTAAAACAGGAGGTGGATATTTTCAATGTGTGTGTAATTACTTTGAAAAGGTTAAAATATTTGCTTAATTTGCAATTTCACTAAAATCATCAAAAATTACCACCATGCAAACATTTTTCAATCTGGAAACAATAACGTTCCTTCAGAATTAACTCCAACGCAAATAGTTTGTGAAACAGTAATCACAAAATTTGTCTAGAATGGAGTGAGTGAGTAATTTTTCAGCTATATCATGGTGAAAACAAGTTAATTTTCATTGAGATCATGATGATGAGATCCACTTTGTACTAGACCAATATGCTTAGTTGGATTTTTTAAGTGTTAGCTCACTGAAACAACAGACCGCGGATAGACATGTCACCCCAATTGGACACATTATCCTGATTCTGAGCCAACCAGTCTTTGCTCTTTCTCCTTAATGCTGCATGATTAGTGGGGAAGCAACTAATACCAATGTTAAAGTCTTTGGTTTGACCCGATCTGGGCTCGAACCAACAATATACCACATCTGAGGTGAGCATGCTTACAATTACACCACTGATGCGGTTGTGCTATATGAACACTTCATATTTTCTCTTTACACAAGCATTATAAATACAATATACGGTTATTCTCTTACCTTGCCTTCTATCATTTCATATATAATACAACCTAATCCCCACCAATCAGGACTAAATGAGTATCTTTCATTTTTTACTACTTCTGGGGCTGAAATAGAAATAAATAACTTAAAACAAAACATAAATAACTTTCTAATAAACTAGGAAACTGTTTATCCTTTGTGGGACAGCAATATAGGAATATCAATGCAGTTTCAGCAAATATGAAAATTCTATTTTGTGGACATAAATTAAGTACAGTTGAAACTTGTTGTGTTGAAGGTGAAAGGGACATATAATTCTACTTAGAAATAACTGAATTATGGTATCATTTGCATTAAATTAGACTAAAAGTTACTATGAACGGATAACATATTTAATTCAAGCAGATATGGTAAGAGGAAACAACTTATTCCAGTCTGAGATTATGATGGTGAACTATATTGCAGAATTAAACAAGTTGTTGATTCTCTGAAATAAACTGATGCAGGAATATGTATAGGTAATCTTGAATATTAATAGATATTGATGCTTCACAATAATTACAAGTCATAGTTAGTTTTTAAGAAAACAATTTTTTGGACTTATTTTCCCAATGTAGATACAGTCAAACCTGTCACCTTTGTATAATGGTCACCTGCTCATAACGGTCACTTTCGTGCTCTCCCTGTGAATTTTATTATATATTTTAATTCGATATAGCAGTCACCTGTTCAATGTGGTCAGTGGTCACCCTTTATTAGTAATTTCCAGTGTAAAACCTTTGTATAACTGTAAATTCATTTTTAAAATAATACCGGAAGTGATTTCGAAAGTTCAGTATTTTTCTCAAATGTACAAAAAATCCTGAGGTGTTACAAAATATATTGCTTAATTTAATTAATTAAATAAACAAACACTATTAAATTTTGTGAGTAATAAATTACATAATGGAAAGTTTATACCCGCTGGTTATTGGAGATATTTATTCATTACGACGAGAGTAGAAATTCACTCACCAAAAATATTTTGTATCTAGTGCATCATGTCAAAATCATCAACATCCGTAAATAGGAAAGCTTTGAAATTAGACGACAAAGTGAAAGTTATCTGTATGAGTACGTTGTAGAATCCCTGCTGGGTTTTAATACAACGGGTTATAAATCGTTGTAATCGATGGTGGGAAAAGTTGTTGGGCTGTGGGCGAAGAGAAGGATGTTGGTCGTACCTAGATAATGAACATTCTTTAAAGAAAACGTGAAATTCAATCGACGATTTTGAAAACAATGTTTCCAGTTCAACATCGTGTTACTGGAAATTGTACTTTTGTTTATTAAATATCTTTCTTTATTTATTTGTATGTTTTATTCAAATCATATCAGATTGAGATAAACATAACATGTAATTAAAAATGTTTATTTAAAACTAATGTAGAATATTTTGTCGAATAATCCAATCCCTTCATATAAAGGTCACCTGCATATAGTGGTCATTTTGTCAAACTCCCCCAGGTGACCACTATAGATAGGTTTGACTGTAGCTGCGAAACCATAGCTCCAGGCAGTTTTTTTTTTAACTCTAGAGCAAGATTTCATCCGTTTGTAAACATGCAGAATTCCCGACTCCAACTGAGCGGGGGGGGGGGGGGGGGGGGGGGGGGGAGGGGGAAAACAGGTTCTGCAGCTACCAATACAATTAATGTTCAACTTCAGACACTCGTGATTTGTACCCCACAGATGTCAGGGCTTTCATCTGTACAATGTCACTTCCATTGACACTGGCCAGAAGTACTGCGATCATCTGGGAAATTTAACATTTGATTTAACATTAAAAACTTACCCATATAACCAACAGTTCCTACACGACCTTTTATTGTCTCCCCTTCTGGAACCTCTTCAGCTAACCCCAGATCTGAAATTCTCACATGACCTGTAAATAAACAATTGTATTTATTAACTTTACTTCAACACAATATGCCTATTCAGAGTCACCCTTCTTGAATGCAGAGTTCGCGAAATGTGTCAGTCCTGTCAGACATGACCAGCAAAATTTGGGCAGATTTTGCAAACGACTGACACAAGATTGGTATTTTGCAATAGAAAATTAATGAGGACTGCCATTTTTTCACTAGGACCACCAAACCCATATGCAATTTCGTGAACCCTGTGAATGATATATTTTTTCTGTTTCGGTAGCTTTTTTGAATATGAATATTTTCCATTGGTCAATAATTAGTTGATTTATCATTACATAATCATCATTTCCTCCCATTTTCCTGTAATAGTGGCTATTCTTTAATTTCTGATCAACATAAACTAGAGACTCTCTAGTTATTAATGCACTCTGTGGGTTCAACAAGTTTGTATTTTTCATATTCTCCTGTTAAAGAATGTCCTGTGGTGTATAAAACATGAAAACATTGGACAATCCAATGACTATTCGGGTTTAAACTATCTGAGATTTTTTTCCCCATTTTCCCATATGATCTAAGATAATAATTCTTAAATATCTGTGTTGCGGTGGTGGCCTTTTTGATTTCCAACAAAAAAAATATATATACAATTAAATGCTACGCTGGTGCAGCATGGTATGACTGTACCAGGTCAAAGAGGGCTTCCTCCTGCACCAGTATTACTGCAATTAAGATTAACTAGAAAACCATAACTGATAGAAAATATCCATTTAAATACTACTTGCAACCCTTTAAACAATCAATTGAAAGAAATATATGCAGCAAACATGTCAAAATTAGATGAAAAATAGAAAATGTATACATCTTCAAAATATGCAAATTTTTGTAATTTTGGTCCCATTTAGCCTCATTTCCATAAAAATTAGCTCATTTTCTTTATTTACTCAAAGGTGACTAACTCATAAAGATGAGCATTTCGCAAAACAAATGCATCAAAATTGGATAAAAAATAAAAAAGTTCAAATTTTGAAATTTGGGCTCTTCTATAGTTTATCTCAGAAATCGTAAGAGATAATGGAAATATATTGACATATATCACTGGAAACTCTTGGCACAATCAATTGGAAAAAAAGACATTAAAAATTATGAAAAATTAAAATTACAAATATGCAAAACTGAGGAATTTTGATCTCTTTTACACACCTTTTCAAAAGAATTTCTTTTAATGTCCTGTTACACATAAAGATGATCATTTGGCAAAAAACAGCATTTAAATTCAATGAAAAATAAAAAATGGTTAATTTTGTAATTTCCCCAAAAACAGCAATATTTACATAATAACGCTATTGCATTTTTCTGAAAGGGAATTTTCTAAGGATTTCCATTAAAAAAGTACTCATCAAAATCGGCTGAACAATAAACTCTCCATGTACAAAAACAGAAATATCCATTTTTTTTGCATCTAAGGGCCTCTTGGTTGGAAACAGATACAATGCCTCTAATCAAACAGCCTTCATTCTGCACCAAGGATCTTTGTTTCAAAATTCAAAGGACTTGACAACTAGAACTAAAGTTAATTGCACAAAACCATTTTGTCTACAGACGGATGTAGTCGTTCAAAAGGGGAAAAAATTGACAGGAAGTTATCTTAACAATTTTTTTCAAAATGTCTTAAAAATACAGATCTAGGCATAGTTACCCTTTCAAGTTCTAAACTGTTCATTGTTTTGCTTTCGTTAGTATACAAATCAGGTCAAAGTCAGGGTCATTGTAGGCACAGGCAATCTGTTAGGTCTATATTTGACGTTAATGACCTTTTGACCAATCTAGGACATGATATCCAATTATTGAGTGAACTGTCAATTCAAATAATTCCATGAATACATGGTATATAATCAATAGAAGTGTTAATATGTCATTATTGATAACAAAAGGTAAACACCTGTTTATATGTAAAACACCTGTCTAATTCTAACACCTCATTATACATACAACACCATGTCTGTCAAACATCAACTTACCATAGTCATCTAACAGGATATTCTCTGGCTTGAGATCTCTGAAAAATATCACATTTCATTTTTGATTACATGACAATGATCATTTGTGTCGTCAGAATTTGTGACTTTGTGATAAGCTAAGTGATAATTACAATCTAAGGACTGTCAAGGAATTGTTTCATAAGTGATAATATTTATCATGTACTAGTCAACTTTATTAATCACAATTTAAACTGGTTCAAAATGCCTGAATCATTTTAATTATCTGATGTTCATGGCAAAATAAAACTCAACTTTGGGGGAAATTTAAAAAATTTCATCTATTCAAACATTTATTTTTGTACACTTTACTCAACCATACTCAATGAGAATCTAAAAACCTGTTTAAAAGAAATCAATTCTCATTCACAACACGTTACATTTTCAAATGGTAAGCAACATTACAAGTTACTTAAAAGATGCTATGCAGAAAATGAAGTCATCAATATGTTGGCGTTCCTCATCAATAATATATTTATGGAGTCAAAAGGGCATATTTTACAACAAATCATCAACATCTCCTTTGAACAAATGGAGCCCCTCGCCTTGCTGATCATTTGCTTTACTCCTTTGAGGAGGAGTTTATACAAAAACTTCTCAAAGACAAAAAACTTACAGAAGCTAAAGCTTTTAATCTCACATTTGTAATTTCAGATCAGTGTGTGGCACAATTTATCCTGTAACTGTGTGTTTTTCAGTACTAATAAAGGTGGTCAAATAAACTTCAGTGTTATTAGGTCATGGACCTAATAAAGCATTTCTGGGACCTGAATCATGTGGAGCGACAGAAATAAACGGTAACAGTATAATCTCTGAAGTCACAGATGACATCTTTGAAAACGATTAGAACGATGCTGGTTTCAATTATTTTCAGACAACTTGTCAAGTGTTTTGTACTATTTGATATTGCAGGATAAACACAATATACGTACATTGTCGTTAAATATCAAATTAATTTGCACTCGCTACGAAACAGGCTAGAAAAACTCGCCAATGGCTCGCTCTTCTAACTGTTTCTAAAGCTCATGCAGATAAATTTATATTTTCCGACATTGTACGTATATTGTATATTTCTATGTTAGTGTATTTTGAAAATTGAGGTTGGTGTGTATCACAATTTCATGTTTATGTGCATCACCAATACTACATTAGTACATCATAATTATAAGTTATCATATTGTTTTAAGTATTGTAAAATCTTATTAATATTCTATCACATATATCTTATAAATTAGTTTGTATTTAATATTCAATGTATATTTCTGGATCATGTTATTTCTAATTATAATCTCATGTGTCTTAATATCATATTTAACAAGGTTTAAAATGTTTATAAAATATACCGGTTACCATTACAATAACAAGTAAGTTATAGTGAAGACGTTTTCATTTTCATAGCGTTAGACAAAATTATATATATACACAGTGATGACAGTGCAACACTTTCTAGTGAGTGAGTGAGTGATTGTTGTTTAACTCAGCAACTATTCAGCTATATCAAGTTATTTTCAATGAAATGATGATGAGGTCTGCTTTGTACTAGACCAACACTCTTAGTTGGATTTTATATTATAAAATGCTAGCTGACCGAAAAAGTCCGTGGATAGGCATATCGGCCCACTCGGACACATTATCCCGATTCCGAGCCAACCAGACATTGCTCTTTCTACTTAATGCTGTGTGCTTAGCGGAGAAGCAACAAATACCCATTTCATAGTCTTTGGTTTAACCCTATCAGGGCTCGAACCCACAATATACCACACTCGAGGCGAGCACCCAACCCATTAAACTTTCTAAACAAACCTACCGATATACAATGCCTTTAGAATGCAGGTCTGATAGACCACAAGTAATTTCTGCTGCATAGAAAACAGCCCTTTCTTCTTCAAAGCCAGGGTTGCCCATATTATGTATGTGAAATTTCAAGTCTCCACCATTCATAATGGTTAACACCAGACAAAGTGCATCTTTTGTTCCAAATGCATAGGCTAAATTAACCTGTAAACAAAAATCATAAATATCAACATGTAAATAAACTTGTACAGTCATGAAAACAGGCAAACTCAAATCCTGATTACATGTGTCTTGAAATTGTGTTTTTCATTTTAAGATACAATACTAATGTGTCTTTCTTGAAAATCACTCTGCTTGGTGATTTTCAGTGTACAACGATGAATATGAGTGAAACACCAGCAAATTACATCTTGTATATTGTATAGAAATACACTGACAGTGACATAAATGTAAGTGTCTGACAAACACCAGGAATCACAGCAGTGGTAACACTGCACTGCTTAGTACTGTAGTTCAATAGGTCATATTTGCATCAGAATGACTCCTTAAAAGATCAAACTTATTTAAGTCAGATACAAGTGCTTAACACCACGTTCACATTACATTAATGACCTATTTATTCTTGTCTCCCACGACTATTTATTTCTTTTTTGTCCTAAGAGTATTGGTCTCTAACCATCAGATTCCATCTTCATACTAATTTATCATTTTTTTTTTTGTGTAAACTAAAATACAAATTTATTCTGCAACTAGAACTGTGAGTGACCTCAATGAGTGATACCCCCCCACTTGCAATACTATGATGTTCAAACTTTGGAATACAGGTATATTAGCAAGTTACCTATGAAAAATGAACGGATATGGAGTTATGTCAAGGAGACAACATCCCATCTCCAAAATAAACTAACCAAGAACATACATCTAGGGGTCGCCACAAGTACACGACCCCCCCCCTTTTCGTGAAAGTATAAGTTGAATTATCTCCCCATCTAAATTTTAGACAGCAACGGTATTCCTTCACGCATATCTGCAGGTTGTGTACTACAACTGTGTAGAGTTTCATAAAAATTCAATAAGCAGTTTAGTAGGAGTTGTGCTTACAAGGTACATGCCCCCCCCCCCTCCCTTTTTGTGAAAGTATAAGTTGAATTATCTCCCCTTTTAAATTTTGGACAGCAACCATATTCCTTCATACACATCTGTAGGTAGTGTACTACAACTGTGTAAAGTTTCACAAAACTCCAATAAGCCGCTTAGGAGGAGTTGCGCTTTCAAGGTACATGACCCCCCTTTTCGTGAAAGTATAAGTTGAATTATCTCCCCTTCTAAATTTTAGACAACAATGGTATTCCTTCATGCACATCTGCAGGTTGTGTACTACAACTGTGTAAAGTTTCATAAAAATTCAATAAGCAGTTTAGTAGGAGTTGTGCTTACAAGGTACATGCCCCCCCCTCCCTTTTTGTGAAAGTATAAGTTGAATTATCTCCCCTTTTAAATTTTGGACAGCAACCATATTCCTTAATGCACATCTGCAGGTAGTGTACTACAAATGTGTAAAGTTTCATAAAAATCCAATAAGCGGCTTAGGAGGAGTTGCGCTTTCAAGGTACATGACCCCCCTTTTCGTGAAAGTATAAGTTGAATTATCTCCCCTTCTAAATTTTAGACAGCAACGGTATTCCTTCATGAACATCTACAGGTAGTGTACTACAAATGTGTAAAGTTTCATAAAAATCCAATAAGCGGTTTAGAAGGAGTTGCGCTTACAAGGTACATGGACGGACGAACGGACAGGGTGATTCCTATATACCCCCCCAAACTTTGTTTGCAGGGGGTATAATTATGTGAATTTGAGTACTAATAAATGGGGTCAAATAAACTTCAGTGTTATTAGGTCATGGACCTAATAAAGCATTTCTGGTACCTGATTCATGTAGAGCGACAGAAAGAAACGGCACAAGTGCTGACGTCACAGATATACATCATTGAAAACAATTAGAACAACGCTTGTTTCAATAATTCTCAGACAATATGGCAGGTGTTTTGGAATTTTTAATATTGCAGAATAAACACAATATATGTACATTGTATATCTTCTACTTACAACAAATCTAGAATTAATTTTTTGAAGAATCTGCTTTTCATTTAAAGCCATCCGTTCTCCATTCCTCTTCTTAATTCTTTTTTTCTCTAACTTTTTACATGCATACATTTTGCCCGTGGCTCGTACTTGACATGCACATACTTCTCCAAATCCACCTTTCCCTAAAACTCTGTACATCCGAAAAGTATTTTTGGTAACAGGTTCTCTGTTAAAAAAAGAAATATTTATATTAAAAGATAAAAAAAAAAAACAAAAACAAAAACAAAAACAAAAAAACATTTTGTTCCACATTCTGTAGTGTTAGTATTATCTCTAGGATATACACATGTACATGATTTATTTAGACATAACTAGCTAGGGACTCCATATTTAAAAAAAAAAAATTATTTCAAATATATACAGTGCTCTCTCGGTCTATCGTCCCCTGTTTTATCACCACCATTCTCGTCTGTCCTGATTTCCCCCCATTAAAAATACCCTGTTATACTGCCAAACTCAGCTACCGCCCTCCGCCACAGGTTTTCAGACACAAGTCATAAAACCAATTTAAATTCCCCCATTAGTACCGCCCACAACTACCTTTTGACAGCTGTGTATTGATCTCATAGTTGAGGGTCGGAACAGGCGAGTTGTTTTGATTAGAATAATTACCTGTACAATGTAGTTACTTTTCTAGTGATTACTTTTAATCCTGAGTAAAAATTGTAATTTAATTAGTCGTCATAAAAATGTCGTCCTTGAAGAGAAAGCATAATTTATTAGACGACAAACAGAAACGTGAAATTATAAGTTATGCAAAGGAAAATCCAAAATTAACACAACAAATTGCTGATTATTTGACAATTAAATGGGTTCTATTTATACTTATGTCTTTGTACAAGTGCAAAATGTATGTCAGTCGAGTTGAAACAATTTGAGAAAGTTTATCTTTTCATTTGATCACATTACTTCCCGTTTTCAATGTCCCTCAGTTTATTGCCAAACTCGTTATACCGCCAAACTACCGACTGCACAGAAGGTGGCGGTTTAACGAGGGAGCAGTGTATACCATATTAAATTCGAAACTAATTTTGAATCAACATTTCAAACATTTATACATGAAGGATTAGGAGGGGACTACAGTAGACATCTAGGCCTGCCTAACACTGTTTTTCACACATTAAAATCTACGTAAATATGACTTATGGTTTCTGAGAAAAGTGTTGGACAACTTTATGTTTCAGAGAAAAAAAGAAGGAAAGAAATTTACCAAAATTAAAAAGTCATTAAACATTGTTTGGGAGACATGATAATGAGATTTACATGTATGTCATTCTCAAAATCCTTGATTTTATGTCTTTTCACCCTAAATTAGAAGAATCTGGACCTGAAAATATAACTAAAAGAAACCCCCTCCCCCAAGTAATTTTATAACAAAATACTGTTTAAATTCAATGGTGTATAAATATCCAAAGCAAAAGTATGACAGACAGTTGATATACAAGGGATTTCTATATACATGTATGACCATGTTGTGAGATTTTTTGTATATTTCATCTTATAAATATGAACAACTTTGTAACTGACAAATTTCACCTGTCTATTAAGCTTCAAAAGATGTTTCAAATTTACCATTTTCTAATCAAATTACAAGACTTTAAATTGTTTAATTACAACTATGAATCAATTTCTTAGCAGGATGTATATATCTATATAATTTGTAAGACAGATGTTTCTTATACAATATACAATACAGGTGGCATATCTACATGTAATATAATGATGAATCATTCTACATACTCAGTGATTTTGTTGGCTTTTTTCAAAACTACCCCCACCCTTTTTTGGGGGGAAAATATGCATCATTTTTTGAAAATTGGGAAATTTCGAATATTGAATTAAATGTACTAAAACTTGAATTTGAAGTTAATAATATAATGGATAACAAAACAAGTCATAACAGTTCATCAATTTAATTTTCATAATTTTCAAAGGTCCATTCTCCTGTCCTTTAAGCTCTTGAACATATGTACAAGCTCATTCAAGTTGTCATCCATTAGAACATGATTGAGTGAGCAAATTCTCATTGTTGCAGTCTCAGAGTGAGTTATGAGGGCCTAAGGTGAAGAAATTTCCTTTGTTTTAGATGGATTGTCTATTTCAACTTCATAACAAACTTCTGTAATTATATAATCTAAAACTTGTCTAACCTCTGATTTGATTTCAGATGACTGATCATTTCCTTTGTTTATTTTTTTGAACACATCTCCTATTTTTTGCTGACCTTTGATGTCTTTTTTGCACAGTTTTTTAACACAGTATTTCGAATTGTGCGACATTTTCAACCGGAAGGAAAATTTTCGGGAAGAGGAAAGAAACGGAAAAAATGACGATATCTTACCATTGAAAACCATGTGCGTTACAAACACTGCGTTGATTCTGATATTAAAGTCCGGATCTCAAAAGCGCTTTCACGATATCAAAAAATAACATTTCGAATGGAAACACGATATTCACGTACTTTAGTTTTACTACCAAGACTATCACCGATTGGGAAAATTGTACATCTTATTGAGGATAATTTTAAGCCATTTTTTTTTTGGACAAATTGGGAAACTTTCTCTATGGGAAACAGCCAAATTTCGCAGGTAATTAAAGGCAAACAATATCACTGCATACTTAATCAAATATACTACAGTAAAATTCTAGCATGAGCATGAAGAGTGAGCAGGCCTCTACATTAACATTTTTTTTAACTTGTCCCTTCGGACAACTAACTAAAACGTGTCGCTCACCTTTAATTCTGCTTTGAGGAAAATTAATACAGAACCTTCCATAGGTGCTTCCCACCAAATTTTGGTTCATTTAGCTAAGCAGTTACAGAGAAGAAGATTTTTAGAGATCGACAAACCAGAAACAAGAATTGCCTATGGCAGCCATGTATGTTAACGGATCGGGACAAAATAGCGCCTTCCATATGTTTCCTACAAAGTTTTGGTTCATTTGGCTAAGTAGTTTCAGAGAAGAAGATTTTTAGAAATCGACCAATCAGAAACAAGCATTGCCTATGGTGGCCATGTTTGTCTATGGATCAAAACAAAATGAGCAATCCCTATAGAGGCCCTTCCATAGATGCTTCCTATCAAGTTTCGGTTCATTTGGCAAAGCGGTTTCAGAGGAGAAGATTTTTAGAAATTGACCAATCAGAAACAAGAATTGTCTGTGGCGGTCATGTTTGTTAACGGATCGGGACGAAATGAGCAATCTTTATAGAGGACCTTCCATAGATGCTTCCTACCAAGTTTCGGTTCATTTGGCAAAGCGGTTTCAGAGGAGAAGATTTTTAGAAATTGACCAATCAGAAACAAGAATTGTCTGTGGCGGTCATGTTTGTTAACGGATCGGGACGAAATGAGCAATCTTTATAGAGGACCTTCCATAGATGCTTCCTACCAAGTTTCGGTTCATTTGGCAAAGCAGTTTCAGAGGAGAAGATTTTTAGAGATCGACCAATCAGAAACAAGAATTGCCAGTGGCAACCATGTTTGTTAATGGATCGGGACGAAATGAGCAATCTTGATAGAGGACCGCCCATAGATGATACCTACAAAGTTCAGTTCATTTGGCTAAGCGGTTTCAGAGGAGAAGATTTTTTAGAAATCAACTAATCAGAAACAAGAATTGTCTGTGGTGGTCATGTTTGTTAACGGATCGGGACGAAATGAGCAATATTTACAGAGGACCTTCCAAAGATGCTGGTTTCAGAGGAGAAGACTTTTAAACATTTTTTTTCATAGGGTCCTATGCTAAATTTAAGTCGAGTCATGGCGGCCATCTTGAATTTCCGATCGCCAAACGATTCACAAGTTTAGTACAGGATCACCCAAATTTCACATTTTTAAAAATATCTTCCTTTTTTTTATTATTCTGAGAGATTTAGTTCTAAAACTGTTAGACTGTCAGACACCATAATATTATGTATTTATATAAAACTCTTAGATATGACATGTATGATTCTGTAATACAATAAACCACATGCTCTCCACAGCATCCACTCACCTGACTTAAAATGTCATAGCATAGATGAAGTGAGGAAACAATCTTATACAAAAATTAACACAATTAATCAACTTTAAAGTTTCATTAAAATCAAACAAAATGTCATGATCGATAAATCCACCGCCAAGTTTCACATGTACTCGACATGGTACATCGTTGTACACAGCTGTCACTACCCGTAATCAAAATCAATCCTTGTCACATGGTTTTTTTTCTTGGGTAGGGCATCAACACTACGGGTGTAAATTGATTATTTAAAGAGACAACTCTGTGATATTGATTATTATCATGGAGGAAATATCTATGAAAATTATTTTTGCAATATGACATGTTAAATGGAACATGTTCTGAACATATTTTATTCAGCATCACAACACCAAGTGTTGTACAGTCACATTCCTAACTTATCTTCAACATGGCAGCAAGTCATCTTTCTTATTGTTCTTATTTCTCATTTTTCCCTAGTAGTTATTTTCAAGTAACCACATGAAACATGAATAGGAGCAACTAATACTATGAGAATGAAAACACAGTTCTAGCAACACAATGAAAAATATCAAGACAGCCATTATGGCTAGTATCACAGCTAGTCTGATAGGGAGATCAGTGATACATGTGTACTAGTGAGAAAGTATTCAAGACCTTCAAAACTGATGTAATGTTTTTATTGGTAACTTGATAATGATAAATTGATAATGTGCTAGACATTGTGCTGACCGATAACTTTCAATATCAGAGTAAGTTTGTTGATAGTAATAATATCACTTGAGGAGATAAATGGAAAAATGTCCAAATTCCCAATAATAGAAAATAAATTTAATTCAATAGTCATAGATCACTGAAAATAATGTCAACACCTGACTACCCAGTGATTGTTATATTGACAAATATTACAAAACTTTGTGTCAAACTCCTCAAACTAAAGTACATCTACATCATGCCTTCATACCTATGATTGATTTTAAAATGATTTTAAACACCAAATATTTTTATGCATGAAAGATTAATTAATGTTTCTTGTTTTATTTATTATGTGTATTGAGCTATGTAAAATATTGTTTACATTGTATGTTCAGCTTATATTTTTATTGTATTATAAAATAAATTTAAATTTCCTTAACAAAAACATTTATTTTTATCTTACCAATTCTTACCAATTAACAGCATAGTATTAAAGACAAGACAGTTTTAACACCTTACAATGGACATCATTTTGTCAAATCTTGAGGGGTTGACAGCATAGTATCAAAGACAAGACAGTTTTAACATCTTACAACGGACATCATTTTGTCAAATCTTGAGGGGTTGACAGCATAGTATCAAAGACAAGACAGTTTTAACATCTTACAATGGACATCATTTTGTCAAATCTTGAGGGGTTGACAGCATAGTATCAAAGACAAGACAGTTTTAACATCTTACAATGGACATCATTTTGTCAAATCTTGAGGGGTTGACAGCATAGTATCAAAGACAAGACAGTTTTAACATCTTACAATGGACATCATTTTGTCAAATCTTGAGGGGTTGACAGCATAGTATCAAAGACAAGACAGTTTTAACATCTTACAACGGACATCATTTTGTCAAATCTTGAGGGGTTGACAGCATAGTATCAAAGACAAGACAGTTTTAACATCTTACAATGGACATCATTTTGTCAAATCTTGAGGGGTTGACAGCATAGTATCAAAGACAAGACAGTTTTAACATCTTACAATGGACATCATTTTGTCAAATCTTGAGGGGTTGACAGCATAGTATCAAAGACAAGACAGTTTTAACATCTTACAACGGACATCATTTTGTCAAATCTTGAGGGGTTGACAGCATAGTATCAAAGACAAGACAGTTTTAACATCTTACAATGGACATCATTTTGTCAAATCTTGAGGGGTTGACAGCATAGTATCAAAGACAAGACAGTTTTAACATCTTACAATGGACATCATTTTGTCAAATCTTGAGGGGTTGACAGCATAGTATCAAAGACAAGACAGTTTTAACATCTTACAACGGACATCATTTTGTCAAATCTTGAGGGGTTGACAGCATAGTATCAAAGACAAGACAGTTTTAACATCTTACAATGGACATCATTTTGTCAAATCTTGAGGGGTTGACAGCATAGTATCAAAGACAAGACAGTTTTAACATCTTACAATGGACATCATTTTGTCAAATCTTGAGGGGTTGACAGCATAGTATCAAAGACAAGACAGTTTTAACATCTTACAATGGACATCATTTTGTCAAATCTTGAGGGGTTGACAGCATAGTATCAAAGACAAGACAGTTTTAACATCTTACAACGGACATCATTTTGTCAAATCTTGAGGGGTTGACAGCATAGTATCAAAGACAAGACAGTTTTAACATCTTACAATGGACATCATTTTGTCAAATCTTGAGGGGTTGACAGCATAGTATCAAAGACAAGACAGTTTTAACATCTTACAACGGACATCATTTTGTCAAATCTTGAGGGGTTGACAGCATAGTATTAAAGACAAGACAATTTTAACATCTTACAATGGACATCATTTTGTCAAATCTTGAGAGGTTGACAGCATAGTATCAAAGACAAGACAGTTTTAACACCTTACAATGGACATCATTTTGTCAAATCTTGAGAGGTTGACAGCATAGTATCAAAGACAAGACAGTTTTAACACCTTACAATGGACATCATTTTGTCAAATCTTGAGAGGTTGACAGCATAGTATCAAAGACAAGACAGTTTTAACATCTTACAATGGACATCATTTTGTCAAATCTTGAGGGGTTGACAGCATAGTATCAAAGACAAGACAGTTTTAACATCTTCCAATGGACATCATTTTGTCAAATCTTGAGAGGTTGACAGCATAGTATCAAAGACAAGACAGTTTTAACATCTTCCAATGGACATCATTTTGTCAAATCTTGAGAGGTTGACAGCATAGTATCAAAGACAAGACAGTTTTAACATCTTACAATGGACATCATTTTGTCAAATCTTGAGAGGTTGACAGCATAGTATCAAAGACAAGACAGTTTTAACATCTTCCAATGGACATCATTTTGTCAAATCTTGAGAGGCCGACAGCATAGTATTAAAGACAAAACAGTTTTAACATCTTACAATGGACATCATTTTGTCAAATCTTGAGAGGTTGACAGCATAGTATCAAAGACAAGACAGTTTTAACACCTTACAATGGACATCATTTTGTCAAATCTTGAGGGGTTGCAGGGATAGAATTTAATGGGAATTGATGTCTAGACTGTAGGGCTAGACTGATTTAATCTATTCTAGCCCTGAAGGAAAATGTCTAGACCTGTATTTGCGGCGAGGGTCGCTTTGCTACCCGAATCTGCTAGGAGGGTTTGGGGGCATGCCCCACCTTGAATTTTTTTTAATAATTACATGCAAAATCCTGCATTCTGAGTATGTTTTGAATATATGAGATGTGCAAATATTGTGCCAGTGAGATTGAAATGTTGTCTTCCTTTTTGTGGCATCGTATGCCTTGTTACTTTCACAGGTGTCAACTTTCCGCTTAGACTCCGGTTTCGAAAATCCCGGTAAGAATGTCCACATATTTTTTTTATTGAAAAAGTAACCTTGAACTCGTGATCATAGTCATATAAGTTCTTACATATAGCGGAGAAAAGAGTAGATTATTTCAAGTGCCGACATGACCAAGGATTTTACATAAGATAGAAAACGATGTCCGCGCGGAACACAATTTCCAGAAATTGATAGTTGTAAATCACCTAGACACACGGTCTACAATAAAACAACTTGGCTTAGACCGAGCGCAATTCTTCTAGCCTCGGGCTATCGGACCTACAGTAATTTCGAACCCTGGGGTTGACAGCATAGTATCAAAGACAAGACAGTTTTAACACCTTACAATGGACATCATTTTGTCAAATCTTGAGGGGTTGACAGCATAGTATCAAAGACAAGACAGTTTTAACACCTTACAATGGACATCATTTTGTCAAATCTTGAGGGGTTGACAGCATAGTATCAAAGACAAGACAGTTTTAACATCTTACAACGGACATCATTTTGTCAAATCTTGAGGGGTTGACAGCATAGTATCAAAGACAAGACAGTTTTAACATCTTACAACGGACATCATTTTGTCAAATCTTGAGGGGTTGACAGCATAGTATCAAAGACAAGACAGTTTTAACATCTTACAATGGACATCATTTTGTCAAATCTTGAGGGGTTGACAGCATAGTATCAAAGACAAGACAGTTTTAACATCTTACAATGGACATCATTTTGTCAAATCTTGAGGGGTTGACAGCATAGTATCAAAGACAAGACAGTTTTAACATCTTACAATGGACATCATTTTGTCAAATCTTGATGGATTTTCATTGTTTTGTTTTTGATGTTGTTCTTCATCTTTAAGAGTTTATTAGAATGATGTCATAATAAGGAACACAAATATATAGTTGAATTGCTATCATTTCATTCTAACACTACTGGTTTACTCTGGTTAAAGATTTGTCTAGTAAAATCTATAAATATCCAACAAGTATACTTACTGTTCTAAAAACTTCCATTGTAGATATCTTTTAAAGTAAAAAGATTCCAGGAATTCAGTAAATGGATCTTTCCGTAAATATTCTGTTACCACTCTACAATATACAGATACAAAAATATAATATTCTGATAACACACTACTATATACAGAAACATACATATGTTGCTAAAACAATTAAAATTAAGAAACAGTATGTAGTTATAATTATATAATGTAAATTATAAATGTCATGTGGAATAATATAGTTCTAGCATTAAGATTGAAGTATAATCTTTGTATCATATTTCTTAACTTGAGATCATGAACATTTTCATTGCAAAATGGAGCCTTGGCAAAGAGTATAAAATGAAAAAAAAAGTTGAGAAATACTGTTGAGAGATAGTTTAGACATTTTTGATTATTGATTTCAATGCAAAACACAGAGAATAGCAATTGTAAATAATATGGAGGGAAATCAGATGCCACTTGTTCTCACCATACATTGTTTAGTTTTATCACTTGGTGGAGTATTGTAAGAAATGTTCCACAATTAGACAGAAAGTTGTCCAAAATTCAATTTATTTAGAATTTTGGAGTAAGTGAAATACAGTGATACGTTTGTAAACTGAACCTACATATATGGTACTTAGGACCAACTTTAGTGATTGGAATAGACAGATGTTTGGTTTATACACATTAAATTACAAAGATTTCCTACATTTGGAATCACTTCATTTGGTCTAATAAGGGTCAGATGAGCTAAACATATATTAAATGATTACAATAGAATTCAATCCACTGCAGTGATGAAGAATGGACTACATAGTTTTGGACTAGATAAATATATAAATTTGTATTTGTTGGGATTATTTCTATTTTTAGATCTACTGTATAACATCTGCTTCCAATGACATTTGGAATCAGATAATGTCAGAGGTGACACTTCAATTGACCAATCAATAAAAAGCATATAAAATCTGTGGACATTGAATGGTATGACAGTTTCCGACAGAATGAAAATCTAAATATCATGACGTCTTACTGAGTATCGGTGAATGTTAGTGAAGTGTCAAACAAAAATAGACATCTTTGAATGTTAGTCGAACGTAAAAATAAAATAGATAACCAACAAACATCAAACATTAGATTTATTCTAACCGCCACGATATCACTGAAATATTGTTGAAAGTGGCATTAAACACCATAAACCTAAACTGGTTCTGACATTACTGAATGTGAAAGGAAGAGGTGTATTTTATTATGTGTAGTAAGTTTTTAAACATATCTTGTATCAACATTGTTCAAATCACCTTTTACCTAGCCACTGTCAGACCATTTAAGGAGGTTACTTCTAACTCTCAAATTCAAAGTTGCGAGTAGGGACCTCCATGTATAATGCATATACATAATATGCCAGCTCTTAAGGAAGTTGGGAATATTATATTTACTAGTGATGTTATATGAAAAACAATACTTACTCAACACATGAGGTAAATAGGTCTTTATTAGCACTATTATCTGCAATGGCTTCCTTGACTTTTGAGACGAGGGTACCATTTAACTGACAAACATAGTCACGTGACTGTAAATACATCAAGACATTTTAAATTTGATACAATCAAACCTTAAGCTCTATTCTAGACCCATCCAGTTCACATTATTAATGACATAATATATTGTTTGTAAAGTTGCTCTCGTCAAAAATATGCAGTCGAAATACTGCCAGCTTGTACATGTACGTCAACAGCTCTCGCATGAAATTTATAGTAGAAATACTGCAAGCTTGGACGTCAACAGCTCTCACATGAAATATACAGTAGAAATACTGCCAGCTTGGACGTCAACAGCTCTCGCATGAAATACTGCAAGCTTGTGCGTCAACAGCTCTCGCATGAAATATAGTCAAAATACTGCAAGCTTGGACGTCAACAGCTCTCACATGAAATATAGTCAAAATACTGCAAGCTGGGACGTCAACAGCTCTCGCATGAAATATAGTCAAAATACTGCAAGCTTGGACGTCAACAGCTCTCACATGAAATATAGTCAAAATACTGCAAGCTTGGACGTCAACAGCTCTCGCATGAAATATAGTCAAAATACTGCAAGCTTGGACGTCAACAGCTCTCGCATGAAATATAGTCAAAATACTGCAAGCTTGGACGTCAACAGCTCTCGCATGAAATATAGTCAAAATACTGCAAGCTAGGACGTCAACAGCTCTTGCATGAAATATAGTCAAAATACTGCAAGCTTGGACGTCAACAGCTCTCGCATGAAATATAGTCAAAATACTGCAAGCTTGGACGTCAACAGCTCTCACATGAAATATAGTCAAAATACTGCAAGCTTAGACGTCAACAGCTCTCGCATGAAATATAGTCAAAATACTACAAGCTTGGACGTCAACAGCTCTCACATGAAATAGTCAAAATACTACAAGCTTGACGTCAACAGCTCTCACATGAAATATAGTCAAAATACTGCAAGCTTGACGTCAACAGCTCTCGCATGAAATATAGTCAAAATACTGCAAGCTTGGACGTCAACAGCTCTCACATGAAATATAGTCAAAATACTGCAAGCTTAGACGTCAACAGCTCTCGCATGAAATATAGTCAAAATACTGCAAGCTTGACGTCAACAGCTCTCGCATGAAATATAGTCAAAATACTGCAAGTTTGGACGTCAACAGCTCTCGCATGAAATATAGTCAAAATACTGCAAGCTTGACGTCAACAGCTCTCGCATGAAATATAGTCAAAATACTGCAAGCTTGACATCAACAGCTCTCACATGAAATATAGTCAAAATACTGCAAGCATGGACGTCAACAGCTCTCGCATGAAATATAGTTGAAATACTACAAACTTTACGTTAACAGCTCTCGCATGAAATATAGTTGAAATACAACAAACTTTACGTTAACAGCTCTCGCATGAAATATAGTTGAAATACTACAAACTTTACGTTAACAGCTCTCGCATGAAATATAGTTGAAATACTACAAACTTTACGTTAACAGCTCTCGCATGAAATATAGTTGAAATACTACAAACTTTACATTAACAGCTCTCGCATGAAATATAGTTGAAATACTACAAACTTTACGTTAGCAGCTCTCGCATGAAATATAGTTGAAATACTACAAGCTTGGACGTCAACAGCTCTCACATGAAATATAGTCAAAATACTACAAGCTTGACCTCAACAGCTCTCACATGAAATATAGTCAAAATACTGCAAGCTTGACGTCAACAGCTCTCGCATGAAATATAGTCAAAATACTGCAAGCTTGGACGTCAACAGCTCTCACATGAAATATAGTCAAAATACTGCAAGCTTAGACGTCAACAGCTCTCGCATGAAATATAGTCAAAATACTGCAAGCTTGACGTCAACAGCTCTCGCATGAAATATAGTCAAAATACTGCAAGTTTGGATGTCAACAGCTCTCGCATGAAATATAGTCAAAATACTGCAAGCTTGACGTCAACAGTTCTCGCATGAAATATAGTCAAAATACTGCAAGCTTGACATCAACAGCTCTCACATGAAATATAGTCAAAATACTGCAAGCATGGACGTCAACAGCTCTCGCATGAAATATAGTTGAAATACTACAAACTTTACGTTAACAGCTCTCGCATGAAATATAGTTGAAATACTACAAACTTTACGTTAACAGCTCTCGCATGAAATATAGTTGAAATACTACAAACTTTACGTTAACAGCTCTCGCATGAAATATAGTTGAAATACTACAAACTTTACGTTAACAGCTCTCGCATGAAATATAGTTGAAATACTACAAACTTTACATTAACAGCTCTCGCATGAAATATAGTTGAAATACTACAAACTTTACGTTAGCAGCTCTCGCATGAAATATAGTTGAAATACTACAAACTTTACGTTAACAGCTCTGGCATTTCTGTCAAAATACTGCTCACTTAATGTTAATAGTTCTCGTCATACATATACAGCTGAAATACTGCTCACTGGACCTGCACCCACGATCTACAGTACTTGAGGTGAACACGCTAACCACTACACTACTGATGGGATTGTTTGAGGTTAAACAACCAATGAAAAATAATACCTTGGCTTGTTGCACATCTACTGTACTGATCAGTTTTTTAGTGTTTGATTTTATTTTGTTTATTCTAAAATTAAAATGTACTGAATACAAGTTTATAAAATATGTAATTCTTGCTGCAGTAATTTGCCAATATATAGATAAGAAAAAACAATTCATCAGGAGTACCGCTAAATTTCTTGTGTGAAGAAAAAAAAAAAAACTAACCTGCGTGTCTAAATATTTTTCAAATATACTAGTAGCACAAGTTAATCTCTTCTCATCAGGATTTACTTCAAAAATCAACTGAAATAAAACAAAAATGTTGAGTTTTCTTGGATCTGAAATTGTTTGATATGAGTGGTAACTTAATATATGGTTATATAATTATCACATGCAAATATATAAACTACACTTTTACACTTTGATTGCTGTTCTTCAGTTGACATATATAAATTCAGGACTGACACGTCTACCAATTAACAGGACTAAAGAGTCTTATTGGGGGTGGAAAATCTAAATTAACAATCACAGGTCGTTAATTTTTTGTATTTGCAGGCCTCGACATTAACGTTTGTCTGATACCAGTGAAAACTGACGTCGGACAAGTAGATCTTGTATTACGGTTGTCCGACGGGACAAGTGAAAAAATCAGAGATTCCCAAACGTGCCGGTACGACGGACAAATCTATTTCCGCTGGTATAAAATATAGGGATAGCAGTCAATAGAAAAATTTCCTAGCCATGATATTTTTCAGTTTCAGGCTACCAAAGTTTACCAGTTGCTTGCCCATGGTCGGTGGTTCTCTCCAGGTACTCCGGTTTCTGCCACCACGAAAACTGGACGCCATGATATAGCTGAAATATTGCTGAAAGTGGCGCTAAAACACCAAAAATCAAAAAAAAATTGAATAGAACATGGAATTATGTGTTCCATTTTTTAGTTCTAATCATGCAAATGCTTTTAAGGTTGATACTTTTAGTTGAACTGAAATAAAATTAAAAAATATACACGAAAAATGGAGATTTTCAATGAATAACTAGAGGCTCAGCCCACTGAGCCTGTATCGCTCACCTGACAATAGAATGATACTGAAGCAAATTTCAACGGGAGATAATCATTACCTTAAAAAACAGCAGCCATCTTGAATGGAGGGTGGGGCTGTCGGACACAATTTTAAAAGGGACACACCCAGGGACCATCTATGCCAAGTTTGGCTCCATTTGGCCAAACTGTTTCAGAGGAGAAGATTTTTTTAACATTGGCCAATCAGAAAAAAGAATTATTCTTGGCGGCCATGTTTATAGGCCAAATGGAACGAAATGGAGAAACTTTATAGAGGACCTTACATAGATGCTTACTGCCAAGTTTGGTTCCATTTGGCCAAGTTGTTTCAGAGGAGAAGATTAAAATATGAAAAAGTTAACGGACGGACGACGGACGCCAAGTGATGGCAATACCTCACATGGCCCTTTGGGTCAGGTGAGCTAAAAAATGATGAAAAAAGGGCAATAACTCCTAGACGGGTAATCAGATTTACTTCAAAATTGCAGGGCATGTAGATCTTGACAAGCTGAACATGTTTTCAGTTTACACTCAACATTTATCTCTTATAGTTTTTGAAATAAAGGATGAAAAGTATTAACATTTTTTAAAATTTGATGAAAAAAGGGCAATAACTTCAAGATGGGTAATCATATTTACTTTAAAATTGTAGGCTAGGTTGATCTTGACATGCTGAATATGTTTGCTGTTTAAACTTAACATCTATCTCTTATAGTTTTTGAAATAAAGGACAAAAGGTATTAACATTTTGAAAATTTGATGAAACAAATGGCAATAACTCCAAATTGGGTACTCAAATTAACTTCAAAATTACAGGGTAGGTAGATCTTAATATGCTGCACATGTTTGCAATTTAAACTTAACCTTTATCTCTAATAGTTTTTGAAATATCAGACAAAAATGTTTAAATTAAGGGCAATAACTCCTAGACGGGTAATCAGATTTACTTAAAAATTGCAGGGGATGTAGATCTTGACATGCTGCACATGTTTGCTGTTTAAACTTAACGTCTATCTCTTATAGTTTTTGAAATAAAAAATGAAAAGTATTAAAATTTTGAAAATTTGACGAAAAAAGGGCAATAACTCCAAGATAGGTAATCAGATTTTCTTCAAAATTTCAGGGTAGTTAGATCTTCCTGTGCTGATCATTTTTACCATGTCAGATTTCTGATATTATTAACGGTTTTTAAGTTGTTACCAAAAACGTGCAATTTTACCCTATGTTCTATTTTTAGTAACAGCGGCCATGTTTGTTGGCCGAATGGAATTAAATGAAGAAGTTTTATAGAGGATCTTACATAGATGCTTCCTGCCAAGTTTGGCTGCAATTGGCCTAGCAGTTTCAGAGGAGAAGATTTTTTTAACATTAGCCAATCAGAAACAAGAATTGCCCTTGGCGGCCATATTTGTTGGCGGAATGGGACGAAATGAAGAAACTTTATAGAGGACCTTATATAGATGCTTTCTGCCAAGTTTGGTTCCATTTGGTCCAGTTGTTTCAGAGGAGTAGATTAAAATATGAAAAGTTAACGGACGGACGACGTACGACGGACGCCAAGTGATGGCAATACCTCACATGACCCCTTGGGTCAGGTGAGCTAAAAATCGTATTTATAGGCCAAAAATCAGTGATTTTAGACAATTAAGTGATCGGAACAGTACGTATTATGGTATATTCTTTATTTATTACTTCTTGCATGTTTCTAACGTAACAAGAACATGTTTTAAATAGCAGAAGTAAGAAAAACTTGGCGGAAAAGGTGTAACATTGACGATATCTGGCGAAAAGCAGGCGAAAAGGAAAATTGCACTAAATTTTGGTAATTTTTTATTTCAACCTTCCAAAAAACCCATTGAATATCCAACTTTATTTTGTTATTTATTGGAAATATATTGAAAGGAAAGCATAATAGGAAAAAAGGGTCGATGTACATATATTTTTTCTATCAGAACTATGAAACGAAAGATGTCCTATTTTTCAGATATCTGTAATAATGGGTTTTCCCGCCAATACAACTGCATATTTTTCAATGTTTAAATTAGTGTAAAAACTACAAATATTATCCGATTTTAATAATTTAAAGTGCATACCATTTCTACTTTTACATACTACCACTAGAAAGACCAAGTTGAATTATTTCATATAGCATAAATTTCCCACTGCTATCCCTACAAAATACTGGGTTTGTTGTATAAAAGAGCCCTGTTTGATCTCCAATTTGTCCATAATATATTTTGATTAAAACTAAAGTGAAACGCCAGATCAAAACTCTTTTATTGTATCATTTATCGTTCCTCCATATGAAGTTCAAGGACATTGACAAAATTAAAGTCGCAATCTCAGAAACGCTTTAATGAACGGAAATATCAATATTTGAAATATAAGAACAAGAATCACCTCGGAACGGACACGTAAAAATTATCGGATATCAATTTGGCGTCAAATTTAAACTTGTCTTTTGTGCAAAATACGATAGAGGACTTGATTTAGGCTTTTGGGAAATATTGAAACCTTTGAAATGGACAAATATTACAAGCTTTTTCCTGATCTGGTTGAAAAGATCCACTAAAATTTTAATTTCTCTGTGAATTTAAATAAAATACTTTGCTTTATTTATATCACTGGTTTCTGGTAAAAAAAAATATACCTAGATACTGGTATATATAGTATCTAGGTACATCTATTTTTACCAGAAACAAGGATTTATATAACACAAATATGAGTTATTACAATTTGTGTGGTATTGGATCACAACACAGTAATATTTCAAAAGGAAAAAAGGGGGGGTAACATATAAAAATCACTGGTATGCAAGACTCCAATCAAGATAGACAGAAATAAAAATGTGACATTGAATAGATGTCCTTAAGGTAGTTATGAATAAAAAAAAAATCAGAACAAATCAGTTCAGGTAGCTTTAACTATTTACTAAATTTGGGCAGGGTAACGTCAGAGGGGTCGCGAAACAAATGTTTCGATTAATCGCAATTGACTTCTCTCTGTAGTCTGCCACTTCTCCCTGTGAGCTCTCTGAAAGAGAAGTCACTTCTCCCTCTAATTTGAATGTAGTGGGAGCCCTGGATAATTATTCTCTAGTTTTTGTAATCTTTATTAATTTTTTCGGACAACTAAAAGATTGAGTCGGACAAGTACTTTTTTTAGTTAGTTGTCCGAAAGGACAAGTTGAAAAATATGTTAATGTAGAGGCCTGATTTGACAAGTTAAAAATTAAAGTTACTTTAAATAAATGTATCTATAATTGTACACCCTTTTTTTTTTTTTTATAATATAGTGCTTCAAAATATAATATACCAGCACACTCACATACACATGATATACAGAACATAATATACCAGCACGCTCACATACACATGATATATGATATAGAGAACACTATAGAGATCACGATACAGATCAATTATTTCCATTAAGATTTGAAAAAAAAAAAAAATCAAATTTTAAATTTTTTCTCGAGTAATTGATCATTTGATATTATGCCAATTTAAAAAGGTTTATGAACCAACAAGCATTCTCTTTTATCTTTAACCTATCAAGAATTTATCAGAAACTGATACAAAACTGCATCATTTTGTGAATCATATACCAGTACATGTATTTAATCTTCATCATTGTACATTATCCATAAATATTACATTATATTCTGTATACATTCAATTTGTTTGAGAAATAACCAATATTCTATCAGACAAATACATGTACATGTATTTCAGAATATATAGAACAGTACCTATCATTTTACTATCCCAGTGCATCCAAGACCTGGCATGATCAGAAGGATGACTGTTAGCGAGAGCGACCTTACAAGAGGGGGGACTGCTGTACAGTACATCAAAGACTGGTTCAACCAGGTACATTTTTGTATAATGCAATATACAAATGATTCAAGATATCAAATATTTTGACATTCTCAATATTTTAAAAAGGGTATCATGGTCAAACAATGTACATGTACCACATAAGACTGATGTACACCCGATTTAACTGACAGGGGTGCCCACTGAGTTTTGAAACTGGGGGTACAATGGGGTACAATTGCTGTTTTTTCCTTAACTTTGTACCCCTGCATATAGAAAGTCCCTACAATTTTGGGGGTAAAAAACCCTCTGCAGAGGGTAAATGGGCATGCTGACTGAAGATATATTAATTGATCATGTGAATGCAGAGAAGATATCCCATGCAGTCGCCTCTAATAAACAGTCACCTGTCTGACTGAAGATATATTAATTGGTCATGTGAATGCAGAGAAGATATCCCATGCAGTCGCCTCTAATAAACAGTCACCTGTCTGACTGAAGATATATTAATTGGTCATGTGAATGCAGAGAAGATATCCCATGCAGTCACCTCTAATAAACAGTCACCTTTTTTAAGAGTTAAGTTTTTTCTTGCCCTATCATGGAAAATTTCATATGAAATGAACCTCTTTTAAGAGGACACCTGTCTTATAAGGTTACCTTTTCTTTGTCCCAAAGGTCATGACCTCTTAATACAGGTTTAACTGTATATATTTCTGGCAGAACATTCAACTATACAGTGTTAGAGGTAGATTATTAACTAATTATGTTTTTGAGGAACATTAAAATTGTCACAATAAAATAAATCTTTCAATAACTTCAGAATAATGTAGAAAACTCTAGGTTTATGCAGCTAATAAATAGGTGAATGCCTCCCCTGGTAAAGGGTAAATAGTTTTAATTCCATCAATTACACAGTATGAAGATCTTACACTTTAAACTAGAGTATTTATAGTAAACTTCTGTCAGTAAACAAAATCTCATCATCATTATCCCTTTTAACCAGTTATTCTTATCTAAATTTAATGAATGAACAAGTCTTCATCAAGACGTCTTCTATACAATAGGTACATTCTATTTTGTATTTTTAAATACACTTGGTTAGAAATAGTCACGTCAAATAAACACAAGGTATTTACTGTATAAATCAAACGATTGAAAAATAGTTTTATATTCATGATATAACATATCTAATAGAAAGATTTAAAAACAACCATAAACTTGGGGTTTTACATAGTATTGTAGAACTTCTGGGTTTTACATACTATTGTAGGACTTCTGGGTTTTACATAGTATTGTAGGACTTCTGGGTTTTACATAGTATTGTAGGACTTCTGGGTTTTACATAGTATTGTAGGACTTCTGGGTTTTACCTAGTATTGTAGGACTTCTGGGTTTTACCTAGTATTATAGGACTTCTGGGTTTTACATAGTATTATAGGACTTCTGGGTTTTACATAGTATTATAGGACTTCTGGGTTTTACATAGTATTATAGGACTTCTGGGTTTTACATACTATTGTAGGACTTCTGGGTTTTACATAGTATTATAGGACTTCTGGGTTTTACATAGTATTATAGGACTTCTGGGTTTTACAGTGTTTTAGGATTTCTGGGTTTTACATAGTATGTTAGGACTTCTGGGTTTTACATAGTATTGTAGGACTTCTGGGTTTTACAGTGTTTTAGGATTTCTGGGTTTTACATAGTATGTTAGGACTTCTGGGTTTTACATAGTATGTTAGGACTTCTGGGTTTTACATAGTATTATAGGACTTCTGGGTTTTACATAGTATTTTAGGACTTCTGGGTTTTACATAGTATTTTAGGACTTCTGGGTTTTACATAGTATTATAGGACTTCTAGGTTTTACATAGTATTTTAGGACTTCTGGGTTTTACATAGTATTATAGGACTTCTAGGTTTTACATAGTATTTTAGGACTTCTGGGTTTTACATAGTATTATAGGACTTCTAGGTTTTACATAGTATTTTAGGACTTCTGGGTTTTACATAGTATGTTAGGACTTCTGGGTTTTACATAGTATTATAGGACTTCTGGGTTTTACATAGTATTATAGGACTTCTGGGTTTTACATAGTATTATAGGACTTCTGGGTTTTACATAGTATTATAGGACTTCTGGGTTTTACATAGTATTTTAGGACTTCTGGGTTTTACATAGTATTTTAGGACTTCTGGGTTTTACATAGTATTTTAGGACTTCTGGGTTTTACATAGTATTATAGGACTTCTGGGTTTTACATAGTATTTTAGGACTTCTGGGTTTTACATAGTATTTTAGGACTTCTGGGTTTTACATAGTATGTTAGGACTTCTGGGTTTTACATAGTATTATAGGACTTCTGGGTTTTACATAGTATTATAGGACTTCTGGGTTTTACATAGTATTATAGGACTTCTGGGTTTTACATAGTATTATAGGACTTCTGGGTTTTACATAGTATTTTAGGACTTCTGGGTTTTACATAGTATTTTAGGACTTCTGGGTTTTACATAGTATTTTAGGACTTCTGGGTTTTACATAGTATTATAGGACTTCTGGGTTTTACATAGTATTTTAGGACTTCTGGGTTTTACATAGTATTTTAGGACTTCTGGGTTTTACATAGTATTATAGGACTTCTAGGTTTTACATAGTATTTTAGGACTTCTAGGTTTTACATAGTATTTTAGGACTTCTGGGTTTTACATAGTATGTTAGGACTTCTGGGTTTTGCATAGTATGTTAGGACTTCTGGGTTTTACATAGTATGTTAGGACTTCTGGGTTTTACATAGTATTTTAGGACTTCTGGGTTTTACATAGTATTTTAGGACTTCTGGGTTTTACATAGTATTATAGGACTTCTAGGTTTTACATAGTATGTTAGGACTTCTGGGTTTTACATAGTATTTTAGGACTTCTAGGTTTTACATGTATCGGTAGTACATGTATAATATACTATATCATATTTTAGGATTTCTGTTTAAGAAATAAATCATGGAACCCAGAATGTGTTGGGAGCTTTAACATGGGTTGGCAGATATTAGTATTTTATCCCGAGCCAACCCATGTTAAAACTCAAAATACATTCTGGCTTTCATGATTTATTCCAATTCTGAAATGTCTAAGAGTACAAATACGGTAGTATACTTTGATTGGAAGACAGTAATTTATATTTACGCTTGCAGAAAATGTTTCACACAATTTATGCTGCCAATAGAAAAGTCAGTCACATTCACCGGCGCATGTGTGAATGAGATTATACCATCGATAAACCACTCGTTTGTCTACAAAGCAAAAGAAGGATGTCATGTTAGAATTTCTTGTCATTTTCTTCATCATGAACATGTTCATGCAAAAAAAAGTCTGGCAATTTAATATTAAACATTGAGTATTAACAGTACCAGTACATGTATGTGAATCAGTCACTGGATGTAAAACAATTATACACCTTGTATACTGAACCACTCCCTTGTAAAACTTATAACTTCAAATTCAAAAGAAATTCATATTTTGATATACAAATAAGTTCGTTTTACAAAAATGTATATTATGTTTACATTGAATCCTAGTTTTCTAGCTCAACTGCTCAAAGTATATGTGTGATTTTAGTGACATTAATATCTAAAACTGCTCAACCAAACTAAACTTGGCCAAAAATATTCTAGGGAACAAGAGATTCAGACTTGTACAAAGTAGTCGATTCTCCTTGAGTATGGGCTATTAGAGGGCCAAAAAAAAAAAAAAAAAACCCACAAAAAACCCCAGGGAGAATTAAAGTCAATCTTAAAAGTTCTTCTGAACAAACAAATACTACAATTTTCGTTCACATCATCATAGTGAATAAGTGATATATAAATTTGATTCATGTATAAAATAAGGTCCTCTGGTGTCAACTCCTAGGAAACTTTTCAATTCCACATGCATAGAATCTAAACTAATGTTATACACAAAGATAACTAATACTCATGATCTGGGTGAGACCTGGACACGTCAATATAACCCTAATGTCGCACACATTAGACTCTCGAAGGCCTTTCATACACAAAGTTACTCTAACATGATACAATGTACATAAATGTATACCATACTAAGTTTCATCAAGATACTCAAAAGATAAACATAATTGTTTGTTAAGGGTTTGGCTCTCATAATGAGGCAGTAGATATCAAGTATTTTGTTACTAACAATGTAATTGATCTATTTCTCTTTCTTGTTGTTGACATATTATATGAAAGGGAATATCTTGACAACAATAATTACATGTTTAGAGATACATGTAATACCTTTCTTCTTATATTTGTATTTAAAACTAGAGACTCACATGAACAAACCCTTTATCTAAAGATTATAGTTGTACATTTAACATATGACTGAGAATCATCTCCTAATTATCCTCTTACAGCAGACATATCGAAATATGCCGGACCGTCGGACCTGGCAGGTCAAAATCAAGCCGGTCCGACGATGTTTTCGGCATATCGGTCCAAAAGTCCGTTAAAAATTTGCTCTCTACTTCGGTCAGGAAACAATTTTCTCAGTGTCTTCAAAAGTCAATCTTTCTTGCAATAACATGTTTATTTCTTTCAATAAGCATTTTCTGTAAATAACTTATCTTGACCATTGTGTAATCCCAGTGAATACGAAAATGTAATTTTATTTACAGGACATTCGATCTGGTGAACCAAGATGATTCACCAGACGGAATCAACTTTTACCAGACCGAAAGAAAATCTTATTTTTTTTTAAATATTTCATTGTTGATGGCTGGCCTGTATAGTTTCCTTTACTTGAATAAAGCCTTTTCCATTGTTATTGATTCTAATTAGGTTGTTTTCTTATTTCATATACCCATGTCATATGAAACCAACTAGGAGAAGAATGCCGAATGGTATGGGAACACTAATTTTCATAACAATATATATTCCGAATAGTGATGTGTACAATAAAAGAGTTTTGATCTGGCGTTTCACTTTAGTTTTTATGAAATCCTATGCCGGAAACTGACAAATCAATTGTAATAGCCGAAATTAAATGACAGAGCAATATACCGGACAATCAGTCCTGAAATCCAAGGGTTTTTATCGGACCGGCGGTCATTTAACCGGACTTGTCCGTCGGTCCAACGGTATTACGTTTTCACTGTAATCCTAATCGAGTAACTTCCCTTAGGCTTAAAGAAATATAATTTGGCCCAAACATAGATCGGCATTCGACTAGATCGGTCTTTAAAATAAACCAAAACGATTATCATTTTAACTGTTTGTATTTTGAAAATATACATTCGTAAGTTTCTTTAAGTTGATAAATTTCGTATTCTTCATTAAATATATTCTTAAAACCTAATTTCTTGGTACATTTTGTACATTGTCATTTGTAAAAAAATTGATAATTAATGGTCCGACTTGGTTAATTAGGTACGAAAGAGTCATGATTTGAGAAATACAATACGGACGAACCGGAAACCGAAAGATAATTGCTAAAACATATTTGAGTCGGCATCTCTTTCAGAGAGTTAGTCGGCAAGGAAAACAAATAATACCTTATATACTTATGACCATATTAAAAATATTAAGTGTTCTTGTATTGGTTAACCATCATTTTCTTATCTTAGGTGGGGAAAAAAAAGGGGGGGGGGGGGGGGGGGAAACTTAATGTCTGGACAGAATTTTTTTCACAAAGACATTGATGATGATGATGATGATTGTTATGATTTCCAGGATGAACTTTTTAATTTTGAACAAATATTGAGAATGTCCTGAGATAACTGAATACCTAAAAATTTATTCTTGAAGTAAACATGTTAAACAAATAAATGAGTTGTTAATGGCGATGCGGAATATGTGGTGGCATTTTAGGTTTTTATTCGGTCAGACAGTTTTTCTAAATTGCCTGACCGAATGTCAGACAAGTTGTCTTTGATTTTCGATATGTCTGTTACAGTGATGATATTGAAGAATTAAAAAAATAACGGACAAATTATTGAGCCAGGAATTACGGCCAGTGTTTGGGGTAAATGGTTTAAAATTGTGCATTCTAGCAATTTCCTGGCATCTTATTATGATTCTAAAAACACTCTCTTGAAGAGTGAGTTTTCAAATCTTCTCACTGATACCAAAGCACATTAGTACCAGGAACCTTCATGGGCCAAATGTTTTATCTCAGCCAATCAGAAATCAGTTTTCATATTATTATCATATGGTGGAATCTATTTTTGGAGTTGACATCAGTGAAACTTTTCATTCTGTTGAAAACATGATTCCTTAATGATTTTTACATGTTTTTCGCCCTCAATTTTTTGTCAAAGAATTTTCATGTTTTAAAAAATCCAACAGACCGAGCTAAGTAGCTAAAAATGGTTAAAAACGGGAAAAAATCATCACATTTTCAAATGAGGATTACCCAAGAACTATTCCTTCTATGTTTAGTTCAAACTGGGCAGGTTGTGTCGCTCACCTGTCATTTTGTTTTGAAGAAACTGTATACAGAACCTTCCAAAGGTGCTTCCTACCAAATTTCAATTAATTTGGCCAAATGTTTTTAGAGAAGATTTGATTAAAATGGCCAATCACAAACAAGAACTGCATATGGCGGCCATATTACTTTTAGTTGTACGATCAACACACAATATGGAAATTTGTGCAGGATCTCCCATACTTCTTTTTTACAAAGCAACAATTCATTGTACCTCCAAGTTTCAGAGAAGATTTTTGAAGATTGAGGCTCCCAGGGTAAAGATTTGTAAAATCAACCAACCAGAAAAAAGGATTGCCTATATATGGTGGCCATGTTTGTTAACCGATCGTGATGAAATGAGCAATCTTTATAGAGGTCATTCCATAGATGTTTCCTACCAAGTTTTGGTTCATTTCGCTAAGCGCTTTCAGAGAAGATTCAAATGTGAAAAGCTAACAGACTATGGACGCCAAGTGATAACAAAGGCTCACAAAGAATTCCATATAGTTAAAATCTGAGCTGCTTCTGGCTTCACAAAAAGCTGCTTTGGCCCATTGAAGAATTTTCTATTCTTAGTACCGGTGGCCATTTTGGATGGAGTTCAATCCTATTGGAAACTATTTAGAATGAGTACCACCCATGGACTATTCCTGCCAAGTTTGATTCATAATGTCCCTGTGGTTTCAGAGGAGAAGATTGTAATTTGAAAAGCTAACAGAACCAGACCTTTTTAACCCTTTTTGCTAGTCAGTATTTTGTCAGCAAGTTATCAGTATTTTGAGCATTTTGTCAGTATAAATTTTAATTATTTCAATTGGGGAAATATTTCACTCTGGGTTTTGTCCACAGGATGACGTATACCTTGCCTGTGCACCTGACTAGGGACATCTACAAAGTTTCAGGTTTGAAAGTTCTTCATGCAGTGAAAGAAACCACCGCTCGCCAACTCGCCAAAAGCGAGAAGAGAACAAATTCGGTGAGTATGTTTGTGTAAGAACTCGACAATCCGGCAACCAAACATCGTGAGGCGAGTTTCGATTATCTTGCACTTGCCCCTGTCAACCAACTTGACAAAGTAGTTTCTCAGTCAATGATTCCGTAAAATTTCTGATTCGAAAATAAAAGATGTGAAGAAATCCTTCAAAATCGTTGATAGGACTGGCGGTGCAATGTTTCACGTCCACCATATTGATTTCTCTTATTGATAGAAAACACTAAAAGATGGCGTCGGTATTCCGAGCCGGGATCAAATAAAATTAATATATACCTCCCAAAGTTTAATGCTAACGATTCAGATTATCTTAAATATGGATTCGGTAGAGTAAAACTTGATGATATCAAATAAAATTGGGTTTGGGTGGACTTTATATATGGTAAAAAGGTAAATGTTAAAAAATCGTAATTTTCGAGTCGGGGTCGGATTTTGCAGCAATTAATTTTGATGCATTAGATCATTGGTGAGTAGAAATATCTACCCATTGGTCAAACTTGGCAAGTGCAATTCTAATTTGGCGAGTACAATTTTGAAGCAACTAGCCAAAATGGCGAGATAAGAGAAAAAAACGTTTCCCACACTGTTTATGTTATTTGTTTTGCAAATGCCGGCAACAGTCATTGTTGCTGGCATAGACGGTCCGCCATATAAATGTTGCAAAACACATAATGTTCTCATTTTTTGAATGGGCAAGTTGTGTGATACCAGTCCTGGTAACTTAAGATATTTGGCCTTTTTCTTTGGTACATTTGCCCTAGTAGTAGCAGTATCAACTTCTTTTTTCAAGGTTCTTTAACGTTAAAATTTTCATCAACATCATCGACCATGCTGATTTCCTATTCCACGTCAAGCGCACACTTAAGTACAGACCGATTCTATTGTCAAGTTTCCTGTGCACACTGTTCATCCACTTATGTTTAAAGTGAATCCCTAGTGTATTTTCACTAGTAATTACGGACAAACTACAGACGTACAAGTTAACAGCTCTGGAGAACAGACGACATACACTAGATAATGACAAAAGTTCAACATGACTTTAGATTAGTCAGGCCAGCTAAAAACTCCATTACTTTGTTATACATTATTGTATTATGTATATTGGCTACACATAAGAAACTAGAGTTGTCAACGTAATAACATATACATTTTGTATCCCTCACCAGAGTACTCGGATGACAATGGGAGGTCCGAGAATTCTTATTTATATAATTTGTCTCTGAGTTGATGTCTATTTTTTATTTTTAAAGTTAACAAAAGCTTAATGCATATTAGGGAAAAAGGGGGATATTAAGAGTTAGAATTTTTTTGGGCATGAGACAGGAGACAAATGAGTCTTTTTCAAAAGAATCGCAGCCCACTTTTATAACATAGGTGCATGTGATGCATAATACTCCATTTCCACTGGAAAATATCTGCGATACTGACACAAAACTTTAGAAAAACAGAGTTTTGTCTACTTGAGAGATCAGATTTTAGTAGTCTATTTTAACATACATAAATTATAGAGTTGGTTGGTTTATGGCGTTTATTGTCACTTTCAACAATATTTCAGTTATGGGACATGGCAGTCAGTTCTATTGGTGGAGAAAACCGGAGTATCCATAGAAAACCACGGACCTGTCACAAATTACTGACAAACTTTATCATGTGTTTACGTACATAATGTTTTATCGAGTACACCACGCCATGAACGGGGTTCAAACTCACAACTTTAATGATGGGAATTAGGTGCCATCATCAAAATAAAGATTAAAAAAATGTATTTTATGATAATGATGGCTGATTAAAATTGTTTGTCATGCATTAGCTGTCAGTTGTAATATACAGGATGTAACCAATAAACAGGAAGAGCCCCTACTGTGAAGCCATCTATTTTGAGATGCCATTCAATGAAAATAACAACCTGACCATATTGTTAAATAAGAATAAGAATTAGATAAGAAATTAAAATTTATAGAAGGCAAGGATTTATATAATTAACACATTAAGTCACATTTCATTTATTTAGCTTGGGTCAGTTATCAATTAAAAAGAACAAAAATGATTTAAAAAAAAATCTGTCTAATAAGTATTTACCTAAATAACGATATCATGACATATAATAATTTCTCACCGTAAATGTATTTATTTTATTAAGATATTTATACACATATATAAGAAAAAAGATATAAATTTATTTTTTAAGTACAAATAAATTGGAAGACGGCTTGAAAATCGAAAACGCAAAATAGTTATCTATGTTTATAAGTCTTAGTAAAAGGAGTCTTGAGCAACATTTTTTTTCCACACCTGTGATAGGTGTATTTGTATATCACGAATGCACGATGCGACGACATGCTGAGATGGGTGATGTTTTGACAGGTAAACTGTAAAAAAAAACGTAGAATACACTAATAAAATATTATTTCACCTATACCAGGACTCCGCAGACTGCCAATTTTCAAGAAAAAAAAACCCGGGATTTGCGGATTTATGACCCATTCGCCATAAACAAAATAAAACTTAAATTTTACTAATTAATTTTAATCCAAATTTGCCTTTAAAGAAATAAATGTATAAATTAGAATTATTTACCCGGGTTCACTCGCCTTACATTTGGCAAACACGTAAAAGAGCAAACGCACCAGATATCGTAAACCGGCAACTGTTTGCAGCAAGTGAAAGGGCCTTGGCATCGATTGTCGCGAGTACATAGGGACATATTAATATTCACTTCTAGTGCACTTAAAACATGGGTACTGCATGTTAATACATTTTATTCATGGATATTATTGTATATATCACTCGTGACAGCCGTTAACATATCTATATTTTCCGTACTGTATATCACTCATTTACTTCAGCTTTACTAAGATAGGCATGTTTCTTTATGCAAGAATTTATTGGCTAGCAGAATTTGGGGACGTTTCCTGTTTACAGTTTAACTATCTGAGAGTGGAGACTCTCACTCTGACATGGGATACTCTCACTCCGACCTGGGAGGATTTTGTCGGACAATTTTAAGAGTGACACTCTCTTCAAGTCCGACAAAACTCTGTGTCCGACCTGAGAGTATGATCGTTGATACACTTGGAGGGATCTGTATACATGTATCTTTTAAAACAAAACAAAACAAAACAAAATGTCCTCATCCTCAGCTTCTATACTGAAAACAGTTGCCATAATACATTTGTATAACTATCTCTAAATACATTTTTTTACATATCCATACAACTTGTTTCACAACATATTTAATTTAAATGTCATTTTTTTACATATCCATACAACTTGTTTCACAACATATTTAATTTAAATGTCATTTTTTTTCTCTTTCAGATGTAACCTGCTGACAACTATATTTAAATGCTGTTAAGATTATACAAATTACAGGTTAGGATCCCATCTTTGACTACATTTATACACATCATCAGATACATGTACCCTTGTAATGACGTACAATGTTGACCAGAAGATCTCATTTATCATCATGAGTTAACAGGAAACTTTTTACTTACCAGTAACAGTGAAACCTGTCTAAACCAAACCTACTTGGGCCAACATTTGTGTTCGTAATAGACAGGTGTTTGGTTTATACAGGTTAAATTAACCAAGATTTACTCCATTGTGACTTTATTTAAAGTTCTGTTTATACAGGATTCCAGTTTATTCAGACTTCAGTTTGGACAGGTTTCACTGTATTGTCAAAATCTCCAAAACTGTTTTTATAGAATATTAACAGTCATGTCTGAGTGCATGAAAATTCCAATTTTCCGTTTCCCGGGGAAAGTCAAAAAACACACTGGAAAGTGACATGCTGATCGGTACTTCCCGCCGGGAAAGTGTTATAAGTCTGTTGTTGCACTTTGCGGTTATCAGATATATCAGTTTCTGAAACTGGTTTACGATTTATTTAAGCCTGAATTCCGTATGTAAAGGTATAAAATTGTATGTACACAAGGTACCAGATATCGATGTTGTGGTTTGCAGTTAAACTTTCACAGATATTTTGAAATAAAAACTAAATTATAAATTAGATAATATGAGTAGACACAGCCTACAGAGGACGGAAGTCAGTGAATATAATAGATCTTAATAAAGAAAAAAGGAACAGTCCGTTTCAAGTGAAATAGTCGGCCGAATTTCCGTGTACCAAAATGAAAAGATGTTTTGTACCCTCTGTGTAAAATTCCCCGACTTAACAACTAGAAGCATTCAAAAAAGATCTATCAAAAATAATAATCACAAACCAGCAAAAATATAGTTTTATTTAGATTAAGATTAACAAAACCCTTTCAGTTATGCTCAGAATGCAGGATTTTGCATTAAATATTTCAAAATTTTCATGTGGGGGCATGTTCCAAAACCCTCCTAGAAAAAATTGGCCGGCTCCATGGTCCTCAACGGGAAAGTAAATTTTTCATTTCACTTTCCTTGGCCTGGGTAAGCAGGCCTCTACATTAATATTTTTTTTAACTTGTCCCTTCGGACAACTAACTAAAAAAAGTATTTGTCCGACTCAATCTTTTAGTTGTTCAAAAAATTAATAAAAATTATAAAAACCAGAGAATAATTATCAGCAATTTGTGTAAAATATTTTGGTTATTGTCATTAATAATACTAACAGACATTATGATTATGACATCTTTAATTGACAAATTAATATACATTTAGAAGTTAAGACATAAAGTCATTCATATCAAGCGATGTCATCATGGTACAAGTGTCTAATCATCAATTTCTAAGTTTGGTTCTCGAACAGCAGGCCCATCTAAGCGGTAATCGTATAATGTGAATTAAATCCAGGATGCTTTGAACGTTGTTGTTCGCCATCTATTGAATGCAGATTGTGTATCAAAATCAGCAACTGAATGTCCCTCAATGGAAATTAACATCAGACACCTTAACAATTTTGGTTGAATTGAGCTCCGCCGCTTGTTGTATATCCGTACTTTCAAAGATCAGGGGATATCATACTAGATCCATGCCGATGGGCATGGTATTTACATTTCAGGGAATTATTGTGTAGGGGAAAGAAACACTATAAACAAATCTATGTCTATTTCATCATGATTACTTAATTCCAGTTGTCGTTTAATGAAATCACAGAAAAGATACGGATCAAGTATATGTTTGGAAAATCTCTTGGTTCATCGTAATTAGCGATAGTATACTTCAATGGAAACCGATATTTTAAAACACATTAAAATTATTATTTACGAAGCTTAAGTCTGTAAAAATGACAAAGAAACACATTTTTATCATAGAAAACAACCTTCAAATGGTAGGACAGTCATTTTTTTACCGTCCGACAACCGTGATACAAGATCTACTTGTCCGACGTCAGTTTTCACTGGTACCAGACAATCGGACAAACGTTAATGTCGAGGCCTGGTAAGTGACTTAAAAAATAATTCTTCATGCCCTGCATGTTTACCTACAGCTGAAACTGATATTCCATGGGTGCTCATCAGACAACTTCAAATTTTATACACATTAAATTATTTCACTCGGGACAGGAAATAAAATGAGATACACAGGGGTGAAATCTGATGCAGTTATTATATAACTAAATGTTCACTATACAAGTTATGTGGCTTTGGTACAAACAAACGTAGGTTAATTAGATATAGGTACATACACATGTGTACATTTACCTGATTAATTAAAAAATAGATCAGGGATTGATAATACATTCCCCTATCATATGAAGTAGTTTATTCTAAAATAAAAAGCTTGATTCTGATGAAGGGGAATTTAAGTATTATTTTAATTATGAATTAGCTGGAACAAGGGCATACCTAAGCCTACTGCAGGGGTCAAAATTAACGCTCATGGCAATTAAAATTTGGTCTAGTCTACTAAAAATACTATTATGGTGGTCCAGCTGGCGATTGTAACACCTGCTAGTCCAACTAGTTACTAAAATTGTCCTGAAGCGCTTTTAAAGTAAACATCATAACCTGGTACCCTAAAAACAGCAACCAAAGTGAAGTGCTTATTACATATTAACTGGGAGAAACATACAGAACTTGAGGTGCAATGTACATAACCTAGTTCCATAATTTATATTTAATGAACAACCATTTTTTATATATTAATATTTTTTATCCATAATTCTAATGATGTCTTATATGAAAATAACTTTTAGCACACCATCTTTTTTACAATAAGAATGGGGTAATTTTAGTAAGGACTACCAAATTTCATATCCTTGTGGTCCCTGTGTAATTTTACGGAAACACATGAAGATGATATCTCTGTTACTTCCTGTATATATTATATAATTACCAATTTGTAAAGGACAAATTTTATGTAGACAATGAATTCCTTAAATATATCCATATTAAAGATTGTTAAACAATTTCTAAATTAGACCAATAATTTAACTAGGTAGACTGGCAGTACAGTAATCCAGTTTTGTTAAGATTATCTTTACAGATTAGAAATATTTACCACTTGATCAAGGAATTTAATGGCTTTGGAAGGCTCTGGCTTTGTGGTGTGGCTGCGCATGCAAAATAATCTGAACAACTGTTTTCCAATTGGTTGCTGTTCTACCAAATACTCGTAGGTGAAACCTGAAAAATGTTGACGATATCACAGATCTGGTACTAGAACAATATTAAAAACATTTACAAGCCCACAAATAGTGAAGAGGAAGATTTATTTCTACAGTTCCCATAATGAGAGGCCATCCCTCTTATGACATAAGGCCACTTTTCATTGCAAAGGGGCACTACTGTAATGGCACAGGTAGATGTTAATTCATGACCAACTACAATACATCACCATCCACCGAGACCCCCTGTACATGATAAAAGTTATAGCATTGGTCAAATGTATGTGCTAAAAGAGCATGACTGCTTAACTTAAGTGAGCAAGTGATTGTTGTTTCAAGTCAAAAGATTTGATTTGATTTTTGGTGTTTAATGCCACTTTCAGCAATATTTCAGCTACATGTATATCATGGCGACCAGTTTTAGTGGTGGAAGAAGCCGGAGTACCTGGAGAGAACCACCAACCATGGGCAAGCAACTGGTAAACTTTATCACTTGCAGTTGCGAGCACCCTTTTTTGTAATTTACAAAGCCGGGCGCGAACCCATGCCGTATTGGTGATAAGATTGTACGAGTTGTTAGGTAATCCAACTACCTAACTCATTGAGCCACCCGGGCCTAAAGTCAAAAGTGAAATATTTCACCCTTAACTTTTTTTTATTTTGTGCATTTATATAATTTTCCAATCTTATTCTCAATGAAAACATTCATCTGAAAATATTCTACATAACTTATAAAATACAAAGGTAAGTGAGTGCTGGTTTTACCTGTACAGGTAATTAGTCATTTCCTGTTGTATATTGGAACCATTTCAGTGAATACGAAATTGTAATTTTTTTTACAGGACATTCGGTCTGGTGAACCAATTTAAGATGATTCACCAGACCGAAAGAAAATCGTAATTTTTTAAATATTTCATTGTTGATGGCTGGCCTGTATAGTTTTCTTTACTTGTATAAAGCCTTTTTCATTGTTATTGATTTTAATTAGGGTTGTTTCCTTATAATGCTTATTTCATATACCCATGTCATATGAAACAAACTAGGAGAAGAATGGTATGGGAACAAAACTTTTCATAACAATATATATTCCGAATAGTTTTATTGTTAACATTCTCTCTCCGAGAGAAGGAAAACTTCTCTCCAATTATCTTCTTCATCCATAAAATCAACACAAAAGTCATCATTGTCCTTGTCTGTGTTACATATAATATTCAGTGCATGAAGGTCACTTTCCTCACTGTCAATATCAAGCTTTTCATGCAGTGGCTGCTTTCAAGCAAGGGCTACCAATTTTCCATTTCTCGTTTTAGCAATGCAAATTTACTGTATAAAAAATTTTCTGAACATTGTTTGTTAAAACAAGTCTGCTTTGAAGTAAACATTTTGTAGATTTTTTTTTATTATATAAATAAAGCAAAGTATTTTATTTAAATTCACAGAGAAATAAAAATTTCAGTGGATATCTTTTCAACCATTTGTCTTAATCAGGAAAAAGATTATAATATTTGTTTATTTCAAAGGTTTCAATATTTCTCAAAAGACTAAATCAAGTCCTCTATTGTATTTTGCACAAAAAACAAGTTTAAATTTGGTGCCAAATTGATATCAGATAATTTTTACGTGTCCGGTCCAGAGTGAGTCTTTTTCTTATATTTCAAATATTGATATTTTCGTTCATTAAAGCGTTTCTGAGATTGTGACTGTTTTTGTCAATGTCCTTGAACTTCATCATAGCATGGAAGAACGAAAAATGATATGTACAATAAAAGAGTTTTGATCTGGCGTTTCACTTTAGTTTTTATGAAATCCTATGCCAGAAACTGACAAATCAATTGTAATAGCCGAAATTGACGAAATCAAATGACAGAGTAATACCGGACAATCGGTTCTGAAATCCAAGGGTTTTTATCGGACCAGCGGTCATTTTAACAGACTTGTCCGTCGGTATTTCGTTTTCACTGCCATTTCCTGTTGTATATTGGAACCACAGGTGATACTGTGGAGATGGGTACTGTTAATTAAATCATAAAGCAATAAATACCTGGCATTGGATGCCAGGTATTTATCAGACTATGCCTTGAGCTGTACTGTATATTATGGCATGTAAAGAACAAATATTTGTATGAGATGCTAAGCCTGCTTTGCACTACATCAGAACACTGAGGTGGAATCTATTAGTGCTAGCTCCCTAAAACAACAGTCCATAGTCCATGTGGCTCCATTTAATGATTTATACACATTATCTTGATTCTGTACTAATCACTGAACAAGCCGCAGCTCTTACTCCTTATATATAATTAATGTAGTTAGACGTGTTGCTCCATTCAGACACATTTTCCCGGCTCTGAAGAAAGCAGTTTTTGCTCTTACTCTTAATATGGAGTACTTAGTAGAGAGAAGTAGCAAATATCAATGTTAGTCTTTCACCAGACCAGAAATCGATCCTATGATCTGTACAAAAATCAAGCTTGTTAACCATTACACCAGAGGTGATGGTTCAACTGCTGATCTGTAGAAATCCAGGTTAACAGTAGTGAGTATGTTATTTAATGCCAGGAGAACAATATTTCAGCTATATCACGACAAGAACAAATGACTGACTGATGAGATTATATCTGTTTTGCACTAGGCCAACACTGCTAGCTCACTAAAACAACAATCTGTGGGTAAACATGTCACTTAACTTGAACACATTAGCTTGATTCTGAGCTAACCAGCCATTTTTCGCTATGACTAATGAATTAGAAGATAAGACTTCACAACAAAGTACACATGCAGTTTAACTGTGATCACAGGATTCTGTAGTTTTAACAAAAAAAAACTGATTTCTAGTTTTTAACCGTTCTTTGATTTTTGGAGACACATGTACATGTATAAACATGTTAAACCAGCAAACTAGTGACATTTCACTGGGAATCAACCATTATTGAAATCCCTCCAATCATTTTGTACCTGATTGCATAGTTTTTTTCCATTATACTTACTGATTTCATCTTTTAAGTGTAAGCACTTAGAAATATGAGGAAATTTAAGAATCTGTTTCCATTTCTTACTTTTTCCCTTCCTTTTACCACCTCCACCTATAATAGATAAAAATGCTACTTATATCAACTGAACATGTACATGTATGACAGTGCTAATAAAGGGCGAAGCCCCTTTAACTATAGGCTATACAAATTTTAGTCACGTGACAATTGTATTCATAGCCAAATATCTTTTCACTGGAAGTGTAAAAATATTGAACAAAATAGTATTTAAAATCGCAATAAAATTTATTTCAATGAGAAATTCTGAAATCTCTTATTGTTTATATTCTGAAAAATTCAAATAAACTAAAATGAAAATTCTAAAAGAAAACTTATAATATCCACACAAAGTGCTATGTGTAGTATGTCATTTGTTAGTGTGTACTGATCATGAAATACACACATGTGCCAGGTCGTATGCAACCCTGGGATGAATTTCATGAAAGTCCATGCATTTCTCCTGAAAGGATGATTCTCCTCTCTGAATACAAATGTACTTTGTGTGAGCTGGTGTCAAATAGAAAGAGCAACTTGCCTTCGTCTTTGGCTAGGGAATCTGTTTCATCTACATGCTATCCGCGATTCAAAAACATGAAATGATTCTGACAAGACAAGTATGACAGCAGGGAATTATAAAACAAGTTTTATAATTCCCTGAAGACAGGTAAATTTTTTCTTTTTATGGCAAGCAGTTTTGCTTGAAAAACCTTGATTGCAGTTTCGTTTGACCCTCATTCCTCTTTTGATAAGCCCAAAACCCTGAACTATATAGAAATTAGAATAAATTTTTTGTCGACATTAGGTCGATTCTAGGTCCTGCAAAAATACATTCAGTGGACCTACTTGATATCTGCTGGATCTGTTCTTACCCTTTATCTTGCACACTCACATTGTGACAAAAAATATGTAAATCTGAGCAAATGACATTGATATGAGAATTTTTATTTCCGACAAAAGAGTCAACTATTTCTGGGTCAAAATATATCAAGCCCCCTTCTCAAATACAAATGGTCGCCCCATCATGTTTTGACATTTCATGCTATGAGAAACTCGAAAAAGTCTAAATGGTAAAAACCTCAGAAAACGATTTTCAGACATTGCAACATACATGCATAGGCACATTCAATAACCCCCTAGGCACCTTCAGAAACCTTTCCTACCACATCATTTTTTATCCCCCCTTTAGGCATCAACTTTCTGTTAGGCGGGGGCATATGTGTGCTATGGAAACATTTCTTCTAGTTATTCAATTTTAGGAGGCATGCCATTCTCCTCTCATGCCTCTCTTTTAAGACAGCCAAATGTTGGATATAGACTTCACCCTTAAACAGGTTGTGCCTATCTCATATTAGATAAATGTTACTTCTATCAACTGAACACATATGGCAGTGATAATTGGCAAAAGCAAATTTCGAATTCAGGATTCAAAATGGCCTTCTGCCACTGTCATGAACTTTTTTTAAATATATTTCTCAAAACAAAATTTCATATTCCTGTCGTGCTTCCTACATCAATGTCAGATTGGACTTTGAAATTACCAAATCGGCAAATAATTTTCTGTCAGAATGGTGTATTCACTAAACACAATTATTGATTTTTACAATCAACGGTAATTATCACAGTTGTCGAAATACCTGTAGTAAACTAAAGCATAGGGGCTGACACCGAACATTTCATGAAATGTACCAAACCTCTATATATATATTATTATTCCAAGAATGGAAACAATGAAGTTTTACCCAGTTCACTTCAAAGTCTTCTACACTTTTGCATCTCAACTAATACCAAGTTGACAAATATGTAAAAAAACCTCACACAATTACTAATAATCTATTATATTCTTAAATGGTAAATTTGTAAACAAAAAGACATTTCAAAGATGGTTGATGAAGCAAAAAATGAAATTTTAATCTGATTCATTGTGTAAAGGACAAAATCATCTTTTGAAAAGGAAAAATTTTCTTTAACTGACAACTTTAACTACCAGAGCCACCATATTTAAAAACAGGACGACATGACTTCTCTCAATTTACGTAAGGGCAAATTGAGGGAAGATCCAAAAAGCTTTCTACTGCATGTCCTCCTACCATCATAAAACAAACATGTTACACAATGGACTTAAAAAGATTGAATCAACATGTTTGGTATAAAGAATTGAATATGTAGAATCTCAAGGATTCTGCTTAGGTTCGCCACCTAATATATTCTTCATATCAGAAATGCTAATCATTAATTGGTCAATTACTTATTGTGATGTCACGTCGAAATAAAAAAAAATACTCAACATATTCCATTTTAAGTAACCTGCACTGTATAGAGGTTTGGGGTACCTACAGCAATGATCGTAAGGTTATCTGTCCCTGTGTAGTTTATAGGCCTGGCTACGATTACCCGGATTTACCTGGATTGGGTAATAATAACGAAAAATTAGGATTACCTGAAAGACTAAGTACCGGAATACAATTCCGGTTCAGGAACCTATTTGACGGGGAAAAAAATCGGGTAATCGTAATTTTATTTGTTAGACTTACCTGGTCTTATTATTACCCGGAATAGTTGTATGTAAATAAAATACTAAATCTTAATTTTTGTTTTTTATAGGTACCAATTTTATTATAAACTTTCATTCTGAATTTAATTTATCTATATTTGTTTGTGTAAAAATATGGCCAAAGGCGCTGAGAAGTGCTCACCGTGTATGTTATCAAGACATGTAGTTCATTTGGGAATCTTAAAATGGACGCGAATGAGGGAGTCCAGTCCTTCAATAAGGGTAATAACAAAATTTTGATGTTGGACAAAAGTTTAAGTCATTTAAGGAATTTGAGAGCCAACTTAAACATTACCAAGATGCAAAATTTATACAAATGTACAGAAGGAGTAGTTGCAAAATTGAGTCAACGAAGACAAAGCAAACAATTACAAACAATGATCTGATTTTCAGTGAACTTATATACACATGTATTCACGGAGGCCGAAATTTTGCTTCCAATTTCAAAAGAAACAGCCGAATGGAACTGTTCAGTCTGTAAAATTGATGTTCATCTTTATGCATCCATAGTTTGCGATGGATGTTTAGAGTGGAACCATCTTAAATGTGTTGGCCTCAAAGCACCACCAAAATCCACGTACTGGCTATGCAGACAGTGCTATAACAAAGGAAAGTAACTTGATAATGTCTTATGTAATTCCATCTTTGTAAATATATTTACGAAGTATATTTCATATCTTTTTGATGTATTGATTAAAAATGTATTATCAATTACAAATTGATATATAATCAGAGCTCCAGATAATTTTCAAGTCCAAAGGGTAATTACCCCCTACTTTTGAAAATGATGCGTATTTGCATATTTCCTTTGCACTGTTATACTCTCTACTTCAGAAAAGATTGCTTACAGTACAGAAAGGGACATACCGTGATTGATCACTCCGAGAGACATAATTTTTAATCCTTTAGACATATCATCACGGACATAAACCCACTGTGATAGACCTAAAAAGGACCATAAAACAAGGTGGTGGGGATTAAATTTTATGGCTCTCGGTCACCTGTGCGCCGATTGATATTTTACCGCCAATTAAGAGATTAGCATTACCTGTTCTACCTGTTGACTTTTAATATCGGAAGCCGTAATTATTGCTACTGAAAGATGTATTTTTGACAATTAATTTTGTATCCTCTTGCTGTTAATATTTGACTGTTTGTTGCTTTTCATTGCCAAAGAATGTCTGTCTTGTTATCGTTTTCGTTTGTTTTAGAAAGTTCTACTTTATGACCTCGAATTCTATATTAAGAATTTTGTTGAAACCGCAACTGAACTTTATCTTGTTTAATTTTAATTTCTCATTTTTCTTCTTCTGTTGGGTCGAATTCAGTATGTACTGAATTATTCGTAAATACGGGCTACTTCATAAATGTATTTTTTGTTTATAAGTTAAACCGCAGGATTTTGCAAGTGCGGGTTTTGTAGTGTTTAGTTGGTAAAGAGCAGACTTAAAATTGATTATTGGTTTATTTTGTGCTTTGGACTTTTACCTCTCGTATTGCCGAAAAAATTAACAATTCAAGTAAACTGTTTTACACACTTGGCTTGGTACGTAATTCCATTATAGATGAAAATAATTTTCTTTAAAATTGCAAACAAAAACCTATAACAATCCAAATTTACGTAGCCTAATGGCTACAAAATGAACAAAAAGCGGAAAACAAAGAGCATGCTTTTAATTTGTTCCATAAACTTTGGGTTTTTTTTGCTGTATTTTGTCACAAATCTATTGGGTTGAAAGCCAATTAAGATTTGAATTTGAATAAATAAATAAACTGGTGACATTTGATTTTGGTCAAATACTGTGCAATGTCAAACATTTGTAGGGGTAAAATCATGATAAAGGTTAATTCCTTATTTCCTTTCACGTTTCTAAACATTCTGCAGATTAGCCGCTAATTTCCAAAATATATCCGTAAATTTAGTGACTTTTGGACATGTAGTACTTCTTTGAACGATCTGTTTATAAATATTTGTTTCGTTAATTTTTAATAAAATTCTTCAATGACCGTATAAAAATTATTTGGTACGTATTTCTACAACGAAAAGGATTTTAACTGGGTTTTCTACGAAGATTAAAATAAAAAAAATTACTGAACGTATAAAAAATATTAAGTGAACTAAAATGTAATATTGAACTGGAAATACGCTTTAAAACGTAACAAATCACGCATATTGCGCATGTGTTTATGAAACTTCATTTGTGCACAAGCCAGGTCACGTGTACACGTCAATAAAATACTAGGTGTAGATACGCAATACACAGACAAGGTTAAAAATCTTTAAAACAAATTTGCACAACCCATGATTTCACTGAATTGAAGTTGAATAATCATTTATTATTTACATTTTATTCATCAATTCAAATGAACTCTCCGTTCTCGTGCTATTTTCTCGATCTCGGGATTTCATTCCCGGGGTTACGTTCAAGGATGTTTTACGTTTTGAGGAAAGAAATAAAAATGTTTTTTTTTTAATTCTGAGGGGAATCTGAGACAGTACCTGAAAAAAAAAATAGGCGATATAAAAACGTAATTTCACCTGTACATCTTATCTGACTAGTTTACCTGTAAAACGACACACTTGATTACAAGATTAACACCTGGAGTTTTATTGCCCCCTGATCACTGACATGAATTAAAATTTTTAATCCCCATCACTCTCCTAGACATGACCACTATCACGGTATGTCCCTTTCTGTACTGTACATGTACACTTTTAAAATTATGTTGGACACAAGTGTCATTCAATAAACACAGGATGCAAGTGAAATGTATATGGGTGATTTTCAAAAAAATGAAGACTTTGTGTGACATAGAGGGTGAAATTTCAAATTGGACAAATTGACATAATTTTGGTCGTAAAATAATGTCAATATGATATATTTTTCAGATTCAGTTGTTCAGTGCAATATATTAAGACAAAAAAAAAAAATCAACTTTTATTAGCAACAAAGTGTTAAAATGATAACAAATACAGACTTACTTCCTCAGAGGTATCATTTTCTTTTGGGTATGGTAAGAGACCTAAATGTATTTCCATTTGATAATGATATGAAATAGGCACATTTTGGTACCAAACTTTGTATATATCATGAGAAAACAGTTTCAGTATATCAAAGAAACACTATTTTTACTATATATTTTAAAAAATCTGGTAATTAAAGTTTTCATACAAGCATAAAAAATATGATCTAATGAGGCTTAATAGTTGAAAATCAATTATTTATATATGCCTAATAAATATAACAAAAGTTAAGTTAAGTTGATCATTGGTGGTATAAACTAGAGATAACCAAATGAAAATACTGTCCATTTTTTGGTGTTTTGTCACACTCCTGACACATTTTTCTAAAAGATAAATACACCTAATATCAAGCTAAATGCAATCATTGTTGGTCACAATAACTTTTTTAAGTAGTAGTACATAATCTATTTTGACTGAAAAAGGGTTTCCCTTGAATATATTTCATTTTTGCATTGTTATGATGTTATTTCAATCATATTTTATCATATTCTAAGTAATATTATCATAATTATAAAAAATGACAACTCAATTTTCAACCATTTATACATCTTTTCAAGAGTATAGTGCTTGTTGAGAATTAAATAATTCCCCGAGACAATTACAAGCAGTTTTATGGAGGCTATATGCTTACAAAATAATCTATTTCTTAAATAAAATTGTCACACTCCTGACTCCCTCTCGAAAATAATATAACCAACTTATTCTTTCCAAACTAAAAGTTTTATTTCTTCAAAAGCTTATATTTCTTACAGTTAACAGTAAATATTAAAAGAAGATTCAAAAGTATGTTTTTGCTTTTTCTAATGATGAGTGTGCTAATTATTTGTCCTTTACGAATTTATCTTATCAAAAATGGTTAATATGGATTTGAAATTTATTAAAACTAGTAATAGATCATCTTTTCTTAGTATAAAATTACTTTTTAGTGGTTTTCAAATTAGTTTCCCCATGTTTCTCAATAATTTACTCTGCAAAAAAACTTCTTACTGCAATTGCAATCGACATTTTATGTCAGGAGTGTGACATATTTTTTTATAAAAAGGGAGAGGCGTTAAGGTGCAAAATTGGCCCCACATTACATTAAAAAATAATGTTTGACATAGAATAAAAATATAACTTTCCGTGAAATTGGGTGCGTTATGACGTCATAATGACATCATAATTAGACGAATAATGCTAAAAATGGACTATAAACGGCATATTTAATGTACATTTTAGTTATTTTATATACCTCCACAGTCTTCCACCAACACCAAATTGAGCAGTTGTTTTGAGTATAGAGGGTTAATGATTATATCAAAATATTTTGTTGGTGGAGGATTGTGGAGGTTGCTAAATATTAATTTATTTATAACCTCAGCCAGACACTTAAAATCAATATTTTCACTCTTCTGATTGTATATATGAGATCATTATATACACAATCTGTACATTTCATAATTCATTTCAAGTAATGAAATTCATCAGTAAATAACTTATGTTTCTGAAAATAATTGTATTTATTTTAAATACAGTTTGTGTACATTAAAACCAAGAGAAAAACTCAGTGCATGTAATCCGGTGTCAATGCCATAAAAAGAACTGGGGACTATAAGTGCCATATATGGCCCCATATTTAATGAATCATTATCTCAGAACATACTTGATTAAAATTTGATTTGTTTTATATTATAGACGAGATCATACTTTTGATGTTAAAACTTAGTTTGGACGGTTTTCGAAGAAATTAAGCACCTCCGCAGTCGTGCACCAGAAAAATATTTTACCAGATTATTAAAATAAATAAAACACAAATATTGTTAAAAGTATTTTTTGGGTTTCACGAGGTGCTAAATTTCTTGAAAAACGACGGGAAAATGTTCAAATATTCCAAGCGCTTAGATGACGTTTTGATATTTGAGAAGCAATCTTTGCCGTAAAAAACGATGGTATGTCGGCATGTAACAGTTATATACAAATGTAAGATAGAAATAAAATAAACACCACTTCATCCAAATTAGTTTTTTTTATTAAGCCCCCAATTATTGATTATATATTTTCTTCCGGGATACTGAAATAGTTATTACTACAGGGATACGGAGGTAACGGGTTTAATGGTCTATCGATACTACTTCTAAAATGAAGAAAAATAGTTTGATCCAAAAGGAGTAGATATTTTTTGGGCACAATCCAACAGATAGCTCTCACATTATGACCCAAAGGTGTTTTATGTTATGCACTACATACACAAACGTTTCATCCATCATCATTTGTCCATTGGAGGTTAGGTGTTTAACACCACTTTCAAAAATATTTCAGTTACTACTTTTGTGGCGGAAATTGGAGTACCCAGAGAAATCCACAGATCTGTCGCAAGTCACTGACAAACTTTATCACATAATGTTTTATCGAGTACACCTCGCCATGAATGGGGTTCAAACTCACAACTTAAGTGGTGATAGGCAATGATTGCACAGGTAGTTGTAAATTCAACTACCATACGACCACGACGGTTCAAGTTCAGTTAAGATGAAAGGTAATTGTTTTATTGATATTGATGGAATTTATGATTATCACTGTTTATAATTGGTTTGCTGAAAGTAGGTTTTTTGTTGGGGTTCATTGGATGGAATTTGCAGACACAACGTTAGGCATATCAGAACAATACCTTTTTTCTTGCCACCAGACTGGGATGGTTGGCCACTGAATTCACATCACATTTTCATAAATTATATAAAGTTTCCCCTTTTGCACCCAAATTAAACTTTTAACTTCTATCAGTTCTATTCTCTTAAATCAACCTCCAATGGACAAATGATGGATCAAAAGTTTGTGTATGTAGTGCATTGAAAATGTGTTCTGTCATGTGCATAAGTTATTGTTTGCATGATTGACAGACACTATTCATCATATTGTTTTCTAGCTTCTGAACTGTCGATCGAGAAAAAAATAAAATTTTCTAGACAGGCAGCAAATAGCCAGTCAATGGGGTTTGCAATTAATATTTCGCATGCACAATAGCATGCACAATAGCGACCCCACACCACAAGGTGAGGAAAATAGAAATATTCTTCTGTGGATTAAATGAGTATTAACTGCATTACATGTAAACTGTATGATTCTGTTTGATAAAGTCCTTTAACTAGAACAGGAACAAAATGTACACTTGAGTGAAACAGTGTTGTAATAAAAGATCGTAAACGTGATGTACGAGTACAAGTATTACAGAATGTCAAGGTATATTTTAAATGAGGTTGAAACAAGTCACCATTTGATATTAATTCGGTTGTATTTCATTTTGACGATTCTAATTACGGAAGACGATCACAACCATATTGTTTTTTATTGGATTAAAATTATAGCTGTGTAATAATGTATAATATCCTATTAATATTAGAATCCTAACATGACTGCGAATTTGACACAAATAAAATAACAAATGACTTCCTCTAGGAAAACGCCGACTTTATGTGAAAGGGACACCAGATAGCTGAGGAACGAATTTAATACATACCTTAGCGCGGGATGTAAAGGACACACTCCTTACACGTAAAAGACAACTTACAGCAGATTCTGATAGCAACAGTTTATTAGGAGTGTTGTTGTTGGTTTGTCACAAAGCAAAATAATATCTACCATCTCCTCTTTTTCTAGTGACAATCAAAACAATCATACATAGACTCATGGCAGCGACACACATTTTACCTACACGATTAATCATATGGTTGTAAACTTGTTCTCATCATAAATATATATGAAATACTTGATTGTAAAACAATTATCTATCGACAACCACTTTCTATTGGGGGATATCTGATTCCAAGGCTTGCTATCAGTTTATAAAAAAAAAAAATTGTCACAGGGTCCTAGCTAAAATCGCTACACATTAAACATTTTGTTTCACACCATTTCCCAAAATATTTCCATATTATAAAAATAAGCGATCTTTAAATATTGGACTTCTCTCAACACGTACCTTGGCATTTTTTTTTCTATAGATTTGTGATGGTTGTCCGTAAAAATGTACTGGAATATATCATCGCATTGGTTGTCGTTAAGAATAAAGTACGGTTAAAAAAGTGTTTAAAAAAATTTCAAATATGACAAAGTTCTATTGTCCAAATAAATCTATCTATTACTTCTTTAAGATTAATACTAAAATTTCGACCAGTTTTCGACGATCAATGTTAATAAGTTTCTGAATTGATGTCCCAGGGGCGGATCCATGGGGGAGGGCACAACCGGTGCAAGCCCCTACCCTAAAATTGGAAAAAATATGATTTTTTGGTGTAAAATTGTGATTTTTCACACGAAATACCCCAAAAATTTCCACACCTCCCTCCGCTCGGCGCAATTTTTTTAAGTGTGCCCCTCTAACTTGAAATCCTGGATCCGCCCCTATTGACCTCAATATGTACATTATCAATGTCATAGCAGACGATGAATCCAAAATTGGTCTGTATGAGATATATTTTTTAAATGATTAAAGCTTTGTTAAGGTGACGAAAAAATGAATTACGAAAAACTACAATTTTAACGTGAAATAATAGATGTGGTACGTAGTTCTTACATTTAAAGATGACATTTTCAGATCAGATTTCATGTGATCATTCATGCAATTTCAGCATCATAATATAACCTCTGACAAATGAAGCGATCAAAATAATGAGATATTTTATCACGTGAAACAAACCGTCGAAAATGGGTGACGTTGCGACATTACTATTCGTTCACTTTAATTTCATAATACAGCTTCGGAACATGTTTGTATTCCTGAAATCAATCCACATTGCATATTAAGTCAAATTTATGCTGTTTATTGGGTTTTATTATGCTTTGGTTTTTTATAGATATGCATTATAATACAATGATACGTACGTTCTGTATAATGAAAAAAATGACGTTCACTGCTTTTCATTACCCGAATTTGTCGATCCGCTGTGAGGAATTAGATACATATATTAACTAACTGTATTTATTTCTGAAAAGTACATATTGTGAATACATTTTGGAGAAAATTTTATCGACATCTGAGGTGGGGCCAATTTTGGCCCTTATAGCTCCCAGTCCTTTTCAAAAATGCTATATCAAAAGAATGAAAATGTTTTATGAAAGGCAAGATATATTAAAGTAAGTATTCTGTTTATCTAAAGCAACATATATCAATTTTTCATTTAGGCCAAAAAAAAATATATGTGTGTTTATTGTCACATGTCAAAAAAATCTAGGGTCGGTCGGTCGAGATTAACTTTTTTTTTATTATTATTATTATCGACAAAACCGGAAATAGTCGTTCCCAGTTCCAGAATCTGATTCCGGTATTTAATTTTTGAAAATTCCGGTAAAATGACGAATTATGCAGTTTTTCTACCTTCTTTGCTCTCAATTTCGACAAAAAGCTAGCAGTTGAGTAAAAAAAACATTGCTGCTGGTTAAACAACAAAAATGGTTATCCGAATTCTGTGTAAAAATGCATAGGGTCGCTAGCAAAAATTAGGGTAGGTCGGGTGACCGTAAACACACATATTTTTTTTTTGGCCTTAGAAAAAAATCCATATTTTGACATGTTTTAAGAAAATATAACCCTTTATCATCACTTATTATGAGAAAGGTGTCATGCAATATACAAAAATACTATAATTATTACTTATTGTTTATATGTAATTAAATTGAAAACATTGTGGAAGTTTGTAGAAGCATGGTTTATTATTTTTTTTATTTAAAAGATATGCCTATTAAAAGTGTCACACTCCTGACATTAGTTATTTTGATTTCCTAGCTATGCTATGTCATATATCACAGCTATTTCCAACTTTTTTCTTTGATTGGGTCTGGAGCTTTTGGAAAATAAAGAAAATTGTAAACTATTAAAGCATACAACATAGTACTATACAACTAAGATCAAATGTCACACTCCTGACATTTTTTGTGTCTCTCCTTATGCAAGCCCAATTTTCCAACTATCATATTCATCCAGTCTAATACTATTAAATTATTATAAATAATGTTTTCTAACAACATATTTTGACTTTTCTGAACTAATTAGTCTCAACAATGAAAAACTATTAAGGTTTAATTTGACATTTGTACAATTTTCCAAGTTAAATTTATTCACATACACTAATTTAAAAAATAGAATAGTTTTTTGTTGCAAAATCATAGGGTCACAAAGCATCTAGATATTTGAAGTAAAATGGTACGAAATTATAGAATACCATCTTTCTTTAATATATTTTTTCTATCATCGAGGTAAGTTAAGGCAATTTAAAGTTTGTCACGCTAAAACGTCACACTCCTGACAAATTTGACCAATTTTTAGAGGATAACTTTTTAACCGGAAGAGCAATCTCCATGACACTTTTCATGAAGATAACTGTTACCAGTGTGCTTCTTTTAAGATATTTACCTTTCTTTCATATCATTTAATATTCAAATTATTCTCTGAAAATGAAAAGTCTTCATTTTTTTGAAAATCACCCATATCTCTGTTTAATTTGACACAATTGTGTCATGTTTATTAATAAAATGTTCTAAATATTTTGTTTTTTGCTCGTCGACTTAGGCAGTTTTCACAGCTGTGTTGATAATGTCATCAATGATTCCTTTAACTATACTGTCACTAGACACAGATGAAACTGTCAGGAACTTTTATAAAAGTATATAATTTTCCGTAGCGTGTTTATTCATGTTCTTGCTCATTTTCAACGAACAACGTGTTCCCAAATTCACTTTCGTTTTAGTTCTTAACTAAACCGCATTTATTTGTAATATCGACCGCGATTGGATGATTTATCCTAAACATCCAATCAGATCTCTTTTGAAATCGATGCTTAGAAAGGCAAACATTTGGTACCCCTCGGATGTATACACTTTCTCTTTCGAAAAGTATAAAGAGAAGTAATTACGGGGAATTTCTCAAAGTCAAAAATGTATTGTTTATGTACACGATGTATTATAGTCAACAGCGTACAAGTATGCTCCGAATTTGGAAAGTTTGCTTACACAGCAATATGTAGCGTAAATGTACACTCTGATCTGATAATACATGCGTTTTTACTCGTTTTCATAGCGTAAAAAAACGCAAATACGCAGCTTATCTGGAGCTCTGTATAATAATAATAATTCTTTCAATTCTTTATGTCCAACAATGAAATCCCTAGAACTTCCGTGTAATAATAAGACCAGGTAACTCTAACAAATAAAATTATGATTACCCGATATTTTTCCGTGAAATACATTTCTGAACCGAAATTGTATTCCGGTACTTAGTCTCTCAGGTAATCCTAATTTTTTGTTATTATTACCTAATCCAGGTAATCGTAGCCAGTGCCTAGTTTATAATTACTCAAGACTGCAAATTCTCAGTCGATGTTTACTTCTGATCACACGAAAAGAGAGACAAGTTGATTTTCGATAAAATCAGCATAAATATGTAAAGTTTAAATATATTTGAAAGACAACTCTCAACATTCACATTCAAAGTTTTGATAAGAGGAAATATTCCCCATCCCCTATAGTTACAATGTACCAGTAAACAAAACTGGTATGCAGAAACATAGTCAGACAAAATATGTAGTACTAGTAGGCCTATGTAATTGTAAGGTTAAAAAGTTTAAATTAATATTATAAAGAATAAATTATAATAATAAAAAAAACCATTCAAATTAAATAAATAAATTTGGATGAGAACGAATGATACAATTATGCAATCAAAATATCTATATGTCAAATCTAAATGAATGTCTGCATAATGTCATGATAAAGTGTGCTCCGAAATGATATTCCGAATAACTTATTTCTGCATGCACAAAAAAAACATAAAACAATAAGGCCCCAATTGTCATGAAATGCAATGTGCAAAGACTAATGATCATATCACTAATATTTCATTTGTTTAAATACAATACAATCGTTAAAATAAACAAATATTTATCTTAAAACATAAAGAAAATGATAGAATATATTTTGACAAGAGAGAAATGACAGGTTTGTCGATACATTACCCTCGCGTGCTTTTAAATACACAGTATTTGCAACGATATTTTCCAATTCCATTTACTTATTGTTCTGAGATAATGGATATCAACAAGGGTCAACTACGACCCTAATTGAGTCCACTAACTCGCTGTTTAAATATCCCAGGGTGTGGTAAAGAAATCCAACAATATGGCGACATTCAGAAAATGAGAGAGTCGTGCGATTTGATTGGTCAAAATAAGTTACTGTCGACGAAATCGATGAAAGAGAAAGGGAAGCAACTCGTGTTGTGATAACAATCGATTCTACTGTATGAAAAAAAAAAAAAAGAAGAAGCCCTCGTTTATTGACCCTTTACAAAGAAGTAATATCTATAACCAGCTTCGTCATGTACCAAAACAGAATACATTTAAATACATAAACATTGTATTGACTATTCTATTCTGAAGATATTGTCATAACTTTCTCCAATATAGGAGAACCTCCGTTAGGAGTAAAAATAAACAATCATTATTAAGACGTAAAATGATAAATTGTTAAAATCCAACAAGTTATATACAGTGGGTGGAGACGTACTTCAATCGTGGGTAATGTTACTCATAAAAGGTAAAAATAAATTAACTTCTATGTACAACGGACGGAATTTAGCAAAGTATGAGATCCGCTTATTGTCATCATGACAGTAATAAAATAACTCAGTTTATATACAATATAATATGAAACCGGCACGGCCATGAATACTCGCGCATCTGAAGATTATCTGGCAATTTCACGCTCATCCAGTGCATCAAAAAGTGTCGAGATTTGTTGAGCCGAGATATATTGGGGACGACTTTTTTTAGGGCCGAATCTAGTCTCATTCAACGAGCTGTCGTTCCTTACGAAATCTCAAAATTAACTTCCGCGTAGAAACAAAATTTCTTGTCAGTATGTCAGAAGAGATTTAATAAATTAAAAAATATCAATATAAGTAAAACAAGCTAACAAAATGACTTTTATTACACACGGGTTCCGGGTTTCAGTGGTATCGGACGTACGAGAGAGGGTACGAGACTTCAGGATCACCTTCGCGCTTTATGTTAAGAAGATCTTCATTAGTTGAGTGCGTTAGTGTGTTACACGGAACGTGTTTACAAAGCGTCGAAATTTTTTTTATTCGTCAGTATGTGCAGCCATGTTTGTCAAAAAATTCTAAGTACACATTTTATTGTACCATAAAGAGCTCGTTGACGCTCGCATAATATGTACAATAGCTGGACATTAGATGCTGCAATCACGGGTATACATCTTTCTTTCCAGGCACTATAGTGTGGCGAGACCCACGCTTACCAATTCATCTATCTCTCTTTCCAAGTTTCAACGATGATAAAGATATGTACCGTTAAATGGATGGCTTACGATGCTATTTGGTATTCGAATATCATATCGTTTCAACAAATAGTGTGGAGAGACCCACGCTTCTTTGTTTATATATTCTGTATATCAATTTGACTATATATGTTTAATATACATTGAATATGCATGTATATCTTTGGGTGCTAGGCATTTCCGGTTCGCTTGTCTCAATATTTTCCACATTTTATTATTTTTTATTATAATTTTTTTTTTACCAATGTAATACTCTATTACAGTCATGTCATTGTCCGTCTCTGGAATACTTGAATTTATTTAAATACTGTATGTAATGTATTGTGTCAAATTACATGTATGCCTTTTATGTACCTGAATAAATATTATTATTATTATTATTATTATATTGCCTCTTGAATCATCCATGGAATAGTTCTTATAATTCTATTATTGTATAGAGTGACCACGCTTACCCCTCATCCATATTCATGACAGATATCTTCATATTCGACGGATCCATGACGTTGCAGTTTAGACATGTTACGTATACAAAAGTTTCTTCCAATAGAGTATTAGGAAAATACAAACGTTATCATTGTAGTATAGTGTGGCGAAACACACGCTTACTCATCCTGTATGACCTTAACTGTAAGTAGATGACCATGACACTGCTTTCATTCCATGTTCATCTGTAAAGTACCCATTGAGTATAGCGTATATACAACAGTATAGTGTGGCGAAACCCACACTTACTAAGTCACATATATATATATATACTAGTAGATTGTCGTAATTGTGATATATCCTATATTCCATAACCGCTGTATTCCAGAGCCTCGAATCTGTTGGTATTCATTGTAAGTATAGTGTGGAGTAACCCACGCTTACTAACACAGATATCGTTCATGTCCAGTGAGGAATTTGTTTCACGGACTACAACTGAATAATATTTTGTATCTTTCTGTATGTAGCATGTAACATAGGCGTCTAGATTGATGTTCTAATTCTAGAAGCTGGGTTGTATCTATTTCAGCGTTTTTTATATATAATATGGATGAATCAACTATTACATCTACAATGTTAGAGGCATTATAGACTAGACTGTATCTATCACACATAGCTCTATAGATGGTCGTCCAAAGGTGCAGTATGCCGTCTCTTGCTAGTGACAGAGTGGGACAACCAATTAAGAAATGTTCCAAAGTTTCATCCGCTCTTTCACAAAGTTGACATTTAGCTGATGGGACAATTTTCTTAATATAAGCAGATTTGTTTGATAAAATATAGCATCCTGTGGCAATCCTCAATTTTACAATAATTCTATCAGTTTCACATATAGAGTTTGATGTTAGTTTTCCCTGGAATGTAGCTTTTCGTAATCAAATTTAGTGATGGATAAAGTTAAATATCTTTTTCGATAGACTCTTCCCAGTAGGTATTAACAGAGTTGTCTATAAGTTTCTTCCAGGCCACTTTGGATAATGGTTGATTCAGCAACACAAAAATTGACAGTTAGTCGATATAACAACGGTCGAAATCTTACTACCCAGCTATTACTATCTACTGATTTGACAGATGCTTGCCTGTACACTATTTGTCTTTCTAAGTTATCCTGTGACTGCCTGGTTATATTACCAAAGAATATAAGTACCTTCTTATATTGTCTATTTGACCCTCAATTGGTAGATGACCCGTTAATAAATAAATGACGGGTGTAGCTACATTCATAGGTAATGATAGTAGTTTTTTCAAGCACTTCTTATGGAATATTTCCATTATCTCTAGATTCTTTCCTGTTGGTGTTAATAATTCTAGACCATATAAGAGAACAGGCATCACATATATATTCAATATTTGGATTAGGGATTGAATATCCAAACCATTCTTTCCGTGAAATCCAGCTGGTAAAAGTGAGTATATTGCTCGTTTTGCCTTTTGTATATTTTCATAGATGGAGTCCGGGTCATTTGGTATAGATGTTCTTAGAATTCCAATATGTGTCGCTTTACCGACTACTGGCATTCTAGAATCTCCAATTGTCCACTCAAATCTTTCCTCACGTTTCTTTTTCCTGTGGGTATATTGGGAGGATAACACTCTTTGTCGGTTGTAGTTTGTATCTTTCCATGTAGTACAGCTGTAATTATATGCCATATTTATATAATTTGTAAGTCTTAAGGACTATCACACAAAATCGCAACGTCATCAGCACAAGTTGGGGCAGCACAATTAACAAAGCCAATGTTTGCTCCAATTCCTGAATTTTCTATCTGGTTTAATAAATTGTTTATATAGATTTTATACAAATCTGCACTCAACATGCCACCTTGTCTCACTCTCTGAGTTATGGAGAACGGTTCAGATATTAATCTATTCCATTTTATTACACTTTGGGTCTCCTGATGTAAATCATAAATTAGTTTCCATGTACTTCCTTCAATACCAGTTAGAAATAGCTTCCTTAAAATGCTGCTGTAAGTGACAACATCAAACGCAGATCTAACGTCTAATAGGGCTACATACAGATCTCTGTACTCTCGTGCACACTCCTCTACAAAGAAGGAACAGTTCATTGGTGCAGATTTAACGTCTAATAGGGCTACATACAGATCTCTGTACTCTCGTGCACACTCCTCTACAAAGAAGGAACAGTTCATTGGTGCAGATTTAACGTCTAATAGGGCTACATACAGATCTCTGTACTCTCGTGCACACTCCTCTATAAAGAAGGAACAGTTCATTGGTGCAGATTTAACGTCTAATAGGGCTACATACAGATCTCTGTACTCTCGTGCACACTCCTCTATAAAGAAGGAACAGTTCATTGGTGCAGATTTAACGTCTAATAGGGCTACATACAGATCTCTGTACTCTCGTGCACACTCCTCTACAAAGAAGGAACAGTTCATTGGTGCAGATTTAACGTCTAATAGGGCTACATACAGATCTCTGTACTCTCGTGCACACTCCTCTATAAAGAAGGAACAGTTCATTGGTGCAGATTTAACGTCTAATAGGGCTACATACAGATCTCTGTACTCTCGTGCACACTCCTCTACAAAGAAGGAACAGTTCATTGGTGCAGATTTAACGTCTAATAGGGCTACATACAGATCTCTGTACTCTCGTGCACACTCCTCTATAAAGAAGGAACAGTTCATTGGTGCAGATTTAACGTCTAATAGGGCTACATACAGATCTCTGTACTCTCGTGCACACTCCTCTATAAAGAAGGAACAGTTCATTGGTGCAGATTTAACGTCTAATAGGGCTACATACAGATCTCTGTACTCTCGTGCACACTCCTCTACAAAGAAGGAACAGTTCATTGGTGCAGATTTAACGTCTAATAGGGCTACATACAGATCTCTGTACTCTCGTGCACACTCCTCTATAAAGAAGGAACAGTTCATTGGTGCAGATTTAACGTCTAATAGGGCTACATACAGATCTCTGTACTCTCGTACACACTCCTCTATAAAGAAGGAACAGTTCATTGGTGCAGATTTAACGTCTAATAGGGCTACATACAGATCTCTGTACTCTCGTGCACACTCCTCTACAAAGAAGGAACAGTTCATTGGTGCAGATTTAACGTCTAATAGGGCTACATACAGATCTCTGTACTCTCGTGCACACTCCTCTATAAAGAAGGAACAGTTCATTGGTGCAGATTTAACGTCTAATAGGGCTACATACAGATCTCTGTACTCTCGTGCACACTCCTCTATAAAGAAGGAACAGTTCATTGGTGCAGATTTAACGTCTAATAGGGCTACATACAGATCTCTGTACTCTCGTGCACACTCCTCTATAAAGAAGGAACAGTTCATTGGTGCAGATTTAACGTCTAATAGGGCTACATACAGATCTCTGTACTCTCGTGCACACTCCTCTATAAAGAAGGAACAGTTCATTGGTGCAGATTTAACGTCTAATAGGGCTACATACAGATCTCTGTACTCTCGTACACACTCCTCTATAAAGAAGGAACAGTTCATTGGTGCAGATTTAACGTCTAATAGGGCTACATACAGATCTCTGTACTCTCGTGCACACTCCTCTATAAAGAAGGAACAGTTCATTGGTGCAGATTTAACGTCTAATAGGGCTACATACAGATCTCTGTACTCTCGTGCACACTCCTCTATAAAGAAGGAACAGTTCATTGGTGCAGATTTAACGTCTAATAGGGCTACATACAGATCTCTGTACTCTCGTGCACACTCCTCTACAAAGAAGGAACAGTTCATTGGTGCAGATTTAACGTCTAATAGGGCTACATACAGATCTCTGTACTCTCGTGCACACTCCTCTATAAAGAAGGAACAGTTCATTGGTGCAGATTTAACGTCTAATAGGGCTACATACAGATCTCTGTACTCTCGTGCACACTCCTCTATAAAGAAGGAACAGTTCATTGGTGCAGATTTAACGTCTAATAGGGCTACATACAGATCTCTGTACTCTCGTGCACACTCCTCTATAAAGAAGGAACAGTTCATTGGTGCAGATTTAACGTCTAATAGGGCTACATACAGATCTCTGTACTCTCGTGCACACTCCTCTACAAAGAAGGAACAGTTCATTGGTGCAGATTTAACGTCTAATAGGGCTACATACAGATCTCTGTACTCTCGTGCACACTCCTCTACAAAGAAGGAACAGTTCATTGGTGCAGATTTAACGTCTAATAGGGCTACATACAGATCTCTGTACTCTCGTGCACACTCCTCTATAAAGAAGGAACAGTTCATTGGTGCAGATTTAACGTCTAATAGGGCTACATACAGATCTCTGTATTCTCGTGCACACTCCTCTATAAAGAAGGAACAGTTCATTGGTGCAGATTTAACGTCTAATAGGGCTACATACAGATCTCTGTACTCTCGTGCACACTCCTCTATAAAGAAGGAACAGTTCATTGGTGCAGATTTAACGTCTAATAGGGCTACATACAGATCTCTGTACTCTCGTGCACACTCCTCTATAAAGAAGGAACAGTTCATTGGTGCAGATTTAACGTCTAATAGGGCTACATACAGATCTCTGTACTCTCGTGCACACTCCTCTATAAAGAAGGAACAGTTCATTGGTGCAGATTTAACGTCTAATAGGGCTACATACAGATCTCTGTACTCTCGTACACACTCCTCTATAAAGAAGGAACAGTCCATTGGTGCAGATTTAACGTCTAATAGGGCTACATACAGATCTCTGTACTCTCGTGCACACTCCTCTATAAAGAAGGAACAGTTCATTGGTGCAGATTTAACGTCTAATAGGGCTACATACAGATCTCTGTACTCTCGTGCACACTCCTCTATAAAGAAGGAACAGTTCATTGGTGCAGATTTAACGTCTAATAGGACTACATACAGATCTCTGTACTCTCGTGCACACTCCTCTATAAAGAAGGAACAGTTCATTGGTGCAGATTTAACGTCTAATAGGGCTACATACAGATCTCTGTACTCTCGTGCACACTCCTCTACAAAGAAGGAACAGTTCATTGGTGCAGATTTAACGTCTAATAGGGCTACATACAGATCTCTGTACTCTCGTGCACACTTCTCTACAAAGAAGGAACAGTTCATTGGTGCAGATTTAACGTCTAATAGGGCTACATACAGATCTCTGTACTCTCGTGCACACTCCTCTATAAAGAAGGAACAGTTCATTGGTGCAGATTTAACGTCTAATAGGGCTACATACAGATCTCTGTACTCTCGTGCACACTCCTCTATAAAGAAGGAACAGTTCATTGGTGCAGATTTAACGTCTAATAGGGCTACATACAGATCTCTGTACTCTCGTGCACACTCCTCTATAAAGAAGGAACAGTTCATTGGTGCAGATTTAACGTCTAATAGGGCTACATACAGATCTCTGTACTCTCGTGCACACTCCTCTATGAAGAAGGAACAGTTCATTGGTGCAGATTTAACGTCTAATAGGGCTACATACAGATCTCTGTACTCTCGTGCACACTTCTCTACAAAGAAGGAACAGTTCATTGGTGCAGATTTAACGTCTAATAGGGCTACATACAGATCTCTGTACTCTCGTGCACACTCCTCTATAAAGAAGGAACAGTTCATTGGTGCAGATTTAACGTCTAATAGGGCTACATACAGATCTCTGTACTCTCGTGCACACTCCTCTATAAAGAAGGAACAGTTCATTGGTGCAGATTTAACGTCTAATAGGGCTACATACAGATCTCTGTACTCTCGTGCACACTCCTCTATGAAGAAGGAACAGTTCATTGGTGCAGATTTAACGTCTAATAGGGCTACATACAGATCTCTGTACTCTCGTGCACACTTCTCTACAAAGAAGGAACAGTTCATTGGTGCAGATTTAACGTCTAATAGGGCTACATACAGATCTCTGTACTCTCGTGCACACTCCTCTATAAAGAAGGAACAGTTCATTGGTGCAGATTTAACGTCTAATAGGGCTACATACAGATCTCTGTACTCTCGTGCACACTCCTCTATAAAGAAGGAACAGTTCATTGGTGCAGATTTAACGTCTAATAGGGCTACATACAGATCTCTGTACTCTCGTGCACACTCCTCTATAAAGAAGGAACAGTTCATTGGTGCAGATTTAACGTCTAATAGGGCTACATACAGATCTCTGTACTCTCGTGCACACTCCTCTACAAAGAAGGAACAGTTCATTGGTGCAGATTTAACGTCTAATAGGGCTACATACAGATCTCTGTACTCTCGTGCACACTCCTCTATAAAGAAGGAACAGTTCATTGGTGCAGATTTAACGTCTAATAGGGCTACATACAGATCTCTGTACTCTCGTGCACACTCCTCTATAAAGAAGGAACAGTTCATTGGTGCAGATTTAACGTCTAATAGGGCTACATACAGATCTCTGTACTCTCGTGCACACTCCTCTATAAAGAAGGAACAGTTCATTGGTGCAGATTTAACGTCTAATAGGGCTACATACAGATCTCTGTACTCTCGTGCACACTCCTCTATAAAGAAGGAACAGTCCATTGGTGCAGATTTAACGTCTAATAGGGCTACATACAGATCTCTGTACTCTCATGCACACTCCTCTATAAAGAAGGAACAGTCCATTGGTGCAGATTTAACGTCTAATAGGGCTACATACAGATCTCTGTACTCTCATGCACACTCCTCTATAAAGAAGGAACAGTCCATTGGTGCAGATTTAACGTCTAATAGGGCTACATACAGATCTCTGTACTCTCGTGCACACTCCTCTATAAAGAAGGAACAGTTCATTGGTGCAGATTTAACGTCTAATAGGGCTACATACAGATCTCTGTACTCTCGTGCACACTCCTCTACAAAGAAGGAACAGTTCATTGGTGCAGATTTAACGTCTAATAGGGCTACATACAGATCTCTGTACTCTCGTGCACACTCCTCTATAAAGAAGGAACAGTTCATTGGTGCAGATTTAACGTCTAATAGGGCTACATACAGATCTCTGTACTCTCGTGCACACTCCTCTATAAAGAAGGAACAGTTCATTGGTGCAGATTTAACGTCTAATAGGGCTACATACAGATCTCTGTACTCTCGTGCACACTCCTCTATAAAGAAGGAACAGTTCATTGGTGCAGATTTAACGTCTAATAGGGCTACATACAGATCTCTGTACTCTCGTGCACACTCCTCTATAAAGAAGGAACAGTTCATTGGTGCAGATTTAACGTCTAATAGGGCTACATACAGATCTCTGTACTCTCGTGCACACTCCTCTATAAAGAAGGAACAGTCCATTGGTGCAGATTTAACGTCTAATAGGGCTACATACAGATCTCTGTACTCTCGTGCACACTCCTCTATAAAGAAGGAACAGTTCATTGGTGCAGATTTAACGTCTAATAGGGCTACATACAGATCTCTGTACTCTCGTGCACACTCCTCTACAAAGAAGGAACAGTTCATTGGTGCAGATTTAACGTCTAATAGGGCTACATACAGATCTCTGTACTCTCGTGCACACTCCTCTATAAAGAAGGAACAGTTCATTGGTGCAGATTTAACGTCTAATAGGGCTACATACAGATCTCTGTACTCTCGTGCACACTCCTCTATAAAGAAGGAACAGTCCATTGGTGCAGATTTAACGTCTAATAGGGCTACATACAGATCTCTGTACTCTCGTGCACACTCCTCTACAAAGAAGGAACAGTTCATTGGTGCAGATTTAACGTCTAATAGGGCTACATACAGATCTCTGTACTCTCGTGCACACTCCTCTATAAAGAAGGAACAGTTCATTGGTGCAGATTTAACGTCTAATAGGGCTACATACAGATCTCTGTACTCTCGTGCACACTCCTCTATAAAGAAGGAACAGTTCATTGGTGCAGATTTAACGTCTAATAGGGCTACATACAGATCTCTGTACTCTCGTGCACACTCCTCTATAAAGAAGGAACAGTTCATTGGTGCAGATTTAACGTCTAGTAGGGCTACATACAGATCTCTGTACTCTCATGCACACTCCTCTACAAAGAAGGAACAGTCCATTGGTGCAGATTTAACGTCTAATAGGGCTACATACAGATCTCTGTACTCTCGTGCACACTCCTCTATAAAGAAGGAACAGTTCATTGGTGCAGATTTAACGTCTAGTAGGGCTACATACAGATCTCTGTACTCTCGTGCACACTCCTCTACAAAGAAGGAACAGTTCATTGGTGCAGATTTAACGTCTAATAGGGCTACATACAGATCTCTGTACTCTCGTGCACACTCCTCTACAAAGAAGGAACAGTTCATTGGTGCAGATTTAACGTCTAATAGGGCTACATACAGATCTCTGTACTCTCGTGCACACTCCTCTATAAAGAAGGAACAGTTCATTGGTGCAGATTTAACGTCTAGTAGGGCTACATACAGATCTCTGTACTCTCATGCACACTCCTCTACAAAGAAGGAACAGTCCATTGGTGCAGATTTAACGTCTAATAGGGCTACATACAGATCTCTGTACTCTCGTGCACACTCCTCTATAAAGAAGGAACAGTTCATTGGTGCAGATTTAACGTCTAATAGGGCTACATACAGATCTCTGTACTCTCGTGCACACTCCTCTATAAAGAAGGAACAGTTCATTGGTGCAGATTTAACGTCTAATAGGGCTACATACAGATCTCTGTACTCTCGTGCACACTCCTCTATAAAGAAGGAACAGTTCATTGGTGCAGATTTAACGTCTAATAGGGCTACATACAGATCTCTGTACTCTCGTGCACACTTCCTCTATAAAGAAGGAACAGTCATGGTGCAGATTTAACGTCTAATAGGGCTACATACAGATCTCTGTACTCTCGTGCACACTCCTCTATAAAGAAGGAACAGTTCATTGGTGCAGATTTAACGTCTAATAGGGCTACATACAGATCTCTGTACTCTCGTGCACACTCCTCTATAAAGAAGGAACAGTTCATTGGTGCAGATTTAACGTCTAATAGGGCTACATACAGCTCTCTGTACTCTCGTGCACACTCCTCTATAAAGAAGGAACAGTTCATTGGTGCAGATTTAACGTCTAATAGGGCTACATACAGATCTCTGTACTCTCGTGCACACTCCTCTATAAAGAAGGAACAGTTCATTGGTGCAGATTTAACGTCTAATAGGGCTACATACAGATCTCTGTACTCTCGTGCACACTCCTCTACAAAGAAGGAACAGTTCATTGGTGCAGATTTAACGTCTAATAGGGCTACATACAGATCTCTGTACTCTCGTGCACACTCCTCTACAAAGAAGGAACAGTTCATTGGTGCAGATTTAACGTCTAATAGGGCTACATACAGATCTCTGTACTCTCGTGCACACTCCTCTATAAAGAAGGAACAGTTCATTGGTGCAGATTTAACGTCTAATAGGGCTACATACAGATCTCTGTACTCTCGTGCACACTCCTCTATAAAGAAGGAACAGTTCATTGGTGCAGATTTAACGTCTAATAGGACTACATACAGATCTCTGTACTCTCGTGCACACTCCTCTATAAAGAAGGAACAGTTCATTGGTGCAGATTTAACGTCTAATAGGGCTACATACAGATCTCTGTACTCTCGTGCACACTCCTCTACAAAGAAGGAACAGTTCATTGGTGCAGATTTAACGTCTAATAGGGCTACATACAGATCTCTGTACTCTCGTGCACACTCCTCTACAAAGAAGGAACAGTTCATTGGTGCAGATTTAACGTCTAATAGGGCTACATACAGATCTCTGTACTCTCGTGCACACTCCTCTCTAAAGAAGGAACAGTTCATTGGTGCAGATTTAACGTCTAATAGGACTACATACAGATCTCTGTACTCTCGTGCACACTCCTCTATAAAGAAGGAACAGTTCATTGGTGCAGATTTAACGTCTAATAGGGCTACATACAGATCTCTGTACTCTCGTGCACACTCCTCTACAAAGAAGGAACAGTTCATTGGTGCAGATTTAACGTCTAATAGGGCTACATACAGATCTCTGTACTCTCGTGCACACTCCTCTATAAAGAAGGAACAGTTCATTGGTGCAGATTTAACGTCTAATAGGGCTACATACAGATCTCTGTACTCTCGTGCACACTCCTCTACAAAGAAGGAACAGTTCATTGGTGCAGATTTAACGTCTAATAGGGCTACATACAGATCTCTGTACTCTCGTGCACACTCCTCTATAAAGAAGGAACAGTTCATTGGTGCAGATTTAACGTCTAATAGGGCTACATACAGATCTCTGTACTCTCGTGCACACTCCTCTATAAAGAAGGAACAGTTCATTGGTGCAGATTTAACGTCTAATAGGGCTACATACAGATCTCTGTACTCTCGTGCACACTCCTCTACAAAGAAGGAACAGTTCATTGGTGCAGATTTAACGTCTAATAGGGCTACATACAGATCTCTGTACTCTCGTGCACACTCCTCTATAAAGAAGGAACAGTTCATTGGTGCAGATTTAACGTCTAATAGGGCTACATACAGATCTCTGTACTCTCGTGCACACTCCTCTATAAAGAAGGAACAGTTCATTGGTGCAGATTTAACGTCTAATAGGGCTACATACAGATCTCTGTACTCTCGTGCACACTCCTCTATAAAGAAGGAACAGTTCATTGGTGCAGATTTAACGTCTAATAGGGCTACATACAGATCTCTGTACTCTCGTGCACACTCCTCTATAAAGAAGGAACAGTTCATTGGTGCAGATTTAACGTCTAATAGGGCTACATACAGATCTCTGTACTCTCGTGCACACTCCTCTATAAAGAAGGAACAGTTCATTGGTGCAGATTTAACGTCTAATAGGGCTACATACAGATCTCTGTACTCTCGTGCACACTCCTCTACAAAGAAGGAACAGTTCATTGGTGCAGATTTAACGTCTAATAGGGCTACATACAGATCTCTGTACTCTCGTGCACACTCCTCTATAAAGAAGGAACAGTTCATTGGTGCAGATTTAACGTCTAATAGGGCTACATACAGATCTCTGTACTCTCGTGCACACTCCTCTATAAAGAAGGAACAGTTCATTGGTGCAGATTTAACGTCTAATAGGGCTACATACAGATCTCTGTACTCTCGTGCACACTCCTCTATAAAGAAGGAACAGTTCATTGGTGCAGATTTAACGTCTAATAGGGCTACATACAGATCTCTGTACTCTCGTGCACACTCCTCTATAAAGAAGGAACAGTTCATTGGTGCAGATTTAACGTCTAATAGGGCTACATACAGATCTCTGTACTCTCGTGCACACTCCTCTATAAAGAAGGAACAGTTCATTGGTGCAGATTTAACGTCTAATAGGGCTACATACAGATCTCTGTACTCTCGTGCACACTCCTCTATAAAGAAGGAACAGTTCATTGGTGCAGATTTAACGTCTAATAGGGCTACATACAGATCTCTGTACTCTCGTGCACACTCCTCTACAAAGAAGGAACAGTTCATTGGTGCAGATTTAACGTCTAATAGGGCTACATACAGATCTCTGTACTCTCGTGCACACTCCTCTATAAAGAAGGAACAGTTCATTGGTGCAGATTTAACGTCTAATAGGGCTACATACAGATCTCTGTACTCTCGTGCACACTCCTCTATAAAGAAGGAACAGTTCATTGGTGCAGATTTAACGTCTAATAGGGCTACATACAGATCTCTGTACTCTCGTGCACACTCCTCTACAAAGAAGGAACAGTTCATTGGTGCAGATTTAACGTCTAATAGGGCTACATACAGATCTCTGTACTCTCGTGCACACTCCTCTATAAAGAAGGAACAGTTCATTGGTGCAGATTTAACGTCTAATAGGGCTACATACAGATCTCTGTACTCTCGTGCACACTCCTCTATAAAGAAGGAACAGTTCATTGGTGCAGATTTAACGTCTAATAGGGCTACATACAGATCTCTGTACTCTCGTGCACACTCCTCTATAAAGAAGGAACAGTTCATTGGTGCAGATTTAACGTCTAATAGGGCTACATACAGATCTCTGTACTCTCGTGCACACTTCTCTACAAAGAAGGAACAGTCCATTGGTGCAGATTTAACGTCTAATAGGGCTACATACAGATCTCTGTACTCTCGTGCACACTCCTCTATAAAGAAGGAACAGTTCATTGGTGCAGATTTAACGTCTAATAGGGCTACATACAGATCTCTGTACTCTCGTGCACACTCCTCTATAAAGAAGGAACAGTTCATTGGTGCAGATTTAACGTCTAATAGGGCTACATACAGATCTCTGTACTCTCGTGCACACTCCTCTATAAAGAAGGAACAGTTCATTGGTGCAGATTTAACGTCTAATAGGGCTACATACAGATCTCTGTACTCTCGTGCACACTCCTCTATAAAGAAGGAACAGTTCATTGGTGCAGATTTAACGTCTAATAGGGCTACATACAGATCTCTGTACTCTCGTGCACACTCCTCTATAAAGAAGGAACAGTTCATTGGTGCAGATTTAACGTCTAATAGGGCTACATACAGATCTCTGTACTCTCGTGCACACTCCTCTATAAAGAAGGAACAGTTCATTGGTGCAGATTTAACGTCTAATAGGGCTACATACAGATCTCTGTACTCTCGTGCACACTCCTCTACAAAGAAGGAACAGTTCATTGGTGCAGATTTAACGTCTAATAGGGCTACATACAGATCTCTGTACTCTCGTGCACACTCCTCTATAAAGAAGGAACAGTTCATTGGTGCAGATTTAACGTCTAATAGGGCTACATACAGATCTCTGTACTCTCGTGCACACTCCTCTATAAAGAAGGAACAGTTCATTGGTGCAGATTTAACGTCTAATAGGGCTACATACAGATCTCTGTACTCTCGTGCACACTCCTCTACAAAGAAGGAACAGTTCATTGGTGCAGAATTTTCAGTGAACCCTCTTTGTAATTTACTTTGTTTCTCTCTAATGTATGGTTTTACTCGAACCTTTGCTACAGTTTCTATGATCTTTTGTATTACTGGGGTAACGGTTATCCCTCTGTAGTTGACAGCACATTTATTACTTCCTTTATTTTTGAATACCGGCGTTAACAGGCCTAACTTTAAGATTTCAGAGACTATACCCATTCGGAAAGCAGCTTTCACAATAGCAATAACAACATTTTGCAAAAGTACTCCTCCATATATTATATTTTCAGCCGAAATGTTATAAATATCAGGTGCTTTGTTTCTTTTCAAGCTGGAGATTGCATCCAGAACCTAATTGTCAGTAATGTTGACACTGTATGACTGATGTTCCCATATATCGATAATGTTATTTAGATCTTCCTCTTTTTGTCTTCTATAGATGTTGTCATATTCACAGTCATCAACAGGAGTGGCTAACTTTAAAAAGTGTTCTCTCCATCCATTTAGAATTTCATCTTCAGTTTTACATACTGATTCATTTACTGTTAGCTCAGTAATACATTGTCGTAATCTACCTTTATGTTTGTTGATTAGTTTGTAGAAGACATGGTCCTTTCTTGTTCGTGCGTCAAGGATTTCCTGCCTTTCATTAAGAGCTTTAATAGCCACTTCTTTTCTACATTCCTTCCTTAGTTGTGTTTTTGCTAGTTTCATGTTAATGCATAACACATTATCGTTAGCTATTGGTCTTCCTGCATATTTCCAATTTGCAAATGCTTTTTTACTATCGTTCATTGCTTTACGAATGACATACGACATTGGCATCTTATTTTTTCTTCTCGGAGTTACATATTTCTGCGGAGCTATTTTACACACTACTACTTTCATAACTGAGTTCACCTGCAGTACAGTTCTTGTCAAGTCCTCTTTAGTTTCAATGGCTGGATTAGCATCTTGTAGCAATTCTTGCACATAATTTTCATATTCACCTTTATCTATTTTCAACCAGCAGATTCTTTGAGTTTGCCGACTGTTATCCTGGTTCTTACGTGTAATATTGATCTTAATTGAACAGATAATAGGGTAGTGATCAGAAACTAGTGATCCATAAGAGTCCAGTTTCTTATATTTGACTATCTCTTTGCTTAATTCCTTATCGAGGAGTATAAAATCAAGAGTAGATACCTCCTCATGTTTAGCATTTACAAACGTAGGACCTACATCTCTAGTAACCAGCTCATGATCTTTCATAAACGTTCGAAAAGCCTCGTTTCTCTTGCTCGTTGTCTCACTTAATATATTTTCATTGATGTCACCTCCAAGTATTATATGATGTGTACTACTCTACATGGAGCAAATTGAATGAAGATGTTCTACACAATCAAGAAATTCTAATATTTGATCTATTCTTGTATCCTTGCATGCCATTTAGACAGTTATGATAAAAGAGTTTTTGCCATGCTTATTTTGTAGTTCAGTCGCTTGTATTCTATTGTTTCCTATTTCAAGCGATGTGACCAGATGATCTATAGTTTTCCTCCACAAAATACAGACACCCCCATAACCCCTTGGGAGATGTGAGGGTAGCAATGGATCTGTATTGTCAACGGATTTACCACAACCAGTAAAATCAGCATGTATCTCTTCTAGCCATGCCAGCTGACATTTAAAAAGCCAATGTTCCTGTAGCATCACAATGTCAACATTTTTAAGTACATCATAAAAGAATGGTCCACAAGTTTTTATATTTTTACAGTTAAAAGATAAAACTGTAAAGTAAATCACTATGTACAATCTGGTTGTTGTTACGTTTTGCTCCTACCACTGTGCGGCACACTTGAGGCTGGGATGGTGTAAAGAAGGCTGACTCACAGGAACTGCAGACATGTGTGTAATTCTAGGTTGATCAGGAGCTTTATAGATAGGTTCAACTTGTATTATCCACACATGAGGTATATGGGAGTTATTTGGTAATTGATGACCTGTCACATTATGACTTCCAGTACTCATAACCGGCATTGAGTCGTGCTTGCTTATTGGAATTGGAGTTAGATTTGGTGGTAGCCCAGTCTTTCTAATACCGGCATGTGTATACTAGTATTGTGGGTGCATTTGATTGATAAGATTACAGTCAGTATTCTGAGTAATCAATCTTCCATTTTGTCGCAACTGGTCATTTGTAGAATACACAGGCACCGATTGCATAGGTATACGAGTTTGTTCCGGTTTATGTTTACCCATACCCGTGCTATGCAAAGAATTGTTCAGTTGTATGCCATTAGTATAAATGGTGGGTATTGTTTGAGTATTAATAGGTTCATGTATATCTTATATTCTGACAGGGATAGCTTGCACTCTGCTGTTGAGGATGGAGTCTATGTTGTTGGTCTCTGTCACGGGTAGATGTATTCTCGGATTGTATATGACAGGTATTATTATATATACGGCATCCCTGATTTCTTGTAGATATTTCAGAATCATCTTCCATTAACTTTATCTGTTCATCAACTCTCCTCAGGACTAATTTTGTCATTCTATCTCTCATTGCCAATACAAGCTGATCGGTTTCATTTGTTGGCTTATGATTACATTTTGTACTAGGTGCTTCATTATCCTGTATACCTCCATTCATCTTAGTATCTTCAAGTACTACAATTTTCCTGTTCAATATTCTGATTGTATGTTGTAATTCCTCAATTTCAGCTTCTTGTTGTTGGACAGTAGATTGCAGTTTTACAGTTTCATTGTTCAATTCTGCATTTTTCATTTCGCGCAACCGTATCTCCTCCTCACGTTTTTTTCAGTTTAGCTTCTAACTGTCTTAGTTCTTTGTATTTTATTTGTGTTTCACCCTCAATTTCAGTACTGAATGTGTGTCTCTCTTTAGTGGATTTCTGTGTTCTCTTGTTTGTGTCTGTTGTCAAGCTATGGTGTTCAGTAAGAAGATTTGTAGTACATTCTTTGCTTTCTGATTTTCTGTCGTCTTTCATTTGAGTTTTGGCGGTGTTACCCAGATCACTATCTAAACTGGGAGTTTTTGTGTTACAGTCATTCCCACTATTTGCCTTGCTTGACGATTGCTCTGAGGAAACTAAATTGCTTTCTACATTGGCAGACGGAATATCTCCTCTTGGTGCTGCAGGGTTAGACCTATCAAGTTGGTTTTTTTAAATTCTAAATCATCTTGCTTCATAACACCACAACACCCTATACATATTATTTCATCCTCTTTCCCGGTAATAGCACACACTATATGTATTATTTTACTGCATGTATCACATGCTACTTCATGTTCAGGTTATATATCCTTTTCACATATATCACACAGACTTAGTGTTTTCTCTTCATTTAGAAATAGTTGGGCAGGGTCTTCACAAACTTGGTTGTGTGCATTATCTGTTAAGGTAAGCAAGTCAGTACTATCCAAGTCTGCAGTAACATGTTGTTTATTAGTCAGTTAATGAGCTGAGTCTTTACATGGGGTACAGATATATATCCTTTTCTTGTCGAGTTCAATTTTATTGATTTCAGATTGCGGTAGCCCTTCACATTTGTAGTGTATCCATAGTTTGCATAGTGAGCATTCAACAGCTCTTGACACTACATTTCTATGGCATTTCCTACATTTAACTTTGAACCTTATCATCAAGTCTCTTGATTCAACTAGCTGTTGTAACTGTTTTTCTAATAATGCATTAATTTCATGTGTATCAACATGATGACCATTATAATTTGCATGCTTAATCATATGATGTATAGCTGGTAGATCATTATCTAGGAAATAATGTACAGAATTGTCATTAATAAGAAGTGATGTCATGTATGCGTTTACCGTATAGGAGGTTGACATTTGTATGTGTACTGTAAAGGTTTTCTGTACAATTATACCACTCTTATCACAGTCGAAGTGATGTCCTGGACATGTATACGTTTATCGTATAGGAGGTTGACATTTGTATGTGTACTGTAAAGGTTTTCTGTACAATTATACCACTCTTATCACAGTCGAAGTGATGTCCTGGACATGTATACGTTTATCGTATAGGAGGTTGACATTTGTATGTGTACTGTAAATGTTTTCTGTACAATTATACCACTCTTATCACAGTCGAAGTGATGTCCTGGTCATGTATGCGTTAGTAGTATAGGAGGTTGACATTTGTACCTGTAAAGGTTTTCTGTACAATTATACCACTCATATCACAGTCGAAGTGATGTCCTGGTCATGTATGCGTTAATAGTATAGGAGGTTGACATTTGTATGTGTACTGTAAAGGTTTTCTGTACAATTATACCACTCTTATCACAGTCGATCTGACATTTCACATTGCCATGTACAGATGATTCTTGTCGTAATATTCAGACATTGCGGCAATAAATAAATAGTTCGAAGGTAGCCAGATCTAGTGTTGCAGTAATACCCCCCCTGTGTATTTAAACTGAATTTCTGCGCTCCTGACTGACTCTAATTTCTTCTGCAGTGATTTGTCGATATTAAGACTGTACGACTTTGCTCCAACTTGGATTTGCATCTTATGTTTATCAGATTGTTGTATAATAGCGTCAGTGGCTGAGGCTTGTTTAGTACATGTGGCTAATGCCATTTTCTTGTTTCACATACAAATATACTTAAAGTGGAAAAGTATAGTGTGGAGTGACCCACGCTGACTGTAAATAGACTGCAGTTTAGTTTGGCAAGTCCTACGCTTACTGCTGTATATCAGGTAGTTTAAATAATATAGCTGTGGACTTTAACAGGATAACACGGTAGGAAGTATAGTGTGGAGCAACCCACGCCTACTTGTAAATTATATTAATGATTGTACCCAATAATACTGATAATTTTACAAGTTCGTGAAAGCCAGATGAAGTTTAATTTCTAGTTGATGCAAAGCGACATATGACAGTTAATGACAGTTTATATTTTAGTCTACTTGCAGTTTAGTGTGGTAAGTTCCACGCTCACTGCTATATATATTTCAACTAGCTTAACTATGGAACTCCCAGCAGTCTTTGATAACTTGTTGCTCAATTTTTCTCAGCCACACTTTGGACAACAGTGGCCTGGAATGTATATCGTCGTAGTACAGATCAAATCTATGTTGAACACGTCTTGCTGGTTGATGTTTGTTACCTTTTCTGCACTTTTGTATAAGTGTTAAATCGGAGGAAAATGTTGGTGAGTAGGAGTTATTTTGTTAATTTATCTCCCTAATTTTGCGATTAACTTTAATAATTTGTTTTTCTAAATCAGAATCTTGCTCATAAAACTGTTGTTATCAGTATGCTTTGCTTTTGTATTCCATGCCACAATAGAATATAATGGAATTTCCAGAATGATTATCTTACAGGCAGGGTGATTGCTAATGCACTGTACTACTAATTGAATTTCGTTTAATACATCATCAATGCCATGACAGAGCCCTCTTGTGCTCTTAAAGATATACATTGATTATTTTTACTTGTGACATCACACGTTCCAGCCCACGGATAAAACCATATATTGCCTTTGTTCTGAACTAGTGTTTCGATAGATTGCTCAAACCACCGCCGACACTCTCTAAATCTAGCCCCTTTACAGCAAAACCAAATGATCCCTTGTTCTGTTGTTCTGTTTCAGTATGAGGGTTTCGAGTTTGTTTGCTGTCAGTTATTATGATAGGGGTTAAGCTTTTCTCACCCCCCCCCCCCCCCCCCCCCCCACCAGGGACCAGCCTGGGCCTATTCAGGAATTTCCTCAATTTTCTGTGTATCACCATAGAGCTTATATAATTCTATTATACGATCTCAATATACAAAATTTGGAATAAATTTGAAAGTTCAATTATTTCCCGCTAGATCAAAAAAATGTTTTCACCGAAAAATTGAGTCGACCTAGGCTAAAACACAGAAATTGCTGATATAAGTCAGAGAATGTTGCTATCAGATATTTAAATAACGTTCCTTCACCACTTTAACAATTGAAGATACAACAGTTAGTTAGTTAAAACACCATATAACTGCATAAACTAAAAAAAAATGCTGTACACAAATCTACTGCCACCACCATTTATGTACATCGGAACATTATTGTTCTTAATATTTATTTAAAACGTAGTATTAATTTATGTAATAATTTGCCAATCTTTGTATGGAATTTAATGTGATTTTTCCGCTTGTTACGTCGCCATAATTGACAAATGAGAGATTTGTATTGTAAACAGTATATGTGAAAATGGGTAAGAAATTATATTCTTCTGCAACTAAAGATGATTTCTGATATAATTAGAAGCAATGATCCGCTGACTTGACCCCTTCTTTGTAAAGTATAAGATGTCGTTATTTTACATTTGATCCCTATATGAATTACCAATGCAGGGGCGTAGCTAGGTATAAAATGAAATGTAGGCACAACTTGCGGCGGGGTTTCTGATAAACGATTTTAAGCGTAAATAGATGTACAAATGGCGAAATCTGAACAATAAAAGACATGCAATATATTCTTATACATGTATTATCATGGAAACAATACAAAAATCGAAGTTGTTAATATTTTGCTGAATATGAGAACTTTTGACTGAATGTTTCTACACCGCTTTTCAGAATTATTTTAACAGTTACAAAAATTCAGCATCACAATTTAAAGCAATGAATCAATAGCGAAAATTATCATAAATGCAAAATGTATGAAAGAAGCATTCCCGGAAACATTTAAAGAATAAAGTCCCGATATATGATTACGGACGATGAACATGGATAAAGTTATATGCATCGGCTACTTTGTGGCAGTGTATAAAAGAAATCATAAAAAGAATAACGATGTTTTCTTACACTGGCAACACAGAGAGAAATGTCCAGAAGTAATTAAGACCTATATAACAGATGTGCTAACTTAATTTTATGTAATACATATTTCATTATCATATATTAATTAAGGGTAATAACAAAATTACCGAACTCTGAACAATCTTACAAAGGGAAAGTCAAAACTCATAAGTATATAAACAGACATAATCAGTCAACAACCGGAAAACTGTAAAAACCGTAATGACCCTGACTTGGTACAGGCATTTCCAAAGAAATGATGCGTTGAATCAGATTTTAAAGCGCCAAACCTCCCGCTTTCATTACGGCTCAAAGGTTCCGGCTGTCACTATAACAGTATTTACAACAATACTGGAACAAAATAGATAAAATAGTTGTCAGAGCAGTACCAATCCCAGTGAAGCAAATGTCAAAAACAATTTTACGTCACACATTGATAAAAAAAATATGTTTGACATTTTTGATAATATAATAAAAAATTAAAAAGGAATATTTTTTTCTTATTTATGTACCTGCGTGGAATTTGAATATACGAGAGTCGTTCCACTTTGAAGACAAACGTTTTCGTTTTACTGTGTCATCCATTACGGTTAATTTGGCAATGTCAGGGTATGGGGGTTCAATATTCTGTTGCGTATCTGTGGTTGAAACGAAAGGCTCCAAGTCCAATTTGGTTGCTCCTGTCTGACTTGATTCAGATTCAACTGGCCCGATATCAGTCTCGGATAAGCTAAGTGCTGGACTGTTTTCACTTGTATGTGCTAACTGTTCAGGATCATTGTCTGAAGATTCGCTTATCTTTTTAAACACTTCATCCAAAGTTCTAACTTTAAGTTTAGGTCTAGAGCCAGACATTTTTACACTGAAAGCCAATAGCCCGACAACAGTTCTTTTGACGGTCAATGACAAACTAGTAAATGCATCAATTCATTTCTAGATTCAGATGTTAAAAAGCGTGTGAAAAACAAATTGTGTTTTATTTTATGTCAAGACAAAGCCTTTGAAGATAAAATGATCAACTGTCAATTTCAAAGAGGTAGTTAACCTCACAGTACTCATTGTAAATGTTTATCTTTCAACTTGTGGAAGCTTGTCATAAGTACAATAAACATAAACCAGACATAATTAAAATATGTTATGGGTTGTTTGTCATTTTTCATCAATAAACAAATTTTGGGGAAAAGATCACGTGTAGGCACGTGCCTAAAGTGCCTTACGGTAGCTACGCTATTATGTAATCATTATAATTACTGATGTGTAAGGGCGTCTTGATTGACACAATTATGTGTATATCTTGTACGTCTTTATACAAGGCTATAATGCGATACTGAATATTATATTCAGTTGATATAGTCATAAAGAAACACTACTATTGACACTAGGCTACAGATAAACAGTGAGAATTTGATATGCCTGCGAAATAAAATTAAAAAACAACACAAAAACTGCCAGTTGTTCATCCTTTGTGATACGATCGCAAACATTAAAAGTATAATAGTTATTCGGGTCATTTAACACCCTAAAACCTACTATATTGTGACATTGTCTGCTTCTTCTGACCTCTCACCTCTGGGTACATGTATGCATTCAGAAACAGGAATGTGACATTGTATACACTATCTAGCACCAGAATGTAATATAATTATAATTCATTACTTTTAATTATTGGTCCTTATGATTCTTAGGACTATTTCCAATATTCTAAAAATGTCTGTTTTTTTTTAAATCTAACTCTTCCATATTAGTTACCATAAAACATCAAGCAGTAAGAGTGGAGAATGGTTAGCTCAGAATCAGGTGTATGTGTCCGATTGGAGCAACATGTCTACCAGCGAACTGTTGTCTCAGTGATAGCTAGCGCTATGAAAATCGAACGAAATGTGTTGGTCTAGTACAAAGCGGATCGACATCATCTCATAGAATGAAATTTGCTCTAGCCTTGATATAGCTAGATATATATATAGATATATATTCACTCGCTCACGTTTCCTTTGAAAAGTGTATTATTTAACAACAAATCTACTCACTATATTATTTAATGTACTATTCCAATTTTTTAATACAGATCTTAGATTTGTACGTTGTTTTTTCTCTCAAGTATTCAGTTCTGATTGATAGCCAACATTTGTACTATACTTTCATATTTTAAGAGTGTCACTAGTGGAGACAGGAACTGTTACCCTTCCGAAGCACCTGTGTTCACCCATGTAAAACACGTGTTCCTAAATCTTTAGTTTTCAGTGTAGTGTTTTGTCGATACTTGTTGGTCTTTTTGTCTTTTTTAGCCATTGTATAATCTGTCATATTCGAATTTCGGCACTAGATTTCTCAGTTGACATCTTTGTTTAGAATAAGATTCATAGCTCAAAATATAAACGTGTTGATGTGATGAGGGTGTAAACGTGTTCTTGTGGAACAATGAACGAAAACACTACACAGTTCCGTTCATGTCCCAGACAGGATACATATTTCTATCGACTACCGAAAAACTTACATTTTCGTGTTTTTGATTCCTGTTTGTTATGTTACATGGTTGAACCAAGAACCAAATAATATCAGTTTATTTTTTGACTTGACCCTACAATGGAGCGAACCAACGATATAACGTATTCGAGGCGAGTACACCAACTATTTAGCTATTACACTATCGACGCGGGTCTCTAAAAGTAGAGAAATTAAACAGAAACAAAACGTATCACAGTGAAACGACACGAACAGAAGGGAATGTGCTTAAAAACACAACAAGCTCCTCATTTATAGACACGAACAGAAGGGAATGTGCTTAAAAACACAACAAGCTCCTCATTTATAGACACGAACAGAATGGAATGTGCTTAAAAACACAACAAGCTCCTCATTTATAGACACGAACAGAAGGGAATGTGCTTAAAAACACAACAAGCTCCTCATTTATAGACACGAACAGAAGGGAATGTGTTTAAAAACACAACAAGCTCTTTATTTATAGACACGAACAGAAGGGAATGTGCTTAAAAACACAACAAACTCCTTATTTATAGACACGAACAAAAGGGAATGTGCTTAAAAACACAACAAGCTCCTCTTTTATAGACACGAACAGAAGGGAATGTGCTTAAAAACACAACAAGCTCCTCATTTATAGACACGAACAGAAGGGAATGTGCTTAAAAACACAACAAGCTCCTCATTTATGGACACGAACAGGAGGGAATGTGTTTAAAAACACAAGCCTCTCATTTATAGACACGAACAGAAGGGAATGTGCTTAAAAACACAACAAGCTCCTTATTTATAGACACGAACAGAAGGAAATGTGCTTAAAAACACAACAAGCTCCCTTATTTATAGACACGAACAGAAGGGAATGTGCTTAAGAACACAACAAGCTCCTTATTTATAGACACGAACAGAAGGGAATGTGCTTAAAAACACAACAAGCTCCTCATTTATAGACACGAACAGAAGGGAATGTGCTTAAAAACAAAAGCTCCTCATTTATAGACACGAACAGAAGGGAATGTGCTTAAAAACACAACAAGCTCCTCATTTATGGACACGAACAGAAGGGAATGTGCTTAAAAACACAACAAGCTCCTCATTTATAGACACGAACAGAAGGGAATGTGTTTAAAACACAATAAACTCCTTATTTATAGACACGAACAGAAGGGAATATGCTTAAAAACACAACAAGCTCCTTATTTATAGACACGAACAGAAGGGAATGTGCTTAAAAACACAACAAGCTCCTCATTTATGGACACGAACAGAAGGGAATGTGCTTAAAAACACAACAAGCTCTTTATTTATAGACACGAACAGAAGGGAATGTGCTTAAAAACACAACAAGCTCCTTATTTATAGACACGAACGGAAGGGAATGTGCACAAAAACACAACAAGCTCCTCATTTATAGACACGAACAGAAAGGAATGTGCTTAAAAACACAACAAGCTCCTCATTTATAGACACGAACAGAAGGGAATGTACTTAAAAACACAACAAGCTCCTTATTTATAGACACGAACAGAAGGGAATGTGCTTAAAAACACAACAAGCTCCTCATTTATAAACACGAACAGAAGGGAATGTGCTTAAAAACACAACGAGCTCCTCATTTATAGACACGAACAGAAGGGAATGTGCTTAAAAACACAACAAGCTCCTCATTTATAGACACGAACAGAAGGAAATGTGCTTAAAAACACAACAAGCTCCTTATTTATAGACACGAACAGAAGGGAATGTGCTTAAAAACACAAGCTTCTCATTTATGGACACGAACAGAAGGGAATGTGCTTAAAAACACAACAAGCTCCTTATTTATGGACACGAACAGAAGGGAATGTGCTTAAGAACACAACAAGCTCCTCATTTATAGACACGAACAGAAGGGAATGTGCTTAAAAACACAACAAGCTCCTTATTAATAGACACGAACAGAAGGGAATGTGCTTAAAAACACAACAAGCTCCTCATTTATAAACACGAACAGAAGGGAATGTGCTTAAAAACACAACAAGCTCCTCATTTATAGACACGAACAGAAGGGAATGTGCTTAAAAACACAACAAGCTCCTCATTTATGGACACGAACAGGAGGGAATGTGTTTAAAAACACAAGCCTCTCATTTATAGACACGAACAGAAGGGAATGTGCTTAAAAACACAACAAGCTCCTTATTTATAGACACGAACAGAAGGAAATGTGCTTAAAAACACAACAAGCTCCCTTATTTATAGACACGAACAGAAGGGAATGTGCTTAAGAACACAACAAGCTCCTTATTTATAGACACGAACAGAAGGGAATGTGCTTAAAAACACAACAAGCTCCTCATTTATAGACACGAACAGAAGGGAATGTGCTTAAAAACAAAAGCTCCTCATTTATAGACACGAACAGAAGGGAATGTGCTTAAAAACACAACAAGCTCCTCATTTATGGACACGAACAGAAGGGAATGTGCTTAAAAACACAACAAGCTCCTCATTTATAGACACGAACAGAAGGGAATGTGTTTAAAACACAATAAACTCCTTATTTATAGACACGAACAGAAGGGAATATGCTTAAAAACACAACAAGCTCCTTATTTATAGACACGAACAGAAGGGAATGTGCTTAAAAACACAACAAGCTCCTCATTTATGGACACGAACAGAAGGGAATGTGCTTAAAAACACAACAAGCTCTTTATTTATAGACACGAACAGAAGGGAATGTGCTTAAAAACACAACAAGCTCCTTATTTATAGACACGAACGGAAGGGAATGTGCACAAAAACACAACAAGCTCCTCATTTATAGACACGAACAGAAAGGAATGTGCTTAAAAACACAACAAGCTCCTTATTTATAGACACGAACAGAAGGGAATGTGCTTAAAAACACAACAAGCTCCTTATTTATAGACACGAACAGAAGGGAATGTGCTTAAAAACACAACAAGCTCCTCATTTATAAACACGAACAGAAGGGAATGTGCTTAAAAACACAACAAGCTCCTCATTTATAGACACGAACAGAAGGGAATGTGCTTAAAAACACAACGAGCTCCTCATTTATAGACACGAACAGAAGGGAATGTGCTTAAAAACACAAGCTCCTCATTTATGGACACGAACAGAAGGGAATGTGCTTAAAAACACAACAAGCTCCTTATTTATAGACACGAACAGAAGGGAATGTGCTTAAAAACACAACAAGCTCCTCATTTATAGACACGAACAGAAGGGAATGTGCTTAAAAACACAACAAGCTCCTCATTTATAGACACGAACAGAAGGGAATGTGCTTAAAAACACAACAAGCTCCTCATTTATAGACACGAACAGAAGGGAATGTGCTTAAAAACACAAGCTCCTCATTTATAGACACGAACAGAAGGGAATGTGCTTAAAAACACAACAAGCTCCTCATTTATAAACACGAACAGAAGGGAATGTGCTTAAAAACACAACGAGCTCCTCATTTATAGACACGAACAGAAGGGAATGTGCTTAAAAACACAACGAGCTCCTCATTTATAGACACGAACAGAAGGAAATGTGCTTAAAAACACAACAAGCTCCTCATTTATAGACACGAACAGAAGGGAATGTGCTTAAAAACACAACAAGCTACCTTATTTATAGACACGAACAGAAGGGAATGTGCTTAAAAACACAACAAGCTCCTTATTTATAGACACGAACAGAAGGGAATGTGCTTAAAAACACAACAAGCTCCTCATTTATAGACACGAACAGAAGGGAATGTGCTTAAAAACAAAAGCTCCTCATTTATAGACACGAACAGAAGGGAATGTGCTTAAAAACACAACAAGCTCCTCATTTATGGACACGAACAGAAGGGAATGTGCTTAAAAACACAACAAGCTCCTCATTTATAGACACGAACAGAAGGGAATGTGTTTAAAAACACAACAAACTCCTTATTTATAGACACGAACAGAAGGGAATATGCTTAAAAACACAACAAGCTCCTTATTTATAGACACGAACAGAAGGGAATGTGCTTAAAAACACAACAAGCTCCTCATTTATGGACACGAACAGAAGGGAATGTGCTTAAAAACACAACAAGCTCCTTATTTATATACACGAACAGAAGGGAATGTGCTTAAAAACACAACAAGCTCCTTATTTATAGACACGAACAGAAGGGAATGTGCATAAAAACACAACAAGCTCCTCATTTATAGACACGAACAGAAGGGAATGTGCTTAAAAACACAACAAGCTCCTTATTTATAGACACGAACAGAAGGGAATGTGCTTAAAAACACAACAAGCTCCTTATTTATAGACACGAACAGAAGGGAATGTGCTTAAAAACACAACAAGCTCCTCATTTATAAACACGAACAGAAGGGAATGTGCTTAAAAACACAACAAGCTCCTCATTTATAGACACGAACAGAAGGAAATGTGCTTAAAAACACAACAAGCTCCTCATTTATAGACACGAACAGAAGGGAATGTGCTTAAAAACACAAGCTCCTCATTTATAGACACGAACAGAAGGGAATGTGCTTAAAAACACAACAAGCTCCTCATTTATGGACACGAACAGAAGGGAATGTGCTTAAAAACACAACAAGCTCCTCATTTATGGACACGAACAGAAGGGAATGTGCTTAAGAACACAACAAGCTCCTCATTTATGGACACGAACAGAAGGGAATGTGCTTAAAAACACAACAAACTCCTCATTTATGGACATGAACAGAGGGGAATGTGCTTAAAAACACAACAAGCTCCTCATTTATGGATACGAACAGAAGGGAATGTGCTTAAAAACACAACAAGCTCCTAATTTATGGACACGAACAGAAGGGAATGTGCTTAAAAACACAACAAACTCCTTATTTATAGACACGAACAGAAGGGAATGTGCTTAAAAACACAACAAGCTCCTCATTTATAGACACGAACAGAAGGGAATGTGCTTAAAAACACAACAAGCTCCTCATTTATAGACACGAACAGAAGGGAATGTGCTTAAAAACACAACAAGCTCCTCATTTATAGACACGAACAGAAAGGAATGTGCTTAAAAACACAAGCTCCTCATTTATAGACACGAACAGAAGGGAATGTGCTTAAAAACACAACAAGCTCCTCATTTATAAACACGAACAGAAGGGAATGTGCTTAAAAACACAACGAGCTCCTCATTTATAGACACGAACAGAAGGGAATGTGCTTAAAAACACAACGAGCTCCTCATTTATAGACACGAACAGAAGGAAATGTGCTTAAAAACACAACAAGCTCCTCATTTATAGACACGAACAGAAGGGAATGTGCTTAAAAACACAACAAGCTACCTTATTTATAGACACGAACAGAAGGGAATGTGCTTAAGAACACAACAAGCTCCTTATTTATAGACACGAACAGAAGGGAATGTGCTTAAAAACACAACAAGCTCCTCATTTATAGACACGAACAGAAGGGAATGTGCTTAAAAACAAAAGCTCCTCATTTATAGACACGAACAGAAGGGAATGTGCTTAAAAACACAACAAGCTCCTCATTTATGGACACGAACAGAAGGGAATGTGCTTAAAAACACAACAAGCTCCTCATTTATAGACACGAACAGAAGGGAATGTGTTTAAAAACACAACAAACTCCTTATTTATAGACACGAACAGAAGGGAATATGCTTAAAAACACAACAAGCTCCTTATTTATAGACACGAACAGAAGGGAATGTGCTTAAAAACACAACAAGCTCCTCATTTATGGACACGAACAGAAGGGATTGTGCTTAAAAACACAACAAGCTCCTTATTTATATACACGAACAGAAGGGAATGTGCTTAAAAACACAACAAGCTCCTTATTTATAGACACGAACAGAAGGGAATGTGCATAAAAACACAACAAGCTCCTCATTTATAGACACGAACAGAAGGGAATGTGCTTAAAAACACAACAAGCTCCTTATTTATAGACACGAACAGAAGGGAATGTGCTTAAAAACACAACAAGCTCCTTATTTATAGACACGAACAGAAGGGAATGTGCTTAAAAACACAACAAGCTCCTCATTTATAAACACGAACAGAAGGGAATGTGCTTAAAAACACAACAAGCTCCTCATTTATAGACACGAACAGAAGGGAATGTGCTTAAAAACACAACAAGCTCCTCATTTATAGACACGAACAGAAGGGAATGTGCTTAAAAACACAAGCTCCTCATTTATGGACACGAACAGAAGGGAATGTGCTTAAAAACACAACAAGCTCCTTATTTATAGACACGAACAGAAGGGAATGTGCTTAAAAACACAACAAGCTCCTCATTTATAGACACGAACAGAAGGGAATGTGCTTAAAAACACAACAAGCTCCTCATTTATAGACACGAACAGAAGGAAATGTGCTTAAAAACACAACAAGCTCCTCATTTATAGACACGAACAGAAGGGAATGTGCTTAAAAACACAAGCTCCTCATTTATAGACACGAACAGAAGGGAATGTGCTTAAAAACACAACAAGCTCCTCATTTATGGACACGAACAGAAGGGAATGTGCTTAAAAACACAACAAGCTCCTCATTTATGGACACGAACAGAAGGGAATGTGCTTAAGAACACAACAAGCTCCTCATTTATGGACACGAACAGAAGGGAATGTGCTTAAAAACACAACAAACTCCTCATTTATGGACATGAACAGAGGGGAATGTGCTTAAAAACACAACAAGCTCCTCATTTATGGACACGAACAGAAGGGAATGTGCTTAAAAACACAACAAGCTCCTCATTTATGGACGCGAACAGAAGGGAATGTGCTTAAAAACACAACAAGCTCCTCATTTATGGACACGAACAGAAGGGAATGCGCTTAAAAACACAACAAGCTCCTCATTTATGGACACGAACAGAAGGGAATGTGCTTAAAAACACAACAAGCTCCTCATTTATGGACACGAACAGAAGGGAATGTGCTTAAAAACACAACAAGCTCCTCATTTATAGACACGAACAGAAGGGAATGTGCTTAAAAACACAACAAGCTCCTCATTTATGGACACGAACAGAAGGGAATGTGCTTAAAAACACAACAAGCTCCTCATTTATGGGCACATGGAACGGGTCCAGTATTTCTATAAAACGGATAAAACGGTGGAGAATCTTCCATGTGTCATAAAGACTTTGTTAAGTGATATGGATTCATCTGTGTCACAGATGACCACAGATATGTACCGTTTGTCGTAGTCGACAACGCCTTCCCTTTTCCTCGTTCAAGATGTATCATTGATTGTGGATTATCATTGTTTTATTCCAGTACAACGAGTGCCACAAGTGGAACAGGAACTGCTTAACCTTTAGGGGCACCTGAGTCAACTCTCGATTTATAGTTGGTTGGGTTCGTATTGCTCAATATTGAGTTTATGTATTGTGTGTTGTGGACCATTAGTTGTGTTGTACTTTTTCTTTTGGTCATTAACATTGTATTAACAGGGCTCCTTGGACTTACGATTTCTGATTACCCTTTGGTGTCTCCAGTTTTATTAGGTTTCCCACCATATTTGGCTTCAATTGATATTAAAGGTTCCTCAGATTTTACAACATATTTAACGCATGAGTGGCGTAATGGTTAGTGTGCTCGCCTAGAGTGCGGTAGATCGTGGGTTCAAGCCCCGGTCAGGTTAAACCAAAGACTGTAAAATTGGTGTTTGTTGCTTCTTCGCTAAGCACGCAGCATTAAGAAGAAAGAGCAAAGACTGGTTGGCTCGGAATCAGGATAATGTGTCCGATTGGGGCGACATGTTTATCCACAGACTGTTGTTTCAGTTAACTAGCACTATAAAAATCCAACTCAGCGTGTTGGTCTAGTACAAAGCGGACCTCATCATGATCTCATTAAAAATTATCTTGTTCTCGCCATGATATAGCTGAAAAATTGCTGAATTGGCGTTAAGCAACACTCACTCACTCACGCACGCACGCACGCACGCACGCACGCACCCACCCACCCACCCACCCACTATCTTGTTCTCGCCATGATATAGCTGAAAAATTGCTGAATTGGCGTTAAGCAACACTCACTCACTCACGCACGCACGCACGCACGCACGCATGCACGTGTCTGTAAAAGAAGAAGCGAAACCGATACGAAACAATACCCGGCGAAACAAACAGGAACACAGGGAAACAAACAGGAACACAGCGAAGCAAACAGGAGCACAGCGAAACAAACAGGAACACAGCGAAGCAAACAGGAACACAGCGAAACAAACAGGAACACAGCGAAACGAAAAGAAACATAGCAATTACAAAGATTACCAAGTTATCATATGTTTATATTTTGTTTCAATTTAAGTTGTGACGCCTCTTACGCCCGGTCAAAATCCAATCCTGAATGCAAATTAAATATGATAATCAATCGTTTGATTTTAGGAAATGAGAATTCTCCGCGCGTTTTCCAAGAAATCCCACAAGTTCTCATTTTGCTGAAATAAAAACAAATTGTGGCGGGAAACAAATCACTTATATCTCCCGAAAAAAAAATTTGACCGATGAATATCGCATAATTTCAAATGTCCAATATTCATCAATATTTATACAAGGTCAGAGGTTAAGCAATCTAATTAAAATTAGATGTTTGTTATATCTATTTTTACAATTTTCCTTTGGCGATGCTTTGACTTAGTTTTTAATAACTCGGAGACCATAATTAAGGAGCAACATGAAATATGAACATGCATTCTAAAAGGTTCACCTCAATACTCCAGTGAGTGAGTGAGTAAATGTTGCTTAAACGACATATGAGGAGACCGTCGTGGTCGTGATCTAATGGTAGTTGGATTTATAACTATCTATGCAATCAGTGCCTATCACCACTAACGTTGTGAATTCGAACTCCGCTCTGACGAGATGTATTCGAAACAACATTATGTGATTAAGTGTGTCAGTGACTTGACTTTTCTCCAGGTACTCCAGTTTCCTTCACAAATAAAACTGACCACTACGATATAACTGAAAGATAGTTGAAAGTGGCGTTAAACACCATAACCCTAAACCCTTAAGCGAAATATGAACTAATTCTCAGCTATATCATGGCGTGAATAAGTGACATCTCGATGAGATGATGTCCGTGTTGTACTAGAACAACATGAACTTTGATAGTACTGTACTAGCTCATTGAAACAACAGTTCACTGATAGAAATGTCACTCGACCTCGAACTAAGCTTACAAACCTTTGCACTCTCCTCTTAATGCTGTTTGAATCGCGAGAAAAAGCAAATAGCTATTTTATTTTGGTTTGTGGAACCTGATACGGTTGCTTGTTTACCCCTTCTAGACACTGAAGGCATACACGTGCTTGTTTTATTTTCGTTTTTTATATCGTTCAAGTATTGAAATGAAATATATTTACTGTTACGATACATACTACTAGGTTTGATAATAGCGAAGTAATTAAATACTTAAAAATCAATGATGCATTTGATTTTTCTGAAAAGTTTTTCCATTCATTTTGTTTTTAATTAAACATTAGTGTAGGTTACTAGCGAGACGGATTTTGTGTTTTGTTTCTAAGGATTTCAGTTGTACAAAATGGTAGGTATTTTGTATCAATTTCTACTAAAATGTAGCTATAACAGTGTACAAATCACTTTCATTTCTTTATTAAAAAATGTACTGTTTTGTTTCATAAATACTTTCTAGTTCATGGCAGGTGAAATTTAATATTGAACAATTTTACAAAACAAAAAATGTATTTCAATGGCTTTGAAATTATTGTAAATTATTGTTAAATTATCTGTTGAGCTGAAATTATATTTACAAAGTACATGCAAAGATATATATATTATTTCTTTATCTTCATGTATTTACCAATTAATGGTGAAGTTGTACGACAAAACTGCGGTTGAGATGAATATTATATAGTGAGTAAGTGATTGCTAAGTGTAACGCTGTATGAGCAACTTTTCAGGCATATCATGGCGAGAATAAGCTACACCTCCGTGTGGGTTCTTGTTGCTCGATGTTTGGTTTTCTGTGTAGTGTCGTGTGGGTCATTTGTTGTCCTTATTATTTTGGCCATTGCATTGTCTGTTCTTTGAATTACGTCTTCTGATTACCACTTTAGTATCTTCAAATTGTTCTTACATTCGATGAGATGATAATGATGTTCGCTTTGTGTACATATATTTGTTACGGAAAGTTAATATACTATAAAACAATCGTGAATTTTAAAAGTTGCGGTAATGTAATACGCACGCCTAGATTGAACACACTCCACCCAAAACCTTGGATCCGTGCCTGAGATGTCAAAGAAATTTCTTTTTAAAATATATTCTTTTTACTGATATATGTTCAAGACGTCCGATAATTTTATTACAGGACGAAGTTCCAGAGGAACACAGAGAAAGTAAGTTTAAATTACTTAAAAATAAAAAATAAATTAAATATATTTCCTTGTACTTACCTGATGAACATCACAACAGTACAATTCCAGTTCAAATTGTGATGGCTTACATGGCAACAGAATAAAACGTGTTTGCTGCAATTCAGTGCCGGATACTTAAGTAGCAAAAGTAGTACATGTACATGCTACAGGCCCCACATTTTAGATATAAATAATATTATTACATATCTGTCTGTATAGCAAATGGGAAAAATGAATTATCATACTATACAAGTAAATATTTTATGATTTAATATTTATGTGGATTTTTTAAAAGTTAGGACCCCTTCATAACATATGCTATATGCCCCACACTAGCTTCAACCGGCATTGTACACCTAAACAAATTGTGGGACGCAAAGCAAAATAATATAAATTAAGGTATACCAGATAAGGAGAGGGAGTTTTAAGTTGGTGGTTTAATAAACCTGAGGGGGGGGTTATTGTGCTTAACGTTAACGTCATTTTCAACAATATTTCAGTTATATCAGTTTTATTGGTGGAGGAAACCAGGGTACCCGGAGATAACCACCGACCTGCTGCAGTTGTAATTCCAACTACCATACGATAATGACCACGGCGGTTTAACGAAGTAAACTTACGATCAATAACATACATCCTAGCATTAGGCATTTGATCTATTCACGTGAATCCGTGAATAATCGGCGCCGAGTGAATGAGCGATTGTTGTTCTTGCCAGGTAGTCGATTTTATATCTTTGTCAAGGCGAGAACAAGTTACTTTTTGATGAAATGATGATATCTGTTGTGTATTAGACTAATACACCGAATTGGATTTTTAAAGTATTAGCTCACTGAAACAACAGTCCCGCGATAGCAATATTGTTTCACTTGAACACATCATCCTGACTCCTAGCCAACCTTCACTTGTTACTACTTAAAGAAACGTTTGAAGATACCAAAGGGTTAATTAGAAGTCGTAGATTGACGAACAGCCAATACAATGACCAAAAGATACCAAAGGGTTAATCAGAAGTCGTAGATTGAAGGACAGCCAATACAATGACCAAAAGATACCAAAGGGTTAATCGTCGTAGATTGAAGGACAGTCAATACAATGACCAAAAGACACCAAAGGGTTAATCGTCGTAGATTGAAGGACAACCAATACAATGACCAAAAGATACCAAAGGATTAATCGTCGTAGATTTAAGGACAGCCAATACAATGACCACAAGATACCAAAGGGTTAATCAGAAGTCATAGATTGCAGGACAGCCAATACAATGACCACAAGATACCAAAGGGTTAATCAGAAGTCATAGATTACAGGACAACCAATACAATGACCACAAGATACCAAAGGGTTAATCAGAAGTCGTAGATTGAAGGACAGCCAATACAATGAACAAAAGATACCAAAGGGTTAATCATCGTAGATTGAAGGACAACCAATACAATGACCAAAAGATACCAAAGGGTTAATCGTCGTAGATTGAGGTACAGCCAATACAATGAACAAAAGATACCAAAGGGGTAATCAGAAGTCGTAGATTGAAGGACAGCCAATACAATGACCACAATATACCAAATGGTTAATCAGAAGTCGTAGATTGAAGGACAGCCAATACAATGACCACAAGATACCAAATGGTTAATCAGAAGTCGTAGATTGAAGGACAACCAATACAATGACCACAAGATACCAAAGGGTTAATCAGAAGTCGTAGATTGAAGGACAGCCAATACAATGACCAAAAGATACCAAAGAGTTAATCAGAAGTCGTAGATTGAAGGACAGCCAATACAATGAACAAAAGATACCAAAGAGTTAATCGTCGTAGAGTGAAGGACAGCCAATACAATGACCACAAGATACCAAAGGGTTAATCAGAAGTCATAGATTGCAGGACAGCCAATACAATGACCACAAGATACCAAAGGGTTAATCATCGTAGATTGAAGGACAACCAATACAATGACCAAAAGATACCAAAGGGTTAATCAGAAGTCGTAGATTGCAGGACAGCCAATACAATGACCACAAGATACCAAAGGGTTAATCATCGTAGATTGAAGGACAACCAATACAATGACCAAAAGATACCAAAGAGGTAATCAGAAGTCGTAGATTGAAGGACAGCCAATACAATGAACAAAAGATACCAAAGAGTTAATCGTCGTAGAATGAAGGACAGCCAATACAATGACCACAAGATACCAAAGGGTTAATCAGAAGTCATAGATTACAGGACAGCCAATACAATGACCACAAGATACCAAAGGGTTAATCATCGTAGATTGAAGGACAACCAATACAATGACCAAAAGATACCAAAGGGTTAATCGTCGTAGATTGAAGTACAGCCAATACAATGAACAAAAGATACCAAAGGGGTAATCAGAAGTCGTAGATTGAAGGACAGCCAATACAATGACCACAATATACCAAAGGGTTAATCAGAAGTCGTAGATTGACGGACAGCCAATACGATGACCACAAGATACCAAAGGGGTAATCAGAAATCGTAGATTGAAGGACAATCAATACAATGACCACAAGATACCAAAGGGTTAATCAGAAGTCGTAGATTGAAGGACAGCCAATACAATGACCACAAGATACCAAATGGTTAATCAGAAGTCGTAGATTGAAGGACAACCAATATAATGACCAAAAGATACCAAAGGGTTAATCAGAAGTCGTAGATTAAAGGACAGCCAATACAATGACCACAAGATACCAAAGAGTTAATCAGAAGTCGTAGATTGAAGGACAGCCAATACAATGAACAAAAGATACCAAAAAGTTAATCGTCGTAGATTGAAGGACAGCCAATACAATGACCACAAGATACCAAAGGGTTAATCAGAAGTCATAGATTGCAGGACAGCCAATACAATGACCACAAGATACCAAAGGGTTAATCATCGTAGATTGAAGGACAACCAATACAATGACCAAAAGATACCAAAGGGTTAATCAGAAGTCGTAGATTGCAGGACAGCCAATACAATGACCACAAGATACCAAAGGGTTAATCATCGTAGATTGAAGGACAACCAATACAATGACCAAAAGATACCAAAGAGTTAATCAGAAGTCGTAGATTGAAGGACAGCCAATACAATGAACAAAAGATACCAAAGAGTTAATCATCGTAGAATGAAGGACAGCCAATACAATGACCACAAGATACCAAATGGTTAATCAGAAGTCATAGATTACAGGACAGCCAATACAATGACCACAAGATACCAAAGGGTTAATCAGAAGTCATAGATTACAGGACAGCCAATACAATGACCACAAGATACCAAAGGGTTAATCATCGTAGATTGAAGGACAACCAATACAATGACCAAAAGATACCAAAGGGTTAATCGTCGTAGATTGAAGTACAACCAATACAATGAACAAAAGATACCAAAGGGGTAATCAGAAGTCGTAGATTGAAGGACAGCCAATACAATGACCACAATATACAAAAGGGTTAATCAGAAGTCGTAGATTGACGGACAGCCAATACGATGACCACAAGATACCAAAGGGGTAATCAGAAATCGTGGATTGAAGGACAACCAATACAATGACCACAAGATACCAAAGGGTTAATCAGAAGTCGTAGATTGAAGGACAGCCAATACAATGACCACAAGATACCAAATGGTTAATCAGAAGTCGTAGATTGAAGGACTGCCAATACAATGACCACAAGATACCAAAGGGTTAATCAGAAGTCGTAGATTGAAGGACAACCAATACAATGACCAAAAGATACCAAAGGGTTAATCAGAAGTCGTAGATTGAAGGACAGCCAATACAATGACCAAAAGATACCAAAGAGTTAATCAGAAGTCGTAGATTGAAGGACAGCCAATACAATGAACAAAAGATACCAAAGAGTTAATCGTCGTAGATTGAAGGACAGCCAATACAATGACCACAAGATACCAAAGGGTTAATCAGAAGTCATAGATTGCAGGACAGCCAATACAATGACCACAAGATACCAAAGGGTTAATCAGAAGTCATAGATTACAGGACAGCCAATACAATGACCACAAGATACCAAAGGGTTAATCATCGTAGATTGAAGGACAACCAATACAATGACCAAAAGATACCAAAGGGTTAATCGTCGTAGATTGAAGTACAGCCAATACAATGAACAAAAGATACCAAAGGGGTAATCAGAAGTCGTAGATTGAAGGACAGCCAATACAATGACCACAATATACCAAAAGGTTAATCAGAAGTCGTAGATTGACGGACAGCCAATACGATGACCAAAAGATACCAAAGGGGTAATCAGAAATCGTAGATTGAAGGACAACCAATACAATGACCACAAGATACCAAAGGGTTAATCAGAAGTCGTAGATTGAAGGACAGCCAATACAATGACCACAATATACCAAATGGTTAATCAGAAGTCGTAGATTGAAGGACAACCAATACAATGACCAAAAGATACCAAAGGGTTAATCAGAAATCGTAGATTGAAGGACAGCCAATACAATGAACAAAAATACCAAAGGGTTAATCAGAAGTCGTAGATTGCAGGACAGCCAATACAATGAACAAAAAATACCAAAGGGTTAATCAGAAATCGTAGATTACAGGACAGCCAATACAATGATCACAATATACCAAAGAGTTAATCAGAAGTCGTAGATTGAAGGACAGCCAATACAATGACCACAAGATACCAAAGGGTTAATCAGAAGTCGTAGATTGAAGGACTGCCAATACAATGACCACAAGATACCAAAGAGTTAATCAGAAGTCGTAGATTGAAGGACATCCACTACAATGAACAAAAGATACCAAAGGGTTAATCAGAAGTCGTAGATTGACGGACAGCCAATACAATGACCAAAAGATACCAAAGGGTTAATCAGAAGTCGTAGATTGAAGGACAGCCAATACAATGACCACAAGATACCAAAGAGTTAATCAGAAGTCGTAGATTGATGGACATCCACTACAATGACCAAAAGATACCAAAGGGTTAATCAGAAGTCGTAGATTGAAGGACTGCCAATACAATGACCACAAGATACCAAAGAGTTAATCAGAAGTCGTAGATTGATAGACAACCAATGCAATGACCACAAAATACCAAAGGGTTAATCAGAAGTCATAGATTGAAGGACAGCCAATACAATGACCACAAGATACCAAAGAGTTAATCAGAAGTCGTAGATTGATGGACAGCCAATACAATGACCACAAGATACCAAATGGTTAATCAGAAGTCGTAGATTGATAGACAACCAATGCAATGACCACAAAATACCAAAGGGTTAATCAGAAGTCATAGATTGAAGGACAGCCAATACAATGACCAAAAGATACCAAAGGGTTAATCAGAAGTCGTAGATTGAAGGACAGCCAATACAATGACCACAAGATACCAAAGAGTTAATCAGAAGTCATAGATTGAAGGACAGCCAATACAATGACCAAAAGATACCAAAGGGTTAATCAGAAGTCGTAGATTGAAGGACAGCCAATACAATGACCAAAAGATACCAAAGGGTTAATCAGAAATCGTAGATTGAAGTACAGCAAATACAATGACCACAAGATACCAAAGGGTTAATCAGAAATCGTAGATTGAAGGACAGCCAATACAATGACCAAAAGATACCAAATGGTTAATCAGAAGTCGTAGATTGATGTATAGCCAATGCAATGACCACAAAATACCAAAGGGTTAATCAGAAGTCGTAGATTGATGGACATCCAATACAATGACCACAAGATACCAAAGGGTTAATCAGAAGTCGTAGAATGAAGGACAGCCAATACAATGACCAGAAGATACCAAAGAGTTAATCAGAAGTCGTAGATTGAAGGACAGCCAATACAATGACCACAAGATACCAAAGGGTTAATCGGAAGTCGTAGAATGAAGGACAGCCAATACAATGACCACAAGATACCAAAGGGTTAATCAGAAGTCGTAGAATGAAGAACAGCCAATACAATGACCACAAGATACCAAAGAGTTAATCAGAAGTCGTAGAATGAAGGACAGCCAATACAATGACCACATGATACCAAAGGGTTAATCATCGTAGATTGAAGGACAACCAATACAATGACCAAAAGATACCAAAGGGTTAATCGTCGTAGATTGAAGCACAGCCAATACAATGAACAAAAGATACCAAAGGGGTAATCAGAAGTCGTAGATTGAAGGACATCCAATACAATGACCACAATATACCAAAAGGTTAATCAGAAGTCGTAGATTGACGGACAGCCAATACGATGACCAAAAGATACCAAAGGGGTAATCAGAAATCGTAGATTGAAGGACAACCAATACAATGACCACAAGATACCAAAGGGTTAATCAGAAGTCATAGATTACAGGACAGCCAATACAATGACCACAAGATACCAAAGGGTTAATCAGAAGTCGTAGATTGAAGGACAGCCAATACAATGAACAAAAGATACCAAAGGGTTAATCATCGTAGATTGAAGGACAACCAATACAATGACCAAAAGATACCAAAGGGTTAATCGTCGTAGATTGAAGTACAGCCAATACAATGAACAAAAGATACCAAAGGGGTAATCAGAAGTCGTAGATTGAAGGACAGCCAATACAATGACCACAATATACCAAATGGTTAATCAGAAGTCGTAGATTGAAGGACAGCCAATACAATGACCACAAGATACCAAATGGTTAATCAGAAGTCGTAGATTGAAGGACAACCAATACAATGACCAAAAGATACCAAAGGGTTAATCAGAAGTCGTAGATTGAAGGACAGCCAATACAATGACCAAAAGATACCAAAGAGTTAATCAGAAGTCGTAGATTGAAGGACAGCCAATACAATGAACAAAAGATACCAAAGAGTTAATCGTCGTAGAGTGAAGGACAGCCAATACAATGACCACAAGATACCAAAGGGTTAATCAGAAGTCATAGATTGCAGGGCAGCCAACACAATGACCACAAGATACCAAAGGGTTAATCATCGTAGATTGAAGGACAACCAATACAATGACCAAAAGATACCAAAGGGTTAATCAGAAGTCGTAGATTGCAGGACAGGCAATACAATGACCACAAGATACCAAAGGGTTAATCATCGTAGATTGAAGGACAACCAATACAATGACCAAAAGATACCAAAGAGGTAATCAGAAGTCGTAGATTGAAGGACAGCCAATACAATGAACAAAAGATACCAAAGAGTTAATCGTCGTAGAATGAAGGACAGCCAATACAATGACCACAAGATACCAAAGGGTTAATCAGAAGTCATAGATTACAGGACAGCCAATACAATGACCACAAGATACCAAAGGGTTAATCATCGTAGATTGAAGGACAACCAATACAATGACCAAAAGATACCAAAGGGTTAATCGTCGTAGATTGAAGTACAGCCAATACAATGAACAAAAGATACCAAAGGGGTAATCAGAAGTCGTAGATTGAAGGACAGCCAATACAATGACCACAATATACCAAATGGTTAATCAGAAGTCGTAGATTGACGGACAGCCAATACGATGACCACAAGATACCAAAGGGGTAATCAGAAATCGTAGATTGAAGGACAACCAATACAATGACCACAAGATACCAAAGGGTTAATCAGAAGTCGTAGATTGAAGGACAGCCAATACAATGACCACAAGATACCAAATGGTTAATCAGAAGTCGTAGATTGAAGGACAACCAATATAATGACCAAAAGATACCAAAGGGTTAATCAGAAGTCGTAGATTAAAGGACAGCCAATACAATGACCACAAGATACCAAAGAGTTAATCAGAAGTCGTAGATTGAAGGACAGCCAATACAATGAACAAAAGATACCAAAGAGTTAATCGTCGTAGATTGAAGGACAGCCAATACAATGACCACAAGATACCAAAGGGTTAATCAGAAGTCATAGATTGCAGGACAGCCAATACAATGACCACAAGATACCAAAGGGTTAATCATCGTAGATTGAAGGACAACCAATACAATGACCAAAAGATACCAAAGGGTTAATCAGAAGTCGTAGATTGCAGGACAGCCAATACAATGACCACAAGATACCAAAGGGTTAATCATCGTAGATTGAAGGACAACCAATACAATGACCAAAAGATACCAAAGAGTTAATCAGAAGTCGTAGATTGAAGGACAGCCAATACAATGAACAAAAGATACCAAAGAGTTAATCATCGTAGAATGAAGGACAGCCAATACAATGACCACAAGATACCAAATGGTTAATCAGAAGTCATAGATTACAGGACAGCCAATACAATGACCACAAGATACCAAAGGGTTAATCAGAAGTCATAGATTACAGGACAGCCAATACAATGACCACAAGATACCAAAGGGTTAATCATCGTAGATTGAAGGACAACCAATACAATGACCAAAAGATACCAAAGGGTTAATCGTCGTAGATTGAAGTACAACCAATACAATGAACAAAAGATACCAAAGGGGTAATCAGAAGTCGTAGATTGAAGGACAGCCAATACAATGACCACAATATACAAAAGGGTTAATCAGAAGTCGTAGATTGACGGACAGCCAATACGATGACCACAAGATACCAAAGGGGTAATCAGAAATCGTGGATTGAAGGACAACCAATACAATGACCACAAGATACCAAAGGGTTAATCAGAAGTCGTAGATTGAAGTACAGCCAATACAATGACCACAAGATACCAAATGGTTAATCAGAAGTCGTAGATTGAAGGACTGCCAATACAATGACCACAAGATACCAAAGGGTTAATCAGAAGTCGTAGATTGAAGGACAACCAATACAATGACCAAAAGATACCAAAGGGTTAATCAGAAGTCGTAGATTGAAGGACAGCCAATACAATGACCAAAAGATACCAAAGAGTTAATCAGAAGTCGTAGATTGAAGGACAGCCAATACAATGAACAAAAGATACCAAAGAGTTAAACGTCGTAGATTGAAGGACAGCCAATACAATGACCACAAGATACCAAAGGGTTAATCAGAAGTCATAGATTGCAGGACAGCCAATACAATGACCACAAGATACCAAAGGGTTAATCAGAAGTCATAGATTACAGGACAGCCAATACAATGACCACAAGATACCAAAGGGTTAATCATCGTAGATTGAAGGACAACCAATACAATGACCAAAAGATACCAAAGGGTTAATCGTCGTAGATTGAAGTACAGCCAATACAATGAACAAAAGATACCAAAGGGGTAATCAGAAGTCGTAGATTGAAGGACAGCCAATACAATGACCACAATATACCAAAAGGTTAATCAGAAGTCGTAGATTGACGGACAGCCAATACGATGACCAAAAGATACCAAAGGGGTAATCAGAAATCGTAGATTGAAGGACAACCAATACAATGACCACCAGATACCAAAGGGTTAATCAGAAGTCGTAGATTGAAGGACAGCCAATACAATGACCACAATATACCAAATGGTTAATCAGAAGTCGTAGATTGAAGGACAACCAATACAATGACCAAAAGATACCAAAGGGTTAATCAGAAATCGTAGATTGAAGGACAGCCAATACAATGAACAAAAAATACCAAAGGGTTAATCAGAAGTCGTAGATTGCAGGACAGCCAATACAATGAACAAAAAATACCAAAGGGTTAATCAGAAATCGTAGATTACAGGACAGCCAATACAATGATCACAAGATACCAAAGAGTTAATCAGAAGTCGTAGATTGAAGGACAGCCAATACAATGACCACAAGATACCAAAGGGTTAATCAGAAGTCGTAGATTGAAGGACTGCCAATACAATGACCACAAGATACCAAAGAGTTAATCAGAAGTCGTAGATTGAAGGACATCCACTACAATGAACAAAAGATACCAAAGGGTTAATCAGAAGTCGTAGATTGACGGACAGCCAATACAATGACCAAAAGATACCAAAGGGTTAATCAGAAGTCGTAGATTGAAGGACAGCCAATACAATGACCACAAGATACCAAAGAGTTAATCAGAAGTCGTAGATTGATGGACATCCACTACAATGACCAAAAGATACCAAAGGGTTAATCAGAAGTCGTAGATTGAAGGACTGCCAATACAATGACCACAAGATACCAAAGAGTTAATCAGAAGTCGTAGATTGATAGACAACCAATGCAATGACCACAAAATACCAAAGGGTTAATCAGAAGTCATAGATTGAAGGACAGCCAATACAATGACCACAAGATACCAAAGAGTTAATCAGAAGTCGTAGATTGATGGACAGCCAATACAATGACCACAAGATACCAAATGGTTAATCAGAAGTCGTAGATTGATAGACAACCAATGCAATGACCACAAAATACCAAAGGGTTAATCAGAAGTCATAGATTGAAGGACAGCCAATACAATGACCAAAAGATACCAAAGGGTTAATCAGAAGTCGTAGATTGAAGGACAGCCAATACAATGACCACAAGATACCAAAGAGTTAATCAGAAGTCATAGATTGAAGGACAGCCAATACAATGACCAAAAGATACCAAAGGGTTAATGAGAAGTCGTAGATTGAAGGACAGCCAATACAATGACCAAAAGATACCAAAGGGTTAATCAGAAGTCGTAGATTAAAGGACAGCCAATACAATGACCACAAGATACCAAAGAGTTAATCAGAAGTCGTAGATTGAAGGACAGCCAATACAATGAACAAAAGATACCAAAGAGTTAATCGTCGTAGATTGAAGGACAGCCAATACAATGACCACAAGATACCAAAGGGTTAATCAGAAGTCATAGATTGCAGGACAGCCAATACAATGACCACAAGATACCAAAGGGTTAATCATCGTAGATTGAAGGACAACCAATACAATGACCAAAAGATACCAAAGGGTTAATCAGAAGTCGTAGATTGCAGGACAGCCAATACAATGACCACAAGATACCAAAGGGTTAATCATCGTAGATTGAAGGACAACCAATACAATGACCAAAAGATACCAAAGAGTTAATCAGAAGTCGTAGATTGAAGGACAGCCAATACAATGAACAAAAGATACCAAAGAGTTAATCAGAAGTCGTAGATTGAAGGACAGCCAATACAATGAACAAAAGATACCAAAGAGTTAATCATCGTAGAATGAAGGACAGCCAATACAATGACCACAAGATACCAAATGGTTAATCAGAAGTCATAGATTACAGGACAGCCAATACAATGACCACAAGATACCAAAGGGTTAATCAGAAGTCATAGATTACAGGACAGCCAATACAATGACCACAAGATACCAAAGGGTTAATCATCGTAGATTGAAGGACAACCAATACAATGACCAAAAGATACCAAAGGGTTAATCGTCGTAGATTGAAGTACAACCAATACAATGAACAAAAGATACCAAAGGGGTAATCAGAAGTCGTAGATTGAAGGACAGCCAATACAATGACCACAATATACAAAAGGGTTAATCAGAAGTCGTAGATTGACGGACAGCCAATACGATGACCACAAGGTACCAAAGGGGTAATCAGAAATCGTGGATTGAAGGACAACCAATACAATGACCACAAGATACCAAAGGGTTAATCAGAAGTCGTAGATTGAAGGACAGCCAATACAATGACCACAAGATACCAAATGGTTAATCAGAAGTCGTAGATTGAAGGACTGCCAATACAATGACCACAAGATACCAAAGGGTTAATCAGAAGTCGTAGATTGAAGGACAACCAATACAATGACCAAAAGATACCAAAGGGTTAATCAGAAGTCGTAGATTGAAGGACAGCCAATACAATGACCAAAAGATACCAAAGAGTTAATCAGAAGTCGTAGATTGAAGGACAGCCAATACAATGAACAAAAGATACCAAAGAGTTAATCGTCGTAGATTGAAGGACAGCCAATACAATGACCACAAGATACCAAAGGGTTAATCAGAAGTCATAGATTGCAGGACAGCCAATACAATGACCACAAGATACCAAAGGGTTAATCAGAAGTCATAGATTACAGGACAGCCAATACAATGACCACAAGATACCAAAGGGTTAATCATCGTAGATTGAAGGACAACCAATACAATGACCAAAAGATACCAAAGGGTTAATCGTCGTAGATTGAAGTACAGCCAATACAATGAACAAAAGATACCAAAGGGGTAATCAGAAGTCGTAGATTGAAGGACAGCCAATACAATGACCACAATATACCAAAAGGTTAATCAGAAGTCGTAGATTGACGGACAGCCAATACGATGACCAAAAGATACCAAAGGGGTAATCAGAAATCGTAGATTGAAGGACAACCAATACAATGACCACAAGATACCAAAGGGTTAATCAGAAGTCGTAGATTGAAGGACAGCCAATACAATGACCACAATATACCAAATGGTTAATCAGAAGTCGTAGATTGAAGGACAACCAATACAATGACCAAAAGATACCAAAGGGTTAATCAGAAATCGTAGATTGAAGGACAGCCAATACAATGAACAAAAAATACCAAAGGGTTAATCAGAAGTCGTAGATTGCAGGACAGCCAATACAATGAACAAAAAATACCAAAGGGTTAATCAGAAATCGTAGATTACAGGACAGCCAATACAATGATCACAAGATACCAAAGAGTTAATCAGAAGTCGTAGATTGAAGGACAGCCAATACAATGACCACAAGATACCAAAGGGTTAATCAGAAGTCGTAGATTGAAGGACTGCCAATACAATGACCACAAGATACCAAAGAGTTAATCAGAAGTCGTAGATTGAAGGACATCCACTACAATGAACAAAAGATACCAAAGGGTTAATCAGAAGTCGTAGATTGAAGGACAGCCAATACAATGACCAAAAGATACCAAAGGGTTAATCAGAAGTCGTAGATTGAAGGACAGCCAATACAATGACCACAAGATACCAAAGAGTTAATCAGAAGTCGTAGATTGATGGACATCCACTACAATGACCAAAAGATACCAAAGGGTTAATCAGAAGTCGTAGATTGAAGGACTGCCAATACAATGACCACAAGATACCAAAGAGTTAATCAGAAGTCGTAGATTGATAGACAACCAATGCAATGACCACAAAATACCAAAGGGTTAATCAGAAGTCATAGATTGAAGGACAGCCAATACAATGACCACAAGATACCAAAGAGTTAATCAGAAGTCGTAGATTGATGGACAGCCAATACAATGACCACAAGATACCAAATGGTTAATCAGAAGTCGTAGATTGATAGACAACCAATGCAATGACCACAAAATACCAAAGGGTTAATCAGAAGTCATAGATTGAAGGACAGCCAATACAATGACCAAAAGATACCAAAGGGTTAATCAGAAGTCGTAGATTGAAGGACAGCCAATACAATGACCACAAGATACCAAAGAGTTAATCAGAAGTCATAGATTGAAGGACAGCCAATACAATGACCAAAAGATACCAAAGGGTTAATCAGAAGTCGTAGATTGAAGGACAGCCAATACAATGACCAAAAGATACCAAAGGGTTAATCAGAAATCGTAGATTGAAGTACAGCAAATACAATGACCACAAGATACCAAAGGGTTAATCAGAAATCGTAGATTGAAGGACAGCCAATACAATGACCAAAAGATACCAAATGGTTAATCAGAAGTCGTAGATTGATGTATAGCCAATGCAATGACCACAAAATACCAAAGGGTTAATCAGAAGTCGTAGATTGATGGACATCCAATACAATGACCACAAGATACCAAAGGGTTAATCAGAAGTCGTAGAATGAAGGACAGCCAATACAATGACCAGAAGATACCAAAGAGTTAATCAGAAGTCGTAGATTGAAGGACAGCCAATACAATGACCACAAGATACCAAAGGGTTAATCGGAAGTCGTAGAATGAAGGACAGCCAATACAATGACCACAAGATACCAAAGGGTTAATCAGAAGTCGTAGAATGAAGGACAGCCAATACAATGACCACAAGATACCAAAGGGTTAATCAGAAGTCGTAGAATGAAGAACAGCCAATACAATGACCACAAGATACCAAAGAGTTAATCAGAAGTCGTAGAATGAAGGACAGCCAATACAATGACCACATGATACCAAAGGGTTAATCATCGTAGATTGAAGGACAACCAATACAATGACCAAAAGATACCAAAGGGTTAATCGTCGTAGATTGAAGCACAGCCAATACAATGAACAAAAGATACCAAAGGGGTAATCAGAAGTCGTAGATTGAAGGACATCCAATACAATGACCACAATATACCAAAAGGTTAATCAGAAGTCGTAGATTGACGGACAGCCAATACGATGACCAAAAGATACCAAAGGGGTAATCAGAAATCGTAGATTGAAGGACAACCAATACAATGACCACAAGATACCAAAGGGTTAATCAGAAGTCGTAGATTGAAGGACAGCCAATACAATGAACAAAAGATACCAAAGGGTTAATCATCGTAGATTGAAGGACAACCAATACAATGACCAAAAGATACCAAAGGGTTAATCGTCGTAGATTGAAGTACAGCCAATACAATGAACAAAAGATACCAAAGGGGTAATCAGAAGTCGTAGATTGAAGGACAGCCAATACAATGACCACAATATACCAAATGGTTAATCAGAAGTCGTAGATTGAAGGACAGCCAATACAATGACCACAAGATACCAAATGGTTAATCAGAAGTCGTAGATTGAAGGACAACCAATACAATGACCAAAAGATACCAAAGGGTTAATCAGAAGTCGTAGATTGAAGGACAGCCAATACAATGACCAAAAGATACCAAAGAGTTAATCAGAAGTCGTAGATTGAAGGACAGCCAATACAATGACCACAAGATACCAAAGGGTTAATCAGAAGTCATAGATTGCAGGGCAGCCAACACAATGACCACAAGATACCAAAGGGTTAATCATCGTAGATTGAAGGACAACCAATACAATGACCAAAAGATACCAAAGGGTTAATCAGAAGTCGTAGATTGCAGGACAGCCAATACAATGACCACAAGATACCAAAGGGTTAATCATCGTAGATTGAAGGACAACCAATACAATGACCAAAAGATACCAAAGAGGTAATCAGAAGTCGTAGATTGAAGGACAGCCAATACAATGAACAAAAGATACCAAAGAGTTAATCGTCGTAGAATGAAGGACAGCCAATACAATGACCACAAGATACCAAAGGGTTAATCAGAAGTCATAGATTACAGGACAGCCAATACAATGACCACAAGATACCAAAGGGTTAATCATCGTAGATTGAAGGACAACCAATACAATGACCAAAAGATACCAAAGGGTTAATCGTCGTAGATTGAAGTACAGCCAATACAATGAACAAAAGATACCAAAGGGGTAATCAGAAGTCGTAGATTGAAGGACAGCCAATACAATGACCACAATATACCAAATGGTTAATCAGAAGTCGTAGATTGACGGACAGCCAATACGATGACCACAAGATACCAAAGGGGTAATCAGAAATCGTAGATTGAAGGACAACCAATACAATGACCACAAGATACCAAAGGGTTAATCAGAAGTCGTAGATTGAAGGACAGCCAATACAATGACCACAAGATACCAAATGGTTAATCAGAAGTCGTAGATTGAAGGACAACCAATATAATGACCAAAAGATACCAAAGGGTTAATCAGAAGTCGTAGATTAAAGGACAGCCAATACAATGACCACAAGATACCAAAGAGTTAATCAGAAGTCGTAGATTGAAGGACAGCCAATACAATGAACAAAAGATACCAAAGAGTTAATCGTCGTAGATTGAAGGACAGCCAATACAATGACCACAAGATACCAAAGGGTTAATCAGAAGTCATAGATTGCAGGACAGCCAATACAATGACCACAAGATACCAAAGGGTTAATCATCGTAGATTGAAGGACAACCAATACAATGACCAAAAGATACCAAAGGGTTAATCAGAAGTCGTAGATTGCAGGACAGCCAATACAATGACCACAAGATACCAAAGGGTTAATCATCGTAGATTGAAGGACAACCAATACAATGACCAAAAGATACCAAAGAGTTAATCAGAAGTCGTAGATTGAAGGACAGCCAATACAATGAACAAAAGATACCAAAGAGTTAATCATCGTAGAATGAAGGACAGCCAATACAATGACCACAAGATACCAAATGGTTAATCAGAAGTCATAGATTACAGGACAGCCAATACAATGACCACAAGATACCAAAGGGTTAATCAGAAGTCATAGATTACAGGACAGCCAATACAATGACCACAAGATACCAAAGGGTTAATCATCGTAGATTGAAGGACAACCAATACAATGACCAAAAGATACCAAAGGGTTAATCGTCGTAGATTGAAGTACAACCAATACAATGAACAAAAGATACCAAAGGGGTAATCAGAAGTCGTAGATTGAAGGACAGCCAATACAATGACCACAATATACAAAAGGGTTAATCAGAAGTCGTAGATTGACGGACAGCCAATACGATGACCACAAGATACCAAAGGGGTAATCAGAAATCGTGGATTGAAGGACAACCAATACAATGACCACAAGATACCAAAGGGTTAATCAGAAGTCGTAGATTGAAGTACAGCCAATACAATGACCACAAGATACCAAATGGTTAATCAGAAGTCGTAGATTGAAGGACTGCCAATACAATGACCACAAGATACCAAAGGGTTAATCAGAAGTCGTAGATTGAAGGACAACCAATACAATGACCAAAAGATACCAAAGGGTTAATCAGAAGTCGTAGATTGAAGGACAGCCAATACAATGACCAAAAGATACCAAAGAGTTAATCAGAAGTCGTAGATTGAAGGACAGCCAATACAATGAACAAAAGATACCAAAGAGTTAAACGTCGTAGATTGAAGGACAGCCAATACAATGACCACAAGATACCAAAGGGTTAATCAGAAGTCATAGATTGCAGGACAGCCAATACAATGACCACAAGATACCAAAGGGTTAATCAGAAGTCATAGATTACAGGACAGCCAATACAATGACCACAAGATACCAAAGGGTTAATCATCGTAGATTGAAGGACAACCAATACAATGACCAAAAGATACCAAAGGGTTAATCGTCGTAGATTGAAGTACAGCCAATACAATGAACAAAAGATACCAAAGGGGTAATCAGAAGTCGTAGATTGAAGGACAGCCAATACAATGACCACAATATACCAAAAGGTTAATCAGAAGTCGTAGATTGACGGACAGCCAATACGATGACCAAAAGATACCAAAGGGGTAATCAGAAATCGTAGATTGAAGGACAACCAATACAATGACCACCAGATACCAAAGGGTTAATCAGAAGTCGTAGATTGAAGGACAGCCAATACAATGACCACAATATACCAAATGGTTAATCAGAAGTCGTAGATTGAAGGACAACCAATACAATGACCAAAAGATACCAAAGGGTTAATCAGAAATCGTAGATTGAAGGACAGCCAATACAATGAACAAAAAATACCAAAGGGTTAATCAGAAGTCGTAGATTGCAGGACAGCCAATACAATGAACAAAAAATACCAAAGGGTTAATCAGAAATCGTAGATTACAGGACAGCCAATACAATGATCACAAGATACCAAAGAGTTAATCAGAAGTCGTAGATTGAAGGACAGCCAATACAATGACCACAAGATACCAAAGGGTTAATCAGAAGTCGTAGATTGAAGGACTGCCAATACAATGACCACAAGATACCAAAGAGTTAATCAGAAGTCGTAGATTGAAGGACATCCACTACAATGAACAAAAGATACCAAAGGGTTAATCAGAAGTCGTAGATTGACGGACAGCCAATACAATGACCAAAAGATACCAAAGGGTTAATCAGAAGTCGTAGATTGAAGGACAGCCAATACAATGACCACAAGATACCAAAGAGTTAATCAGAAGTCGTAGATTGATGGACATCCACTACAATGACCAAAAGATACCAAAGGGTTAATCAGAAGTCGTAGATTGAAGGACTGCCAATACAATGACCACAAGATACCAAAGAGTTAATCAGAAGTCGTAGATTGATAGACAACCAATGCAATGACCACAAAATACCAAAGGGTTAATCAGAAGTCATAGATTGAAGGACAGCCAATACAATGACCACAAGATACCAAAGAGTTAATCAGAAGTCGTAGATTGATGGACAGCCAATACAATGACCACAAGATACCAAATGGTTAATCAGAAGTCGTAGATTGATAGACAACCAATGCAATGACCACAAAATACCAAAGGGTTAATCAGAAGTCATAGATTGAAGGACAGCCAATACAATGACCAAAAGATACCAAAGGGTTAATCAGAAGTCGTAGATTGAAGGACAGCCAATACAATGACCACAAGATACCAAAGAGTTAATCAGAAGTCATAGATTGAAGGACAGCCAATACAATGACCAAAAGATACCAAAGGGTTAATGAGAAGTCGTAGATTGAAGGACAGCCAATACAATGACCAAAAGATACCAAAGGGTTAATCAGAAATCGTAGATTGAAGTACAGCAAATACAATGACCACAAGATACCAAAGGGTTAATCAGAAATCGTAGATTGAAGGACAGCCAATACAATGACCAAAAGATACCAAATGGTTAATCAGAAGTCGTAGATTGATGGACAGCCAATGCAATGACCACAAAATACCAAAGGGTTAATCAGAAGTCGTAGATTGATGGACATCCAATACAATGACCACAAGATACCAAAGGGTTAATCAGAAGTCGTAGAATGAAGGACAGCCAATACAATGACCAGAAGATACCAAAGAGTTAATCAGAAGTCGTAGATTGAAGGACAGCCAATACAATGACCACAAGATACCAAAGGGTTAATCGGAAGTCGTAGAATGAAGGACAGCCAATACAATGACCACAAGATACCAAAGGGTTAATCAGAAGTCGTAGAATGAAGGACAGCCAATACAATGACCACAAGATACCAAAGGGTTAATCAGAAGTCGTAGAATGAAGAACAGCCAATACAATGACCACAAGATACCAAAGAGTTAATCAGAAGTCGTAGAATGAAGGACAGCCAATACAATGACCACAAGATACCAAAGGGTTAATCAGAAGTCGTAGAATGAAGAACAGCCAATACAATGACCACAAGATACCAAAGAGTTAATCAGAAGTCGTAGAATGAAGGACAGCCAATACAATGACCACAAGATACCAAAGGGTTAATCAGAAGTCGTAGAATGAAGGACAGCCAATACAATGACCACAAGATACCAAAGGGTTAATCAGAAGTCGTAGAATGAAGAACAGCCAATACAATGACCACAAGATACCAAAGAGTTAATCAGAAGTCGTAGAATGAAGGACAGCCAATACAATGACCACAAGATACCAAAGAGTTAATCAGAAGTCGTAGAATGAAGAACAGCCAATACAATGACCACAAGATACCAAAGGGTTAATCAGAAGTCGTAGAATGAAGGACAGCCAATACAATGACCACAAGATACCAAAGGGTTAATCAGAAGTCGTAGATTGAAGGACAGCCAATACAATGACCAAAAACATGACAAAAGGACAAACAATCATCTACAAAACACTACACAGAAGACTAATGAATGAGCAGCACGAACCTCACTAAAATCTGGAGCGAACTTTGGAAGGGTTAGCAGTTGCTGCGCTATCGTCGTTAAATGAAACGAATATCTTCTGACATGGAAATTGTGTTGGCCACCAGTATGCGTAAATGAATACAGATAACATAAATAAAACATGAACTCTCGACAACACAAATGGGAAGAAAGATGAACCCAACATCGTTTTTACGTGGAACTCGTATCGTACATCACAACATGGAACTAAAAACTTGAAAACATGTAATTTGACAAAATGAATAACAGGAATCCCACATTAATACATGTAAAAAACCAGAGGCTGCTCCGAAAGGGTAAGCAATTCCTACTAAAGCGGTTCCTTGATTCATTTATGTATATTTTTAATTGGACATTTTCTTGGCAGGATTGGAGCAATTGTTTTACATGTATTGCCATCCTGACTCTGGTCTTCTTAACAAGGAAGGATTTATATCTGTATTAAGAGGTCTACACCTTGATCCTACCAACACATTTATAGAGTCAATATATGCAGAACACAACAAAGACGGTAATGGTATGTATATCAAGTATTTTCTGAACAGAAAACAAGTCATACAAAACTATTATATTAATAGCGGTAAATAGCAAACATGAAATAAATAATGGTCAGCGTTCATGTAGTATCTATTAGTCTTTCATATTTACTATTAACTGTCCAGTACAAAAAAAATGCAACCTACACCCAAAGTAATTTTATATCTCTAAATATGCTAACCTGCATAATTAGTTGTATAGGCTGATTGTAGACTTTACAAAAGATTTCGTTCCTATAAAACTCAACATACCTGTCCAGTGGTAAATATAGATTATTACATGGTATTTTTCATATCATACCCTTTATCAGCCCGAGGACATGTTATCAGCCTGAGAGCCGATAGGCTCAAGGGATGATATATGAACGAGGGATGATAAAGGGTATGATATGAAAAATAACATGTTATGATATGTTTATCATATACTTCAACAGAGGAAATAACTGATTTGTACCAAAATGTTTAGTCATTTTGGCTAGAATTAAATACATGTACATGCATAAAGATATAGAACAAGAAAATTATTGCTTTAATATACAAATCCAATAAATGCACGTTTTTGAAACTTTCAATATCATAAGAGAGAAACTGGTAGTTAATAATTTTCTATGCACATATTTTATAAAACAGTTGAATCCCACAGTTTTCCGGAAATTCACGAAGTGAACTTACGGACATTGAAGGAAAGGCATGTACTAACATTCCAGAAGCAGTTAATAAACTTGCTTTATCAGCCCGCTTGGACCATTCTTGTGAAACTGGGTGAAATAAACATGACTCCTCTTATTATTCTAAACAAAGCTCAAAGTTTTTTTACAGGGTAAAATGTTAGCTTTATCATCTACAAGTAGATGATTAACAAACTTATTGCCCTGGTTTTCTGTCAATCTCTTATTTCTGTATAAGATATTGTTTAGCTTGTTCTGGTCATGAGTATGCATGAAATATTTGCCACTTCAATCAATCAATCAATCAATCAATCAATCAATCAATCAATCAATCAATCAATCAATCAATCACTTATGACTAATGACTAACATTTGCTTTTACAGACGAAGGTATAAGTTTATATGAATTCAAATCTTGGATGAAAGATAGATGGCACAGTAAAGATGAAATGGAAACGAGGCTGTTCTCATCTCTAGAAGTGTTGTTTTCACGTTATTCTGACAATCCATCAAGTGATATGAGCAATTTAAAAGTTCCACTTAATGATCTTATGGAAGCTTTACAAAATGCTGGAAGTGAACCATTGAATAAAACGGAAGCGGACCTTATTCGAACAGAATTGTCAGCTATAGACACATCCGGAACAGGAATATTAGACGGCAAAGGTACACAAATATATACAAAATATTGTTTAGCTTAAATGAACTAATGAAATAAACCTTAAATTACTTTTCTTCAAAATATACTATCTATGGTATAGTGCAAGGCGAATTTTTTTTTTATCAACACATTTTAACTCCTTAACCTTCTGGAGTTCATCCACCGGTTTTTAGTGAGGTTCGTGTTTCTCATCTTTAGCATCCTGTGTAGTGTTTTGTTCTCCAACTTGTGACCATTGTATTGTCTGCCCTTCTTCGATTTACGGCATCTAATTATCCTTTTAGTATCCTCAAACATATCTAGCCTATTGGGTTTTAAGTTTATTGCACGAAACTATTCGATTCGATACAAATGTATGGTGTTGATTGGTTTATGATGTTTAACGTAACTTTCAACAATATTTCAGTTATATCGTGGCGGTTGTGTGTTTAAGGTTCGTAGCTTCCTCTGCTCCAGCGATATAGTGACAAGCGATAGAACAATCTCGAAACAATACAAAAACAATACACACAGAACAGCAAATTTAAACTTATGAATAGGACAAACATCATGTTGTAATAAATGATAGAAAAGCAATTTGTTTGACAGTTTTAAAATTCTGTTTCTGTGTAATTGTACTGGATAGCGTATTTTAAAGATATTTCTCTTAAGTCTATAACATAGTGTTGTACTCTTTATTTTGCTACTGCATTTCAGATTTAGTTACCTTCCTTCACGGGGAAGATGAAAACCTCTCTGCCCGAAACAGTGCGAGGCGTGGTTTGGCAACTGCTAAAAGTGAACCACGGCAACCGACACGGAGTGCTAGTGAACTAGACAGCTCAACAGGGGATCAGTATTAACATTTATCAAACAACAGTGTCATTAATATCCATAATCCACATGCTCCATAATCGAAATGCATGTATGCAAAATAGTAAAACAATGTATATATTATGTTTATTTAGTAAAACAATGTATATATATATATATTATGTTTATTTCAGACTCGTACATTATGAACCATTAAGTTTTTATTGAAATATAATTTTTTATTGAAAACTTTTTTGATTCAACCGGCAATCTTTATTTTTGTGAATAAAAGGACAGATGACGGAAACTACAAATATGTATTTAAATAACACTCTATGGAGTCTCAGAATCTAAGGCACGGCCATAGCAAAAATATTAATGAGTATTTCAAAAAATCAAAACCCGGTTAGAAAAAAGAGGAAACTAGTGAACTAAATGACAGGAAAGTTGAAATAAAAACGTCAGTGGACTCAGTTATCGTTTATATTAGTTAGTACTTGTTGATGTGGGAAGTATTTCTTGGAAAATGTAGTCCATTCTGTGGAAAGGGTGATGGTGCTTAACGCCACGTTCAACAATATTTCAGATATATCGTGGCGGTCAGATTTACTGCTGCCGCAAGTCACTGACAAACTTTATCACATAATTTTGTATCGAATAAACCTCGCCATGAGAAGGAGCTGAACTCCCAACGTTAGTGGTGAAGGCACTCATTGCATAGACAGTTGTAAATCAAACTACCATACTATCACGACCAATACGGTCTCTAGAAAGCCTTAGTAATTGAATTACGATCTAAGAGTAACATGTATACATGATTGGCTGAAATATGTCATCTTAAAATGGGAAATTGACAATGAGAACATTTAAAGTATCAACTATGTTCCAAAAACTCAGTTCTTTTTTCTATCCCTTCATTACGTCTGTTGTTTCTTGTATTCAATGTACAATGTGGCCACTGAATTTCATTAAGTAATAAAACATCATCTATATGTCACAGAGTGAAATTATAGAATTCAACTCAAGTTTTCTTTACCAATCATTGATTGGTTAAAAGAAAATCTTAGTGATATCAAGATCCAATGGGAAATCAGAAAACGTATATCGAAGAACAGACAATACAACGGGCAAAGAAAAAGGACAAAAAGAGAAACAATAATTTACAAAGCGCTGCATAGAACAACACTAACCCTATTAAAACTCTGAAAGAGTAAGCAGTTCCTTCTCCACTAGTGGCACCCGTCGTGTTCCTCTTCTTACAAACATGGTGATAAGTCATGAATGAGAAAAGGACTGTAGTATCAATAACTGTTATGAAAAACAACAATGAAAACATAATATACTAAAATGTAAGTATATATTGCACTTTCAATAACCTCAACATTCAAAATATGGAAATAAGAATGATATTTACACTACACTTGAAATATCATTTTCGGTACTACAACACTGCAGGTATTACAGGTTATAGATAATGAAAAAAAAAGAAGATTTGTAATACAAGACAGTTTATGCTATACATGTATGATGTATTTACAGTTCATAAACGTTGTAATAATTACTAAAACTAAGGTTCACCTCCTCATGAATAGGTAATCATAGCCGGCGGTTCTGTTTAGACTCTTTGGTTTTCTCCACCCAAGATCTTTAAATTATTTGGATTTCCAATCTTGTAACTTTTAGTGGTATTCCAGAAACGAGTGACCGTCGTGAGCATTAAATCAAATACTTTTAGTGGCATTCCAGAAACAAGTGACCGTCGTGAGCATTAAATCAAATACTTTTAGTGGCATTCCAGAAACAAGTGACCGTCGTGAGCATTAAATCAAATACTTTTAGTGGTATTCCAGAAACGAGTGACCGTCGCGAGCATTAAATCAAATATCTACTTTTATATTATGACATGATTTCAAATATGATTTCAAATATCAACGTGTTCAATAATATTCCTTAAAACCATCCCAATATCTAATAAACATATTAAATGTGTTAATACTCCTCAAATAGGAATAGTTGGTGTTTAGCGCCACTTTCAACAATATTTCTGTTATATCGTGGCGGTTAATTTTATTGGTGGAGGAAACCATAGTACCAGAGAAAATCACCAATCTGCCTCAAGTCACTGACAAATTTATTGGAAAGAGGAATACAAATATATCTGATCATAAAAAACAAAAAACCAAGAATGAAATCGACAGAGTGAACTCACACAATACACTTGTACCTATAATACAATGATCTGGTAATAATTACATATGCCTAAACAGCAGCAATTAGCAGTGTTTATATAAGTAGGAGAGACGGAAACACACGTCTGATTGAAAACTGGCTAAAATACCACGCAACACGTCATTTATTCAATAGGATCGAACAATTGGTACTACAACACTCCTTTAAGGTCTTTTTCGACATTTATACCCTTTAAAAGCAATAATTAGAACATAGATCTAATGTCAACACCGTTCAAAGATCCATCTGTAGTAGTATATATTGTTGTGTGATGCCTTTTTTGTTATTGAAGGTGTCCTTTTACATGTTTCGTTAGCAGCATAGTTTTGGTATGGTACTACTTGTCTATATATTGTACATGTACTTACGATAGTTAAAGAGACGAGCTTGTCTGACAGCCTGCTAACTGTTAGCAGCATAGTTTTGGTATGGTACTACTTGTCTAGATATTGTACATGTACTTACGATAGTTAAAGAGACGAGCTTGTCTGACAGCTTGCTAACTGTTAGCAGCATAGTTTTGGTATGGTACTACTTGTCTATATATTGTACATGTACTTACGATAGTTAAAGAGACGAGCTTGTCTGACAGCCTGGTAACTGTTAGCAGCATAGTTTTGATATGGTACTACTTGTCTATATATTGTACATGTACTTACGATAGTTAAAGAGACGAGCTTGTCTGACAGCCTGGTAACTGTTAACAGCATAGTTTTGGTATGGTACTACTTGTCTAGATATTGTACATGTACTTACGATAGTTAAAGAGACGAGCTTGTCTGACAGCTTGCTAACTGTTAGCAGCATAGTTTTGGTATGGTACTACTTGTCTATATATTGTACATGTACTTACGATAGTTAAAGAGACGAGCTTGTCTGACAGCCTGGTAACTGTTAGCAGCATAGTTTTGATATGGTACTACTTGTCTATATATTGTACATGTACTTACGATAGTTAAAGAGACGAGCTTGTCTGACAGCCTGGTAACTGTTAGCAGCATAGTTTTTGGTATGGTACTACTTGTCTATATATTGTACATGTACTTACGATAGTTAAAGAGACGAGCTTGTCTGACAGCCTGGTAACTGTTAGCAGCATAGTTTTGGTATGGTACTACTTGTCTATATATTGTACATGTACTTACGATAGTTAAAGAGACGAGCTTGTCTGACAGCCTGGTAACTGTTAGCAGCATAGTTTTTGGTATGGTACTACTTGTCTATATATTGTACATGTACTTACGATAGTTAAAGAGACGAGCTTGTCTGACAGCTTGCTAACTGTTAGCAGCATAGTTTTGGTATGGTACTACTTGTCTATATATTGTACATGTACTTACGATAGTTAAAGAGACGAGCTTGTCTGACAGCCTGGTAACTGTTAGCAGCATAGGTTTGGTATGGTACTACTTGTCTATATATTGTACATGTACTTACGATAGTTAAAGAGACGAGCTTGTCTGACAGCCTGGTAACTGTTAGCAGCATAGTTTTGATATGGTACTACTTGTCTATATATTGTACATGTACTTACGATAGTTAAAGAGACGAGCTTGTCTGACAGCCTGGTAACTGTTAGCAGCATAGTTTTTGGTATGGTACTACTTGTCTATATATTGTACATGTACTTACGATAGTTAAAGAGACGAGCTTGTCTGACAGCCTGGTAACTGTTAGCAGCATAGTTTTTGGTATGGTACTACTTGTCTATATATTGTACATGTACTTACGATAGTTAAAGAGACGAGCTTGTCTGACAGCCTGGTAACTGTTAGCAGCATAGTTTTTGGTATGGTACTACTTGTCTATATATTGTACATGTACTTACGATAGTTAAAGAGACGAGCTTGTCTGACAGCCTGGTAACTGTTAGCAGCATAGGTTTGGTATGGTACTACTTGTCTATATATTGTACATGTACTTACGATAGTTAAAGAGACGAGCTTGTCTGACAGCCTGGTAACTGTTAGCAGCATAGGTTTGGTATGGTACTACTTGTCTATATATTGTACATGTACTTACGATAGTTAAAGAGACGAGCTTGTCTGACAGCCTGGTAACTGTTAGCAGCATAGGTTTGGTATGGTACTACTTGTCTAGATATTGTACATGTACTTACGATAGTTAAAGAGACGAGCTTGTCTGACAGCTTGCTAACTGTTAGCAGCATAGTTTTGGTATGGTACTACTTGTCTAGATATTGTACATGTACTTACGATAGTTAAAGAGACGAGCTTGTCTGACAGCTTGCTAACTGTTAGCAGCATAGTTTTGGTATGGTACTACTTGTCTAGATATTGTACATGTACTTACGATAGTTAAAGAGACGAGCTTGTCTGACAGCTTGCTAACTGTTTGGTTTATTTTTCAGACGTATATATATATATATATCAATATATTGAAGAAAAAAAATCAGAAATGAAAATTAATGAAATAATAAAATTTTGCGTGTGTATTTTGCAGTATATTTCTAAAAGTAAACAATCTGATAACTTTTTTTACTTTACAATATATACAATTGGATTGGGAACAAGTTTTTGCAACTTACCAGTCCCTCTCCATACAAATACATTAATAGCATTAACAAAACAAATCAAATGACAGCAAATGTACAGGCTATATCAATTATAATTAGTAAATTAAGCAAAATCATGTCAAGCTAAGCATACATATTAAATATTGTTTTAATATTTAACAGAAAAAAGGAGGGAGGAGGGGTAAAATTAATAAATTGTGTTGAGATAATATCACGGTTGGAGATAATTAATTATTAAATCTACAAGTTTGTCGAATAAATTTTTGAACTAATTTGAACAATAAAGTATTCAATTCTTCACTAATTTCGTTACATCCAAAGAGTATATATTCTATAGAGATGGGAACAATGTTATTAAAATAGTTAAACAAAGAAGTTCTATCGTGTTGATAAAGTGGACTTTCAAGATTAAAATGATTAGCATCCTCAAATAAGTGACCACATACACAACGTGGATCATTCTTCAAATTTACTCTATAAATCGGCATTAAGGCCACTACATCTATGTCTTAGCTTAGTATGTATTATGTTAGTTTTCCTATCTGATAACTATACTGACTACTGTCTTACCTAGACCACTGGTAGTTATTGAAAGTGATTTTTTATGATCGTATCTACATATATTTATACATATATAAACTTCCGTATTGCGCAATATTATTATAAAAGACGTTTCCGTACTATCGATGTAACAAGACGGCGTTTTTACTTTCATCTAGTCAGTTATAATGTTAATTTATAAAAGAGATATATGTACTACACAAATTCCGTATAATATCTAGTTAATCTTGAATAAATTCCTATCATGAATATGGAACAAATCCACATACTCAAATAATATGGTGTAAAGTTTTAACTATTTGAAGAAAAAAACATTCTGTTAAAAATCTACCGTTATTTATTCCAAATGTTCAAAAATGTATAGTGAAAATTATTTTTCATTTTCATTTTTATAAAACAGATATACATATATAAAAACAAACAATTTCAGACATTTAGAATAGAATTGTCTTGTAAGAATAATTGTACATACCAGTCAAACATACAATTATATAAAATAAACGTCTTTAAAACAATTGAATTAATCTTCATTCACACAACAAGACAGAAGCTGTATGTGTATAAGAACTATTTAAATGACAAAATCATGTTTATTTGTAAATCGCAAGATCACTACCTAGAAAATCAAATGATTTTATCATAGAATAATGGGACTTTCATGGACCAGAACTGGAGTTTTTTTTTAAAATATTTGATATACAACACAATGCTGTCCAAGATGGCCCTTTGTTTTACTGGCTCCTGAAGACTGTTAATTTATTTGGCTTTCCAATCTTTTGACATTAAGTACCAAATGAATGTAGAAACTCGTCGTGAACACTAAATAAATCTACGTCATTATAAATATCACTGGGTCGATATCTCTGTTGGTGAACTATAAGTCTCCGAGGGTATCATCCGTCCAGTAGTCAGTGTTTCTATCACTGGGTCGATATCTCTGTTGGTGAACTATAAGTCTCCGAGGGTATCATCCGTCCAGTAGTCAGTGTTTCTATCACTGGGTCGATATCTCTGTTGGTGGACTATAAGTCTCCGAGGGTATCATCCGTCCAGTAGTCAGTGTTTCTATCACTGAGTCGGTATCTCTGTTGGTGGACTATAAGTCTCCGAGGGTATCATCCGTCCAGTAGTCAGTGTTTCTATCACTGGGTCGATATCTCTGTTGGTGAACTATAAGTCTCCGAGGGTATCATCCGTCCAGTAGTCAGTGTTTCTATCACTGGGTCGATATCTCTGTTGGTGAACTATAAGTCTCCGAGGGTATCATCCGTCCAGTAGTCAGTGTTTCTATCACTGGGTCGATATCTCTGTTGGTGGACTATAAGTCTCCGAGGGTATCATCCGTCCAGTAGTCAGTGTTTCTATCACTGAGTCGGTATCTCTGTTGGTGGACTATAAGTCTCCGAGGGTATCATCCGTCCAGTAGTCAGTGTTTCTATCACTGGGTCGATATCTCTGTTGGTGAACTATAAGTCTCCGAGGGTATCATCCGTCCAGTAGTCAGTGTTTCTATCACTGGGTCGATATCTCTGTTGGTGGACTATAAGTCTCCGAGGGTATCATCCGTCCAGTAGTCAGTGTTTCTATCACTGGGTCGATATCTCTGTTGGTGGACTATAAGTCTCCGAGGGTATCATCCGTCCAGTAGTCAGTGTTTCTATCACTGGGTCGATATCTCTGTTGGTGGACTATAAGTCTCCGAGGGTATCATCCGTCCAGTAGTCAGTGTTTCTATCACTGAGTCGGTATCTCTGTTGGTGGACTATAAGTCTCCGAGGGTATCATCCGTCCAGTAGTCAGTGTTTCTATCACTGAGTCGGTATCTCTGTTGGTGGACTATAAGTCTCCGAGGGTATCATCCGTCCAGTAGTCATAGCTACGGCACTGATATGGTTTATTAAATATAATTATGTTCGAAATTTACCGTTCTTAATGAAAATCTCCCAAAGGCATAGGTACAATGTTTGGCTATCATGTTTACTTGCTCACACAGATGTCTAATTGTATTGGTTTTCCAATTTTGCAACATTGAGCATTTCTGATAAAGGTTATTCTAGAAATGGATCGTGTACACACCATTAGATATCTACGTTCTTATTGATATCTGCTGGTGAATTATAAGCCTCTCTTGGTATCATCCGCTCAGTAGTCAGTGCTTCGGCACGAGATATATGTGTGCTTGAAATTGATCCCTTTCAGAGCAGCACATGAGCTCAACCTCGATTTTTGTGGGGTTCGCTATAATATCCATTTTGACTTTTGTTTTCTGCATCTAGAAAGCTTAAGTTCGGTTGAACTAAAGAATAAAAGCGTAGATATCAAATTTAGTGCGCACGAAGCGTTTCCAGAATAACCTTCTTAAGGTACGTTCAAAATCGAAAGATTGAAAACCAAATAATTTTAAGTGTTTGAGAGAAATAAAACCAAAAGAGCTTAAAGAGGATAATCGTATGAATGTTTAGGTAGTCCCAGCATTTTGAGCTCATACCTACATACTATATGTAGTGTTTGATATTTTGATGGCCCTCGACTTTTGTTATTTTCATTTTTTTTGTATATATAAGTGTGTATAAATATTTGGGTGACTGGTAACACCTATGAGAGTTTATAAGTCGAAATGAGCAAATGGTATATTCCTAAATTACTTTTTGTGCTATTGTATATCGTATTTATTTGCGTGTGTGTATGTGTGTTTGTTTTCATATTGGCTCCTGTTTCATTGGTACTGCTTTGTTATACTATGTAATTATTCTTGTGATTCATCGTTGTAAATTTGTATATATTATTGCTTTATTAATGTGACGTCATTATGGTTTTCACAGTTTTCCGGTTGTTGAGTGATTTTGTCTGTATATATAATTATGAGTTTTGACTTTCCCTTTGTAAGATTGTTCGGAGTTCGGTAATTTTGTTATTTACCCTTATTTGATTGATTTGTAGTTCACACGAGTTATTTGTTTTGATTGGCTGTGTATTTCATTGGCGTTCTATTTTTGTTATTGTAGTGTCTACAAGCCACTATTGTTCTAAACTGTAAATTTATATCTTTCCAATATGCTTAATATAGAGCTTATTTCTACCATGACATGAACATAGCATTTGAGTCATTGTACATTTTCCTTTATTAAAATATCGGTGCTTTTTTCTCGATATTTTTCTTGCTATAATATACGGCTGTAATATATTTGTAACCTGCAAAATAAACGACATACACAAACCATAATGAAACAATTTGAAAGATTGAAAAAAAACCAAGTATTGTGAACAATCTATTAAAACACTTGAATCAGATCCCAGAAAACAAAAACTCTACTATAGTGGTAATGGTTCTACATCGTTTGCATAATGACCAATGACAAGCTTCCATAATGTATTGATACATTTCAATGGTATGGGTTCGTTGGACGTATTGATTAACGACATCAAATGTATACCTGACGTAAGTCTTACAAACATGTAGATTACCTATATATTCTATAGGTCAAAGACAATATATCCTAGTCAAAATGTATGTTCAAATGTCAGTTCTAATGACAAGGAAGGGTATTGTTGGTGGTCTACTGCGTTATTGTAGATTAACATACGTGAAGTGTGATCTTCATTGTTATCTGACATTTTTTCTATTAACATGTGATAATAGATGTAATTTACGTAACAAAAAGTCAATTCTGCACCTGCAACATCATATGTTACCTTTTCATAACGGATTCTGATTCGACCAGGACAAATTATAACCTCATTGAAATGTATATTAGTTGAGAGTTGACATTTACCCACATGTGGGAAGTACGTACATGATCGCATCATTTCAGGATGAGTTGAGGTTTAACCTCATAAAACTAGTCCAACCCCGCCACGTTTATTTGAAGTGCCTGAGCCAAGCCAGGAAAGTGAGCCATCATATATTTGTGTTACGAGTAGCGATTTGGCCTCTTTCTACGATTTAGATATCTGATTTTGGAGTGGTTTCGACATTGTGGTATTTTGGAGTGGTTCCGACAGTGCGGTATTTTGGAGTGGTTCCGACATTGTGGTATTTTGGAGTGGTTCCGACATTGTGGTATTTTGGAGTGGTTCCGACATTGTGGTATTTTGGAGTGGTTCCGACATTGTAGTATTTTGGAGTGGTTCCGACATTGTGGTATTTTGGAGTGGTTCCGACATTGTGGTATTTTGGAGTGGTTCCGACATTGTGGTATTTTGGAGTGGTTCCGACAGTGTGGTATTTTGGAGTGGTTCCGACAGTGTGGTATTTTGGAGTGGTTCCGACATTGTGGTATTTTGGAGTGGTTCCGACATTGTGGTATTTTGGAGTGGTTCCGACATTGTGGTATTTTGGAGTGGTTCCGACAGTGTGGTATTTTGGAGTGGTTCCGACATTGTGGTATAATGGAGTGGTTCCGACATTGTGGTATTTTGGAGTGGTTCCGACATTGTGGTATTTTGGAGTGGTTCTGACATAGTGGTATTTTTTGTTTTTCATTTTATTATGCTTATGTTTATTGTGGTATTAATTCAGGATCTGGGTGTACACATATTATCATATAATGCAATTGAGAAATATTCAGCATTTTCTCTGGGAACCAGTAATATATGCACTGCTGTAAATTGCTCGAATCATCATTGTAATATGTAGATTCAAGTTTACACAAATTAAGGCCACATGGTATATAAGGTCTGAAATCTTGTTGTCAAATGATTACAGTGGGTCGGATATCAAAAATTGTCATTTGCATTTTTTCTTTCTCGAGAATGGAAATGCAAAGGTATTTGGCATGATATAGCACTTTGGTGGAAAAATTTACTTTTGTACAACATGAATGTGCTGGTTTTATCATGCCTAGTTCCTGGGTGATCAATTTTACATATACTACGATAGGCTATAAAGTAAATCTTTAACAGATAAGTAATACAGGCGCCAGTGTGCTATAGGTTTAAATGATCTAGTATTACCTTGTAATCCTATAAAATTATCTGTAGGTTTAATTTATTGTACTGTTATACATATTTTATTTCATTGTTTTATTGCTACTTTGTGGTCTGTTATTGGCTTTCTGTATCATTGATGTTACCTTTCGACCGACTATCTGTTTCAACTATGACATTTCTGATCTATTTTTGTGTTTCAGTTGTGATTTTGTGTCACTGTGATTATTTGTGTAATTCTGCATTGAAATGTTAGCTTTACCACTAATATTGGTACCTACGTATATCATAAAACCACTATAGTGGCTGATTGTTGTTTAACGCCAACTCAGCAATTTTTCAGCTATATCATAACGAGAACAAGCTACCTTTCAATGGTATGATGACGACACCCGCTTTATACTAGACCAACATGCTTAGTTGGATTTTTATAGTGCTAGTTCACTGAAACGACAGATTATAGATAGCCATGTCGCTCTACTGCACACAGTATCCTGATTCCGAGCCAACAAAAGTCTTTGTTTTTACTCCTTTATTGATACATGCTTAACGAGGGGTGGGAGAGAGAGAATCAGATCTTTATTGATGTATGCTTAGCGACGGGTGGGAGAGAGAGAATCAGACCTTTATTGATACATGCTTAGTGAGGGGTAGGAGAGAGAGAATCAGAAATTTATTGATACATACTTAGTGAAGGGTAGGAGAGAGAGAATCAGACCTTTATTGATGCATACTTAGTGAGGGGTGGGAGAGAGAGAATCAGACCTTTATTGATGCATGCTTAGTGACGGGTGGGAGAGAGAGAATCAGACCTTTATTGATGCATACTTAGTGAGGGGTGGGAGAGAGAGAATCAGACCTTTATTGATGCATGCTTAGTGACGGGTAGGAGAGAGAGAATCAGACCTTTATTGATACATGGTTAGTGACGGGTAGGAGAGAGAGAATCAGACCTTTATTGATGCATGCTTAGTGACGGGTAGGAGAGAGAGAATCAGACCTTTATTGATGCATACTTAGTGACGGGTGGGAGAGAGAGAATCAGACCTTTATTGATGCATGCTTAGTGATGGGTGGGAGAGAGAGAATCAGACCTTTATTGATACATGGATAGTGACGGGTAGGAGAGAGAGAATCAGACCTTTATTGATGCATGCTTAGTGACGTGTAGGAGAGAGAGAATCAGACCTTTATTGATGCATGCTTAGTGAGGGGTAGGAGAGAGAGAATCAGATCTTTATTGATGCATGCTTAGTGACGGGTAGGAGAGAGAGAATCAGATCTTTATTGATGCATGCTTAGTGAGGGGTAGGAGAGAGAGAATCAGACCTTTATTGATGCATACTTAGTGACGGGTAGGAGAGAGAGAATCAGACCTTTATTGATGCATGCTTAGTGACGGGTGGGAGAGAGAGAATCAGACCTTTATTGATGCATGCTTAGTGATGGGTGGGAGAGAGAGAATCAGACCTTTATTGATACATGGATAGTGACGGGTAGGAGAGAGAGAATCAGACCTTTATTGATGCATGCTTAGTGACGTGTAGGAGAGAGAGAATCAGACCTTTATTGATGCATGCTTAGTGACGGGTAGGAGAGAGAGAATCAGATCTTTATTGATGCATGCTTAGTGACGGGTGGGAGAGAGAGAATCAGACCTTTATTGATGCATGCTTAGTGACGGGTAGGAGAGAGAGAATCAGATCTTTATTGATGCATGGTTAGCGACGGGTAGGAGAGAGAGAATCAGACCTTTATTGATGCATGCTTAGTGACGGGTAGGAGAGAGAGAATCAGACCTTTATTGATGCATGCTTAGTGAGGGGTAGGAGAGAGAGAATCAGACCTTTATTGATACATGGTTAGCGACGGGTAGGAGAGAGAGAATCAAACCTTTATTGATGCATGCTTAGTGAGGGGTGGGAGAGAGAGAATCAGACCTTTATTGATGCATGCTTAGTGACGGGTGGTAGAGAGAGAATCAGACCTTTATTGATGCATGCTTAGTGACGGGTGGGAGAGAGAGAATCAGACCTTTATTGATGCATGCTTAGTGAGGGGTGGGAGAGAGAGAATCAGACCTTTATTGATGCATGCTTAGAGATGGGTGGGAGAGAGAGAATCAGATCTTTATTGATGCATGCTTAGTGAGGGATGGGAGAAAGAGAATCAGACCTTTATTGATGCATGCTTAGTGACGGGTGGGAGAGAGAGAATCAGACCTTTATTGATGCATGCTTAGTGACGGGTGGGAGAGAGAGAATCAGATCTTTATTGATGCATGCTTAGTGACGTGTGGGAGAGAGGGAATCAGACCTTTATTGATACATGCTTAGTGACGGGTGTGAGAGAGAGAATCAGATCTTTATTGATGCGTGCTTAGTGAGGGGTGGGAGAGAGAGAATCAGACCTTTATTGATACATGCTTAGTGACGGGTGGGAGAGAGAGAATCAGACCTTTATTGATGCATGCTTAGTGACGGGTAGGAGAGAGAGAATCAGATCTTTATTGATGCATGCTTAGTGACGGGTGGGAGAGAGAGAATCAGACCTTTATTGATGCATGCTTAGTGACGGGTGGGAGAGAGAGAATCAGATCTTTATTAATGCATGCTTAGTGAGGGGTGGGAGAGAGAGAATCAGACCTTTATTGATGCATGCTTAGTGACGGGTGGGAGAGAGAGAATCAGATCTTTATTGATGCATGCTTAGTGAGGGGTGGGAGAGAGAGAATCAGATCTTTATTGATGCATACTTAGTGACGGGTGGGAGAGAGGGAATCAGACCTTTATTGATACATGCTTAGTGAGGGGTGGGAGAGAGAGAATCAGATCTTTATTGATGCATACTTAGTGACGGGTGGGAGAGAGAGAATCAGATCTTTATTGATGCCTGCTTAGTGACGGGTGGGAGAGAGAGAATCAGATCTTTATTGATACATGCTTAGTGACGGGTAGGAGAGAGAGAATCAGACCTTTATTGATGCATACTTAGTGACGGGTGGGAGAGAGAGAATCAGATCTTTATTGATACATGCTTAGTGACGGGTGGGAGAGAGAGAATCAGATCTTTATTGATGCATACTTAGTGACGGGTGGGAGAGAGAGAATCAGATCTTTATTGATACATGCTTAGTGACGGGTGGGAGAGAGAGAATCAGATCTTTATTGATGCATGCTTAGTGACGGGTGGGAGAGAGGGAATCAGACCTTTATTGATACATGCTTAGTGACGGGTGGGAGAGAGAGAATCAGATCTTTATTGATGCATGCTTAGTGAGGGGTGGGAGAGAGAGAATCAGACCTTTATTGATACATGCTTAGTGACGGGTGGGATAGAGAAAATCAGACCTTTATTGATGCATGCTTAGTGACGGGTAGGAGAGAGAGAATCAGACCTTTATTGATGCATGCTTAGTGACGGGTGGGAGAGAGAGAATCAGATCTTTATTGATGCATGCTTAGTGACGGGTGGGAGAGAGAGAATCAGACCTTTATTGATGCATGCTTAGTGACGGGTAGGAGAGAGAAAATCAGATCTTTATTGATGCATGCTTAGTGAGGGGTGGGAGAGAGAAAATCAGATCTTTATTGATGCATGCTTAGTGACGGGTAGGAGAGAGAGAATCAGATCTTTATTGATGCATGCTTAGTGACGGGTGGGAGAGAGAAAATCAGATCTTTATTGATGCATGCTTAGTGACGGGTAGGAGAGAGAGAATCAGACCTTTATTGATGCATACTTAGTGACGGGTAGGAGAGAGAAAACAGATCTTTATTGATGCCTGCTTAGTAAGGGGTGGGAGAGAGAGAATCAGATCTTTATTGATGCATGCTTAGTGACGGGTGGGAGAGAGAAAATCAGATCTTTATTGATGCATGCTTAGTGACGGGTGGGAGAGAGAGAATCAGATCTTTATTGATGCATGCTTAGTGACGGGTGGGAGAGAGAGAATCAGACCTTTATTGATGCATGCTTAGTGACGGGTGGGAAAGAGAGAATCAGATCTTTATTGATGCATGCTTAGTGACGGGTAGGAGAGAGAGAATCAGACCTTTATTGATGCATGCTTAGTGACGGGTAGGAGAGAGAGAATCAACTCTTTATTGATGCATGCTTAGTTACGGGTAGGAGAGAGAGAATCAGACCTTTATTGATGCATGCTTAGTGACGGGTAGGAGAGAGAGAATCAGACCTTTATTGATTCATGCTTAGTGACGGGTAGGAGAGAGAGAATCAGATCTTTATTGATGCCTGCTTAGTGAGGGGTGGGAGAGAGAGAATCAGATCTTTATTGATGCATGCTTAGTGACGGGTGGGAGAGAGAAAATCAGATCTTTATTGATGCATGCTTAGTGAGGGGTAGGAGAGAGAGAATCAGATCTTTATTGATGCATGCTTAGTGACGGGTGGGAGAGAGAGAATCAGACCTTTATTGATGCATGCTTAGTGACGGGTGGGAGAGAGAGAATCAGATCTTTATTGATGCATGCTTAGTGACGGGTAGGAGAGAGAGAATCAGACCTTTATTGATGCATGCTTAATGACGGGTAGGAGAGAGAGAATCAGATCTTTATTGATGCATGCTTAGTGACGGGTAGGAGAGAGAGAATCAGACCTTTATTGATGCATGCTTAGTGACGGGTAGGAGAGAGAGAATCAGATCTTTATTGATGCATGCTTAGTGACGGGTAGGAGAGAGAGAATCAGACCTTTATTGATGCATGCTTAGTGACGGGTGGGAGAGAGAGAATCAGACCTTTATTGATGCATGCTTAGTGACGGGTGGGAGAGAGAGAATCAGACCTTTATTGATGCATGCTTAGTGACGGGTGGGAGAGAGAGAATCAGACCTTTATTGATGCATGCTTAGTGACGGGTGGGAGAGAGAGAATCAGACCTTTATTGATGCATGCTTAGTGACGGGTGGGAGAGAGAGAATCAGACCTTTATTGATGCATGCTTAGTGAGGGATGGGAGAGAGAGAATCAGACCTTTATTGATGCATGCTTAGTGAGGGGTGGGAGAGAGAAAATCAGACCTTTATTGATGCATGCTTAGTGAGGGGTGGGAGAGAGATAATCAGATCTTTATTGATGCATGCTTAGTGACGGGTGGGAGAGAGAGAATCAGACCTTTATTGATGCATGCTTAGTGAGGGGTGGGAGAGAGAAAATCAGACCTTTATTGATGCATGCTTAGTGACGGGTGGGAGAGAGAGAATCAGATCTTTATTGATGCATGCTTAGTGAGGGGTGGGAGAGAGAAAATCAGATCTTTATTGATGCATGCTTAGTGACGGGTAGGAGAGAGAGAATCAGACCTTTATTGATGCATGCTTAATGACGGGTAGGAGAGAGAGAATCAGATCTTTATTGATGCATGCTTAGTGACGGGTAGGAGAGAGAGAATCAGACCTTTATTGATGCATGCTTAGTGACGGGTAGGAGAGAGAGAATCAGATCTTTATTGATGCATGCTTAGTGACGGGTAGGAGAGAGAGAATCAGACCTTTATTGATGCATGCTTAGTGACGGGTGGGAGAGAGAGAATCAGACCTTTATTGATGCATGCTTAGTGACGGGTGGGAGAGAGAGAATCAGACCTTTATTGATGCATGCTTAGTGACGGGTGGGAGAGAGAGAATCAGACCTTTATTGATGCATGCTTAGTGACGGGTGGGAGAGAGAGAATCAGACCTTTATTGATGCATGCTTAGTGACGGGTGGGAGAGAGAGAATCAGACCTTTATTGATGCATGCTTAGTGAGGGATGGGAGAGAGAGAATCAGACCTTTATTGATACATGGATAGTGACGGGTGGGAGAGAGAAAATCAGATCTTTGTTGATGCATGCTTAGTGACGGGTGGGAGAGAGAAAATCAGACCTTTATTGATGCATGCTTAGTGACGGGTGGGAGAGAGAGAATCAGACCTTTATTGATGCATCCTTAGCGAGGGGTGGGAGAGAGAGAATCAGACCTTTATTGATGCATGCTTAGTGAGGGGTGGCAGAGAGAAAATCAGACCTTTATTGATGCATGCTTAGTGAGGGGTGGGAGAGAGAAAATCAGACCTTTATTGATGCATGCTTAGTGAGGGGTAGGAGAGAGAAAATCAGACCTTTATTGATGCATGCTTAGTGACGGGTGGGAGAGAGAGAATCAGACCTTTATTGATGCATGCTTAGTGACGGGTGGGAGAGAGAAAATCAGACCTTTATTGATGCATGCTTAGTGAGGGGTGGGAGAGAGAGAATCAGACCTTTATTGATGCATGCTTAGTGACGGGTGGGAGAGAGAAAATCAGACCTTTATTGATGTATGCTTAGTGACGGGTGGGAGAGAGAGAATCAGACCTTTATTGATGCATGCTTAGTGAGGGGTGGGAGAGAGAAAATCAGACCTTTATTGATGTATGCTTAGTGACGGGTGGGAGAGAGAGAATCAGACCTTTATTGATGCATGCTTAGTGAGGGGTGGGAGAGAGAAAATCAGACCTTTATTGATGCATGCTTAGTGACGGGTGGGAGAGAGAGAATCAGATATTTATTGATGCATACTTAGTGAGGGGTGGGAGAGAGAGAATCAGATCTTTATTGATACATGCTTAGTGACGGGTAGGAGAGAGAGAATCAGACCTTTATTGATGCATGCTTAGTGACGGGTAGGAGAGAGAGAATCAGATCTTTATTGATGCATGCTTAGTGACGGGTAGGAGAGAGAGAATCAGACCTTTATTGATGCATGCTTAGTGACGGGTGGGAGAGAGAGAATCAGACCTTTATTGATGCATGCTTAGTGACGGGTGGGAGAGAGAGAATCAGACCTTTATTGATGCATGCTTAGTGACGGGTGGGAGAGAGAGAATCAGACCTTTATTGATGCATGCTTAGTGACGGGTGGGAGAGAGAGAATCAGACCTTTATTGATGCATGCTTAGTGAGGGATGGGAGAGAGAGAATCAGACCTTTATTGATGCATGCTTAGTGAGGGGTGGGAGAGAGAAAATCAGACCTTTATTGATGCATGCTTAGTGAGGGGTGGGAGAGAGATAATCAGACCTTTATTGATGCATGCTTAGTGAGGGATGGGAGAGAGAGAATCAGACCTTTATTGATGCATGCTCAGTGAGGGGTGGGAGAGAGAAAATCAGACCTTTATTGATGCATGCTTAGTGAGGGGTGGGAGAGAGAGAATCAGACCTTTATTGATGCATGCTTAGTGAGGGGTGGGAGAGAGAGAATCAGACCTTTATTGATGCATGCTTAGTGACGGGTGGGAGAGAGAAAATCAGACCTTTATTGATGTATGCTTAGTGACGGGTGGGAGAGAGAGAATCAGACCTTTATTGATGCATGCTTAGTGAGGGGTGGGAGAGAGAAAATCAGACCTTTATTGATGCATGCTTAGTGACGGGTGGGAGAGAGAGAATCAGATATTTATTGATGCATACTTAGTGAGGGGTGGGAGAGAGAGAATCAGATCTTTATTGATACATGCTTAGTGACGTGTAGGAGAGAAAGAATCAGACCTTTATTGATGCATGCTTAGTGACGGGTGGGAGAGAGAGAATCAGACCTTTATTGATGCATCCTTAGTGACGGGTAGGAGAGAGAGAATCAGACCTTTATTGATGCATACTTAGTGACGGGTAGGAGAGAGAGAATCAGACCTTTATTGATGCATCCTTAGCGAGGGGTGAGAGATAGAGAATCAGACCTTTATTGATGCATCCTTAGCGAGGGGTAGGAGAGAGAGAATCAGACCTTTATTGATGCATACTTAGTCACGGGTAGGAGAGAGAGAATCAGACCTTTATTGATGCATCCTTAGCGAGGGGTAGGAGAGAGAGAATCAGACCTTTATTGATGCATCCTTAGCGAGGGGTGGGAGAGAGGGAATCAGACCTTTATTGATGCATACTTAGTGACGGGTAGGAGAGAGAGAATCAGACCTTTATTGATGCATCCTTAGCGAGGGGTAGGAGAGAGAGAATCAGACCTTTATTGATGCATACTTAGTGACGGGTAGGAGACAGAGAATCAGACCTTTATTGATGCATCCTTAGCGAGGGGTAGGAGAGAGAGAATCAGACCTTTATTGATGCATCCTTAGCGAGGGGTAGGAGAGAGAGAATCAGACCTTTATTGATGCATGCTTAGTGACGGGTAGGAGAGAGAGAATCAGACCTTTATTGATGCATCCTTAGCGAGGGGTGGGAGAGAGAGAAACAGACCTTTATTGATGCATACTTAGTGACGGGTAGGAGAGAGAGAATCAGACCTTTATTGATGCATCCTTAGGGAGGGGTGGGAGAGAGAGAATCAGACCTTTATTGATGCATCCTTAGCGAGGGGTAGGAGAGAGAGAAACAGACCTTTATTGATGCATACTTAGTGACGGGTAGGAGAGAGAGAATCAGACCTTTATTGATGCATCCTTAGCGAGGGGTGGGAGAGGGAGAATCAGACCTTTATTGATGCATCCTTAGCGAGGGGTGGGAGAGAGAGAATCAGACCTTTATTGATGCATGCTTAGTGACGGGTGGGAGAGAGAGAATCAGACCTTTATTGATGCATGCTTAGTGACGGGTGGGAGAGAGAGAATCAGATCTTTATTGATGCATACTTAGTGACGGGTAGGAGAGAGAGAATCAGATCTTTATTGATGCATCCTTAGCGAGGGGTGGGAGAGAGAGAATCATACCTTTATTGATGCATGCTTAGTGACGGGTGGGAGAGAGAGAATCAGACCTTTATTGATGCATGCTTAGTGACGGGTGGGAGAGAGAGAATCAGATCTTTATTGATGCATACTTAGTGACGGGCAGGAGAGAGAGAATCAGACCTTTATTGATGCATGCTTAGTGACGGGTAGGAGAGAGAGAATCAGACCTTTATTGATGCATGCTTAGTGAGGGGTGGGAGAGAGAGAATCAGACCTTTATTGATGCATGCTTAGTGACGGGTGGGAGAGAGAGAATCAGATCTTTATTGATGCATACTTAGTGACGGGTAGGAGAGAGAGAATCAGACCTTTATTGATGCATGTTTAGTGACGGGTGGGAGAGAGAGGATAAGACCTTTATTGATGCCTGCTTAGTGAGGGGTGGGAGAGAGAGAATCAGATCTTTATTGATACATGCTTAGTGACGGGTAGGAGAGAGAGAATCAGACCTTTATTGATGCATGCTTAGTGACGGGTGGGAGAGAGAAAATCAGACCTTTATTGATGCATGCTTAGTGAGGGGTGGGAGAGAGAGAATCAGATCTTTATTGATGCATGCTTAGTGACGGGTAGGAGAGAGAGAATCAGACCTTTATTGATGCATGCTTAGTGACGGGTAGGAGAGAGAGAATCAGATCTTTATTGATGCATGCTTAGTGACGGGTAGGAGAGAGAGAATCAGACCTTTATTGATGCATGCTTAGTGACGGGTGGGAGAGAGAGAATCAGACCTTTATTGATGCATGCTTAGTGGCGGGTGGGAGAGAGAGAATCAGACCTTTATTGATGCATGCTTAGTGACGGGTGGGAGAGAGAGAATCAGACCTTTATTGATGCATGCTTAGTGACGGGTGGGAGAGAGAGAATCAGACCTTTATTGATGCATGCTTAGTGAGGGATGGGAGAGAGAGAATCAGACCTTTATTGATGCATGCTTAGTGAGGGGTGGGAGAGAGAAAATCAGACCTTTATTGATGCATGCTTAGTGAGGGGTGGGAGAGAGATAATCAGATCTTTATTGATGCATGCTTAGTGACGGGTGGGAGAGAGAGAATCAGACCTTTATTGATGCATGCTTAGTGAGGGGTGGGAGAGAGAAAATCAGACCTTTATTGATGCATGCTTAGTGACGGGTGGGAGAGAGAGAATCAGACCTTTATTGATGCATGCTTAGTGAGGGGTGGGAGAGAGAAAATCAGACCTTTATTGATGCATGCTTAGTGAGGGGTGGGAGAGAGAGAATCAGATCTTTATTGATGCATGCTTAGTGACGGGTAGGAGAGAGAGAATCAGACCTTTATTGATGCATGCTTAGTGACGGGTAGGAGAGAGAGAATCAGATCTTTATTGATGCATGCTTAGTGACGGGTAGGAGAGAGAGAATCAGACCTTTATTGATGCATGCTTAGTGACGGGTGGGAGAGAGAGAATCAGACCTTTATTGATGCATGCTTAGTGACGGGTGGGAGAGAGAGAATCAGACCTTTATTGATGCATGCTTAGTGACGGGTGGGAGAGAGAGAATCAGACCTTTATTGATGCATGCTTAGTGACGGGTGGGAAAGAGAGAATCAGACCTTTATTGATGCATGCTTAGTGAGGGATGGGAGAGAGAGAATCAGACCTTTATTGATGCATGCTTAGTGAGGGGTGGGAGAGAGAAAATCAGACCTTTATTGATGCATGCTTAGTGAGGGGTGGGAGAGAGATAATCAGATCTTTATTGATGCATGCTTAGTGACGGGTGGGAGAGAGAGAATCAGACCTTTATTGATGCATGCTTAGTGAGGGGTGGGAGAGAGAAAATCAGACCTTTATTGATGCATGCTTAGTGACGGGTGGGAGAGAGAGAATCAGACCTTTATTGATGCATGCTTAGTGAGGGGTGGGAGAGAGAAAATCAGACCTTTATTGATGCATGCTTAGTGAGGGGTGGGAGAGAGAAAATCAGATCTTTATTGATGCATGCTTAGTGACGGGTGGGAGAGAGAAAATCAGACCTTTATTGATGCATGCTTAGTGACGGGTGGGAGAGAGAGAATCAGACCTTTATTGATGCATCCTTAGCGAGGGGTGGGAGAGGGAGAATCAGACCTTTATTGATGCATCCTTAGCGAGGGGTGGGAGAGAGAGAATCAGACCTTTATTGATGCATGCTTAGTGACGGGTGGGAGAGAGAGAATCAGACCTTTATTGATGCATGCTTAGTGACGGGTGGGAGAGAGAGAATCAGATCTTTATTGATGCATACTTAGTGACGGGTAGGAGAGAGAGAATCAGATCTTTATTGATGCATCCTTAGCGAGGGGTGGGAGAGAGAGAATCATACCTTTATTGATGCATGCTTAGTGACGGGTGGGAGAGAGAGAATCAGACCTTTATTGATGCATGCTTAGTGACGGGTGGGAGAGAGAGAATCAGATCTTTATTGATGCATACTTAGTGACGGGCAGGAGAGAGAGAATCAGACCTTGATTGATGCATGCTTAGTGACGGGTAGGAGAGAGAGAATCAGACCTTTATTGATGCATGCTTAGTGAGGGGTGGGAGAGAGAGAATCAGACCTTTATTGATGCATGCTTAGTGACGGGTGGGAGAGAGAGAATCAGATTTTTATTGATGCATGCTTAGTGACGGGTAGGAGAGAGAGAATCAGACCTTTATTGATGCATGCTTAGTGACGGGTGGGAGAGAGAGAATCAGACCTTTATTGATGCATGCTTAGTGACGGGTGGGAGAGAGAGAATAAGACCTTTATTGATGCCTGCTTAGTGAGGGGTGGGAGAGAGAGAATCAGATCTTTATTGATACATGCTTAGTGACGGGTAGGAGAGAGAGAATCAGACCTTTATTGATGCATGCTTAGTGACGGGTGGGAGAGAGAAAATCAGACCTTTATTGATGCATGCTTAGTGAGGGGTGGGAGAGAGAGAATCAGATCTTTATTGATGCATGCTTAGTGACGGGTAGGAGAGAGAGAATCAGACCTTTATTGATGCATGCTTAGTGACGGGTAGGAGAGAGAGAATCAGATCTTTATTGATGCATGCTTAGTGACGGGTAGGAGAGAGAGAATCAGACCTTTATTGATGCATGCTTAGTGACGGGTGGGAGAGAGAGAATCAGACCTTTATTGATGCATGCTTAGTGACGGGTGGGAGAGAGAGAATCAGACCTTTATTGATGCATGCTTAGTGACGGGTGGGAGAGAGAGAATCAGACCTTTATTGATGCATGCTTAGTGACGGGTGGGAGAGAGAGAATCAGACCTTTATTGATGCATGCTTAGTGACGGGTAGGAGAGAGAGAATCAGACCTTTATTGATGCATGCTTAGTGACGGGTAGGAGAGAGAGAATCAGACCTTTATTGATGCATACTTAGTGACGGGTGGGAGAGAGAGAATCAGACCTTTATTGATGCATGCTTAGTGAGGGATGGGAGAGAGAGAATCAGACCTTTATTGATGCATGCTTAGTGAGGGGTGGGAGAGAGAAAATCAGACCTTTATTGATGCATGCTTAGTGAGGGGTGGGAGAGAGATAATCAGATCTTTATTGATGCATGCTTAGTGACGGGTGGGAGAGAGAGAATCAGACCTTTATTGATGCATGCTTAGTGAGGGGTGGGAGAGAGAAAATCAGACCTTTATTGATGCATGCTTAGTGACGGGTGGGAGAGAGAGAATCAGACCTTTATTGATGCATGCTTAGTGAGGGGTGGGAGAGAGAAAATCAGACCTTTATTGATGCATGCTTAGTGAGGGGTGGGAGAGAGAAAATCAGATCTTTATTGATGCATGCTTAGTGACGGGTGGGAGAGAGAAAATCAGACCTTTATTGATGCATGCTTAGTGACGGGTGGGAGAGAGAGAATCAGACCTTTATTGATGCATCCTTAGCGAGGGGTGGGAGAGGGAGAATCAGACCTTTATTGATGCATCCTTAGCGAGGGGTGGGAGAGAGAGAATCAGACCTTTATTGATGCATGCTTAGTGACGGGTGGGAGAGAGAGAATCAGACCTTTATTGATGCATGCTTAGTGACGGGTGGGAGAGAGAGAATCAGATCTTTATTGATGCATACTTAGTGACGGGTAGGAGAGAGAGAATCAGATCTTTATTGATGCATCCTTAGCGAGGGGTGGGAGAGAGAGAATCATACCTTTATTGATGCATGCTTAGTGACGGGTGGGAGAGAGAGAATCAGACCTTTATTGATGCATGCTTAGTGACGGGTGGGAGAGAGAGAATCAGATCTTTATTGATGCATACTTAGTGACGGGCAGGAGAGAGAGAATCAGACCTTTATTGATGCATGCTTAGTGACGGGTAGGAGAGAGAGAATCAGACCTTTATTGATGCATGCTTAGTGAGGGGTGGGAGAGAGAGAATCAGACCTTTATTGATGCATGCTTAGTGACGGGTGGGAGAGAGAGAATCAGATCTTTATTGATGCATACTTAGTGACGGGTAGGAGAGAGAGAATCAGACCTTTATTGATGCATGCTTAGTGACGGGTGGGAGAGAGAGAATCAGACCTTTATTGATGCATGCTTAGTGACGGGTGGGAGAGAGAGAATAAGACCTTTATTGATGCCTGCTTAGTGAGGGGTGGGAGAGAGAGAATCAGATCTTTATTGATACATGATTAGTGACGGGTAGGAGAGAGAGAATCAGACCTTTATTGATGCATGCTTAGTGACGGGTGGGAGAGAGAAAATCAGACCTTTATTGATGCATGCTTAGTGAGGGGTGGGAGAGAGAGAATCAGATCTTTATTGATGCATGCTTAGTGACGGGTAGGAGAGAGAGAATCAGACCTTTATTGATGCATGCTTAGTGACGGGTAGGAGAGAGAGAATCAGATCTTTATTGATGCATGCTTAGTGACGGGTAGGAGAGAGAGAATCAGACCTTTATTGATGCATGTTTAGTGACGGGTGGGAGAGAGAGAATCAGACCTTTATTGATGCATGCTTAGTGATGGGTGGGAGAGAGAGAATCAGACCTTTATTGATGCATGCTTAGTGACGGGTGGGAGAGAGAGAATCAGACCTTTATTGATGCATGCTTAGTGAGGGGTGGGAGAGAGAGAATCATACCTTTATTGATGCATGCTTAGTGAGGGGTGGGAGAGAGAAAATCAGACCTTTATTGATGCATGCTTAGTGAGGGGTGGGAGAGAGATAATCAGATCTTTATTGATGCATGCTTAGTGACGGGTGGGAGAGAGAGAATCAGACCTTTATTGATGCATGCTTAGTGAGGGGTGGGAGAGAGAAAATCAGACCTTTATTGATGCATGCTTAGTGACGGGTGGGAGAGAGAGAATCAGACCTTTATTGATGCATGCTTAGTGAGGGGTAGGAGAGAGAAAATCAGACCTTTATTGATGCATGCTTAGTGAGGGGTGGGAGAGAGAAAATCAGATCTTTATTGATGCATGCTTAGTGACGGGTGGGAGAGAGAAAATCAGACCTTTATTGATGCATGCTTAGTGACGGGTGGGAGAGAGAGAATCAGACCTTTATTGATGCATCCTTAGCGAGGGGTGGGAGAGAGAGAATAAGACCTTTATTGATGCCTGCTTAGTGAGGGGTGGGAGAGAGAGAATCAGATCTTTATTGATACATGCTTAGTGACGGGTAGGAGAGAGAGAATCAGACCTTTATTGATGCATGCTTAGTGACGGGTGGGAGAGAGAAAATCAGACCTTTATTGATGCATGCTTAGTGAGGGGTGGGAGAGAGAGAATCAGATCTTTATTGATGCATGCTTAGTGACGGGTAGGAGAGAGAGAATCAGACCTTTATTGATGCATGCTTAGTGACGGGTAGGAGAGAGAGAATCAGATCTTTATTGATGCATGCTTAGTGACGGGTAGGAGAGAGAGAATCAGACCTTTATTGATGCATGCTTAGTGACGGGTGGGAGAGAGAGAATCAGACCTTTATTGATGCATGCTTAGTGACGGGTGGGAGAGAGAGAATCAGACCTTTATTGATGCATGCTTAGTGACGGGTGGGAGAGAGAGAATCAGACCTTTATTGATGCATGCTTAGTGACGGGTGGGAGAGAGAGAATCAGACCTTTATTGATGCATGCTTAGTGAGGGATGGGAGAGAGAGAATCAGACCTTTATTGATGCATGCTTAGTGAGGGGTGGGAGAGAGAAAATCAGATCTTTATTGATGCATGCTTAGTGAGGGGTGGGAGAGAGATAATCAGATCTTTATTGATGCATGCTTAGTGACGGGTGGGAGAGAGAGAATCAGACCTTTATTGATGCATGCTTAGTGAGGGGTGGGAGAGAGAAAATCAGACCTTTATTGATGCATGCTTAGTGACGGGTGGGAGAGAGAGAATCAGACCTTTATTGATGCATGCTTAGTGAGGGGTGGGAGAGAGAAAATCAGACCTTTATTGATGCATGCTTAGTGAGGGGTGGGAGAGAGAAAATCAGATCTTTATTGATGCATGCTTAGTGACGGGTGGGAGAGAGAAAATCAGACCTTTATTGATGCATGCTTAGTGACGGGTGGGAGAGAGAGAATCAGACCTTTATTGATGCATCCTTAGCGAGGGGTGGGAGAGAGAGAATCAGACCTTTATTGATGCATGCTTAGTGAGGGGTGGCAGAGAGAAAATCAGACCTTTATTGATGCATGCTTAGTGAGGGGTGGGAGAGAGAAAATCAGACCTTTATTGATGCATGCTTAGTGAGGGGTAGGAGAGAGAAAATCAGACCTTTATTGATGCATGCTTAGTGAGGGGTGGGAGAGAGAGAATCAGACCTTTATTGATGCATGCTTAGTGACGGGTGGGAGAGAGAAAATCAGACCTTTATTGATGCATGCTTAGTGAGGGGTGGAAGAGAGAGAATCAGACCTTTATTGATGCATGCTTAGTGAGGGGTGGGAGAGAGAGAATCAGACCTTTATTGATGCATGCTCAGTGAGGGGTGGGAGAGAGAAAATCAGACCTTTATTGATGCATGCTTAGTGAGGGGTGGGAGAGAGAGAATCAGACCTTTATTGATGCATGCTTAGTGAGGGGTGGGAGAGAGAGAATCAGACCTTTATTGATGCATGCTTAGTGACGGGTGGGAGAGAGAAAATCAGACCTTTATTGATGTATGCTTAGTGACGGGTGGGAGAGAGAGAATCAGACCTTTATTGATGCATGCTTAGTGAGGGGTGGGAGAGAGAAAATCAGACCTTTATTGATGCATGCTTAGTGACGGGTGGGAGAGAGAGAATCAGACCTTTATTGATGCATGCTTAGTGAGGGGTGGGAGAGAGAAAATCAGACCTTTATTGATGCATGCTTAGTGACGGGTGGGAGAGAGAGAATCAGACCTTTATTGATGCATGCTTAGTGACGGGTGGGAGAGAGAAAATCAGACCTTTATTGATGCATACTTAGTGACGGGTGGGAGAGAGAGAATCAGATATTTATTGATGCATACTTAGTGAGGGGTGGGAGAGAGAGAATCAGATCTTTATTGATACATGCTTAGTGACGTGTAGGAGAGAAAGAATCAGACCTTTATTGATGCATGCTTAGTGACGGGTGGGAGAGAGAGAATCAGACCTTTATTGATGCATCCATAGTGACGGGTAGGAGAGAGAGAATCAGACCTTTATTGATGCATACTTAGTGACGGGTAGGAGAGAGAGAATCAGACCTTTATTGATGCATCCTTAGCGAGGGGTGAGAGATAGAGAATCAGACCTTTATTGATGCATCCTTAGCGAGGGGTAGGAGAGAGAGAATCAGACCTTTATTGATGCATACTTAGTGACGGGTAGGAGAGAGAGAATCAGACCTTTATTGATGCATCCTTAGCGAGGGGTAGGAGAGAGAGAATCAGACCTTTATTGATGCATCCTTAGCGAGGGGTGGGAGAGAGGGAATCAGACCTTTATTGATGCATACTTAGTGACGGGTAGGAGAGAGAGAATCAGACCTTTATTGATGCATCCTTAGCGAGGGGTAGGAAAGAGAGAATCAGACCTTTATTGATGCATACTTAGTGACGGGTAGGAGAGAGAGAATCAGACCTTTATTGATGCATCCTTAGCGAGGGGTAGGAGAGAGAGAATCAGACCTTTATTGATGCATCCTTAGCGAGGGGTAGGAGAGAGAGAATCAGACCTTTATTGATGCATGCTTAGTGAGGGGTGGGAGAGAGAAAATCAGACCTTTATTGATGCATGCTTAGTGAGGGGTGGGAGAGAGAAAATCAGATCTTTATTGATGCATGCTTAGTGACGGGTGGGAGAGAGAAAATCAGACCTTTATTGATGCATGCTTAGTGACGGGTGGGAGAGAGAGAATCAGACCTTTATTGATGCATCCTTAGCGAGGGGTGGGAGAGAGAGAATCAGACCTTTATTGATGCATGCTTAGTGAGGGGTGGCAGAGAGAAAATCAGACCTTTATTGATGCATGCTTAGTGAGGGGTGGGAGAGAGAAAATCAGACCTTTATTGATGCATGCTTAGTGAGGGGTAGGAGAGAGAAAATCAGACCTTTATTGATGCATGCTTAGTGAGGGGTGGGAGAGAGAGAATCAGACCTTTATTGATGCATGCTTAGTGACGGGTGGGAGAGAGAAAATCAGACCTTTATTGATGCATGCTTAGTGAGGGGTGGAAGAGAGAGAATCAGACCTTTATTGATGCATGCTTAGTGAGGGGTGGGAGAGAGAGAATCAGACCTTTATTGATGCATGCTCAGTGAGGGGTGGGAGAGAGAAAATCAGACCTTTATTGATGCATGCTTAGTGAGGGGTGGGAGAGAGAGAATCAGACCTTTATTGATGCATGCTTAGTGAGGGGTGGGAGAGAGAGAATCAGACCTTTATTGATGCATGCTTAGTGACGGGTGGGAGAGAGAAAATCAGACCTTTATTGATGTATGCTTAGTGACGGGTGGGAGAGAGAGAATCAGCCCTTTATTGATGCATGCTTAGTGAGGGGTGGGAGAGAGAAAATCAGACCTTTATTGATGCATGCTTAGTGACGGGTGGGAGAGAGAGAATCAGACCTTTATTGATGCATGCTTAGTGAGGGGTGGGAGAGAGAAAATCAGACCTTTATTGATGCATGCTTAGTGACGGGTGGGAGAGAGAGAATCAGACATTTATTGATGCATGCTTAGTGACGGGTGGGAGAGAGAAAATCAGACCTTTATTGATGCATACTTAGTGACGGGTGGGAGAGAGAGAATCAGATATTTATTGATGCATACTTAGTGAGGGGTGGGAGAGAGAGAATCAGATCTTTATTGATACATGCTTAGTGACGTGTAGGAGAGAAAGAATCAGACCTTTATTGATGCATGCTTAGTGACGGGTGGGAGAGAGAGAATCAGACCTTTATTGATGCATCCTTAGTGACGGGTAGGAGAGAGAGAATCAGACCTTTATTGATGCATACTTAGTGACGGGTAGGAGAGAGAGAATCAGACCTTTATTGATGCATCCTTAGCGAGGGGTGAGAGATAGAGAATCAGACCTTTATTGATGCATCCTTAGCGAGGGGTAGGAGAGAGAGAATCAGACCTTTATTGATGCATACTTAGTGACGGGTAGGAGAGAGAGAATCAGACCTTTATTGATGCATCCTTAGCGAGGGGTAGGAGAGAGAGAATCAGACCTTTATTGATGCATCCTTAGCGAGGGGTGGGAGAGAGGGAATCAGACCTTTATTGATGCATACTTAGTGACGGGTAGGAGAGAGAGAATCAGACCTTTATTGATGCATCCTTAGCGAGGGGTAGGAAAGAGAGAATCAGACCTTTATTGATGCATACTTAGTGACGGGTAGGAGAGAGAGAATCAGACCTTTATTGATGCATCCTTAGCGAGGGGTAGGAGAGAGAGAATCAGACCTTTATTGATGCATCCTTAGCGAGGGGTAGGAGAGAGAGAATCAGACCTTTATTGATGCATGCTTAGTGACGGGTAGGAGAGAGAGAATCAGACCTTTATTGATGCATCCTTAGCGAGGAGTGGGAGAGAGAGAAACAGACCTTTATTGATGCATACTTAGTGACGGGTAGGAGAGAGAGAATCAGACCTTTATTGATGCATCCTTAGGGAGGGGTGGGAGAGAGAGAATCAGACCTTTATTGATGCATCCTTAGCGAGGGGTAGGAGAGAGAGAAACAGATCTTTATTGATGCATACTTAGTGACGGGTAGGAGAGAGAGAATCAGACCTTTATTGATGCATCCTTAGCGAGGGGTGGGAGAGGGAGAATCAGACCTTTATTGATGCATCCTTAGCGAGGGGTGGGAGAGAGAGAATCAGACCTTTATTGATGCATGCTTAGTGACGGGTGGGAGAGAGAGAATCAGACCTTTATTGATGCATGCTTAGTGAGGGGTGGGAGAGAGAGAATCAGATCTTTATTGATGCATACTTAGTGACGGGTAGGAGAGAGAGAATCAGATCTTTATTGATGCATCCTTAGCGAGGGGTGGGAGAGAGAGAATCATACCTTTATTGATGCATGCTTAGTGACGGGTGGGAGAGAGAGAATCAGACCTTTATTGATGCATGCTTAGTGACGGGTGGGAGAGAGAGAATCAGATCTTTATTGATGCATACTTAGTGACGGGCAGGAGAGAGAGAATCAGACCTTTATTGATGCATGCTTAGTGACGGGTAGGAGAGAGAGAATCAGACCTTTATTGATGCATGCTTAGTGAGGGGTGGGAGAGAGAGAATCAGACCTTTATTGATGCATGCTTAGTGACGGGTGGGAGAGAGAGAATCAGATCTTTATTGATGCATACTTAGTGACGGGTAGGAGAGAGAGAATCAGACCTTTATTGATGCATGCTTAGTGACGGGTGGGAGAGAGAGAATCAGACCTTTATTGATGCATGCTTAGTGACGGGTGGGAGAGAGAGAATAAGACCTTTATTGATGCCTGCTTAGTGAGGGGTGGGAGAGAGAGAATCAGATCTTTATTGATACATGCTTAGTGACGGGTAGGAGAGAGAGAATCAGACCTTTATTGATGCATGCTTAGTGACGGGTGGGAGAGAGAAAATCAGACCTTTATTGATGCATGCTTAGTGAGGGGTGGGAGAGAGAGAATCAGACCTTTATTGATGCATACTTAGTGACGGGTAGGAGAGAGAGAATCAGACCTTTATTGATGCATGCTTAGTGACGGGTAGGAGAGAGAGAATCAGACCTTTATTGATGCATACTTAGTGACGGGTAGGAGAGAGAGAATCAGACCTTTATTGATACATGCTTAGTGATGGGTAGGAGAGAGAGAATCAGACCTTTATTGATACATGGATAGTGACGGGTAGGAGAGAGAGAATCAGACCTTTATTGATGCATGCTTAGTGACGGGTGGGAGAGAGAGAATCAGACCTTTATTGATGCATACTTAGTGACGGGTAGGAGAGAGAGAATCAGACCTTTATTGATGCATACTTAGTGACGGGTAGGAGAGAGAGAATCAGACCTTTATTGATACATGCTTAGTGATGGGTGGGAGAGAGAGAATCAGACCTTTATTGATACATGGATAGTGACGGGTAGGAGAGAGAGAATCAGACCTTTATTGATGCATGCTTAGTGACGGGTAGGAGAGAGAGAATCAGACCTTTATTGATGCATGCTTAGTGACGGGTGGGAGAGAGAGAATCAGACCTTTATTGATGCATGCTTAGTGACGGGTAGGAGAGAGAGAATCAGATCTTTATTGATGCATGCTTAGTGAGGGGTGGGAGAGAGAGAATCAGACCTTTATTGATGCATCCTTAGGGAGGGGTGGGAGAGAGAGAATCAGACCTTTATTGATGCATCCTTAGCGAGGGGTAGGAGAGAGAGAATCAGACCTTTATTGATGCATCCTTAGCGAGGGGTGGGAGAGAGAGAATCAGACCTTTATTGATGCATACTTAGTGACGGGTAGGAGAGAGAGAATCAGACCTTTATTGATGCATGCTTAGTGACGGGTGGGAGAGAGAGAATCAGACCTTTATTGATGCATGCTTAGTGACGGGTGGGAGAGAGAGAATCAGACCTTTATTGATGCATGCTTAGTGAGGGGTGGGAGAGAGAGAATCAGACCTTTATTGATGCATGCTTAGTGACGGGTGGGAGAGAGAGAATCAAACCTTTATTGATGCATGCTTAGTGACGGGTAGGAGAGAGAGAATCAGACCTTTATTGATGCATGCTTAGTGACGGGTAGGAGAGAGAGAATCAGACCTTTATTGATGCATACTTAGTGACGGGTAGGAGAGAGAGAATCAGACCTTTATTGATACATGCTTAGTGATGGGTGGGAGAGAGAGAATCAGACCTTTATTGATACATGGATAGTGACGGGTAGGAGAGAGAGAATCAGACCTTTATTGATGCATGCTTAGTGACGGGTGGGAGAGAGAGAATCAGACCTTTATTGATGCATACTTAGTGACGGGTAGGAGAGAGAGAATCAGACCTTTATTGATGCATACTTAGTGACGGGTAGGAGAGAGAGAATCAGACCTTTATTGATACATGCTTAGTGATGGGTGGGAGAGAGAGAATCAGACCTTTATTGATACATGGATAGTGACGGGTAGGAGAGAGAGAATCAGACCTTTATTGATGCATGCTTAGTGACGGGTAGGAGAGAGAGAATCAGACCTTTATTGATGCATGCTTAGTGACGGGTGGGAGAGAGAGAATCAGACCTTTATTGATGCATGCTTAGTGACGGGTAGGAGAGAGAGAATCAGATCTTTATTGATGCATGCTTAGTGAGGGGTGGGAGAGAGAGAATCAGACCTTTATTGATGCATCCTTAGGGAGGGGTGGGAGAGAGAGAATCAGACCTTTATTGATGCATCCTTAGCGAGGGGTAGGAGAGAGAGAATCAGACCTTTATTGATGCATCCTTAGCGAGGGGTGGGAGAGAGAGAATCAGACCTTTATTGATGCATACTTAGTGACGGGTAGGAGAGAGAGAATCAGACCTTTATTGATGCATGCTTAGTGACGGGTGGGAGAGAGAGAATCAGACCTTTATTGATGCATGCTTAGTGACGGGTGGGAGAGAGAGAATCAGACCTTTATTGATGCATGCTTAGTGACGGGTGGGAGAGAGAGAATCAGACCTTTATTGATGCATGCTTAGTGACGGGTGGGAGAGAGAGAATCAAACCTTTATTGATGCATGCTTAGTGACGGGTAGGAGAGAGAGAATCAGACCTTTATTGATGCATGCTTAGTGACGGGTGGGAGAGAGAGAATCAAACCTTTATTGATGCATGCTTAGTGACGGGTAGGAGAGAGAGAATCAGACCTTTATTGATGCATGCTTAGTGACGGGTGGGAGAGAGAGAATCAAACCTTTATTGATGCATGCTTAGTGACGGGTGGGAGAGAGAGAATCAGACCTTTATTGATGCATGCTTAGTGACGGGTGGGAGAGAGAGAATCAAACCTTTATTGATGCATGCTTAGTGACGGGTGGGAGAGAGAGAATCAGATCTTTATTGATGCATGCTTAGTGACGGGTAGGAGAGAGAGAATCAGACCTTTATTGATGCATACTTAGTGACGGGTGGGAGAGAGAGAATCAGATCTTTATTGATGCATGCTTAGTGACGGGTGGGAGAGAGAGAATCGGACCTTTATTGATGCATGCTTAGTGAGGGGTGGGAGAGAGAGAATCAGATCTTTATTGATGCATGCTTAGTGACGGGTGGGAGAGAGAGAATCAGATCTTTATTGATGCATACTTAGTGACGGGTGGGAGAGAGAGAATCAGATCTTTATTGATGCATACTTAGTGACGGGTAGGAGAGAGAGAATCAGATCTTTATTGATGCATGCTTAGTGACGGGTAGGAGAGAGAGAATCAGACCTTTATTGATGCATGCTTAGTGACGGGTGGGAGAGAGAGAATCAGACCTTTATTGATGCATGCTTAGTGACGGGTGGGAGAGAGAGAATCAGACCTTTATTGATGCATGCTTAGTGACGGGTGAGAGAGAGAGAATCAGACCTTTATTGATGCATGCTTAGTGACGGGTGGGAGAGAGAGAATCAGACCTTTATTGATGCATGCTTAGTGACGGGTGGGAGAGAGAGAATCAACCTTTATTGATGCATGCTTAGTGACGGGTAGGAGAGAGAGAATCAGACCTTTATTGATGCATGCTTAGTGACGGGTGGGAGAGAGAGAATCAAACCTTTATTGATGCATGCTTAGTGACGGGTGGGAGAGAGAGAATCAGATCTTTATTGATGCATGCTTAGTGACGGGTGGGAGAGAGAGAATCAGATCTTTATTGATGCATGCTTAGTGACGGGTAGGAGAGAGAGAATCAGACCTTTATTGATGCATACTTAGTGACGGGTGGGAGAGAGAGAATCAGATCTTTATTGATGCATGCTTAGTGACGGGTGGGAGAGAGAGAATCAGACCTTTATTGATGCATGCTTAGTGAGGGGTGGGAGAGAGAGAATCAGATCTTTATTGATGCATGCTTAGTGACGGGTGGGAGAGAGAGAATCAGATCTTTATTGATGCATACTTAGTGACGGGTGGGAGAGAGAGAATCAGATCTTTATTGATGCATACTTAGTGACGGGTAGGAGAGAGAGAATCAGATCTTTATTGATGCATGCTTAGTGACGGGTAGGAGAGAGAGAATCAGACCTTTATTGATGCATGCTTAGTGAGGTGTGGGAGAGAGAGAATCAGATCTTTATTGATGCATGCTTAGTGACGGGTGGGAGAGAGAGAATCAGATCTTTATTGATGCCTGATTAGTGACGGGTGGGAGAGAGAGAATCAGATCTTTATTGATGCATACTTAGTGACGGGTGGGAGAGAGAGAATCAGATCTTTATTGATGCATACTTAGTGACGGGTGGGAGAGAGAGAATCAGACCTTTATTGATACATGCTTAGTGACGGGTAGGAGAGAGAGAATCATACCTTTATTGATGCATGCTTAGTGACGGGTAGGAGAGAGAGAATCAGATCTTTATTGATGCATGCTTAGTGACGGGTGGGAGAGAAAGAATCAGATCTTTATTGATGCATGCTTAGTGACGGGTGGGAGAGAGAGAATCAGATCTTTATTGATGCATGCTTAGTGACGGGTAGGAGAGAGAGAATCAGACCTTTATTGATGCATACTTAGTGAGGGGTGGGAGAGAGAGAATCAGATCTTTATTGATGCATGCTTAGTGACGGGTGGGAGAGAGAGAATCAGATCTTTATTGATGCATGCTTAGTGACGGGTAGGAGAGAGAGAATCAGACCTTTATTGATGCATGCTTAGTGACGGGTGGGAGAGAGAGAATCAGATCTTTATTGATGCATGCTTAGTGACGGGTGGGAGAGAGAGAATCAGATCTTTATTGATGCATGCTTAGCGAGGGGTGGGAGAGAGAGAATCAGACCTTTATTGATGCATGCTTAGTGACGGGTAGGAGAGAGAGAATCAGACCTTTATTGATGCATGCTTAGTGAGGGGTGGGAGAGAGAGAATCAGATCTTTATTGATGCATGCTTAGTGACGGGTAGGAGAGAGAGAATCAGACCTTTATTGATGCCTGCTTAGTGACGGGTGGGAGAGAGAGAATCAGACCTTTATTGATGCATGCTTAGTGACGGGTAGGAGAGAGAGAATCAGACCTTTATTGATGCATGCTTAGTGACGGGTGGGAGAGAGAGAATCAGATCTTTATTGATGCATACTTAGTGAGGGGTGGGAGATAGAGAATCAGATCTTTATTGATGCATGCTTAGTGACGGGTGGGAGAGAGAGAATCAGATCTTTATTGATGCATGCTTAGTGACGGGTAGGAGAGAGAAAATCAGACCTTTATTGATGCATGCTTAGTGACGGGTAGGAGAGAGAGAATCAGACCTTTATTGATGCATGCTTAGTGACGGGTAGGAGAGAGAGAATCAGACCTTTATTGATGCATGCTTAGTGACGGGTAGGAGAGAAAGAATCATATCTTTATTGATGTATACTTAGTGACGGGTAGGAGAGAGAGAATCAGACCTTTATTGATGCATGTTTAGTGACGGGTAGGAGAGAGAGAATCAGACCTTTATTGATGCATGCTTAGTGAGGGGTGGGAGAGAGAGAATCAGATCTTTATTGATGCATGCTTAGTGAGGGGTGGGAGAGAGAGAATCAGACCTTTATTGATGCATGCTTAGTGACGGGTGGGAGAGAGAGAATCAGACCTTTATTGATGCATGCTTAGTGAGGGGTAGGAGAGAGAGAATCAGATCTTTATTGATGCATACTTAGTGACGGGTAGGAGAGAGAGAATCAGACCTTTATTGATGCATGCTTAGTGAGGGGTGGGAGAGAGAGAATCAGACCTTTATTGATGCATGCTTAGTGAGGGGTGGGAGAGAGAGAATCAGACCTTTATTGATGCATGCTTAGTGACGGGTGGGAGAGAGAGAATCAGACCTTTATTGATGCATGCTTAGTGACGGGTAGGAGAGAGAGAATCAGATCTTTATTGATGCATGCTTAGTGAGGGGTGGGAGAGAGAGAATCAAACCTTTATTGATGCATGCTTAGTGACGGGTGGGAGAGAGAGAATCAGATCTTTATTGATGCATGCTTAGTGACGGGTAGGAGAGAGAGAATCAGACCTTTATTGATGCATACTTAGTGACGGGTGGGAGAGAGAGAATCAGATCTTTATTGATGCATGCTTAGTGACGGGTGGGAGAGAGAGAATCGGACCTTTATTGATGCATGCTTAGTGAGGGGTGGGAGAGAGAGAATCAGATCTTTATTGATGCATGCTTAGTGACGGGTGGGAGAGAGAGAATCAGATCTTTATTGATGCATACTTAGTGACGGGTGGGAGAGAGAGAATCAGATCTTTATTGATGCATACTTAGTGACGGGTAGGAGAGAGAGAATCAGATCTTTATTGATGCATGCTTAGTGACGGGTAGGAGAGAGAGAATCAGACCTTTATTGATGCATGCTTAGTGACGGGTGGGAGAGAGAGAATCAGACCTTTATTGATGCATGCTTAGTGACGGGTGGGAGAGAGAGAATCAGACCTTTATTGATGCATGCTTAGTGACGGGTGAGAGAGAGAGAATCAGACCTTTATTGATGCATGCTTAGTGACGGGTGGGAGAGAGAGAATCAGACCTTTATTGATGCATGCTTAGTGACGGGTGGGAGAGAGAGAATCAAACCTTTATTGATGCATGCTTAATGACGGGTAGGAGAGAGAGAATCAGACCTTTATTGATGCATGCTTAGTGACGGGTGGGAGAGAGAGAATCAAACCTTTATTGATGCATGCTTAGTGACGGGTGGGAGAGAGAGAATCAGATCTTTATTGATGCATGCTTAGTGACGGGTGGGAGAGAGAGAATCAGATCTTTATTGATGCATGCTTAGTGACGGGTAGGAGAGAGAGAATCAGACCTTTATTGATGCATACTTAGTGACGGGTGGGAGAGAGAGAATCAGATCTTTATTGATGCATGCTTAGTGACGGGTGGGAGAGAGAGAATCAGACCTTTATTGATGCATGCTTAGTGAGGGGTGGGAGAGAGAGAATCAGATCTTTATTGATGCATGCTTAGTGACGGGTGGGAGAGAGAGAATCAGATCTTTATTGATGCATACTTAGTGACGGGTGGGAGAGAGAGAATCAGATCTTTATTGATGCATACTTAGTGACGGGTGGGAGAGAGAGAATCAGATCTTTATTGATGCCTGCTTAGTGACGGGTGGGAGAGAGAGAATCAGATCTTTATTGATGCCTGCTTAGTGACGGGTGGGAGAGAGAGAATCAGATCTTTATTGATGCATGCTTAGTGACGGGTAGGAGAGAGAGAATCAGACCTTTATTGATGCATGCTTAGTGAGGTGTGGGAGAGAGAGAATCAGATCTTTATTGATGCATGCTTAGTGACGGGTGGGAGAGAGAGAATCAGATCTTTATTGATGCCTGATTAGTGACGGGTGGGAGAGAGAGAATCAGATCTTTATTGATGCATACTTAGTGACGGGTGGGAGAGAGAGAATCAGATCTTTATTGATGCATACTTAGTGACGGGTGGGAGAGAGAGAATCAGACCTTTATTGATACATGCTTAGTGACGGGTAGGAGAGAGAGAATCATACCTTTATTGATGCATGCTTAGTGACGGGTAGGAGAGAGAGAATCAGATCTTTATTGATGCATGCTTAGTGACGGGTGGGAGAGAAAGAATCAGATCTTTATTGATGCATGCTTAGTGACGGGTGGGAGAGAGAGAATCAGATCTTTATTGATGCATGCTTAGTGACGGGTAGGAGAGAGAGAATCAGACCTTTATTGATGCATACTTAGTGAGGGGTGGGAGAGAGAGAATCAGATCTTTATTGATGCATGCTTAGTGACGGGTGGGAGAGAGAGAATCAGATCTTTATTGATGCATGCTTAGTGACGGGTAGGAGAGAGAGAATCAGACCTTTATTGATGCATGCTTAGTGACGGGTGGGAGAGAGAGAATCAGATCTTTATTGATGCATGCTTAGTGACGGGTGGGAGAGAGAGAATCAGATCTTTATTGATGCATGCTTAGCGAGGGGTGGGAGAGAGAGAATCAGACCTTTATTGATGCATGCTTAGTGACGGGTAGGAGAGAGAGAATCAGACCTTTATTGATGCATGCTTAGTGAGGGGTGGGAGAGAGAGAATCAGATCTTTATTGATGCATGCTTAGTGACGGGTAGGAGAGAGAGAATCAGACCTTTATTGATGCCTGCTTAGTGACGGGTGGGAGAGAGAGAATCAGACCTTTATTGATGCATGCTTAGTGACGGGTAGGAGAGAGAGAATCAGACCTTTATTGATGCATGCTTAGTGACGGGTGGGAGAGAGAGAATCAGATCTTTATTGATGCATACTTAGTGAGGGGTGGGAGATAGAGAATCAGATCTTTATTGATGCATGCTTAGTGACGGGTGGGAGAGAGAGAATCAGACCTTTATTGATGCATGCTTAGTGACGGGTGGGAGAGAGAGAATCAGACCTTTATTGATGCATGCTTAGTGAGGGGTAGGAGAGAGAGAATCAGATCTTTATTGATGCATACTTAGTGACGGGTAGGAGAGAGAGAATCAGACCTTTATTGATGCATGCTTAGTGAGGGGTGGGAGAGAGAGAATCAGACCTTTATTGATGCATGCTTAGTGAGGGGTGGGAGAGAGAGAATCAGACCTTTATTGATGCATGCTTAGTGACGGGTGGGAGAGAGAGAATCAGACCTTTATTGATGCATGCTTAGTGACGGGTAGGAGAGAGAGAATCAGATCTTTATTGATGCATGCTTAGTGAGGGGTGGGAGAGAGAGAATCAAACCTTTATTGATGCATGCTTAGTGACGGGTGGGAGAGAGAGAATCAGATCTTTATTGATGCATGCTTAGTGACGGGTAGGAGAGAGAGAATCAGACCTTTATTGATGCATACTTAGTGACGGGTGGGAGAGAGAGAATCAGATCTTTATTGATGCATGCTTAGTGACGGGTGGGAGAGAGAGAATCGGACCTTTATTGATGCATGCTTAGTGAGGGGTGGGAGAGAGAGAATCAGATCTTTATTGATGCATGCTTAGTGACGGGTGGGAGAGAGAGAATCAGATCTTTATTGATGCATACTTAGTGACGGGTGGGAGAGAGAGAATCAGATCTTTATTGATGCATACTTAGTGACGGGTAGGAGAGAGAGAATCAGATCTTTATTGATGCATGCTTAGTGACGGGTAGGAGAGAGAGAATCAGACCTTTATTGATGCATGCTTAGTGACGGGTGGGAGAGAGAGAATCAGACCTTTATTGATGCATGCTTAGTGACGGGTGGGAGAGAGAGAATCAGACCTTTATTGATGCATGCTTAGTGACGGGTGAGAGAGAGAGAATCAGACCTTTATTGATGCATGCTTAGTGACGGGTGGGAGAGAGAGAATCAGACCTTTATTGATGCATGCTTAGTGACGGGTGGGAGAGAGAGAATCAAACCTTTATTGATGCATGCTTAATGACGGGTAGGAGAGAGAGAATCAGACCTTTATTGATGCATGCTTAGTGACGGGTGGGAGAGAGAGAATCAAACCTTTATTGATGCATGCTTAGTGACGGGTGGGAGAGAGAGAATCAGATCTTTATTGATGCATGCTTAGTGACGGGTGGGAGAGAGAGAATCAGATCTTTATTGATGCATGCTTAGTGACGGGTAGGAGAGAGAGAATCAGACCTTTATTGATGCATACTTAGTGACGGGTGGGAGAGAGAGAATCAGATCTTTATTGATGCATGCTTAGTGACGGGTGGGAGAGAGAGAATCAGACCTTTATTGATGCATGCTTAGTGAGGGGTGGGAGAGAGAGAATCAGATCTTTATTGATGCATGCTTAGTGACGGGTGGGAGAGAGAGAATCAGATCTTTATTGATGCATACTTAGTGACGGGTGGGAGAGAGAGAATCAGATCTTTATTGATGCATACTTAGTGACGGGTGGGAGAGAGAGAATCAGATCTTTATTGATGCCTGCTTAGTGACGGGTGGGAGAGAGAGAATCAGATCTTTATTGATGCCTGCTTAGTGACGGGTGGGAGAGAGAGAATCAGATCTTTATTGATGCATGCTTAGTGACGGGTAGGAGAGAGAGAATCAGACCTTTATTGATGCATGCTTAGTGAGGTGTGGGAGAGAGAGAATCAGATCTTTATTGATGCATGCTTAGTGACGGGTGGGAGAGAGAGAATCAGATCTTTATTGATGCCTGATTAGTGACGGGTGGGAGAGAGAGAATCAGATCTTTATTGATGCATACTTAGTGACGGGTGGGAGAGAGAGAATCAGATCTTTATTGATGCATACTTAGTGACGGGTGGGAGAGAGAGAATCAGACCTTTATTGATACATGCTTAGTGACGGGTAGGAGAGAGAGAATCATACCTTTATTGATGCATGCTTAGTGACGGGTAGGAGAGAGAGAATCAGATCTTTATTGATGCATGCTTAGTGACGGGTGGGAGAGAAAGAATCAGATCTTTATTGATGCATGCTTAGTGACGGGTGGGAGAGAGAGAATCAGATCTTTATTGATGCATGCTTAGTGACGGGTAGGAGAGAGAGAATCAGACCTTTATTGATGCATACTTAGTGAGGGGTGGGAGAGAGAGAATCAGATCTTTATTGATGCATGCTTAGTGACGGGTGGGAGAGAGAGAATCAGATCTTTATTGATGCATGCTTAGTGACGGGTAGGAGAGAGAGAATCAGACCTTTATTGATGCATGCTTAGTGACGGGTGGGAGAGAGAGAATCAGATCTTTATTGATGCATGCTTAGTGACGGGTGGGAGAGAGAGAATCAGATCTTTATTGATGCATGCTTAGCGAGGGGTGGGAGAGAGAGAATCAGACCTTTATTGATGCATGCTTAGTGACGGGTAGGAGAGAGAGAATCAGACCTTTATTGATGCATGCTTAGTGAGGGGTGGGAGAGAGAGAATCAGATCTTTATTGATGCATGCTTAGTGACGGGTAGGAGAGAGAGAATCAGACCTTTATTGATGCCTGCTTAGTGACGGGTGGGAGAGAGAGAATCAGACCTTTATTGATGCATGCTTAGTGACGGGTAGGAGAGAGAGAATCAGACCTTTATTGATGCATGCTTAGTGACGGGTGGGAGAGAGAGAATCAGATCTTTATTGATGCATACTTAGTGAGGGGTGGGAGATAGAGAATCAGATCTTTATTGATGCATGCTTAGTGACGGGTGGGAGAGAGAGAATCAGATCTTTATTGATGCATGCTTAGTGACGGGTAGGAGAGAGAAAATCAGACCTTTATTGATGCATGCTTAGTGACGGGTAGGAGAGAGAGAATCAGACCTTTATTGATGCATGCTTAGTGACGGGTAGGAGAGAGAGAATCAGACCTTTATTGATGCATGCTTAGTGACGGGTAGGAGAGAAAGAATCATATCTTTATTGATGTATACTTAGTGACGGGTAGGAGAGAGAGAATCAGACCTTTATTGATGCATGTTTAGTGACGGGTAGGAGAGAGAGAATCAGACCTTTATTGATGCATGCTTAGTGAGGGGTGGGAGAGAGAGAATCAGATCTTTATTGATGCATGCTTAGTGAGGGGTGGGAGAGAGAGAATCAGACCTTTATTGATGCATGCTTAGTGACGGGTGGGAGAGAGAAAATCAGACCTTTATTGATGCATGCTTAGTGAGGGGTAGGAGAGAGAGAATCAGACCTTTATTGATGCATACTTAGTGACGGGTAGGAGAGAGAGAATCAGACCTTTATTGATGCATGCTTAGTGAGGGGTGGGAGAGAGAGAATCAGACCTTTATTGATGCATGCTTAGTGAGGGGTGGGAGAGAGAGAATCAGACCTTTATTGATGCATGCTTAGTGACGGGTGGGAGAGAGAGAATCAGACCTTTATTGATGCATGCTTAGTGACGGGTAGGAGAGAGAGAATCAGATCTTTATTGATGCATGCTTAGTGAGGGGTGGGAGAGAGAGAATCAGACCTTTATTGATGCATGCTTAGTGAGGGGTGGGAGAGAGAGAATCAGACCTTTATTGATGCATGCTTAGTGACGGGTGGGAGAGAGAGAATCAGACCTTTATTGATGCATGCTTAGTGACGGGTAGGAGAGAGAGAATCAGATCTTTATTGATGCATGTTTAGTGAGGGGTAGGAGAGAGAGAATCAGACCTTTATTGATGCATGCTTAGTGAGGGGTGGGAGAGAGAAAATCAGACCTTTATTGATGCATGCTTAGTGACGGGTGGGAGAGAGAGAATCAGACCTTTATTGATGCCTGCTTAGTGAGGGGTGGGAAAGAGAGAATCAGACTTTTATTGATGCATGCTTAGTGACGGGTGGGAGAGAGAGAATCAGACCTTTATTGATGCATGCTTAGTGACGGGTGGGAGAGAGAGAATCAGACCTTTATTGATGCATGCTTAGTGAGGGGTAGGAGAGAGAGAATCAGACCTTTATTGATGCATGCTTAGTGACGGGTGGGAGAGAGAGAATCAGACCTTTATTGATGCATGCTTAGTGACGGGTGGGAGAGAGAGAATCAGACCTTTATTGATGCCTGCTTAGTGAGGGGTGGGAGAGAGAGAATCAGATCTTTATTGATACATGCTTAGTGACGGGTGGGAGAGAGAGAATCAGACCTTTATTGATGCATACTTAGTGACGGGTGGGAGAGAGAAAATCAGACCTTTATTGATACATGCTTAGTGACGGGTAGGAGAGAGAGAATCAGATCTTTATTGATACATGCTTAGTGACGGGTAGGAGAGAGAGAATCAGATCTTTATTGATACATGCTTAGTGACGGGTAGGAGAGAGAGAATCAAACCTTTATTGATGCATGCTTAGTGACGGGTGGGAGAGAGAGTATCAGATCTTTATTGATGCATGCTTAGTGACGGGTGGGAGAGAGAGAATCAGACCTTTATTGATGCATGCTTAGTGACGGGTGGGAGAGAGAGAATCAGACCTTTATTGATGCATGCTTAGTGACGGGTGGGAGAGAGAGAATCAGACCTTTATTGATGCATGCTTAGTGACGGGTGGGAGAGAGAGAATCAGACCTTTATTGATGCATGCTTAGTGACGGGTGGGAGAGAGAGAATCAGACCTTTATTGATGCCTGCTTAGTGAGGGGTGGGAGAGAGAGAATCAGACCTTTATTGATGCCTGCTTAGTGAGGTGTGGGAGAGAGAGAATCAGACCTTTATTGATACATGCTTAGTGACGGGTAGGAGAGAGAGAATCAGACCTTTATTGATGCATGCTTAGTGACGGGTGGGAGAGAGAGAATCAGAAATTTATTGATGCATGCTTAGTGACGGGTAGGAGAGAGAGAATCAGACCTTTATTGATGCATGCTTAGTGACGGGTGGGAGAGAGAGAATCAGATCTTTATTGATGCATGCTTAGTGACGGGTAGGAGAGAGAGAATCAGACCTTTATTGATGCATGCTTAGTGACGGGTAGGAGAGAGAGAATCAGACCTTTATTGATGCATGCTTAGTGACGGGTGGGAGAGAGAGAATCAGACCTTTATTGATGCATACTTAGTGACGGGTGGGAGAGAGAGAATCAGACCTTTATTGATGCATACTTAGTGGGGGGTGGGAGAGAGAGAATCAGATCTTTATTGATGCATGCTTAGCGACGGGTAGGAGAGAGAGAATCAGATCTTTATTGATACATGGTTAGCGACGGGTAGGAGAGAGAGAATCAGACCTTTATTGATGCATGCTTAGTGACGGGTGGGAGAGAGAGAATCAGACCTTTATTGATGCCTGCTTAGTGAGGGGTGGGAGAGAGAGAATCAGACCTTTATTGATGCATACTTAGTGGGGGGTGGGAGAGAGAGAATCAGATCTTTATTGATGCATGCTTAGCGACGGGTAGGAGAGAGAGAATCAGATCTTTATTGATACATGGTTAGCGACGGGTAGGAGAGAGAGAATCAGACCTTTATTGATGCATGCTTAGTGACGGGTGGGAGAGAGAGAATCAAACCTTTATTGATGCCTGCTTAGTGAGGGGTGGGAGAGAGAGAATCAGACCTTTATTGATGCATACTTAGTGACGGGTGGGAGAGAGAGAATCAGACCTTTATTGATGCATACTTAGTGGGGGGTGGGAGAGAGAGAATCAGATCTTTATTGATGCATGCTTAGTGATGGGTGGGAGAGAGAGAATCAGACCTTTATTGATACATGGTTAGCGACGGGTGGGAGAGAGAGAATCAGAATTTGGTTTTATCGTGATCGTGGCTCGAACCCACGGTCTACAAGAAAAAAAACCGACTAGAATTCAAATCATTTAATACATTTTATTGAAATACCAGTACTTTTCATTACTAGGTTTTCCTCTAGCTGGATGTGATATTTCCACCTGCAAAATATTAAAATAATATATAATAATCATAATGATACCAATTAAAAATATGAAAGTTATTTTGAACAATTCATCGCGTGGAGCTGACGAAAAATTGCATTGGCGGTGAGAATTAGGTTCAAAGTTAACTATCGTTTCACTGTTATGTCTTACAATAGTCTTGTATACCATCTACTATTTAAATAATCGGCCATCGGCTGTCGGTATTAATAGAACTAATATTATACATATGACAATGACAACTTCTGTGTAACGAAGATTAAATTCATTATGTTTAATGTTCAAGATTAGAGTTCGTTATAATAACGCTTTCCGCCTGGTTATATGTGTATGTGGAAGCACTTTTGGTCAATTACAAAACAGATATCAGTATCATCTTATAGAAAAAATAACTTGATCGCACCATATATAACTTGGCGTTAATTATTCACACACTAACTCACTAAGTAACGGTTGAACGCGTTAATGTACACAATACCTGGATAGTGTGTAAACTTACCAAATTAAATATCTATCTGCTTAACCAACGATTCTGTTTCCAGTAATGTTGAAGAGGTTCAAAAAGTATAATCCTCCAAGAACTACAAAAAAATACATAAACATGAGATACCGGCACTTGCATGCTTTATTATATGCATTTTTTTTTTATTAAATCTACCGTACTTAATAATGTAAATATTATTAAAACTAAGGTTCTCCTCCCTCGGGCATAGGTGATCATAACCGATGATAGTTATCATGTATCCTTTGGTTTTCATGTCCCCAAAGACTTTAACACTTTTTTGGCTTTCCAATTTGTTGAGCTTGAGCGCATCTGAGGAATGTACGAAAACCCAGATGGACTATCCGTAATTCGAGATTAAATATCTGAAGTTCAAGACTCGAGATTCTATATTCTAAATCTAAATATGATGAAAGCCAAATGATGTAGCACTGAAGGGAGACAACTCTTACTTATCTAAAGGGAGGCTACTAATACTCAAAGACATGTAGAATTTCTTGTCATATAATGAGTATTTTAGTAATTTCTTCTGTAACTGACTGTAACTGTTTCGAATATCACTAAATGTGCACGTCAGTTTTCACTTCCGTTACTTTCAATTATTTATTATTTTCGATATATGTACTGATTTTTGTAAGATAGTTAGTTTATTTGTTCTTTAATTTTGTTTATGAATGGATTTATGAAAACGGTTTTGTTCTTTAAGTAATTACGTTAAAAGACATTTCATTGGTCGCAAAAAGAAATCATTATATAGAAATGTTCTCTTAATTGGTTGTTTTAGATATTGAATTTCGAATTTCGAACTTTAAATATTGAATTTCGAATTTAGAATCTTGAATCCCGAATGATCCTTCTGATCATTTCAGAAACGTGTTATGTACACTAAATTAGGTATCTACGTTTTTACTACATTTTGTTTGACAAGGAGCTTAAAAACAACACAACATATGCAGAATATTTGACAAAAACATCGACGAATTCTGATGTATAAACGTGAAAGATAACAAACTATATGTACATTAAGCAGAATATTTGACAAAAACATCGACGAATTCTGATGTATAAACGTGAAAGATAACAAACTATATGTACATTAAGCTGAATATTTGACAAAAACATCGATGAATTATGATGTATAAACGTGAAAGATAACAAACTATATGTACATTAAGCAGAATATTTGACAAAAACATCGATGAATTATGATGTATAAACGTGAAAGATAACAAACTATATGTACATTAAGCAGAATATTTGACAAAAACATCGACGAATTCTGATGTATAAACGTGAAAGATAACAAACTATATGTACATTAAGCGGAATATTTGACAAAAACATCGACGAATTCTGATGTATAAACGTGAAAGATAACAAACTATATGTACATTAAGCAGAATATTTGACAAAAACATCGACGAATTCTGATGTATAAACGTGAAAGATAACAAACTATATGTACATTAAGCTGAATATTTGACAAAAACATCGATGAATTATGATGTATAAACGTGAAAGATAACAAACTATATGTACATTAAGCAGAATATTTGACAAAAACATCGATGAATTATGATGTATAAACGTGAAAGATAACAAACTATATGTACATTAAGCAGAATATTTGACAAAAACATCGACGAATTCTGATGTATAAACGTGAAAGATAACAAACTATATGTACATTAAGCGGAATATTTGACAAAAACATCGACGAATTCTGATGTATAAACGTGAAAGATAACAAACTATATGTACATTATGCTGAATATTTGACAAAAACATCGATGAATTATGATGTATAAACGTGAAAGATAACAAACTATATGTACATTAAGCAGAATATTTGACAAAAACATCGACGAATTCTGATGTATAAACGTGAAAGATAACAAACTATATGTACATTAAGCAGAATATTTGACAAAAACATCGACGAATTCTGATGTGTAAACGTGAAAGATAACAAACTATATGTACATTAAGCAGAATATTTGACAAAAACATCGATGAATTATGATGTATAAACGTGAAAGATAACAAACTATATGTACATTAAGCAGAATATTTGACAAAAACATCGATGAATTATGATGTATAAACGTGAAAGATAACAAACTATATGTACATTAAGCAGAATATTTGACAAAAACATCGACGAATTCTGATGTATAAACGTGAAAGATAACAAACTATATGTACATTAAGCGGAATATTTGACAAAAACATCGACGAATTCTGATGTATAAACGTGAAAGATAACAAACTATATGTACATTATGCTGAATATTTGACAAAAACATCGATGAATTATGATGTATAAACGTGAAAGATAACAAACTATATGTACATTAAGCAGAATATTTGACAAAAACATTGACGAATTCTGATGTATAAACGTGAAAGATAACAAACTATATGTACATTAAGCAGAATATTTGACAAAAACATCGACGAATTCTGATGTGTAAACGTGAAAGATAACAAACTATATGTACATTAAGCAGAATATTTGACAAAAACATCGACGAATTCTGATGTATAAACGTGAAAGATAACAAACTATATGTACATTAAACAGAATATTTGACAAAAACATCGACGAATTCTGATGTATAAACGTGAAAGATAACAATCTATATCTACATTAAACAGAATATTTGACAAAAACATCGACGAATTCTGATGTATAAACGTGAAAGATAACAAACTATATGTACATTAAACAGAATATTTGACAAAAACATCGACGAATTCTGATGTATAAACGTGAAAGATAACAAACTATATGTACATTAAACAGAATATTTGACAAAAACATCGACGAATTCTGATGTATAAACGTGAAAGATAACAAACTATATGTACATTAAACAGAATATTTGACAAAAACATCGACGAATTCTGATGTATAAACGTGAAAGATAACAAACTATATGTACATTAAGCGGAATATTTGACAAAAACATCGACGAATTCTGATGTATAAACGTGAAAGATAACAAACTATATGTACATTATGCTGAATATTTGACAAAAACATCGATGAATTATGATGTATAAACGTGAAAGATAACAAACTATATGTACATTAAGCAGAATATTTGACAAAAACATTGACGAATTCTGATGTATAAACGTGAAAGATAACAAACTATATGTACATTAAGCAGAATATTTGACAAAAACATCGACGAATTCTGATGTGTAAACGTGAAAGATAACAAACTATATGTACATTAAGCAGAATATTTGACAAAAACATCGACGAATTCTGATGTATAAACGTGAAAGATAACAAACTATATGTACATTAAACAGAATATTTGACAAAAACATCGACGAATTCTGATGTATAAACGTGAAAGATAACAATCTATATCTACATTAAACAGAATATTTGACAAAAACATCGACGAATTCTGATGTATAAACGTGAAAGATAACAAACTATATGTACATTAAACAGAATATTTGACAAAAACATCGACGAATTCTGATGTATAAACGTGAAAGATAACAAACTATATGTACATTAAACAGAATATTTGACAAAAACATCGAGGAATTCTGATGTATAAACGTGAAAGATAACAAACTATATGTACATTAAACAGAATATTTGACAAAAACATCAAGGACATATTCATATACTGGTATTTGGCAGTTTCTGTAAGGAGATGGTTAATTTCACATACAGATCGCCATTCAAATCACTTAAATTAGAGGTTTATTTCAGTTTGTTAACCATATCTCCGAAATTTAGTTTGATTCTTAAATGTCGGCTTATAATTGAGATTAGGATTAAAGGTAGAATGTAAGCTTGATATAATTTCGGTGCAATGAAAAAGCACATAATCATGAAAACATACTCATTTGTACTTACGATAGTTAGAAAGGCGAACTTGTCTGACAGCCTGGTAACTGTTAGCAGCATAGTTTTGGTATGGTGCTACTTGTCTTGGATGTGGGTATGGTAGCCGTACTGGGCTGGTTAATAATAAGCACAGGAAACCAGTGCGATGATACAAGGCAGGATAACACAGACGATGGCTTTTGTGCTCATGATTATGCCGGACTTTCACAAGTTTATCTGGAAGATAAGCCTGGAAACGTCTCACATAATAACATGTTTAGAGATGTTTGCTTTGATATGTTACCAAATGACCAAAAAATATAAACACATCTGTTCGTGATTCATAATAAATTATAAAATATAAAAAACTGTATCTGAAAGATATATCGTACAGAAAATAAGTAAATAATTAAATATTCCTAAGACATCATACTTACACGAACAGTTAAATTGAAAGTGATCTTGAACATCATAACTACCCGTATTTATACAAAAACAACTTCCGTATTGAACAATTAGGTAGACTCGTTACCGTACATACGATGTAATATGTCTGAAAAATTCCATTTCATCCGACAGTCTGTACTTGTTTATCTACTAAATATATAACTTAAAACATTTATTAATTTGATATAAAAAATCGCAAAGATTAAATTTTGTTTTTTATTATCTTTTCAATTTTAAGATTCAATATTGACATCAATTTCAGTATAAAACAGAAAATATTTATTCATATAAAGTACAAGACTGTTAATATACGATGCAAAATTCAACAATACATATTTTAATATGATCTTTACGTGAATTTAATCAAATGGCTGAGAAAAAATGATTTATATTTTTATTACATTTGTACTTTTAGAATTATAGAACAGGTGTGTCTCAAGCAGTGCTGTATTGTCTCATATTGCACAACTTTTCACGATAAAACATCACATTGCACAGCTGCGATCTATTTTTAGAAATAGGTAAAATCACATGTTATCTATATACAGTTTTCCACGATAAAACATCATATTGCACATCGGCATAATATGTTAGCAAAAATATTCTGAAATTGCTAATGGGATATTATACAATAACATTTTACTACAATAAATTATACAATGACATTTTACTACAATAAATTATACAATGACATTTTACTACAAGAAAATATACAATGACATTTTACTACAAGAAATTATGCAATGACATTTTACTACAAGACATTATACAATGACATTTTACTACAAGAAATTATACAATGACATTTTACTACAATAAATTATACAATGACATTTTATTACAAGAAATTATACAATGACATTTTACTACAAGAAATTATACAATGACATTTTACTACAAGAAATTATACAATGACATTTTATTACAAGAAATTATACAATGACATTTTACTACAAGAAATTATACAATGACATTTTACTACAAGAAATTATACAATGACATGTTTGGTTCATCTTTACCTCCAGTTGTTTGTTGGAGGGTTCATGTCTTATTTACGTTATTTGTGTTTGTTTGCATATAGTGGTGTTAAACACATATTGTGTTGTGTTTTTGTTTGGTTTTTCTTCGTCTTGTGTATACTATGTTACCAGTTTCTGTTGTATTCTCTAATGTTTATTATGGAACATCTAAAGCAAATGTTGGCCTTGGTCAATATTACTTTTAAGTGTTCCATTAAACATCATATCACACTCAATGAAGTGCTATAATTGTATACTATAGCAAACGTGTAATATTCTTTCAGCATTGCGTTTAATTAGTTTTCTAATTATATATTTTATTTTGAATTTAATAATAAATCTTAAGAGATTTATTATTTATACTACACTCGATAATATCTTGTGATATTCGTATTCTGTTTTCGCATTGAAGGTATAATTTGATTATAATTATGAATTTAAACCAAGGGTAAATGAAATAAATTTAACTTCCAAAGTTGTGTTAAATACATATAGTTCAAGAAGAGGCTCGCATAAGCCCCTATTTCTCAACTGGTTATTCATGCATAGCTGGTATTCAATTAAGTCTAGTTTTTTGGATATCAATATTCTATTCATGTTCATATAGGGTCACATGTTAACGTTAAGATTTCAGGGCGTTGGTCCATTTTACATACTACATATCTCGGAAACGATACAAGTGGAATAACAAAATAGTTGGAAGAACAGGAACAGGAACGAGACAGTAATATTTCTGAGGAATTCAACGAAAAGATATCATACAAATTGGACTTATAATTAAGTTATCGATTTGGCATTAATTGACCCAATTGTGCAGGAGAACAACAATTGCGGGGGTGGGAGTGGGGGAGTTTGCGAACAATGATGATGACGACAGATGACCATGGACATAGAAACCACAAGCTTACAGCAAAAACGGGCCAATATATACATGTATGCTGGAATGAATCCGGTTTTGCATATGAATTCATATATTCAGTTCATTAGTTGGTGTCTTTAGAGTATAATTTGGTCATCGACAAGAAAAATCAATATATTTGTTCGATACACCTTAAACTGTTTTTTAACTGCATGAAATATAAATAATGCAACGATTACTCCACGCATATGACTGTGTTTTTACTATTGAAATGACCTAACAATTAGTATAGTGTTTAAACTGTACATTGATTTTCACAGTTCAACAATGCCAAAGCGATATCTGTAGTGGGATACACAAATGTTATAACTTGAGTATGGTACATGGACTCTCACAATACTGGTATACAGAGCACATATAATGAAGTAAGACATTTAGTGTATTGATTTGGTTTATTTATTTTTGTGGCTTGAAGTTATTGTTTTGTCTATGTGGATTGCCACATTACTAAGATAATGACATTCTGTGTTCATCTAGAAAGGAAAATTTCGGATGAAAAAGGAGACATTTAATGTTCAGTCATTTTCTGTTCATTGTCGTATGTCCATGCGTCGTCGTTAACTTGTCTTATATTTTATTCTTGTCCTGCTAAACTACCAACCAAATTAAACCCAACATGGTAGAAATAATCCATGGGATAAGGCGATTCAGATTTTGTAAATATCAAGATGATCCTTAGGAAATAGGGCAGTAAGGACATAAGGTAATGAGAGTAAATCTGAAAACAATAATCTTCTCGCATTGTTACAATATTTCTTGTGTATCATTGTGATGTGGATATAGAATGCATAAAGTACAAAAGTTAAACACAGACTGACTTTAGACACTATTGGAAACATATAAGATAAGATAAGAAACATATCAGATAAGATAAGAAAATCTCACATCGCTGAAAATAGGAACTGGTCTGTCTCAAAAGTGATAAATGAAGTTCCAAAGTGTTACACAGGTTGCTATGGAAATAATTGAGAGAGACAAAACAGTATTGACAAAGAACAACGAATGAAGATGCAATTATATTTTACATGATGGGGTCCGAGTAATTCCGAAGGTCTAAAATGTTACCTTGACTGGTATGTGAAACTTAAATAAATATTTTATTTTGATGTGAATCATTATTGTGATATGCAGATTCATGATATATTTTAATGAATGCAGCAGGGGCTATTGTGTCTTGGCAACAATTTTACAAGTTTTAGTGATTTATGATTTATTCTGTTTTTGATGATCTACATCTATGCGAATGAAATTAAAGATATTACAGACACTCTAATGTCCACTTGATATCTTGACCTTTAAAATATGAAAATATTATATTGAGGATGGATTGATTGAGATCCAAACTGTACGAGATTACTTCAACTTTACAATTTACTTCCCATTCAGTTGTAGCAACATTCCAGCAGTAGCTACATACGGGGTTTATATGTCCCAATTAATACAATATTGTAATACAGGGGTTGATGACAGACTGAAGCATTCACCAAGGAGGGTCAATGTTGCTCATTCTTAATTTGAAAAGTTTGAAGATACCAAAGGGTAATCAGAAGCCGTAAACAGAAGAAGGACAGATACTACAATGGTCAAAAGGGTAATCAGAAGCCGTAAACAGAAGAAGGACAGATACTACAATGGTCAAAAGGGTAATCAGAAGCCGTAAACAGAAGAAGGACAGATACTACAATGGCCAAAAGGGTAATCAGAAGCCGTAAACAGAAGAAGGACAGATACTACAATGGTCAAAAGGGTAATCAGAAGCCGTAAACAGAAGAAGGACAGATACTACAATGGTCAAAAGGGTAATCAGAAGCCGTAAACAGAAGAAGGACAGATACTACAATGGCCAAAAGGGTAATCAGAAGCTGTAAACAGAAGAAGGACAGATACTACAATGGCCAAAAGGGTAATCAGAAGCCGTAAACAGAAGAAGGACAGATACTACAATGGCCAAAAGGGTAATCAGAAGCCGTAAACAGAAGAAGGACAGATACTACAATGGCCAAAAGGGTAATCAGAAGCCGTAAACAGAAGAAGGACAGATACTACAATGGCCAAACAATAATCTGCAAAGCATTACACAGACAAGTAAAGATCATGCAACAAGAACCCCACTAAAAACCGGGTCTGAACTCAGGTCCTCCGGAACCCCACTAAAAACTGGGTGTGAACTCAGGTCCTCCGGAACCCCACTAAAAACTGGGTATGAACTCAGGTCCTCCGGAACCCCACTAAAACCGGGTGTGAACTCAGGTCCTCCGGAACCCCACTAAAACCGGGTGTGAACTCAGGTCCTCCGAACCCCACTAAAACTGGGTGTGAACTTAGGTCCTCCGGAACCCCACTAAAACCGGGTGTGAACTCAGGTCCTCCGGAACCCCACTAAAACCGGGTGTGAACTCAGGTCCTCCGAACCCCACTAAAACCGGGTGTGAACTCAGGTCCTTCGGAACCCCACTAAAACCGGGTGTGAACTCAGGTCCTCCGGAACCCCACTAAAACCGGGTATGAACTCAGGTCCTCCGGAACCCCACTAAAACCGGGTGTGAACTCAGGTCCTCCGGAACCCCACTAAAACCGGGTGTGAACTCAGGTCTTCCGGAACCTCAGTAAAACCGGGTGTGAACTCAGGTCTTCCGGAACCTCAGTAAAACCGGGTGTGAACTCAGGTTCTCCGGAACCCCACTAAAACCGGGTGTGAACTCAGGTCCTCCGGAATGGTGAGCAGTTCCTGCTCTACATGTGGCATTTGTTTAGGTTGATTATTTTTTTTTCTTTCGTATTCTTTAGCCACGCATTGATATTTCTATTTTGATTTTGATTTTTTTTTAGTCACGTCTTAGTATCTTTTGACTTTCTTTAACAAAGCTAATATTATATATAAATATGATAACTTTTGTTTCACGAAAATTAAATATATTATGTATAATGTATATTGTTCAATAATATAGCTTTCTCTATAACAATGATGTTCGTCTGGTTATCTGTGAGGGTTACATATTACTTAGATGTAGAAAACACTTGTATAACCGCATCATTTCACTAAGAGGGGTTGTGTGGGACCATCAAACTAGTCTAACGCCACCAATGTTTTTTTTTCATTGAAGTGCCTGTCCCAAGTCAGGAAAGTAAGGTTTGGCGCTTTAAAATCTGATTCAACCCACCATTTCTTTAGAAATGCCTGTACCAAGTCAGGGTCATTACGGTTTTAACAGTTTTCCGGTTGTTGACTGATTTTGTCTGTTTTATATAATTATGAGTTTTGACTTTCCCTTTGTAAGATTGTTCGGAATTCGGTAATTTTGTTATTACCCTTATTTGTGTCTTGTGGTATCGATTTTGTCTTTTAATACGATTTTTACATTGGATTTTGAAAGTGTGATAATCTTTGTTTTTCGTTTTATTGAATAATTAATTTTTATTCTTATCTTTCGGTAAGATGAAAATGAAATAAAATCCAGTTGTGTCTGTAAGACATTCAACACTTAATAGAGGACCAGATGAAAAAATGTTCAGGGTGAGATTTGATGCTTTAAGATCTGGATGCATTGCAGGAAATACAGCACTGTGAAACCAATGTAGATTAATCTAGATAAGACGGAGTGATTGTATAATAATTCTTGTTTTACGACCCCTCTCATATCAACTTAATTCGAGCTTTCTGTTCTTTTATTCTTATTTGCTTCTGTATGTGTATTGTTGCCGTTTTTTTTGTTTTTTTTTGGAATCTGAAATGTTACTCGAAAATCTATTCTGACTAAGAAAATCTATTTGTCTAATAATACTCCACTATTCATTCTCCTTTTCATTATATTAATAATAAGCTTTGTTTTGAAAGAAAATGAATGTAATAAAAACGTAGATATCTAATGAAGCGTTTCTGATATATCATCATGTATGCTCATGACAAATAAAATTGGAAATTGGTAATAATTTAAAAGTCTTTTAGAACAAGTAATCCAAGAGGGGTAAAATGGGTAGCTAAAATCTGCTAAGTCTACCTATACCTGAAGAAGACTGATTATTATTATATTACCTGGGAACTTTAAGTTTCAAACATAAATATATCTTATAAACCATATCAATGCTGACGTACTTACTACTGGGTGGATACTACCTACAGAGGTGGATACTACCTACAGAGGTGGATACTACCTACAGAGGTGGATACTACCTACAGAGGTGGATACTATCTACAGAGGTGGATCCTACCTACAGAGGTGGATACTACCTACAGAGGTGGATATTACCTACAGAGGTGGATACTACCTACAGAGGTGGATACTACCTACAGAGGTGGATATTACCTACAGAGGTGGATACTACCTACAGAGGTGGATACTACCTACAGAGGTGGATACTACCTACAGAGGTGGATACTACCTACAGAGATGGATATTACCTACAGAGGTGGATACTACCTACAGAGGTGGATACTACCTACAGAGGTGGATACTACCTACAGAGATGGATACTACCTACAGAGGTGGATACTACCTACAGAGGTGGATACTACCTACAGAGGTGGATACTACCTACAGAGGTGGATACTACCTACAGAGGTGGATACTACCTGCAGAGGTGGATACTACCTACAGAGGTGGATATTACCTACAGAGGTGGATACTACCTACAGAGGTGGATATTACCTACAGAGGTGGATACTACCTACAGAGGTGGATATTACCTACAGAGGTGGATATTACCTACAGAGGTGGATACTACCTACAGAGGTGGATACTACCTACAGAGGTGGATACTACCTACAGAGGTGGATACTACCTACAGAGGTGGATATTACCTACAGAGGTGGATACTACCTACAGAGGTGGATACTACCTACAGAGGTGGATACTACCTACAGAGGTGGATACTACCTAGAGAGGTGGATACTACCTACAGAGGTGGATACTACCTACAGAGGTGGATACTACCTACAGAGGTGGATACTACCTACAGAGGTGGATACTACCTACAGAGGTGGATACTACCTACAGAGGTATCGGTGGATACTACCTACAGAGGTGGATACTACCTACAGAACTGATTACCCCCAGCAGAGGTATCGGTGGATATTACCTACATAACTGATTACCCCAGCAGAGGTATCGGTGGATATTACCTACAGAACTGATTACCCCCAGCAGAGGTATCGGTGGATATTACCTACAGAACTGATTACCCCCAGCAGAGGTATCGGTGGATATTACCTACAGAGCTGATTACCCCCAGCAGAGGTATCGGTGGATATTACCTACAGAACTGATTACCCCCAGCAGAGGTATCGGTGGATACTACCTACAGAACTGATTACCCCCAGCAGAGGTATCGGTGGATATTACCTACAGAGCTGATTACCCCCAGCAGAGGTATCGGTGGATATTACCTACAGAACTGATTACCCCCAGCAGAGGTATCGGTGGATATTACCTACAGAGCTGATTACCCCAGCAGAAGTATCGGTGGATATTACCTACAGAGCTGATTACCCCCAGCAGAGGTATCGGTGGATATTACCTACAGAGCTGATTACCCCCAGCAGAGGTATCGGTGGATACTACCTACAGAGCTGATTACCCCCAGCAGAGGTATCGGTGGATACTACCTACAGAGCTGATTACCCCCAGCAGAGGTATCGGTGGATACTACCTACAGAGGTATCGGTGGATATTACCTACAGAACTGATTACCCCCAGCAGAGGTATCGGTGGATACAACCTACAGAACTGATTACCCCCAGCAGAGGTATCGGTGGATACAACCTACAGAGCTGATTACCCCCAGCAGAGGAATCGGTGGATACTACCTACAGAACTGATTACCCCCAGCAGAGGTATCGGTGGATACTACCTACAGAGGTATCGGTGGATACTACCTACAGAGGTATCGGTGGATACAACCTACAGAGGTATCGGTGGAGACTACCTACAGAGGTATCGGTGGATACTACCTACAGAGGTATCGGTGGATACTACCTACAGAGGTATCGGTGGATACTACCTACAGAGGTATCGGTGGATACTACCTACAGAGATATCGGTGGATACTACCTACAGAGGTATCGGTGGATACAACCTACAGAGGTATCGGTGGATACTACCTACAGAGGTATCGGTGGATACTACCTACAGAGGTATCGGTGGATACTACCTACAGAGGTATCGGTGGATACTACCTACAGAGGTATCGGTGGATACAACCTACAGAGGTATCGGTGGATACTACCTACAGAGGTATCGGTGGATACTACCTACAGAGGTATCGGTGGATACTACCTACAGAGGTATCGGTGGATACTACCTACAGAGGTATCGGTGGATACTACCTACAGAGGTATCGGTGGATACTACCTACAGAGGTATCGGTGGATACTACCTACATAACTGATTACCCCCAGCAGAGGTATCGGTGGATACTACCTACAGAACTGATTACACCCAGCAGAGGTATCGGTGGATACTATCTACAGAGCTGATTACCCCAGCAGAGGTATCGGTGGATACTACCTACAGAACTGATTACCCCCAGCAGAGGTATCGGTGGATACTACCTACAGAACTGATTACCCCCAGCAGAGGTATCGGTGGATACTACCTACAGAACTGATTACCCCCAGCAGAGGTATCGGTGGATACTACCTACAGAACTGATTACCCCCAGCAGAGGTATCGGTGGATACTACCTTCAGAACTGATTACCCCCAGCAGAGGTATCGGTGGATACTACCTACAGAACTGATTACCCCCAGCAGAGGTATCGGTGGATACTACCTACAGAACTGATTACCCCCAGCAGAGGTATCGGTGGATACTACCTACAGAATTGATTACCCCCAGCAGAGGTATCGGTGGATACTACCTACAGAACTGATTACCCCCAGCAGAGGTATCGGTGGATACTACCTACAGAACTTATTGCCCCCAGCAGAGGTATCGATGGATTCTACCTACAGAGCTGATTACCCCCAGCAGAGGTATCGGTGGATACTATCTACAGAACTGATTACCCCAGCAGAGGTATCGGTGGATACTATCTACAGAACTGATTACCCCCAGCAGAGGTATCGGTGGATACTACCTACAGAACTGATTACCCCCAGCAGAGGTATCGGTGGATACTACCTACAGAGCTGATTACCCCCAGCAGAGGTATCGGTGGATACTACCTACAGAACTGATTACCCCCAGCAGAGGTATCGGTGGATACTACCTACAGAACTGATTACCCCCAGCAGAGGTATCGGTGGATACTACCTACAGAACTGATTACCCCCAGCAGAGGTATCGGTGGATACTACCTACAGAACTGATTACCCCAGCAGAGGTATCGGTGGATACTACCTACAGAACTGATTACCCCCAGCAGAGGTATCGGTGGATACTACCTACAGAACTGATTACCCCAGCAGAGGTATCGGTGGATACTACCTACATAACTGATTACCCCCAGCAGAGGTATCGGTGGATACTACCTACAGAGCTGATTACCCCCAGCAGAGGTATCGGTGGATACTACCTACAGAACTGATTACCCCCAGCAGAGGTATCGGTGGATACTACCTACAGAACTGATTACCCCCAGCAGAAGTATCGGTGGATACTACCTACAGAACTGATTACCCCCAGCAGAGGTATCGGTGGATACTACCTACAGAACTGATTACCCCCAGCAGAGGTATCGGTGGATACTACCTACAGAACTGATTACCCCAGCAGAGGTATCGGTGGATACTACCTACAGAACTGATTACCCCCAGCAGAGGTATCGGTGGATACTACCTACAGAACTGATTGCCCCCAGCAGAGGTATCGGTGGATACTACCTACAGAACTGATTACCCCCAGCAGAGGTATCGGTGGATACTACCTACAGAGCTGATTGCCCCCAGCAGAGGTATCGGTGGATATTACCTACAGAACTGATTACCCCCAGCAGAGGTATCGGTGGATACTACCTAAAGAGCTGATTGCTCCCAGCAGAGGTATCGGTGAATGCTACCTACAGAGCTGATTGCTCCCTGCAGAGGTATCGGTGGATACTACCTACAGAGCTGATTGCTCCCAGCAGAGGTATCGGTGGATACTACCTACAGAGCTGATTGCTCCCAGCAGAGGTATCGGTGGATACTACCTACAGAGCTGATTGCTCCCAGCAGAGGTATCGGTGGATACTACCTACAGAAGTGATTGCTCCCAGCAGAGGTATCGGTGGATACTACCTACAGAGCTGATTGTTCCCAGCAGAGGTATCGGTGGATACTACCTACAGAGCTGATTGCTCCCAGCAGAGGTATCGGTGGATACTACCTACAGAGCTGATTGCTCCCAGCAGAGGTATCGGTGGATACTACCTACAGAGCTGATTGCTCCCAGCAGAGGTATCGGTGGATACTACCTACAGAGCTGATTGCTCCCAGCAGAGGTATCGGTGGATACTACCTACAGAGCTGATTGCTCCCAGCAGAGGTATCGGTGGATACTACCTACAGAGCTGATTGCTCCCAGCAGAGGTATCGGTGGATACTACCTACAGAGCTGATTGCTCCCAGCAGAGGTATCGGTGGATACTACCTACAGTGCTGATTGCTCCCAGCAGAGGTATCGGTAGATACTACCTACAGAGCTGATTGCTCCCAGCAGAGGTATCGGTGGATACTACATACAGAAGTGATTGCTCCCAGCAGAGGTATCGGTGGATACTACCTACAGAGTTGATTGCTCCCAGCAGAGGTATCGGTGGATACTACCTACAGAACTGATTGCCCCCAGCAGAGGTATTGGTGGATACTACCTACAGAATTGATTTCCCCCAGCAGAGGTATCGGTGGATACTACCTACAGAACTGATTGCCCCCAGCAGAGGTATCGGTGGATACTACCTACAGAGCTGATTACCCCCAGCAGAGGTATCGGTGGATACTACCTACAGAGGTATCGGTGGATATTACCTACAGAACTGATTACCCCCAGCAGAGGTATCGGTGGATACAACCTACAGAACTGATTACCCCCAGCAGAGGTATCGGTGGATACAACCTACAGAGCTGATTACCCCCAGCAGAGGAATCGGTGGATACTACCTACAGAACTGATTACCCCCAGCAGAGGTATCGGTGGATACTACCTACAGAGGTATCGGTGGATACTACCTACAGAGGTATCGGTGGATACAACCTACAGAGGTATCGGTGGAGACTACCTACAGAGGTATCGGTGGATACTACCTACAGAGGTATCGGTGGATACTACCTACAGAGGTATCGGTGGATACTACCTACAGAGGTATCGGTGGATACTACCTACAGAGATATCGGTGGATACTACCTACAGAGGTATCGGTGGATACAACCTACAGAGGTATCGGTGGATACTACCTACAGAGGTATCGGTGGATACTACCTACAGAGGTATCGGTGGATACTACCTACAGAGGTATCGGTGGATACTACCTACAGAGGTATCGGTGGATACAACCTACAGAGGTATCGGTGGATACTACCTACAGAGGTATCGGTGGATACTACCTACAGAGGTATCGGTGGATACTACCTACAGAGGTATCGGTGGATACTACCTACAGAGGTATCGGTGGATACTACCTACAGAGGTATCGGTGGATACTACCTACAGAGGTATCGGTGGATACTACCTACATAACTGATTACCCCCAGCAGAGGTATCGGTGGATACTACCTACAGAACTGATTACACCCAGCAGAGGTATCGGTGGATACTATCTACAGAGCTGATTACCCCAGCAGAGGTATCGGTGGATACTACCTACAGAACTGATTACCCCCAGCAGAGGTATCGGTGGATACTACCTACAGAACTGATTACCCCCAGCAGAGGTATCGGTGGATACTACCTACAGAACTGATTACCCCCAGCAGAGGTATCGGTGGATACTACCTACAGAACTGATTACCCCCAGCAGAGGTATCGGTGGATACTACCTTCAGAACTGATTACCCCCAGCAGAGGTATCGGTGGATACTACCTACAGAACTGATTACCCCCAGCAGAGGTATCGGTGGATACTACCTACAGAACTGATTACCCCCAGCAGAGGTATCGGTGGATACTACCTACAGAATTGATTACCCCCAGCAGAGGTATCGGTGGATACTACCTACAGAACTGATTACCCCCAGCAGAGGTATCGGTGGATACTACCTACAGAACTTATTGCCCCCAGCAGAGGTATCGATGGATTCTACCTACAGAGCTGATTACCCCCAGCAGAGGTATCGGTGGATACTATCTACAGAACTGATTACCCCAGCAGAGGTATCGGTGGATACTATCTACAGAACTGATTACCCCCAGCAGAGGTATCGGTGGATACTACCTACAGAACTGATTACCCCCAGCAGAGGTATCGGTGGATACTACCTACAGAGCTGATTACCCCCAGCAGAGGTATCGGTGGATACTACCTACAGAACTGATTACCCCCAGCAGAGGTATCGGTGGATACTACCTACAGAACTGATTACCCCCAGCAGAGGTATCGGTGGATACTACCTACAGAACTGATTACCCCCAGCAGAGGTATCGGTGGATACTACCTACAGAACTGATTACCCCAGCAGAGGTATCGGTGGATACTACCTACAGAACTGATTACCCCCAGCAGAGGTATCGGTGGATACTACCTACAGAACTGATTACCCCAGCAGAGGTATCGGTGGATACTACCTACATAACTGATTACCCCCAGCAGAGGTATCGGTGGATACTACCTACAGAGCTGATTACCCCCAGCAGAGGTATCGGTGGATACTACCTACAGAACTGATTACCCCCAGCAGAGGTATCGGTGGATACTACCTACAGAACTGATTACCCCCAGCAGAAGTATCGGTGGATACTACCTACAGAACTGATTACCCCCAGCAGAGGTATCGGTGGATACTACCTACAGAACTGATTACCCCCAGCAGAGGTATCGGTGGATACTACCTACAGAACTGATTACCCCCAGCAGAGGTATCGGTGGATACTACCTACAGAACTGATTACCCCCAGCAGAGGTATCGGTGGATACTACCTACAGAACTGATTGCCCCCAGCAGAGGTATCGGTGGATACTACCTACAGAACTGATTACCCCCAGCAGAGGTATCGGTGGATACTACCTACAGAGCTGATTGCCCCCAGCAGAGGTATCGGTGGATATTACCTACAGAACTGATTACCCCCAGCAGAGGTATCGGTGGATACTACCTAAAGAGCTGATTGCTCCCAGCAGAGGTATCGGTGAATGCTACCTACAGAGCTGATTGCTCCCTGCAGAGGTATCGGTGGATACTACCTACAGAGCTGATTGCTCCCAGCAGAGGTATCGGTGGATACTACCTACAGAGCTGATTGCTCCCAGCAGAGGTATCGGTGGATACTACCTACAGAGCTGATTGCTCCCAGCAGAGGTATCGGTGGATACTACCTACAGAAGTGATTGCTCCCAGCAGAGGTATCGGTGGATACTACCTACAGAGCTGATTGTTCCCAGCAGAGGTATCGGTGGATACTACCTACAGAGCTGATTGCTCCCAGCAGTGGTATCGGTGGATACTACCTACAGAGCTGATTGCTCCCAGCAGAGGTATCGGTGGATACTACCTACAGAGCTGATTGCTCCCAGCAGAGGTATCGGTGGATACTACCTACAGAGCTGATTGCTCCCAGCAGAGGTATCGGTGGATACTACCTACAGAGCTGATTGCTCCCAGCAGAGGTATCGGTGGATACTACCTACAGAGCTGATTGCTCCCAGCAGAGGTATCGGTGGATACTACCTACAGAGCTGATTGCTCCCAGCAGAGGTATCGGTGGATACTACCTACAGTGCTGATTGCTCCCAGCAGAGGTATCGGTAGATACTACCTACAGAGCTGATTGCTCCCAGCAGAGGTATCGGTGGATACTACATACAGAAGTGATTGCTCCCAGCAGAGGTATCGGTGGATACTACCTACAGAGTTGATTGCTCCCAGCAGAGGTATCGGTGGATACTACCTACAGAACTGATTGCCCCCAGCAGAGGTATTGGTGGATACTACCTACAGAATTGATTTCCCCCAGCAGAGGTATCGGTGGATACTACCTACAGAACTGATTGCCCCCAGCAGAGGTATCGGTGGATACTACCTACAGAACTGATTGCCCCCAGCAGAGGTATCGGTGGATACTACCTACAGAACTGATTGCCCCCAGCAAAGGTATCGGTGGATACTACCTACAGAACTGATTGCCCCCAGCAGAGGTATCGGTGGATACTACCTACAGAGCTGATTGCTCCCAGCAGAGGTATCGGTGGATACTACCTACAGAACTGATTACCCCCAGCAGAGGTATCGGTGGATACTACCTACAGAACTGATTGCCCCCAGCAGAGGTATTGGTGGATACTACCTACAGAATTGATTGCCCCCAGCAGAGGTATCGGTGGATACTACCTACAGAAATGATTGCCCCCAGCAGAGGTATCGGTGGATACTACCTACAGAACTGATTGCCCCAGCAGAGGTATCGGTGGATACTACCTACAGAACTGATTGCCCCCAGCAAAGGTATCGGTGGATACTACCTACAGAACTGATTACCCCCAGCAGAGGTATCGGTGGATACTACCTACAGAGCTGATTGCCCCCAGCAGAGGTATCGGTGGATACTACCTACAGAACTGATTACCCCCAGCAGAGGTATCGGTGGATACTACCTACAGAACTGATTACCCCCAGCAGAGTTATCGGTGGATACTACCTACAGAACTGATTACCCCCAGCAGAGGTATCGGTGGATACTACCTACAGAACTGATTGCCCCAGCAGAGGTATCGGTGGATACAACCTACAGAGCTGATTACCCCCAGCAGAGGTATCGGTGGATACTATCTACAGAACTGATTACCCCAGCAGAGGTATCGGTGGATACTATCTACAGAACTGATTACCCCCAGCAGAGGTATCGGTGGATACTACCTACAGAACTGATTACCCCCAGCAGAGGTATCGGTGGATACTACCTACAGAGCTGATTACCCCCAGCAGAGGTATCGGTGGATACTACCTACAGAACTGATTACCCCCAGCAGAGGTATCGGTGGATACTACCTACAGAACTGATTACCCCCAGCAGAGGTATCGGTGGATACTACCTACAGAACTGATTACCCCCAGCAGAGGTATCGGTGGATACTACCTACAGAACTGATTACCCCCAGCAGAGGTATCGGTGGATACTACCTACAGAACTGATTACCCCCAGCAGAGGTATCGGTGGATACTACCTACAGAGCTGATTACTCCCAGCAGAGGTATCGGTGGATACTACCTACAGAACTGATTACCCCCAGCAGAGGTATCGGTGGATACTACCTACAGAACTGATTACCCCCAGCAGAGGTATCGGTGGATACTACCTACAGAACTGATTACCCCCAGCAGAGGTATCGGTGCATACTACCTATAGAACTGAATACCCCCAGCAGAGGTATCGGTGGATACTACCTACAGAACTGATTACCCCCAGCAGAGGTATCGGTGGATACTACCTACAGAACTGATTACCCCCAGCAGAGGTATCGGTGGATACTACCTACAGAACTGATTACCCCCAGCAGAGGTATCGGTGGATACTACCTACAGAACTGATTACCCCCAGCAGAGGTATCGGTGGATACTACCTACAGAACTGATTACCCCCAGCAGAGGTATCGGTGGATACTACCTACAGAACTGTTTACCCCCAGCAGAGGTATCGGTGGATACTACATACAGAACTGATTACTCCCAGCAGAGGTATCGGTGGATACTACCTACAGAACTGATTACCCCCAGCAGAGGTATAGGTGGATACTACCTACAGAACTGATTGCTCCCAGCAGAGGTATCGGTGGATACTACCTACAGAACTGATTGCTCCCAGCAGAGGTATCGGTGGATACTACCTACAGAACTGATTGCCCCCAGCAGAGGTATCGGTGGATACTACCTACAGAAGTGATTACCCCCAGCAGAGGTATCGGTGGATACTACCTACAGAGCTGATTGCCCCCAGCAGAGGTATCGGTGGATATTACCTACAGAACTGATTACCCCCAGCAGAGGTATCGGTGGATACTACCTAAAGAGCTGATTGCTCCCAGCAGAGGTATCGGTGAATGCTACCTACAGAGCTGATTGCTCCCTGCAGAGGTATCGGTGGATACTACCTACAGAGCTGATTGCTCCCAGCAGAGGTATCGGTGGATACTACCTACAGAGCTGATTGCTCCCAGCAGAGGTATCGGTGGATACTACCTACAGAGCTGATTGCTCCCAGCAGAGGTATCGGTGGATACTACCTACAGAAGTGATTGCTCCCAGCAGAGGTATCGGTGGATACTACCTACAGAGCTGATTGTTCCCAGCAGAGGTATCGGTGGATACTACCTACAGAGCTGATTGCTCCCAGCAGAGGTATCGGTGGATACTACCTACAGAGCTGATTGCTCCCAGCAGAGGTATCGGTGGATACTACCTACAGAGCTGATTGCTCCCAGCAGAGGTATCGGTGGATACTACCTACAGAAGTGATTGCTCCCAGCAGAGGTATCGGTGGATACTACCTACAGAGCTGATTGTTCCCAGCAGAGGTATCGGTGGATACTACCTACAGAGCTGATTGCTCCCAGCAGAGGTATCGGTGGATACTACCTACAGAGCTGATTGCTCCCAGCAGAGGTATCGGTGGATACTACCTACAGAGCTGATTGCTCCCAGCAGAGGTATCGGTGGATACTACCTACAGAGCTGATTGCTCCCAGCAGAGGTATCGGTGGATACTACCTACAGAGCTGATTGCTCCCAGCAGAGGTATCGGTGGATACTACCTACAGAGCTGATTGCTCCCAGCAGAGGTATCGGTGGATACTACCTACAGAGCTGATTGCTCCCAGCAGAGGTATCGGTGGATACTACCTACAGTGCTGATTGCTCCCAGCAGAGGTATCGGTAGATACTACCTACAGAGCTGATTGCTCCCAGCAGAGGTATCGGTGGATACTACATACAGAAGTGATTGCTCCCAGCAGAGGTATCGGTGGATACTACCTACAGAGTTGATTGCTCCCAGCAGAGGTATCGGTGGATACTACCTACAGAACTGATTGCCCCCAGCAGAGGTATTGGTGGATACTACCTACAGAATTGATTGCCCCCAGCAGAGGTATCGGTGGATACTACCTACAGAACTGATTGCCCCCAGCAGAGGTATCGGTGGATACTACCTACAGAACTGATTGCCCCCAGCAGAGGTATCGGTGGATACTACCTACAGAACTGATTGCCCCCAGCAAAGGTATCGGTGGATACTACCTACAGAACTGATTGCCCCCAGCAGAGGTATCGGTGGATACTACCTACAGAGCTGATTGCTCCCAGCAGAGGTATCGGTGGATACTACCTACAGAACTGATTACCCCCAGCAGAGGTATCGGTGGATACTACCTACAGAACTGATTGCCCCCAGCAGAGGTATTGGTGGATACTACCTACAGAATTGATTGCCCCCAGCAGAGGTATCGGTGGATACTACCTACAGAAATGATTGCCCCCAGCAGAGGTATCGGTGGATACTACCTACAGAACTGATTGCCCCAGCAGAGGTATCGGTGGATACTACCTACAGAACTGATTGCCCCCAGCAAAGGTATCGGTGGATACTACCTACAGAACTGATTACCCCCAGCAGAGGTATCGGTGGATACTACCTACAGAGCTGATTGCCCCCAGCAGAGGTATCGGTGGATACTACCTACAGAACTGATTACCCCCAGCAGAGGTATCGGTGGATACTACCTACAGAACTGATTACCCCCAGCAGAGTTATCGGTGGATACTACCTACAGAACTGATTACCCCCAGCAGAGGTATCGGTGGATACTACCTACAGAACTGATTGCCCCAGCAGAGGTATCGGTGGATACAACCTACAGAGCTGATTACCCCCAGCAGAGGTATCGGTGGATACTATCTACAGAACTGATTACCCCAGCAGAGGTATCGGTGGATACTATCTACAGAACTGATTACCCCCAGCAGAGGTATCGGTGGATACTACCTACAGAACTGATTACCCCCAGCAGAGGTATCGGTGGATACTACCTACAGAGCTGATTACCCCCAGCAGAGGTATCGGTGGATACTACCTACAGAACTGATTACCCCCAGCAGAGGTATCGGTGGATACTACCTACAGAACTGATTACCCCCAGCAGAGGTATCGGTGGATACTACCTACAGAACTGATTACCCCCAGCAGAGGTATCGGTGGATACTACCTACAGAACTGATTACCCCCAGCAGAGGTATCGGTGGATACTACCTACAGAACTGATTACCCCCAGCAGAGGTATCGGTGGATACTACCTACAGAGCTGATTACTCCCAGCAGAGGTATCGGTGGATACTACCTACAGAACTGATTACCCCCAGCAGAGGTATCGGTGGATACTACCTACAGAACTGATTACCCCCAGCAGAGGTATCGGTGGATACTACCTACAGAACTGATTACCCCCAGCAGAGGTATCGGTGGATACTACCTACAGAACTGTTTACCCCCAGCAGAGGTATCGGTGGATACTACATACAGAACTGATTACTCCCAGCAGAGGTATCGGTGGATACTACCTACAGAACTGATTACCCCCAGCAGAGGTATAGGTGGATACTACCTACAGAACTGATTGCTCCCAGCAGAGGTATCGGTGGATACTACCTACAGAACTGATTGCTCCCAGCAGAGGTATCGGTGGATACTACCTACAGAACTGATTGCCCCCAGCAGAGGTATCGGTGGATACTACCTACAGAAGTGATTACCCCCAGCAGAGGTATCGGTGGATACTACCTACAGAGCTGATTGCCCCCAGCAGAGGTATCGGTGGATATTACCTACAGAACTGATTACCCCCAGCAGAGGTATCGGTGGATACTACCTAAAGAGCTGATTGCGCCCAGCAGAGGTATCGGTGGATGCTACCTACAGAGCTGATTGCTCCCTGCAGAGGTATCGGTGGATACTACCTACAGAGCTGATTGCTCCCAGCAGAGGTATCGGTGGATACTACCTACAGAGCTGATTGCTCCCAGCAGAGGTATCGGTGGATACTACCTACAGAGCTGATTGCTCCCAGCAGAGGTATCGGTGGATACTACCTACAGAGCTGATTGCTCCCAGCAGAGGTATCGGTGGATACTACCTACAGAGCTGATTGCTCCCAGCAGAGGTATCGGTGGATACTACCTACAGAGCTGATTGCTCCCAGCAGAGGTATCGGTGGATACTACCTACAGAGCTGATTGCTCCCAGCAGAGGTATCGGTGGATACTACCTACAGAGCTGATTGCTCCCAGCAGAGGTATCGGTGGATACTACCTACAGAGCTGATTGCTCCCAGCAGAGGTATCGGTGGATACTACCTACAGAGCTGATTGCTCCCAGCAGAGGTATCGGTGGATACTACCTACAGAGCTGATTGCTCCCAGCAGAGGTATCGGTGGATACTACCTACAGAGTTGATTGCTCCCAGCAGAGGTATCGGTGGATACTACCTACAGAACTGATTGCCCCCAGCAGAGGTATTGGTGGATACTACCTACAGAATTGATTGCCCCCAGCAGAGGTATCGGTGGATACTACCTACAGAACTGATTGCCCCCAGCAGAGGTATCGGTGGATACTACCTACAGAACTGATTGCCCCCAGCAGAGGTATCGGTGGATACTACCTACAGAACTGATTGCCCCCAGCAAAGGTATCGGTGGATACTACCTACAGAACTGATTGCCCCCAGCAGAGGTATCGTGGATACTACCTACAGAGCTGATTGCTCCCAGCAGAGGTATCGGTGGATACTACCTACAGAACTGATTACCCCCAGCAGAGGTATAGGTGAATACTACCTACAGAACTGATTGCTCCCAGCAGAGGTATCGGTGGATACTACCTACAGAGCTGATTGCTCCCAGCAGAGGTATCGGTGGATACTACCTACAGAGCTGATTGCTCCCAGCAGAGGTATCGGTGGATACTACCTACAGAGCTGATTGCTCCCAGCAGAGGTATCGGTGGATACTACCTACAGAGCTGATTGCTCCCAGCAGAGGTATCGGTGGATACTACCTACAGAGCTGATTGCTCCCAGCAGAGGTATCGGTGGATACTACCTACAGAGCTGATTGCTCCCAGCAGAGGTATCGGTGGATACTACCTACAGAGCTGATTGCTCCCAGCAGAGGTATCGGTGGATACTACCTACAGAGCTGATTGCTCCCAGCAGAGGTATCGGTGGATACTACCTACAGAGCTGATTGCTCCCAGCAGAGGTATCGGTGGATACTACCTACAGAGCTGATTGCTCCCAGCAGAGGTATCGGTGGATACTACCTACAGAGTTGATTGCTCCCAGCAGAGGTATCGGTGGATACTACCTACAGAACTGATTGCCCCCAGCAGAGGTATTGGTGGATACTACCTACAGAATTGATTGCCCCCAGCAGAGGTATCGGTGGATACTACCTACAGAACTGATTGCCCCCAGCAGAGGTATCGGTGGATACTACCTACAGAACTGATTGCCCCCAGCAGAGGTATCGGTGGATACTACCTACAGAACTGATTGCCCCCAGCAAAGGTATCGGTGGATACTACCTACAGAACTGATTGCCCCCAGCAGAGGTATCGGTGGATACTACCTACAGAGCTGATTGCTCCCAGCAGAGGTATCGGTGGATACTACCTACAGAACTGATTACCCCCAGCAGAGGTATAGGTGAATACTACCTACAGAACTGATTGCTCCCAGCAGAGGTATCGGTGGATACTACCTACAGAACTGATTGCTCCCAGCAGAGGTATCGGTGGATACTACCTACAGAACTGATTGCCCCCAGCAGAGGTATCGGTGGATACTACCTACAGAAGTGATTACCCCCAGCAGAGGTATCGGTGGATACTACCTACAGAGCTGATTGCCCCCAGCAGAGGTATCGGTGGATATTACCTACAGAACTGATTACCCCCAGCAGAGGTATCGGTGGATACTACCTAAAGAGCTGATTGCGCCCAGCAGAGGTATCGGTGGATGCTACCTACAGAGCTGATTGCTCCCTGCAGAGGTATCGGTGGATACTACCTACAGAGCTGATTGCTCCCAGCAGAGGTATCGGTGGATACTACCTACAGAGCTGATTGCTCCCAGCAGAGGTATCGGTGGATACTACCTACAGAGCTGATTGCTCCCAGCAGAGGTATCGGTGGATACTACCTACAGAAGTGATTGCTCCCAGCAGAGGTATCGGTGGATACTACCTACAGAGCTGATTGTTCCCAGCAGAGGTATCGGTGGATACTACCTACAGAGCTGATTGCTCCCAGCAGAGGTATCAGTGGATACTACCTACAGAGCTGATTGCTCCCAGCAGAGGTATCGGTGGATACTACCTACAGAGCTGATTGCTCCCAGCAGAGGTATCGGTGGATACTACCTACAGAGCTGATTGCTCCCAGCAGAGGTATCGGTGGATACTACCTACAGAGCTGATTGCTCCCAGCAGAGGTATCGGTGGATACTACCTACAGAGCTGATTGCTCCCAGCAGAGGTATCGGTGGATACTACCTACAGAGCTGATTGCTCCCAGCAGAGGTATCGGTGGATACTACCTACAGAGCTGATTGCTCCCAGCAGAGGTATCGGTGGATACTACCTACAGAGCTGATTGCTCCCAGCAGAGGTATCGGTGGATACTACCTACAGAGTTGATTGCTCCCAGCAGAGGTATCGGTGGATACTACCTACAGAACTGATTGCCCCCAGCAGAGGTATTGGTGGATACTACCTACAGAATTGATTGCCCCCAGCAGAGGTATCGGTGGATACTACCTACAGAACTGATTGCCCCCAGCAGAGGTATCGGTGGATACTACCTACAGAACTGATTGCCCCCAGCAGAGGTATCGGTGGATACTACCTACAGAACTGATTGCCCCCAGCAAAGGTATCGGTGGATACTACCTACAGAACTGATTGCCCCCAGCAGAGGTATCGGTGGATACTACCTACAGAGCTGATTGCTCCCAGCAGAGGTATCGGTGGATACTACCTACAGAACTGATTGCCCCCAGCAGAGGTATCGGTGGATACTACCTACAGAACTGATTGCCCCCAGCAGAGGTATCGGTGGATACTACCTACAGAACTGATTGCCCCCAGCAGAGGTATCGGTGGATACTACCTACAGAGCTGATTGCTCCCAGCAGAGGTATCGGTGGATACTACCTACAGAACTGATTACCCCCAGCAGAGGTATCGGTGGATACTACCTACAGAACTGATTGCCCCCAGCAGAGGTATTGGTGGATACTACCTACAGAATTGATTGCCCCCAGCAGAGGTATCGGTGGATACTACCTACAGAACTGATTGCCCCCAGCAGAGGTATCGGTGGATACTACCTACAGAACTGATTGCCCCCAGCAGAGGTATCGGTGGATACTACCTACAGAACTGATTGCCCCCAGCAAAGGTATCGGTGGATACTACCTACAGAACTGATTACCCCCAGCAGAGGTATCGGTGGATACTACCTACAGAACTGATTGCCCCAGCAGAGGTATCGGTGGATACTACCTACAGAACTGATTGCCCCCAGCAGAGGTATCGGTGGATACTACCTACAGAACTGATTGCCCCCAGCAGAGGTATCGGTGGATACTACCTACAGAACTGATTGCCCCCAGCAGAGGTATCGGTGGATACTATCCACAGAACTGATTGCCCCCAGCAGAGGTATCGGTGGATACTACCTACAGAGTTGATTGCTCCCAGCAGAGGTATCGGTGGATACTACCTACAGAGCTGATTGCTCCCAGCAGAGGTATCGGTGGATACTACCTACAGAGCTGATTGCTCCCAGCAGAGGTATCGGTGGATACTACCTACAGAGCTGATTGCTCCCAGCAGAGGTATCGGTGGATACTACCTACAGAGTTGATTGCTCCCAGCAGAGGTATCGGTGGATACTACCTACAGAACTGATTGCCCCCAGCAGAGGTATTGGTGGATACTACCTACAGAATTGATTGCCCCCAGCAGAGGTATCGGTGGATACTACCTACAGAACTGATTGCCCCCAGCAGAGGTATCGGTGGATACTACCTACAGAACTGATTGCCCCCAGCAGAGGTATCGGTGGATACTACCTACAGAACTGATTGCCCCCAGCAAAGGTATCGGTGGATACTACCTACAGAACTGATTGCCCCCAGCAGAGGTATCGGTGGATACTACCTACAGAGCTGATTGCTCCCAGCAGAGGTATCGGTGGATACTACCTACAGAACTGATTGCCCCCAGCAGAGGTATCGGTGGATACTACCTACAGAACTGATTGCCCCCAGCAGAGGTATCGGTGGATACTACCTACAGAACTGATTGCCCCCAGCAGAGGTATCGGTGGATACTACCTACAGAGCTGATTGCTCCCAGCAGAGGTATCGGTGGATACTACCTACAGAACTGATTACCCCCAGCAGAGGTATCGGTGGATACTACCTACAGAACTGATTGCCCCCAGCAGAGGTATTGGTGGATACTACCTACAGAATTGATTGCCCCCAGCAGAGGTATCGGTGGATACTACCTACAGAACTGATTGCCCCCAGCAGAGGTATCGGTGGATACTACCTACAGAACTGATTGCCCCCAGCAGAGGTATCGGTGGATACTACCTACAGAACTGATTGCCCCCAGCAAAGGTATCGGTGGATACTACCTACAGAACTGATTACCCCCAGCAGAGGTATCGGTGGATACTACCTACAGAACTGATTGCCCCAGCAGAGGTATCGGTGGATACTACCTACAGAACTGATTGCCCCCAGCAGAGGTATCGGTGGATACTACCTACAGAACTGATTGCCCCCAGCAGAGGTATCGGTGGATACTACCTACAGAACTGATTGCCCCCAGCAGAGGTATCGGTGGATACTATCCACAGAACTGATTGCCCCCAGCAGAGGTATCGGTGGATACTACCTACAGAGTTGATTGCTCCCAGCAGAGGTATCGGTGGATACTACCTACAGAACTGATTGCCCCCAGCAGAGGTATTGGTGGATACTACCTACAGAATTGATTGCCCCCAGCAGAGGTATCGGTGGATACTACCTACAGAACTGATTGCCCCCAGCAGAGGTATCGGTGGATACTACCTACAGAACTGATTGCCCCCAGCAGAGGTATCGGTGGATACTACCTACAGAACTGATTGCCCCCAGCAAAGGTATCGGTGGATACTACCTACAGAACTGATTGCCCCCAGCAGAGGTATCGGTGGATACTACCTACAGAGCTGATTGCTCCCAGCAGAGGTATCGGTGGATACTACCTACAGAACTGATTACCCCCAGCAGAGGTATCGGTGGATACTACCTACAGAACTGATTGCCCCCAGCAGAGGTATTGGTGGATACTACCTACAGAATTGATTGCCCCCAGCAGAGGTATCGGTGGATACTACCTACAGAACTGATTGCCCCCAGCAGAGGTATCGGTGGATACTACCTACAGAACTGATTGCCCCCAGCAGAGGTATCGGTGGATACTACCTACAGAACTGATTGCCCCCAGCAAAGGTATCGGTGGATACTACCTACAGAACTGATTACCCCCAGCAGAGGTATCGGTGGATACTACCTACAGAACTGATTGCCCCCAGCAGAGGTATCGGTGGATACTACCTACAGAACTGATTGCCCCCAGCAGAGGTATCGGTGGATACTACCTACAGAACTGATTGCCCCCAGCAGAGGTATCGGTGGATACTACCTACAGAACTGATTGCCCCCAGCAGAGGTATCGGTGGATACTATCCACAGAACTGATTGCCCCCAGCAGAGGTATCGGTGGATACTACCTACAGAGCTGATTGCCCCCAGCAGAGGTATCGGTGGATATTACCTACAGAACTGATTACCCCCAGCAGAGGTATCGGTGGATACTACCTAAAGAGCTGATTGCGCCCAGCAGAGGTATCGGTGGATGCTACCTACAGAGCTGATTGCTCCCTGCAGAGGTATCGGTGGATACTACCTACAGAGCTGATTGCTCCCAGCAGAGGTATCGGTGGATACTACCTACAGAGCTGATTGCTCCCAGCAGAGGTATCGGTGGATACTACCTACAGAGCTGATTGCTCCCAGCAGAGGTATCGGTGGATACTACCTACAGAAGTGATTGCTCCCAGCAGAGGTATCGGTGGATACTACCTACAGAGCTGATTGTTCCCAGCAGAGGTATCGGTGGATACTACCTACAGAGCTGATTGCTCCCAGCAGAGGTATCAGTGGATACTACCTACAGAGCTGATTGCTCCCAGCAGAGGTATCGGTGGATACTACCTACAGAGCTGATTGCTCCCAGCAGAGGTATCGGTGGATACTACCTACAGAGCTGATTGCTCCCAGCAGAGGTATCGGTGGATACTACCTACAGAGCTGATTGCTCCCAGCAGAGGTATCGGTGGATACTACCTACAGAGCTGATTGCTCCCAGCAGAGGTATCGGTGGATACTACCTACAGAGCTGATTGCTCCCAGCAGAGGTATCGGTGGATACTACCTACAGAGCTGATTGCTCCCAGCAGAGGTATCGGTGGATACTACCTACAGAGCTGATTGCTCCCAGCAGAGGTATCGGTGGATACTACCTACAGAGTTGATTGCTCCCAGCAGAGGTATCGGTGGATACTACCTACAGAACTGATTGCCCCCAGCAGAGGTATTGGTGGATACTACCTACAGAATTGATTGCCCCCAGCAGAGGTATCGGTGGATACTACCTACAGAACTGATTGCCCCCAGCAGAGGTATCGGTGGATACTACCTACAGAACTGATTGCCCCCAGCAGAGGTATCGGTGGATACTACCTACAGAACTGATTGCCCCCAGCAAAGGTATCGGTGGATACTACCTACAGAACTGATTGCCCCCAGCAGAGGTATCGGTGGATACTACCTACAGAGCTGATTGCTCCCAGCAGAGGTATCGGTGGATACTACCTACAGAACTGATTGCCCCCAGCAGAGGTATCGGTGGATACTACCTACAGAACTGATTGCCCCCAGCAGAGGTATCGGTGGATACTACCTACAGAACTGATTGCCCCCAGCAGAGGTATCGGTGGATACTACCTACAGAGCTGATTGCTCCCAGCAGAGGTATCGGTGGATACTACCTACAGAACTGATTACCCCCAGCAGAGGTATCGGTGGATACTACCTACAGAACTGATTGCCCCCAGCAGAGGTATTGGTGGATACTACCTACAGAATTGATTGCCCCCAGCAGAGGTATCGGTGGATACTACCTACAGAACTGATTGCCCCCAGCAGAGGTATCGGTGGATACTACCTACAGAACTGATTGCCCCCAGCAGAGGTATCGGTGGATACTACCTACAGAACTGATTGCCCCCAGCAAAGGTATCGGTGGATACTACCTACAGAACTGATTACCCCCAGCAGAGGTATCGGTGGATACTACCTACAGAACTGATTGCCCCAGCAGAGGTATCGGTGGATACTACCTACAGAACTGATTGCCCCCAGCAGAGGTATCGGTGGATACTACCTACAGAACTGATTGCCCCCAGCAGAGGTATCGGTGGATACTACCTACAGAACTGATTGCCCCCAGCAGAGGTATCGGTGGATACTATCCACAGAACTGATTGCCCCCAGCAGAGGTATCGGTGGATACTACCTACAGAGTTGATTGCTCCCAGCAGAGGTATCGGTGGATACTACCTACAGAGCTGATTGCTCCCAGCAGAGGTATCGGTGGATACTACCTACAGAGCTGATTGCTCCCAGCAGAGGTATCGGTGGATACTACCTACAGAGCTGATTGCTCCCAGCAGAGGTATCGGTGGATACTACCTACAGAGTTGATTGCTCCCAGCAGAGGTATCGGTGGATACTACCTACAGAACTGATTGCCCCCAGCAGAGGTATTGGTGGATACTACCTACAGAATTGATTGCCCCCAGCAGAGGTATCGGTGGATACTACCTACAGAACTGATTGCCCCCAGCAGAGGTATCGGTGGATACTACCTACAGAACTGATTGCCCCCAGCAGAGGTATCGGTGGATACTACCTACAGAACTGATTGCCCCCAGCAAAGGTATCGGTGGATACTACCTACAGAACTGATTGCCCCCAGCAGAGGTATCGGTGGATACTACCTACAGAGCTGATTGCTCCCAGCAGAGGTATCGGTGGATACTACCTACAGAACTGATTGCCCCCAGCAGAGGTATCGGTGGATACTACCTACAGAACTGATTGCCCCCAGCAGAGGTATCGGTGGATACTACCTACAGAACTGATTGCCCCCAGCAGAGGTATCGGTGGATACTACCTACAGAGCTGATTGCTCCCAGCAGAGGTATCGGTGGATACTACCTACAGAACTGATTACCCCCAGCAGAGGTATCGGTGGATACTACCTACAGAACTGATTGCCCCCAGCAGAGGTATTGGTGGATACTACCTACAGAATTGATTGCCCCCAGCAGAGGTATCGGTGGATACTACCTACAGAACTGATTGCCCCCAGCAGAGGTATCGGTGGATACTACCTACAGAACTGATTGCCCCCAGCAGAGGTATCGGTGGATACTACCTACAGAACTGATTGCCCCCAGCAAAGGTATCGGTGGATACTACCTACAGAACTGATTACCCCCAGCAGAGGTATCGGTGGATACTACCTACAGAACTGATTGCCCCAGCAGAGGTATCGGTGGATACTACCTACAGAACTGATTGCCCCCAGCAGAGGTATCGGTGGATACTACCTACAGAACTGATTGCCCCCAGCAGAGGTATCGGTGGATACTACCTACAGAACTGATTGCCCCCAGCAGAGGTATCGGTGGATACTATCCACAGAACTGATTGCCCCCAGCAGAGGTATCGGTGGATACTACCTACAGAGTTGATTGCTCCCAGCAGAGGTATCGGTGGATACTACCTACAGAACTGATTGCCCCCAGCAGAGGTATTGGTGGATACTACCTACAGAATTGATTGCCCCCAGCAGAGGTATCGGTGGATACTACCTACAGAACTGATTGCCCCCAGCAGAGGTATCGGTGGATACTACCTACAGAACTGATTGCCCCCAGCAGAGGTATCGGTGGATACTACCTACAGAACTGATTGCCCCCAGCAAAGGTATCGGTGGATACTACCTACAGAACTGATTGCCCCCAGCAGAGGTATCGGTGGATACTACCTACAGAGCTGATTGCTCCCAGCAGAGGTATCGGTGGATACTACCTACAGAACTGATTACCCCCAGCAGAGGTATCGGTGGATACTACCTACAGAACTGATTGCCCCCAGCAGAGGTATTGGTGGATACTACCTACAGAATTGATTGCCCCCAGCAGAGGTATCGGTGGATACTACCTACAGAACTGATTGCCCCCAGCAGAGGTATCGGTGGATACTACCTACAGAACTGATTGCCCCCAGCAGAGGTATCGGTGGATACTACCTACAGAACTGATTGCCCCCAGCAAAGGTATCGGTGGATACTACCTACAGAACTGATTACCCCCAGCAGAGGTATCGGTGGATACTACCTACAGAACTGATTGCCCCCAGCAGAGGTATCGGTGGATACTACCTACAGAACTGATTGCCCCCAGCAGAGGTATCGGTGGATACTACCTACAGAACTGATTGCCCCCAGCAGAGGTATCGGTGGATACTACCTACAGAACTGATTGCCCCCAGCAGAGGTATCGGTGGATACTATCCACAGAACTGATTGCCCCCAGCAGAGGTATCGGTGGATACTACCTACAGAACTGAGTGATAGTGTTAGATATAACATTTTGTGAGCGCCACGCGTTTTTGGAATACAAAAATAAATGTGCTATTTTTAAACAAATATAAATATTGTTAAACGGAATACAATAACATTCCTTTTTAGCAATTATATTGAAAACCGTAGACGACTCGGTTTGTTTCTTTTAACAGGATGATGACGAAGTTGTAGAATCGTTTCTTGGAAGTATGAACCATGCCATGCAAACATTAGACGTCAATGTGTGGAACTACTTGATGTGCCATACAGTAGATTATATGTTTAAACTATTATTAAATACAAAGTGCTTGTGGACAGATAATATGATGTGTTATGTATTTTGTATTTTGGTCCTAAATATTCCATGTGTATTTAGTATGTAAGAATGTTTACTTAATGTTTTGAAATGTTGTTTGTTTTACATAAATTGTAAAATGTTCAATCATGTAGGAAATAAAGATAATCAATCAATCAATCAAACAAACCACTCTAAATACCCACATATACACAAATGGTGTCTGATTGTTTGACCTTAGTCTACAATGCCCTTTTCAATTTTAATTTCAAATTTAAGTATTCGTTCTAATTCTATATTAAGCTGTAACATAATTTCCAAACAAATAGATAAAAATCAAACAATAAGAATGAAAAATAAAGAATAAGAAACGATACAGGAGGACTCGATTTGAATCACTGTCAATCATTAGACTTCAGAAAAACAAAAGTGATTTTCGATTTAAAGATACCTCATCGTATGAATGGAACAAAACACAACGGTAAAACAAAGCAAAGTAAAAGATCGTACAACACGAATTTCTAGAAAACTTTGAGGAACAGAAGGGTTAGTTAGCTCTTCTCACTCCTAATGTAATTTAATAGTAGCAATCAAAGAATACATATGAAATCGGAATCGCAATATAACTCCATATTTGACAAAACTTATCTGTGTTTTTGTGTATGTTTGCATATAGTGATATTTAACATTTTCTCCTATCATATGTCTTTACGTTCTGAGTTTTGCGTTGTAATATCTGCTAAGATTTCCACATGAGAACGATGTTCGATCCATCTTTAGTTCTCCTATCATATGTATCTACGTTCTGAGTTCTGCGTTGTAATATCTGCTAAGATTTCCACATGAGAACGATGTTCGATCCATCTTTAGTTCTCCTATCATATGTATCTACGTTCTGAGTTCTGCGTTGTAATATCTGCTAAGATTTCCACATGAGAACGATGTTCGGTCCATCTTTAGTTCTCCTATCATATGTATCTACGTTCTGAGTTCTGCGTTGTAATATCTGCTAAGATTTCCACATGAGAACGATGTTCGGTCCATCTTTAGTTCTCCTATCATATGTATCTACGTTCTGAGTTCTGCGTTGTAATATCTGCTAAGATTTCCACATGAGAACGATGTTCGATCCATCTTTAGTTCTCCTATCATATGTATCTACGTTCTGAGTTCTGCGTTGTAATATCTGCTAAGATTTCCACAGGAGAACGATGTTCGATCCATCTTTAGTTCTCCTATCATATGTATCTACGTTCTGAGTTCTGCGTTGTAATATCTGCTAAGATTTCCACATGAGAACGATGTTCGGTCCATCTTTAGTTCTCCTATCATATGTATCTACGTTCTGAGTTCTGCGTTGTAATATCTGCTAAGATTTCCACATGAGAACGATGTTCGGTCCATCTTTAGTTCTCCTATCATATGTATCTACGTTCTGAGTTCTGCGTTGTAATATCCGCTAAGATTTCCACATGAGAACGATGTTCGGTTCATCTTTACCTCTAGTTGTTTGTTGGCAGGTTCATGTTTTATTTACGTCATTTTGTGTTTTGCTTACATATTTTGGTGTCGAACACATATTGACTATGTGAGTAATATGTTGATTCATATTGGTTCAAATTATGTATTCATGTATATATTTTGAGGAAAACCCCTCGTAGCTGTCGGTAATCCTCGCTAAATAAATAAAGAATTAAATTAACATGGCGGGTGTCTTGTTGGAGGCAGGGACTGCTTGCCCCTCGCGAGCGTCTGTGATTTTTGGTGGAGTTCGTGTTGCTCCTCTTTTTAGTTTTCTGTATTGTGGTTTTTGCTTTGCTTATCTTCGTCCTGTGTTTTGTGTACCTAATGTTGCCAGTTTCACTAGATTGTCCATTCTTGATTGCGCCTTCGGTTTCCTCTAATAATAATCAAAAGGAAAGAAAATATAATACAATAGGAGTGAGGACATGTGTTCCCAAATAACAAACAATTTAATATGATTTAGAGTTTTATATTTTAATAAAGTATAAATTGTCCTGCTCTGAACATTCTACCATTAAAGTGGAAGTCATCTTTTCACAGGAACTGTGTAATTAGTACCTAAAATGAGAAAATTTATATACATTAAATACTGTATGATTCTTATGTCAAAGCATTTGATGTTATTGTCAGAGTGTTTCTAAATAAGCTACGTAGTACTTTAATCATAGTTAATTAATTTACACGCTTCAAGATGTTTACACGCTTCAACATTTTTTTTCTAAGTTTGACTGATATTTTTTTCCGGAAGATAATAGTATTTATAAATATAAAATATATTTTTAATATTAATAATGATTCATTTATATTTGTCATTTTCTTTTTTTCATATTGAAAATAAGTAAAAAATATGAATTAAAAAATGATTTTACATAAATGTAAATTGGCTGACAATATTTATGAAAATCCTTGTTTTTATTAAATATTAAAAATAATTTAAAATATATATTTAATAAAATCTCTTTTTAGTCTAATTTCTAATATGTAAAAATCGATTTTTAAAGTTTATAAATTTTGCCAAGAAACTGGTTCCGGTTACAATTATAATAACGCAAGGCTAGCCTTAGAATTCACTCTGTTGATCGACATTATATATGTGAGTTGGAAGAGTTTTCTTTTACCATTTGTATATTGTACTTTACCTACATGTATTTTGTAAATATTGATAATTCCAAATAATATATATATATATATATATATATATATATATATATATATAAAAATTAAAAATAATTCACAAGACATCAGTATTGAGTTACAAAAGTGATTTGTTAATATGCTTTATTAAAAAGAATTCAAAGCATCCAGATTTAAAGGCATGCAATTATCATTAAAATGACCAAAGAAAAACAATATCTATATCTATAAATGACTATTACTATTAAGAAAACGTTTTTAATATTCATATATGAGTTAAAATAGGCACGATGATTTCATATACATGTTTTTTTTTTTAATTTTGGTTGATGAATGTTTTTTTCGTTATGTCACCATTTTATTGTTTCTTTATAATTATTAAGCTATAATACAATCTATTAATTTCAAATCTTATATAAATTGTACTTACCAAATTATAACCAAATCATATTTAACCAGCGATTCTGTTTCCGGTTATGTTGAAGAGATTCAAAAAGTATAATCCTCCAAGAACTAGAAAATATAAAACGAAAATTAAAGAATAATATAACTGATCTAGTGAGATTTACAAGTTCCTAAATATTGTAATCATTATTGAAATTAAGATTTTCTTCACTCTTGCAGATGTTACTTCATCCGGGCCTCTCATATTTAGAACATCCGGGTCTCTCATATATAGAACTTTTGGATTTCTTTCTCCCAGACTGTTTAAGATAGTTATTTGACTTTCCAATCTTTTGATTATAAACCTGATGAAGGTTATTGCAGAAACGTGTTGTGTGCACTAAATTGGATATCTACGTTTTCATTGTTACCTCTGTTGGTGGACTGTTTATCACCAAAGGTTTCATCTGTCCATTTGCCAGTATCTCGGCAATGCCATGGTCTATTAGATATATTTATATTTGAACTAATGTTATTATTCAAATTAAGTTTCATCTACTTCAGACATAGGCGACCTTAGCCAATTTATGGCATCATGTTCATGCCATTTAGTTTTCTTGCTTCAAACGACTTTTAGCTTAATTGGGTTACCTATCTTTTAACTATGAGTGTATCTGATGAAGGTTATTCCAGAAAAGTGTCGCAGACACTTTATTGGATATAAACGTTTTAATTACACAAAAATATGTACGGTAATTAACAATACGAGCTTGTCTTGCGGAGTCTGGATGCTATTAACAGCATTGTTTTTGGAAATGGAAAAACACAAATCATGATAATAAATAACGTATATATCAAATTTAGTGCGCACGACGCGCTTCTGTGATAACCTTGATCAGGTACGCTCAAAAATGAAATAATGGCAATCCAAATAATTTAAAAGTGTTTGTGATCAATGGAATGTCTAGATATTGTACAGGTACTTACGATAGTTAAAAAGACGAGCTTGTCTGACAGCCTGGTAACTGCTAGCAGCATAGTTTTGGTATGGTGCTACTTGTCTTGGATGTGGGTAATGGTAGCCGTACTGGGCTGATTGATAATAAGCACAGGAAACCAGTGCGATGATACAAGGCAGGATAACACAGATGATGGCTTTAGTGTTCATTTTGAAGTTGATCTGCCAACAAAAAAGGTGATATGATTTTGAGAGTTACTTTACTCACTAAGGAAGCGACTTTCATTGTAAACAAAGAGTAATAGAAACTATTTGTAATTAATTTGGCGACATTTGTAATCTTCCTGTAGTTATAGCATGTCTTTTTACTTATTTTTGAAAATTTGAAAGCAATTTTTGCTAGGTCTATTACAAATGGAAAACAAACCGTCGGCAGTTCATTCATAAAAATAATATATGGAGATCAAATTGACCCAATTTTCTAACACATTCAATACAACACTAGTTTTTTTACTGAAAATGTTTGAAACAAAATTTCTTTTTTTAATAAATAAAAGTACAAACTCACATTCTAACAAAATAGATTGAGATGATGGACACATTTAAGCAATACATCATTTTTTCATAAAAAGTTAACTATTTACAGGATCCAGTTATAAAAAAAGATGATTTTCATTTCAATATAATTATATTTAGATAGAACAAATATAAACTTACCTGAACTGTGACTTGAATTAAAAGTGATTTTTGAAATTTTTTCTACATGTATTTATATAAAATAGAGACTTCCGTATTGCGCAATGATCATACACAGCTATATTTCCGTCAGACGTCTTTATATGTATGGTTACGACATTACTTGTGTAAATTTACGATTCCTGTCTGAGTTTTGCGAAAAAGAATTAATTATAAAATGAAGATTTTTTTGGTCAATTTGTGCATTTTTGTATGTTGTGAATGTGTGATAGTTATTGCACCCTAACCTATGGTAATTTTCAAGATGGTTTTGATTGATAATAAAATTAAAAGTAAAATTCACCACACCATCAAAACAGTTCCAAGTAAAATCTACCACGCCATCAAAACAGTTCCAAATTCACAATGTAGTATTTAATGTTGTTAGTGTAAAAGTTAAAAATAGTTTCATTTCTTGACATTTTTTGGTATAAAATAGCTTTACAAGGAAAGAAATAAGATGACAGAAATTAATTACTAGCATATTCATATACCTGATTTTATCATTCAGTACCTTAATTATTTTTATCTTGTGTGTCGTTATTTTATTCTATTTTCCCCAGAAATAATTGTGTTTTCATCTTTGTCTATTTTGAGCGTTCCTGATGAAGGTTATTCCAGAAACGCGTGGTGGCACTACATTTGATATCTACGTTTTTATTCTAGAGCCAATAATTTTTGTGAGAAATATATAGGATTATAATGTAATCAAAGTCAAAATATTTAACAAACAAACGATGACATCATAATATTGAAAAGTATAGAGGTTTATCCATTATCCAAGAAAAACATATATTTAGTCCAATTGTTTTTATGTGTTTTTAATGGCACTTTTTTAACTTCTGTGGTGTTGTACACATTTTAGATGTTCTATTATTTTTTGTACTCTGTAAATAAAACAAACCATGAAAAATATATTTTGATTGTTTTTGTTTTAATTTTGAATGTTTAATTAAAAGAAATACATGTGGGAATACTTGAGTTTTCGCTTTTCTAATTATTTGTTTCTGAATAGAATTGCGTATTTCAATATGAATGAATTGAAGTCAGTTCATTAGTTCATAATAAATAGTTTTTTTAAGGTCATGCTCTACAGATATAACACATAATAAGATAAGTTTGTGTCACATGGTAACGGATCTTGGAATAATCAGCTGTCCATATCGTATCGGCATCCCATCAAATGGTGGTAGAAAGCTGGAATCTAGAGTCGTAGGAGCTACGCTATAGCCAGGTCGTAGGTAGTTATGCCCCTTACATATGACAGGAATACGGAGTTGAGTTGATGAGTTAATGGTAGAACATGGTGAAGCTTCCATTTCTGCTGACATCTGTCTCTTCCACTTATTACGTCTGTTCTGGAACCATATTTTAATTTGTGTTTCTGTCAGTTTTAAAGAATTAGCTAAAGCAGCTCTATCAGAACTCGACAAGTACCGTTTGAGATCGAATGTCGTTTCTAACTGATAAACCTGACTTCTAGAAAATACTGTTCTGGTTTTTTTCTTTCGCTTGTTTCTGTAGTCGTCATCTGTGAAGTCTAATAAAGATGTCCCTGTAGTTTTCTGGCATTCTTTGTCAAACAGCTGAACATCAAATTGGGAGGATACATCACTAGTAATAACTGATCTGTTGGGGATGGGCTCTTTTATTTGAGTAAAATTATCTGGAAATATAAATATTTTATAGTGTGTTTGCATATTATAATCAATTGAAAGAAGAAATATATACAATGGAATAAAAGTATAAAGATACCAAAGGGGTAATCAGAAGTCGGACATTGAAGAAGGACAGACAACACAAAGGCCAAAAGATACCAAAGGGGTTATCAGAAGTCGTACATCGAAGAAGGACAGACAACACAATGGCCAAAAGAAAAAGGACAAAAGGACAAACAACGATCTACACAGAAACCTCAGGATTGAGCAATATATTCCCCATTAAAAACCAGGAGTCATATCACCATCAAATATGACTAATCTCTTTACTTTTAGCATAAATAAGATGAAGGGTGCCACAAATGGAGCATGAATGTTTGGTGGTGTTCCTGTTGCTCATTCCTCAATTGATTGTGTAGATAATTGTTTGACCTTTAGACCTGTTTCTTTTGATCATTGTATTGTCTGTTCCTCAATTTACTGTGTAGATAATTGTTTGACCTTTCGACCTGTTTCTTTTGATCATTGTATTGTCTGTTCCTCAATTTACTGTGTAGATAATTGTTTGACCCTTCGACCTGTTTCTTTTGATCATTGTATTGTCTGTTCCTCAATTTACGTTTATGATTACCCCTTTTGCATGTACAAACCATGCTCAACGAGTGATAATTGTTACATAATACAAAGGAATATAAAAAATACAAGTAACATCACCGATATTCCGTTTTTGTATTTAACACGAAGGTCTTCTGTGGTGAGGTAACTCGATATTAAAAAGTTTTCAAGTTACTTCATCAAGTTGTTGGTTTTCTCTGGGTACTTCGTCGTGAAGTATTCTCGATATAATTCTTTTTAATAAAGTTTTCAAGTTATGTCACCTGCTGGGTTTTTTCCCATGGTACTCCACTCAAGCTTGAATTAATGCAAAACATCCCTTCTTATTAAAATCCACCTGTGATGTAAATCTATTGTCTAAACTCTCCATTATTTTTAAGGAATGGAGAGTTGTGAACAATATGTACAGGGGCGGAGCTAGAGTTTAAAGGTCAAAAACCTCAACCTGTTTAAAATTGCAAAAGGGAATAATAAACAATTATTTAAATTTTTTTGTTACAAGATTAATAATTAATAAAATTATTAAAGTACAATGGGTGAATTTTAAGTTGGAGAATGTCCTCGTATCTCTCCATTCCTTAAACCCAATGGGCCTCGGTCCCTTCGGGGACTCGGCTCCATTATTTTTAAGGAACGGAGAGTTACTCGGACATTCTCCTATACGTAACGCGTTGTTTTGTCACGTGATTAATCTAGATTCATTTGGATTTATTTTTTATGCAGACGATATATCCAGATTGATCACGTGATACTTGCGTGAAAAAAGTTAGTGTGAACCTTGTAAAAAGAAACGAAAACTTTCAGTTGTATCCCTAATATGTGCTTTAATATCTATAATCAGAAGAGATACGAAGGTTCAACTTTCTACTGTATTTTTAAAATGTGATTGAAGCCCTATAATCACGAGAAATTCGAATGGTCAAGAATTTGACATTGATAAAGACCGATGTATAAATCAATATAGTTTTAAGAAAGTCGACACAAAGAAATTATGTTAAGTGACCCTTGAGAAGTAGGCAGTCATCTTTAAATTACTTTCAATAAAGCTACACTGCCCTGTTTAATAGCGTTTTTATTCAGTTAAATAAACCCAATTTCACAGATAAATAATCGTTTAAAAGCAACAGAAATCTGAATTGCTCATAACTATGGCGATAAATTAACAAATCAGGAATTGATAGTTTCAGTTGATTTCAATAGGGATTTTTACTGTGCATCCCTTAACATCGATAATAGCAGTTTATGATTAACAAACCGGTGCAAGAAAAGAATTATTTCACTCAAATAGCTTAATGTTTTCCTCTTCTTCAGTTTGTTTGTTATGGTTGACAATAAGGTCCCGTGCATGTAACCGAATGTGAATTATGTTTTCATTTTAATGCATTTTATTTTATTTATTTCGAAGCAGTTATGCATTCTGCCGAACTTATGTGTGGCTTAAACGGTAACTTCTAATAGAAAAAACCCACAACGGTGGTGTAATGGTTAGTGTGATCGCCTCGAGTGCAGTAGATCGTAGGTTCGAGCCCAGATCGGGTCAAACCAAAGACTATAAAATTGGTATTTGTTGCTTCTCCGCTAAACACAGCCGGAGCATTAAAGAGAAAGATCAAAGACTGGTTGGCTCGGAATCAGAATAATATGTCAGAGTGGAGTGACATATAGAATCTAACACCGGGGAGAGTACAAGAAAGGGAAATCTCCGACACCCGAGGGTAAGATTTCAATCGTTCTCTTTACGAGGCTTGCCGAGTTAGAGAACGATTGTAATCTCACCCAAGGGTGTCGGAGATTTCCTTATCTTGTACTTTTTCCGGTGTTTGATTTTATTTCTCACTAAACACCTAATTGTTTTTGTTTACATTTCATCGAGCGTTTTCCCGCAATTTATTTTTCCATTGCTGAAGTAAATATTCGAATTATCCATATCATAACCAGAAATCATGGGTGATTTTGCTCATGAATATTCATAAACCAAAACGCGTCATGTATGACGTCAGCAAATAAACGTTTAACCATATTTGGAAGACGCTGATGAAATATATGTAAACAAATAATATATTGTGCATTTTTTTTCAATTTCTGCCCCACATTTATAAGTATTGGTATGTCATTGAAATCGTTTTGTATAGGATATATATTGTTAAATTTTTTGAAATTTATATATCAGCAGTATTGTAATTGTATTATAGCTACATGTACTTGTTCTGTTGTTTTGTCGAAATAAAAAAATACCCTTGTGGAGCCTTTTTTTAATTGTTTATTTACATTTACAATGGAATGCGGTGCTTACTCAAATAATGCTATGTCTAGCAGACGCAATTTTACGAAATAGTAGATTTTTTTGCGTGAACCCCTATTGAATCTCTACTAGAAAGGTAAAAAAAACTTGTGAATCCCTCTTTTAAATTATCGTGGGAACCTTTAATTTGTCAGCAACAATTTTATCGAAGAAAGATTCCTCCACAATGTTACCGGAACTGACGGAATTTGTCCCGGCAATTAGAAAGGGGATTGTAAGAAAAGTGCTTTTAGATCTTGAAAACCGTGCAGGATGCATTTTTTCACTTCTTCTCAATGCTTTTGAATGGCGCTTACGCTTCAAATTTGAAACTGGGTGGGAACCTTGAGTTTTCATGGCACAGCTGTAATATTTTGAGATATTGTTCAAACCGGTGCATAGTTTGACATAAACTGTACAGCATGCATTTTCCGGTAAAACGCACGTAATTTTTTTGTCTTGCACTAGTGCAGGATAAGAAAATCTCATATCGCTAAAAATAGGAACTGCTCTGTCTCAAAAGTGAGAAATGTCTATCCGCGGACTGTTGCTTCAGTGAGATAGCACTAAAAAAATCCAACTCAGCGTGGTGGTCTAGAACAAAGCGGTCCTCATCATCATCTCATTGAAAATTATTTTGTTCTCGCCATGATATAGCTGAAAAATTGCTGAATTGACGTTAAACAACAATCACTCACTCACTCTAATACAAAAATTATTTACACCCGAGTATTTTAACAAACATATCAATTGCACGATAATTATTTAAATAATACTATGGTAGCTAAAAACATCCTTCACAATAAAGAGAGCTATATAACCATAAAAAAGATTGTGTGTGTTAGTTATTTTATTATTATTATTATTGTTGTTAAAACATTGATGACCAAGTCTGTTTTATGCCTGGAATTTGTTTATTTTTATTCAAATATAAAAGTGGAAATTATCTTTGAATAATTCTTAAATGAAGAAGAAATTTAATTCAATTCAAGATAAAGCTTCTCTGTAAGAACGTTTGAAGATACTAAAAGAGTAGTCAGAAACCATAAAGAAGGACAGACAATACAATGGCCAAAATAAAAAGGAGGAAAGAACAAACAATCATCTACAAAACATTACATAAAACCTAAAGATTGAGAAGCGCGAATCCCACTAAATAAACGTTAGAGAAAACCGGAGGAGCAATCGTATATGGACAATCCAGAGGCACTGGCAACAATGTGAACAAGACACAGAATAAAGACATACAAAACAAAAAACACAACACTGAAAACCAAAAATATGAGCAACAGGGATGAACTCAGATGCTCCATAGGGGTTAGTAGTTCCTGCTCCAGTAGTGGTCCCCGTGGTACTACTATAAAACGACACGAACAGCATGGGATAAGGAATTAACATATTTGGGGAGAGAGTGCTCATATATATTATTTTAGGAGACAGTGTTCATATATATTTTTTGGGGAGAGAATGCTCATACACTTTATTTTGGGAAATAGTGTTCATATATATTATTTTAGGAAATAGTGTTCATATATATTATTTTAGGAGATAGTATTACATGTATATTGCTATGGAAGAAAGTGCTCATATAAATTATTTTGCGAGAGAGTTTTCATATATATTATATTTTATAACATGTTATTTAATATTGCCATTTTTCAATCGAATAAAAAACTAGAATATTATTTTCCCTAAAGAAAAGACGAAATCAAAATACCAATTAATTTTAAAATGCATGTCAAATTTAGACCTAACGTACAGGCAGAGTTCACAGCTGATTGTGGATTTCCATCCAGAATATCAATGCCAATCTATGAAAAATTGTATCCATTCGTTGTCTTTTAAATATAACATCTTATATTCCTTATAGTTATAGTTAAGCTTCGTGTATTATTATTATTATTACTGTTTTGATTTGTCAAAAGAAAAGTTTGAAGTTACCAAAATGTTAGTCAGAAGCCATAAATCGAAGAAGGTCAAATGAAAAATTACAAAAAAGACGAACAATCGTGGGCACTACATAGAAAATTGAGCAACACGAAACCCACCGGTAGTGAACCCATGTGCTACGGAAAAGTTATCAGTTCCAGCTCCACTAGTGGCACTCGTCGTGCTACACATGTTATTAAATGCGATGCATTAAGTCATATTCTTTGAGCCATAATGAAAGCGGGAGGTTTGGCGCTTTAAAATCTGATTCAACCCACCATCTCTTTAGAAATGTCTGTACCAAGTCAGGGTCATTACGGTTTTCACAGTTTTCCGGTTGTTGACTGATTTTGTCTGTTTATATACTTATGAGTTTTGACTTTCCCTTTGTAAGATTGTTCGGAGTTCGGTAATTTTGTTATTACCCTTATTCGGTGATAAGTCGTGAATGAGCAAAGAAGGATTGCATGGTGACTTCAACAAACGGTAATTAGTTATATTTAGCTTTTGAATAGCAGTTTTAGTTTTCGTTTATGATATGTAATTATACAGTTTTGAATTAACATGAATATTTAAAAAAAACTGCATTAACAAAATACATATAAAATTATATTTGTGAACGCTAACGTTTAAGGTATTAACATTTATACCAAATTATTTTTATTAAATGTCTTTCTAAAATCAGACATTAGCTTAAAAATTCATAAGAATACAAATTCTAGTTGAATTTTTATTTGAAATGCACTGACAAAATACGGGAGAAGGTGGTAATTCATTGTTATTTCTTCTTAGGCTTAGGAATTTTAGAAAATTTGATACAAATTGCTGAGATAAAGTATGCCAGTCAGTTGCTTCAAATTGATGGTACTCCACTTTCATCCACCAATAATTTGGAAACCTTTCCTAAATATGTGAGGAATAAAAACATAGATGTCAAATTTAGTGCGCACGACGCGTTTCTGGAATAACCTAAGAAAGAAAAAGATTTGAAAGCCATATAAGTTTTGGGAGCAATAAAACCAAAGGGAATTAAAATGATATCCAACATCGGCTAAGTCACCTGTGCCTGAGGCAGGAACGGTGCTTTAATATGAGCTGCAAATTGACAAAGAGTATCCTGTAATACCCAAGGGGTCCTCTGAATGTTTTTTTTTTAAATACATACAGCTTATTGAACAAATTCCTGCTTTACAATAACCTTAGGAGCCCAGGGTAGCTCACTTATGACCACTGCTTGTTTACAAACTCCTGCTTTACAATAACCTTAGGAGCCCAGGGTAGCTCACTTATGACCACTGCTTGTTTACAAACTCCTGCTTTACAATAACCTTAGGAGCCCAGGATAGCTCACTTATGACCAGTGCTTGTTTACAAACTCATTTGTATTTACAATAACCTTAGGAGCTCAGGGTAGCTCACTTATGACCACTGCTTGTTTACAAACTCCTGCTTTACAATAACCTTAGGAGCCCAGGGTAGCTCACTTATGACCACTGCTTGTTTACAAACTCCTGCTTTACAATAACCTTAGGAGCTCAGGGTAGCTCACTTATGACCACTGCTTGTTTACAAACTCCTGCTTTACAATAACCTTAGGAGCCCAGGGTAGCTCACGTATGACCACTGCTTGTTTACAAACTCATTTGTACAGGAGAAAAATAAAATGAGCATATTATATAAAAACAAAAACAATCCCTCTTTTTTGAAACATACACACACGCTTAATAAACGTCTTAAAAACATTTTTCTTCATTTATATTTAGATAGGATCCAAACATGAAATGCCTTATTACAAACAAAAACATTATATTCTAAGCGAATAGTTAAAACTCCAAATCTCGGTTTTCACCAATTATTGAAATGTTGGAATGTTAAATGAACCTTTCAAAAAATAAAATGAAATATATCAAATAATTAACAAGCAAAAAATATATATACATGTAGTTATAATATATAAACTTACTTGTGTAATTAAGTTGTTGAATCCAGCTTGATCTGCTATTACACCAGCGGTACCAAGATGGAACAGGGTAAGAAATTATATCTCGTCCTTCCTCAACTTGACTTATTATCGAGTTTGATAATGAAAGGGGTTCACTCTTCACTTTTTTCTCTTCATTATTGTCATCCCTTAAAATATGACTGATATAAAATGATTTCTTAGAAGAAGTACTGTCTTTTAGAGATTTTTTACAATCATCCATCTCAGTGAACAAATATAACTGTGTTTGTCAAACAATTCCAATGAGAAAAGATTAAGTTTCAGGAGACACCAAGATAGTAGGCAATCATTACCCCTTCCAATCGGCAGCAACCATTGACAACTTCATCCAATAGAATTACTGCCGATGATTGTGTTCGAATGTGTATTGGATTTTATTGTTCCGTCGCTATTGTTTAGTATTATTGATGATCAGGAAAGGCTTCAAATTTCCATTCTATCAAAAAACCATGATGGTGATTGCATTTGTAAATAATTGCATCATTGGTTCATTTTTTAAAAACCCTATATGATTGGTCAAAATATTCACACGTGACCTCGGAATTGCAATCTTACCAATCAGTGAATTCCCCACAACCATTTAACTACGCCCACTTCCAACTATTTTCAGACGTCATGGCAAGTAAAAACTACATACAATAACAATAGTTGAGCAGGAAATGACGAATAATGAAAGAAATGATAATAAATTAATTTTTGGGGGATAATGTAAATATTTTAGTACGATGCTGTTTCATTTTCTTGTAAAATATATGTACGCTAGGTATTTTTGCCAGTAATATTTTATCTGAATAAGTTTTGTTTAGAATATACTTTTCATTATTGGAGGTTATACATAACCAATTAATTAATTAATCAATTGACCAATCAAGGATTTTTAATGCAAATATTGTTTTTTATATGATTGTAAAGGCGTTAACAGAGTACATTTTGATATGAAGCAATATCGCAAAATGTACTTCTGTCAACACTGAAACTACAGAAGATAAGATTCAGTTCTTAAATGTTAAGAGTGTGATATATTCTAAAGACGACGGACTCATTCCGTTCCCTCACTAGGGCGTGTTGTGTATTTTATTTGTCTTACATTGCTAAAAGGCAATCTAGATCATATTTATATACCACTGGTGTTTTCTCGGAGAGATGAAATAATAAATCCTCTGTATATGACCAATTTCTTGTACCCACTTGATGTACTTTCCTTCCTTTTCGGGATTGTTTGAACAAAATATATACTTTTACCATCTTGTCGCGAAAGTTATCCCACAAAGGTTACGAGAAACCTGAAATAGGTACCGGCAATTTTATAGCATATTTTATTGCACCCATAATGATGTTATTAATACAGTTACAGCGTCACAACACAATTACAGGTTTCTATCATGCTTTGCTAAGTCGGAACTCCCAGCTGTACAGTTAACATGACAGGTGACGTTTACCATGGCAAACACATTTTTCACATTCCATGTTTTTGTAGTATGTGTTGTTATATATATATATAAACTTCTGAAAAAGTGGCCAACGCATGAACCTATGGGATGTCGGATCAGAAAGAAGTGTTAACGATTCTGTGCAAACAAACAAAAATGATAAATAAACGTCTAAAATGTAGAACAACAACATAAAAAAAAAAGATGCTAAAATATAACAAAAATAACTATAAGTCTACAAAAAGACTATAATTATAATCAAAAATTCATCAGTGTCTCAAATCAGATTGTCACGTGACCATCAGTTGTCGTACACTAATTTATGAACAATATGAAAACAATGAGAAAATGTAATGATGAAATTTACCAACTAGCTAAGGACCAGGCACTGGTTATAAAGTTAAAAAACAAAAGATTTAGGCCTTTTTGTTTATGCCCTCCGGATGTAATGTTCGTAACTCGTGGATCCAAAAACTCTCTCTTTTTTGTCTTTGATTCTCTTTCCAATTTGGATTGTGGTCAATGATATAAATTTTGGATCTACCAAAGTCATCCAATGAGTGCCCAGGCGACACAAAGTGTTGACTCACGGGCAAGAGCGTCTTTTTCGTAAGGTCACTTCTGTGTCCATTCATTCTTTTGTTGAATGGTTGGACACTTTCTCCTACCCATTGCGACCCGCAGACGTGACAGTCAAGTAGCTAAAACACATTAGGTGTTTTGCAATTGACATTGCAAAATATATTATACTCCTTTCCTGTCGTCTTGCTATGGAACACTTGTGCGTGTTGCAATTGGAGACAGCAGTTGCAAAGCTTGTCACCACATGGTTTACACTGGCCGACCGTCGATGAAGGTCAAGATACCGTAGCTCTGACCAGTGTATCCTTATCTTGTATCATTTACCCTTTTATGCTCTGCGTGTTTTTCTTTTCTTTTTTTCTTGCAATCTCTGATCTTGCTGCAGTATGCACGATTCTGTGCACAAGACCAAGAATAGACCTCTGGATTTATTTGATACTGATTGCATTAATCCTAATTCTGTAACTATTAGAACTTCTCTATATGAGATTTTTGTGTTTTCCTTTTTTTACGGACTGTTGTCTCGTGGGCATTTATTCCACATCTCAGTATTTTTCTATTTATGTGATCGGTAATTTTGCTGATACTAGCATGAAACCATTTTTAAAAAGATCAAGTACAGAGATGTGCAAAAAGTATTCGGTCACTGTAGTGTTTTAATGTATATTTCATAAAAAAAATCAAAAAAAAATCAAAACAGGTGAATTCTCGTCCGATTTTGATGAAATTTTTACAAATAAAGACATGTTTAAGTGTAGTTTTACACTGTAATTTCAGCATAATTTTGTCATCTAAGGATTTTAAGAATTCACATGTTCAACACAAAACTAAATTCTGAACGTCAAGAAGACAATACAATGAAAGTACTTTTGAAGACATATAATTTAAGTTTGTGTTTAAATCGTGAATATTTAAAATCTATGCTTTCAAAAAATATGATAAAATAATCACAAACACTACATACGTTCTCGCTTTTGTTGGTACAAATTTCATCAAAATCGATCAAGAACTGACTTTGGAATAATGTTTTGGAAAAATATGGTTTTATATGAAATATATAGAAAAAAATTACAGTGACCGAATACTTTTTGCACGTCTCTGTACATACCATTAACTAACCAATATTTGTTTTCTATCTGTCAATATAAAAGAATATTTATCACTGCTGTCTTTTTACACACATATTCAGGCACATACAGAGTAGATACTTTGTTGACATGGCCTTAATTGATATCTATTTAGTTCGAAAGTAAAATTAGAATTGATATCCTTGATGACAAAAATCTTTCCGCTGGAAAATCTGTCTTTACATTCTTTCCAAATGCCAACCTCAAATGAGGCTATCAACTGGCTATTATTATGACGTCATTTTTCTGTCAACGTGAAGGACACAGATCTGAGGGAAAATCGATTTGGGAGGACACAGATTTTAGTAAGAAGTGATTCCAAAGGACACAGATATGCGCGGTAAAAGGACACAGATTTGGAGGTACAGTAATTTTATAGGACATGGATTTGTTGGAAGACACATATTTGAAGAGAGGACACGGATCTGAGGCCATAGACGGATCTGAGTCTTATAAGTGACCATCAGTTATCGTGACGTAAAAATCATAATCTTGTATATCACGACGTAAAAATCATAATCTTGTATTATGATATTTACGTCATGATAACTGATGGTCACGTAACAATCTGATCCTCAGATCATTTTTCAGATCAGATTACAGACGCTGATGAAGCTTGTCGGTCAAGCGAAATATCCGTCAATTTGATTATAATTATAGTCTTTTTGTAGACTTATAGTTATTTTTGTTATATTTTAACATATTTTTTTATGTTGTTGTGCTGCATTTTAGACGTTTATTTATCTTTCTTGTTTGTTTGCAGAGAATCGTTAACACTTGTTTCCGATCCGACATCCCGTAGGAGGACACAAATTTGACAGCTCTAACAATCTAATTCTAACACTGTTTGGTTTAATTTTCAGACGTATATATATATATATATATATATATTATTTGAAAATCGACCCCCTTTATAACGGGGGTAACCACTACCGGGATAATAGTGGTTGTGTATTTTTACTTGCCTATGTATGTGTACTGTTGCTGCTACGCTTGAATTTTCATCAATCCATTTGTTTGGAAGTATCTTCTGACCTGGGTACCTGAGTTCATCCCCATTTTTTGTACTTGTCTTAGTGATGTCTGTGGTGTTCAATATTGTCAAATTACATGTCTTCACTGTTTTTTGTTTCTTGTTGTGATGTCCGCTACGATTTCTGCGTAAGAAGCGATATTCAATTCGTCTTTAACCCCATTTGTTATGTAGGTTGCTTATGCTTTATTTATGTTTTTTGGTATTTGTACGGGTGTCACTAGTGGAGCAGGAACTGTCCATCCTTCCAGAGCACCTCGGTTTTAGTGGGGCTCCTGTTACTAGATCTTTAGTTTCTGTGTAATGTTTTGTAGATCGTTTTTTGTCCTTTTGTCCTTTTTCTTTTGGCCATTGTTTTGTCTGTCCTTCTTAAGTTTACAGATTCTGATTGAAATTCTTCTTGGGTAATCTATGTTCAACATATTTCTTCATGAGATGATTAAAAAAGAAATCTGATAGAAATAAAATCGAAAGGGAAAGGAAATAAATATGTATCTCGTAAAATACAATACAAAATCAACACGGAACCTTTTAAAGAATAATAATATAAAAGCATATGATGTATTGCACAGTGTTTGAAGGCACAATGCAGTTTGTTTATGGCTACAAGTTGATCATTAACTTACAACTTTACTTGTTTAATTTCTAATTAAATATCAATAAAGATTACCGTATTTCAAAAGAGCTATTTATTTCTAAAAATGAAAACTCAGAAAACACCTGAGCTTTAACGATAATTTTATCATGTTTGACGTATAATTGTTCTTCTAAGCAGTACATTCTTTTGTTTATACCAGTAAAAGCCTTTTCATTATGAAAAAGAAAGTTTAAACAGTGATGGTGAACAATTCCACCAATATCATGTCTCGTCTCTTTCATTTGTAATATTTTTACGTTATAATTTGTATTGAGTTATTAGTATATACCGCCATGTTTGTCATGTATATCGTGACTACGGAACCAACAAGGGGAAACAGGGACAAATAAAGCAATATGATTGGCGAGACCTTCAGTCTTTGTAAGGTCCTGGAAATCATAACACTTCAGATGTTCATCGAGAAGCGAAGCCATGTCAGTGATGTTAGGATTGTGGTAAGAAGTCTACCAGTTTAACCAATAGGTCTACCAGATCATGAATCTTTCACTAAGAGGGAAGATTTAGGCCTTTGAAACCATTAACCCCACCACCTTTTATCAAAGTGCCAAGACCAAGCTAGAACAGTGGGCGATAATGTGCCTGTGTGTGGGGGTATCGACTTGGCATCCTTCTCCCATGTTTCTATTGGATTTAGGAACTGTTCCGACACTGTGGTGTTTTTGTTTTTCATTTTATTATGGAACTGTTTTTCAGATCATTTTAATTTTAAATATTATGATCTGATGGATAGGAAATGAAAATCTTACCCCCTCACCTTTGCAGACTTTTGCTGTCATTGTTTGTTTAATTTTAGGACAAAACCCGTGTGAACATTGCGTCTGTCTTCCTAGCTAACCACAGATCCTTCATGACCTCTTTAAACATTCCCTCTGGTAAAGAGTCTGAGGATTTACCCTATTTATATTGGATACCTAAACTCCATAAGACACCATACAAAGAAAGGTACATAGCGGGATCATCAACTTGTTCGACGAAAGAATTGTCTATTCACCTGACAAAGATTCTGTCTGCAGTAAAAGAGGGACAACAGAAATATTGTGAAACTGTTTACTCGCGTAGTGGCATAAATCACATGTGGATTTTGAAAAACTCTAAAGATCTGTTGGATAACCTGAAATCAAGATCTTTCTCTCAGGTATCCTCCATCAAAACTTTTGATTTTTCAACTCTATATACCACCCTACCGCATGACAAATTAAAAACCCGCTTAAAAGAAACAATTCATAAAGCTTTTAGTCATAGAAACTATGGCTCAAAATTTGTTGTGTTAGGCTACAATTCCACATATTTTTCAAGCAAAATTCAAAAAGGTAAAACATGCTACTCCGAGGAACAAGTGATCAGTATGCTGGAGTTCCTTATCGATAACATATTTGTCTCCTTTGGAGGGACACTGTTTCAGCAGGTCGTCGGCATACCAATGGGTACGAATTGTGCCCCTCTTCTAGCCGATTTATTTTTATACTCATATGAGTCGGAGTTTCTTCAAAAGCTTGTAAAAGATAAGAAGATTCATGAGGCTAGAGCCTTTAATTTCACATACAGGTATATTGATGACGTTTTATCTATCAATAATTCTAGATTTGCAGAATTTCTTCCATTGATATATCCTCCAGAGCTGGAAGCTAAAGAGACCACCGATACAGCTTGTCCGCATCATTTTTGGACTTGTACCTCGAATTTGACGACAGTGGTCAACTCAGTACTAAAATTTATGATAAGCGGGACGACTTCAATTTTAAAATCATAAATTTTCCAAACATGTGCAGCAATATACCAGCTTCTCCTGCATATGGTGTTTACATCTCGCAATTGATTCGCTATGCAAGGGCCAGTAGCAATTATTCTGATTTCCTGAAACGTCATCTTCATCTGAGAAACAGGCTACTGGACCAGGGCTATAAAAAGATTCGCCTTATTCGATCTCTTAAAAAGTTTATATTCCGATACCAAGATCTTGTCGAAATATATTCCGTCTCTGCAGAAAAAATTATAAGCGATGCATTTTCATATAGTGAAAATGTATAAAGATAAAGAAGTCAAAAAATGTCAAGGATATTTTGTTTGTCAATGTATGACGTAAAAATATTTTTGACATTTATGTCACCGAATATGGTACTGCTTTGACAACTGTTTTGCCTGTTTTGTTCCTGTGTTTGGGTACTGTTATAGTGACAGCCGGAACCTTTGAACCGTAATGAGAGCGGGAGGTTTGGCGCCTTAAAATCTGATTCAACCCACCATTTCTTTAGAAATGCCTGTACCAAATCAGGGTCATTGCGGTTTTCACAGTTTTCCGGTTGTTGACTGATTTTGTCTGTTTATATAATTGTGAGTTTTGACTTTCCCTTTGTAAGATTGTTCGGAGTTCGGTAATTTTGTTATTACCCTTATTCTGTTAACTTTTTTTTCGCATTATAGGCATCTCCTGCAAAACTTCTGATCCAGATGGAACCAAATGTGGCTGAATTGGTGATTCAGATTTGTACACCTGAAGATGAGTTGCCGTATTATGGAAGGACTAGCAGGAGGACTAGGTTGCATAAGTAAAAATATTAAAATAGTTTTATTAAGAACCAAAAATGGTAAAATGTAATTCGCATAAAAAAAATAATTTTCAAATGTTGATTCAATCTAGTACAAATGACAACACCTGGATATATTGCATCCTAGTCTTGATGGCATAGCGCGTGTCACATGGGGAGAAGGAATTGCCGACCTTCCGGAGCACCTGAGCTCTCCCCGATTTTTACCTCTTTGATATCTCCAAGCTTTTCTTAACATAGGCTTTTATTAGGAAACTTGTACTTGTAACCGTACTTTGCTCATAATAATATGATAATCTTCATAGTGTTCCCAAGTATAAAAGAGATGAGAATATTAGATCTAACATTCAGCTAGGAAACTAGGGTACCTATTAGACTAACAATCAGCTAGGAAACTAGGGTACCTATTAGACTAACAATCAGCTAGGAAACTAGGGTACCTATTAGACTAACAATCAGCTAGGAAACTAGGGTACCTATTAGACTAACAATCAGCTAGGAAACTAGGGTACCTATTAGACTAACAATCAGCTAGGAAACTAGGGTACCTATTAGACTAACAATCAGCTAGGAAACTAGGGTACCTATTAGACTAACAATCAGCTAGGAAACTAGGGTACCTATTAGACTAACAATCAGCTAGGAAACTAGGGTACCTATTAGACTAACAATCAGCTAGGAAACTAGGGTACCTATTAGACTAACAATCAGCTAGGAAACTAGGGTACCTATTAGACTAACAATCAGCTAGGAAACTAGGGTACCTATTAGACTAACAATCAGCTAGGAAACTAGGGTACCTATTAGACTAACAATCAGCTAGGAAACTAGGGTACCTATTAGACTAACAATCAGCTAGGAAACTAGGGTACCTATTAGACTAACAATCAGCTAGGAAACTAGGGTACCTATTAGACTAACAATCAGCTAGGAAACTAGGGTACCTATTAGACTAACATTCAGCTAGGAAACTAGGGTACCTATTAAACTAACAATCAGCCACTTGAATTGTAGATTATCAGTCGTCTCATATGTATGATAAGAGTTACGTTATCATAGCATTGTATTTTTAGACATTATGAACAATTATAATTGTTCACTTTAAATGGATAATATAATTCATATACTAGTACTGTGTGAAAGCATTGAATTGGCAGATTTTAGCATTTGATCCATAAATCATTTTCTATTTAACGTTTCAGCGACACCTCCGCAGACAGTATTATTTCCAGGTATCCAAGAACAAATATACTCAATATAACATTGTCGGAAAATATAAGATTTATTTGTGCGAACCTTAGATACAGGTAGAAAAGTGCAGCATATTTTTTTTACTGAGAATGTATGTATATGCACCAATGACGGCAATGTCAGAAAGACTAAACAAAACTGCAAAATTGTACTGAAAAGCACAGAAACAAACGTCTTTCCAATCGATTTTCACTGTTGTCCTCTATCATGTCGGCGATATATTGCTACCGTTTCACATCACTTGCTCTATAGTATACACAATTCAGGTACATGTACAAGGAGACAGTTATTTGTATGCAACACGAATAAAGCGAAACATTGTTCCTATACCTTTGTTGTGCAGTAGATGTAATGATTTCTAGAGATATATGTTTATCTGACGTTCTCTTAGAAAGTGGAGTGGTCATTGGACAACAGCTGCTATCCAGTAATCAATGACTACAGAAAATAGAATTTTCATTGGATAACAACTGCCTTCCAACAATCAATGGCTACAGAAAATAGAATGTTCATTGGATAACAACTGCCTTCCAAGAATCAGTGGCTACAGAAAATATATTTTTCATTGACTAACAAAATACCACTATATTACACAAAATAAGAGAAAGCACAAAATTTGGATTATAGCAATTGTTCCGTAATTTATTTTGTATTCAAAGACTCTGCAACACCTTTACAGATAAAAGTATTATTTTCAGCGTTTATCAGTGCTGGCCAAACTAAATAACCGTATACAGTTTCTTCTCCTCCTTGTTCGTCCTGGAACAGGCCATAATGTTCAAAGTCAAATTTCTTATTGCGTACCACACTATCGTCTAGAATTATTGGATAATTCTGAACCGCCATGAACCAGGTGATATTAACACATTTGTCAACATATTCGGTTATGGCACAATTTTGCTTTTGTTGATACGTAAACTCCTGCATTTTCAGGAACACCTCAAACCTAAAATTCTGAAATATAACAAAATAAATCTACACGTTTAAACATATTGAGGAACATTATGAACTTAAGACTTAAATATTGTGGTGGGTACTGGTGACGTTTCCCAGCACGTCCCCGGATGGCGGATAGGAGATGCACTTTTGATGGGGGTCATGCTATAAAAGGGATCATAGTGGTTGTCATCTTTAGAGAATTCCACACTTCTTGCACCTTTAGGGACCGCTTATGCAAATTTCTAAAAGAAAATACAGTATTGTAACGGATACAGAATGCTATTTTTGTTCGTCAGTACACAACTCCACGTACTTGTCCAGGAGTTCAATGTCGTTGTCCTGGTTGTTCCAGTCCTTTTTCATTTCCATAATATGAGGCAGGTGCAACCTGAAATGCCCCCGAAGAACAGTAATTTTTCTTCCTGTTTACAAAATATCAAGCTTAAAAATAACACTACCTAAAACTCTACAGCTGCAAACTTTGGATTTCTTGCAGCAGACGATCACAATGTATTTCTTCTTTTTTTCTCGTTGCTTCGATCACTTTATTTGCTACTCGCGTATTGTTTATATTGGAGATAGTTTAGGTCACGTGATTTGTCTTTTAATTTATTTCCGGTTGGCAGCCATAGATTAGGTCACGTGATTTATCTTTTAATTTATTTCCGGTTGGCAGCCATGTTGTTGAACATTTTGAAGTCCATTAGTATGTTCATACTTCTACCATTAACGTTCCCTTCGGGAGCGTATTAGTGTTTATATATTGTTGAACTTCTTCCCATCCTGAATATACAGGAAATATTTGTCGATGGGAGCAAAGCAACCAACTTATTTTTATTATATTTGAAAATTTGTATTACATGCCTTAAATGGTAATACTAATTCATACAAAGCATAAAATATAAACGTGAGTTTACTAGCAACATTCTGTTGGTTGTGTAATCATTTTATGCCTTGGTAGGTGACGACTGGTTTTAGCTGGTGGATCTAAATATAGAATTGTGTTTCTTGCTTCATGCGACTGGTCTCAGGAATTGTTTCGACAGCTTTGTATTTATATGTTTTTATACTTATTATAAATATATATATTTAAACAAAGTGTTGCAAAAATTTTCGACGGCACAACCGTCTTCGTCAGTTGCAAAACATAAACTGCTTAGAGATACAAAAAAAAACCAATAAGACGTCATAACATCTGATCGTGTTATTATGACGTCGTAAAAAATTACTAAAAATGATCCATATTATGACGTCGTAAAAAATTACTAAAAATGATCCATAATATAAATAGATATTGTTTTTTTCACTTTTTCATTGTGAACATGTAAATAATAATAATAATGAAATTGAAAAAATACATCATCGTCAGAGCAGTTCGACCATGCAATCAGAACATCGTAGAAACAGGGGCAAAATCGATACTTCGAACACATATAAACATGGTTGCCCACTCTACTGGCTTCCTACAGCCACTTCAATAGAAAGTGGCAGGCTTAAACTAGTTTTATATGCCTAAACCTTCATTCTTAGTAGAATAATAATAGTTAATGTACATTCACATTCTTCTAAAAACGTTCAACAGTTTCTAGATTCCTAGTGCCAACTATAATTGTTTTACATAAACTGTCAATTTATAACAGAAATGATAAATAGCATGAAACTAGTTTAATCCTGCCATGTCTTATTGAAGTACCTGTATCAAGCCAGGAAAGTAGGCGGTCATGCATTTGTGTGTTAGGATTATCGATGTGGTCTCTTTATCAGATTTTGATATTTAAATTTGGAATTACTCCGACAGTGTGGTATTCTTTGTTTGATTTTGGAATTACTCCGACAGTGTGGTATTCTTTGTTTGATTTTGGAATTACTCCGACAGTGTGATATTTTTTGCTTGATTTTGGAATTACTCCGATAATGTGGTACTTTTTGCTTGATTTTGGAATTACTCCGATAATGTGGTATTTTTTGTTTGATTTTGGAATTACTCCGATAGTGTGGTATTTTTTGCTTGATATTGGAATTACTCCGACAGTGTGGTATTTTTTGTTTGATTTTAGAATTACTCCGACAGTGTGGGATTTTTTGTTTGATTTTGGAATTACTCCGACAGTGTGGTATTTTTTGTTTGATTTTGGAATTACTCCGACAGTGTGGTATTTTTTGCTTGATTTTGGAATTACTCCGACAGTGTGGTATTTTTTGCTTGATTTTGGAATTACTCCGATAGTGTGGTATTTTTTGTTGGATTTTGGTATTACTCCGACAGTGTGGTATTTTTTGTTTGATTTTGGAATTACTCCGACAGTGTGGGAGTTTTTGTTTGATTTTGGAATTACTCCGACAGTGTGGTATTTTTTGCTTGATTTTGGAATTACTCCGACAGTGTGGTATTTTTTGCTTGATTTTGGAATTACTCCGATAGTGTGGTATTTTTTGTTGGATTTTGGTATTACTCCGACAGTGTGGTATTTTTTGTTTGATTTTGGAATTACTCCGACAGTGTGGGAGTTTTTGTTTGATTTTGGAATTACTTCGACAATTTGGGCTTTTTGGTTTTCCTTTTATTGCTAGTTTACAGTGTAATTTACCTTAATAATATTTAATGCTACCTTTTCTGCTATACACTTTCTAAACAAACCAGCTTCTTTGTGTATATCAACTTTTGGTATATTCGGAGTATTTCTGCTACCCTTGAATGAAAGTAGTTATTTAACCAAATTATACATCGATAATAAATTGTGGGAAAAAACAAACACAGACAAAAAAATATGCCTAAGTTTATTTCTTATAAACTGTGAACTATACCATACTCAGGAGAAAAACTATTAATAACGAAAACCAGAAAACTACAGAACATTATCTCTCCAATAAACTACAGAACATTATCTCTCGAATAAACTACAAAACATTATCTCTCCAATAAACTACAGAACATTATCTCTCGAATAAACTACAGAACATTATCTCTCCAATAAACTACAGAACATTATCTCTCCAATAAACTACAGAACATTATCTCTCCAATAAACTACCGAACATTATCTCTACAATAAACTACAGAACATTATCTCTCCAATAAACTACAGAACATTATCTCTACAATAAACTACAGAACATTATATCTACAATAAACTACAGAACATTATCTCTACAATAAACTACAGAACATTATCTCTCCAATAAACTACAGAACATTATCTCTACAATAAACTACAGAACATTATATCTACAATAAACTACAGAACAATATTTCTCCAATAAACTACAGAACATTATCTCTACAATAAACTACAGAACATTATCTCTACAATAAACTACAGAACATTATATCTACAATAAACTACAGAACAATATTTCTCCAATAAACTACAGAACATTATCTCTACAATAAACTACAGAACATTATCTCTCCAATAAACTACAGAACATTATCTCTCCAATAAACTACAGAACATTATCTCTCCAATAAACTACAGAACATTATCTCTACAATAAACTACAGAACATTATCTCTCCACTAAACTACAGAACATTATATCTACAATAAACTACAGAACAATATCTCTCCAATAAACTACAGAACATTATATCTACAATAAACTACAGAACATTATCTCTCCAATAAACTACAGAACATTATCTCTACAATAAACTACAGAACATTATCTCTCCAATAAACTACAGAACATTATCTCTACAATAAACTACAGAACAATATCTCTCCAATAAACTACAGAACATTATCTCTACAATAAACTACAGAACATTATATCTACAATAAACTACAGAACATTATCTCTACAATAAACTACAGAACATTATCTCTCCAATAAACTACAGAACATTATCTCTACAATAAACTACAGAACATTATCTCTACAATAAACTACAGAACATTATATCTACAATAAACTACAGAACATTATCTCTACAATAAACAACAGAACATTATCTCTACAATAAACTACAGAACATTATCTCTACAATAAACTACAGAACATTATCTCTCCAATAAACTACAGAACATTATATCTACAATAAACTACAGAACATTATCTCTCCAATAAACTACAGAACATTATCTCTACAATAAACTACAGAACATTATCTCTCCAATAAACTACAGAACATTATCTCTACAATAAACTACAGAACAATATCTCTCCAATAAACTACAGAACATTATCTCTACAATAAACTACAGAACATTATATCTACAATAAACTACAGAACATTATCTCTACAATAAACTACAGAACATTATCTCTCCAATAAACTACAGAACATTATCTCTACAATAAACTACAGAACATTATCTCTACAATAAACTACAGAACATTATATCTACAATAAACTACAGAACATTATCTCTACAATAAACTACAGAACATTATCTCTACAATAAACTACAGAACATTATCTCTACAATAAACTACAGAACATTATCTCTACAATAAACTACAGAACATTATCTCTACAATAAACTACAGAACATTATATCTACAATAAACTACAGAACATTATCTCTACAATAAACTACAGAACATTATCTCTACAATAAACTACAGAACATTATCTCTCCAATAAACTACAGAACATTATCTCTACAATAAACTACAGAACATTATATCTACAATAAACTACAGAACATTATCTCTACAATAAACTACAGAACATTATCTCTACAATAAACTACAGAACATTATATCTACAATAAACTACAGAACATTATCTCTACAATAAACTACAGAACATTATCTCTACAATAAACTACAGAACATTATCTCTCCAATAAACTACAGAACATTATCTCTACAATAAACTACAGAACATTATATCTACAATAAACTACAGAACATTATATCTACAATAAACTACAGAACATTATCTCTACAATAAACTACAGAACATTATCTCTACAATAAACTACAGAACATTATCTCTCTAATAAACTACAGAACATTATCTCTACAATAAACTACAGAACATTATCTCTACAATAAACTACAGAACATTATATCTACAATAAACTACAGAACATTATATCTACAATAAACTACAGAACATTATCTCTACAATAAACTACAGAACATTATCTCTCCAATAAACTACAGAACATTATCTCTCCAATAAACTACAGAACATTATCTCTACAATAAACTACAGAACATTATCTCTACAATAAACTACAGAACATTATCTCTCCAATAAACTACAGAACATTATCTCTACAATAAACTACAGAACATTATCTCTACAATAAACTACAGAACATTATTTCTACAATAAACTACAGAACAATATCTCTCCAATAAACTACAGAACATTATCTCTACAATAAACTACAGAACATTATCTCTACAATAAACTACAGAACATTATCTCTACAATAAACTACAGAACATTATCTCTACAATAAACTACAGAACTTTATCTCTACAATAAACTACAGAACATTATCTCTACAATAAACTACAGAACATTATCTCTACAATAAACTACAGAACATTATATCTACAATAAACTACAGAACATTATCTTTCCAATAAACTACAGAACATTATCTCTACAATAAACTACAGAGCATTATCTCTGTAATAAACTACAGAACATTATCTCTACAATAAACTACAGAACATTATCTCTACAGTAAACTACAGAACATTATCTCTCCAATAAACTACAGAACATTATCTCTCCAATAAACTACAGAACATTATCTCTCCAATAAACTACAGAACATTATCTCTACAATAAACTACAGAACATTATCTCTCCAATAAACTACAGAACATTATCTCTCCAATAAACTACAGAACATTATCTCTCCAATAAACTACAGAACATTATCTCTCCAATAAACTACAGAACAGTATCTCTACAATAAACTACAGAACATTATATCTACAATAAACTACAGAACTTTATCTCTACAATAAACTACAGAACATTATATCTACAATAAACTACAGAACATTATCTCTCCAATAAACTACAGAACATTATCTCTACAATAAACTACAGAACATTATCTCTCCAATAAACTACAGAACATTATCTCTCCAATTAACTACAGAACATTATCTCTACAATAAACTACAGAACATTATATCTACAATAAACTACAGAACAGTATCTCTACAATAAACTACAGAACATTATATCTACAATAAACTACAGAACATTATCTTTCCAATAAACTACAGAACATTATCTCTACAATAAACTACAGAGCATTATCTCTGCAATAAACTACAGAACATTATCTCTACAATAAACTACAGAACATTATCTCTACAATAAACTACAGAACATTATCTCTACAATAAACTACAGAACATTATATCTACAATAAACTACAGAACATTATCTCTCCAATAAACTACAGAACATTATATCTACAATAAACTACAGAACATTATCTCTCCAATAAACTACAGAACATTATATCTACAATAAACTACAGAACATTATCTCTCCAATAAACTACAGAACATTATCTCTACAATAAACTACAGAACATTATCTCTCCAATAAACTACAGAACATTATATCTACAATAAACTACAGAACATTATCTCTCCAATAAACTACAGAACATTATCTCTACAATAAACTACAGAACATTATATCTACAATAAACTACAGAACATTATCTCTACAATAAACTACAGAACATTATCTCTACAATAAACTACAGAACATTATCTCTCCAATAAACTACAGAACATTATATCTACAATAAACTACAGAACATTATCTCTCCAATAAACTACAGAACATTATCTCTACAATAAACTACAGAACATTATATCTACAATAAACTACAGAACATTATCTCTACAATAAACTACAGAACATTATCTCTACAATAAACTACAGAACATTATCTCTACAATAAACTATAGAACATTATCTCTCCAATAAACTACAGAACATTATCTCTACAATAAACTACAGAACATTATCTCTCCAATAAACTACAGAACATTATATCTACAATAAACTACAGAACATTATCTCTCCAATAAACTACAGAACATTATATCTACAATAAACTACAGAACATTATCTCTCCAATAAACTACAGAACATTATCTCTACAATAAACTACAGAACATTATATCTACAATAAACTACAGAACATTATCTCTCCAATAAACTACAGAACATTATCTCTACAATAAACTACAGAACATTATCTCTCCAATAAACTACAGAACATTATATCTACAATAAACTACAGAACATTATCTCTCCAATAAACTACAGAACATTATCTCTCCAATAAACTACAGAACATTATCTCTACAATAAACTACAGAACATTATCTCTCCACTAAACTACAGAACATTATATCTACAATAAACTACAGAACATTATCTCTCCAATAAACTACAGAACATTATATCTACAATAAACTACAGAACATTATCTCTCCAATAAACTACAGAACATTATCTCTACAATAAACTACAGAACATTATCTCTCCAATAAACTACAGAACATTATATCTACAATAAACTACAGAACATTATCTCTCCAATAAACTACAGAACATTATCTCTACAATAAACTACAGAACATTATATCTACAATAAACTACAGAACATTATCTCTACAATAAACTACAGAACATTATCTCTACAATAAACTACAGAACATTATCTCTCCAATAAACTACAGAACATTATATCTACAATAAACTACAGAACATTATCTCTCCAATAAACTACAGAACATTATCTCTACAATAAACTACAGAACATTATATCTACAATAAACTACAGAACATTATCTCTACAATAAACTACAGAACATTATCTCTCCAATAAACTACAGAACATTATATCTACAATAAACTACAGAACATTATCTCTCCAATAAACTACAGAACATTATCTCTACAATAAACTACAGAACATTATATCTGCAATAAACTACAGAACATTATCTCTACAATAAACTACAGAACATTATCTCTCCAATAAACTACAGAACATTATATCTACAATAAACTACAGAACATTATCTCTCCAATAAACTACAGAACATTATCTCTACAATAAACTACAGAACATTATATCTACAATAAACTACAGAACATTATCTCTCCAATAAACTACAGAACATTATCTCTACAATAAACTACAGAACATTATCTCTCCAATAAACTACAGAACATTATATCTACAATAAACTACAGAACATTATCTCTCCAATAAACTACAGAACATTATCTCTCCAATAAACTACAGAACATTATCTCTACAATAAACTACAGAACATTATCTCTCCACTAAACTACAGAACATTATCTCTCCAATAAACTATAGAACATTATCTCTCCAATAAACTACAGAACATTATCTCTACAATAAACTACAGAACATTATCTCTACAATAAACTACAGAACATTATCTCTACAATAAACTATAGAACATTATCTCTCCAATAAACTACAGAACATTATCTCTACAATAAACTACAGAACATTATCTCTCCAATAAACTACAGAACATTATCTCTACAATAAACTACAGAACATTATATCTACAATAAACTACAGAACATTATCTCTACAATAAACTACAGAACATTATCTCTCCACTAAACTACAGAACATTATATCTACAATAAACTACAGAACAATATTTCTCCAATAAACTACAGAACATTATCTCTACAATAAACTACAGAACATTATATCTACAATAAACTACAGAACATTATCTCTACAATAAACTACAGCACATTATATCTACAATAAACTACAGAACATTATCTTTCCAATAAACTACAGAACATTATCTCTACAATAAACTACAGAGCATTATCTCTGTAATAAACTACAGAACATTATCTCTACAATAAACTACAGAACATTATCTCTACAGTAAACTACAGAACATTATCTCTCCAATAAACTACAGAACATTATCTCTCCAATAAACTACAGAACATTATCTCTCCAATAAACTACAGAACATTATCTCTACAATAAACTACAGAACATTATCTCTCCAATAAACTACAGAACATTATCTCTCCAATAAACTACAGAACATTATCTCTCCAATAAACTACAGAACATTATCTCTCCAATAAACTACAGAACAGTATCTCTACAATAAACTACAGAACATTATATCTACAATAAACTACAGAACTTTATCTCTACAATAAACTACAGAACATTATATCTACAATAAACTACAGAACATTATCTCTCCAATAAACTACAGAACATTATCTCTACAATAAACTACAGAACATTATCTCTCCAATAAACTACAGAACATTATATCTCCAATTAACTACAGAACATTATCTCTACAATAAACTACAGAACATTATATCTACAATAAACTACAGAACAGTATCTCTACAATAAACTACAGAACATTATATCTACAATAAACTACAGAACATTATCTTTCCAATAAACTACAGAACATTATCTCTACAATAAACTACAGAGCATTATCTCTGCAATAAACTACAGAACATTATCTCTACAATAAACTACAGAACATTATCTCTACAATAAACTACAGAACATTATCTCTACAATAAACTACAGAACATTATATCTACAATAAACTACAGAACATTATCTCTCCAATAAACTACAGAACATTATATCTACAATAAACTACAGAACATTATCTCTCCAATAAACTACAGAACATTATCTCTACAATAAACTACAGAACATTATCTCTCCAATAAACTACAGAACATTATATCTACAATAAACTACAGAACATTATCTCTCCAATAAACTACAGAACATTATCTCTACAATAAACTACAGAACATTATATCTACAATAAACTACAGAACATTATCTCTACAATAAACTACAGAACATTATCTCTACAATAAACTACAGAGCATTATCTCTGCAATAAACTACAGAACATTATCTCTACAATAAACTACAGAACATTATCTCTCCAATAAACTACAGAACATTATATCTACAATAAACTACAGAACATTATCTCTCCAATAAACTACAGAACATTATCTCTACAATAAACTACAGAACATTATATCTACAATAAACTACAGAACATTATCTCTCCAATAAACTACAGAACATTATCTCTACAATAAACTACAGAACATTATCTCTCCAATAAACTACAGAACATTATATCTACAATAAACTACAGAACATTATCTCTCCAATAAACTACAGAACATTATCTCTCCAATAAACTACAGAACATTATCTCTACAATAAACTACAGAACATTATCTCTCCACTAAACTACAGAACATTATCTCTCCAATAAACTATAGAACATTATCTCTCCAATAAACTACAGAACATTATCTCTACAATAAACTACAGAACATTATCTCTACAATAAACTACAGAACATTATCTCTACAATAAACTATAGAACATTATCTCTCCAATAAACTACAGAACATTATCTCTACAATAAACTACAGAACATTATCTCTCCAATAAACTACAGAACATTATCTCTACAATAAACTACAGAACATTATATCTACAATAAACTACAGAACATTATCTCTACAATAAACTACAGAACATTATCTCTACAATAAACTACAGAACATTATCTCTACAATAAACTACAGAACATTATCTCTACAATAAACTACAGAACATCATCTCTCCACTAAACTACAGAACATTATATCTACAATAAACTACAGAACAATATTTCTCCAATAAACTACAGAACATTATCTCTACAATAAACTACAGAACATTATCTCTCCAATAAACTACAGAACATTATCTCTACAATAAACTACAGAACATTATCTCTCCAATAAACTACAGAACATTATCTCTACAATAAACTACAGAACATTATCTCTCCACTAAACTACAGAACATTATATCTACAATAAACTACAGAACAATATTTCTCCAATAAACTACAGAACATTATCTCTACAATAAACTACAGAACATTATATCTACAATAAACTACAGAACATTATCTCTACAATAAACTACAGCACATTATCTCTACAATAAACTACAGAACATTATCTCTACAATAAACTACAGAACATTATCTCTACAATAAACTACAGAACATTATATCTACAATAAACTACAGAACATTATATCTACAATAAACTACAGAACATTATCTCTCCAATAAACTACAGAACATTATCTCTACAATAAACTACAGAACATTATCTCTACAATAAACTACAGAACATTATCTCTCCAATAAACTACAGAACATTATCTCTCCAATAAACTACAGAACATTATATCTACAATAAACTACAGAACAATATTTCTCCAATAAACTACAGAACATTATCTCTACAATAAACTACAGAACATTATCTCTCCAATAAACTACAGAACATTATCTCTACAATAAACTACAGAACATTATCTCTACAATAAACTACAGAGCATTATCTCTCCACTAAACTACAGAACATTATATCTACAATAAACTACAGAACAATATTTCTCCAATAAACTACAGAACATTATCTCTACAATAAACTACAGAACATTATATCTACAATAAACTACAGAACATTATCTCTCCACTAAACTACAGAACATTATCTCTACAATAAACTACAGAACATTATCTCTCCACTAAACTACAGAACATTATCTCTACAATAAACTACAGAACATTATATCTACAATAAACTACAGAACATTATCTCTCCAATAAACTATAGAACATTATCTCTCCAATAAACTACAGAACATTATCTCTACAATAAACTACAGAACATTATCTCTCCAATAAACTACAGAACATTATCTCTACAATAAACTACAGAACATTATATCTACAATAAACTACAGAACATTATCTCTACAATAAACTACAGAACATTATCTCTACAATAAACTACAGAACATTATCTCTACAATAAACTACAGAACATTATCTCTACAATAAACTACAGAACATCATCTCTCCACTAAACTACAGAACATTATATCTACAATAAACTACAGAACAATATTTCTCCAATAAACTACAGAACATTATCTCTACAATAAACTACAGAACATTATCTCTCCAATAAACTACAGAACATTATCTCTACAATAAACTACAGAACATTATCTCTCCAATAAACTACAGAACATTATCTCTACAATAAACTACAGAACATTATCTCTCCACTAAACTACAGAACATTATATCTACAATAAACTACAGAACAATATTTCTCCAATAAACTACAGAACATTATCTCTACAATAAACTACAGAACATTATATCTACAATAAACTACAGAACATTATCTCTACAATAAACTACAGCACATTATCTCTACAATAAACTACAGAACATTATCTCTACAATAAACTACAGAACATTATCTCTACAATAAACTACAGAACATTATCTCTACAATAAACTACAGAACATTATATCTACAATAAACTACAGAACATTATCTCTCCAATAAACTACAGAACATTATCTCTACAATAAACTACAGAACATTATCTCTACAATAAACTACAGAACATTATCTCTACAATAAACTACAGAACATTATCTCTACAATAAACTACAGAACATTATCTCTCCAATAAACTACAGAACATTATCTCTCCAATAAACTACAGAACATTATATCTACAATAAACTACAGAACAATATTTCTCCAATAAACTACAGAACATTATCTCTACAATAAACTACAGAACATTATCTCTCCAATAAACTACAGAACATTATCTCTACAATAAACTACAGAACATTATCTCTACAATAAACTACAGAGCATTATCTCTCCACTAAACTACAGAACATTATATCTACAATAAACTACAGAACAATATTTCTCCAATAAACTACAGAACATTATCTCTACAATAAACTACAGAACATTATATCTACAATAAACTACAGAACATTATCTCTCCACTAAACTACAGAACATTATCTCTACAATAAACTACAGAACATTATCTCTCCACTAAACTACAGAACATTATCTCTACAATAAACTACAGAACATTATATCTACAATAAACTACAGAACATTATCTCTCCAATAAACTATAGAACATTATCTCTACAATAAACTACAGAACATTATCTCTACAATAAACTACAGAACATTATCTCTACAATAAACTACAGAACATTATCTCTCCACTAAACTACAGAACATTATCTCTACAATAAACTACAGAACATTATCTCTCCACTAAACTACAGAACATTATATCTACAATAAACTACAGAACATTATCTCTACAATAAACTACAGAACATTATCTCTACAATAAACTACAGAACATTATCTCTACAATAAACTACAGAACATTATCTCTCCACTAAACTACAGAACATTATATCTACAATAAACTACAGAACAATATTTCTCCAATAAACTACAGAACATTATATCTACAATAAACTACAGAACATTATCTCTACAATAAACTACAGAACATTATCTCTACAATAAACTACAGAACATTATCTCTCCAATAAACTACAGAACATTATCTCTACAATAAACTACAGAACATTATCTCTACAATAAACTACAGAACATTATCTCTCCAATAAACTACAGAACATTATATCTACAATAAACTACAGAACATTATATCTACAATAAACTACAGAACATTATATCTACAATAAACTACAGAACATTATATCTACAATAAACTACAGAACATTATATCTACAATAAACTACAGAACATTATCTCTCCAATAAACTACAGAACATTATCTCTACAATAAACTACAGAACATTATCTCTCCACTAAACTACAGAACATTATATCTACAATAAACTACAGAACAATATTTCTCCAATAAACTACAGAACATTATATCTACAATAAACTACAGAACATTATCTCTACAATAAACTACAGAACATTATCTCTACAATAAACTACAGAACATTATCTCTCCAATAAACTACAGAACATTATCTCTACAATAAACTACAGAACATTATCTCTACAATAAACTACAGAACATTATCTCTCCAATAAACTACAGAACATTATATCTACAATAAACTACAGAACATTATATCTACAATAAACTACAGAACATTATATCTACAATAAACTACAGAACATTATATCTACAATAAACTACAGAACATTATATCTACAATAAACTACAGAACATTATCTCTCCAATAAACTACAGAACATTATCTCTACAATAAACTACAGAACATTATCTCTCCAATAAACTACAGAACATTATATCTACAATAAACTACAGAACATTATATCTACAATAAACTACAGAACATTATATCTACAATAAACTACAGAACATTATCTCTCCAATAAACTACAGAACATTATCTCTACAATAAACTACAGAACATTATCTCTCCAATAAACTACAGAACATTATCTCTACAATAAACTACAGAACATTATATCTACAATAAACTACAGAACATTATATCTACAATAAACTACAGAACATTATCTCTACAATAAACTACAGAACATTATATCTACAATAAATATTGTCTTATTCCAATTGTAAGTTATTTGGCATGTTTGCTCGAAACATATACAACTTTGAACTATTTTACTTTGTAGCAAACACGATGACAGTTTTCTTTGATTTAAAAAAGAAATGAAAACTCAAGACAGCTATTAACATTGAATAACTGCCAACTTGAGAAATACAAGATGGAAAATATTAAAATACATATACAGTATATTTTGACAGTTGAATACAAAAAATCCAATGATATATCTGTAACCCACCCTTTACACCAAAACCTCTGTCAAAGGAGGAATTCGTAAGATAATAACTAGTTGTGATAAATAAATGTGTTGATGACTCTTACCAAATTTACAAACACATCATATGCTGTGGAATACTTTTTTTTTTTATTTGTGGAGAGTCAATTTTCGTGGTTATTTGGCACAATCTATCCCACGAATTTTAGCAGTACGTGTTGGTCGATGTTTTGCAATATTATATGTTTTACTTGTAACATGTTTAACGAATATGATCTTTGTACTGTTTCCTCTGATTCATATTTTATTTTGCACTGGTTAAGTTTCGTCTAAATCTGGATAGTAATATTTGAACTGCTGCCTCAAAATTAATTCTTTTCTATTTAATAGAAAACAAACTAATTAATAAGAATGATGAATTCTAAGAAACCTGATTACAAAAGTCAATTAAGATATTACTGGGAAAATATGTTTGTTAAAATCATCGACGAAATGTAATCAAAGAGTGACATACCTGACCTTTAACCTTCACTGTTGACGCTAGTATGGCTTCTAAATGTTCTGGTGCTACTTTGTCACAATACGCAAAGGCAGCCTAAAACAACAAGTATTTGTTACAGTCAAGGTTGTTTTGTTTAGTCGGGTGTTTTTCATGGATAACAATAAATTAAGAATAATTATATGTGTGTGCTAGCAGTATCTATTTTGCCTCTGTTTACGATTTTCTGATTGGATTTAGGAACTGTTCAGACAGTGTGGTTTTTTCCTTCATTTTACTGCTCAATTCAAACAAAGCAATTGTTACGGGTTGTCTGGCATCGATGTACGTCAGAACTTTCCGACAAATACTTGTCTGGCATCGATGTACGTCAGAACTTTTCGACAAATACTTGTCTGGCATCGATGTACGTCAGAACTTTCCGACAAATACTTGTCGTATGCTGGCATCGATGTACGTCAGAACTTTCCGACAAATACTTGTCGTATGGAGTATACCTATTGCAATAAATAAACTACTTTACAGCATTTCCTGTCTGTCGATCAAAACATAATTTGAACTATTCCCCAGATTATAAAATAGTTCGTCTCTAACAATGGTAAGTCGACAATAGACAAAATGCATTTCATGTAATAACCTTTAGTAATGGCTATTGACTATATCGAACACACATTATTATAATATATTATTTGGCTTTGTTTTCCCTTACTTTGAATGTACCTGATGAAGATTATTCCAGAAACACACCGTGTACACTAAATTAAATATCTGTGTTCTTAATAACTACTCATAATACTTTAATTCTTATGTTGTTTACAATAGCAATTGTATATTAAGTTTGAGATAAACGTAATATTCCTGAAATTGTACCAATTGAATAACAAATGTAAACTTACTACTAAAATCTTGATGAGTTTACTGGCAGCTTGTTCTTGATTTACTTTGTCGTTAAGTAATGCTTTATTAGCAATTTGCCAGTCTGTTTTATAGATACCATCGTAAAAATCTGCAACAGAATTGGGTGGTAATGGGTCAACCATGCCGTCCAGGTCAGTAGGAAGGGTGGTTCTACAAATATAAAGATGCTGTCTGTAAAAGCAATCCAATGATAAGGGGAAACTATTTTTATATAAATTACTGTATTTAAAGAGAGATACATGTCAACCAATAATTGTAACCCGTGTCTTGAAATACAGTTGGTCTAATTCTTTATATCTGTCTTGTAGTTTTGAGTTGGGAATAGTTGTGTAGAGGGTAGATAATTCAAATGTTTTAATGCTATTGCATAAAGAGAGGGGCCTTAATTGTATGTACTCTAAAAGATCCTCAGAATCTTTCAGAATTAACATTTAATTCATACCACCCCTTGAGTAGCTAGTGTCACTGTAACTACTAAGCATGTTGCAGACTTCACGCAGAGGTTTCCACCCAAACTTTAGGAAGCTAGCCCACGTTCCACTATATGGATAATGTCCTTTCACTAAATAATATTTGGTGATTTATGTTGGTCGTATCTATCTCATTGAGCTGGAAATACAGGATCCTAAAGATACGGCTTCATGCATTGATTCTAAGGCCGGTTAACAGCATAACCTTACGACACAACATATGATTTCAATTTTCCAATTGTGAAATTTCCATTTATATTTAACAACATGCCAGTAGCACCTGCATATGGAGTACATAGTGTTGTTCCTATTATGCTTTCCTTGATAGAGGGCTGCTTCTAACAGGGAAACTACTGCACTCATGGTTCCTAGTGGTTAAATTTAAGCCATCACTTCGAAAGATTTAGAGTCGACTCCATCAGTTGGTTAATCGTTATGGAATATCTGTGCCGCAAATGAGCTCGGGTATGTACCTTTTGTCATAGTCACGATATCATCATTTCCTAATTCGTGACTTATCACCGGATGTTTAACATGGGTAACACGATGGGTGCCACTATTGAAGAAAGGAACTTTTCCCCTGCTGGGCCTCTGAATTCACCCCTATTCTTAGTGGACCGAGTGGCGTTATCTTAAGTTTAACGTGTAATATTTCGTCGACAATTGTTTGTCATTTTGTCCTTTCACCTTTGACCATTGTAGCTCCTATCATCCGTCGAATTAAGACTTCTGATTACCCTTTGATATCTTCAAACTTTTCCACGTGATACCGTTTCTTCAGTGACAATTAATTGGCCATGTAATATTCCATAATGATGTTACATTATAGGTTCTTACACATGTCACTTCAGTTACAATATATGTAATCCTGGATGTAATGAGTGTGATAGCAGAATATCAAGGAGGTAATCTTGGATGTAATGAGTGTGATAGTAGAATATCAAGGAGGTAATCCGGGATGTAATGAGTGTGATAGTAGAATATCAAGGAGGTAATCCTGGATGTAATGAGTGTGATAGTAGAATATCAAGGAGGTAATCCGGGATGTAATGAGTGTGATAGTAGAATATCAAGGAGGTAATCCTGGATGTAATGAGTGTGATAGTAGAATATCAAGGAGGTAATCCGGGATGTAATGAGTGTGATAGTAGAATATCAAGGAGGTAATCTGGGATCTAATGAGTGTGATAGTAGAATATCAAGGAGGTAATCCGGGATCTAATGAGTGTGATAGTAGAATATCAAGGAGGTAATCCGGGATGTAATGAGTGTGATAGTAGAATATCAAGGATGTAATTCGGGATGTAATGAGTGTGATAGTAGAATATCAAGGAGGTAATCCGGGATGTAATGAGTGTGATAGTAGAATATCAAGGAGGTATTCCTGGATGTAATGAGTGTGATAGTAGAATATCAAGGAGGTAATCCGGGATCTAATGAGTGTGATAGTAGAATATCAAGGAGGTAATCCGGGATCTAATGAGTGTGATAGTAGAATATCAAGGAGGTAATCCGGGATCTAATGAGTGTGATAGTAGAATATCAAGGAGGTAATCCGGGATCTAATGAGTGTGATAGTAGAATATCAAGGAGGTAATATGTTTTGTTAAACATTTTCCTACCTCAACACCCTCAAGTGGCCTTGACTTGGATTCCATCGACGTATGTCGTTGTCCTTTAATAATCAATGAATTGAGATGAGAGGTAGTTTTACGTTTTATTGATACTGGTGGAATTCTTGACTATTACAATTTAAACTTTCTCTTATTCACCCTGATCAATATTAACATGCAATAACAAAACACTATAGAGTATGGTATTTCCCAAAACAAAACACATGAAGCAGAGTATTGATATTAAGCAGTTTTGGGGAAGTCGTATTGTATGGTGTAATCTATAATTTTCTTTTAATCATATGTTTGTACAGTTGTCTTGTCTGGATAACTCTTGTGAAGAATATACTGTAATGTGCATGCCAAAGTCAATGATTCAGCAGAAAGAACTTCTTTCTTACCCGTCCACCGTCTTGACACGTGCCTCTCGTAACATTCTAACTTCCAGTGATTTCTGATGTAGTTCTCGTTTCAGACGTTTAACATCAGTCTCCAACTCTTTATACTGCCGTTTTTGTCTGGGATTGTCGCCCTTGCTATGAGTAGATAATACATCTGGAGTAGCTGCCCATGATGCCTCCCTGTGTATGAAAGACGTTGATGTTTTTATTCAACAGGTTTACTCTTAAGCTTGTCACTTAGTAAAAGTTAAATACTAGCTAAATTCTAAACGAACACGTGATCACTATCGAAGCTCGCTTTAATTCTACAGTTAAGTACAAGTCAGTTATCTAACATGGTACAGCTCCTTGATTACTTAGATTAGTCCAAACATCTACATATAACAGTAATAAAGTACAAGTCAGTTATCTAACTTGGTACAGCCCCTTGATTACTGAGATTAGTCCAAACATTTACATATAACAGTAATAAAGTACAAGTCAGTTATCTAACTTGGCACAACCCCTTGATTACTTAGATTAGTCCAAACATCTACATATAACAGTAATAAAGTACAAGTGAGTTATCTAACTTGGTACAGCCCCTTGATTACTTAGATTAGTCCAAACATCTACATATAACAGTAATAAAGTACAAGTGAGTTATCTAACTTGGTACAGCCCCTTGATTACTTAGATTAGTCCAAACATCTACATATAACAGTAATAAAGTACAAGTCAATTATCTAACTTGGTACAGCCCCTTGATTACTTAGATTAGTCCAAACATCTACATATAACAGTAATAAAGTACAAGTGAGTTATCTAACTTGGTACAGCCCCTTGATTACTTAGATTAGTCCAAACATCTACATATAACAGTAATAAAGTACAAGTCAATTATCTAACTTGGTACAGCCCCTTGATTACTTAGATTAGTCCAAACATCTACATATAACAGTAATAAAGTACAAGTGAGTTATCTAACTTGGTACAGCCCCTTGATTACTGAGATTAGTCCAAACATTTACATATAACAGTAATAAAGTACAAGTGAGTTATCTAACTTGGTACAGCCCCTTGATTACTTAGATTAGTCCAAACATCTACATATAACAGTAATAAAGTACAAGTGAGTTATCTAACTTGGTACAGCCCCTTGATTACTTAGATTAGTCCAAACATCTACATATAACAGTAATAAAGTACAAGTCAATTATCTAACTTGGTACAGCCCCTTGATTACTTAGATTAGTCCAAACATCTACATATAACAGTAATAAAGTACAAGTGAGTTATCTAACTTGGTACAGCCCCTTGATTACTTAGATTAGTCCAAACATCTACATATAACAGTAATAAAGTACAAGTGAGTTATCTAACTTGGTACAGCCCCTTGATTACTTAGATTAGTCCAAACATCTACATATAACAGTAATAAAGTACAAGTGAGTTATCTAACTTGGTACAGCCCCTTGATTACTTAGATTAGTCCAAACATCTACATATAACAGTAATAAAGTACAAGTCAATTATCTAACTTGGCACAGCCCCTTGATTACTTAGATTAGTCCAAACATCTACATATAACAGTAATAAAGTACAAGTCAATTATCTAACTTGCTACAGCCCCTTGATTACTGAGATTAGTCCAAACATCTACATATAACAGTAATAAAGTACAAGTCAATTATCTAACTTGGTACAGCCCCTTGATTACTGAGATTAGTCCAAACATCTACATATAACAGTAATAAAGTACAAGTCAATTATCTAACTTGGTACAGCTCCTTGATTACTTAGATTAGTCCAAACATCTACATATAACAGTAATAAAGTACAAGTCAATTATCTAACTTGGTACAGCCCCTTGATTACTTAGATTAGTCCAAACATCTACATATAACAGTAATAAAGTACAAGTCAGTTATCTAACTTGCTACAGCCCCTTGATTACTGAGATTAGTCCAAACATCTACATATAACAGTAATAAAGTACAAGTCAATTATCTAACTTGGTACAGCCCCTTGATTACTGAGATTAGTCCAAACATCTACATATAACAGTAATAAAGTACAAGTCAGTTATACTTAAATTAGTCCAAAAATTTACTTATAACAGTAATAACTTTACTTTATGAATGATGTAATTTGCATTGTGCAAGTGTCCTTACTTTTGAAAAGATAGGTTTTTTTTTCATTTTTGTGTTATTGAGTTACAATCGAGAGGTATAATTGAATGTTTGGAGCCGTACACAAAAGGGGACGATATAGTGTTCGAGCTTCAGTGTCTTTCGCATCGAACTGCAACTTTATAAAGTGGTGTCAAGTATACATCGAACTCGCAGTGAAGTGCATTGTATTGATTGTATATATAATGAACATACAGCTGACCTACGATTACGATAACAAAAATTGGATAAACAGTTGGAAATGTCAGAATTTTAATGAACAGCACAACCTTGTTCAACCTATTTTTACCAGCCTGGGTGAAATACTCGTTCATGTTACGTCCTGTATTACCATGAAGAAAATGCACAAAGAAAAGGGAATATACATTATATACTTTGTTATTATAATTCCTAGACCAAAACTGTAACCTACCAGTCTGTATTATGTTTGTAATCTCCAGAACGACTAGATTCCTTGCTATCAAGCATTGCTAGTCTAGATCCTCTACTGGACTTCTCGTCAAGCTTCATCTGTAATCTTTCAATCTCATAACATAGTTTATCACATTCTATACAGTTATGGGATCTTGTGTCCTCTTTGATTTTAGCATACTGTGGTGGCATGTCATGGCGACTTGCTGGTTTTCTGGTAATTCTAGATGTTAACTCGGCTCGATATTCTCGTGATCCCTGTATAAAGTAACAAACGAGTGTCATATGTTGCAAAATTGTTTCATTCTTACAGTATTTTTCTAGTTTGGTTTTATTATTATTTCGCTCTGACATTTAGGATTAATGCTATTTCCCTATGATATAAGGAAACTTTATACTGAAACACACAAAATTTGTTTTCGAGTAGTTTGTTGTCGTTTTCTCTTGGTAAAAAAAAGAGCAGCCATACATATTTTAAAGTAGGGACCAACGACTATCAAATGATCCATTTACTTGACCGGAAGTCATATTTTTCAACCAGACGTAAAATGGTACATAATGTATTTGGTTACCATTAATTCTTTTAATTGGGAGTCCGAGGACTTTCAAATGGTACAATTGTCTGACCAAAAAGTGACAATTTTGACTAACATTTATATGAGATATCAAATGACACATAATTTAACCGAAAGGGGACAGTTCCGGTTGAAAAAAAAGTACCAAGCAACCATATATTTTTGCATTCAGGTGAATATAAGCCATTAAGTGGTACGCATTTTAACAAACAAGTTGTAATAGACCATACGGAACATCTAAGTGTTATAAATGTTTAAGACATGATAAATGAACGAACCGAGTCACTGGAAAACAAGTTTCAATTGTTTTTAAAAATTTACTTTTCAAATATAATTATTTTGTTTTTGCATGCAGCTGAATCCCAGAATATGACACGTCAAATATCTACATACTTACCAAAACATTTCCATATAAATCCTGAAACGAGAATGAATACTTAGTATTTGCTTAATTACACAGAATGCACATGTATAAACCAAGTTTTCACAGTGACACCAAACATTATCCAAGTCATTTCGGTGTTATCGTGTTTTCGCTTTTGCTGTGATCGTGTTGTAGCATTGTGGAAGTGAATTTGTTAAAAATGTAGTTATCGAATACTCAATCTTTCAGATCTGTACAGAAAAGATATTTTAGCATACTGTGTACATGTATTTGTTATCTATATAGTTAAATGTAGGCATGGCCCTGTGCATGAACCACTTTATTAATCAGATGATGGGACCACATGTGCTTTTCCATGCAATAACACAGTCCATTCCTCTTATCTTATATATAATTGGTAGTAACATAAGTGCCTGGTGATTTAACTGGGATTTTGTGTCGATAATTCATTTTCAAAACTTTCTAAGACTACTTTCCTACATACAACTTGCCACAAAACATATCGTCCACATATACCGGGGAACTTTTTAAAGTAAAACATTTTCTCATATATTTATTACAAGTAAAACAAACTTTTATATTAGAATAATATGGCTTCATTTTCTATCAATTAATATTTAAATCATAGCTACGGATATGTATTGAGATATTTATTTGACAAAAGAGACCTTACCTTAGCGTACATTATCTTCAAAGCTGTCTTCTTACACAATAATATATGGTCTGTTTATCTATTTTAAAATATAAGTAAAATTCAGGTCTTATATATAAACTCGTAAAACAATTTAAAGAGATCGCACATTAAGATATACCCCTTTTCAAAATATTTGAATAACCCTTAAAGTGTAATTTATGGCTTAAATACCACTCACTGTATTGACTACTGACAATAAATGATTTTAAAGTACAAACAAATTTCCATTTAAAAGATGTATTTTGTCTGACGGTTTTTTTTTTAATTTGATTTACAATCGAGTATGAACGACGTAATTATTTAAATAAACTGTATACACTCGTAGAAATAGTTGTTATTTCACAAATATATGACGTTACCACATTACATATAGCTGTTATATTACACCGAAATACTGACAAATACAAATTAAATGGTAAAAGCAACATGTCATGATAGTTTAATTTATTTGAAAACAAACCACATTTAAGGATTTAACATCAAGACAATTCATGAATGAAACACAGTGTAAAACACAACAAACTGGCAAAATCACAATAACCATGGATATTCTTCATTTTGAATATTAAATTATTACACATTAATAGAGAAATCAAATCATGATGTTGTGAATAAATCATTACTGAAGAATAACGGACCCTTGTTACCATGTTAACTATGCAACGCCTGTTTTGAACTTGGATTTCTGTAGAAATTGTCATGGCCGCGATCGTATGGTTGTTGGATTTACATCAATCCATGCAACCCACAAAGTTGTGAGTTTGACTATCGGTCGTGTAGATGTGATAAAGTTTATCAGTCGGTGCATTGCTGTGTCCTGAATAGAGCTGAAAATCTGCATGCTGAATATTAAACAAACAATCAATCAATCAAAACAAATCACCGTCACGATATAACTGAATTATTGTTGAACGTTGTGTTAAGTACTGATTTTTCTATCCTTCTATCTATTGTCCTGAAAATAGTATAGATGTTAACAAGTAAAAGAAGTGCTTTGGTTTAGAATATTTTATAAACATTACTAAAAATTTACAAGATATAAATTTATCTATATTTATATAACATACCTTTAGTTGTACTTCAGTCTAAATCTCAAAGAATTATATATGAGTTTAAATGAATAACAGTGAATGGAAACTTGTAGTTAACTGTGAAATAGCTGTAAAAATATATTTGAATGACGTATTGTAGGTGAATACACAGAAATTTAAAATTCAGTAAAGTTGAAATTTAAAGGTTACTTAACATGCTATCTCAATATATGTCAAACATTTATTTTTAATGATGTTATTCAAAACGAAAGGTTTTTAACTTGTAATTAAATGAATTGAAATTTCAATCATTTTTATTTGATTTACATTTTTCAAGTACTCTCTGTCTCTGACTGAAAAGGTGAATAAATATGTGAGCGATCGAGTAACTAAACACAGCGGTATTTCTTAACAGTACAATAAAAAATATATATTCATGTATGTATAAAAAATACAAGCCAACTATTGATATCATAATCTTATTTGATATGGGAGAAATAAATAAGTCTGTCTAATTTTGCATGATTGACAGATCTGGTGTTATTTTCTATTTCTTTTCTGATTGTGTGTCTGTCCGTTACATCTTCTTGAACCAGTTGAAATAAATTTCGGTCAAATAAGGAATATTCCGTGAGTGCTTAAGAGGATTGTGAATTAACAATTTTGTTTGTTGTCAATTGTTGGTTTTATTTGTGGAATTGTTGTCTTTTTAAGTTACCTTAACTCAGCGATAGTGAAGCTAGCAGCAATCTCAATAAACAATTCAATCATTTTTTATATATATTTTTTTTTATAAAATTTTGTTTGTTGTAAAATGCAAATGTGCGCTTCCCATTTCCATTTTCCCCTCAAAATTATATTTTTAGTGAGCGAGTGGGTGATTGCTGTTTAACGCCAACTCAGCGATTTTTCTATTTTCAGATATATCATGGCGAGAACAGATTAATTCATGACGATGAGGTCCGCTTTGCACTAAACCAACACGCTTAATTGGATTTTTATAGTGCTAGTTCACTGAAACAAAAGTCCGCGGATAGACATATTGCCCCACTCGGACACATTATCATGATTCTCAGCCAACAAGTGTTTGTTCTTACTTCTTAATGCCACGTGCCTAGCGGAGAAGCAACACATACACATTTTATAGTCTTTGGTTTGACCTGATTGGGGCTCGAACCCACGATCTACCGCATTAGAGGCGAGTACGCTAACCATTACATCACAGCTGCGGTTAAAATTATATTTTTTCAAAATAGACACAATACAAGAATGTATTGTAAGATAAACCTGTTTGACAGCAATTGTATAAATGTCACGATTTCAAACAATTTCAATGGAACTGTTATTATTGTACTTTAAATCCTGTACTTCAGTTATTTTTTTATCATACGTCACGAATATGAGTGAGTGAGCGAGTGTTGCTTAACGCCAACTCATCAATTTTTCAGCTATGTCATGGCGAGAACAAGTTAATTTTCAATGAAAGGATGATGAGGTTCGCCTTGTACTAGACCAACACGCTTAGTTGGATTTTTATAGTGCTAGCTCACTGAAACAACAGTCCGCGGATAGACATGTCGCTCCACTCAGACACATTATTCTGATTCCGAGCCAACCAGTCTTTGCCCTTTTTCCTTAATGCTGCGTGCATAGCGGAGAAGCAACAAATACCAATTTTATAGTCTTTGGTTTGATCCGACCGGGGCTCGAACCCACGATCTATCGCACTCGAGGCGAGAACGTTAACCATTACATCACCGATGTGGTTGTCAGGAATATGAAACAATGCATTGGTTAAACTAATTTCAAACGATCATAAGTCAAACTTGTGCTAAAATATTAAAAGTGGCGGTAAGTTGAATAGATAGCTTTTGAAATATGGCTCTTCAAGAACATTGTTTTCTCATTTTAAAAACCAATTACAAGAAATCTGTGTGTACAGTATTCTAAAATCTAGCTTGTGTGTATTGACCGTGGTATCGCGTATTAGTACACAAGAGTTACTTCTCTTTGGTCTTGTATGAAAAAAACAGTTGGAGAATCGTAGAAATAAAGGCAATGTGTATATTCCTAAAACATATACATATGACCGATTACTCTTCTGTTGGTTATTTGGTACATGCACCTCAATAAAAAGTGGTGGGGTTAAGCTAGTTTTATGGGTAATATTTTATCATCCTTTATGGTTACCGAGGGCCCGGGTGGCTCAATGAGTTAGGTAGTTGGATTACCTTGAACAACTCATACAAGCCTATCACCAATACGGCGTGGGTTGGCAGTGTCTATATACACGACCGTCGTGCAGCTAATTCTCCTCGGCTATTCGCACGACCGTCGTGCAGCTAATTTCTCCTCGGCTATTCGCACGACCGTGGTGCAGTTAATTTCTCCTCGGCTATTCGCACGACCGTCGTGCAGCTAATTTCTCCTCCGCTATTCGCACGACCGTCGTGCAGCTAATTTCTCCTCGGCTATTCGCACGACCGTCGTGCAGCTAATTTCTCCTCGGCTATTCGCACGACCGTCGTGCAGTTAATTTCTCCTCGGCTATTCGTACGACCGTCGTGCAGCTAATTCTCCTCGGCTATTCGCACGACCGTCGTGCAGCTAATTTCTCCTCGGCTATTCGCACGACCGTCGTGCAGCTAATTCTCCTCGGCTATTCGCACGACCGTCGTGCAGTTAATTTCTCCTCGGCTATTCGTACGACCGTCGTGCAGCTAATTCTCCTCCGCTATTCGCACGACCGTCGTGCAGCTAATTCTCCTTGGCTATTCGCACGACCGTCGTGCAGTTAATTTCTCCTCGGCTTTTCGCACGACCGTCGTTCAGCTAATTCTTCTTGGCTATTCGCACGACCGTCGCGATTTTCACTCGCAGAGTTGTCGTTCGTTCCTTCAACATGTTGCTAGATAATTCGTCCCATTTCCATTTCAACCAACAGATAGTCGACCATTTCCCGTGTATGCCTTCAAGTTGGCCATTTCACAGTTTTCCACTTTAGAGAGAGCTAAATTTGTTTTAAAATTCGATAGGGCCTATAGCATATTTTTATTGGTTTTAATATTTTCAATAAACGGAGGATGTAGTAAGTTACTGTGAACAAATACTTCCTATTTCGTCGGCCCAAATTTATTTTTATCATAGTATAATTATAATATTAATATCTAATATTATTCATGTTTATATCTTAATCATATACAAGATTTTTTTCACTGACGGTGTAGAGTTCTGCATTTACTAGTTAACACATCAATATTGTTCCCGTTTATTTGATACGCCGTCTTGATACAGTACCTCTGACGACTGTCAATATCTATATGAATTACATAAAATTAATTATATACATGTTGGCCTACAGGAAATACAATCCGAGGTTTATAATCATTCATGATTCAAATTTTCTGCAGACTTCGTGATATATGAACCCTTGACATTGTGAAGATGCCAAACCCAATTATCTAATAGATATATGTATCCATATATATTCCCACCAAACTGTGCAATCACCCTAACTCAAAATAATAATGAACAGTACAGGCACGAATCATCATTTTTCAAAGGGGGAGGGCAGCCAGAAAAAAAAGTTGACAAGAAAAATAAGACGTCACAGATTTGAAAAAGTGGGGAAGCCAGCAAGCAAAACCTTGACAACTAAAATATTTTTTTTTTAACAAAAAAATTTAAAAGTGGAGAAAAAAACAACGTTAAATTAGAAACCTTGTAAGAAAAAAGGGGGGTAGGTGCAGCATTTTCTGAATACAAGTTTTAAGGTGTATAAACTCTATATACCATGGAATATCGTTCGTAAATCACCAAAAATGCGAGATGAATAGGACCCTATATCTATTTGCAAGGTAGCCCCCACCCATGTATACTGTCTATTCCACACGTCACGGTCGTGTAATAGAATTCCCTTATATAATTCACACGACCGTCGTGTATATATCCCATCCTTATGCGTTGTCTATTTGCAGGACGGTCGTGTAAATAGAATTCCCTTATATAATTCACACGACCGTCGTGTATATACCCCATCCTTGTCCGTTGTCTATTTGCAGGACGGTCGTGTAAATAGACTTTTCCGGAATGCGCACGACGGTCGTGTATATATCAACAGCCGCGTGGGTTCGCGCCCGGCTTTGTAAATTACAAAAAAAGGTACACTCGACTCGCAGCCGCAAGTGATGAAGTTTACCAGTTGCTTGCCCATGGTCGGTGGTTCTCTCCGGGTACTCCGGCTTCTTCCACCACTAAAACTGGTCACCATGATATAGCTGAAATACTGCTGAAAGTGGCGTTAAACACCAAAAATCAAATCAAATCATTTATGGTTACCGTGTTGTACATATAGCTCGAAATTGGATTTTTAAAATTATTGTTATACATGTGTAAAGCGAGAATGGATGACATTATTATTGGTCAAAGTCTAAAATCGAGTTTTCACCTTTATCTCTCGCCGAAAACGGCTCTGAATTCGTGTACAGATGTCTATTATCGTCATAAAATCGCTTGAAGTTAACAAATGTTCGGTAGGTCTACTTAGTTAACAACTGTTCGGTAGGTCTACTTAGTTAACAACTGTTCGGTAGGTCTACTTAGTTAACAACTGTTCGGTAGGTCTACTTAGTTAACAACTGTTCGGTAGGTCTACTTAGTTAACAACTGTTCGGTAGGTCTACTTAGTTAACAAATGTTCGGTAGGTCTACTTAGTTAACAACTGTTCGGAAGGTCTACTTAGTTAACAACTGTTCGGTAGGTCTACTTAGTTAACAACTGTTCGGTAGGTCTACTTAGTTAACAACTGTTCGGTAGGTCTACTTAGTTAACAACTGTTCGGTAGGTCTACTTAGTTAACAACTGTTCGGTAGGTCTACTTCTGGTTTCTTCCAGTTACATTTCATAATATTATACTTTTGAACCCAAAACCAATCAATGTCCAGACTCTACTCCTGTAGATTTGCGACTGAAGTTGAAATATTGTGCAAGCGATTGGAGAAGACGTTACTAAGTTGTGAAACTTGTGTCCTATCCAATTGTTTCTTATTGAACAATAAAATATGCTTAAAAAAGCGATATCAGAAAACCCACTCTAAATGGAATTGCCAAAATGAAATACATGTACATACTGTTTTCATACTAATTTGAGAATATTTCTATGCAGTATGATGAAACTACAGATTATGTTGCCAGATGAAAGTGACAAAAAAACTTTACCCATTTTTTAAACTCCAGAAACATTTATTCAAGCATCATGAATGCATTGTTTGATTATCAATAATTATAGAAATCATATTTACAGAGAAAATAAACATAGAGTAATCATGAAACTTTGCTGCAAATGTGACTCACAGTAATTGTTTTCACCACAGTAGTGAAAGGTTTGCTTTTCAGTGTTTGGAGTACCTGCATTATCATACGCACAAGGTACACATTTTCTGTTTACAGCAACTTACTGAAATTTCCATGAAGTATTGTTATTGGGAAAAGAGATGCTTTCTGTTTACTTTTGTATTGAACTTAGTCTTAGATGAAAAATAGCTGGTTACTAAAAATGGAAGAATATGTCAATAGGACACCCATGACCCTGCTTCCAGCTAGAGTAACCTCGGGCATGATCCTGGAACCATAAAATGTATGTTAATCAAATTGAACTTAGCCTGTGCATTATAGTCCCTGACCTTGTGACCTTGTATGGCTTTAGAGGAACGTAAGTTATAGAGTAGAAACGAGAAAATGGTATTAAATGGCAGGACTCCAGAATGATAAAAGTGGTCAATTGTAGGGTAATCAAACTTGGTCTGTATTTTAAGGTCATTGGCCTTGTGTATAAATTTGCTGAAGAGGATCTTAAGTATTTGAGCAGAAACATTAAACAGGAGGTACATGGCATTGGTAAATATTCAACAAACCTTAGCACCGTCCCTTGGTGCCCATTGCAGCAGAATAATATTATATTAAACATTGCTTCCATTACCCAGAGTAGCAACACAGCTGCACATACCTTATTGGTCAATATTAATTGACAAGTCATTTTATTGTTCAATAAATCATTTTATTGTTTAGTCCTTGATATGTACCGATTTTGGTGTCATATGCTGTTTTATATATTAAACAATCATGACTGTTAAATATAAATGCCCCCTTGGGGACCTGATTTGGAAAATACAATTATTCTATTCTATTCTATTGGTAAAACTATTGTGTCCCATGTGATCGTATAAATATAGCATGCAGTCTAAATATCACTCATTATAATTTATCAACAGTGCTGTATTTTTTCAATAAAGGCGTGCTATCAAATTCAATGGACTATCACTCTGGGAAAACTCCATTGCGATGATGTCACATAATCCCTCTCCCCCATCCAAGTTTTGTATTTCAAACGGCGATAATTCTGTTGAAAATTAATTGACCCAACCATCCTACCCATATGAACATCTAAGCATTATGATGTAACGAGACTAACTTTCATTCAATTCAAACATACATGTATACTGGAGCAGTTGTAATGACTAGAATCTACTGTATAGGTAATAAATTACCAAGAGCAAAGCCCAATAAAATCTCTGTGAAAACTCAATGGACCAGAACATCTTAACCAAATGCATATCTGTTGAGTAGGACCCAACTTCAGACCCAGTTTCATTTAAATATAACACACTGTAGGACGAGTTGCACTGTCACATAACCCCCTCCTGACCCAATTACTATGTTGAAAGGTAAAATCTCTGGGGCAAAACAATGGATTGGAGCATCCTATTCACATGCACAACTGCACACTAGGATCCAACAACAAAAACAGCTTTATTTATTTAATTCTAATTTACACTGTAGGAGGTCTTGCACTGACATGTAATGCTATTTAGGCAAAATTTTATTCCTGTATAAGCAATAATTTTCCAAGCTCAAAATGGCCAAAAGTGTGTGTGTGTGTGTAGTCCATTAGTTTTGCACACAGGTGGTTACAAATATACACCCCAAACTTTGAGATAGTGAGTACGATATTTTGTTTTGGTTATTGATAACCCTGTATCTGGGAAATGATATTTTAAATACTAAATAACATCAAAACCATAAAGATACCCAGATGTAGCAGGTATCTACAGAAACAGAACTACTGCAGACTAAGGGCTGTAACTGCTCAACTGCAGACAAGGGGCTGTAACTGTTCAACTGCAGACAAGGAGCTGTAACTGCTCAACTGCAGACAAGGGGCTGTAACTTCCCAACTGCAGACAAGGGGCTGTAACTGCTCAACTACAGAAAAGGGGCTGTAACTGCTCAACTGCAGACAAGGGGCTGTAGCTGCTCAACTGCAGACAAGGGGCTGTAGCTGCTCAACTACAGACTAGGGGCTGCTTCACACTCAACTGCAGACTAGGGGCTGTTTTACACTCAACTACAGACTAGGGGCTGTTTCACACTCAACTGCAGACTAAGGGCTGTTTCACACTCAACTGCAGACTAGGGGCTGTTTTACACTCAACTGCAGACTAGGGGCTGTTTCACACTCAACTGCAGACTAGAGGCTGTTTCACACTCAACTGCAGACCAGGGGTTGTTTCACACTCAACTGCAGACTAGGGGCTGCTTCACACTCAACTGCAGACTAGGGGCTGTTTCACACTCATTTCATTATTGAAGACCCTATTGTGACTGTGAAATGTGGAACAGCAATAGCACTATTCCTTCACTTTAATCTGTTTCAAAGTGATTAATTAGATAGTCTCTCGTGTTCATTTATCTGCATATCATTATTTACTTATTACTTACCATAGTTGAACACTCAAGGTATACAGGTAAACTAAAGGTAAAACATCCAGTGGTATTATAATTTATTGTATTATAAAAAACTAAATCAACAGGCCATTAATGTTGCGAGTTTAAATCACTCTCAGGTTAGGTGTACTCGATACAACATTATGTGATCAAGTTTCTCAGTGACTTGCGGCAGGTTGGTGGTTTTCTCTGGGTACTCCGGTTTACTCCACCAACGATAATTGAAATATTGTTGAAAGTGGCGTTAAACCCTATTCTTTGGGGGTCATTAGGTCAAAGTCACTATAAATATTATTTCTGACAACAGGGTCGTTTCCACATGATAACTTTAATTCTGTATATCGGATCTTTACCCAACTTGGCCACATGATTCCCCTATGGAAGGGGAAATCGAAGAACCCTATTTATTTTGGGGTCATTAGGTCAAAGTTACTATAAATAGAATTTTTGACAACAGGATCGTTTCCGCACGATAACTTTAGTTCTGTATATTGGATCTTTACCAAACTTGGCCATATGATTCCCCTGTGAAAGGGGAAGAACCCTATTTATTTTGGGGTCATTAGATCAAAGGTCAAAGTCACCGTTACTATTAATAGAATTTTTGACAACAGGGTCGTTTCCGCATAACTTTAGTTCTGTATATTGGATCTTGACCAAACTTGGTCACATGATTCCCCTGTGGAAGGGGAAGAATCCTATTTCATCAGGTCAAAGGCCAAGGTCGCCGTTACTATAAATATAATTTTTGACAACAGGATCGTTTCCACATGATAACTTTAGTTCTGTATATTGGATCTTTACCAAACTTGGCCACATGATTCCCCTGGGGAAGGGGAAGAACCCTATTTATTTTGGGGTCATTACCATTATACCGTTTGATAATTTATATAGACGGGTGTATTTTGTGATGCACACATTTCTTGTTCAGCTATGTCATGACGAGAACAAGTTACATTCTGATGAGATGATGATGATATCAGGTTTGTACTAGACCAATACACAGAGTTAGATTTTTACAGTGCTTCTTCACTGAAACAACAGTCCACAGTTAGATATGTTGCTCTATTTGCAAACACTATGAGCCTACCAATCTGTGCTCTAATACCTCCTTAATGATGCATGCTTAGAGGAGAAGCAACAAATACCACTTCTAGAGTCATAGATCTGACCAGGGATTGAACCCAGCATCTACTACAATCAAGGTATTAACCATTACACCAACAAGGTGATCCAGCAATTATCAGGCAGTTCACATAGATTATAATAAATCAAAAGAAACAAACATTGATTTTTCATATTTATATTATATAATAACATAATTATAATTGGAAGACTTTTGAAGTCCTTTTACATTATAATCTCTAAAACAAATTTTCAATTGTGTAAGTTTAGAGTTCACTCCCTTTGACTAGATTAAATGACAATTTTGTCTTGGCAATAAATATAGTTCTACAACACAGAGAGCATCATCAAGATATCATTAAATGTCTGTAAAAAAAATTACATTACAATATTATGTACTAAACTGGTCTGAGAAAGATCATAAAAATGAAAATATACCATTGGTCCAATAAAATAATAAACACTAAATGTCCCACTGTTTGCACATGAGAACATTTACTGGTACCCTGCTGGTGTCTCATTGTTTAAACATGGGAATATTTACTGGTACCAATGTGTAAGAACATATACATGTAAGTAACTATATGACAAAATACTTAATGTCAGTGTTTAATAGTAGACAAAAAATACAGGTTTATGATCTTTATAGACAAACACAAGATTGTACATGTATTATGACATTAAAGAGAGGTAAACAACAGCCTTGTAAAAATATATGGTATATGGTACCAATAACTAGTAGTGTAAGATAAGATCAAAGTAACCGTTACATTTTAATTTATTTTATTTAATTAGTAACCATATTCTTTTCCTTAATGCTAATATGAAGAAAGTTTTGTAAAATTTAATTCAATTGAACAGATTGAATAATATTTATTTTTTAATTATAAATTTAAAGTCTAACATACATGTATGGTTTGAATGCTGTGAAATTATCCATATTTGAGTTTGATTTCTTTTAAACAGACAAGATATAAGAAGTCAGCTACATGTACCTGTGTATGTTAACACAAGGCAGTATACTACAAACTGATTGACAAGAAAATACTTTATATAAATTTTCACACACAACATACATTTGTACATTGTATTTGGCACATTTCTTACTTATTTACACAATACATAATATTGTACATTTACATCTTCTTAAGCCCGTTATACACGATGCAAGTTTTGCATCCAAGTCTCCATTCAAGTTTATTGAATTCAAGTTTTTTGATCGTGTATACCATACAAGAAACTTGAATCAAAAAACTTGAACGGACTTGGATGGAATAGAAATGCATCTTATTTTTTTTCAACTTAGATGGAACTTGGATGGAGATTGACCAATCAGAAAACAGAATCCTTATCAGCATCAATTTGTGAATGTAAATAATAACAACTACACGTGTTGTGCAAAGATGGTGGGAAAAGAGGAAACTCCAAAATGTAGGAAAAAGACAGTTACATGGACTAATGAAATGATTGAAGATCTAATATACTTCATAGAAATACATCCCATCGTTACCTTCGAAGCCATTTACGAGCCCATGTTGACCTCTTTTTGGAGCTTAATCTCCTTTGCAGTACACTTGTACATAATAATGCAATACAAAGGGCAGCACCCTCCTCTCCTCCCAAAAATGTCATTTTGTTTGTTGTATCTCCTGCCAAAACTTGTGTGTATTCATCAAAATTTCTTGCATTGTGTATACACAAACTTGAATTCAAGTTTTCTTGATCCAAGTTTTCTTGAATGGAGACTTGGATGCAAAACTTGTATCGTGTATACCGGGCTTTATAGAACTGTATAACAGAGGTCCATCTCCTGAAAACTCACCCCAAAAACATTGCAGAAGTTGGTCAGTTTGTAACAACTTTAGCATGGGTCCTTATTGCCCCTGACCAGTACAAATCTGATCAGACCAGTAAGCTTAATTGATTTTTCATTGCAATTGTTGAGTACTTAGAATTTGTTATTATATTAACTTCAGGTCAATAACTTCTGAAGTTCTGAAGTCTAAAATTAAAGACTGGGTGATCTTTAAAAAAAAGAGGTTGATTTAGTTTAAGATGATCAATTCAATGCAGCCTGAAGTGGCATTCCAATTGAGGTTGTTTTCTCAAGAAAGGGGGGCTTTAAAGAAATGGACCACTGTAATAATATTCTTTCTAACAAACAACTAATATCAAAAATCAAATATCCCCAAAAAGTTTATCTGCATCCATAGACCCTAGATAAATCTATATCTTTGAATGAGAACAACTTTAAGTATCTTTTATTATCATCATTAGTTAAATAACAGTAGATTAATTGATATTTTATTAATTGGTGAGCATTAATTAACAAATCGGGTATCACATTTTCTAATGTTGTGTGTTCCACTGGCAGTGTAGAATTACAACACTTTCGTATTTGTCCAGTGTGAGTGAAAATGAGGCACAACATTTTAGAAGCTTTGAAGAACTTCTCAATAGTCTAGTTTTGAGCCTGATCATTTGATTTATACTAGACATATGTTTGAAATAAAATATTACTTAATCAAAGGTTTCTGAGACCAAACAAGTGAAGTGTAGTATTTCCACAACTCTGATTTTTGTAGTGTCAGTTTTTAAGTCTTTTTATTTTCAAAACAAAGGAAAAGACGTTTGTAGATATGCTTGTAAATAAATCATAATCTGTTTAAATTTATGGAATTTTTTTATGCTACATCCATAATAAATACAAATGACAATTGGCTGATTTCCCTAAATAATAAGTTTATTATTGTCCTTTTACAATGTTAAACAAGTATTCCTCTTTTTACAAAGAGATGTCAATTGTTATTACTATCTCTCATCAATAATTTCATTCATCATGAATGTTGCAGCATATTACTGAAAAAATTTAAACTTCTTACAACCTACAAACAAAACGTTTTAAGACAAATATTATAGCACCATAATAATGATATCTAGCACATTGACTCCTCGTCACCATTAATAGCCATTAACTTGATGTCACGGTTCTCTAAATCTAACGTAAGCTGTTCTACTTCTGCCTCAAGCATGCGATTTTTGTTAAACATTTGTAAATAGTTCAACTGTAACTGCTTTTGATATCGTATCACTTTGTTTTTCTCGTCCTTCCATTGTTCACGTTCTTTTTCAAATATTTCTGTTTTATTTTGTAATGCCTTGCGTAATTCCTGAATTTCTTGACGTAAAACTGAAACGTCTGAATGATTGTCACCAGAGGATGAGGATGTGATTCTAATAGAACCTGGTGACGACACACTGCTTCTTAATTCTGTTTGAATTTCTTTATCACAAGAACAGAAACTAGAATCCATGAGTTCCATATCACTATCTCCTGACACTCTGCGTAGATTTGCTTTTAAAGATTTCACTTCTTCAGTTTTAGAAACAACTTCCTTGAATGTTTTTGTGAGTTCATTTTCTCTCTCTGCTATTTCACATTCTTTCTCTTGCAACTTAAATTGTAATAACTGCATGTCTTCATTTTGTTTGACCAAACTGGAATTAAGATCCTCAACTTTTTGTTGGAGATCTGACACATCAAAGGAATTTTGAAATTCTGAACTTTGAGAACTATTTCTTCCCTGTAGTGACATTAAGTCTGAGTATCGAGCTTCTACCCAATCACTTTTCTTCTTTAGATTGTCTTTCTCGGTTTTCACTTTGTCTAGCTCTTGCTGTCTGGATTTCAATTCTTGTTGTGCTTTATAAGACTGTAAGGACAGAACCTGTTCAGTTTTATATGCTTTCCTTTGCATAATTTTCAGTTTTTGTTCATAATCTGCTTTAATATCATGGATTTCCTTCACCCATGATTTCTTTTTCTCGTCGTAAACTTGAAATATGGCTCTCTCATTTTTATCCATCACTTCTCGTAATGTATTAATTTCTGCATCTTTCTCCCTTAGCATGGCCTCTAACTCCCCTACCCCACTGTCGCTTGGGGAGGGGGTTCCAACATAACCATCCATGTGGTTTGACGAAACACGACTTACATTTGCCAGTGAAAATATATCTGGTCGATCAGGAGAAAAATGTTTTGCACTGCCACTTGAGAAACTACTGGAACGTTCACTTTCCATATGAATGGAATGAGGTGATTGGTGTGCACCATTTTGTCCAATCACATGACTATCATGTGATGTATAGCTATCATTATTTGTGTTGACATAGTTGTTGGAACTAATGATGACTGGTTTAAATGCTATAGGCTTTATGATCCCTTTGGCTGGTGACTGCAAAGATAAAACAAAGATTGTTAATTAAAATACAAAAAAAAACATGAAAAGGAAAGGAAAGTCAAAAGTATTCTCATGAATTTCACTAAAAACAAGTCAGTGATCCTCTCTTTATTGTCCAAAACATCTGTGAAGAACCTAGAGAGATAAATCTGTCTTGTTTGATATTGAGACAGGGTAAGAGCAATCTATATATCATAAGCTTCGATCAGCTGAAAAAAAGATACATTTTCACTCTGATGTTACTCGTGGATGTTCCTATCCACGTTTATCTGCCCTTGATCCACAAGATTCTGGGAGACAAAACTCATTTAAGTTTACAAAAAACATAACTTTCTTCAATCCTTTCATACATGGTCCATGTTAACAAAACACTAATGTAATTCCTAATTAATTGAACAAAAATAACATTTTAACTGCTTGTTGTTACATTTAATTACAATTATCTTAAAAAAAAAACTAAAATTTCATGTATAAAGTCCCTTTTAATGTTGGTTTAAAACAAGCTGACAATTATCACTCTATGAAGGACATACATTTATAATATATACTGTTTGATATTACCAACCTTGTAGACAGCTAACAGCTTGCAAGACATTTTGATAAAAATGAGAAATACATTGTATAAACAACACAAGATTTATTCAATCAATCCTACACAAAAGTTTACAGGATAAAGTTATTCATTTTATTTACATCATCAAACATATAACTACAACATTGTAGGAAGTACCTACAGGTATGTGATGATACATGTATATATATTCCATTTGAATTGAATTCAATTTGAAATGACATTTTAAAAAGGGAAAATCCTAGTGGCATCTCTATTTTTCACTAAATCCTAGTGGCATCTCTATTTTTCACTTAAAAATAATTGGTATAGACATATATATGAAAGTAGAGACAAATTCAAGGAAATAAAACATATCATATGTGTCTATACACTTGTTGGGCCCTGATAAATTTAATTAAGATATTGATATACCTTATATGTACCTTTTTGTGTACCTCTAATTCACACATTCCAACTCCCCCCAAAATAAATGACAATGAATACAGGTACATTTTGTATAATGATTTTCAAACAAACAAACAAAAAAACATCAATGCTTATTTGTTCAAGACTATTTTCCTAGCACCCTTATTAAGTCAAAGGAGGTCTAGGAATGCATTTCCCCCAGCTAACAAATGTACCTCTCTAATGATCTTTATATACACTACATGTAACCATTGATGTCTGATGTGGCCAACAATGTCATAGTCCACGGCACTTAATTATTATTAGTATAGGTATTTAGTATATTTTATGGGCAGTTTTGTTCATTGTAATGTATAATATTTATATTTTTAATTTTTTAATGTTATTGTTTATGAATCCCTGTAATGAATTTGCTCCTTGTGGGCCCACTATTGGACAATACAATTCTTATTCTTATAAGCCAAATTGTTTTATGCAAGGATGTTAATACCTCCTTGTGCTATGTATATTTTTACATACAATAAAGATATATAGTACACTCTAAAGTACATAGGAAAGTACCATAAAGATAGATAACAAAAATACTGAAAGTACATGCACAAGAGTAGGTCAAGAATGTACTACTGTACCTGATAGCTTTCAGAAGGCTTAAAGTCATCCTTACAAAATGTTCAATACTTCTACTACAAGAATAACACATGATGTCATGATCAGACATAATTATGTTGGTCATAAAGTTGTAGGAAGTTGACACATTTACCTGTCAAGACAAAGGTATACTATCCAGGTTAATTAACATATCCAGGTGTACATAATACACAACTGTTATTGGATGGTGTTGCTTTCATCAGCTGTTAGCCAATCAATAGCTGATTTCATCCCATCATGGTTTTATCTGATAGTTGAATGGAGATTATTGATTATGAGTTTTAAATCAAAATTGTCAATGGGCTGAGAATGATCTGATACCTTGGTATATATAGGATGTATAGAATAAATCAATTCATAGATATTTAAATGTAATAAAAACTAGGTAATCTTTGGCAGAATAAAATACCTGCTTTAACAACTGAAGAGACAAAAATGACATATGATTCTCATAACATGAAACTTAACACAAAGAAAGATCATATTATACTTAATTAAAGGTTGTAAAAATTTTATGCTACATAAATTTCATCAATTTAAATAGTATGTAGTAATAGTAGATACTAAAAATGTGTGATCTTTGTAAATTTTAATAAAAATAAATTTTAGATAAAATCATACAAACTTTCAAATATTTCTTTTCAATATTGTTTATTTCCAGTCACATGTAGACTAACTTTCATATACATCTCTGTAGATTTCTCATCAATTTTCGTCTTTAGCAAAATTACTATATTATAAAATGAACATCAAACTGATACTTACTTCATAAAAGTTAAAAGTTGACCCCTTCTGACAGGTAGATTAGCCCAGGTAGATAAATACTTGATAGTAATTCTCCCAGGGAGTTAATTACCTTCTGATAGACTTAAAAAGAATCTGGAGTGTCAAATACTTAGGCCATTTTGACCCTAGGTTTAAAATGTTATCTTTTTAACTAGGTCTTTTGTCATTCTATTGTAGATCTTTTGTCATTCTATTGTAGTTACCTAATGTAGGGGTAAATAACCAAAATAAAATAAATGTGTTAGAACTTTTGTGTCCATCACTCCTTGTCAAGCAGGTTTTATCTCATTCACAAACACTGTCTTTGTTAACTAAACCTATTTATGTAATAGAAGATTAAGGGGCTTTATTAATGATTATGTCAGATCTATTCAAATATTGTAGAGATTTTTGCATAATTCATACTTATAGATAAAATAATATAGACAGTTCTATAATGGGGAAAGAGATCAAGATTATAATATGACAAAGCATAATAATTGAATATATCAGAAATACACTAAAACATTTAATCTTTAATTTCTATAGCAAAACAATAAACTTAATCACTTTCTTTTATTGATTATGTAATACATTGTATTTACAAAAGTTTTTCTTGATTCATTATCTATTTTTAGAATAAAAAAAATTATGGAAATGTCGGAATTTTTTTTAAATGAGAAATGAGGTCTGTGATTCCTCAAAAAATATTTCAAAATGTCCAACAAAAGACAGATGTTTATATGAAACCTTTATGTGATTATTGGTTGGTATTTCTGCTGGAAATAGATTTATTCCATACCTTGATATATATAAATAATTATTATGCTAATGTTATTTTGACATGCATAAATTAACCCAAATGCTATTTACAGATAAATTCTGAATAAATTAATACATGCAATCACATGATTGATATTGCAATAAAACCCTCTCCCCAATAATGTACAAATTTCAGTGTTCAAAATCCCATATCCTCAATATATATTTTCTATGCAAGAAGAATTATTATTTTTAATTTACAAATAGATGTATATATTTAAGTACATTATATTAATTGTAGAAAATGCAATATGATTAGCATTGACTATAGATATATCTTTAAATAAAGTCAACATATAAACAAACAATTAAGACAATTTTTTCACACAAAAAAATTCATCATCATAATAAAACATAATAAGAAAAAAAGATATGTATATAAAGTATTTTCATAAAATTACACAAAAATATATACCTTCATCATTTGAATATTTCTCTAAAAATGACAATAAAATGAACAAAATATATACCTCCAGTCTAAAAATCCATTGTTAAAAATATCATGGTTGAGTGGCTTGCCCATCTGTCAAACTGGTTCCAGTTGATTGAACAAGTTTGGATTTTTAAGTGTTATCATAGAAATATTTAAGTCTCCACTCTTCAGTAAAGTATTATGATGACAGTGTTTAGACCTATGTTTATGTAGATATAGACAAATTTACATGACAACCAGTACATTCTGATAACTTTTAACCTTCCTGTGTAAGGTCAAGTTTAAGTGTTATAAAGAATGCATAAATATAATTAGGTCAACACAAACATTTCATCTTTCACGGTCCAAATACTTTTTACATGCTGAAGCAAACTGATAACTGACTGCCACAATATAACTGAAATATTGTTGAAGGTGGCATTAAACAAAAACTAATTTTTACTCAAGGTAGATGCTATATTATAAAATGTGTTTTGAAGTTCTGCATTTCTGGTGCAAATAAACTCTGCATTATTGATCGAAAATTGTATAATCACTCTTGGTTCCAGTGCTTACAATAAAATGCATGGCCCAACTTATATGTCTGAATGACTTTTCATGTAAAAAAAACCATTACAAAAGAAGAATAGAAACAAAATGACAAAATTTTGAGTCTCTATATCTATGTATTCCAATGGTTTATTGAGAAATAAATAGATAGATATGTCTGGTCATAAAAAAATATCCTCCTTCCCCTTTTTAACTATAGGTCCTTTGTCGAAAATATGGGTAAACTCGGAAATGAACAAAAAAAGAAAACGGTTGGTCCCTCAATAAAATATTTAACAGCAGGTAGTAAGTACATCATATTTTGTCAGTGTTTTCTGTTGTACAACTATAAGCCAATCTGACATTTAACCAATTTATCATTTGAAAAACATACCTTCAATATTAAAACTAGAATAGAATTAAAATTTCTGACAAATGTCACCTGTTGTGATTGATTACTTTATTTGAAGTAAATTTTATTACAACATACATGTATTTACATGGAACTATTTATATTTCATATGAAATGCAGCAAATAAAAATTGTAACACATTCTGAGAAAAAGAAATACCATATTGAGTTTTATAAACTTTCAACAACAAAAGAACAAGTTTATTAATGTAAAACAATCCCAGATTGGGATATCAACATACTATTATTATTAATACATACATTGTATTTATATATAAATTAATATGATATACAAAAGATATCAGGGTATAAAAAAATAATTTGTTTTTATATTCCATCTCCTTAGTAAAGTATATATATGACTATGTTATAAAGTATGTAACTGCATTAACAGCAGATAGTGTTGGTGGATTCAAAAACCTTTTTAGATCAAATTCTTATTTATGACAATGAAGAAAGAAATGAGCATCATCATCAATTTCATTTTTACATCTAATGCAGACCCTTTCTTCTCTTATTCTTCTATCAAGCCCTACATAATAATTCTGAAGCTAACTATTTTCAGGATAAATTAATTAACCACTGAACATAAATTTCACAAGGATGTGGATTCCAGTTAAATTATAAAATAAAATCAGGAGCTGTTTTTGCTGTTCTTCATCTTTTGAGATATAATGCTTGAATTGGTATTTAAAGAAGAAAAAATATATATTTGAAATGGTACCATATTAGAAAATAATAATTGAATTAGAAAAATTAATTTATATAATATAGATTTAACTTTACCAGGCAGTTACAAAAAGTTTCAATTTGCTCTGCTGTCTTGTGTCTTTGTGGACAAATTTAGGATCTTTGAAACTATACAATTTGTTTTTATTAAGAAGATTATATTTTGAGCCAATAAAAAATCTGAAGATTTCAACCATTTTAAGACACAGAGTGATTTTAGCATACATGTTCTAAGCAAATCCAGACAAAACAGACGAGCAGTCTTAGTGATCAAGAAATTCTTATACTATGCCATTAATTAACATGTTCAAATATTTTTTGCCAATATCAATAACTTCAATAATGTTTCTCATTAATTGAATTACAATGTAATTCCAAAACAAATGTTTAGTAATAGTGATTTAAGATTCCCCTAAACAATTCCATGTGTACATATATACATGTAAGATAACTTACAATAAGTATTCATTAAACATGTCAGAAATCTTAGCTTTAAAGAATGTAAAGAGAATGTCAATGAATGAACACTTGACATGATAAATTGTCCTACAAGTTAAATGTCTTCAGATATTTCACCATAACCCATGTTTACATCTCAAGCCACAAATAGTCCATTATCTAAAAAAAAATCTTAACCCTTAGCATTTTTTATAAAGTGTTTTGAGAAAGAATACAAGCTGGAAATATATATGATTTACCTGATAAAAACAGCTTTAGTCATCTTGTCCCAGTTTCTATCTGTTACCTATTGTAATACACATAGTCTGATAGAGAGTTGTGTATTGGCTGAGGCTCTGTACAGATAATGATTTTTAAGTCAATTACAACATGGTGTTAAAAAGTTATCACCACAATTTTGTATTTTATCTTTGACCTTTACTTTTAATCTCTTATAAAAACATTAAAGGAAATAAATTATATCCAGCATACATGAGGTAAAGCAGACAAATTGCACTGAAATTAAAAAATAAACATCAACACCCACAATTTCAGTCTGAAGTTTACTCCTGCTAGGTACCTTTCAGGCGCTTATCCAGGCAGGGGTGCGTGAGCCCCCTAAAAAAGAAAAAAAAGAAAAGAAAAAGGATTCAATGGCGTGACTGGACTAACAATCGCTTGATGTTAAATATGTGATATTAACACTTTGTTCTTTCGACTCATCTCTCCATTGTAATGAATATTCTTACATGTCTTTGCTGCCCCGTTCCGGATCATGTAAAAATCGGCATCAATTTTCCATGAGATTTGGAAGTTTAGCCACAGAGGCTGTACGAGCTATAAAACTCATTCCAGTAAATGTGGTAAATGAAGATAATCTGAATGAGTCTTCATTTCATGATATCGTTAACTACTACAAAGATGATATGCCGGAGCCAGCGTAATTTTTTCAAGAGTTCAGTTTATGGCACTGCTTGTGGATAGGGGTTATGGACAAACCTGATTCTATCGAAGCAACACTGTTGGACGACAAGACATGCCCTCTGATGTATCCAAACATTACCAAAATACTGCATCTTTTGCTTTTGACATCTGTCACATCAAGTTCCGTTGAAAGAGCCAATTCATCATTAAAGTACATTAAGAATCCACTTAGAAGTACAATGGGAGAGGACAGATTCAATGCTTTGTTGTTGATGTATGTTCATAGAGATATACAGATTGTTATTAACAAGATAGTTGACAAGTTTGCCAGAAAACATCCTGGGAAAATGATGTTTATAAATCCATTGTCTGACAAATAAACATACCTTTATATTGTGTTGAGGAATTTATATAACAATGTGTATGTGCATAATATAGTTTCGGTTTGGTCATTTTTTGCAATTTTTTTGTAATTTCCTGATCTATTTGTTTGTACATGTACATGGGGTCAAAAGACAGTCATCAAATATGGCGAGCAGACTTGAATGTAACAGGGGTCCAATGTTGATTTTCTCATTATGTTTAATGTATAATTATTATATGAGACTAGTTAAAATAAATAGAGATAGAATATTATATAGTGCATTTACCACAGATCAAGATTTAGCTCAAGAAAACTCAAAATGCTGGTTTTCTACACTACGGTAAATAAAATATTTAAAATACTTAAACTTGATATCAAAGATTTGGCAGATAATAGCGTTTTTAGAAATAATTTGATAGAATATTATCATCAGCAATCTGACTCACTACTACAAAAAATTAAATCTGGGGCTGTAGACAGTAAACTGATACTTTTTAGCAATATTTTTATTCCAAATTTTGTTCCCTTCTATCTTGAAACCAATCTAAGCAAAAGTATAAAAAGTAAAATTACACAACTACGTATCAGTGCTCATTGTTTAAATATAGAGCGGGGTAGATATAATAAACCTAAAATTCCAAGAGAAGAACGATTCTGTAAATTCTGTACTGAAGTAGAGACAGAAGAACATTTTTTGATATCATGCCATAAATATAAAGATATAAAGAAAACTTTTTTCCAGTCTTATGGTTTAGATCTAAAAGATTCACATAATACTTATTTTTTACTGTCTAAACTTTTAAATCCCAAAAATATTATTGAATGTAATTATTTATATAAATTCATTAGGGACGCATTAGAAATAAGAAACACTTCTTAAAATATGTGTACATGCATGCGGCGTTAAGTTGTGAATATTTTTCACCTGTTCTTTTCCATTCTGTTTGAGACATGTCCATTTCCCCCTTCCTAATACTATTTCAAACATATGAATTAGTTCTTTCTTTTTTGAGCGAAGGGATATAGGGTAGTGTGCATTGAACAAAATCACACATATTTTCCTGCCTTTGATTGCAGTTCTTCAGATTGAAGTCGTAAAAAGGCCTTACGTCATGAGTAAAATATCATACTTCATTGTATGTACCTTTGATGTGAAGCATCATGTCGCACATGGTACAATTTTAATCAATTTCGGTTCAGAAAAGAGGTCTTATATTTTCTAATTCCCAGGAGCTTCCGGGGGTTACACCCCCCCCAGTCCTCCTACCGGGTGCTGCCCTGGACCCGCTGGGGACCTAGGTGGTCCTCAGACCCCTCGCCAAGAAGTGCGCCTCCCAAACATAAAATCCTGGATCTGCGCCTGCCTTTGTCTGATATTTCTTTTAAAAAAATCTCTGTTTGAAATTTTTAATTGAGGCCTGTGTTTCAGATAATTTCTATTTGATTACAAACAGAGCAACTTCAGAGAACTCTTCTGTCAATTTAAACTTGAACACAAGAATTTTATCTCATTGTTGACAGATCATTAGAGTTACCCCCCATTGAAGCAAAAGGTCATATATATTCTAACCTTAATTTTGATGAACTTCGACTATAATAACATACATGTGTAGGAGGAAACGCAATCTCATTTGGCATGCCTGACATAGAATACCCTTAGTTAGACCCTCTGATGTATACTAACATAACCAGTATAAGTGTAGGATGATACACTTTCCTGCCAGGGGCCGTCATGGCCGCAATCGTATGGTAGTCGAATTTACAACTACCAATGCAATCGATGCCTATCACCACTGATGTTGTGAGTTCGAATCCCACTCAGGGCGGCCTGTATGTGATAAGATTTGTCAGTGACTTCTGGCAGGTCGGTGTTTTCTTCGGGTACTCCAGTTTCCTTCACCAATAAAACTGACCGCCATGATATACATGTATCTGTAATATTGTTGAAATTGGTGTAAAACATGTACACCATAAAAAAACTTTCTTGCCATGATTGAAGCAGAATACCCCTAATTAGACCATCTGATTCATTTATGAAAACACTTTCTTGTTGGACAGGCTTGAAACAGACCCCCCACTATAGTTAGAGTAGACCCTCTCATTCACATTAACATTATTATATATAGGATAGGAGAACATACTTTCCTGTTTAATTGATATGCTTAAAGTAGGATACCCTTTTTAGACCCTCTCATTCACATTAACATTATTATATATAGGATAGGAGAACATACTTTCCTGTTTAATTGATATGTTTAAAGTAGGATACCCTTTTTAGATCCTCTGATTCACATTAACATTATTATATATATAGGATAGGAGGAAACAGTTTCTAGTTTGACTTGTTTGAGGCAGGAAACCCTCAGTTTGACCCTCCGATTCATAAAGTTGAGATTTCCTATTGACGTATTTCAGGCAGGATACCCTCAGCTAGATCCTCCATTTGGATTTAGACTTGATTATTTTTTTTTAATATTTTGGCAGGTAAATCTTTCCTGCTTGCAGCCATGTGTTCTAATCATAACTTTCTGCATGATATCTTTCATATCTTTATTACAATATCTCTGGAGACATAATAATCAAAGAACAAAGCTTCTGATTTTACAAATAGGCTGCTACAATATTAATAATCATGAAAGTTTTACATTGAGGGTCTTGAAGGCTTTCACTTATCTGGAAGAAGGGAGGAACACAGACAGAGGAGGAGGTACAAATTATAGAAACAAAAGTTTTTCTTATAATCCATTTCATGTCCCTCTAATTTACGTTTCCCTTAAAGAATCAATATTATAAGGAGAAAATTTCAAGACTCTCTGTTTTTACTTTTTGAGGGTGCCAAAATGTCTTGGAACAATTCCAATCCAATTCAACATTTTGTTTTTGTTAATATGCTGCCTTCAAAGATATAACATATGTCGCTCCAGAAGTGTCTATTTGCTCAACTGTTTTATAATTTGCTTCAGAATGGCTCTACAGGTTCAAATATAAAACTGGTTTAGGCTGGTTCTGGAGATTCAATTTATAATTTGCTTCAGAATGGCTCTACTGGTTCAAAGATAAAACTGGTTTAGGCTGGTTCTGGAGATTCAATTTACAATTTGCTTCAGAATGGCTCTACTGGTTCAAATATAAAACTGGTTTAGGCTGGTTCTGGAGATTCAATTTACAATTTGCTTTAGATTGGTTCTGGAGGTTCATAAATTAATATTATTAGAAAAAAATGACCATTAGATGTAATTTAATAATAAATAAATATTAACAGAGTACAAATATCACACAAAAACATATGTTCAAAAACTAATTATCAAAAAAATTTATCATAAATTGTAGTCAAAACCATGTTAATGAATAGCTGTCATAGAAACTGAAAAAAATCTACACTTCAAGTACTGTAATGGTAGCCATTTTGGATAGAGAGAAGGGTGGACGATTGCAGAGAAAAAGATTGAAATGTGACAATCTAACAGACTCAGACGATGACTGACAGACGCTATAACTCACATAGATAATAATATCATTAATGTAGTTTTTTTTTGCATATAATCTTAATTTTCTGTATCATGCATTTTTGTGCATGTGATAGAGACCATTAAAAGTATTTTTGGACTAGTAATCCATTGGTTTTTATAGGATATTAAAGAAGTACCAATATAAAACATGATTTTTATGGCATTGACAACAGATAAAAATATCTACAACAATAAAATCATACTCAGTACCCTCATAATAAGTGATTAATACACCCTTTACTTAGAAGTAAAACTAATTTAAAGAAAAACATGATGGTAGATATTGATAGGGTACACACTGGATTTTAAAGAAAACTTGATGAAGTACATAATTTTGATGTCCTTTCAGGGCATGGTACTTAATCTGAGTGAAGAAATGATACTATCTTGTCATCTAAGTGGAAAGATTGACAAGATTACCTGCCCAGTTCAATCAAAGTCCATCTAATGATGTCATAACGTACACCTGGAAGTTACCTGATAAATCTTTACCTTATTATAAACCTTATAATACGTACTTCATCAAAAAAACATAAAATTATAAAAATATATACAATAATCAAAAACGTATTAACAACAGTTTTAAATTTAAAATACAAATCTCCAATTGTATCAGTATCGCACAGGAAACCCACAAGAATTTTTTCATTTTCGATAATTAAAGAGTAAAAAATATACCAAGACACATACATTACTAGTACATTGTACATGTATTAAAGAAAATAAATTATAACCACAAAAAAATAATACCATGTGATATGAAAGAAAAAATTAACCACATACTTTGTTAGAGAAAAAAAAAATAACCACAGACCTTGCTAAAGAAAAGACAAATTTAACCACACATACCTTGCTAAAATTCATGATTTCTCATTATAGATTTTAGATACTATTTTACATCTAAATATATGTCATTTTTTACGGAAATCAATGACTTCTCCTGAAATAAAACAAAACATTCATATTGATCATACAACATGTTGTCTTAAAAACATACAATAATACTCTATATACTAAATAACTTGTTTGTAACTGAGAGGGAAAAAGTATTGTATCATGCATCTATAATTCTGGAAAATATGGTGATTTTCTAAATATGAAAACTCTGATTATATGGTATTATAAAAATCAATTTAAAAACATTGATTGACAGCTGTGCATACAAGGCTGGTGGAGGCTCTTTGAGTGAATCAGTCCACACAAGGCTCTTTGAGTGAATCAGTCCACGCAAGGTTCTTTGAGTGAATAAGTCCACATAAGGCTCTTTAAGTGAATAAGTCCACACAAGGCTCTTTGAGTGAATCAGTCCACACAAGGCTCTTTGAGTGAATCAGTCCACACAAGGTTCTTTGAGTGAATAAGTCCACATAAGGCTCTTTGAGTGAATAAGTCCACACAAGGCTCTTTGAGTGAATCAGTCCACACAAGGCTCTTTGAGTGAATCAGTCCACACAAGGCTCTTTGAGTGAATCAGTCCACACAAGGCTCTTTGACTTTGAGTGAATCAGTCCACACAAGACTCTTTGAGTGAATCAGTCCACACATGGCTCTTTGAGTGAATCAGTCCACACAAGGCTCTTTGAGTGAATGAATCCACACAAGCATCCTTGAGTGAATCAGTCCACACAAGGATCTTTGCATGAATCAGTCCATACCATGCTGATGAAGGCTTATTAATTACTTGGAGCCTGAATCAGTCCATTCAAAGGCTGATAAAGGCTTATTAATAACTTGGGAGCATGAATTGGTCCATATAAGACTGATGAAGGCTGATTAACTTGGAGACTGGATAATTGTGAACACCCATCCCAAATTATGTTATGGGAAGAGGTCTCTTTCTGTATACAAGCATACACAGAAGTGCTGCTAGTCAATTTTTTCTGAAGTCTTTCTGCTAAAATATTCTGGATTGATTACAATAGCTTTGTGATATTTTACTGTTTAGAATGCAATTCTAATGGTAAAATTATAGTCTGGTAATTGTGACAGGAAATATTATAATTTAATTGCCTCTAGAATTTGAAGTGCCATTTGTATTTCTCATATTGTACAACCTACATGTATATTCATTGCTAAGACAAAATCTTTCTGCATGTGAGTGTTTACATAACTTTAATAGGTCAGACTTGGCATGTTTGGAAAATATATGAAAAAAAAAAACCGAAAAAACCCCCCAAAAAAACCCCCAAACTAATCTAACATAGACATAACATAGTTATAACCAGAGGCTCTCAAGAGCCTGTATCGTTCACCTGGTAATAAAAAAAACCAATTGGTCCTATGTAAAAACTATGTCCTGCAGTGGTAGTCATCTTGGAATTACGATCAACATAAAAAACACAAAGTTTGTAAAGGACCTTCCAATGATTGATGTACAGTTTAGGTTCAATCAGTGCAATAGCTTCAGAGAAGAATATATTTCTGTATTTTCCCCATATGTTTCTGTGTTAATACTCTGACCTGTGGTGGCAGCCATCTTGGATTTCCGATCGGCATAAAAAACAGAGGACCTTCCAATGATCATTCCTGGGCAGTTTGGTTTCAACTGTCCAAGTGGTTTCAGAGAAGAAGCATTTTGAAAAAAAATTCCCATAGGGTCCAATGTTAAACTAAGTCCTGCCATAGCCGCCATTTTGAATTTCATATCAGAACAAAAAACGTAGTTTGTAGAGGACCATCCAATGAACATTCATGTACAGTTTGGCTTTAATCATATTTGTAGTTTCTGAGAAGAAGGCATTTGAACATTTTCCCATAGGGTCCAATGTTAATCTATGTCCTGCGGTGGTGGCCATCTTGGATTTCCGATCGGCATAAAAAACACACACCTTGTAGAGGACCTTCCAATGATCATTCCTGGGCAGTTTGGTTTCAATTATCCAAGTGGTTTCAGAGAAGAAGCGTTTTGAAACATTTTTCCCATAGGGTCCAATGTTAAACTAAGTCCTGCCGTAGTTGCCATTTTGAATTTCATACCGGAACAAAAAACGTAAAGTTTGTAGAGGACCATCTAATGAACATTCTTGTACAGTTTGGCTTTAATCATATTTGTAGTTTCTGAGAAGAAGGCATTTGAATATTTTCTCATAGGGTCCAATGTTAATCTATGTCCTGCGGTGGTGGCCATCTTGGATTTCCGATCGGCATAAAAAACAGAAACTTTGTAGAGGACCTTCCAATGATCATTCCTGGGCAGTTTGGTTTCAACTGTCGAAGTGGTTTCAGAGAAGAAGCATTTTGAAACACTTTTCCCATAGGGTCCAATGTTAAACTAAGTCCTGCTGTAGCCGCCATTTTGAATTTCATATCGGAACAAAAAACCTTAAGGTTGTAGAGGACCATCCAATGAACATTCATGTACAGTTTGGCTTTAATCATATTTGTAGTTTCTGAGAAGAAGGCATTTGAACATTTTCCCATAGGGTCCAATGTTAATCTATGTCCTGCGGTGGTGGCCATCTTGAATTTTCGATCGGCATAAAAAAACAGAAACTTTGTAGAGGACCTTCCAATGAACATTCCTGGGCAGTTTGGTTTCAATTATCCAAGTGGTTTCAGAGAAGAAGCGTTTTGAAACATTTTCCCCATAGGGTCCAATGTTAAACTAAGTCCTGCCATAGCCGCCATTTTGAATTTCTTATCGGAACAAAAAACGTAAAGTTTGTAGAGGACTATCCAATGAACATTCATGTACAGTTTGGCTTTAATAATATTTGTAGTTTCTGAGAAGAAGGCATTTGAACATTTTCCCATAGGGTCCAATGTTAATCTATGTCCTGCGGTGGTGGCCATCTTGGATTTCCGATCGGCATAAAAAACACACACCTTGTAGAGGACCTTCCAATGATCATTCCTGGGCAGTTTGGTTTCAATTATCCAAGTGGTTTCAGAGAAGAAGCGTTTTGAAACATTTTTCTCATAGGGTCCAATGTTAAACTAAGTCCCGCCGTAGCCGCCATTTTGAATTTCATACCGGAACAAAAAACGTACAGTTTGTAGAGGACCATCTAATGAACATTCATGTACAGTTTGGCTTTAATCATATTTGTAGTTTCTGAGAAGAAGGCATTTGAATATTTTCCCATAGGGTCCAATGTTAATCTATGTCCTGCGGTGGTGGCCATCTTGGATTTCCGATCGGCATAAAAAACACACACCTTGTAGAGGACCTTCCAATGATCATTCCTGGGCAGTTTGGTTTCAATTATCCAAGTGGTTTCAGAGAAGAAGCGTTTTGAAACATTTTTCCCATAGGGTCCAATGTTAAACTAAGTCCTGCCGTAGTTGCCATTTTGAATTTCATACCGGAACAAAAAACGTAAAGTTTGTAGAGGACCATCTAATGAACATTCTTGTACAGTTTGGCTTTAATCATATTTGTAGTTTCTGAGAAGAAGGCATTTGAATATTTTCTCATAGGGTCCAATGTTAATCTATGTCCTGCGGTGGTGGCCATCTTGGATTTCCGATCGGCATAAAAAACAGAAACTTTGTAGAGGACCTTCCAATGATCATTCCTGGGCAGTTTGGTTTCAACTGTCGAAGTGGTTTCAGAGAAGAAGCATTTTGAAACACTTTTCCCATAGGGTCCAATGTTAAACTAAGTCCTGCTGTAGCCGCCATTTTGAATTTCATATCGGAACAAAAAACCTTAAGGTTGTAGAGGACCATCCAATGAACATTCATGTACAGTTTGGCTTTAATCATATTTGTAGTTTCTGAGAAGAAGGCATTTGAACATTTTCCCATAGGGTCCAATGTTAATCTATGTCCTGCGGTGGTGGCCATCTTGAATTTTCGATCGGCATAAAAAAACAGAAACTTTGTAGAGGACCTTCCAATGAACATTCCTGGGCAGTTTGGTTTCAATTATCCAAGTGGTTTCAGAGAAGAAGCGTTTTGAAACATTTTCCCCATAGGGTCCAATGTTAAACTAAGTCCTGCCATAGCCGCCATTTTGAATTTCTTATCGGAACAAAAAACGTAAAGTTTGTAGAGGACTATCCAATGAACATTCATGTACAGTTTGGCTTTAATAATATTTGTAGTTTCTGAGAAGAAGGCATTTGAACATTTTCCCATAGGGTCCAATGTTAATCTATGTCCTGCGGTGGTGGCCATCTTGGATTTCCGATCGGCATAAAAAACACACACCTTGTAGAGGACCTTCCAATGATCATTCCTGGGCAGTTTGGTTTCAATTATCCAAGTGGTTTCAGAGAAGAAGCGTTTTGAAACATTTTTCCCATAGGGTCCAATGTTAAACTAAGTCCCGCCGTAGCCGCCATTTTGAATTTCATACCGGAACAAAAAACGTACAGTTTGTAGAGGACCATCTAATGAACATTCATGTACAGTTTGGCTTTAATCATATTTGTAGTTTCTGAGAAGAAGGCATTTGAATATTTTCCCATAGGGTCCAATGTTAATCTATGTCCTGCGGTGGCGGCCATCTTGGATTTCCGATCAGCATAAAAAACACACACCTTATAGAGGACCTTCCAATGATCATTCCTGGGCAGTTTGGTTTCAACTGTCCAAGTGGTTTCAGAGAAGAAGCATTTTGAAAAAAAATTCCCATAGGGTCCAATGTTAAACTAAGTCCTGCCGTAGCCGCCATTTTGAATTTCATATCGGAACAAAAAACCTTAAGATTGTAGAGGACCATCCAATGAACATTCATGTACAGTTTGGCTTTAATCATATTTGTAGTTTCTGAGAAGAAGGCATTTGAACATTTTCCCATAGGGTCCAATGTTAATCTATGTCCTGCGGTGGTGGCCATCTTGAATTTTCGATCGACATAAGAAAACAGAAACTTTGTAGAGGACCTTCCAATGAACATTCCTGGGCAGTTTGGTTTCAATTATCCAAGTGGTTTCAGAGAAGAAGCGTTTTGAAACATTTTTCCCATAGGGTCCAATGTTAAACTAAGTCCTGCCGTAGCCGCCATTTTGAATTTCTTATCGGAACAAAAAACGTAAAGTTTGTAGAGGACCATCCAATGAACATTCATGTACAGTTTGGCTTTAATAATATTTGTAGTTTCTGAGAAGAAGGCATTTGAATATTTTCCCATAGGGTCCAATGTTAATCTATGTCCTGCGGTGGCGGCCATCTTGGATTTCCGATCGGCATAAAAAACACACACCTTATAGAGGACCTTCCAATGATCATTCCTGGGCAGTTTGGTTTCAACTGTCCAAGTGGTTTCAGAGAAGAAGCATTTTGAAACATTTTTCCCATAGGGTCCAATGTTAAACTAAGTCCTGCCGTAGCCGCCATTTTGAATTTCATATCGGAACAAAAAACCTTAAGATTGTAGAGGACCATCCAATGAACATTCATGTACAGTTTGGCTTTAATCATATTTGTAGTTTCTGAGAAGAAGGCATTTGAACATTTTCCCATAGGGTCCAATGTTAATCTATGTCCTGCGGTGGTGGCCATCTTGAATTTTCGATCGACATAAAAAAACAGAAACTTTGTAGAGGACCTTCCAATGAACATTCCTGGGCAGTTTGGTTTCAATTATCCAAGTGGTTTCAGAGAAGAAGCGTTTTGAAACATTTTTCCCATAGGGTCCAATGTTAAACTAAGTCCTGCCGTAGCCGCCATTTTGAATTTCTTATCGGAACAAAAAACGTAAAGTTTGTAGAGGACCATCCAATGAACATTCATGTACAGTTTGGCTTTAATAATATTTGTAGTTTCTGAGAAGAAGGCATTTGAACATTTTCCCATAGGGTCCAATGTTAATCTATGTCCTGCGGTGGTGGCCATCTTGGATTTCCGATCGACATAAAAAACACACACCTTGTAGAGGACCCTCCAATGATCATTCCTGGGCAGTTTGGTTTCAATTATCCAAGTGGTTTCAGAGAAGAAGCGTTTTGAAACATTTTTCCCATAGGGTCCAATGTTAAACTAAGTCCCGCCGTAGCCGCCATTTTGAATTTCATACCGGAACAAAAAACGTACAGTTTGTAGAGGACCATCTAATGAACATTCATGTACAGTTTGGCTTTAATCATATTTGTAGTTTCTGAGAAGAAGGCATTTGAATATTTTCCCATAGGGTCCAATGTTAATCTATGTCCTGCGGTGGCGGCCATCTTGGATTTCCGATCGGCATAAAAAACACACACCTTATAGAGGACCTTCTAATGATCATTCCTGGGTAGTTTGGTTTCAACTGTCCAAGTGGTTTCAGAGAAGAAGCATTTTGAAACATTTTTCCCATAGGGTTCAATGTTAAACTAAGTCCTGCCGTAGCCGCCATTTTGAATTTCATATCGGAACAAAAAAACCTTAAGATTGTAGAGGACCATCCAATGAACATTCATGTACAGTTTGGCTTTAATCATATTTGTAGTTTCTGAGAAGAAGGCATTTGAACATTTTCCCATAGGGTCCAATGTTAATCTATGTCCTGCGGTGGCGGCCATCTTGGATTTCCGATCGGCATAAAAAACACACACCTTATAGAGGACCTTCTAATGATCATTCCTGGGTAGTTTGGTTTCAACTGTCCAAGTGGTTTCAGAGAAGAAGCATTTTGAAACATTTTTCCCATAGGGTTCAATGTTAAACTAAGTCCTGCCGTAGCCGCCATTTTGAATTTCATATCGGAACAAAAAAAAACTTAAGATTGTAGAGGACCATCCAATGAACATTCATGTACAGTTTGGCTTTAATCATATTTGTAGTTTCTGAGAAGAAGGCATTTGAACATTTTCCCATAGGGTCCAATGTTAATCTATGTCCTGTGATGGCGGCCATCTTGGATTTCCGATCGGCATAAAAAACAGTAACTTGGTAAAGGACATTCCAATGATCATTCCTTTACAGTTTGGGTTCAGTCAGTTCATTAGTTTCAGAGAAGAAGATCTTTGAAATTTCAGCCAATCAGAGCATATTATTGGCCCTGGCAGCCATATTGAATATTCGACTGGAACGAAAAACAGTAACTTTGTAGAGGATCATCCAAGGAACATTCCTGCTAAGTTCGGTTCCAATCGGCCAAGTGGTTTCGGAGAAGAAGCTTGAAATGTGAAAAGTTTACAGACGACAGACGACAGACGACGGACGCCAAGTGATGGCAATAGTTCACCTGGACCTTTGGTCCAGGTGAACTAACAAGGATATCAATCTTAATTAAATTGCTGAGAAAAATAACACTCAATCTTTTTTTAAAAGTGTTGAAAGTGGCATTAAACATCATAACCTTAACCCTCATTTTTTCATCAATCATTTTGGAGTTATGTGAACTGAAACAAGAATGAAAGAGTAAAATGTATAGAGAACTTACTGATGTGAAATTAACTTCCATCACCATTAGGACATATTTAATATATGATCATATTTTTATAATAAGATGATTCAGTCATATTGTCTTTGACCTATTTATGATCTCATGATTCGGCCATCTAGAACCATGACAGTGTAAAAGACAATATGTTTACATGCTACCTTGAAATACTCCTACATATAGGTATACTATAGGAATTAGGTATGGAGAGGTGCCAAAATTATCTGACATTTATTAGTCATTTTGTTTGTCCCCTTGTTATCAGAAAATTATCTGACTAAAATAATCTTCTGATAAAACTCTTCCATGTCTCAAGTGTGATTTCATACCTTGATAATCACCTATTTCAATTAGATACACATTTTTTATCGTATTAAAAGTTTTTGATATCATAAAATCTATTACATATACAAAAGAATTTAAATACCATACAAAAAAAAATGGACATTTATACTGTGAGATATGTTTTCTGTAAAATGATTTGTATTGTTCAGTAAAATTGATATATTCTTTTATTGTTGTATATTCATAAACAAACAATACATGTTTCTATTCACTAATTTAATATGAAACAAAAATTATGTTTTATCAAATTGCGCCTTTCTTTAAATCAATTTTTATTCATATTTTATATTTTTATGTCTGTTTGCAAGAGAAAAATGAAAGAAATGTCAAAGACATATTTTTTACTATTGAATGGGAATATATGGATCACTGTACATTGTGAAATTGGTTTGAGTCATTTATCCATATACTGAAACAGTTTAAAAACTGGTTAAAAACTTTATTATATTTATACAGTCCATGGACATAAGTATTTGTCACCTTCGATTTTTTACTATATATTTCATATAAAACCACATTTTTTCCAAAAAATATTTTAAAGCTATCTCTGGGCAGACTTTTATGAAATTTATTTCAAGACATGCAGAATTCTTTGAATTTTCTGTTTATCTGATAGTAATTTTTGTAAGCATGGTTTTTGTTTTCTGGTGATTTAAACACAAATGTTGATTTTTCCGATTTTTTTTTTTTTTTTTTTTTTTTTTTTTTATAAATATATAGCAAATTTGACACCAGAAAACAAAAATTGTCTTTAAATCATAAGAAAATAAAGGCAATCTAACGGAAAATCATGCTAAAATAAACAAATAATATTTAAATATTTCTGCTTCTTCTGGTGCAAAAATGATAAAAATCCGTTTAGAAATGACTTCACAATAAATTTGTTTGAAAAATGTGGTTTTATATGAAATATATAGCATAAAATCGAGGGTGATGAATACTTATGTCCACTGACTGTACATGTACCTACATAACCACATAAAACTCCAACTAACAAAATGTAATACCAGTTTCTGCCAAAATTATTACGTTGTATCTACTGGTACATGTATCTTTAGCAGCCTATTCTACAAATATGTAAAATGTTTCAAGAATATAAAGATATAAAAAAATAAATAGACAACAACAGAATTCAATGGAAATCTTGGTCCTATTCAGGGACAGGCACAAAATGTGGTGAGATTAAACCAATAAATGGGATTATAATCCTACCCTCGATAGCTAGATCCCAGTTAGCCAAACATACATTAAGGTGTCAAACCACTAATTCACCAATCAGAGCTTAGAACATATACGAAAGTAGTCCCTTTTCAAGAAAACAGTTCCTTTCACTTTGTAGTATTGTGAAAACTACTGAATGGAATGGACTAATTAAAATTGATAATTGAAGTTAAATATATAGGGATTATTTTGATCCCAAATTTGATGGACTTCGTTGTATTTTAATACCTCTATGGAGGATTTGATGCATGACCTATAAATACTGAATTTCTTGGGGATGACCGAGTTATTTTTAGAGTAGGTGTTTTCCGTAGCATGACATTTCACTGCAAGATTTTAAACATGCCCTGATATTTTGACAGAACGTAGAGGAATCATGTACGTTTCAGAAAATATATGGTCTTGGAAAGGTTAAACTTGAGATAAAATGGCCAGGTATGTTCGAAAAAAACCAAATTAGTAGAAAACCTTAAAGAAATTAATTAGTGGTTTCACACCTTAAAAGATCTGCCCAGATTTACTACAACATAAAACATGAAACAAGAGAAAAACAAGCCACAATTATATCTCTAATTAAAGTTATATACCTCTACTTTAAAAAAATAAAAAAAATAACACAGACATCAAATTTACAGATACACATACAACATTGAAATATAATAGAACAAGTAAAATATCCCCCTAAAGCTTCTAATTGTATATCATTACCAACAGATACACATACCAGTGTTATCTGATTGGAGTAAACAAATATGTGTATTGAGTATGGTATGCTACTATAAACAACACAACTATTTATTGTAGCATATTATATACTACTCAGGTATTCCTAATGATCAATGATTCTATTGTTACATCAACTATATTGTTAGAGTGACACCATTGTTCTCTGCAGTCATATTAAGTTTCTTGAAATTCAAACCATAATATTGATTCTAGAGTTATGTCCCTTTGGTCATACTTTCGAGAAGTCTATACATTTTTCTCTTTTAATTGAAAAACTTCATAAAATCATTAAATCATACAAAAACTTTTGTTTATCTGAATATTTATTTTTCACAACAAAATTTTTCCAAATAAAATTTAAAACAAATAATAAAATTATAGTTTATAGTGTGTCTATTGTAAAAACAAACAAACCTAGCAATTTATGACATATATATACATGTATATAAATATGGATGTGGTCGAGTGGTCTAGGGCGCTGGACGTAAGGCTAAGCGAATGGTGCTGCAGTGTATCAATGGTGTGAGTTCAAATCCAGTCGAGGGAAGAACAAAAATTTGACAGCTCTAAAATCTAATTCTAACACTGTTTGGTTTAATTTTCAGACGAATATAAATATCATATATATATACCACAATAGCTGCTTTTATATCAGTTAAAAATGTTGGGTAAAAAAGACATAATCTGATTTTTATTGTGAAAAAAATTCTGGCTTGGAGGAAAATATATCCCTCCCCCTAAAAGTTAAATGGTCTGTCTCTGTTTATTTAAATTTAGCTAACATATGATTGGAGCTACAGTGGTCCACATAATGTTTGAAAAAAATATCCTTACATTAAATATTTTAAGATATACATATACCTATCTTTTGATCTTCACTGAATGTGAAGGTCACATGTACTGAACTTATCACTTTGATGTCAAATCTGATAAAATTACAATGTATTTCACTAAATTTACAATAGAGATAACAACATAGCACCTTTTACATAAATTTTCATCTTACAAAACAAGAACAGAATCTAAAGTACATATCTATCTTAAAATATAAAGTAAAAAAACATAAAAATATAAATCTTATAAAATCTTGGGATTTTCAGTTTAAAGACGTCATATATTGATATTACATTAAATTAAAATGGAATCGTCAATATAAAAAAAAATATTTGAATACTTATAAATGAATAATTCATCATAAAATATCAATAAGCATGCACTATTTTCAATACCTGTATATTAAGAAATATTTCCATTGATAAAAGAATATTAACTGTCTTGTTATTGTCACTATGAAATTAATCACTTTTTATTCCTACAAAAAAATTCAAATTCATTATAAATTATACTAAATTACAATTAACATCAGTTTTCAATGGTCTTTAACATTCTCTCAATCTGATAACAATACTTAAGACAATGAGCAAGGACAAAACAGGAGGTTGTATACCCTATACATTTGGTTGTCATACAAATATAAACAAATATTATAAAACTCATGAAGAACAAACTACAAATTAATCTGGTAATATGAAAAAAAAAACATTGTGATTTTTTTTACTTCTGACCACAAACCTAAACACTCAATACTAATGTGAGATCAAGCCCCAGATACTGACCTCAGGTATTTCTAGACACAGACACAGACAGCAGGTTTCACCTGTCAGGTTGTATTAACTGTCCAGACTTCCAGTAAAATCATATACAATTACTGCACTTGAACAAGATCAATGAGGTTTTATGGAGCAGAGTACAACAATATTGAACCAGGAGAAGACGAGTTCAATATTGTTGTACTCTGCTCCATAAAACATCATATTGATCAAGTTCAAGTATAGTAATTGATTTTGAAAGTTTTTGAACATTTTATCATTTTGAATTTTTTTGAAATATTATGAAATTTTATGAAAATTCTGAATTTAAAAAAAAAAATGAAATTTTAAGAAATTTTTGAAATTTTCAAATTTAAAAAAAAAATAAAAATTGAACTTTAAATTTTAATTGATGGAAGTGCGCAGCGATTGGTTGATATTTTTATTGGGATCCCCAAGTTAGCTTAAAAATAGGTGAGGTGTGCAATATGATAGTATATCAAGATTACAGATTAACAATTTATATACTAATTCTATACACCAAAAATTTATCAATGTAATAATAGGGGATATTCTCATCCCTTCTTGTCATCCAATACTAACAAGAAAATGAACAAGCTGATAGAGATTTTTAATCTTGAAATTGAAATAAATGTATTACATTTTGTACAGAAATATGGTAAAAAAATTCAAACAGAAAAAGATCGATAATCATGAATACAAAAATACATGTAGGAGGATATTATATTATTATCTTACTATAAAATACATGTAGGAGGATATTATATTATTATCTTACTATAAAATACTTGTAGGAGGATATTATATTATTATCTTACTATAAAATACATGTAGGAGGATATTATATTATTATCTTACTATAAAATACATGTAGGAGGATATTATATTATTATCTTACTATAAAATACATGTAGGAGGATATTATATTATTATCTTACAATAAAATACATGTAGGAGGATATTATATTATTATCTTACTATAAAATACATGTAGGAGGATATTATATTATTATCTTACTATAAAATACATGTAGGAGGATATTATATTATTATCTTACTATAAAATACATGTAGGAGGATATTATATTATTATCTTACAATAAAATACATGTAGGAGGATATTATTTTATTATCTTACAATAAAATACATGTAGGAGGATATTATATTATTATCTTACAATAAAATACATGTAGGAGGATATTATATTATTATCTTACTATAAAATACATGTAGGAGGATATTATATTATTATCTTACTATAAAATACATGTAGGAGGATATTATATTATTATCTTACTATAAAATACATGTAGGAGGATATTATATTATTATCTTACTATAAAATACATGTAGGAGGATATTATTTTATTATCTTACTATAAAATACTTGTAGGAGGATATTATATTATTATCTTACTATAAAATACATGTAGGAGGATATTATATTATTATCTTACAATAAAATACATGTAGGAGGATATTATATTATTATCTTACAATAAAATACATGTAGGAGGATATTATATTATTATCTTACTATAAAATACATGTAGGAGGATATTATATTATTATCTTACAATAAAATACATGTAGGAGGATATTATATTATTATCTTACTATAAAATACATGTAGGAGGATATTATATTATTATCTTACTATAAAATACATGTAGGAGGATATTATATTATTATCTTACTATAAAATACATGTAGGAGGATATTATATTATTATCTTACTATAAAATACATGTAGGAGGATATTATATTATTATCTTACTATAAAATACATGTAGGAGGATATTATATTATTATCTTACTATAAAATACATGTAGGAGGATATTATATTATTATCTTACTATAAAATACATGTAGGAGGATATTATATTATTATCTTACTATAAAATACATGTAGGAGGATATTATATTATTATCTTACTATAAAATACATGTAGGAGGATATTATATTATTATCTTACAATAAAATACATGTTTTCTGGATACATTGTATTTCCTGATCACAAAAGGACATTATATCTCACAGTAGTCCAAACAAATCCTTTGAAGTACATAATCACACTGTAATTTGAATAAAATGTAGATTTTATGACATTTTATGCTATTTTACAATGTCATTTATCTCAACTCAAGGTGTTAATAGATAAAAATGTCTGACTTTAAAAACCAGACAATAAAACACAATATTTGACTGAAAACAGACTTCTGTATATCTACAAAGGTACATGTATATAAATTAATTATTTTTTACTTTCATTATTATAAGAGGCATTCCATCCTTTCAAAAATACAAGTTACAGTTCATAACAAAGAAATCCAAGGTTTTCATCATGGACAAGTTTTTTTGCATTTATACAATTAATGAAACAGAATTAATGTAATAATTTTGAGCAAACTTAATTACAGGGTCAAGTTTAATTAATAAAAAAAAAATTCTTAAAATATGAGACACAAGGGAAGTAACTGATGCATCTTAGGATAAAAGGGAAATAATATAGTCAGCATGATTAGTGTGTACCAATGTATATCTAAACCTTCATTAACATATTTTGTTTTATTCTGACAGACAACTACTTACACAGTACCATGATCTACAGGAGCAGCTATTTGTAAGTCTCAACCAATAACCTACCTTAGATAACATTCCACTAACTGGGGCCAGTTTAGGGGGTCCTCTTTCCTGGTCTTCGTATATAACACTACCATATTTTCTTATTCTGTTATTATTGTCCAGTAGCTCACTACTGCTACAATTTCTTGAACGTCCCGTATAATTTCCTGACATGCTCAGCTTTAATCCCGTGGGAGACCACGTTTTGCGTCTTGATTGTTGATGATAATGCTGATGATTATGTTGTAGAGTATAGTTTCCATAGCTATAATTACGATCATGTTCGTAAGCCATTGGATATGATCGTTGACTGTAGTCTGACATTACTGATGATACACTAGAAGTACGGATGGGTGGTTCTGGAGGGATTTTAGATCCCAACCGATGAACAGGTAATTGAATGTGTGAGTAATCTGAATCTTCATCGTCATCATGACCACACAGTCTCTGTGGAGTTAGTATTCCATTTAATTCCTGTGAATTCACAGAGAAGTTTGAGATTGGTGAATATAAATTCTGAAATTGTGGTGAAAATTCATCGTCTGAGAAAAATACATCTGAAGTAGAGTTGGTTCTGCTTGCCATTATCTAAATCATATCTGAAAAATAAAACAAAAATATACAGTCAATATTTCCAATTGGCAGATATATTTTTATAATTGATTAGTAATGATGTTATCTTGTACCTGTTATCCATCAGAACAACATGCACATCAATCCAAGATCTTTAACCCTTGAATAAACAAGTTTTAACCCCCCCCCCCCCCCCCCCCCCTCCTCCCCAAAAATATATATTTCACCACTATACCAATTTGTAAACAGAAAATAATTATATTTATAATTACTTTCTGCTATATTGATTCTATCTTTCACTGACCATAAATTGACAACTGTTGGTGTAAATAAATCTTTCAAATTCATTGACAGGGGGCAGCACCATGGTTCTGATCATATAGTAATTGGATTTACATTTTCCTATTGCCACTTAGCAAGTTTCAATTCAGGGTGGTTTTCTCCCCAGTACTCCAAACTCCTCAACCTATTTAACTGACCTTCATGATAATGATAAGTGAAATATTGTTTATAGTGGCTTTAAACACTTATAATCTTCTTGATCAATATTCCACCCATTCTTACATCAACATTTACATCCAATTTTATGAACAAGAGGCAGTAACTACACAACATAAAGATGGAACTTCAACTCCGAATGAATGAAAAAACCCATTATTTAGGAAAAGAGAACAACAGAACACCAAAATTCTCCCCCTCCCCCCCTTAAAATTATGTTATCCCTGTTACCACTTATAACCTTGACCTTATAAGAAGCTGGCACAGAACATAAAATGATACTATAGAAATTCACCTACAATGTATGTGTATATAATGTTATCCTGACAATTATTTGTAGATGCATGTTTCTAATTATTATGATGTAATCTTGTTTTCTGACAGATAGGAGATTAGAGCACAAAACACATCTGTTGTCAGAAATCAAGACATACTGATAAAGTACCGGATATCCCTTTCTTACTTGAATTACTCCCTCCCAGAATTTCCCCAAATGTTCCACTCTTTGTTATCTCATTTTGCAGAAATACAGGTTATTTCAACAAATTTTCAATCAATTACAATGACATTATAATGATTATTATAATTCCCTTTTTTCACAGCGATAATTTACTGAAAACTTCCATGTCAGTAGCAGTTAAAGAGGGTTTTGAGCATAGATTCAAGCTAAAAATAGACAGTTATAAAAAAGCATCCAAGGTTTCACTAGTTTTATCTCCCTCATTCTCAAGTTTAAATTATTCCCCTTGTTTATCTGATATGCACATTGTATAAATAAAATAACCAAGTAACCTCTGGAGAGCTCATCTATAATAAAAAAAAAGAAAATCCATCAACAATTTCAGCCAAAATCAAAAGTTAAGGAACAAGATCACAGTCACCATGTAGCTGCAGAACTATAGCTCTTGTAGAGTTGTTCTTTATATGGTCACAAAAAAAAACCAATAAGAGCTTTGGTTCTGCAGCTAAAGTCACCATGAAATCTTCAATGATGAGTGAGTCAAAGGGAGTGTGATACAGCCTACCTAGCCTGCAGATTAGAGGGTGTGATACAGCCTACCTAGCCTGCAGATTAGAGAGTGTGATACAGCCTACCTAGCCTGCAGATTAGAGGGTGTGATACAGCCTATCTAGCCTGCAGATTAGAGAGTGTGATACAGCCTATCTAGCCTGCAGATTAGAGGGTGTGATACAGCCTACCTAGCCTGCAGATTAGAGGGTGTGATACAGCCTATCTAGCCTGCAGATTAGAGGGTGTGATACAGCCTAGTTAGCCTGCAGATTAGAGGGTGTGATACAGCCTACCTAGCCTGCAGATTAGAGGGTGTGATACAGCCTAGCTAGCCTGTAGATTAGAGGGTGTGATACAGCCTACCTAGCCTGCAGATTAGAGGGTGTGATACAGCCTACCTAGCCTGCAGATTAGAGGGTGTGATACAGCCTATCTAGCCTGCAGATTAGAGGGTGTGATACAGCCTACCTAGCCTGCAGATTAGAGGGTGTGATACAGCCTACCTAGCTTGCAGATTAGAGGGTGTGATACAGCCTACCTAGCCTGCAGATTAGAGGGTGTGATACAGCCTATCTAGCCTGCAGATTAGAGGGTGTGATACAGCCTATCTAGCCTGCAGATTAGAGGGTGTGATACAGCCTACCTAGCCTGCAGATTAGAGGGTGTGATACAGCCTAGCTAGCCTGCAGATTAGAGGGTGTGATACAGCCTACCTAGCCTGCAGATTAGAGGGTGTGATACAGCCTACCTAGCCTGCAGATTAGAGGGTGTGATACAGCCTACCTAGCCTGTAGATTAGAGGGTGTGATACAGCCTACCTAGTCTGCAGATTAAAGGGTGTGATACAGCCTACCTAGCCTGTAGATTAGAGGGTGTGATACAGCCTACCTAGCCTGCAGATTAGAGGGTGTGATACAGCCTACCTAGCCTGCAGATTAGAGGGTGTGATACAGCCTACCTAGCCTGTAGATTAGAGGGTGTGATACAGCCTACCTAGTCTGCAGATTAAAGGGTGTGATACAGCCTACCTAGCCTGCAGATTAAAGGGTGTGATACAGCCTACCTAACCTGTAGATTAGAGGGTGTGATACAGCCTACCTAGCCTGTAGATTAGAGGGTGTGATACAGCCTACCTAGCCTGTAGATTAGAGGGTGTGATACAGCCTACCTAGTCTGCAGATTAAAGGGTGTGATACAGCCTACCTAGCCTGCAGATTAAAGGGTGTGATACAGCCTACCTAACCTGTAGATTAGAGGGTGTGATACAGCCTACCTAGTCTGCAGATTAAAGGGTGTGATACAGCCTATATAGCCTGCAGATTAGAGGGTGTGATACAGCCTACCTAGCCTGTAGATTAGAGGGTGTGATACAGCCTAGCTAGCCTGCAGATTAGAGGGTGTGATACAGCCTACCTAGCCTGCAGATTAGAGGGTGTGATACAGCCTATCTAGCCTGCAGATTAGAGGGTGTGATACAGCCTACCTAGCCTGTAGATTAGAGGGTGTGATACAGCCTAGCTAGCCTGCAGATTAGAGGGTGTGATACAGCCTACCTAGCCTGCAGATTAGAGGATGTGATACAGCCTACCTAGCCTGCAGATTAGAGGGTGTGATACAGCCTATCTAGCCTGCAGATTAGAGGGTGTGATACAGCCTAGCTAGCCTGTAGATTAGAGGGTGTGATACAGCCTATCTAGCCTGCAGATTAGAGGGTGTGATACAGCCTATCTAGCCTGCAGATTAGAGGGTGTGATACAGCCTACCTAGCCTGCAGATTAGATGGTGTGATACAGCCTACCTAGCCTGCAGATTAGAGGGTGTGATACAGCCTAGCTAGCCTGCAGATTAGAGGGTGTGATACAGCCTACCTAGCCTGCAGATTAGAGGGTGTGATACAGCCTATCTAGCCTGCAGATTAGAGGGTGTGATACAGCCTACCTAGCCTGTAGATTAGAGGGTGTGATACAGCCTAGCTAGCCTGCAGATTAGAGGGTGTGATACAGCCTACCTAGCCTGCAGATTAGAGGATGTGATACAGCCTACCTAGCCTGCAGATTAGAGGGTGTGATACAGCCTATCTAGCCTGCAGATTAGAGGGTGTGATACAGCCTAGCTAGCCTGTAGATTAGAGGGTGTGATACAGCCTATCTAGCCTGCAGATTAGAGGGTGTGATACAGCCTATCTAGCCTGCAGATTAGAGGGTGTGATACAGCCTACCTAGCCTGCAGATTAGATGGTGTGATACAGCCTACCTAGCCTGCAGATTAGAGGGTGTGATACAGCCTAGCTAGCCTGCAGATTAGAGGGTGTGATACAGCCTACCTAGCCTGTAGATTAGAGGGTGTGATACAGCCTACCTAGCCTGCAGATTAGAGGGTGTGATACAGCCTATCTAGCCTGCAGATTAGAGGGTGTGATACAGCCTACCTAGCCTGCAGATTAGAGGGTGTGATACAGCCTAGCTAGCCTGCAGATTAGAGGGTGTGATACAGCCTACCTAGCCTGCAGATTAGAGGGTGTGATACAGCCTAGCTAGCCTGCAGATTAGAGGGTGTGATACAGCCTACCTAGCCTGCAGATTAGAGGGTGTGATACAGCCTAGCTAGCCTGCAGATTAGAGGGTGTGATACAGCCTATCTAGCCTGCAGATTAGAGGGTGTGATACAGCCTAGCTAGCCTGCAGATTAGAGGGTGTGATACAGCCTAGCTAGCCTGCAGATTAGAGGGTGTGATACAGCCTACCTAGCCTGCAGATTAGAGGGTGTGATACAGCCTACCTAGCCTGCAGATTAGAGGGTGTGATACAGCCTACCTAGCCTGCAGATTACAGGGTGTGATACTGCCTACCTAGCCTGTAGATTAGAGGGTGTGATACAGCCTACCTAGCCTGCAGATTAGAGGGTGTGATACAGCCTACCTAGCCTGCAGATTAGAGGGTGTGATACAGCCTATCTAGCCTGCAGATTAGAGGGTGTGATACAGCCTACCTAGCCTGCAGATTAGAGGGTGTGATACAGCCTACCTAGCCTGCAGATTAGAGGGTGTGATACAGCCTACCTAGCCTGCAGATTAGAGGGTGTGATACAGCCTAGCTAGCCTGCAGATTAGAGGGTGTGATACAGCCTACCTAGCCTGCAGATTAGAGGGTGTGATACAGCCTAGCTAGCCTGCAGATTAGAGGGTGTGATACAGCCTACCTAGCCTGTAGATTAGAGGGAATATTAAATTCTACCTGATAAACATTACATCTGTTTTCTTCCTTTCTCTACTCCCTGTACTATTAGAAAGATTATGAAATATGGTTAAAGTTACAAACTGGTTTTATTTACAAGAATGAACTGATCAAATAGATTTACAACACTAGTATTGTAATAAATTAATAAAACACAAGTAGCAAAAAGTCTATATAAAATAAAATGTCCAACAGACAGCTTTACCAAGTAAAAGGTATCCTTTTAAAGCATATATATTACAATAGCCAGACTTTCCATGAAGGATTTAAATACATGTCAATATGTTACATGAAATAAAATACATTGGAAACCCATGAAAAAATACAGGAGCCAGCAACAGCGGAAAAATCTTCAGGACCAACCCTAGTGGGAAAATCCTCAGGGCGGGCTCTACTGGAAAAATCATAGCGGCCAGCCCTAGTGGAAAAATCAATAGTTAAGGGGAGTACTTTTATTGCTGTGCTTTATCTGAAGTCCTCACTGATAAAATATTCTAAACATAGAGGAGTTCAACCCGAGTGAACTGAATGGAGAATTTGTCCTCCTACATTGAGGTACTGTACAAGTCACAAGTGAAGTAATAATCAGGGGAACTAACTCTACATTCCTTTAGACTTTAACGCAACATCAAAAATGGAAATTATTTACATATATATGTAAATTAATATTCTAATGGTCCGACACATTATCAAATTTAATATGTTGAGGTATTGTTAACCTCATTACTGTGATGTTAAACTATATTTTTATTATATGATTAAGAACTGGATATCTTGATCATAGGGTCTTTATATTTTAGTTATTATTCTTAACATGCAATGTACTATTTACAGGGAGTAACCGAAAATTGAAAGAAAATAAAATTTGTAATTCTATCACAAAATTATACTTCAAAATAAATGGTTTTTAAAACTGAGCTTAATACCCAAGTAAACCTAACAACCCTATATAAATATACAATCAATTTCCAACATAAAGTTATTCTTTACATCTTCAGAATAAATTATAGGACTTGGCAAGTACAGTAGTTCAAAATGTATAAAACTATTAATAGAACAGGTAAACTTTGTATAAGATAAGATCTTTGCCAACTGTACTCTAAAGACATACTATACATGTTATTTCTATATAATTGCGACATGAAATTCATACTACTTAGCACTTTTTCAATATATCTAAGAGAGAGGCATAGTGGCCACGATTTGAAGTGTTTTAATAGAGATATTCCCATTAAAAAGGTCAATGAAAAATAAATAAAATCCATATTGTAAATTATCATAAAATTGTAAAGAAGGCTCAGGAAATAACATATTCAGCTGGTCTGAAGATATGCTAACCCATTATATAGCCCATCATATTACAGAACTTCCTCACTAGCTAGGCTACACATTAGTGATTAAACATGGTAAATATAGAAGTAACCGTGAATCTTTATCCCACAAAAAACCAGAAAATAACAGAAATGGTTGGGATCAATCAGATCTTAACCCTTCTTAAATGAACTTTGTCTATATGTTTTTGCTTACAGTAGAATAATACAGAATATTTGGCAGATTCTATTGATAATTACAATGGAAGCCATGACCTGCTGACAGGCTTAGTAGAGGTAGAATCAAATAAAGAATATCAAGCTGACAGGTTCAGATAATGTTGCTAAGAATTTTCTTCATAAATAAGACTCAATGTTACTCAGAAAGCAAAAGAAAGTCTTACTGCTAATAAACATAAATCTGTCGGAACCAATTTTTGTATGAAAGGAATAGATATGGTATATACATATGAGCTTATGATTTGTTCTGCCATAGCTGAATACATGTGTGATTTGTGTGTTGAATTTGTGGGTTGAGAGGGTCATGAAAGAGTCTGCATGCTTTGGTGCACAGCTGATGAGCTGATCCTGTTGTACAGTGATGTGGTCTCACCCTGCTATTACAATAACAATGACTTTGGTCAGTCTCAACAATTAAAATTTGTCTAATGTGGCCATCCATGGTAACCTTGAAAGTAGTTACAGGGTGTTGCTTAATACAGCTTAAATTAAAATTGCAAAAATAAAGTTGAGGATGAAAAACATTTCATTTTGTATTGTCCTCTATATAAAAACTTAAGAAATAAATATATCATAAATGAAGAATCTCAATCTGATTCAGATGAAATTTATTTAATATCTAGAATTTTGAACCCAGTCAACGTGACAGATGCTAAACATTTATGTATTTTTCTGAAAGAATCCTTTGACATACGTCAAAAGCAATTCAATGTTGGCCCGCTAGTCTTAGAATGGTTTCACTTTGTAATATGTCATTTGTATGGTGTTATTAGAACTATAATTAAATCATTTCTTTATATTTATACGCATCAGTATTTATATACTTGTATTGTCATTGTATGTGAACATGGATTATGCATTGTTATCTGCTGTGCTTTATCCAATAAAGAATTATTATTATTATTATTATAATATGATATACAGAGGATAACAAAATAAAAATTAAGCACACATCACTAACATAGATTTGACTTGTAGACTGAAGATCTTGATAAGAACTAGATTAATTGATTGATTGATTGATTGATTGTTGTTTTACTTAACATCCAGTTGTAAAAGCTTTCAACTGTCACTAGAAAAGAATGAAGAGTTTGGTAGAGACAATCAATTTAGCATTTTGAAGCCACAACAATGTGACTTCTCTTTTTTTCAAAATCTACAAAAGTGGTTTTCAATAGGCAAGGAGAGTGGTACCCTCCAAACACAGCAGCCTCTATGGTTCACAGTCAGGCTTTCTGTATTATAACCTTGACTGGACATTCCCTATCTGCCACTTTTGGACAGGTTAGACAGCTCTGTAGATTGTGTCCTGGGGAACTGTCACCAGTACCCAGGGGAGCTAGACAGAATTAATTATATACCATACCTATAAATAAAGATACTGGGTGTCCATAAAAAATGCATATTGCTTATTATTATGAAAAAGAATATAAAACTAAAGTCTATCATTTACTCCGGTAAAATTTATTCCAAGAAAAAAAATCTAAATTTTAAAATACATGTGTTACCATTGGAGATCTAATTATCAAGAAGGTGAGGGTTGAGATCAGATTAACTGGTTTACTCCTGCCACATTTTTGAGCCTGTCCCAAACCAGGTCCTGAATTTCCAACGTTATATGTCATGGTCTTTGTTATGGTCAATGATTAGAGGTGAGTGTTTGTTTTGTTGATATTGTCTTATTGATGGAATTGTTGACCATCACTGTTAAACTTTTCTTTTTATAATGATAATTAGGACACTCTCATCTCTGTGTTTACCATCATAAACACACTACACATGTAGCACAGAGAAGTGATTACCTTGTTACCTGATACACCAAGGATAGATGATGTGGTTAAACCACAGATTCAGTTTACACAAATATTTTGGATAATAACTGTAAAAAATATTTTCTCTAGTACTATTCATAAAAATTCCAGAAAGTATATATACAATACATGTGCACTGTCGAAGCATATAGGTAATATGTGTATGAAGCTTAGAAACGGGGGGAAAAGGCGAGGCTTTGCCGAGCCTTTTCCCGTGTTTCGTGCCAAATACACATATTTACCTATATGCTTCGACAGTGCACATGTATTGTATTTATCCTGCAATTTTAAATTGTAAAAAAACGTTTACTGGACGATGATAAAAGTATTTGAAATAATTTTGTGTATGTATTTGAAAACAATATCTCCCGATGTGGGCGGAGCTTACATTTGTATATTCTATTTATAACTGACCAATATCAAAACAAATATTGGGCAGGCTATATTGGTCGGTAAATGCTGTCATTGCAGGATAAAACTATATAACAAACAACTAATGTTATTAAATGACATAAAGACAATAAGATAGACAAGACAATACAACATTAAATCTGTCTCTAACTAGTAACTTAATACACAGTAGTTGTGTAAGTAGTAATTATACCTCAGAGATCAGATGCCTGATGGCGCCACTGATCAGGAAAGAGGAAATGATTATGGGCCATTGCGGCCCCATCATCACAACATTCAATGGGTCATTTCAGTGTAGTCTTTGTAAAAACTAAAATATTTTATGGGCCTTTTAATTTTTGTATGGGGCATCTACACAGAATTACAAAACTGTATGTATCAAACGGCCCACAGTCTCTGCCTTTCCCAATCACTGATGGCCATGGTGCATAATTGACTTGTACCATGATTCTATGATTGTTGTACAAATGATAGCTTTAAGGTTTAGGGATCTTTGAAGAATTCATCCTTATCTTATGATAAAGGAAGTCTAATGCAGGTTATTGGATTACCTTTTAAGGCATCATGTTACAAGATGCAATTTGCCAGTACAACAAAAGGAACAGAAAAAATGACTACCACAAAATACAAAATGTAACTACAGAAAAAAAATCTATTAAAATATATCTTCAAGATCCATTAAGTCATATAAGAATTAGTTATGAATTATAATAATAATAAATGTGTATTGTGCCTGTGGAAGTTTTGATTGAGATATTAAAATAAGACCACAAAATCATCAATCAGTCTAGTAAAACAATGGTAAAACTTGTCAAATGTTATACCTTTAACAATAACTTGACACAGGTATATTACATGTAATTGCAATTTTACCTGTTAAATTTGTTACTGTAGTATTCTGGGATTCCAATGAATATTCAAAGCCTAATTGTCATCTGAAATTTTATTGTAGAAAGAAAATATAAAATTTTTAAGTTAATTTTTGTCTGCCAAAACAATTCCTGCCATGTATCAAATATATTTTAATCAAATGTATTTTTGCTTAAAATTAACTCTACTCCCCCTCCCAGTACTTATTAGACAATTTAGAGTTAGAAACAGCTTTGGATAAGAATGACATTGTTTGGTATATTATATTCCTTATACAATAACCCATACATTCATACCCTCTACACTTCAACCTTTTATGAAAAACCTATAATTTAAAAACTTACAAAACTGTTACTGATATTAAAAATTTCCTTACCCTGACTGACTAAATGTTTGCCATCTTTGAATTTTGCCAAATTTAGAAACTGTTCAGTATTATGTCACCCATTTATGACAATGATCTGCCAGAAGTATAATGAGCCTAGCGTTAAACTGAGATGACTATCTACCATGTCAAAAGTCAACTACCACAAAGACACACAGAGACATGAGATGGCCAAGATAATAAAGTCTTGACCCTGCTAACCCTCGTCAATACAACACAATGGTTTATAACTCAAACCCAATCAGAACACAGGCACATGAAGAATATTGATTCAAAGAGAACATCATCTTAATCAGCACCTCCTGTTTTTTTTGTGAAAGACATTAAATTGTGCATTAAAGGTTTAAATTCAATATTAAATGTTACATAAACAATAGTATTAGTTGAAACATTTTTGGTCAAGTCACTGTTTAAAATAAAACTATAGATATCATCATAGCTTTAATAACAAATGTATTTTTCTATGCAAAATCTACTTCTTAATTTTGATTAAATTGAAAGCTATTTCATAATTCTGTGTAAAAATCAGCATTATGAACAATTCGCAAACATATCTCATTTAATACTAAATACAGTACAAAACTAAGTATTGTACCCTTCTGACACTTCTAGATTTAATACTAAATACAGTACAAAACTAAGTATTGTACCCCTTCTGACACCTCTAGATTTAATACTAAATACAGTACAAAATTAAGTATTGTACCCCTTCTGACACCTCTAGATTTAATACTAAATACAGTACAAAACTAAGTATTGTACCCCTTCTGACACCTCTAGATTTAATTGGACCTGCAAATGTTAATTGAAGGTTACCCCTTACAGAGTTTAGTTAGATCTTTATTCCAGAGATATATCAGAAAAAGGGGGAATAATTAAAAATGCCAGTTATTTAGGGTGAAGTCATTTGTCAATGTTTGTTCAATTTGCTCACTTGAGTCAGAAGTCACCCTTAACACACAACAAGGTCTAAAGTCAGACAAGTTACAGTCTGGTCTCCTAATTATTTCAAATCTCAAATTATCAAATTATAACAAAACCCACAATACATGAGTGTTTCATCATGATCAATTTTGTAAATTGAAACAAAATTATATTTATGTCAAATTTATCCATACCATGAAGCCACTTATGATATTTCACTGAAATAGATATAAACAGAACTTCTACTTAATTTAATTATTACATTAAAGAAACACTACATTGCTATAATGAAATGTACATGATCTTATTATTAACTTTTTCTACTGTGGATATTTGAGCTGACAAAACTGCACTTTATTTCCCCTTCTGGGAAATTGGCATGCAAACATACCGTAATCAATAGTGAGATCCATCAAGGCAAATTGATGATTGGAGAAGAAAAAAACCATGCTTCTTCCTATGGCAGTAATACACACTTCAACCACCAATAGCTGTCGAATCAATATATTTCCTGTAGAACTTTGAAGATGGTGAAAGTTTCCGTGAAAAAAAGTGGCCATATTCTAAATGTTTCGTTATACATTTTGTATTCTATTGTCTAGTCAAGCCAATTATGTTGTATAACCCAACAGCAATTACTGTATTTAGATATTTAATCTAAAAGTTGAATTTTTATATCATGTAAACCCTATACAGTAAACTACCACCAGCCACATATTTTTACAATCTATCATAATAGAGTAATATTTTCCTTTTCATAAAAGTATCAGTAATTCTGTATTTTATTACAATAATATAATTTTGATTGATAATTGAATCATAAAAACAGTAACAGCTGACTTAATCATGTGACTAATTCTATACTTCACTGGTCACATGAAGTCAGCATCTAAATAAACAATCTTCATAAGTCACTATTTAGTCTATTCTTTGATTATTACTCAAGAAAATATGGAAATCTTGTCCCAAACTTCATTTTTTCATTAAACTAACCTGTCTAATCAGAACCTAACAATAATAATGAACCTAATGTTATTCAGCTATAACAGATGTTAACATTCACCCTATATATTATATGTTGCCTCCATAGTGTACACAATTCCATTCTGATCAAAAGTCTGTAACTTATTAGAAATTCTCTTCTATATAACATATAATTCTCTCTCTAGTAATATACAATACTTGTTAACACATGAGTCATAAACAGGTCTAGGTGAAAAAGAAGAAATTGTTTTAAAACATGTTATAGCTTAATAAGCAGGTTTGACTGTAAATGTACAACATGAATTAGAAATTAAGACCATTAAAGTTTGAAGAGATCAATGGGGTAATCAGAAGATTGAAGGACAGACAATACAATAATATTAGCCACTAGAAAAAACAGACAAACAATGGGTCACAAAGCAATACACAGAAAACTAAATATTCAGCCACATGAATCCCACTAAAAACCAGGGGTCAACTAAGGTGATCCAGAAGAGTAAGCAGTTTCTGCTCCACTAGTGGCATCCATCATGTTACTAAACATGTTAAAAATCAAGTCATAAGTCAGAAACATGGAAAGGACATGATTAATTCACTAAATTTCCCCATGACAGTCCTCCTACCTCAAATATTCTTTCAAATTCTAACACTATGTCCTCTCCTTTAAATGTTTTCTTTCCGTCCATAACTCTCACATATTATTAAGGATATTTAGTGTTCCTTTACTTAATATTTTTCCTCTCCAGTGCAATAATATTCCTATTTTTAAGAGAAATTTGTATCCACCTTTTTAAAACTTTTCTTCTGTGCTGTCATAACATTCATCTTTTAAAGTTAATTTGTCTACAAATTTAAAATAAAATTATACTGACCAATAAAATGTCTATGTACATCGATCTTCTTTAGGTATATTAGGTGTAAAAATCAATTTAACATTGCCAAAATGAAGTCCTTTTCTACAGAAACCTTTCTAATTTTTGACAAAGATAAATTGACATTTCCGTTGATATAATTCACCTGTTTACCTGAGATATATTTAAAACCAATGAAATGAACATCCCCACACCATTACAAAGATTTTAAATAAATGTCGAGATTTTAATCTTGACAGTTTCATTGTGATCTATTTCTGATATTGCAAGCAATAAAGTCACAGGTAAAGTTAAGGATAGTCAAAGATCTTCTTTCCTGCACAGAGGGTGACAAACCTCTTCGTGATCAGAGAGTGACAAATCTCTTCGTCAGTCTTTTTCCCCCATATACATATTAAATTTGTCACCAATTCCAACTGATATAAGAATAATCCTGACACAAGATTCATGAAAATCTATTTTAAAGTTTAGCTATCATACAAAAATTGTATTGCAGTATAATATATTTGAAATGTGACTGTGTTGTATTTGTAGATATTACCCTCAAGATTAAGTTAAATATATATATAGAACTATGTGTAATTTTCCTCCGTAATGAAAAAAAATCGTTCAAAAATGCCAAGTTAAAATACATGGTATTTCAGATGATAGAACATTAGTCATAGTAGAAAACCATGTTTCTTTCATAAATGACAAATATACTAATGTATACATTAACTTTATTTCTATACTAATATATATCAAAACTTTCCTAAATAGATGAGGTAACATTCAGAGTAAATAATTATTTTATGTAGAAGTGGTTTTCTGATGAAAACAAAAATAAGGTTTTATGTTTGCTTAAAATAACATGTATCTTAACTTTACACCTAACTTTATAATGCCATAGCTTTTGTCAACATATATTTTAGTCTAATCTCCAAATCTTGCATGTATGTTTAATATATACATGAATCTTAAAATGATTTATTTTATGTGTAGGTTGTACCTTGTTGTATCTACAGTTTTATATTCTAACAGTTCTACACATGCTGATGTATTCAGTTGTTTTATATTGATGTGTCAAGTTTTATGCTCAAACTGTTGTTTGTTGGTGTGTCCAGTTTTATGATAAAACAGTTGTATATTGATGTATTCTGTCTTCCAGTTTTATGCTCAAACTTTTTGTTTGTTGGTGTATCCTGTTTTATGTTAAAACAGAACTTTGTATGTTGACGTGTCCAGTTTTATGCTCAAACTTGGTGTTTGTTGGTGTGTCCAGTTTTATGCTAAAACAGAACTTTGTATTTTGATGTGTCCAGTGTTATGCTAAATCAGTTGTATACTGGTGTGTCTAGTTTTATGCAAAATCAGTTGTATGTTGGTGTGTCCTGTTTTATGCTAAATCAGTTGTATGTTAGTGTGTCCTGTTTTATACTCAAATTGTTGTAAACAAATTGTTGTAAACATGATGGTGTGTCCTGTTTTATACTCAAACTGTTGTATGTTAGTGTGTCTTGTTTTATACTCAAACTGTTGTATGTTGGTGTGTCCTGTTTTATGCTTAAACTGTTGTATGTTGGTGTGTCCTGTTTTATACTCAAACTGTTGTAAACATGATGGTGTATCCTGTTTTATACTCAAACTGTTGTATGTTGGTGTGTTCTGTTTTATGCTTAAACTGTTGTATGTTGGTGTGTCCTGTTTTATACTCAAACTGTTGTAAACATGATGGTGTGTCCTGTTTTATACTCAAACTGTTGTATGTTGGTGTGTCCTGTTTTATGCAAAATCAGTTGTATGTTGGTGTGTCCTGTTTTATACTCAAACTGTTGTATGTTAGTGTGTCCTGTTTTATACTCAAAGTGTTGTATGTTGGTGTGTCCTGTTTTATACTCAAACTGTTGTATGTTGGTGTGTCCTGTTTTATACTCAAACTGTTGTAAACATGATGGTGTGTCCTGTTTTATACTCAAACTGTTGTATGTTAGTGTGTCCTGTTTTATGCTCAAACTGTTGTATGTTGGTGTGTCCTGTTTTATACTCAAACTGTTGTATGTTAGTGTGTCCTGTTTTATACTCAAACTGTTGTATGTTGGTGTGTCCTGTTTAAACTCAAACTGTTGTATGTTGGTGTGTCCTGTTTTATGCTAAATCAGTTGTATGTTGGTGTGTCCTGTTTTATGCTAAATCAGTTGTATGTTAGTGTGTCCTGTTTTATACTCAAACTGTTGTATGTTGGTGTGTCCTGTTTTATGCTTAAACTGTTGTATGTTGGTGTGTCCAGTTTTATGCTATATCAGTTGTATGTTGGTGCATCCTGTTTTATGCTATATCAGTTGTATGTTGGTGTGTCCTGTTTTATACTCAAACTGTTGTATGTTAGTGTGTCCTGTTTTATGCTCAAACTGTTGTATGTTGGTGTGTCCTGTTTTATACTCAAACTGTTGTATGTTGGTGTGTCCTGTTTTATACTCAAACTGTTGTAAACATGATGGTGTGTCCTGTTTTATACTCAAACTGTTGTATGTTGGTGTGTCCTGTTTTATACTCAAACTGTTGTAAACATGATGGTGTGTCCTGTTTTATACTCAAACTGTTGTATGTTGGTGTGTCCTGTTTTATACTCAAACTGTTGTATGTTGGTGTGTTCTGTTTTATACTCAAACTGTTGTATGTTAGTGTGTCCTGTTTTATGCTCAAACGATTGTATGTTGGTGTGTCCTGTTTTATACTCAAACTGTTGTATGTTGGTGTGTCCTGTTTTATACTCAAACTGTTGTAAACATGATGGTGTGTCCTGTTTTATACTCAAACTGTTGTATGTTGGTGTGTCCTGTTTTATACTCAAACTGTTGTAAACATGATGGTGTGTCCTGTTTTATACTCAAACTGTTGTAAACATGATGGTGTGTCCTGTTTTATACTCAAACTGTTGTGTGTTGGTGTGTCCTGTTTTATGCTAAATCAGTTGTATGTTGGTGTGTCCAGTTTTATGCTATATCAGTTGTATGTTGGTGTGTCCTGTTTTATGCTAAATCAGTTGTATGTTAGTGTGTTCTGTTTTATGCTCAAACTGTTGTATGTTGGTGTGTCCTGTTTTATACTCAAACTGTTGTATGTTGGTGTGTCCAGTTTTATGCTAAATCAGTTGTATGTTGATGTGTCCTGTTTTATACTCAAACTGTTGTATGTTGGTGTGTCCAGTTTTATGCTAAATCAGTTGTATGTTGGTGTGTCCTGTTTTATACTCAAACTGTTGTATGTTGGTGTGTCCAGTTTTATGCTAAATCAGTTGTATGTTGATGTGTCCAGTTTTATACTCCAACTGTTGTAAACATGATGGTGTGTCCTGTCTTATGTTCCAAGTGTCTTTATGTTGGTGTGTATCCAATTTTATGTTCAAACTGTTGTATGTTAATGTGTCTTCAGTTCATGCTCCAACTATAGCATGTTGATAACTGGAGAGTAAATGATTGTTGCTAAACACCAAGTGAGCATTTTTTCAACTCTACAATGGATTGATTGATTTATTGTGCTTAATGCCACCCTCAGCAATATTTCAGCTATATCATGGCGACCAGCTTTAGTGATGGAAGAAGCCGGAGTACCCGGAGAGAACCACCGACCATGGGCAAGCAGCTAGTAAACTTTATCACTTGTGGCTGCGAGTCGAGTGCATCCTTTTTAATAATTTACAAAGCCGGGTGTGAACCCACGCCGTATCGGTGATAGGCTTGTATGAGTTGTTAGGTAATCCACCTACCTAACTCATTGAGCCACCCAGGCCCCCAACTCTACAATGGAAAGATCAAGTTAGTTTTTGATGAGATGAAGTGCTGGCTTTGTTGATCTTTGTTCTATACTCTTAAATGTTTTTTTATATTGGTAACCAATTGAAACAACTGATAAACACATTGTCATGACTCTGAACAAGCTTACTACTCCTTAATGCCAGTTAATGATATGCTGGTGTGTGCATTTTAAATTGTACATGGTGGTTTGTGCTTAGTGTGTGCTTCAAATTTACATATTAGTACCGGTACATACCTTTTATGTGTTGATGTTGGCTTTTGTTTACTTTTTTTGTGGTCCAACTGGCATGCATAGTTGAGCCACTGGTTTGTGTTCCAACGTTTGCAGGAGATAGCACATGGTGTGTGTGTGTGTGTGTGTTTTTCTTAAATTATGTCTGCTCACATACAGGAGACAGGCATCATTAAAAAATGAGTCTAGTCTCTCCTAAATTTGCTTGTTGAAACTCAATGTAACATTTATTTATTTTCTAGTCGCCTATCAACAGATTAATAAAATCTTGACAATTATATCTTGACATTCTCATTTGAATACCAAATAAAGGGACGACCACAGTTTATACCTTTCACAAAATTTAATTTACACCTGTGTGTAAAAATTGTCAATTTATTATTCAATTTATCAAAGTTTAACAGTCATTTTAAGTTTCATTATGAATATTGATAAGTAATTTTTCAATTATGAAGTTCCATTACTTATGCAAATATAGAAAATGGTTGTAAAATGAAAATAATTGCTCATTGTTATATTCATGGTCGATACGTTAATGTCTTCCCATATGATTATCTGTGGGGCGAAATGTCATATGTAAATTATACAGGTTTTGTGTGATCATTGATAGTGACTTGTCTTTCTAGATATATCAGTAAAATATTGTTTTCTTAAACAATCTATAACTACAAAGACTTGACAGAGGAAAAAACCCCAATAAAATGAATACATTCTTATCATTTTGACTTGTTTTCTAGTTCATATTTGAAAGGTTCAAATTTCATTTATAAAACAGTCTACTCTCTATGTCTATAAGGCTTGCTTTTGAATACTTAATGTCAAAATCTACCGAATATGGAAGTATTAAAAATATATATATAGACATTTATATACGGAGGCCGTCTTAAGCCATGCTCTGAGCTTGCCCAACATTATACCAGGGCTGTCTAGCCATGACCTGAGTAATTTGCCTTCGACAGCCTATTTTCATATATATATATATATATATATATATATATGTATTTTAATTTTTATCAACCATACCCGTAACCAGGGTTATATCTATTCTACAATCTAAGGGTACATTTTGACATTAGAAATCAGTTGTATGACAATTTCTTTTTATATTATTAAGGTCATATAGGTATGTATCTGTCATTTATCAAGTAGCAATTATAGGATCAATTTTCCTCCCAGGAGAACAGACAAAAAAAAAAAATATACAAACCAGGATTATATGTCTCAGGTATTGAATATGAAATCTCTGCTTTTGTGAGGGTAAGGATGGGGGTGTTCAGCTATCAGCGACCAAATATGTAGATATAAGAATAAGAATAAGAATTTCTATTGTCCAATAGAGGGCCCACAAGGGACAAAGTCATTACAGTGATTCATAAACAATACATTAAAAAATTTAAAATATAAATATTATACGTTACAATGAACAAAACTGCCCATAAAATATACTAAATACTTATACTAATAATAATTATAATAAATAAGTGTCCTCGACTATGACATTGTTGGCCACATCAGATATCAATGGTATAGAATAGAATAGAATATATTTTATTGCTTAATCATAGGGCCCACATGAGGCATCATTAACAATACAAACATTCATGATTGATAAATGAGACATACACAAAAAAGAAAAAGGACATAGTTTGGGGTTTTTATATTTCTAAAAATATAAATATAATTATTATTATTTAGTGGATCATGGTCTGGTTTGTCCCCTATATCTCAAATCCAGTGTGAAACTTTACATATGTTGCATATTCCTTAACAAGTAGTAAACCTGCTAAAAACACCAAGGGACGGTGCTTCTGACACACCCTATCTGATAATTGCATTTTCTCACAGTTATATAGTAAATAATTATATATAATATTAAATACTTATCACATACTATAAATGCTGAATGATTAGATGCAAGGTTACATGAGACAAGATAATAAATGTAGAGAGTAAGTGATGTTAGACGTCAAAGAAGATGCTATATTACTATAGTCCGCAATAATTCCAAATACACACCCAAGATTACCAAAGTTTTGCTAACCTTTAAATAGTTGGTCTTATTAAACACCAATTGACTTTATCACATATGAAGAAAGAAAACGATGCCTTTGATTATACATTTACTAACTTTCTAATATGATTTTATCTATTAAAATGTTGTAATGTTAAACTCTGCTATTAAGGTCGCCAAAAAAAAATCTGATATGTTTAAAAATTTGAAAAAAGTCTTAAAAAAAAAGTAATCTTTAGCATGTTTAGATGTTATTAATTTTTTCTCACATTACTACAGACTTGGGACAACAACAAGCCTTAAATCTGATAAACGACCAAACTATTTATGTTGGAATTTCATACCCAACCACAATTTCAAAGTGTGGTTTTGAAAGACAGTTGACCATAAAATTACCCCTTAAGTTATATACATTGTTCATTAAGTGGTCCAATAGACCACCACAAGTGTCATATCACCTGTAATTATCCCCTATCTAGATGCTGATAAATGGTTCATGTATTTGACTCCAGAAGTTTTTTAAAGTACTTACCCCAGTACTATCAAGTCCACAAAAAATATTTTTCATCCTTTATCTAAAATATTTGCAGAAGAAAAACATCAACAAGTGTGTGCAATTTGTTTTTAAGCCATGCTATTGTGAGAAAATTGTGATGTATGTTGTTAACAGAGCCAGACTTGGAAAGATCTGACCCATATCTTTTCAATCAACTTTTTGGATGACTTGATCAACCCTACAAGTAATACACTGGTATGTTCTGACCTCTTTCAACCCCAAGTTAAATGAATACACACCAATCAGAAAAAAGGTAGACCCAACATAATAATTTCTGTAGACTGTTCTATTTTTCTACAGGGGTGTTCTAAGAGAATTGTGTATTTGTTCTGCAGCAAAGGAATGTAAATAAATTACAGCTGTTAGAAAGGAAACTGACAACCTTTTAAAAAAAGTCAGAAATATGATATTAATATTGTGTCATTCTGACTTTCTTTTTAATCACATCATATTTCTAAAATAATGGAAATTCCTTACATTTAGACTATTGTTTTAACCTACCTACATCTCAACCACAAACATGACACCTTCTAACCCCTTGAGCACAGGAATCCATTAACAAAATATTTGTATTTGTTCTATGTATTATATATAGAAAAATTAAATATTTGTAATATTCTTATGTAAATACAATCTTCAATCCTTTTAAATCATTCTGATACATACCATTTGTATTTTTATTGACAGAGACCCAAATAATACTCTAATTACAAAATTGTATATACCCCATGGTATATACTAGTTTACATATAAAATTATAAAGTCATTTTTATCATAAAAGAATTAAAAAATGACTCAAAAAAGTTTAATCTGGGAAAAATCCACCCAAATTCAAAACACTTTGGGTAAAAAAGAGGGAAGGGGATCCTTGAAGAAGAAATAATTTCAATTGATCTGATCATATACTATCATCAAGCTAATATTTCCATTAGAAAAAGGGCCAGGGCGGCTCAATGAGTTAGGTAGTTGGATTACCTACCTATTATCAATACAGTGTGGGTTCGCGCCCGGCTTTGTAAATTACAAAAAAGGTGCACTCGACTCACAGCCGCAAGTGATAAAGTTTACCAGTTTCTTGCCCATGGTAATTGGTTCTCTCCAGGTACTCCGGCTTCATCCACCACGCATATCCAGAAATTGATGGTACTTTCCTCATAAATATTCATCATATTTAAATTAGATTTTGATCACGTGACTGCAGTTTCAAGCTTGATGGATCGTTTATTAGATTTGTCAAAAAATAGCCTACAGTACGAAAATTCAATGTGTCCGTCAATGATTCGAAAATTAAAAGTTATTGTTTATTTCCGCAAAGTTTTTCTTCTGTCAAAATTCAAATATTTTTGCTTTGTAACGATTTTAGACATGTCTTTGATATCGCGATCATGCAAAAATGATCATATTATATTTAATGTGGGAACCCCGAGTTTAGAAGCTAGAAATATAAGGTTAGTCAATATAATTACATATATATTATTGAGGAATCTAAATTAATTTCAGAAAATATGTCGCCAAATGTCATTCATTGTTAAATTTTGTGTCACACGCCACCAGTTTCATGTATTTCAGACATTTTTACATAGACTCTTAAGGTCAAAAAAAGGGTTCGTCGCCTCGGATTTTCATTTAGTACAGGAACCTCGAATATTTATTTGTTTTCATTAATTTTTATTTCATTTAATTCAGCTTGATTCAATGTATCATTTTCAAGTTCAGAAAATGACACACATGCAATTATGAATGATATCTCTATATAGATCATATGAAAATTGCAGACGTCCCGGCGTCGCCATCTTAGATATGCAAATGAGCAAAGTACCCATCATTTCTGGCTATGTAAAACTGGTCACCATGATAGAGCTGAAATATTGCTGAAAGTGGCGTTAAACACCAAAAATCGAATCAAATCAAATCCATTAGTAAAACATGAACATAACATTTCAGTGTATCAAATTTTAATTCAATTAATTAATTTTTCATTTGAATTTATCATATTTGCTAAAATACAAACTTGTAAAAGGGGTTTGACAAAAGTTAAAAGATAATGAACCAATTACACAACTTAATTTTGGTTGCTGGAATTCATTGAGCTATGGATTTGAGATATAATTTTTTTCTATCCTTTATCCATAATGCTGTAACATAGTTTAACCATTATAAATTATTTAAAGATTTAACTAGTAATAATGATGATAGTTATTTTTTTCAGTAATAGCTGATGTCCCGACTCCACTTATTAACATACAGGTGTCAGGTTTTATAGTTGAAAAGACCCAAATGTCCACAAGGGACAGATTGACAGCCCCCCTGTGTTCTATCCAATCCAAAGCCACACTTAAATTTCAATTTTAAAAGTACCGTTTTTTTCCTTTATTTTCGATTCCATTGTGTGAAGATATCAAAACGCTATCAAAACGCTATCAAAAGGATGGAAATCCTGACCAAACAATTACCTTATCGATCTAAAGTACTTAATACAGACTTAAAACCACTATTCAAGTTAAGAATTCATTTTCAAAAGTGCAGTTGACAATTTGGGATTACAATAGTATTTATAGCTGGCTTGATGCTTAAAGCAAAATAAAAAGATTGTAAGCCACACTAATGCTTCAGTAAACAGCTACTTCATAATGAAAGTCTTAAATGCAAATGATATTGACAAATTTTTGTTGTCTAGCCCAGCTAAAATCTGCCAGACAAATTCACTACTTACTTATAAAGGACAGAATTACTCTTTTCAGATTAAAAAAATTATAACATTTTTTCCATAAAAGATTAATTTTCATGATAAGGTAAAATATTATATAAAATGATCGAATGATCAAAGTTTGTACTAAACTAGTAATGGTACACTGTATAACTAATGTAATTCTATATTTAAATTCCTTCATAGGACAAGTATTAGATGACATTAGCTGACAAATAATGCACTTCACTGTTTGATTCTGGACAATGTAAACACCCAACTTAATATTACTGCATCATTTAAAGATCAAAGTTTCATAATGATAAATGCAAATTTTTTAATTTATCTTTTTGGTTAGTTATGGTAATAGCATATTAAAATTTAATGTTGTGTTTGCATGGGTAAATATTTTCATTAAAAGTAGATAAAACGGTGTAAAAGTTATTTATTAGAACAGAAGTATAACCTTACAATAAATTGTCTTTTTTGTAGATAAAAAAAAGAAAAAAACCAAAAAAAACCAAAAAGAACAAAATGATAAGAACCATTAAATTAAGGTCAAAAATAGAAGAAATAATTCTGCCCTTATTTAATTATAGCAAATTTCTCCCCAATCATCACAAGTTCTGCTTTGAATATTAAGGTGAATGCATCAGGGGTGTAATGGTTAGCATGCTAACCTGAAGTGCAGTAGCTTATGGGTTCAAAATCCAGTCGGGTCAAACCAAAAGACACATATCATCATCTCATCAAAACGTTGCTCAATGTTCTTGCCATGATATCTAGAAAAAGTGTTCATTTGAAGGTGACAACAAATCAAACACTTCCACATCTTTTCTATTCTAAATTTAGTATTACAAGTCTTCATTGGTCCTAAAATCATGATTTTTAGGTACCTAGAATGTTCATGTGCATATCCTGAAAATTCATGCCCCTCACCCCTCATCATTTTGTAAATAATGTAATTTCTAATATTACTATTAGGAGTATTCATCATAAATAGCCTTGTTCTAATTTCTACAATAAATACCTCTGCACAATTCCTATTTAACATCACACATTCTTTTACTTCTATTCATTGGTTAAATGTTTCTATCTAGTAATCACAGTGTTTCTAAAGGAGCTAGAAAAATCAAGTAGATACATATTTATTAGTACAGAAATAAGAGTAATAAAAGGCTTTTTTGACACAAAATCATATATGTCTCCAATAACATTCTTTCTTCTTTTTTAAAAGATATCTTGTACATTGTAATATTCATGTAAAATGTAGGAGTTGTGAGTACAAACTGAAATATTCTATGTCAAAAAGGGGAATAACTCCTTTAACAATTCCTTACTCATATTTTTGGTGCCACCATGGCTTTGATTGTATGGTGGTTGAAATAGGAAATAACTCCTTTTAATAAAAAAATCCTTATTCATATTTTTGGTGTTTGCATGGCTGTGATCATATGGTGGTTGGAAATTGAATAACTCCCATAAAAATTCTTTATTATTATTTATGATGCCTCCATGGCTGTGATCATATAGTAGTTGAAAAGGGTGATAACTCCTTAAATAACAATTCCTTATTCATATTCATGCCTTTGATCAATTGGGAATGGGAAAATCTCCTTTGAAAATTTCTAATTTATATTATTGGTGCCTCCATGTCTTTGTGATCATATTGGAGTTGGAAATGGAAATAACTCCCTTAAAAATTCTGGTTTCCTCCACAAATAAAACTAAAATATTACTGGTAGTGGTGATAAATATGACTTTAATCTAAACCATACTGCTGAAAACTGTAGTACAATACAATACAAATGTGTTTATTTCCAATCAAGGACCCATTAAGGGCAAGATCATTACAATGATTAAGTATATGGATACAATGTGTAATGTATACACACAATACAGGGGTTTCACAGTTTTTTTATAATAGGAGGTACTTCTTAAATTTTAGGAGGTACCTAAAAAATTAGGCTGAGGGCCGTAAGGGGTCCAGGGGGCGGAAGCTCCTGAAATCTAGCATTTTCTGGACCAAAAAATGTACTTCAGAGACTGCAAAACATTAAGTGTTTTTGAAAGAATATTCCCATTAACTTTAGAGTTCAGATTTCTTTATTGAATATTTCAGTTTACAGACTTCAGCCAAGATTATTCATAGATAGTCTGCCATATCTTAAAAAAACCCCAAAAGGACCATAAAGGGCTACAGTTCCTCAGCTAGGCTTGACCAAGCCATTGTTATCAAAGCTTAAACTTCTCAAAATTCTTTTGTTGGCTTTGTCCTTTTCTTTTTCACAATACCTTGGCTTGTGTGTTTTTTTTTACTTTATTACCAGTAATTAAACTCATCAAAGACCATTGGCACGGATCAAGACATATAAGTGTCATAATTAATGAAACCAAGGACGTATATAGAATACGTCCTTGATGAAACATAAATTTAATTTGCAATGCCAATGATCAATCTTTAATAAAAATTTTAATAGATCAATACAAATATAATTAAACAAAAACAATATATATTGTTACTTTCACGACTTATGTGCAAAAAAAAATGTTCGAACAAAAACGATTCGCGGGAAGACATTTATTAACATTTGAATCACAAAAGTTAAATTATTTTGGAAAAAAAGGGGGGCCGGCGTTTTGACATTACAATGTAATTCGTATTTGAGCCAAGTCCGTCCTTTTTCAAGATTTCTAGTAATTTTCTATCCCTTATCTCCTCGTACCCCCTTTTAAAAATGTTTTTCAGCACACTTTCATTTCTGTGAACAACCGCGGTAGGGCCCCGTCAAAATATGTAAATAAATTAGCCATAGGTTTTTATTTTTTTATACCGGAAGTTAAACAATATGGAAGGAGTTAAGCAACAAGACAGTACGCCCCAGAATGATTCGACCCTGGGTTTTAAATGGATAAAAACAATCGCACAAAATATTGTGTAGTCATATATTCATAATACATAATGAGCATACTTATATTACTGGAGATTACACTAAATTATGTTTGAACATAATTTGTAATCGGTCATTTTTTTATTTTGAAATGATGTCAGCTTTGTTCCGGTCCGAGTTTTACACAAGGATGAAAAGATATTGGGGCGAAAAAATATCTATTTACCGCATGCGCAAACTGCTATTTACGATTCTAAGGTAAAGTTATTTTTAAAATAAAGGTAATAACAAAATTACCGAACTCCGAACAGGGAATATCCCATCAACTTGGTCGTGACGCAATTGTTCGATTTGAATGCGAGAATTCAGCAATTGACGTGATCATTAATTTTTTATGAAAAATATTCCACAAGCCTATCGACCATCGTACTTGTGGTTTTGACCACCGCTAATTTTGGGGGGGGGGTTCAGTAATTTCTGCCGGTACTATACACAATCTCAGGCGGGTAAAAGTACCGGGTACCGGCCCACTTTGAAACCCCTGACAATACAATGTAACAATAAAAAAAAAAACCAACAAATTATAACAATAATATTAGATGATACCTATATAACATAGGACACATAACAAGTGTCTGATAAGCATACTCAATAAAGAGGACAAGGTAGTTGATTACTACCAGAAGCTGCAACAGTCCATATCCATGCATCAATTCAAAAAGATACTACACGTACATGTATTATATTTAGATGAACTTTTAAAGTCCTCCCAGTGGCATAAAAGCATATAAACAAGTTATTGTGTTACATACATATACTTTATTCATCACAGATGAAAGTCATCACTGATCTAGACGTTTGATAAAGTTTGAGACATTTTATTTCCAAATATTTTACTAAAAAAAGAGAGAATCCACTGATCAGAGAGTAAAACTGTTACAATACTAGTTGAGCCTATAATGAACACCAAAAACACCAATAATCTTGGATTGTTACTATTTAGAGACCACAATGGAGATGATCATATGATACAAGGATTGACATGTACCTACTGGTACACAAACAGTACATCACCACTATAAGATGTGCATCTAATCAAATCCTACCAATGGTGAGGTGTATCTGATACAATCTTATATTATAAACTAATAAACTGTAAACTAATAAAAGTTAGTATGTTATTAATCTTTCCACAGAAAAAAATCTTGAATGTTTATATTCAAAAATAATTCTCTTAAAATTAGGGACAAAATATCAGAAAAAGAAAGAAACTGTATACTGCTGATAGTGATGAAATAACACTCACAATCCTAGTTCTACACATAATATGTAACACTGCAGTAATTCAGCATCAAATGACAGAATGTGTCCATTGAAAAAAGGGGCATAACTCCAGACCAGAAAAAACTGGTACATTCAGAAAATGAACATGGCCTGCCTTATATGGTCCCAGATGCATCATGCAGGCACTAATTGTTTCTATCAATTGGCAGCATCTGGGACCATATAAGGCAGGCCATGTGTATAAATTTAAAATGATTTGCATAATAGGAACTTTAGTAATTAAGAGGAAACAAAATGTGGAACACATGGACAAACATGGGTAAAACTTATTGTATTGATGACTAGCTGTGGGAAAGGGAGGGGGGGGGGGGGGGGGGGGTAGAAAAAATTGACAGTATTTAAGAGAAAATGTCATCATTGACTTTGAACATAAACAACTGGTCATTCACCCGACCTTTAACATACAGATATACCTATCTCTATAATCAATTTGACAAAACTCATCAAATTGCTACCAGGTGAACAGCATTAAGTGATAATGTATCTAAATTATCTTGATGGTGATGTCTGTAACACCATTATAGGTCAAATACGTGATTGACCAGGGAGAAATAAAATGATTACAAAAATACCTTAAGCAGTCATTTAATTTTTAAAGAGTTTTCTAATGTGAAAGTCAAATACCCTGGCTAATATATTATCCAGTTTTAAATTACAGAATTTCTTAGCTTTGTAATATTACTTGTTTTATATGATTCTATTTCAGTTAAGAATTACATTTTCTCCATTTAAATTTATGTGAACAAACAAATTAATTAGATGGTTTTTGCTTAAAATGTTTGAAACAAGCAATAAGTAAGGCTAAATACAACCAGAGGCTTGCTGGAGTCTTATACCACTCATCTGATAACGAAGATTTTTTTTATTATGAAATCAATCATAATTAATAAATGTTAAGTTTTGAGTCTCGCTGATTTTAAGAACCCATTAACAATGTAGACTTCCATCATACAATGTTGAATCTACATTTCATAATATTTCTTCATTCAAATTAATCCCCAAAACAAGAAAAATACAAATCTATCTTCTTCTTCCCATGATACATGTGCTAAAGGTAAGCAAATGTTTTTGAATATCAAGTTTTAGTTATACATTTCTATTGCTAGTTCTTGAGAAAAACGAGTAATACATATTTTTTACCCTCTACTTTTGCAGCTGTCTTCTATGAGCTGTCCAACATATAATAGCTCCACTTATAGCAGAAAGCAACATTTAAAGACCTTAATTTGGGCTTAAAGATCAGGCAATATGATGTGACAGAAAGACTAAGTAAATTTTGAGCCTCAAACCACATACCTGTCTACCTGAGTAGAAAATGTCATTATCACAGAAGGGTAGGTAGGCTTAATATTAAACACCTGGGATACATATGGTTATGAGGTACAAATTGTTGTCAAAACAACCCTCTCTATTCATTATATCATGAATAAATAAAAATTCCCATTGATTACAGAGATATTAAATGCATGTTAAAATGATAGAATTCATAACACATTTATTTTCCATTTAAGAATCTCTAAAGATTAATTTGAGATTATGGATTTTCTCTACTCAGGTTTATGGTTATATACAATTTTTGTATTATCTGATTGAAAAGGAAATTAAAAACTTTTTTTCATTTGCTATTTATAAAAGAAACTGACTTATATTTCTTGCATGTTAAATACTAAAAAAAATCATCATAACAAAATTCTTGTATAATAATTGTATGTACCAGTAATATCTTAATTCAAATCTTTACTTCAGAAACAAAATTCTGGAAAACTAATTTTACTACAAGCATGAAAATCACATTAATTTATATATATCATGATTGGTTAAAATCTGCTTGATCTCTGCAGGTTTCAACAAAAATGTCAAAAATATTTTTTTTTATCAATGTGTGACGTAAAAATGTTTTTGAAATTTATTTCACTGAGTTTGGCGCTGATTTGACAACTGTTTTACCTGTCTTGTTCAAGTATTGTTGTAGATACTGTTATGGTGACAGCCGGAAACTTTGAGCCGTAATGAAAGGGGGAGGTTTGGTGCTTTAAAACTTATTCAACCCACCATTTCTTTAGAAATGCCAGTACCAAGTCAGGGTCATTACAGTTTTCACAGTTTTCCGGTTGTTGACTGATTTTGTCTGTTTATATACTTATGAGTTTTGACTTTCCCTTTGTTAGATTGTTCAGAGTTCTGTAATTTTGTTATTACCCTTTCTTACAATTAGTATATTCCCATAATGTAATAAATTTTGTGACAAAAATGTAAAAAGTTCTGTATACAAATAATTATTATCCTGGTACACTGTTGAACATTGATAAAAAAAACAACTCAGAAATATAGCTAAATTATTTTTTCTTGCAACAAATCTATCATTTTGATTTTTTAAATTAAAATTTAACATTAGAAAATTATTCTCTTAGCTAAGATTTATAACATATGGATAATAGGTAATAATAAAATAATGTCATTTTTTTATCAATTGTGTTGGGGAGTTTCTCAAACCTTAAGAGCTATACCCTGTTTTGAAAAATAAATATATCACTTCTATAAAAGGAATGGTGACAAATATTTCTACACCTCAGTTTTCAAGAACTTTCATAGTTGCTTTTTAAATTCAAATATTTAAGAAATTTATCATCTATCAATGTCAATGTTATTTTTAAGTTGAAAGTGCAAATTTTATGATATTCCATACCTTAATTATTGCAAAAGTGTAAGTGTTCCCATATTTTTCAAAACAAATTTTGAATGTTTATTTGATAGATTTTTCCCAGATGTAAAAAGAAGAAATTCTATATTAAATAACTTAAACCATCCATCTACCTTACATAAAATAAATTGTTCTCTTAGTATCATGGCAGATGGCTTCCAAATTATCCAAAAGAAAGAAAAAGCAAATTGTATATAACAAAAACAAAAGAAAAGATTTCCTAGAATGTAAACAACCCGAAAACAAAATCAGTAAAAAATAAACTAATTAAAAATCACCATAAAAATACTAATAAATCACTGTTCTTTTACTTTAATTTGTGTCTAAGTGTAGTGTTTGATAGTCTTCTCATGTTCATTTACATCCATGTCCTTTCTTACTAATTTCAAAACAAACCTTTTCGTTGATCAGCTATACCATTTCTCAAGAGACTTAGGTATTACATCAAACAGTATCTAGTATAACAGTTCTATGTATTATAGCTTTCTAGTCTTGACAGAAATGATCGTGACATTTGAACAGACCTTTTAAGTATTTGATGAATTAATTATCAATTACATTACATTTAAGAAATTCAGACGGCTTATTTACAAAACAAACAATATCTTTTGTGGAATTTTAAACAAGATTTCACCACATTTAACAGTCTGGTGAACTCATGGTCACTTATACATTTGTATTTCACACATTATACGGGTCATATTGACGACTTTGACAACATTTTCGGCATTTCTAAAACTGAATATTATCATAATTTTTAAAAGAAAAAAGTAATACCAGTGTACAGGTCTATAGAATGAAGTTGATAGAGGTTTTATGGATATAAGATTACAGCTCGCTAGGAGGCAGGTTGTGATTTAATCTATAATTACAAGGATATAAATATGACTATCAATGAATTTATAATTATATCTTACAGAAGTCAAATGTAGGTTGATAAGAAGCCTAGATATTATTAAGTATTTAATACTATAATTGGTTATATTTTCACTTTCTGTGTTTAATTATGACAATATCGTACAAGGATATATTGGCTAATTAAAGGCAGGCTTATTCTTGTGGTTAATATCTGCCTAAAAAGGACAGCAATATTAAGCTTTATTTCCAGACTTTAAATAATTAGACCTTGATATAAAGATAAAAGTATTACTATGTATTTATAATGGAGTCTTTTGATACCTTATTTGGATTTGATGTATCAAAATGTGATATATGTGTACTTCATGGCTTTCACTAATAACAGACCTTCTGACATACACATTGGTTTTACAGTTATAACAGTAAAATCAAGTTATTTTACTTGTCCTTTGTATAATTTAGAACATAAAATTTTAAAATATAAAAACACAGAGCAGATTTCAAAGAATCTGATTGTGAACAAATATATGAAAAAAACCTAGGTATCACATATGCATTCAACAGGTGTATGCATAAATGTGCATTACCAAATCAAAATATCCCTTTAATATATATTAGACATGTACCGGTATTCATATTATCATATTAAATATATTCTATTTCAATTTGAAATTTGACTTGTAAATAGATTTTTAAATTACATGTAAAGTACTTATATCTTTGTTAACTTACGATATAAAAGTTGTTTCTTTCTTCTGCCCAAATCCTAAAATTACAATAAAAACAAGAAAGTGGCCTTTAGTACATTAAATTAGGAGAATTTAGCTTTGTTATTTCTAAACATGTAAGCCTTTTAATTTGACAAAGGAATCATTTAGATTGTTTACCATTGTCAGTATGGAATAGACCAATGTTTATGTTAGGTTTTAACACAGATTATAAGATCTTGTCTTTGATTTTTAGATAAGAACAGATAATGAAAACATGCTTTTGCTATTAAAGGTTAAAGGTTAAATGTAACATTAGATTATATGTTTGTTTATAGAAATGAAAGGATTATTCACTTAAGACAAGGATTTACAAATCCACAATAGATGTTCAAAATTTGGAACAATTGTTATTAAGACAACAATGAAGATTCTACAAACTAAAGAACTTTGTAAAATCACAATATAAATATATAGATTTCTTTTGATGTTATTTATGTTATAGTTATTGTCCAATCAAATCGGTATACGTTAGTTATACTGCACAGCTTAGGTGACCCTACTTGAGCCGAACGACATAGGAGTTCGGGTCAAGGGTCACCCAAGCTGTGCAGTATAACTGAACGTATACCGATTCGATTGAACAATAAGTGTTTTAACATCATGTCTTTTCCCGCGAAAAAAAAATCGTCTGGTCACACTTGCGGGTTTACTAGCAAACTGCAAACATGGAAGGTTTTCCGGCAGAAACTTCAGAGGATGACATAACGTTGTCATAGTTTTTAAACACCATCGAAAGTGAGATTCAGTTGACGGATGTTAATCCAGAAGAGATTTTCACTGAATTTATAGACCATGGGCCTTTTGGCAATAATACATTTGAAAATTGCACATTTAAATTCAATTCGAAAAATTAGTTTGGACTGACTGAACATATTTCAAATATAAAATTTGTTTATTTGTAGACGAAATTTTTTTAAACATCGGACACACGTTTGTAGTTTATTTTGACTAATTTGTTCAGTGAAATCGGAATGGTTTTTATGTGTGAAGTTTTATATTTTGTTAAAAAATAGTCAGTGAAATCTGACGGCTTTGTGTGTTATAATTCATGGTACATAATTGACTGTTCATGATGATTGACAAGAGAGTGTATGCCATTAATTGTGTTAATTTGGTTAAATTGACCGTTTGATTGACTGTCAGGAAATTTAAAGAGCAAGTATGCAATTGTCAAATTTTCTATTTGTCAGTGAATTTGAGAAAAAAAATGTAATACAAATTGTGTTGTTTTCTTAAAACACTGACCCTGTAAAATTGTTTTGGGGATTGTAATGCTACTGTAAAATTGCTTTGGGGATTGTAATGCTACTGTAAAATTGCTTTGGGGATTGTAATGCTACTGTAAAATTGTTTTGGGGATTGTAATGCTACTGTAAAATTGTTTTGGGGATTGTAATGCTACTGTAAAATTGCTTTGGGGATTGTAATACTACTGTAAAATTGTTTTGGGGATTGTAATGCTACTGTAAAATTGTTTTGGGGATTGTAATGCTACTGTAAAATTGTTTTGGGGATTGTAATGCTACTGTAAAATTGTTTTGGGGATTGTAATGCTATTGTAAAATTGTTTTGGGGATTGTAATGCTACTGTAAAATTGTTTTGGGGATTGTAATGCTATTGTAAAATTGTTTTGGGGATTGTAATGCTATTGTAAAATTGTTTTGGGGATTGTTATGCTACTGTAAAATTGTTTTGGGGATTGTAATGCTACTGTAAAATTGTTTTGGGGATTGTAATTTTGGGGATTGTAATGCTACTGTAAAATTGTTTTGGGGATTGTAATGCTACTGTAAAATTGTTTTGGGGATTGTAATGCTACTGTAAAATTGTTTTGGGGATTGTAATACTACTGTAACATTGTTTTGGGGATTGTAATGCTACTGTAAAATTGTTTTGGGGATTGTAATGCTACTGTAAAATTGTTTTGGGGATTGTAATGCTATTGTAAAATTGTGTTGGGGATTGTAATGCTATTGTAAAATTGTTTTGGGGATTGTGATGCTACTGTAAAATTGTTTTGGGGATTGTAATGCTACTGTAAAATTGTTTTGGGGATTGTAATGCTATTGTAAAATTGTTTTGGGGATTGGAATGCTACTGTAAAATTGTTTTGGGGATTGTAATGCTATTGTAAAATTGTTTTGGGGATTGTAATGCTATTGTAAAATTGTTTTGGGGATTGTTATGCTACTGTAAAATTGTTTTGGGGATTGTAATGCTACTGTAAAATTGTTTTGGGGATTGAAATGCTACTGTAAAATTTGTGTGTTTTATGATTTTAGTGTTTTATTGAATTACAGTGCGAACAGTACATTTAATAATTCAACTAAGATCAGGTAAAACAAAATTCTGTAGTAGCAATAGAATCAACAAAGCTGAAATTTAGAGTAGTTCCTTAAAAGTACATTTGAACTGTGCAGTATAAGTGAGGTAGTTATAGCACCGCTAAGGTGTGCTATAACCTAGTTATTGCACAGCCGAGAACAAAAGAAATGGCTCATGTCATGTGTTAACTCATGTTAAAACACAGCAAAAAATAAACTAAAAAACTAGAGGTAAAACACAATTTCAATAACCTCTATATGATATATCCTCGTCTGACAATAAGTCGGTCAGTCATTGGATAATGTTTGATTATTTTTTTCATGCTTGAAAAGTAAACATTTTTTTCTTTTTAATTATGTTCCTCATCTATTCTTGCTCACATGTGTAAAGTTCCATGGAAAAAAGATCGATAATAATAACACACTGACCTGTATTTGTTTACCATCCATTTTCCAAATGGCTGGTATGACGTCACATAAAGCCGGTCAAAGTTCAATAAAGCACATGATTTTGTCATAGGCCAACCAAACTTAAAAAGTAAACCAGATTAAGAAAGTACAGTATTTTAGCTTTTTCAGTGTAATTGATTTGTCTGAAAAATTTTAAAAGATGTTTTTTTTAAATAGTTTGAAATTGAAGTATTAAAAATTAATTATTTGATGCAAATATTAAACTTGCTTACCCACATAAAAAGTATTTAATCCAGTGAATTTGGTGTTTTTGCTTTTGTCAATACAATCTATTAGACCAACATATTTTGGTAAAACAATTAATGACTGATTTCAATTTATATATGTAATAATGACAGTTTTTTTTACCCAGACAATCTCATTTTTCTGTCTGGTTTAATTTAATTCTCTGTTCAATTTATGCTATAAATTTTGATTATTGCTGTTAAATTAATTCTTTTTCTATCTTCTCTGTGAATTTCATTTCATTACCCCAAGAAGTAAGGGGTATATTTGTTATTAAAGCAGCAGTGGAAATGCAAAATAATCTGCCATTTTGTGACTAATGGAGAGCACTTGCATGTATATTCCCGGTAAAAACGGCCATTTTCTAGAAAATGGTGGAATCTGAATGATCAATCATCATATTTTCAAAGTATTTTAAAATACAATTTGCTTGGCCTACATTCCAGAAACGGTCATGAACTGTGATGTCGATTATGTCAACAAACCGGAAAAATACAAATGTTTGGGAATACCATCGATGGAAACATATTTAACAAGCATAATGATCAGGAAAAAAAGACATTAGTAAAAAGGATCTTTTTTACTTGCATGGAATTTATTCAATTTAAACTTCTCTATTTTAATCTCATCTTGTAATTTTGACGTTGAAAAGTATTCCCTCTATGTTTATGTACGCTATGAATATACAGAATGACGTCATTGGTCTCGTGCTGCGCGAGAATTGTAAATCAAAACAAATGACCGACATTATTGCATGACCGAGCAGATGTCACGGTAGGATATGTGTGGAAGAGACAAGGCTAAAAATAAATTACATCTCATACATTCAGAGTACAAAAAAGCAGGATTAGAATAATGATTTAATGTTACCAACAATTAACAATAAATACAAAAACAAGAACAAAACAAAAAAAAAGGAAACAAAACAACAATTTTTTAATAGCTTCAAGTTTCCAATTATACCTTCATGCAAAGTGCCTTCATGCAATACCATGAGATAAGAAAAAAAAACCCAGCTTTACTTAATCTTAAAACCTTTCAATTTTTTTTTATAGACTTGCATATAATTCATCAATTATCTAAAAATACAGTAAATAAGTGGGAAATACAGGATTCATTATCTAAATCTATCAACATACATTACTATTTATCATACAAACATTTGATAAGCTTTAACATTATGTAATCCTACATTTCTTACCATCGAAAAAATAGAGGCCGTAATATAATATAAAATCCAGAGAGAGCCAAATAGCTGAACTGACTTTTTGTAACCGGTTACAGACTATTATAAAACATTAAAGCATTGGTAACATAATTAACTAAAAAACTCAAATGTCAGTGGATATGTTTTTGTAATTGGTTGCCATGGAAACCATTGGAAAATGTTTGAAGAGAAAAATCAAAATCAGACTTTTGCCAGTTATGTAATGTAAAATTAATTATGATTCCCAGTTTCTCACTGGGTAAAGTACTGACAGATGGCTTGTGTAATAAGGACACCCATACAATCAATAAAAATATAACAATAATATGGTAAAACAGACTTTAAAACAGTTGCAGCTGTAATCAGTTAACAAGAGGCTCTTATAAACCTGTAAAGTTTATGTAGCTTAAACTAATAAAGTAAAACAACAAAAAGTACCACAGAACAGTAACTGTTGTAAAATCTTAGAAAGTGAGGCAAAATTAAACTATGTTCTGTGGTGAGAGCCATCTTGGATTTCAGAACATAACTAAAATCACAAATTTTATGAAGGACCATGAAAACATCACATAATATTACTCAACTGTGTGAATGTTTTCCAAGAAGAAGTCATTTACATGTATTTCCCATAGGATCCTATGTTAAGCTATGTTCTGTTGTGGTGGCCATCTTGGAAATTAGAATGTCACCAAAACATAAAATTTTATAAAATATCATCATATCATCATCAATGTATAGCATTATGCAAGCCTGTGATGTGGTTTCAAATAATCAACTATAACTCTCATAGGATCCAATGTTGTACCGTATTGGTAGCCATCTTGGATTTCAGATCAGCACTAAGATCAAGAGTTTTGTAGAGGGCCATTTAAGGATCATTCTGATACCACATAACAATCAAATCGATTTAGTGGTTTCTGACAAGAAGATCTCTGAAGTGTCAGCCAATCAAACAAACACTATTGGCCCTAGTGGCCATCTTGAATTTGAATCACAACAAAAATCACAAATTCTGGTGAGGTTCAACAAATATTAAAATCCACCTGTGATGTAAATCTATTGTCAAAACTCTCCATTATTTTTAAGAAATGGAGAGTTATTGTTCACTTTGTACTTTAGATACTATACACAGACTTTTTTTTGTTACAAGATTAATAATTAATAAAATTAATAAAGTACAATGGGTTGATTTTAAGTTGGAGAATGTCCTCGCATCTCTCCATTCCTTAAAAACAATGGGCCTCGGCTCCATAATTTTTAAGGAATGGAGAGTTACTTGGACATTCTCCTATACTTCCTTTCAAGTTTGGTGTTATATGGTCCAATGTTTTCTGAGAAGAATATGTTAATGTACAACACAAATGCCAACGAAAAAGACAGACAATAGATAACATGGTCCTTCAGACCAGATGACCTAAAAACGAAAAACAAAAACCAAGAATGGACCATTTACAATCCAATGATCAATACAAATTTGGTTAAAATAGTTTAAACTTGTTTTATAAGGAGATTATTAAATATTTACCATGGCTTCAGCCTATAAGTTTTGATTTCTCATCTGCTTGTAATCTTGAGAAATCTTTAAACAATTCCATGGTTTCAACAAAGTATGTGTACTCCTCACCATAACATCTCATGTGAAATGGTTGTATCCATCTGTGATTTATGACTGAAATGAAAAAGTTAAGTTCTATACATTTACCCTTTAAGAACAGTTTGGCAAGTTCTATACATTTATCTTTTAAGAACAGTTTGGCACCTGTCTTTACTATCTACACAAATGTACACATGTGAAAAGAAGAGATACTTGATCAAGACAAGTATGTGTCTGTGCAATTTTGGTTTGAAATAGTAAAGTTATGTATGAATTTTTTTTTACTGTTTCTTCATAACAGTATATAATGAACATTTTAATATTACTGTCAACTTGATTTTGGGGGCCAATGTTGATTCTTACAGAAGTATAACATATGATTGACTAGTAGTTATTAACACAAATTGTCTCATAAAAAATTATCCAACTTTGTAGTGTTTAAACAGTTATCTCCCTTTAAGAAAAACCAAAATATTTGCCCTTTTCCCTGATCAATTTTATAAAAAAAACCACAGTAATCTATAATTATTTATAATTCTATTTTGAAGAACTTTGGTTTTAATATTATAAAATATTCTAGAAATTTATCATTTAGAAATGATTTTTTTTTCATATATTTTCTATCTTATTTTGTGTCAGTTTTACTCTCTCATTAAAAGTAAGATGATTACACTTTGTATTCTTTAAATGGTTATATGATCAGCTTTTTCTAGACAAAAATGAAGAAATTCTATCAAAAATAACCTGCACCTTAATAACAACATTTCAATATAATAGTCACTTTTAATGTGGATGAAACAGGAAAACAAACAAGCAAAAAACAATTGATGTTCCATAAGTTACTGACAAACGCTTTTTTGTTATCATATAAAAATGATATAGTAAGTTAAGTAATGGGAAAAAAACTTAAAATGTTTTCATATTTTCTCAATAACCACTCTAAATCCTTGAAACCATTTCTTTTATTAAGACATATTTAGTCTATAAAAACTAATATTCTGGTAAGGACTTTAAGTAGAATACAAGAGTGGTACTTGAGAACACAGAAAACATTCAGTTTGGAAATAGCTATAGACTTTTCTCAGTAAAAGGGACATAACCCAAAAGTTTTGTCTCTTTAATTCTAGTATGCTTTTTTTATAATATTAAAATTTACACAGTAATGTTAGATGAAGTGAAGAAAATTACATGTAGTACATGTACCATACATTGAAATGTACAAGTATAAGTAAGACGAGAAAGGTTAAACAATAATTACAATTTTACTTTGAAGTTAGCAGTCACAACCAATTCTAATTTAAATCAGATGGATGGTGGCAATACACTAACATTAGTACATACATGTAAAAAAAAAAAGATCCAACAAACATCTAATTTTGATTGGATTGTAGTCACAACCTAACTTTGGAGTAATATAAGGCCAAGAAGATGTGAACCACTTCTTTTTTGTTTGTACCAAATATTCTGAAATAAGAAATGATCTGTTTCTTAGCATAACCGATTTGTCTCAATTGATCAATACTTCACTTCTCACATCAGGAAGTGAAACCTTAAGCTATGCAGATAATTATTTTATTTTTGATTCAGTTTTTAGATTCATAAAAAGGTCTAAACGATTTCTAATCATTTAATGTACTAACCAAACACCATCCAGCATCCAAACACACATACTTTTTCCACATTTCTTTTTATTCGTTTACTATTTTCAGCTATATTATATGATAAAATTGTATTTTTCTTGTTTTCTTGTGCATTCTCAATATAATGTAATAATGATTGTATATATAGGAGAAGACTCCATAAGTTGGTAAAACTTGTGTCTGATCCTCTTTGTATCATTGATCAAATAAAATAATTATAAACTAAACTATAAGGCCAGAATGATGTAATGATGACATACTTTTAGTGGTCCCAATTTACTCAAAATGATATTCACTTACAGTACAGTAATCACAAAAACTTATACATGTACCCTGTATGTCTGATTAAAGTTGTGAGATTCTGGCCTGTAGCAAAGTACACTAGATACAACTTTAATAAATGTATTATGTATTATATGATAAAGTTTATCAGTTATTAGGGTGCAGTTCAATGGTTCTCTCCAGTGTCCTCTTTCAATAAAACTGAACGCCATGATGCAACTAAAATATTGTTGAATGCACCATTAAGCATGAATAACCCACCCTTATATCTCACCTTCCATATCTTTCTTAGAAGACAAAATATCTGAGTTTACATATAAATAAAACAAAGTTAATAACATTCAAATACTGAGATCAAGGTCATATGATATTTACCTGGCTGACATGTACATTCTGCCAAAGTATTTACTCCAGGGTCCATGTAGGTATGGACCATGATATTTTACTTGGATGTCATGGCAACATCACAAACACTTTACGTTATTGTTAACAAACCAAGACCTACATCTTACATGACTTTCATAAGGGAGGTGAATGACCTTGACCATCAAGTGTCAAACACACTTTTTTCACTACCATCAACATCATATATACCCAAAATGTTTGTCATGATTCATCAACCATGTTTGTCAAGATCAGGATAGCATCAACATGGAAGAAAATTCTATCATTACCGTTATTTTCAGTAAACATTTCCCACAAATCATTTCACACAATACCCCATTCCCATCTTCTGTCACTAGGACTCCGAGACCAACATAACATAGATATTGGTTACTGATGGATGATATATTGATAGAGAACTTGCTAAGCTAAACAAAATGTAGCACTGGGATGGTCCTGATGATGATTGTTTTTACTGGCACAAGAAAAGGGGGGATGGTGTAATCTATTTACTGGCAAGAGTGCAAATTTTGACAAATAATAACACAACATGAATTCTTCATTAAATGAAGTTACACAGATGTAGATTAGGCCACAACACTTTTCTCTTGTTTATAAGTTAATTTGGCACAGGCTAATTGTTTTGAATGTAAACCTAGTTTTGGCACTTTGTTGTGTGTAACTATTGAAGGATAGGAAGTGTGAAGAAGCTGATTAGATGTACAAACATATAAACAGTTTGGCATCTGATTTACATCTCTAGTTATTGAATAATGATCAACACTGATGTACTCACCTTGTACTGGAAGTAGAGTAGATTTCAGGTTTTATTTATACTAAAACAGAACTAGAGGCTCTCATGAGACTGAAATCTCTCACCTGGTTTACAATTTGATTTCCAAGCTTTCTAGAAAATGGGGGTGTCACACATAATTTAGAATTTAAGTCAATCGAAGACCATTTCAGCTTAAGTTTCGGAGCAGAAGATTTTAATATGATTTTTTTTTCTTCAAAATATGCATAATCGGTACGAATAGTCTAAAAGAAAGAAAATTCACAGAAAAACATGGAATATAAGTTGAACTACTCATTGCCATGTAGATCAGTTAAAATTTGAGCTCATTTCAACTTGTAATTCAGCAGCAACAGAAAATTAAAGAAATTTCTATTTTTAGTAGCAGCCACATCTTGAATGGAGGGCAGAGTTGTCGCACACAATTTTGAAAGAGGACCACATAAGGACCATCCCAGACAAATTTGCTTTAATGTGGTCGAGTGGTTCCAGAGAATATTTAAATGTGAAAGTTTACGATGCACCTTGGCCAGGTGAGCTAAACAAATCTTTAAAACAATTTCTTTTCAAACAACATTCATACAGATATTTTTTCAAAGTTAAGTAAATTGAAAGTAGAAGACAAAAGAGAAGGAAAGAAATAACATTTTTTCTGCCACATTTGTGTCGTATTAGAGTGTGGTATACATTGGGTATAATGTGTATGAAAGAACACGAAATAAAATTGAATTTCATGATGAACAAAAAATAAATTTGATCTGGGCTGTTTGAACAACACATGATGAGTAAATGGACTTCAAACACCAAATAACATGTTATATAAAAAGATCAAACACAATGCACGAAATTAACCTTTACCACAAACCATATAAAATAAAAATATGTATGTAGCTATCTGTATCCCAAAATCTTTATGCTGTAAAATATCCCTATCCAACAGACCACATTTCCTTAGTTTAACTTAAGCAATTATATATTTCCTTTGAATGTTAAAAGCAGATTAAATTCTTCTATATTCATCCTATATTACTTAGTTACTATATATCAATTGTAGTGAGTGTATTTTCACACATTTACAGTTTTCTGGTAGTTATTGTTCATTCATTTGATTGGTAGGGAGATGTCACATGTTTTTGTTGTTTCTGTTCTAATATTTATACAACATGCTGATTATTGGCACACTGACAAAATTGAAATAATCGGGCAATGTGATGGATGTAGATTTGTACCATGTATTAACTTATAGTTATAATTAATGGAACAACACAGAGATTACAGGGTATTTACTAAAAGAAAACCAGAGGCTCTCAGGAGCTTGTATTTATAATTCACCTGATAAATGGACAACTTTTTAAGTATAGGAGAATCCTGCAAAATTTGTTTCTAATGGTTTGATGGTTTCAAAATGAAATTCTTTTTTTAAAACAATGTTGGGAAGTGACAGAAATCTTGGATTTCACATCAGATTGTGTATGTTTAAGTTTAGATGTGTGGAAAGTTTTCAGAAGAAGCTGTTTATATGCAGTTCATAAGGTTCTATGTTAATAGTGATGGCTACAATCTTCAGATTGACATCAGAAAAAATAAAATTAATCTGAATGTGTAAAATGGTTTCTAAAAAAAAAGCTATTTTAATGTATATTCCATATTGATGCCATCTTGGTCTTCAGATTGACTCCAAAATCAAAAGTTTGGTAGAATACTTTGTGAAATTGGTTTGGTTGAAATGTGTAAAATGATTTCTGGATTGGTTTAGGCTTATGGTATTTAACACCACTTTCAACAATATTTCAGTTACATTTGTATATTGGTGGAGGAAACCCATGGATAATTAAACAACAGATCATAGTTTGACTTCCAGTTACAGATAACAGAATTTAACAGTAATTCATACAATGTCACTTACTGACCTTGCTTCTTCATCTTTGGTAGCCAAGGGTTACAATCCACCCTTTCTCTAAAAAGCAGAAGAGGAGGAACAGATACTAACCCTGGGCTAGCATATAATGCTACTTGATCCTTTTTACCCCAACATACCAGTATGTTTTCAATCTTCATGAAATGGTAAAGAGTTCTAGTGTATGTAGCCATATGAACCTGACATCTTCCTTTCTAGAAACAAAGATGGACATAAATGAACACATCATCAAAACAATTGATGCAAGTGCTTTTAAAATTGTGTATCAAAAGGGAGATAACTCTAACTTAAAAAAATATGTAGAAACATAAACAGTCATATTTCTGTAAAAAGCAGACTTAAATGTGATATCAATTTTATTAATTTTACTTTGGACTTAAAACATACTAAAACGGCATAATCAACAATATAAATTTTGTATTTTATTTGAAAATAACCTTTAATACCTTATTCAAAGCTGCATTGACCTGCAAGAGATACAAAACAATATAATATATCGTCTGACGCTGAAGTTTGCAACAAGGCATTTTGGTTAAATTTGAAAAAAAACCTATTTTTCATGTCCAAGAACTTGTGAAGAAAATCTTCCTCAGAGGCAAGGACATACAAGTCCTTGTCCGAGGGGAACAACAGAGGTTAATTGCCAATTGCTGATTCGGTGGTGAATGAATATTGATATATAATGCCTAGTGAGTAGTGCATGTAAAGCAACATCATTGAACATGGACGTCAACAGTGGCAACACAGTCAACATGGTTCCGTGGTCGAACACATTCTGTGGAACATGGAACACGAGATAAATTTCAACTCAGACAGTTCATTTGTTAGAATAAAGAGTGGAGAAAAACAGGCTAAAAACCGCCGATAATATTATCGCAAATCTACCATTGGCACTGGATTCGACGGATGTGAAGTATCTGCATCATCTGGACACCAGTCATGAAAACCAGTTGATGAATAAAGGAAAGATGCATTTCGATTGGACTATACATCGTCGGTAATCCACGGTTGATCACGCTTCGACACTCTCCACTGAACTACCGTCGGTTACCGATGATGACGTGAATTGATTATCATAGAATCGCAGTTAGTACAGTGACTCAGTTACACCTTTTCAGCGCTTCATGTTTTTTCTCTCTTGATTTTTTGTAGGTTTGGTTGTTTTTCATTGTTTCACGTTTTCACCTTATCCTTCCGGAGAACTTTACTGTATGATTCAGTCATGAAATATAGTCCTTTGAAGCCTTGGGTCTATCCATATTACCGTGAAGGATTTTTATTTACAAGCGTTACTAACGAAACCGGAAGTTGTATTGCCTGCAGTTTACGTTATTCCACGTGATCAATAAACGAAAATACCGGAGTTTTCGCTGGAATGGAAATGGCTAGAAAACACAGTATTATAATGAACATACATGTATGTGGACAACAGTCACTAAAACATATATAAAACTGGGAATGACAAAATGTCATAAAGCTTCTCTATACACACAACATATGTTTGCAGAATGTGCGGTAAAACCTGGCTTTTCTGTGTAGTAAAACATTATAGTGTATCATTGTTTATCTTTTTGCCCCCTTTCTTTTGGTCATTACATTGTCTATCATATTTGTTTATGTACAGCTGCTTCTGATTAGTCCTTTAGTATCTTAAAAGTTTTCTTGAAAGAGACAGAAATGACAACATAATTGATAGAGTAGTTCATATTATGTAATCTCTCATCATAGTGTTGTGTAATAATAGTCTCGTTCACACAGCTATACTTAAAGATGTACTATTCATATGCCATTCTTAGAAAACATAATTCCTATTCAGACTGAAATAGAGAAGAAATGAAGGAATATTATCCACAAGGGTATTGTTTCTGAACGACTGTTAAACTAAGTTAATGTACATAAATCATAGTTGCCATAGGGTTTTTTGATTATCTGATTATCAGATTAACAGACAATTTCAGTACGTGATTACACATAAAATGACATTTATTGATTTATTAGTTACGTTCAGCCTAAAATCTTTTTACAACTGCATGTAATTAGAATATGTACATAAATTTTGTTTTTATAAGATTACCAAAAATGACAGAAGAAGCAATTTTTTTTATTATCCCATCGATTTTTGAGTAATCATATATGACTATGGGTATAGACAACCACCTTTCATTAGAGAATCATACTCTCTTAGCCTCAGAATAACCCTGCATATTATATATTGTCCACGTTATTTTGGTCGTCACTTTAGCAATAGTAGTAGTAAGCGGTATATTTGAGTAATGAGTTTCTTCTGTGATCCCATTAATGGACATTACTAAAAAAAATTTAAAGGGGGGTTCAGATTATGGTGTTTAACGCCACTTTCAACAATATTTCAGTCATATTGGTGTGCTCAGTTTTATTGGCGGAGGAATCCGGAGTACCCGGAGAAAATCACCGATCTAACGAAAGGTACTGACAAACTTTATCACAGAATGTTGTATCGAATACATATCGACGTGAACGGGATTCGAACTCACAACTTTAGTAGTGATAGGTACTGATTGCATATATAGTTGTAAATCCAACTACCATATTATCACGATCACGACGGCCCCTTTCCCAAAAAGCAATATAGCTCATAACGTTGTTGTAGTAGGCATATTATAATGTTCGTCGTTATAATTGTACAATAACTTATTTTTGGGACAATTTATGGTCCTTATTTCGTCTCGTGTCTAGGTGTTAACTTTGTACCAACGCTAAGTTCGAAGATCAACCAGTGTAAAGCAATTTGAAAAAATCGTTTTATCTTGTAGCACCTATGCAACACTTAACTATTATAAGAATTCTCTCAATTAACATCATGTATACTACATTGGGAAATCAGTCATTTTCGAAAAGTACTTGTGTATTTGTATTCTAATAACCATTCATTATTTACTGATTTTCCATATCCCAATTTTTTGTAGACAGGTTGCCGAATAGCCTTTGTCCTCCATGACCCGATTAGTACTTCATAAGGGAACGACCATTTAACTTGAAAGGGGGGGGGGGGGGGGGGTATGTTTTTTTTTCTAAAAAAATATTCTGATTCCCAATGGTTGCTGAAAAAAATATTCTGATTTTGGTGGAGGAAAAACAAAATAATCTGATTCAGAGTGTTTGTCACAAAATCTAATGTTAAATTCTGGAAAAAAAATTCGCGCTTTGCGCGACAAAATAAAATAAATATTCTAACTCTCCGAAAAAAAAATTCTGAACGAAACAAAAAACCATAACCCCCCCCTCCCCCTCCCCCTTCAAGGTTAAATGGTCGGTCCCTAATGATAAACATTACGAAATATCCATTTCTCAAATCGCAAATATTTTCCATTTTTTTGGAGATTTTTTCCTCTATCACCGACAAGATTTTTACCGGACTTTTCCTCATTCATGATTTATCACCCAGTTTGTGATAAGAGTAGGAAGACGGGGGCTAATACTGTTACCTACGATTTTCGCATATAAACTATGTTCAATTCCTCTTTACTCTCGTTTGTTTTGTAGTTTTTTGTTTATCTCTGTTATTTATATTTTTACGTATACTGGTGTACAACACGAATTCCATTGTTTGTCCTTTTGTTCGTATTCTTTTGGTCATTATATTGTCTTCCCTTCATCAATTTACGGCTATTGATTACCTCTGGTATCTTTAAACTTTTCTTGATTATATAAGAAACAGGAATATATAAAACCTGGGTTTACTTAAGTTTTTTGTGTGGTCTATGTTCCTCGTCGTTTTATCTTTCTGTGTTTGTTTGTTTGTTTTTTGTTTCTCTTCGTTCTGTCTCTTGCGCCCAATGTTGCCAGTGTCTCTGGATTGTCAATTCTTGAGTGCCCTTTCGGTTTTCTCTAACGTTTATTGGGCACTTAGATAGATTGTCAAAGAACTTTGCCTTCTGTGACTCGATTGGTACCTAATTCTGATCGTTTGGTTTTTTAATTTTGATGTTTGCCTTAGTGATGTTGTTTTTTCCTGTGTTATGTACATATAATAAATATGATATATTATTTTGTTCATGAGAATATGTTTGTTGTTGATAATATTACACCATCAGTGCAAATAGGTTAAGTTGTGTACAAGGTTTCATTACTTGACCTTGAGTTTTGATATTTTCTAGATATTTCTGCATATTGTTCATGTAAACATATTTACATCTGAAAATTCTAGATGCTTTGTAAAAATAATATATAAGGGTCAGCAAATTTAAGAGCAGTCAGTCTGAAATGTATGCTTTATATAAAAGCTGAATTTTATAGCATTGTTTTTATATATATTTAGGCACGTGACTTGAACATTTAACTATTAACAATTTCAACAGACAATATTTAGAAACTTTGTGGATTAGAATTAAAGGATATTTTAATTCAACAGTAATTCAATTTCATAGGAAAGGATCAATCTATTTTACCGGAATGGAAAATAACATTTATTCAAAGGACATTTAATTGTGAGCAATGCAGGCCAGTTCTAAACTTTATATTAATTATTATATTAAAGAATAGAGACTTAATTGATTATTGGTTGCATCTTTCTGTTGCTAGAATATTCTAGAAAAAACACTACGTAACACCTGTCCAAATTGTGTCTGTATATATGTTTTTGTTACCTGTTCTGTGTTCCTTTCCAGAATTATTGTCGTTGTTTTCTCATTGTATTTTAAATTCTAAAGTTAACCAGAGGGTGTAGTATATTCCAATAGGAGCAAGCTGTGCACGAACACTTGCCGATTTGCTTCGCATTACTATTATTTATTCACGACTTCTCAATATTTAATTTCATGTTAAAATATGCATGTGTATGATTTGATTGGTTACTTGGGATCTACTTATCAAGAGGGTTAATTACCCCTCCATATTTATACTTGAGTCCTAAGATATAAGGCAGACACGATATTTCAATCCGCACCCACAACATAAAATGTCAATTACCGCTAATATACTCAATTTAACTCGTAATTACAGTTTATACGTGTGCTTCGTGTCTTAGTTGAATATAGATAAAAATATTGATAATAAAGGACCGTCGCGCTTCATGATTTGTATTGTGATGATTTTGATTTTCCAATAGTATATTTTCCTATTTTAGTATGTTCCATTTGTCGTAAACACTTCTCGGTCCTTTCATCATTAACGACTTATTATCGGGTTTGTAACTAGATTAACACGACGGGTGTCACTAGTGAAACAGGAACTGCTTACCCTTCCGGAGCACATGAGTTCACCCCTCGCGTTTTTAATGGGGTTCGTGTTACTCGATCTTTAGCTTTATATGTATGTTTTGTAGATCGTTGTTTGTCCTTTTGTGGTTTTTCGTTTGGCCATTGTGTTGTCTGTTCTTCTTCGATATACGGATTCTGATTGCCCCTGTGGTATATTCAAACTCTTCTATAATAGAACTGTATCTTCTGATCAGGAATACTCTAACAGAGGTGATATTTATTTGAAACATTATTCAAGCAAGACTCCGAAAAACGAAAACTTAAGTAATCACTTTAGAATTACTTTAGAAAAATCCTAGAAACAAATGCAGAAAAACCGAAACCTCTAACACACATATACATGACCTCTAACACACATATACATGACCGGTCACTTTCCTGACTAATACCTCTAACACACGTATACATGACCTCTAACACACATATACATGACCGGTCACTTTCCTGACTGATACCTCTAACACACATATACATGACCGGTCACTTTCCTGAAACCTCTAACACACATATACATGACCGGTCACTTTCCTGCCTTGGTACAAGCAATACAAAGTGGCGGGGATAATCTAGTTGTATGAGCCCACGTTTGTGTTGCAACTTATGTGCAAAGATGTTTCCAATATAAAGGTACCTCAAATAAACTGACTTTGGGAATTAGAATGTTACTACAACAGATAAGACAAGACGGACAGAGAAGACGACTTATTGAAACGAATGACCTGGCCTCACTCCCAATGTCTTGAGGAGGTTTTTACATTGTATGGCTGTAGAAATATAGTTCCTCCTCCTGGCATACATGTACAAAAATAACATCCAAGGCTCCTGTGGGAGTTCCCGTTGACTGATATTTGATTACAGTTGTGTTCGTATCCGTGTTTCGTTTCTGGCTCACCCCTATAATAGACGTTCGTTTCTGATGTCTTAATTTTAGGACAGGCGTATGTACCTGTTTGTGTCAATTGTTTATGCACAAAATATATTGAAGAACAAAAAAAAAATAGTCTGAAGCATTCAGCTGTTTGAAAATATATATTATTTTTAACTTTGTTTAATGAAGATATACCGAATTTTTAACATGAGTAACATGCCTGATGCCATTAGGCATTATACAAAATGTGTATGTTTCATTAGCAAAAAATCATTATTTACAATACAACTGTTATTTCAACGACAATTTAGTCATATTGTTGCAATATATTTGTGTAGACATGCCTATCAAGTGTCCCAAGCTTGAATGGTGCATCAAATATTAACGTAATTATTCCAAGCTGAAAAATAAAAACAAAGTATATTAAATGCACAGCAATGTAATTCATCATACTATTTCACTTGCAACTCAGATTGCATGAATATTCATTTATGCCTTCCGCATTACAGTGGTTTTAAAACTATATATAGAATGGTCAACTGATTGTCGATATTATTATTTTTAATAAAGAACCAATGAATTTGTCGATAATAAACAACTCAAAACGAATTTACGCTCGTTGGAACAATACACAAACCACCTATAGAAGCTTTAAACATATTCTAAGCCATCAACGATGGAAACCCTGACTGTTCAACCTTGATCTCTGCTGATAGTAACTAACATTATACACTTATTGACTGGGTATGAGGGTAATAGCACTTTTATTGTCCCCAAGGTACCAACTATTTTCCGAGGCAACGCCGAGGGAAATAGTTGGTACAGAGGGGACAATTAAAGTGCTATTATCCGAATATCAAATCTATAAGTGTTTTATTATACTGAACAACTGTGCAATTCAAAATTCTAAATTAGGTCCTTTTCTGATGGATTTCTAGTCTTCTTTATTAATGCTTTTTAAAACTAATACATTTTCATGTGTGCATTTGAAGAAGAAATTAATTTAACCCCCCCAAAAAAACAACCCATGTGATTAAAGTGCTGGTGAATAGTCATTTGTGCTATTCACCGGTGAATACTACTTTTCAGACAAATTGAATGAAACTATGAGAATAGTATTTTTATTGCAATAAAATTTATATAGAAAAAAGTATGAGAAGTATAATAATACTCATTATTCAATTTTATCACGAATGTTTTTTACGTTATGTTGACCCGTCTAACGAATCATGGTTTATTAGATATATTTATTTCTAAAATTTACAGTTCTTAAATAATGTAATTATTATTAAAACGAATGTTTTCCTCCCCAGGCATAGGTGAACATAGCCCATTGTGGATATCCTGTTTATGCCCTTTGAATTATTTGGCCTGCCAATCTTTTGACTTTGATCGTACATCATGAAGGGTTTCCCAGAAGCGAGTAGCAAGTCTATGTATGCAAGTCCCAGTTAATAGAAACATAAATATATAATTTAGTGAGAACGGTGCGTTACTGGAATAACCTTCATCAGGTTCGTATAAAATTGTAATACTGTAAAACATTTTAATTTCATCATTGTTTATCAATATGCTATGGAACCAGGTGATTGGCCAATTCCACAGAATTTGTGAATGAATGTGTCGGGAATTCTTATCATGTACAAGTTGTCAGTCACGAGTATACCAACCACATCTACATGCCAGAGTATCGACATTCGCCTACTATTAATTTCTCAAGCAAGGCAAAGTCTCTCTTTTTGTGCATTATTGCATTAATATGAGGGGGCATGGCAGGAAAAGGAAAGATGTTAATGACTTCTTTTGACAAGAATTCAGTAACGAATAATGTAGTACATAAACAAGATTTCGGTTAAAATGCCTTACAGAGAAGAATACAATTATATAATATATCTAACTAAAATGAGGTTTGATAGGATAATTTGTTAGCTATACATTAACATCTAACGACATCCCGAATATCGTCACGTTAGATGTCATATTTATACAGATTAACATCTAACGACAGACCAATCTGAGTAGTGCCTACCAATTCGAAAACGCATAGATTTCGCACGGTCAAGGAACACATCATTTTCATCACCTGAGTTGACACCTGTAATTTAATGGGGTTAGTGAATTGTCGTTCAAGCTTTGTTTTCTGTGTATGATTTTACAGATCTATGGTTTGTCTTTCCATCGGCTTGTTTCTTTTGGTCATTGTATTGTCTGTCTTTCTTGGACTTACAGCTTCTTTTCTGATTGTATCTTCAAACTTTTCTGTCACTTCTATGTGGGTAGTTGTTAGAATTTTTGGCGAAGGAAAAAGAACTACTCGGAGAAATCAACGACTTTCAATAGAAACACTGACAAACTATATGACATAACAACCATTGTTTTAATCGAGTATGCTTTGACATGGGTGGAAATATAATTCTCTGACATTAGTGGCGATACAAGTATGCATCATGAATTGCATAGAAAGATGTACATTGTACATTCAATCGTACCATACAATCGATGACAGAGGAATTCACACAGTAATAGAGTAAGTATTAGGAATAGCTACCTGATGTCATCGTCGTCTATGTTTTAAATTACCGTTGTCATGTTTACAATCCATAAAACTTTCCACGTGTCTCTGTAAGATAAGATCGGTCAATGTTAGTAAATTTATCTTTAATATATTATTTGGTAAATTTAATAATACGAATCCTGAATATCGTTTTTACAATATATACATTGGGTGTTTGACACGGCTACATGGTACAAAGATATATGGATCAGTTACGAATTTAATCATTTCAACATGCGCCAACACCATCATAATAACTACTAGCTTGCTACTGACAAAAACAGACAATCAAAGTCTGGTTCAGATCAGTCATAATCAGTTCAAATAGATATTAGATTTTAAAGCCATTATAATCCAAAATGATCACTCGAAAATAAACGTTAGAGAAAACCAAAGCGGCAATCAAGAATGGACAATCCAGAGACATGAAAAAACTGATCATACAAAACTGATTGCAGTCTACTTTGTTACCACAAGATCTGGCTTATACAGGTTTAATATTACTTAGTATGAAAAAAGTTCTATGGAGCATTTAATTGGTCTCTACCTACAAATGGTCAAATGAATCCCTCATTTATTTATTTCAGTTTAGTTTGAAATTGTAATAAGAAATTTGATTTCCATGTATTCATCTATAAGTGTAAAACAGTGTAAATGAATCGGATAAAATAATAACTCGCTATATGTTTAAAAATGCTTTTCAAGATACATTTGTTTTTCATTTTAAGGTAATGTTTTGAAGGTGTACTATTCTACACCAGAGTCGTACCAAATACAATTGTCAGCAATAATAGGAACACTACTTCTAATATTGTTTTTATCATACTTCAGTGTTAACTTTTATAAGTATCGGACAATTAGTACGATAGGTGGGAAAATTGAAAATAAGTTTGCATGTTATAAATCAACGAATCCAAAACTTGGTATGTTTGATTTAATCATGTTTTATTAATGACATTTTGTTTTGAAAGACCACCACGACTTGACAAGAATACATGTACAAGGACAATGAATGGAAAGAAATATAACACATGCAATAAATACATAAAATAATACAACTTACTTGTACCAGACTGGCAATATCATAAATTAGAGACTGTTCGAGTTTTGATTTACAGATGTTTTCGTAGCTCTGCAGAAAAGAACGTTTGCCACTTCCCCAGTCTGTAGAAAAACTTATTTGTCCGGTACTGTCATCAAGTAGTGAAATCAACAAACACATAAAGAAGAAACTCTTCATTATTATTATATCTGAAAATAAAATATATCTATATTACCATAGGCTGTTTGTACTTATACATTGTTCTCATATTAATTTTATTGAGTTTTGACATGTATTATGCTATGTTGTAAATTGTAGGGAGAGGGCGTTTATAATGTTGTTATAACTTGTGCCCAATCTCATTGCTTATATTAGAGCAGTAAAATATGTTTAATTCATAGGCTGTTATCTCAGTTCTATATGAATATTAAGCAAATAGTACACTTAAACTGCTCTACGTTACATTTTACTTAACACAGGCTGTGATCTAATCGAGCATTTATCATCAAAGGTCCCCGTAAATCGAAGAAGAACAGACAATACAATGACCAAAGAAAAAAAAACCAAAACGACAAATAATGATCTACAAAACATTACACAGAAAACAAATTCGAGCAACACGAACCCCACTAAAACCGGGGGAGAATTCAGTTGCTCCGGAAGTGTAAGCAGTTTCTTCTGCGCATGTGGTACCCGTTGTGTTATTCTTGTTAAATGAGGAGAGGACCGGATTATGCTTACGACAAACGAAACATATCCGTGGTCATTTGTGACACAGATATTCCGTAACGGTTAACCAGGTCACTATGGCGATTTTCTTTTTATAAATGTTTAAATCATTTTGTAAATCTTTGATATGAATTTAAGCTTGTATACTTGTTTTCAGTCAATTAAAGATGATATCATAAGATCAACAAAAACCCGGAAGTGTAATTATTTCCAGCTTCATTAATGACACCAGTCCTGTTACTGTTAAACAACACAAAATATGGAAATGTGTTGGATATCAGTATGCGTAAATGAAAAATGAATACAAATAACTTAATAAAACAAGAACAAAACAAATGGAAGTAAAGTTTTTGATCAAATTTCTCTAATTAATCTAAAAAGGTTTGCCATCATTCTTACTATTTAAGTTTTTACTGGGAGTTCGTTCTGATGAGTTTTTGGTTATTAAAGGTGAGTAAATTAAACAGACACCAACAGTACTCTGAGTATTAGTTTCTAAATTTGGTAGGTCAACTCTGCCAAAATGAGGACAATTTCGTCTAGATTGTTACACATATTCATAAGAATTTCTGTCTCGGTTTTAATGAACACTATACCGTGCACTGAATATTTATGAATTTGATTAGCCAGATCAATATCACTTTACAATTATAAAAGTGATAGATATATTACTGAAATCTCATTTAGGTTAGAAATCTGTTGAAAATAAAGTACATATCTAGAATATTTAAGTGAATTAATCTCTTACTGAGATATTATGTGTTGCAAATATTATCAGAAATAGATATAATTAAGATTTAGTTTCTAAACACTATTTTGTAATATTTCCATTCAACAACGAAGATCTGTATATGAGCTATACTTAAACGTATGATTAACTTACTACTATGGTAAAGATAATTAGTCATTTAGTTTTCTGTTTAGTCTTGTATCGACCCTTGTGTGTGTCCTTTTTCTTTTGTTCATTGTATTGTTTGTGTTTCTTAGATTTACGACTTCTGATTACCCCTTTGTTGTCTTCAAACTTTCTTAGTAAAACATCTATATCAGTTAAGCTACTAATAATAACGATAGCTTGAAATAGACAGTAAGAGGAGCTTGAAGATATCAAAGAGGTAATCAGAATATGTATATCAAAGAAGAACAGACAACACAATGGCCACAAGATATCAAAGGAGTAATCAGAATATGTATATCAAAGAAGAACAGACAACACAATGGCCACAAGATATCAAAGGGGTAATCAGAATATGTATATTAAAGAAGAACAGACAACACAATGGCCACAAGATATCAAAGGAGTAATCAGAATATGTATATCAAAGAAGAACAGACAACACAATGGCCACAAGATATCAAAGGGGTAATCAGAATATGTATATTAAAGAAGAACAGACAACACAATGGCCACAAGATATCAAAGGGGTAATCAGAATATGTATATCAAAGAAGAACAGACAACACAATGGCCACAAGATATCAAAGGGGTAATCAGAATATGTATATTAAAGAAGAACAGACAACACAATGGCCACAAGATATCAAAGGGGTAATCAGAATATGTATATTAAAGAAGAACAGACAACACAATGCCCACAAGATATCAAAGGGGTAATCAGAATATGTATATCAAAGAAGAACAGACAACACAATGGCCACAAGATATCAAAGGAGTAATCAGAATATGTATATCAAAGAAGAACAGACAACACAATGGCCACAAGATATCAAAGGGGTAATCAGAATATGTATATTAAAGAAGAACAGACAACACAATGGCCACAAGATATCAAAGGAGTAATCAGAATATGTATATCAAAGAAGAACAGACAACACAATGGCCACAAGATATCAAAGGAGTAATCAGAATATGTATATTAAAGAAGAACAGACAACACAATGGCCACAAGATATCAAAGGGGTAATCAGAATCCGTATATCGAAGAAGAACAGACAACACAATGGTCAAAAGAAAAAGTACAAAAGGACAAACAACGATCTACAAAACATACACATAAAACTTAAGGTCGAGTAACATGAACCTCACTAAGAACCGGAGGTGAACTCAGGTGTTCCGGAAAGGTATGCAGTTCCTGTTGCACTAGAGGCAAATATCTTTGAGGATTTGATTTTAGACAATGTTTTATTCTACCATTTACAACTAAAATGTCATATCGTTATATAGTTTAAAATTTACCTAACGTCCCAATCAGATGAACTATATATTAAACCACTGTCTAAATAAATCAAATACAATCTTTTTGCACATAAATCATTACATTTACATTTGTGTTTAAAACAATAGCACAGAGCTTTTGTTTCCTTACAGGTTTTACTTGATAGAGGATTGTTGCTAACAAGGATGCTAGCAAGTGAAGGGGCCCCTGTGGTTAAGCTAAAGTCATCACTGTGAAAGTTTTACGGTCGCCGTCAAGACTTGTCTAAACGTTACAGAATATCTGTGTCACAATTCCGTTCTTTTTTACTCCTGTCATTACATACGATAACCCTAACCCTAATCCTGTTTTATCATCCGCGACATGAGTAACACGACGAGTCCAATTAATAAAGTATGAATCAGACCAGAAAAAGTCGTCATAGTCTTCTATCTACTTCCAATGCTAACACAAATAAATGTTGCATTTTCCGACAATATACATACATTGCATATTGAATACAATCATGATGCATGTGGAAATAATATATGCGAGTTCCTACCAGAAGACATTATTAAAATATCTTTTATGGTTGAAAAAAGAACAAGGAATGATGCATTTTCAAAATCAATCTAATTGAAAGTTGATGTTTGTTGTATTGTTTTTGGTGATAAACAAACATCTAACGACAACCCGTATATGGTCTTCTCAGGGTAATATTTTCAACCGACCAACCAACGACGAGATTGCCAAATCTAGAGGTATTGAAAATCGAGCACGCAGTGAGAGCTGATGTCCGATTCGTCAGTATGTTTAACTGTCTTGAATATGATTGGAAAATGAAAGATGAATGACATGTTACTTGATATATCCTTATATGGGATGTTGTTAGATGTTTAGTCCATCGTCAAAGCAAACATATAATTTTAATTAGATTCATTCTGTATAGTATCGTGGACTCGTGATATATGCTAGTAACCTCCCATTCAGTCATTAATTATTTACATAAATAGTAAAAAATAAAATGACTATAATTTGTTTAATGAAAATAAAACAAAAACAATTTAGATTTTATGAATTGTAAATCGGAAGTTTTTGAGGTGGATGGTTAGTCTATCCCGACGAAATTATCTTTGAATTTGATTTATTATTATATAATAGTTGTGTACTTTATCTCCTATTCAGAATAATATATGTGCTAGATTTATTCTCTGTGCAAGCTTGTAAATGACGAAAATTGACAAAATATAGAAATATAACACATAAAATACGACCTACTAAATAATTCCAGATTACATCGTCCTTTTTTTGGCCTTTGTATTGCCTTCATTCTACGAATTACGGCTTCTCAATAACCCGTTGGTATCTTCAACTTTTCTTTTTAATTTGAAAACGTTATTTTTAATTTGAAAACGTTATTTATCATGTCAGAATGAGATTATTCATAGATTACTCTAACCAAATAATGTATTTGAACAAATTCGATATGGTGACGAATTTCAGAAAATGGTTTTCAGATTTTACCGACATTGACATACATAACAAAAAAGGTGGTTGCATACTTTGCTAATCATGTGAAATATGAAAGGTTAAGTTGTTTAGAAAATGATCAAGTTGAATCAATGTGGTTCAAAATTTGTCCTGCTAATGAACAGCCCTTTTTACTTTGTTTTATATATAGACCTCCAAATAGTTCAGTTGTCTGGTATGATAAATTTGAAAATGAAGTTTCTAATACATTAATTGAAAATCACAGTATCATGATATTAGATGATCTGAATATTGATATTTTGAGACCATTTACCATCGAAGAATTGTAATAATAATAAGTGGGCAAATTTTCTGACATCATATGGTCTTCATCAAATGGTAACTGATCCAACTCGTGTTACTTCTACTAGTGTTACATTAAATTGATCACATATATACAACATTTCCAGATTATGTTAATGATGTACAAGTATCATGCTATGCCCCGGGGCCCGGGTGATCATTATCCAGTAAGTTGTACATTAAATAAATTCCTATCAAAGGAAGATAGGATAAGTCGAAAAGAAATCAGACACACTGAAATCCAATACAGAAATTTTAAAAAGTTTAATGAAAATGATTTTTATGCAAATTTGATTTCTTAACCATTTGATGTCATTTTTGAAATTAACGACCCAAATAAAGCTCTTGGTTTATGGTATAATGTGATAATGATTGTACTAAATAAACATGTTCCCTTTATCAAAAAACGTGTTAAAAGAATTCATCAACCAGAATGGTATAATGAAGATATACGAGAAGCTAGAATAAATCGAGATCATTTTAAAAAGGCAAACGACAATGAGAATTACAAATTGTTCAGGAATAAGACATCATCCAATATACGATCTGCAAAAAAGAGAATTTTTTCGGAATGCCATTGAATCTGATCGTAGCTGTAAGGAATTATGGAAACATCTGAAAGATATTAATGTTTTTTTTTCTAAAAAAATATTCTGATTCCCAATGTTGCTGAAAAAAATATTCTGATTTTGGTGGAGGAAAAAAAAAATAATCTGATTCAGAGTTTTTGTCATATAATCTAATGTTAAATTCTGGAAAAAAGAAATATTCTAACTCTCGTGTTGTCCGAAAAAAAAATTCTGAACGAAACAAAAAACCATAACCCCCCCTCCCTTCAAGTTAAATGGTCGGTCCCTAAGATTTTTGAAAAAATAATTCATAAACAATTGTATACATATTTTACTAGATATGAGCTTCTTCTTAGACAACAGTCAGGTTTCAGGTCAGGCCACTCGTAATACCACTTGTAATACAGCACTTCCAAAATTAATTGACAGTTGTCTGAATGAAATGGATAAAGGAAACTTTACTTCTGCTTTATTTTTAGATTTTAGGAAAGCTTTTTAATATTGTGACTGTATCAATGTGATAATCATTCCATTAAATGGTTTAATTCTTATTTATCAGGAAGATGTCAAAAAGTTAAGATTGGCAGTGAAGAATTAGATTTTAAACCAATTCATTCAGGTGTTCCACAAGGTTCCATACTTGGTCCCTTACTTTTTATAACATTTATAAATGATTTACCGTTTGTTCTCCAAAATGTTTATGCTTATTTATATGTTGATGACACAACACTCCATGAGTCATCGTCTTCTGTTTCTGTTTTAAATGTAGAACTGAACACAGATCTTCATAATGTAGTTGAATGGTGTCATGAGAATAATATGGTATTAAACACAGAAAGAAAAAAAACCTTATGTTGATTGACTCAAATCGAAGGCATCTATGATGTAAGAATTAAAGTTGATGAAGATAACTTTATTAGCTCTGTTGAAACAGAAAAAAACTACTAGGTATATACAGCGATAAAACACTTTCATGGGAAGTTCAAATTGATAAACTCTGTACTATTATTGTCAGCAGACTTTCTCTAATGAGTCGTCTTACAGTTTATTTACCTTCAAATTGTCTTAAACTTTATTATAATAGTCATATAGTATCTGTTATGGATTACTGTTGCACAGTTTGGGGAAATGCATCCTGTACTCATATTGACAAATTATACAAACTGCAAAAACGTGCTGCTAGAATTATCCTAAATGCAACCCCACTGAAACACCATCTGCTGTCATGTTCAAAAAGTTAGAATGGTTAACTATTTATAACAGAATAAATTATTTTAGAGCCGTTATGATGTATATGAACGGTTTAGCACCTGAATATCATCTCACTGAATTCTCTACGAAATGTTCATCTGTCAATAATTACACACTTCAACTAGTTTAGATAATTTACATGTTCAAAAACCAAATAAAAATTTTGGAAAACGAACTTTTCAGTACTCTGGAATTATATTGTGGAACTCACTCCCTTTAACTTTAAAAGAATGCAAGAATCTAGAATTGTTTAAAAGACATTGCTCCATCTATCTTTTGAATAAGCAAGAAACTGAATTACTGTAATACAATTATGTTTGCATTACTGTGTATACATGTATTACTTTATGTATTTATGCTTACATTACTGTGTATACATGTATTACTTTATGTATTTATGTTTACATTGCTGTGTATACATGTATTACTTTATGTATTTATGCTTACATTACTATGTATACATGTATTACTTTATGTATTTATGTTTACATTACTGTGTATACATGTATTACTTTATGTATTTATGTTTACATTACTGTGTATACATGTATTACTTTATGTATTTATGTTTACATTACTGTGTATACATGTATTACTTTATGTATTTATGTTTACATTACTGTGTATACATGTATTACTTTATGTATTTATGTTTACATTGCTGTGTATACATGTATTACTTTATGTATTTATGTTTACATTGCTGTGTATACATGTATTACTTTATGTATTTATGTTTACATTACTGTGTATACATGTATTACTTTATGTATTTATGTTTACATTACTGTGTATACATGTATTACTTTATGTATTTATGTTTACATTACTGTGTATACATGTATTACTTTATGTATTTATGTTTACATTACTGTGTATACATGTATTACTTTATGTATTTATGTTTACATTGCTGTGTATACATGTATTACTTTATGTATAATTGTAATCATTATTTGTTTCCTCTATTAAGCTTTGTATATTTTATTTTATTTTTTATTAACTAATTTTGTATTGAAGGCCACAGGGGAGATTAACTTGTTTGTTAACTGTGTTACCTTCTTACAATAAAGAAATATTATTATTATTATTATTATTATTATTATTATTATTATTATAACGAGTCAGTAATTTAAACTGGGAAACTAGTTTTTTACATAAAGTCAGCAGCGAAAGTACATTATATATAAACAGTCGGAGAGCAGACTCGATAATGGCGTCATTTCAATTAATTTGTCACGTACATTTTTTACCGGAATCGGACACGTTTTAGAATACATCGACCAAGTGTTGAAAATTCACTCGTTTTAATCGTTGCGAGCGTCAAATATAACAGAAGAAGCGAGAAAAACATAGCACATTGTTTCTTTCATATAAATTTGAGGCCCCGTGCTTGAACTTCTTGTAACAAAGGAGTAATGCAGAAATTAAAACGACACGGAAATGGCGGAAGTTGTTTCAAAAAACACGAAAAATTAAAAATTAAAATATTTGCCGAAAGGGTGATGGAAAATCATATATATAGTTCCATAGATTTCTATATTAGTATTTCAAAGAAACATTTTCTGTAATTAAACATACAATAGAACTTTTTTCTGTCAGATGGATCGTGTCACATTTTGGTTGGATTCAAGGGAGATAACTAGAATCATCACATACTCCGTAATTTTTATCATTCTATTTATAGAACGAGTGTAAGTAAATGCGTTTTCTCAATAAAACAAATATTATTTTGTATTAAAAATGTTGAAATTAGTCAGAATAATTGTTTATTATATCTACAGCTATTAAATTGATCAAAATAATTTAACAGATGAGTCCAAATTTGAGATTTTATGGAACCACAACAGTATTAAGTAAGGAGCAATTATATTACTGTAAAAGTAATCCTGGTAAGCTGACTTTTCGGTCGAAATACATGTAAAGTTGTTCCATGAAGGTATAACAAAACAAGAATCAACTGTAATGGTCTACTAAATTTATCGAATGAACTTGAGAAAAAAAAAACAGTCATATTTTCATATGCAATGGTAAATCTTGGAATATTAAAAATTATTTTCAACTGTTTTTTAACATATAAGGCTATTCAAACACGTCCACCGGTTTTATTGGTGGATTCACCATACAAATTATGTATAGCGCCCCCTAGCAACCCACCATGAGCATGTTGATGTCAATGTACTTGATACAAGTGATACTTTTTTCAATGTAAATGACCTTATAAAAGACAAATGAAAGAAAATGATGATAATGAAAAAAATATAAAATTTTATCACATGCATAGTACCGGTACATCCTCGTAATGACTCTTGAGCAGAACTCGTGTTATATTTTATAGATGTTTCTTTATAAAAAGGGGCGAGGGGTGTAATGTTTTTAACCTTTTGTTTTTAAACAAAAGCAGATCATACTGTACTAAGATCCATTATTTGATAACTTTTTACAAAATAAAATTCACAAAAACTTCAACTAAATTTATTTATTAAAAATAATAAAACATGTGAATAATAGGAGAAAACCGGATGGGGCTCTAATTTAAAATTCTAACTGAATATGCTGATGCCATTACCATAGAAAATTTGCATACACAAATGTATCAGAATTTAAAACTAACTTTATTCTTTCTAGAAGATCCTTTCCCTTAAATTAAATGGTCTTTCTTTGACTGTATATACTTTTGTCACAAAAGCAACATTCTAGTTGGGGTTTGAAATTTCTATATTTCTTGTAGTGATCAATAGAGAAAAAATTGATTAGATGTACATGCTTCATTGTTATTCTGATCTAGCTTAAACTGAAAGCATGACTGGAATAAGTCAACATTAACTGATGTCGAATGGTCACCATTTTTTTCACACATGTTCATGTGTTGCAAAAAGCATACATGTTTTTTACTACAGTCACTATTTTCTGCATTAACTGCAGTATGGAGTGTAAATTCACATGGGTCAAATGACAAATTACCATAGCTGTCAAAGTTTGCTGTTGTAAAATTTAAATCATTTGTTTCAAATGCACAGCTTGTATCTATGGCTGTATCATATTTTCTCAATTTTCTTTTGCTTGATGTTTCTTCTGCATCGTGGGACATTTCGAGTGATTTTCTAAATCGTGCCTCACACATTCTACAAATACAGTCATCATCTTTGAATGCATATGCATTTTTGACAAAAGTATAAAACAGTGGTTGATCTCGCCTCTGTGAGAGGTGCCAGTAGCCCTTATTCACCTCTTCTCGTTTACAGTTTATGCAAGGGCCTGGTGTAAAAGGATGGCTTGATTACTATTTTCCTTAGCAATCTAAGACATAAACTATACGAGTTTTGATTCTGGCCTTATGATTAAAGATTTACAATTATCTAAAAATAGGTAAAAACACAACATAGGAATGAAATAGATCATAAGCATAGCCCAATCAATCAAGTGCTGGAGGGGTTATTTATTAACAAGAATAATCTAAATTTAGCTACAACATATCTATTCCTGTGACTAAAATTTTTCTCTCGACGTTTTTTGTGGGAAATTGGATTGTTCGCCTAACAATGAAAAATGATTATTTCTAAATAAAATACAGAAAAAAAGATATACTCTTACTCAGCGATATATTTCGTTTTTACGAAAAATTTAATTTTGTATATGACTGACTTGACAAAAAAAACAAAAAAGGAACAAAGTCAGTTCAGAAAGACTTGGATAGAATATACAGTTACAGAACAGATGAAAACGAGCTCATGCTACACGTGTAGCAAAGTCATGTAGAGATCAAATTAAATAGGTTTTACGCGAAAATCGTACTAGGAAACATATATGCATTCTTTGTCTTGGTTATAACTTGTAAATAAATACTAGAGAAAACTGAAGGGCCAATCACGAATGAACAATCTAGAGACGTAGACAACATTGGGCACACAAGAGAGAACACGAAGAACAATAAGATATATAAAAAAAACCCACAACACACACAACATAGAAAGCTAAAAATATGAACAACACGGACCCACCAATTCCGGGGTGAACGCAGGAGCTCGCGGAGGGTAAGCCGCTCCTGTTTCATATAAAACACCAACCATGTAATATGTCTTGTTACAATGGAATCTGTACTATTTCGTCAAATTGGTTATGCTGTAAGTTGGTCGAAAACTTTGCAGTTATTAAAAAATATTAAAAATTAAATCTAACACTTTTTCCATTTTTGGAAAAATCTCATTATTTCGTGAAGTTTCTTTGTCCTGAACTATATAAATAATTAACTATGTTAAAGATCAAATATATGTTGAAGCAAAATAACCATAATGTTGCTCAATTAGAAATCAGGAAGATAAAATGTAATAATGTTTAGGTGCTGAGTATAAAAGAAAACCATAAATTGAAATTTTGTACACAACTAAATGATCAATGTAGATATCTGAGTATGACACATGGTTATAATTATTTTATTTTGCTATCAATTAACCAGATGACAATGCCATCATTCAAACAAAATAGGTTTACGTCAGGACACAGATGTAAATGACCAGACAACACACATCAGTTTGGTTTAATACAACAAAATCTGTAAACAAAATGTCCATTAATTAAAGTAACCCGTTGACAAATCTTTAACAAAATTAGACCATGTGAGTAAGCGTTTCCCTTCAACAGTTACGGAGCAGGAAAACTAAATTTTCTATCAAAGTACCTAAGTTGCCTCTCACTTCTTGTGTGTTATAGATGATTCATATTGTTACTATAGATGCTACATACACTATCTTAAGCCCGGTATACACGATGCAAGTTTTGCATCCAAGTCTCCATTCAAGTTTCTTGAATTCAAGTTTTTTGATCGTGTATACCATACAAGAAACTTGAATCAAAAAACTTGAACGGACTTGGATGGAATAGAAATGCATCCTATTTTTTTTCAACTTGGATGGAACTTGGATGGAGATTGGCCAATCAGAAGACAGAATCCTTATCAGCATCAATTTGTGAATGTAAATAATAACAACTACACGTGTTGTGCAAAGATGGCGGGTAAAGAGGAAACTCCAACATGCAGGAAAAAGACAGTTACATGGACTAATGAAATGATTGAAGATCTAATAGACTTCATAGAAATACATCCCATCGTCGCCTTCGAAGCCATTCACGAGCCCATATTGACCTCTTTTTGGAGCTTAATCTCCTTCGCAGTACAATTGTACATAATAATGCAATACAAAGGGAAGCACCCTCCTCTCCTCCCAGAAATGCCATTTTGTTTGTTGTATCTCCCGCCAAAACTTGTGTGTATTCATCAAAATTTCTTGCATCGTGTACACACAAACTTGAATTCAAGTTTTCTTGATCCAAGTTTTCTTGAATGGAGACATGGATGCAAAACTTGTATCGTGTATACCGGGCTTTAGGTACTGTGGTTTCCACATAGCATGTTCGATTCTTCAAACCATTTTATCTAATTACTTTTTAGAATAAGAAGTTTTATGTCAACATTCAGACTTGTATATAACGAGGTTTATCACGACAAGTTCTGTTTCATCATTGCACATGATACATGGCATATACTGTCTACAATTTCAAAGCAGTCAGTCTTCTCAAGGCTTGTTGTGGGAGTTTAGTTATCTGTTTGTTTTCTATTAACATCCAGCCGATAAATAATACATTTGTGTTTTTTATCTCACATATGCAGGTATACCAGTAAGGTTGTATATATATATAGTAAAATAATCTAATAAACATGGTCACCAGTTGCTCGACATAACAACAAAATAACAAATGAAAAGAAATAACAACAATATCATTCTTTTACAGATATTATTCGAATAATGGACGAAAAGCAAACGAATTAACTGTTGAAATAAATGTATAATAAAAACTAAGGTTCTCCTCCCTCGGGCATATGTGATCTTAATCGATTTTGGCAATAATGTGTAAACTCTTTGGTTTTATTGCTCCCAAAACTTTAAATTAGTTGGCTTTCCAATTTTTCGATTTTGAGAGCACCTGATGAAGATCATTCTAGAAACGTCTCGTGTGCACTAAATTAGATATCTAGACACACCTGACCAGTGCTCGATAATTTGATATCTAGACACACCTGAACAGTGCTCGATAATTTGGTATGGTTTTCCTGGAAAATGTATGGTGTTTTTTTCTATTTTTTATTTATAAACATTTTGTCAGGTTTTAGTAGATCGTATTTTGAGTTATATAAACAGAAGAGAGAATCCGAAATCGTGGTGACGTCATTATGGGACGTGCATGTTCTACATGACATAAAATCGCCAAATCGGACTGACACTATACCAGTGCTCGATAATGAAAATAAACCAACTTCGTTTTAAATGAAATTAGTCTAATGATTTTTTTTACCAAAAGTATTCATTTTTCTGATATTTACAGCAAAAAATGCTTGAATAAATATACGATTAAGATGACCGTACCAGGAGTGTGCAAACCGGAAAAATGAGATGAAGCCGAAGCTTTTTTACACAGTCAAAATGGTGTCTCAAGAGGACTCGGAGGGAAATGCTCTGTTACAAATAAATGGATGAACATGTTAGTGCTAATTCACTATCTACTGGTAAACGAATAATTTGTCTTCAAACAGAATTAATTTTCAGGGCAAATAAAAGTAACTTACGATTTAAATAGTACTTTAGGCACAGGGTGACGTAAAAACTTTGGTTTTCCTTTTCATAAATATCGTCTGCTGTGAAGCACAAATGTGCATTCGCATTCACTAGGCCACTCGAAAATTGCACAGAAGGCGAGATGTATTAATAAAACTCACAAAAGCTCGGTAATAGAAGTTTTTATTTTGAAAAAATTTAATGCAAACAACCAGTTATCGAGCACTGATCATGTGAGTCTACACTTTTATTATAGCCGTTGTCAAAAATATGCTGGTAGATGGATACAAACACTTCGATAACTGTATAAAACAGGAGAATACATCTTGAACACAGGGAAAAGTTTAATTAATTCTACACCACACACAAATACATCCTTCATAAATTTAATACGAAATGATGTAGATGAAAGAGAACATGAAATAAAAATTTCCCTGGACAATGGAAATTACCAAAATTCTACCACATCTCGGATTAATACAAAAATTCTACTAGAACTCAGGTAAATAAAAACATTCCACTGAACTCGGGTAATTACCAAAATTCTACCAGATCTCAAGTAATTACAAAAAGTATACCAATTCTCAGGTTATTACCAAAAATTCCACCGAACTCAGGTAATTACCTAAATTCTACAAGATCTCAGGTAATTACCAAAATTCTACGAAAACTGTGGTAATTAACAAAGAGTTCCACCGGAAATCAGATAATTAGCAAAAAGTAGTGACCTATAATTTGCAGGTTTGACAAGTTTAGCTATCTAGTAGATGATTATCTACAAGCATTTATTGACCCATGCTGATGCTCTCTCAATGTTGTATTTATGTCCTCTGTCGGTTTAGTTGGTGGTATTTGTAAAGCGACAACTAACCTATTGCGTCAATGCAATATGTTATATCGTTCATACTGCTGAAAGAACAGTTTGGAGATACTAATGGAATAATCAGAAGCCATAAATCCAAGTACAGATAATACAATTAACGACCACTAGAAAAAGGACCAAAAAAAAATAAATAAAATAAAAACATATTAAACTAACGTTACATGGAGTGAACTTATGTGCTTCGGAAGGATAAGCAATTTCTGCTCCATTGAGAGTAACTGTCATGTTACTCTTGTTTAGAAACCGTTGACAAGTCATGAAAGATGAAAGAAGGATACTAGTTGTTAAGGTTATCTCTACAGAACACACAGAATAGTTAATGTTTCTTTTGACATTTTGTGGTAGAGTGTGGTGTTAGTACATTCGTTATCTGTATTATTATTATTTTTTTAATTGAATAATTTAAATTTTATCTTATCTCGAAATTATCTTTCTCAGTTTTAATTTTCATGCATAAAATATATAAAGAAAAATAGCTAAATTCTACGAAATGTTCATTTTATATGTACTGTGTGGTATATATATGTGACAACTTGAAAAAATGGACTGATCAATTTTATGTACATTATTACTTTTAATTCTATTTTAAAAGATTTATTTTTAATATATATTTTTTAAGTATTAAAATGGAAGTATCGAATGATACCCAGAATAAAAATACAGCTATATTTCTGTGTGAAAATGTATAAATGTTTTATCAAGTAAAAAATAGGGAAATTATTGTAATTTTAAAGTATTAATAAACACTAAGAAATAAAGTTATTCCTTATTTCAATCAGATATTAGAATTGAATTAATGTTATTTAAAGGTAAATAAATGATCAACACTTACTCTTGTTCATGATTTACTGTCCAGTCTGGCTGTTCGCTCTGATTCTGACTGATCTCTAAATACAAATGTGCTCACCTACGTATAAGGGATCAATCTGACAGGACGTCACTACTAAAATAATTATGTTTCGTTAGCGTGCCACAACCACTCGTCAGATTCAATTATGGTCTCAGCTGCGGAAAAAAGTTTTTACATAATTTAAAGAACTTATTAAATTATAACTAAACTAAATATGAAGAATATTTGATGCTAAGACGACCAACACTGATAATTCTTACAGTCACTTAGCTTTTTGATGTCTCGAGAAATTATAGTAAAATAATGAAGCTGTTAATTATTCATAAGATAATGAAGCATTTGCATGGCTAGATTTTCAATTAGATGTAAATGTTAATCTCATTTTTATTTTTTAATGTTTTAGTACTGCAATAAGAATTTGATAGTTTATAAGTAAAACAAAAATGCTTAATGTAGGCGTTTTAAGCCCTGATGATGCCTAGACTGTGTCTCGTGTTATCACCTGAAAGTTAAAATGGTTCTCATCATGCAATAAGGGGTGGTCTCACAAGAACAAAAAACGGAAACGATCTTCCTAAAACTTTCAATACAACAAAATAAATGGAAAAATAAGTAATTTATTTGACTGAAAGGAAATGAAAGAATGATTTAAAAGATAAATTATTCTGTTTATATCTGTACGTATGTCGTTTCTAATCTTGTCTATTGGTAATGAAGTTAATATACAACACCGATGTCAATATAGATATGATTCTTTCTTAATTTACATAAAAGACATGATAATTCAATTAATATCCTGTTTCCGTCATGGGTTTCCGTGTCTCAACAGATATACTCTCAGTCTGGCATAAATTGAATTTCTGATTCCTATTTTTCCAAACACGAAATGTGAATGGAAATTTCAAGACGGTCGGGATTCGCTGAGCAGAATTAGCTTTTCCGTTGAAACACATGTAATAAGTTATGCAATTGCAAGTTTGTCAATTGCTTACACAGAGTTATCTGCCGTTACAATCCCTCATTAACTTCTCTCAAATGTCCCGAATACTTCAAATTTTCGGACTCAAATAATATCATAATACAAACAAAAAAAAAGGATTCCGACAATGGGGTAGTTGAGAATTAAAAAAAATTAATCACGCCCTGCTCTATAATAATCCGTGAATACAAAATAAGCATTAGTGAAAACAATATAAGCATTAGTGAAATCTGAAGTAATATTTGTAAACGTAGATATCTAGTTTAGTACGCACGAGGCGTTTCTAGAATAATAATACTTTGAAATTTGAGCATAGGAGACTACAATATTGAGTAATTAGCTTGAATGAATTTAGTTTTAGTTCACACTAATCTTGTTAACATTGTGACGTTGACAGAGGTATACAAATATAAGGTCCGATAACTCTGCTTAATGAAAAAGGTAGATATCTAATTTATTGTTCACGACGCGCTTCTGGAATAACCTTCATTAAATCAAAAGATAGAAAAACCTAACAATTTAAATTCGGTATCATGAGGGTATAACATGATCATCTATTCCGAGGGAGATGCATATTCGTGTAAATAATGATCAAGAAGTGCCAAGCTGTTCTCGCCTCTAATAAGACAGTCGTCATTTACTCATATATTCAAAATGTTATTGACATCACTATACGCAAGCAAAAACAAATATCATAATTAAGACATGGACCCTCCTACATACAACCGGGGGTAAAGACGAACCTAACATCGTTTTTATGCGGAAATCATAACACGAAACACGAAACTAAGAACGTAAAGACATATAATAGGGCCAAAAGTTGGAAACCACTATATGCAAGCAAACACAAATAAGATATACACCCTCCTACATACAACTGGGGATAAAGACGCAGCGAACATCCATCGTTTTTATCCGAAAATCGTAACGGAAAGCATAACACGGAAGTAAGAATGTAAAAACACATAATAGACCAAAATGAACAACACGAAGTTCATTATTCAAAACCGGCGTCGAACACAAGACGCAGACAATATTGGTCACAAGAAACAGAACAAAGACGAACAACAAAACCAGAGTACATAAAACAAAAAGTTAAGCAACATGGACCCCACAAAAAACCAGGGGGTATCGGGTACTCGTGAAGGGTATGTACAGTGAAGTCCTGTAATATTCAAATATAAATACATTCTATATCTAACGAACCAATTGTATGTATGTTTATTTGTTTGATGGTGTTTAACGTCGGTTTCAACAATATTTCAGTTATATGGTGGCGGTCAGTTTTATTAGTGGAGGAAACCGGAGGACCCGAGGAAAACCACCGACCTGTCGCAAGTCACGGATAAACATATCACGTAATGTTGTACACCTAGCCCTGTTCGAGATTCGAACTCACAACATCAGTGGTGATAGGCACTGACTGCATAGGTAGTTGTAAATCCAACTATCATACGATCACGGCCACGACGACCCATCTAACCATTTGTAGCATAATGCAAGATTGTTCTGTACTGCACACTAACTTTTCTACTGAAATACTACTTTACAATAAAGTAAAAGACTTTCTAAATCAGTATAGTATTCATTGAGGAATCTTAATTACTAAAATAACTAACACTATTTATATAGCATGCCACTAATAGAGGCCAGGATGAAGTACTGGTACTTAAGTTTTTTTCACTAACAAATGTATAGTTTTCAATAAAGATTATCATTGGAAAAAAAGGAAAGCGAAAGAGTGATGATCAATAATATGATCAACCTCAACAAAACGACCCGATCCACCCATGACTCATGTCAAGCTCAATATCAACCTCAACAAAACGATCCACCCATGACTCATGTCAAGCTCAATATCAACCTCAACAAAACGATCCACCCATGACTCATGTCAAGCTCAATATCAACCTCAACAAAACGATCCACCCATGACTCATGTCAAGCTCAATATCAACCTCAACAAAACGATCCACCCATGACTCATGTCAAGCTCAATATCAACCTCAACAAAACGATCCACCCATGACTCATGTCAAGCTTAATACCAACCTCAACAAAACGATCCACCCATGACTCATGTCAAGCTCAATATCAACCTCAAAAAAACGATCCACCCATGACTCATGTCAAGCTCAATATCAACCTCAAAAAAACGTTCCACCCATGACTCATGTCAAGCTCAATATCAACCTCAACAAAACGATCCACCCATGACTCATGTCAAGCTCAATACCAACCTCAACAAAAGGATCCACCCATGACTCATGTCAAGCTTAATACCAACCTAAGCAAAACGATCCACCTATGACTCATGTCAAGCTCAATATCAATCTCAACAAAACGTTCCACCCATGACTCATGTCAAGCTCAATATCAACCTCAACAAAACGATCCACCCATGACTCATGTCAAACTCAATATCAACCTCAAAAAAACATTCCACCCATGACTCATGTCAAGCTCAATATCAACCTCAACAAAACGATCCACCCATAACTCATGTCAAGCTTAATACCAACCTCAACAAAACGATCCACCCATGACTCATGTCAAGCTCAATATCAACCTCAACAAAACGTTCCACCCATGACTCATATCAAGCTCAATATCAACCTCAACAAAACGTTCCACCCATGACACATGTCAAGCTCAATATCAACCTCAACAAAACGATCCACCCATGATTCATGTCGAGCTCAATATCAACCTCAACAAAACCATCCACCTATGACTCATGTCAAGCTCAATATCAATCTCAACAAAACGATCCACCCATGACTCATGTCAAGCTCAATATCAACCTCAACAAAACGATCCACCCATGACTCATGTCAAGCTCAATACCAACCTCAACAAAACGATCCACCCATGACTCATGTCAAGTTCAATACCAACCTCAACTAAACGATCCACCCATGACTCATGTCAAGCTTAATACCAACCTCAACAAAACGATCCACCCATGACTCATGTCAAGCTCAATATCAACCTCAACAAAACGATCCACCCATGACTCATGTCAAGCTCAATATCAACCTCAACAAAACGATCCACCCATGACTCATGTCAAGTTCAATACCAACCTCAACTAAACGATCCACCCATGACTCATGTCAAGTTCAATACCAACCTCAACAAAACGATCCACCCATGACTCATGTCAAGTTCAATACCAACCTCAACAAAACGATCCACCCATGACTCATGTCAAGCTCAATATCAACCTCAACAAAACGATCCACCCATGACTCATGTCAAGTTCAATACCAACCTCAACTAAACGATCCACCCATGACTCATGTCAAATTCAATACCAACCTCAACAAAACGATCCACCCATGACTCATGTCAAGTTCAATACCAACCTCAACAAAGCGATCCACCCATGACTCATTTCAAGCTCAATACCAACCTCAACAAAACGATCCACCCATGACTCATTTCAAGCTCAATACGAGAGATAAACGACACGGAGGCGGATATATAACTAAGCAATCCATTTCTTTGGACAGGGATAAAGATATCGGGAGTTAAATCGAGTACTGAGTTTCCAATGATTTCCTATTAGTATATAGATTTCAGGCAACCAAAGAAATATATCATCGAAAGAAAGTTAAGGTAAACAATTCTACCAATATCAGAAAAACGAATAGTAATACAATATGGAATGAAATATAAATATATCTATTCAATTACAATCAGTAGAAAACAAACCTGCACCAATATAAAATACTCTCTTAAGATTCGTTACAACTCAACACACCACATGACTAATGATGACAACACTATCATGTGGGTGACGATAACGAGGTCAATAGATGCTGGTAGTTACATGAATACTAACTAAGAAGGTAAAACGTGGTTATTGTAAATGACTCGTCTAAAAATTGAAGTAGATTTAATATTAGATAGTCATAAAAATAAGTAATTAATGGCCTTCGTGACATAGCAGACGTAATGAAACTCGTAAAATATTTACAGGTAAATTAATGCACATTACAGTGAAAAATATATCGTAGTAATTTAATTGCAAGCAGTCGATCCATTAAATGATCTATATATTAGGAAAGAAAAACTGGTCCCAAAGTTTGTACTATTCTGGGCAAAATAAAATTTTTCTGAACTTCACAAAAATGGGTACTTAATATAGTAGCATACTCTGTTATATGCTTTACCTACAAGACTTGTACCGGGCTTGACTATATGTGCAACATGGCAGGTGTCTTATAAGAAATAGGAACAACATATCCGTCGCGAGCACCTAAGTGTACCCCTTGTTTTATTGGTGGAGTTCGTGTTGACCCTCTTTTTAGTTTTATGTATTGTGGTTTTTGGCTTGTTTGTCTTCGTCCTGTGTCACGTGTGCACTATTTTGTCGATGTTTCTGATTTGTTTGTCTTCGTCCTGTGTCACGTGTGCCCTATTTTGTCGATGTCTCTGATTTGTTTGTCTTCGTCCTGTGTCACGTGTGCCCTATTTTGTCGATGTCTCTGATTTGTTTGTCTTCGTCCTGTGTCACGTGTGCCCTATTTTGTCGATGTCTCTGATTTGTTTGTCTTCGTCCTGTGTCACGTGTGCCCTATTTTGTCGATGTCTCTGATTTGTTTGTCTTCGTCCTGTGTCACGTGTGCCCTATTTTGTCGATGTCTCTGATTTGTTTGTCTTCGTCCTGTGTCACGTGTGCCCTATTTTGTCGATGTCTCTGATTTGTTTGTCTTCGTCCTGTGTCATGTGTGCCCTATTTTGTCGATGTCTCTGATTTGTTTGTCTTCGTCCTGTGTCACGTGTGCCCTATTTTGTCGATGTCTCTGACTTGTTTGTCTTCGTCCTGTGTCACGTGTGCCCTATTTTGTCGATGTCTCTGACTTGTTCATTCTTGATTGCCCCTTCGGTTTTCTCTAACATTAATTAAAAACAGAAGATAGGTCAGTTGTTTCTATAATATTTTTTCTGTGTTGTGTTTTTAATTAAGTTTGCCTTTGTCCTGTACCTTGATTGCCTTTTCGGTTTACTTTGAGGTTTTTCTACATCCATTGTGTATAGATATGTGGTTGTGGTGAATTCTATCAGTACGACATTACGGTTATGAATAACCATTTTTTTCTTTGAACACGGAAATCCCTGTTTTTCGTGATTAGATAACTTACATTGCAATTTACTTGTTTAGAACAGAGTTTGCCTGTACCAAAATGTAGCTGAATTCATATTTGAGTATCATGAGTATGATTTCAAATATACTATGAATTTTATTGTTTTTCAGTAGACGTGTACAATGAATGACATTCGATCATCTCTTCAATGTGTTAAAACAAATTATGATCACATAAATCATATAATTAAATGGTATTAAATAAATCATGTCGAAACATAATTCTGACAATTTAAATAAATGTTTACAAGCAATTAACACACCAAAAATTATATTTAACCAAAATATCATCGCAAACTCTAATTTCAAAATGTTAGTAAAATTGTAATAATTGTAATAACACATTAAATTTAATATCGACGTGTTTATTAACTAATATTATTATAATGTAACAACTGACACCACTCCTCATTTAAAGAACGGTAGCTCTCCGGAAAATTATGATACTTTAAAATCGTATGGAACTTAATATCGTGAACATCTACGAGCGTTAAAATGTAAGATATCTGACAACAAAAAATAATATAAAAACTACTATTGTCTAACATGCTAATGTAGATCAAGTTTTCTCTACTACTAATATTTACAGGGAGCCCTCTGATTATCTTTTGTCTGTATTTATAATCTCGTGTGTGATGTCAGGCACAATGATGACAGTATTTGTTAGATTGCTTCACCTGTCTTTTGTGTTCTTATTGATAGCCCCGCATCTGGAATATTACATTATATATATACACCCAATAACATTATATATATACACCTAATAACATTATATATATACACATAATAATATTATATATATACACCTAATAACATTATATATATACACCTAATAGCATTATATATATACACTTAATAACATTATATATATACACCTAATAACATTATATATATACACCTAATAACATAATATATATACACCTAATAACAATATATATATACACCTAATAACATTATATATATATATACACCTAATAACATTATATATATACACCTAATAACATTATATGTATACACCATATAACATTTTATATATATACACCCAATAACATTATATATATATATACCCAATAACATTATATATATACACCCAATAACATTATATATATACACCCAATAACATTATATGTATACAAACCCAATAACATTATATATATACACCCAATAACATTATATATATACACCTAATAACATTATATATATACACCTAATAACATCATATATATACACCTAATAACATTATATATATACACCTAATAACATTATATATATACACCTAATAACATTATATATATACACCTAATAACATTATATATATACACCCAATAACATTATATATATACACCTAATAACATTATATATATACACCTAATAACATTATATATATACACCCAATAACATTATATATATACACCCAATAACATTATAAATATATACCTAATAACATTATAATGAATGAATGAATGAATGAATCTTTATTTCCTCCAAAGGTATGAAGATTTACAAAGCAAAATCAAATATCAAAACAAAGCAACATATTTACATAACATACATGAAGTTGTACATGAACGAGATCAGCAGGTTTATGGCTAATAGTCAAAGTTAAATTTGTTTTCAATCAATACTGGGTGGATTTTTTTATACAACGGATACATACATTTTGCTATGTAAAACATCATAATCGACCATAAATCTGGCGAAAGTTCTTGTATGATATCTTGATCGACGGAGCCAAGCATTACTAGAAGAATGTCACTCTCTTCAAGGTTGAAAATGTCAACTGATGTTTGAACTGGAAGTACATCAACAATTGTGTAGTGTAGTTTGTTTCTTTCTGTCAGTAACGCATGACATGACATAATTAAGTGCAATAAAATATCGCTCGAATTGACGCAACATAATGGACAGGTTGCCTTCTTTATAGCCATAGAGCCCAGTTTGACCAACACGAGTAGTTCACGTTTGATATTTGGGTATACAAGTGTTAGACGTATAAGTCTATGTTCGGTAAGAGTGCTGTGAATTTTTGAATATCTCAAAAGTTCAGGTCTATTTTCAATATTTTCAAGCCATCTATTTTCCTCAGAGATTGAAATTGACTGACGAACAATTTTTGACCATAAATCTTTTTTAGGTATAAATGTTTCATGAACAAAAGTCTCTAGAAAGGAGAACATATCATATTTCACAAGGGTTTTGATCAGGTCATAAGTAATAGTATTTCCGATTTCATCTTCCTCTAGAATAATTTGGCTGATCAGAATATGAAACAGTTTCTTATGTGTCGTAGACGAATTACTTCTACATAAACGCCCAAAAAATAATAGTTTAAATTTGTCGGTAACGGATTCAATAGACCAAAGTCCCAAATTACTAATTGTGGAATCAATAGGAGAAGTTTTGTCCATACACTGAATAAAACGAGCAGCATATCTTTGAGTTCGTTCTAACAAGTCTATTTCGGTATTTGAAAGTCCACCCCAAATTTCGCAGGCATATAGTCCTGTAGGAAGAATCGTACGTTTCCAAATCATGGCGTTCGTAACAGGCGTCATACACTTGGGGTTGACCCCAATGTTGTAAAGAGAGTGTAGATTTTTCTTTAACTTTTTCGACGCACTTTTTGTTCTTTCAGTAGTTTTGACAGATCGAGTTATCAATGTCCCAGCGTATACATGTTCGTTTTTATTCTCAATGAACGTTTCTCCAAGCCGAACGGAGATTTCAGAATCATTTTGTTTATGTCCGTCAAACAACATTAAACAGCTTTTCGTTCCATTATACGTCAGACGCCAGCGACAGGCATAGTTTTGAACACAATCAAGTAGTCTTTGAAGTCCATGTGCAGAGGTACTGAGTAAAGTTGTATCGTCTGCAAGAAGGATAGCGGGAATATTCAGATCACTAATGCTTATACCACTATTTACGGCTTTCAGTTCAGATATCAAATCATTTATGTAAAGAGAGAAAAACCAAGCAGAAATCACTCTCCCTTGTCCAACCCCTTGGGAAATCGCAAAATTGTTACTAATAAAGCCATTATACTGCACATGCGCACTAGCCTGTTTATATGACATAAATAGTATATTCCACAGTTTACCGGTTACTCCTAAATCTTTTAATTTGAGAAAAAGTCCGTCATGCCATATTTTATCAAAGGCTTTCTGATTATCGAGAAAACAAACAAAAAGCTTCGATTTGCAATTACGGAAAAAGTTTATGCATTCGTTAAGTGTGTATAAGGCTGGTATTGAACCATGCTCAGGAACGAACCCAAACTGTAGAGGATCTGGAAAAGTCATTCCAATATTATTTAACATTTTGGTAATACGCGATAGAACCACTTTTTCGTACACCTTTCCCATAACGGACGTTAACGTTATTGCACGATAGCTATTCGGGGATGTTTTGTCTTTGTTGTTTCCTTTATATAAAGGAACAATTATTCCATGACGGTATAGGAATGGAACGTATTCACTCGTATGCATCATATTGAAAATATAACACATCCATTTCACAATCGTTTTACCACCATGAATAATATGTTCATTTGTTATATAATCAGGTCCTGGAGCTTTTCTGCATTTTAATGTCTGTATTTGTTCTGTAACTTCGTCTATCGTATAGGGTTCATCGAGAATTGGTTGTGTTGTTTTCGGAGAAAGTTCACTATAGTCCTTGACTTTTGATGAAACAGTGTCATAGAACGATTTGTCGAATGTTGCATCATTTGATGGAGTGTATAAGTCACTAAAGTAATTACTCCACAGTTTGCAGATGTCATTATCGGTTTCTGCTGTTACACCATTATACGACATTGAAGGGGTTGTAGATTTGTTTTGTCTTTGTTTGCGAACAACACGATAAAACTCGCTAATATCAAGTTCCGCAGCTTCAGATACATCAGCATACTTTTCTTCTCTCCAACGCCGTTCAGCTCTACGTTTCCGCTTTCGAAACTCGGTCTTTCGTGTTTTATACTCAATAAAGTAAATATTGTTTTTATCATGTACGCGACCTTCGGAAATCCACTGATTTCGAGCATGTCTTTGTCGATCATGGTAGAGATTTAATTGATTAGATTTCCAATATGGCTTGAGAAAATGTCGAAAGTACCCAGTGGGTATGCAGGAAATAGCAGCTGAATGTACGGCATTTACTAATATCGAATTAAATTGTTCTATAAATTCGTCATTCACTGTGTAGTTCGACAGATTAATATCCAAAAGTTTATCTAGTTCGCTTCTATAGTATTGTTTTTGCCATTCGTCTGACTTTGACCACAGCAGCACTTTACGTCCGACGGCTAGCTTGTTTGATGTATTACATAGCAAATTTGTATCCAAAGTAATAGAAATCGGATAATGATCGGACACATTATACAAACAATCATTTCTAACTTTTAGATCAGAACAACCATTACACAAAAATTCAGGAATCATAATATAATCAATCAATGTTTTCCTAGTACCATCTTTAGACCTGTATGTATACTTAGGACCTCTGCAACCTGTAATAAGTGGTGCAGGTGACATGTTATTACTTTCAACAAAATTCAAAAGGTGTTTTGATTTTGTGTTCTTGACATTCAATGATATATCTGTGTTAAAGTCACCACATACAATAGTGACGCAGTCACTTGACATTTGTTCATATATACTACATACAGTACTAAAATAAGACAGATATTCTTCAACTGAATAGTTAGTAGAGGGTAGTAGAACACCTATTATACATACATTTTCATAACCTCTTTTGACTAGCTTGACAGCACAAATTCTATCATTTTCAATATTTAATTCATTCGTTTTATAACCACATGTTTTTCTAACAAGAATTGCTACACCACCAGACCCCTTGCTTGAGTTGCAAGTACTTGAACTAGTACATGAAAAAACGCGAAAATCTTTAGCTATCTCATGCAAAAAGCAAATATTATATCGATTAAGCCAGTGCTCAGTAACAATACAAACATCAGATTCTTCCAACAAGTTTTCAAAGTATGAGGTGCCGTACATTGCACCCCTCATATTCCATGTTGTTACCCTTATCAACATCATAAATATTACAATAATAACACAGAAAACCTTAAGATTCATAATCAGGAATAGGTGCATAGTTGTTGCATTTAATAACTACTTCGGGGAACATAATCTCGCCAATATACACCATTTGGTCAGAAATTTTGATCCGTTTCAACAGTGTCAAAATCATGTTCGTGAATATTTACCCTTAATGTGTAAGTAGAATAGTTTTTGAAATCTCTTTTTCTCATCAGTTTAGTGTAAGATATATGAACACCTTTGTTCTGTGCATATTGTCTAATTGCAGCATCAACAAGATCAAAAGGACGATCAGCTTTCACATTATACAGAACGATTCTCTTTGTTCTTTGACGAAACACTCCACAGAATAAGTCGGTGTTATCATTTGTCACATGAGTTTCGATTTTATGGATCTGTTCTCTTGATCTTAATTCATGATCTGGTCTTTTCTTTTCTGTTTCGAAATTCTGATTGTATCGAGCAAAGTTATTGTCAATAGATCTCATATCATATGGAATTGTGTTCACAATTTGCACAGACTGCTCAGTGTCTTTACTAAGAATGGGAAGATTACGAGTATCATTTCCATTCTCCTGTGTTGGCAGTTTAGCTGGCCATTCGTTGGCTGAATATTTCACTGAATCACTGTATGAACGTGGTTTATTGGAGAATGTTTTCCATTTTCCATCTATTGATTCTAGTCGATTTATTATTCTTGTTAGCACATTTTGTCTCTGCTCTTCAGTGGCACGAACCTTTTCTTCTTGCACTTTTAAGTCTTGTGATTTCAGTTTAATATCCGCTCGAAGACGACCATTAGCGTGTTTTTCCTCTTGTAGCGCAGCTTTAAGTTGTGTGATTTCAGATTCCTTGGACATAATTTCTTGTTTTAGCATTTTGTTTTCGTCCTCGAATTTCTTTGAGAGTGTTTCTAGTTTGTCACCTATTGACTGGATATTTTCATTGAAGCTTTGTTTTAGTTCTAGGATTGTAGCCAGCACAAAAGAGTTATTAGGATTAATGCCTTTATTGGTAAGTTTGTTAACAACATCATGTATGTTACTGTCCTCGTTGTCATTTTGTGTGTTAGTGTTTCGTCTGCTTCTAGATAGAAGCGGTTTAAGATCAGCTATCGTGTATGTGCCCTCTAGGTAGTGAAAGAGCATATATATATCATCAGAAAGTTTTACTTCTATTGACGCACCATGTTCGCGATTTGTACGCTCGACAAGTCTGGATTCCCTAAGTAAACAATCTCCATTTTGTCTTGTTAATTCGAACAAAGAATTCCTGATTGGTTTCAAGTCTTCAGCTTCTGTATTTTGCAGGAGTTCTCGCTTAAAGTTAGTTCTGTCTAGTTGTCCAAACTTTGATTGTATAATTCTGTACATGTCATCATCGTATACACCTAACAACATTATATATATACACCCAATAACATTATATATATACACCCAATAACATTATATATATACACCCAATAACATTATATATATACACCCAATAACATTATATATATATACCCAATGACATTATATATATAGACCCAATAACATTATATATATACACCTAATAACATTATATATATACACCCAATAACATTATATATATATACCTAATAACATTATATATATACACCCAATATCATTATATATATACACCCAATAACATTATATATATATACACCCAATAACATTATATATATATATACCTAATAACATTATATATATACACCCAATACCATTATATATATACACCTAATAATATTATATATATACAGCCAATAACATTATATATATACACCCAAAAACATTATATATATACACCTAATAACATTATATATATACCCCCAATAACATTATATATATACACTTAACAACATTATAAATATACACCCAATAACATTATATATATACACCTAATAACATTATATATATACACCCAATTACATAACAAAGATTTCTGGAATATTACATTATATATATACACCCAATAACATTATATATATACACCCAATAACACTATATATATACACCCAATAACATTATATATATACACCTAATAACATTATTATATACACCTAATAAAATTATATATATACACCTAATAACATTATAGTTATACATCCAATAACATAATATATATACACCTAATAACATTATATATATACACCTAATAACATTATATATATATACGTAATAACATTATATATATACACCTAATAACATTATATATATACTCCCAATAACATTATATATATACACCTAATAACATTATATATATACACACAATAACATTATATATATACATCAAATAACATTATATATATACACCTAATAACATTATATATATACACCTAATAGCATTATATATATACAGCTAATAACATTATATATATACACCTAATAACATTATATATATATATACACCCAATTACATTATCTATATATACCTAATAACATTATATATATACACCCAATAACATTATATATATACACCTAATAACATTATATATATACACCCAATAACATAACAAAGATATCTGGAATTTTACATTTTATATATATATACACCCAATAACATAACAAAGATACCTGGAATATTACATTATATATATATACACCCAATAACATAACAAAGATATCTGGAATTTTACATTTTATATATATATACACCCAATAACATAACAAAGATATCTGGAATATTACATTATATATATACACCCAATAACATAACAAAGATATCTGGAATATTACATTATATATATACACCCAATAACATAACAAAGATATCTGGAATATTACATTATATATGTACACCCAATAACATAACAAAGATATCTGGAATATTACATTATATATATACACCCAATAACATAACAAAGATATCTGGAATATTACATTATATATATACACCCAATAACATAACAAAGATATCTGGAATATTACATTATATATATACACCCAATAACATAACAAAGATATCTGGAATATTACATTATATATATACACCCAATAACATAACAAAGATATCTGGAATATTACATTATATATATACACCCAATAACATAACAAAGATACCTGGAATATTACATTATATATATACACCCAATAACATAACAAAGATATTTGGAATATTACATTATATATATACACCCAGTAACATAACAAAGATATCTGGAATATTACATTATATATATACACCCAATAACATAACAAAGATATCTGGAATATTACATTATATATATACACCCAATAACATAACAAAGATATTTGGAATATTACATTATATATATACACCCAATAACATAACAAAGATATCTGTAATATTACATTATATATATACACCCAATAACATAACAAAGATATCTGGAATATTACAATATATATATATACACCCAATAACATAACAAAGATATCTGGAATATTACATTATATATATACACCCAATAACATAACAAAGATATCTGGAATATTACATTATATATATACACCCAATAACATAACAAAGATATCTGGAATATTACAATATATATATATACACCCAATAACATAACAAAGATATCTGTAATATTACATTATATTTATACACACCCAATAACATAACAAAGATATCTGGAATATTATATTATATATATACACCCAATAACATAACAAAGATATCTAGAATATTACATTATATATATACACCCAATAACATAACAAAGATATCTGGAATATTACATTATATATATACACCCAATAACATAACAAAGATATCTGGAATATTACACTATATATATACACCCAATAACATAACAAAGATACCTGGAATATTACATTATATATATACACCCAATAACATAACAAAGATACTTGGAATATTACATTATATATATATGCACCAAATAACATAACAAAGATACCTGGAATATTACATTATATATATATGCACCAAATAACATAACAAAGATACCTGGAATATTACATTATATATATACGCACCAAATAACATAACAAAGATATCTGGAATATTACATTATATACATACACCCAATAATATAACAAAGATATCTGGAATATTACATTATATATATACACCCAATAAGATAGCAAAGATATCTGGAATATTACATTATATATATACACCCAATAACATAGCAAAGATATCTGGAATATTACATTATATATATACACCCAATAACATAACAAAATTTCTGGAATATTACATTATATATATATATATATACACACCCAATAACATAACAAAGATACCTGGAATATTACATTATATATATACACCCAATAACATAACAAAGATACCTGGAATATTACATTATATATATACACCCAATAACATTACAAAGATATCTGGAATATTACATTATATATATACACCCAATAACATAAGAAAGATACCTGGAATATTACATTATATATATACACCCAAAAACATAGCAAAGATATCTGGAATATTACATTATATATATACACCCAATAACATAACAAAGATATCTGGAATATTACATTATATATATATACACCCAATAACATAAGAAAGATACCTGGAATATTACATTATATATATACACCCAATAACATAACAAAGATATCTGGAATATTACATTATATATATACACCCAATAACATAACAACGATATCTGGAATATTACATTATATATATATACACCTAATAACATCACAAAGATATCTGGAATATTACATTATATATATACGCCCAAAAACATAACAAAGATATCTGGAATATTACATTATATATATACACCCAATAACATAACAAAGATATCTGGAATATTACATTATATATATATACACCCAATAACATAACAAAGATACCTGGAATATTACATTATATATATACACACCCAATAACATAAGAAAGATACTTGGAATATTACATTATATATATATGCACCAAATAACATAACAAAGATACCTGGAATATTACATGATATATATATGCACCAAATAACATAACAAAGATACCTGGAATATTACATTATATATATACGCACCAAATAACATAACAAAGATATCTGGAATATTACATTATATACATACACCCAATAACATAACAAAGATATCTGGAATATTACATTATATATATACACCCAATAAGATAGCAAAGATATCTGGAATATTACATTATATATATACACCCAATAACATAACAAAGATATCTGGAATATTACATTATATATATACACCCAATAACATTACAAAATTTCTGGAATATTACATTATATATATATATATACACACCCAATAACATAACAAAGATACCTGGAATATTACATTATATATATACACCCAATAACATAACAAAGATACCTGGAATATTACATTATATATATACACCCAATAACATAACAAAGATATCTGGAATATTACATTATATATATACACCCAAAAACATAACAAAGATATCTGGAATATTACATTATATATATACACCCAATAACATAACAAAGATATCTGGAATATTACATTATATATATATACACCCAATAACATAAGAAAGATACCTGGAATATTACATTATATATATACACCCAATAACATAACAAAGATATCTGGAATATTACATTATATATATACACCCAATAACATAGCAACGATATCTGGAATATTACATTATATATATATACACCTAATAACATCACAAAGATATCTGAAATATTACATTATATATATACGCCCAAAAACATAACAAAGATATCTGGAATATTACATTATATATATACACCCAATAACATAACAAAGATACCTGGAATATTACATTATATATATACACCCAATAACATAACAAAGATACCTGGAATATTACATTATATATATACACCCAATAACATAACAAAGATACCTGGAATATTACATTATATATATACACCCAATAACATAAGAAAGATACCTGGAATATTACATTATATATATACACCCAAAAACATAACAAAGATATCTGGAATATTACATTATATATATACACCCAATAACATAACAAAGATATCTGGAATATTACATTATATATATATACACCCAATAACATAAGAAAGATACCTGGAATATTACATTATATATATACACCCAATAACATAACAAAGATATCTGGAATATTACATTATATATATACACCCAATAACATAGCAACGATATCTGGAATATTACATTATATATATATACACCTAATAACATCACAAAGATATCTGAAATATTACATTATATATATACGCCCAAAAACATAACAAAGATATCTGGAATATTACATTATATATATACACCCAATAACATAACAAAGATATCTGGAATATTACATTATATATATATACACCCAATAACATAACAAAGATATCTGGAATATTACATTATATAAATACACCCAATAACATAACAAAAATATCTGGAATATTACATTATATATATACACCCAATAACATAACAAAGATATCTGGAATATTACATTATATATATACACCCAATAACATAGCAAAGATATCTGGAATATTACATTATATATATACACACCCAATAACATAACAAAGATATCTGGAATATTACATTATATATATATATACACCCAATAACATAACAAAGATATCTGGAATATTACATTATATATATATACACCCAATAACATAACAAAGATATCTGGAATATTACATTATATATATACACCCAATAACATAAGAAAGATATCTGGAATATTACATTATATATATACACACCCAATAACATAAGAAAGATATCTGGAATATTACATTATATATATATACACCCAATAACATAACAAAGATACCTGGAATATTACATTATATATATACACCCAATAACATAACAAAGATATCTGGAATATTACTTTATATATATACACTCAATAACATAAGAAAGATATCTGGAATATTACATTATATATATATACACCCAATAACATAACAAAGATATCTGGAATATTACATTATATAAATACACCCAATAACATAACAAAAATATCTGGAATATTACATTATATATATACACACCCAATAACATAACAAAGATATCTGGAATATTACATTATATATATATACCCAATAACATAACAAAGATATCTGGAATATTACATTATATATATACACCCAATAACATAACAAAGATATCTGGAATATTACATTATATATATATACACCCAATAACATAACAAAGATATCTGGAATATTACATTATATATATACACCCAATAACATAACAAAGATATCTGGAATATTACATTATATATATACACCCAATAACATGAAAAAGATATCTGGAATATTACATTATATATATATACACCCAATAACATAACAAAGATATCTGGAATATTACATTATATATATACACCCAATAACATAGCAAAGATATCTGGAATATTACATTATATATATACACACCCAATAACATAACAAAGATATCTGGAATATTACATTATATATATATACACCCAATAACATAACAAAGATATCTGGAATATTACATTATATATATACACACCCAATAACATAACAAAGATATCTGGAATATTACATTATATATATACACCCAATAACATAACAAAGATATCTGGAATATTACATTATATATATATACACCCAATAACATAACAAAGATATCTGGAATATTACATTATATAAATACACCCAATAACATAACAAAAATATCTGGAATATTACATTATATATATACACACCCAATAACATAACAAAGATATCTGGAATATTACATTATATATATATACACCCAATAACATAACAAAGATACCTGGAATATTACATTATATATATACACCCAATAACATAACAAAGATATCTGGAATATTACTTTATATATATACACTCAATAACATAAGAAAGATATCTGGAATATTACATTATATATATATACACCCAATAACATAACAAAGATATCTGGAATATTACATTATATAAATACACCCAATAACATAACAAAAATATCTGGAATATTACATTATATATATACACACCCAATAACATAACAAAGATATCTGGAATATTACATTATATATATATACCCAATAACATAACAAAGATATCTGGAATATTACATTATATATATACACCCAATAACATAACAAAGATATCTGGAATATTACATTATATATATATACACCCAATAACATAACAAAGATATCTGGAATATTACATTATATATATACACCCAATAACATAACAAAGATATCTGGAATATTACATTATATATATACACCCAATAACATGAAAAAGATATCTGGAATATTACATTATATATATATACACCCAATAACATAACAAAGATATCTGGAATATTACATTATATATATACACCCAATAACATAGCAAAGATATCTGGAATATTACATTATATATATACACACCCAATAACATAACAAAGATATCTGGAATATTACATTATATATATATACTCCCAATAACATAACAAAGATATCTGGAATATTACATTATATATATACACCCAATAACATAACAAAGATATCTGGAATATTACATTATATATATATACACCCAATAACATTACAAAGATATCTGGAATATTACATTGTATATATACACCCAATAACATAACAAAGATATCTGGAATATTACATTATATATATACACCCAATAACATAACAAAGATATCTGGAATATTACATTATATATATACACCCAATAACATAACAAAGATACCTGGAATATTACATTATATATATATATATACACCCAATAACATAACAAAGATACCTGGAATATTACATTATATATATATATATATATACACCCAATAACATAACAAAGATATCTGGAATATTACATTATATATATATACACCCAATAACATAACAAAGATATCTGGAATATTACATTATATATATATACACCTAATAACATCACAAAGATATCTGGAATATTACATTATATATGTACACCCAATAACATAACAAAGATATCTGGAATATTACATTATATATATACACCCAATAACATAACAAAGATATCTGGAATATTACATTATATATATACACCCAATAACATAGCAAAGCTATCTGGAATATTACATTATATATATATACACCCAATAACATAACAAAGATATCTGGAATATTACATTATATATATACACCCAATAACATAACAAAGATACCTGGAATATTACATTATATATATATATATACACCCAATAACATAACAAAGATACCTGGAATATTACATTATATATATATATATATATACACCCAATAACATAACAAAGATATCTGGAATATTACATTATATATATATACACCCAATAACATAACAAAGATATCTGGAATATTACATTATATATATATACACCTAATAACATCACAAAGATATCTGGAATATTACATTATATATGTACACCCAATAACATAACAAAGATATCTGGAATATTACATTATATATATACACCCAATAACATAACAAAGATATCTGGAATATTACATTATATATATACACCCAATAACATAACAAAATTTCTGGAATATTACATTATATAGATATATACACCCAATAACATAACAAAGATACCTGGAATATTACATTATATATATACACCCAATAACATAACAAAGATATCTGGAATATTACATTATATATATACACCCAATAACATAAGAAAGATATCTGGAATATTACATTATATATATACACCCAATAACATAACAAAGATATCTGGAATATTACATTATATATATATACACCCAATAACATAACAAAGATACCTGGAATATTACATTATATATATACACCCAATAACATAACAAAGATACCCAGATAAAGCGCTTATCGACAGAAGTAAATACATGTAGTACCACTAAAATGCAGACGAGGTTCCGTTTCACACTTACTCTATGGTATGAGTTTTGCTCATTTTTGAAGACGATACTATGGCTGAAATGCAGAACAACAATAAAAGCTCTAAAAGTTATGTTCCTTTACTTTAATTTATGTCTAAGTGTAATGTTGGATAGTCTCTCATGTTCATTTACATCCATATCTTATCTTACTACAAGCTGTTCCGTTACTTTAATTTATGTCTAAGTGTGATGTTGGATAGTCTCTCATGTTCATCTACATTCATATCCTATCTTACTACAAGCTGATCCTTTACTTTAATTTATGTCTAAGTGTAATGTTGGATAGTCTCTCATGTTCATTTACATTCATATCCTATCTTACTACAAGCTGATCCTTTACTTTAATTTATGTCTAAGTGTAATGTTGGATAGTCTCTCATGTTCATTTACATTCATATCCTATCTTACTACAAGCTGTTCCTGTACTTTAATTTATGTCTAAGTGTAATGTTGGATAGTCTCTCATGTTCATTTAAATTCATATCCTATCTTACTACAAGCTGATCCTTTACTTTAATTTATGTCTAAGTGTAATGTTGGATAGTCTCTCATGTTCATTTACATTCATATCCTATCTTACTACAAGCTGATCCTTTACTTTAATTTATGTCTAAGTGTAATGTTGGATAGTCTCTCATGTTCATTTACATTCATATCCTATCTTACTACAAGCTGATCCTTTACTTTAATTTGTGTCTAAGTGTAATGGTGGATAGTCTCTCATGTTCATTTACATTCATATCCTATCTTACTACAAGCTGTTCCTGTACTTTAATTTATGTCTAAGTGTAATGTTGGATAGTCTCTCATGTTCATTTAAATTCATATCCTATCTTACTACAAGCTGATCCTTTACTTCAATTTGTGTCTAAGTGTAATGGTGGATAGTCTCTCATGTTCATTTACATCCATAACTTATCTTACTACAAGCTGTTCCTGTACTTTAATTTATGTCTAAGTGTAATGTTGGATAGTCTCTCATGTTCATTTACATTCATATCCTATCTTACTACAAGCTGTTCCTGTACTTTAATTTATGTCTAAGTGTAATGTTGGATAGTCTCTCATGTTCATTTACATCCTTATCTTATCTTACTACAAGCTGTTCCTTTACTTTAATTTGTGTCCAAGTGTAATGTTGGATAGTCTCACATGGTCATCTACATTCATATCCTATCTTATTACAAGCTGTTCCTGTACTTTAATTTGTGTCTAAGTGTAATGGTGGATAGTCTCTCATGTTCATTTACATACATATCCTATCTTACTACAAGCTGTTCCTTTACTTTAATTTGTGTCCAAGTGTAATGTTGGATAGTCTCTCATGTTCATCTACATTCATATCCTATCTTATTACAAGCTGTTCCTGTACTTTAATTTGTGTCTAAGTGTAATGGTGGATAGTCTCTCATGTTCATTTACATACATATCCTATCTTACTACAAGCTGTTCCTTTACTTTAATTTGTGTCCAAGTGTAATGTTGGATAGTCTCTCATGTTCATCTACATTCATATCCTATCTTACTACAAGCTGTTCCTGTACTTTAATTTGTGTCTAAGTGTAATGGTGGATAGTCTCTCATGTTCATTTACATCCATATCTTATCTTACTACAAGCTGTTCCTGTACTTTAATTTATGTCTAAGTGTATTGCTGGATAGTCTCTCATGTTCATTTACATCCATATCTTATCTTACTACACGCTGTTCCTGTACTTTAATGTATGTCTAAGTGTAATGGTGGATAGTCTCTCATGTTCATTTACATCCATATCTTATCTTACTACAAGCTGTTCCTGTACTTTAATTTATGTCTAAGTGTAATGTTGGATAGTCTCTCATGTTCATTTACATCCATATCTTATCTTACTACAAGCTGTTCCTGTACTTTAATTTATGTCTAAGTGTAATGGTGGATAGTCTCTCATGTTCATTTACATCCATATCTTATCTTACTACAAGCTGTTCCTGTACTTTAATTTGTGTCTAAGTGTAATGTTGGATAGTCTTTCATGTTCATTTACATTCATATCTTATCTTACTACAAGCTGTTCCTTTACTTTAATGTGTGTCTAAGTGTAATGTTGGATAGTCTCTCATGTTCCTTTACATTCATATCCTATCTTACTACAAGCTGCTCCTGTACTTTAATTTATGTCTAAGTGTAATGTTGGAGTCTTTCATGTTCATTGACATCCATATCTTATCTTACTACAAGATGCTCCTGTACTTTAAGTTATGTCTAAGTGCAATGGTGGATAGTCTCTCATGTTCATTTACATACATATCCTATCTTACTACAAGCTGTTCCTGTACTTTAATTTGTGTCTAAGTGTAATGGTGGATAGTCTCTCATGTTCATTTACATCCATATCTTATCTTACTGCCAGCTGTTCCTTTACTTTAATTTATGTCTAAGTGTAATGTTGGGTAGTCTCTCATGTTCATTTACATCCATATACTTTCTTACTAATCGACAGTTTACTCATTTTGAAGAAATAAAATCTGGAAAAACAGAACTGGAATGTTTGATACGATTTTTTCCTCCTTCAGAACATATTGTGCTTTCCTCTTATTTCTTTTGGCTATTGTATTGTCCATCCTTCTTCATCTTAAAGCTTCTGATCGCCCCTTTGGTATCTTCATACATTTTGCGCAAACGTACATTTTTACATTCTAAAGTAATAAAAGTGATCTCCTTTAATATACATACATTATACAAGAAATATTTAAAATCCACTCATATAATACATTATACAAGAAATATTTAAAATCCACCCATATAATACATTATACAAGAGATATTTAAAATCCACCCATATAATACATTATACAAGAAATATTTAAAATCCACCCATATAATACATTATACAAGAAATATTTAAAATCCACCCATATAATACATTATACAAGAAATATTTAGAATCCACCCATATAATACATTATTTACGTAACCTTACCAGTTCGATCTTGTATAAAGTATTGTATTGTGTAATGCAATTGTTACAGTACAATTTATACACGGGGGGGTCAAGTGGTCCGAAAGTTGCACCGCGTCGTGTTGATCATTAGTGTTCTGTGCAATGTTGTGTAGATCGGTGTGTGTGTGTGAGTGTGTTCTTTGTAATGTATTGAAGATTGGTGTGTGTGTGTGTGTGTGTGTTCTGTGTAATGTATTGTAGATCGGTGTTTGTAATTTTGTCCTTTTTCTTTTGGCCATTGTGTTGTCTGACCTTCTTCGAATAACGGCTTCTGGTTACCTGTTTAGTATTTTCAAACTTTTCATATACACGTACTTTATATAACAATTTTTATCATGAGGAAAAGATCAGTTACATCATTTAATTACTAAGACAAGTAGGTCAGATTACTAAAACAAGTAGGTCAGATTACTAAAACAAGTAGGTCAGATTACTAATATATCACATAGTGTGTTCATGGTTTAATTACTAAGACAAGTAGGTCAGATTACTAATATATCACATACCGTGTTCATGGTTTAATTACTAAGACAAGTAGGTCACATTACTAAAACAAGTAGGTCAGATTACTAATATATCACATAACGTGTTCATGGTTTAATTACTAAGACAAGTAGGTCAGATTACTAATATATCACATAGCGTGTTCATGGTTTAATTACTATGACAAGTAGGTCAGATTACTAATATATCACATAGCGTGTTCATGGTTTAATTACTAAGACAAGTAGGTCAGATTACTAATATATCACATAACGTGTTCATGGTTGCAGCGTGGTTATGTAATTTCCCATTATAAAAGATGAAATGTTACCAACACGTTTGTGTCAACGAGATAAACAATATTAAAACTGAATAAGTTAATACCACAAAAACATATATTTGCAAGAGATTTTATCGAAGTACTATTGCGTTTGTAAGGAACAAGGAGGGGATGGCAGAAACGATATTTTGTGGTGTTTATGTTGCTCAATCTGTGTAGTGTTTTGTATAATTGATCATTGTTTGTCCTTTTGGCCATTGTATTGTCTGTCCATCTTCGATATAACGTTCTAATTATTCGTTTAATATCTTCCAACTTATCTTACAAAACATATGTATCCCCTTAAGACATATGTATCCCCTTAAAACATGTGTATCCCCTTAAAACATGTATATCCCCTTAAAACATATGTATCCCCTTAAAACATATGTATCCCCTTAAAACATGTCTATCCCCTTAAAACATATGTATCCCATTAAAACATATGTATCCCCTTAAAACAGGTTTTCGATGCAATTGTGTTATATTAAACTGTTTTCTACTTGAGTATGCTCAATTTTCAATTAACTTTTCCCTGGTATCAGTTGTTGTGTAGAATAATATCTGGTTTGTACGATAAATATATGTTTTGGCTTAATAAAGGACTACACCTCTGTGTTTAATCAATACCTATGATAGGATTTCCAGATTTAGAAGTAAAGACGTGGCATGTATATAATTATATACAATATGGTCAATCTCAAGGTGTTGTTTATTATATTACAGAGTGAGAGATACTAGGAGATAATAGAGAAGTAAAACCACTTCCGACATAAACCAGATTTGTATGAGTAAATTAGTATCTCTTGTTAAATGGTTGTCACGTTCGTATTAACAATCTATAGAAAAAGAAAGTGATTTTTCCTTAGCGCCTGCAATTGTGTCAAATACATACATTATTTGTCCATATTGTTTATGATATTGTGAACAAACAGTTTATTTACTCATTATTACAACAAAAATAACAAGTCTCCGATGTAAGTAGGTAAGTACAGGAGTAAAACATATATTTTGATTCGGCATGGATAAGAAAACAGCATAACTTCTAATAAACTTTTTATCGTATAATAAAACAACAAAACATACAATATATAAAAACATAAAAAACAGATAAAGCTAGGATGTATACAATAACCAACAGATAAAGCTAGGATGTATACAATAACCAACAGATAAAGCTAGGATGTATACAATAACCAACAGATAAAGCAAGGATGTATACAATAACCAACAGATAAAGCAAGGATGTATACAATGACCAACAGATAAAGCAAGGATGTATACAATAACCAACAGATAAAGCAAGGATGTATACAATAACCAACAGATAAAGCAAGGATGTATACAATAACCAACAGATAAAGCTAGGATGTATACAATAACCAACAGATAAAGCAAGGATGTATACAATAACCAACAGATAAAGCAAGGATGTATACAATAACCAACAGATAAAGCAAGGATGTATACAATAACCAACAGATAAAGCAATGATGTATACAATAACCAACAGATAAAGCAAGGATGTATACAATAACCAACAGATAAAGCAAGGATGTATACAATAACCAACAGATAAAGCAAGGATGTATACAATAACCAACAAATAAAGCAAGGATGTATACAATAACCAACAGATAAAGCTAGGATGTATACAATAACCAACAGATAAAGCAAGGATGTATACAATAACCAACAGATAAAGCAAGGATGTATACAATAACCAACAAATAAAGCAAGGATGTATACAATAACCAACAGATTTTGTAAAAAAAGAAAAAAAAAAAAGAAAACAACATTCAAGTAAGCAAAGTATATGCCACTATTAAAAATAAACCTGTGAATCGCAAATTTGAACTAGTGTATTTAGTAAAAGATTAACAAATGACTATGATAATTATATATGCAATAAAAAGGAACCAAAATAATATGGTCACTGTCATAAAAATACAACAGTTCCAGATTACATACCACAACCAGCACATATGTGGCAAGAGCTTCTCCTCTACGAATGTAAAACTGAAACGCACGCACGCACGCACGCACGCACGCAAACGCCAATAACATATCAATACTTCTAACACTAGATCGACATCTATTCTCTCCGGGGGTCATAATCATACTAGCAATCAATTTATTGGCATAACATATACATTTTGTAAGAATATGTTTCAGATTTTTCAGTTTTTAACAAACATAAAATTATTTAATGCTCTGGGCACACATTTAATGTTAGAATTTGTCTATATTTGTATATGTTTTAAACATGAATTTGTCGTTTTTCGATTTGTGGTCTCTAAGCACAGCTTTATGTTTCTATCCTTTTGATATTAGCAAGATGTAGATTAAATGAGTTGGGAGTATGCCATCTTGTACTACAAACATATCTAATTAGAACATTCGATTCAGGTCAAACTAATTCCTCAAAATATTTGTACTGAAAATGTCATCCACAACAATAAGTCTGACATCTATGAATGTGTCTTATGTTGAATGAAATAAAACTTCATTCATTTACATACATCGTCTTTCTTACAAATTGATTGGTCAATTAAATTAACACGTTCAATAGCTTTTAATTATTATTGTCTGCAGACCACTATTCATGATATGGCTTATCTGGAATTTGTTGTTCCAAGTGCTGAATAGTTCTACTGTGTTTGATAACCAGAAATCATTCACGCTGGTTTTACTTTAAGAATTAAATAGCTACTTTTCCATGGTCTAAAATTTCTAAATGGAAAAGTAATACATTTGAAATAAAAAGAAAATTCTCCGATTTTTTAATTTTTATATCGATACATTTTATTAAATTAGATTTAAAATAAAAAACAAAAAACAGGAAAATATTAAAATATAAAGAATATTGAGAGTTTGGTTTACTGACAGAATCATCTTTCTTTCCGATGTTAAAACATTTCATATAAACAAACTGGTAGTAGATCTACCAGTTTCATATCCATATAGGTATACAACATTTCAAATTGATTATCCAATCTTCCAATCACATATTATTAAGTTGATTAAAACAATGATGTTATAATGTCACTTATTCTTACCTGTTAAAAATCTCACTACTATTTTTGTTAAATTGTCATAATTTCTATAAAGTGCCATAATTTGCTATAATACAAGTCATCTTATCAATAAATATGATGTTGCATCCACATGCAATAGTTATGTTGATGAGAAATTAAATATAATAGTCGAATTAAATGTGTCAATGTTTAATATATTATATATATATAAACGTTTAAAATGGTTTGCAAAACAACATCAAGTACACAAAACAAAGTGATGAACATTTAAACGCTTTGTCGAATAACACAATTTTCGTTTCATCGAGAGACTTTTTCAATGTCTAATGTCAAACCAATATGGCGACTTTACAAGTTCAAAAAACCGTTGCTGTTCAAGGTACGGCTACTTAAAAAAAATTGTTGGTGATCAATGTGCGGGACAGAAAAAGACACAGAAAATAGATGTTACATAATAGAAAAGAAATCCACATATAAATTAATAAAATTATAATAACAATAATTTAAATACGCAATAGGGCTACACATTTAAATAAATGTAAAATTAAAAATTAAAATGGACATTGAAAAAGTTTCTCGGTGTGATGAAAATTTAGTCATTCAACAAAGCGTTTAATTCTTTATCACTTGCTTTGTGTACTTGGTGTTGTTTTATATATACATCGTTTTCACGATCTGGTTGGCGGTTCCAAATATCCATTTCTCATATGGCAATTAATCCTTGGCTTATAAGAAACGGGAACGGCTTCCTGTTCGAGAGCTTCTTGGTTCACCCACGTTTTTTGTGTAGGGTCCGTATTGTTCATATTCATAGTTTTCAGTGTTTGTTTTTGTTTTGTTTGTCTTTGTTCTCTGTCTTGTGTCAAATGTTGTCTGTCGCCATTGTCCTTTTTATATTGAAGTCCCTTATAATAAGTTAGGAATGTGAGCGGTCATTTATTTGTCTCTGTTTCTAACATTGTTCTGTTAGATTTTTGGTCTGACAGCGTTGTATGTTTCGTTTGTTTTTAACTGTATTTATATGTTCACTCATAACATATATCTCATATTGATACGTCTTTTGGCAAGTTGCATTGTCGATTTACGGATTCGGATGAACCTTGTTTATATCTTCTTACTCTTCTTCAACACTCACATTCTATGAATTAATATCTCTTTGAAATTAACTTACACCCATTCTAAAACTAATACTACTGTAGTAAATAATTCATGTCGAGGCTGAAAGATGAACATAGGGGAGTTGTCTAACTTTGATTGAATATTTACTGAGGTGCTATCTATAGAAGTTTACTAGGTGATGTAAATAAGAAACGGTACAATGAGTTCATAGATCTTTCGATCACATCTTTATTGCTTATTTAATAAGAAAATCGGGTGTCAGAATAAATCTATGTTAATATTTCATAGATGGTTTGTCATTTCCGGTCATTAATTAGTTGTTGATGAGGAGAAATTGGTGAAAAATAAACTTCGTACTATTAATAAGTTATAAAACAAAGCTAAACATGGCGATGAACTCTCTAAATTTGTTAGGTGTAGATATAAAACATAGATACTTAATTAATTCTAATTGCATGTACGACCTTGATAGTTATTTTACAGCTTTATTTACATCAACAAAATATATTATTGTACGTCTAGTCACCCATGAAATCATTTAGTTTGTGTTCCTACCTATCCTCTATATCGTATGGAAAAACAGAAATTCGAAGGGGCAACCAAACTATATTTCTCTGCCAATTTAGTAGAACTATTGTGTTTTTTAACATCCATTGGATGACTTTGAACAGACATTACATTTTTTTTGGGAAAGCTTGTCAGAATTTTAATTGCAACCAGATATGCAGCTATTGGTATGTGAATTCGGTAAATATATTTTTTCATGTATAAAATGCCTATTCATTTCATGAAAACTAATTTCATCGATCTTGATCCCGAGATAAAACAGTTTAAAGAGTTATGCTTAGAGATGTCGCAAGAAAGAAGACTGACCTGTCACTTTTTTTTTGTGAAGACATTTAAAAATAACAATTCCAATCAAAGTTGGACATTTGAATTAACAAAAAAAAAAAAATGGATATTAAAATCAATTGACAATATTACGTCAATAAATAATCATTTTGTTTCCATTAAACATTTTTTTTCAACAAATATAACAGTCTTTGTGATATATTCGCCTGCTCGCCAATATTGGTGTATATCGTGGGTGATTTACCCGTTTTGGTAAAAAAAAAAACCAAAACTATCAAATTAGTATTGGCTACTCTACCATGAACACGCAGCATTAAGGAGTAAAAACACTTACTGGTTGAAGCGAAGTCAATATAAAGTGCTTTGACCAGAGCGACATGTCAGTGAGCTAGCACTATCTAATTAAGGACTTTGGTTTTGTACAAAGTAGACATCAGCTCATCAAACCAATGATATAACTAAAGCATTTCTCATTTGGCGTTGAACATAAAAAACACCAATATAACAAATATTGACTTGTGTTAGCATGACTTTCAAATAAAGGCTTCTGATTACCCCTTTGGTATCTTCTGATTACCCCTTTGGTATCTTCTGATTACCTCTTTGGTATCTTCTGATTACCCCTTTGGTATCTTCTGATTACCCCTTTGGTATCTTCTGATTACCCCTTTGGTATCTTCTGATTACCCCTTTGGTATCTTCTGATTACCTCTTTGGTATCTTCTGATTACCCCTTTGGTATCTTCTGATTACCCCTTTGGTATCTTCTGATTACCTCTTTGGTATCTTCTGATTACCCCTTTGGTATCTTCTGATTACCTATTTGGTATCTTCTGATTACCCCTTTGGTATCTTCTGATTACCCCTTTGGTATCTTCTGATTACCCCTTTGGTATCTTCTGATTACCTCTTTGGTATCTTCTGATTACCCCTTTGGTATCTTCTGATTACCTCTTTGGTATCTTCTGATTACCCCTTTGGTATCTTCTGATTACCTATTTGGTATCTTCTGATTACCCCTTTGGTATCTTCTGATTACCCCTTTGGTATCTTCTGATTACCCCTTTGGTATCTTCTGATTACCTCTTTGGTATCTTCTGATTACCCCTTTGGTATCTTCTGATTACCTATTTGGTATCTTCTGATTACCCCTTTGGTATCTTCTGATTACCCCTTTGGTATCTTCTGATTACCCCTTTGGTATCTTCTGATTACCTCTTTGGTATCTTCTGATTACCCCTTTGGTATCTTCTGATTACCTCTTTGGTATCTTCTGATTACCCCTTTGGTATCTTCTGATTACCTATTTGGTATCTTCTGATTACCCCTTTGGTATCTTCTGATTACCCCTTTGGTATCTTCTGATTACCCCTTTGGTATCTTCTGATTACCTATTTGGTATCTTCTGATTACCTCTTTGGTATCTTCTGATTACCCCTTTGGTATCTTCTGATTACCTATTTGGTATCTTCTGATTACCCCTTTGGTATCTTCTGATTACCCCTTTGGTATCTTCTGATTACCTATTTGGTATCTTCTGATTACCCCTTTGGTATCTTCTGATTACCTATTTGGTATCTTCTGATTACCCCTTTGGTATCTTCTGATTACCCCTTTGGTATCTTCTGATTACCTATTTGGTATCTTCTGATTACCTCTTTGGTATCTTCTGATTACCCCTTTGGTATCTTCTGATTACCTATTTGGTATCTTCTGATTACCCCTTTGGTATCTTCTGATTACCCCTTTGGTATCTTCTGATTACCCCTTTGGTATCTTCTGATTACCTATTTGGTATCTTCTGATTACCTATTTGGTATCTTCTGATTACCTCTTTGGTATCTTCTGATTACCCCTTTGGTATCTTCTGATTACCTATTTGGTATCTTCTGATTACCCCTTTGATATCTTCCAACTTTTCTTACCAAAACGGTAAAGCATTCGTGTTCATTTAGAAAAGTGAAAAGATACAGGTTGAAGATGTCTTCAAATATTTGCCTTTTACGCCGATTAACCCGATTATACTGGCATCGATCACCTGTCATATACATTTGTCGTCATATGGAAATGATGTTTGTCAGTAGCTACAGAGACCACTTATATCTCATTATCATTGTTAACTAGCAATTAAAGACACAGAGGACAAGAACATATCTACCTAATAATTAATTCTCAGAAATAGATAGAATAGGACACTGATCTATGACGACGAATACTAGTCAGATTAAAATGTGTAATCAAGTAAATAGTGTTTGTATGGCAACCAACAGCTGCACCATGTTTTCATTCACCTTTCGTGTTGATTTTCTATTTCTGTTTCTGTGTTGCATTTGAATTGTTCTTTATCTTTGGAATGCATTTAGTGTATATATTTATACAAGAAGAGTTTGAAGATACGAAAGGGGCAACCAGAAACTGTAAATCGAAGAAGGAAAGACAATACAATGGCCATAATGACAAAAAACAATCTACAAAACACCACACAGAAAACCAAAGATCGAAAATAACAAACCCCACCAAAACCGGGGTTGAACTCAGGTACTCCGAAAGGATAGGAAGTTCCTGCACTACTAGTGGCACCCGTCGTATTACTCAAGCTACAAAGTCGGTAATAAGTCATGAATGAGGAAAGGAGCGGGAAATGCTTACGACAAGTGAAACATAATCGTGGTCATTTATGACACAGATATTCCATAACGTTTCACCAAGTCATGATGGCGACTGTAAACTTTAGAAGTGATGACTTCAACTTAACCAATATGAAGCCTTGGTTATGTAGCTTCTTGTTAACAGCAACCATCTATCAGGGAAATCTTGAAAGGAACCACAAGCTCTGGAATATCGGATCAATTGAGGGATTTATGCAGGAGCCGCTGGAATGTTGGCATCATCTTCATAGCGGAACGTGAAATTAAAGGGTCGTGGTAGCTTCTTTTCGCTTTTCTTGAGAAACCCCTGTATGGAGTCTGCCTAAAACAAATAAAGGAACAAGTCTACGAGAAGAGGAACACAGTTTGTATCCATAGGTATGCCGACTGTCTGTTGAAAAACACGCCCAGGAAACATAGCCAATATTTTGTCAATACAAATATTTCGCATGTTGATGATATCAGTTTCAGAGAACTTTTTGGCAGAATCAGATTTGTTTTTTTACAATGTAAGATTGGTCGTAGCTAAGACTAGGTATTTATATCTACGTTGGTCATTCTTTTTTAATGAAATTCAGTTCGTCTACTTATTTTAATCTGTCTTTTAGAGTGGGAAATACTTGTGTAGAGGGTAGATAAGTCAAATATGTTAATGTTATTGCATAACGAGAATGACCCTGATTGTATGTAATCTAAAAGATAGTTAGAGTTCTTCGGAACCCATATCTGATTCTGAACAACAAAAGTCTTCATAGTGTTTATAATTTTTACCATGAACAGAAAGTGTAAACGGTGATGGTCAACAATTCCACCAATATAACAAAAGCCAACAAATACCTCTCACCTAAAATCATTGAACATAGAAAAAGACCACGATACTTTACCCATGTGGGTATCGGTCAGTGGTTTTATGTTAGTGGTCAGACGACATTTATTTAACCGCTCGGCCATCCATGATATCGTACGATTTATCCCTTAACGTAGAATACATTGAATATCGATACCCATGTCCAATTTTTAGCTTAAACATATTTTATTTGCTCAAATGTACAAAAAGGATAAGACACAAGATAAGCAAACTTTTGAAGTCTTCTCCTATATACAATAAGCTACAACATTATTTGATAGAGCATGCATGTATATAAATATTTCTTACATTAATATGTGTAGATTGAACTAAAACAGAGAATGAAAAAAGGAATGAGAGAGAGGGTTAGTGGTGATGATGTGTGCGATTGTTGATTTGGTGAACAACTAGACAACATGTCCAATCACCCTTTCTAAGCTCCCTAATTAATATCAACTGTTGTCTATATCTCGTCGTTTGATGAACAGTTTGTTTAACTGATACATTTCATAGTATGTCTGATAGTCATGGTAACTAAATGAACAATTCAATCGAGCATGACATAGTTGATCACATTCTTTTGGATGGTCTACACTTACTGTGAAATACTGTAAAAATGTACGAAAATAGGGGCTTGAGGGGTTAGTCATCCTCCGTAACAATTCATTCATAGACATAGGTGAAAGATCTGTTAGATTGTAAGCAGAAGTAGCTTGGTATTCAAGCTTCCAATTTGACTGCTGTATATTATTAACATCTGGTAGATTCATGTAATACTGATTATAATCTAATATATGACCAGTTGATCGGTCATACTTTAAAAGTCTTATACCAGGATTATGATCCTTCCATGGTGTAACTGAAGGGGCCATGAATGCACTTAAAACGCCTGCACCTGTAATTTAAATATAAATTTAAACTAAAATATATTAAACGGTTATATTTTAAAATTCTATCTGTGTGAATATCAGTAACTCATTGGCACATAAATGAAATATAATAAGAAATACGTTTACAAAGAACAAAGACATTCTGGCGATGTACGTAAAATAAAAGAAACACCATGCAATTAATATTACCAGCTGAAAAGTGTGTAACTAAGATTACAAGTATACATTGATAAGCCTGTATTTTTTTTATACATAATAGAATAGTATTTTGGTATGTACTTAGCCCAGATATCAGCAATATGTCAGTTTTATAGCATTATTCAGTTTTAATTGGTGGAAGGAATCGGAATACCCGTGAGAAAAAAAAAGACAGACAAAATGTATGACATAACGTTATTCGAGCAAACATATACGCTATGTCAGTTATGATAAGCACTGATTGTATAGGTAGATGCAAGTCTATCAATCATACATCACGACAAATACGATCCCTTTAACAGCAACAGTTACGCCACCGAACTAATTGTTCCTAAGGTTGAAGTCGTCACTGCGAAATTTCTATGGTCGACATGATGACTTGGTTATTCGTGACAGGTTGCCGAGGATATGCTCTGGTGCCACTAGTGGAGCAGGAACTGCTTACCCTACCGGGAAACCTGAGCTTAGAGCAATTTTAGTTGAATTCTGGTTTCCGTTTAGAATTTTTAGGGTCATTGTCTCTTGTTCTGTTTGGCCATTGTATTGTCTGTTCTTCGATTAATAATGTCATTTGATATCATGAAAGTATTACAATGGACATGATAAAAATTGCAAAAAGTCTTATCTGACGAAATCGACAGAATTTCGAACGTAACATGCTATCACCATAGATTACATTCACAACGTGTTACGAGAAGCGAATATTGTAGAAGAGTACAGAATCATGTCATGTTACCTGTATGATCGTTGTAAACTTTGAAGAAATCACAATGTCCATGTCCGAAAAACATGCCAGTAATAATATCCGCATACTTTATGAATATCTTGTTTAGCCGTGTATTAAAACGCTCATACATCGAGAATGTGGTAGAATTTGGCATGATGCCAGTTGAAATATGTCCAGTGATCAACACCTACAAAATAAGAGAACTTGGTCACATGTATTAGATCTCTGTATCAACACTACTCATCGTAGTCAAAAGTTATAGTAATCAGAAGAATTTAAATGGGGGGTAGAACGATTTTATTGCGACTGGACTGAACACAAACGTGTTCTTCTTTATTTCGCACCATGACAAATTTCAATAAAATAGACAAAATGGTCATCGCAGCATTAATAAGAATGTAAGTATTGCCCATTGATCTTTAATATAAGGTTGATTAGTGATGATCATAAGATTATTATTGTTATTTATGCAATTTTCCATTACAACAAGAAAACAAATGTGTTAAAGACTAACAAGACATTTATCTAATTAACCTTTTGAATTTTGTGGGTTATAGTAGACTATATCATTACTGAGATATTAAATGGCAGCTGTCATACAATCTAAATGGGAAAATAAAACAATTTGAAATGACCACAAAATATGAAACATTAAATGAACAAATTGAAATAATATAAATCAACTTTTACATCAGTATTATTTGTCTATAACTATCACTAGATTTCAACCGACATAGTACACAAACCCTACAGTTACCCAATGTATGTAACCAATATCTTAGTTATCACTTGAGACTATAAGGCTTTGGTTAGACTATATTCTTATCCGGACATCATGGCATCTGAAAACTGAAAGAGGTGAAAATAATCTGCCATCCTTAGCATGTTACCTTAATTTCAATGGGAAATTTGTATTTGCATAATATAATTTTAATAGAATCAAACTAAAGATCCGATTTAATATAAAAAATGAGTAGGTGTGAACTTAATATCATATAAAATTTCTGTTGATAGATTCTCTACCGATGATTGCATTATTGACGTCTATGCAGAATCATGAGGTTTACTGCATATTAGAACTTCTAATCAATGTGATGGCACTCATGGAATTGCAATAAATCAGTTAGATCATGTCGAGCAGTTTTATTATTAGAGTAAACTGGAAAAATTGAGTAAAACGCTGTCCAACCAGTTGGTTACTAGTAAACCTCTTCACATAATGTTGCATCGAGTACACCTTGCCACGTACGGAAGTCAAACTCACCATTCTAATTATGGATTGGCAATGTCTGCATAGGTACATCTTGGTACCATACTACCCCGACCAGTGATGTCTCCACGTACCTGTGCAAAACATATTTGCTAAACTTTGTCATAGAAGCGAATCTATTATAGACATACCAGAACAAAAATCATGAAAGTATGAAATCTTCTACAATATGAAATGTCAAAATTTATAATCCAAAAAACATTTCCATATATTTCATTAAAACTTCGCACCGCACATATGAATACATGTAGAAATAAATTATTGGTTTTAATTTGAATCCAGTGATATATCATGATACTATACATCTGTAGGGTTCAGCTAAAGTAAACCATGTCATTGTTTACCTGTTCACTTCATCATCGTAGTATACTATTATACAAATGTTAAATTTGATAAGTTACCTTTTCGGAAGAAATGTTCGAATATTTCAGTACATTTTCTAACCAAGCAAACTGGTCAGCAGGATCATCAATGTTGTCCACCTGTTTGTTAGAGGTGTAGTATAGATTTGTATTCAGTCCTACAATTCTAAGATCAGTGCCAGTCTTTAATGTGTAATAAGCACCTGTATAAAATATACATTATACATTGTCAATGTAAGCATCATTAAAACTCTCATGGGAAATTTCGCTCACTTCCTCCTTCGAAATCTAGAATATGGTGGATAAACTAGTGTCCGTAAAATAATAGAGAACTGGCCGAAAACAAATATCAATTAATGACTTTTTTCAACTAAGTTCCAGGAACTATGTTTGGAAATGTTATCATCTTGACATGTGGACCTGATTATTGCAAGGTTTTACGTTGTCATGAATGTTCTTAAACATTCATTTTTACTGAACATCAATTGCTAAGTTATATCTTTTATTGCATTTTATCCTGCAATCAGTACATTTGCTGTACAAATATGCTATACGAATAAATTTTTGCTTTATTCGTACTAGACGAATACACTTTTCATACTATACGAATAAACTTTTCAGCCTACGAATAAACTTTCCTGGTACCCTGTAGCTATGTACAGCAGAGGGCGCAGACAAGTATGAAACTGGTACTAATGTAACGCGGATCACGAAGAAGACACCCTTGACAACATTTATGAAAGGCGAAGAATGACGCTTGTTTCTGTCCTTTTTGCTTAAATCTGACAAGTTTTCCGACTTTTTTGACATTGCAGGATAAACACAAAATACGTACATTGTCGTTAAATATAAAATTCATTTGTACTCGCTGCGAAACAGGCATGCAAAGCTCGCCGAAGGCTCGCTATTCTGCCTGTTTCTAAAGCTCGTACAAATAAATTTTATATTTACCGACAATGTACGTATATTGTATATACATACATGTTAATGGGACTGGTATCCAATCTGGAACAGTTATTAGAAAAAAGAAAGATCATGTTGCAAGTGAATTACTGACTTTATTGTCCCCTAGAGCCCAGCTTTCATCACAATGTAATAAAAGTGTTGTCAGCCAGGAAGGTCAGACTAGACAACGTTGTTGATCTATAAGATCACAGTAGTCAAACAATGCTACACTCACTTGTCATTAAAACTCCTCACAGTTGGACATACATTTTTTTCAGAGTTAGCAACAAACTCACATAATAAAACGGTAATCCATATCATTACTTCAATTACTGCTTGACAATGCCTTCTACTCCATAAACCTGATGTTGCTTAACAACATATAAATTATTTCAAAGTGATAACTGGTGTATATTATAGTTTATATATTGGCACGATAGTTTTCATGCTGCAAAATATTGCTGTACGTGATATAAAAAAACCAATCACGTGTTCACTCTGTTCGGATGGCTTTCGGTTAACTGGACGTTTCTGTAATGTATTATTTCATTATATGACATTCTCAGTACACTGGCAGGTTTGCATGGGGTATCTGGTTATTGGTGACTTACCTTTACGAAATGTAGCCTCGTTTTCTAGTCCAATCCAGGTCTTCCATCTGTTAAACAGTCGGTTATACAGTTCGTTTCCGTGTGGTGGAAATTGATGTTTTGGGAAATAATCATGATTCCCTGTAGTTGGGAAGACAGGAACTGTAGGAAAGGTACGTTTTATCAACTTTGTCACCCTTCCTAAAATTGATTCGTTCAATTCAAAATCCAGAGTGGCATTATATTTAGCACGAGGACTGCTATCCCTGAAATCAATAACAGTTACTAATGTATGTCAGTGATCAAACACCTTACAAATAGTACAATAACAGTTTTAGAGTTGATCCCCTGTTATCAGTACAGATAGTACAATACAAGTTTTACAGTTGATCCCCTGTTGTCAGCACAGATAGTACAATACACGTTTTAGAGTTGATCCCCTGTTGTCAGTACAGATAGTACAATACAAGTTTTAGAGTTGATCCCCTGTTGTCAGTACAGATAGTACAATACAAGTTTTAGGGTTGATCCCCTGTTGTCAGTACAGATAGTACAATACAAGTTTTAGGGTTGATCCCCTGTTGTCAGTACAGATAGTACAATGCAAGTTTTACAGTTGATCCCCTGTTGTCAGTACAGATAGTACAATACAAGTTTTAGGGTTGATCCTCTGTTGTCAGTACAGATAGTACAATACAAGTTTTAGGGTTGATCCTCTGTTGTCAGTACATATAGTACAATACAAGTTTTACAGTTGATCCCCTGTTGTCAGTACAGATAGTACAATACAAGTTTTAGAGTTGATCCCCTGTTGTCAGTACAGATAGTACAATACAAGTTTTAAGGTTGATCCCCTGTTGTCAGTACAGATAGTACAATACAAGTTTTAGGGTTGATCCCCTGTTGTCAGTACAGATAGTACAATACAAGTATTAGAGTTGATCCCCTGTTGTCAGTACAGATAGTACAATACAAGTTTTACAGTTGATCTCCTGTTGTCAGTACAGATAGTACAATACAAGTTTTACAGTTGATCTCCTGTTGTCAGTACAGATAGTACAATACAAGTTTTAGGGTTGATCCCCTGTTGTCAGTACAGATAGTACAATACAAGTTTTACAGTTGATCCCCTGTTGTCAGTACAGATAGTACAATACAAGTTTTAGGGTTGATCCCCTGTTGTCAGTACAGATAGTACAATACAAGTTTTAGGGTTGATCCCCTGTTGTCAGTACAGATAGTACAATACAAGTTTTAGAGTTGATCCCCTGTTGTCAGTACAGATAGTACAATACAAGTTTTAGAGTTGATCTCCTGTTGTCAGTACAGATAGTACAATACAAGTTTTAGAGTTGATCCCCTGTTGTCAGTACAGATAGTACAATACAAGTTTTAGAGTTGATCTCCTGTTGTCAGTACAGATAGTACAATACAAGTTTTAGAGTTGATCCCCTGTTGTCAGTACAGATAGTACAATACAAGTTTTAGAGTTGATCCCCTGTTGTCAGTACAGATAGTACAATACAAGTTTTAGAATTGATCCCCTGTTGTCAGTACAGATAGTACAATACAAGTTTTAGAATTGATCCCCTGTTGTCAGTACAGATAGTACAATACAAGTTTTAGGGTTGATCCCCTGTTGTCAGTACAGATAGTACAATACAAGTTTTAGGGTTGATCTCCTGTTGTCAGTACAGATAGTACAATACAAGTTTTAGGGTTGATCCCCTGTTGTCAGTACAGATAGTACAATGCAAGTGTTAGGGTTGATCCCCTGTTGTCAGTACAGATAGTACAATACAAGTTTTAGAGTTGATCCCCTGTTGTCAGTACAGATAGTACAATACAAGTTTTAGAGTTGATCCCCTGTTGTCAGTACAGATAGTACAATACAAGTTTTAGGGTTGATCTCCTGTTGTCAGTACAGATAGTACAATACAAGTGTTAGAGTTGATCCCCTGTTGTCAGTACAGATAGTACAATACAAGTTTTACAGTTGATATCCTGTTGTCAGTACAGATAGTACAATACAAGTTTTTTTTCCACCTCTGAAATGAAGTCATCAACCAAATGACATGGATACAAAAAGTGAGGAAAATAACAACAACACTACAATAACCGTATAAGACAGCAAAACATCAAAACACGCTTACAGGATAACCGGAAGTGAAACAATGTATCCTGGGGATAATCGCCACAAGTTCCCACATGATCAGACGACATAAATACGTAGACCACATATATGTATCATATCTACATATATATGAGAAAATATACCACAATATGATGCTTTATACTTAAATATATGCTTACATATTTAATCTATATTACTATAAGATAACAGATATAAGATGCATGTATGTGAATCATATCTGACGCACGTATGTATTCCAAACACATAGAAAGCTTATATTTTGCATAATTCGTATGTAACGTATGTAACTGATATGAATAACATATAAAAGGGTCTCATCTGTGTCACACATTCCACTTTTATGTAGTGTAATGTTAATACATTTTTACATACCATTAATAAACATTTCAGAATCAAAACCACATTCTTAAATACTTATCTTAAGAATATTTACCCGGTCCATAATACAAAGTCGACCTCTGGTTTCAGCAATTTCATTGCGTTCACACTGCTGACAACAAGTGTCCATGGAGCATCACATCGATAGTTACCAAATACACCAAGTGATTTAACATCTTTTTCGCACGATATATTCTGTCTTCCATAGGAATAATCCCAGTGAAAATCTGTCACGTGCCAAAAATATCCTGTAAATGATCTCAAAATAATTACATAAGAACCAATGTAATGGAACGTGAAACGTCAATAGTAATTCACAAATGGAATAGAACAACAAGTGTAATTTTCAACGTCAACTACTACTAGCATTTCTGAACACTTTCAACAACCTTAAGATAATACATGTACTAAATGGTAATTACAATTGACCTTCGCTGAAGTACGTGATTTCTACAATGTGCAGTCAACCTCTTCCGCAGGAATGTCTGCTCTTTATGCCGAACGAATCAAATGCTGGTATACACTTTTTCCTAAGAATGTTGCGCAAAAGAGCTCTTCCAATTTGGAGAATTCCACATTCTTGTCTGTTAAAGTAAAGCAACGTTTGCTGTGATTGGTCGATGGCGGCTCCTGTCAAGGGGAACTTGACACCATTGGTCATATCCATTATTTCCCCTTTGACCCTTGTACCCGTGGCAGTAAAATATGTCTAAAGATCCATCTCAAGACCACCTCTTTACCAGCATGATTTATTATTGTAAATCTGTTCGCGGCATGAATATAGCTGAAGTACGAATCACAAGACGTATAAAACATCAATTGAAAATATTTAATCAATCAATGAATGCAATGATTGTCATTGAATTGCTTGCATGTTGCTACTCATGGCGCTACTCATGTTGCTACTCATGGCGCTACTCATGGTGCTACTCATGGCGCTACTCATGGCGCTACTCATGTTGCTACTCATGGCGCTACTGCAAAGTGAGGGTTTTGGAGAATATTTTCATTGTTTCTAAACAATATGAGAATTCTGCATGTCGCTATCATAACTTTTCATGAATGAACAGCTATATATTTGGTCATTTGATATTTATACAGTATACATCTTTACGTAATGTCATCAAGGCTACGCCGTTATGATTGATAGCCCATACCTTTATTTGCATATGTCTCGTTTTTTTTATTTAGCACAATGTGGGTATTACGTTGAACAATTTCAATTAATGAATTATTCTCATTTCTGAAGAGAATATTGTGACTGTGAAATGTAGATCGGCGATAAAAGCGCTCTTTCTTTACTTGAATTTATGTCTAAGTGTAATGTTGAAAAGTCTTGCATGTTCATTTACATCCATAGCTTTTCTTACTAATTTGCATTTGTTGTGTATTCATATTTCAGTAGATTTCACGATACTAAACAACAATGGCTAATTAAGTTATCATGGAAGAATAATCGACACGTTATGAAGTACAGCTTCTGATTGTCGATGTAAACATTCCAATTATAAGATCAGGGAAAACAAAGATTCATATATCTGACACAAAACATTGTTTTACGACAACTTGTTTACCACGATCTTTAATGTTAGACAGAAAACTATTCCAAAATGTATTCATAGAGTTTAATGTTAAACTTATTTGCAAAGCAAAAACATAGAAGATTTTGATATTATTTGCTACCATAGCTACATTTCTTTGTTATTACCATAGTTACATTTCTTTATTACCATAGTTACATTTCTTTGTTATTACCATAGTTACATTTCCTTGTTATTACCATAGTTACATTTCTTTGTTATTACCATAGTTACATTTCTTTGTTATTACCATAGTTACATTTCTTTGTTATTACCATAGTTACATTTCTTTGTTATTACCATAGTTACATTTCTTTGTTATTACCATAGTTACATTTCCTTGTTATTACCATAGTTACATTACTTTGTTATTACCATAGTTACATTTCTTCATTACCATAGTTACATTCTTTGTTATTACCATAGTTACATTTCTTTATTACCATAGTTACATTTCCTTGTTATTACCATAGTTACATTTCTTTATTACCATAGTTACATTTCTTTGTTATTACCATAGTTACATTTCTTTGTTACCATAGTTACATTTCTTTGTTATTACCATAGTTACATTTCTTTATTACCATAGTTACATTTCTTTGTTATTACCATAGTTACATTTCTTTATTACCATAGTTACATTTCTTTGTTATTACCATAGTTTCATTTCTTTATTACCATAGTTACATTTCCTTGTTATTACCATAGTTACATTTCTTTATTACCATAGTTACATTTCTTTATTACCATAGTTACATTTCTTTATTACCATAGTTACATTTCCTTGTTATTACCATAGTTACATTTCTTTATTACCATAGTTACATTTCTTTGTTATTACCATAGTTACATTTCTTTGTTACCATAGTTACATTTCTTTGTCATTACCATAGTTACATTTCTTTATTACCATAGTTACATTTCTTTGTTATTACCATAGTTACATTTCTTTATTACCATAGTTACATTTCTTTGTTATTACCATAGTTACATTTCTTTATTACCATAGTTACATTTCCTTGTTATTACCATAGTTACATTTCTTTATTACCATAGTTACATTTCTTTATTACCATAGTTACATTTCGCAAAATTAGAAAGTGAGTGGTTGTTTTTAACGCCTAGTGAGCAATTTTATTTTCTATATTATGACTAGAGCAAGCTACATTTCGGTTAGCTGGTAATGCTAGCACGGCAAGCTTAGTTTGATTTTTATAGTTATAGCTCACTGAAATAGTCACTTAACTCGGACACATTACTAGTATTCCATGCTCTTATTCGTTAATACTGAGTGGTTAGTTAAAGAAAAGCAGCAATGTGATAGTCTTTGATTTGACACGAGCAGAGATCGATCACACCATTACGCCACCGAAGTGGGCTTATGTTGTATCTACATTAGTACAAAGATGACATTATAAACACTTACCAATTTCTGAATGAACGGGTTTTGATATGACCGATGTTAACAGCAGCACAACTAAAACTCTCATTTTATGTTGTCAACATATGTGCACGACAAATAAAATCACACTGGAACTGAAATAATAGAGAAAACAATACATTACCTCAGGTTATTGAACCCAATACATTACCTCAGTTTATTGAACCATTCTTGTCGTTTAAAATAGAAACAAATGACAACATGTCATCTCTACGAAACTGACAAAATACCTTTCAATAAGGTGTTGATATCTCCCGACAATGTTTTTGAAGGATAAGATTAGAAGATTCTTTAATAATCTTTGATTTAATAGTTTACCATTCAGAAGACGGTGATGTTGTGAAAAGTCAGAATACATCCCCCTTTTCCCCTTCCCACCCAGTTTGTAGTGTGGATCGTGCTGCTCGATCTTAACTTTTCTGTGTACTATTTTGTGGATAGTTGTTTTTCCTTTTGTCCTTTTTCTTTTGGCTATTGTATTCTCGGCCCTTCTCCGATTTACGACTTCTGATTACCCCTTTGGTATCTTCAAACTTTTCTTGTGAAATATAAACTCCATACGCGGGTGCTGTTGGTATATTACTTTCAAGATGTGTCATGTCCTGTTCTAACCATCGACCAATGTCATCATTACAGGCAAACCTCTCTGAAATTTATTGGAGACAAATGTTGATACAGGACCAGATATTAGACTATATTTATCTAGCTACTACTATATCGTATGTGATTGTTTAAACGTTTTGTCTATTATCGTTAAAGCATGTTGTCTCTACTGACACTATTTTGTGTGTCTCTGCTTAGCATTAAATGGAGTATTAAATGGGAAAAAGTGACAAATAAGTATCTGTCAAATGTCGGTCAATTTAATTGTCTTCTCCTACGTCTAGAACATGTCTACGTTTTTAATTACTTATTAGGTTAAATTTTACCGGTGTCATGTGATAATTGTATTTGATGCTGTCCACGTTTTAGAAAAAAACAACGGAACAATTCTAAAGTCTTAGCAGCGTGACATCGATTTCATTGCAGACTCTGATATATAGAAATCAGCTTACGTAAATTTTACATAAACTTTAAAATTTTGTATTTAGTAAACAATGAATAATCTTTTTAAGATGGTTGGTACTTTGCACTGATAAGACTACCAGGTTTATGGTGTATACCGCCACATTCAACAATATTTCAGCTATATCGTGGTGGTCATTTGTATTGGTGGAGAGAACCGGTGTACCCTAAGAAAACCACCGACCTCTCGTAAGTCACTGACAAACTTTGCAATGCTGTATCAAGTACACCTCGTCATGGACGGCGTTTGAATTCAGAACGTTAGTGGTGATAGACACTGATTGAATAGGTAATTGAAAATCCAACTACCATACGATCACGACCAACGACGGCCACTCTTCATTGCAACAAGGAAAACGGAAGATGATGGATAGGGACAGAAATGTTTGCCTTATAACGGACCACCCACGACCACTCATGACAACATGTTGATCATTAGAAACGGCTATAATTATGCTATGTTAATTATAACTCATTTACATCCCCGTTCTAAGGGCGAGTTGTGTATTTGATTCATACCCACACAACTAGAGCACTTCGTTTTTGGAGGGGTTGTTCCCCGCTGTTGAGACACTATACCGTGGGTTCCAATGAAAAAGTTCTGAAGTTTGTTCATTTCATATATATTTGTCTGTTAATTGAATAGAATGTTATATAGAGCCTTTCCTTGAATTCAACAAATCTCAAATGTTCTTACTTATTATTAGTGCCGTTCAATTATCAATATGTTTTTCTAATTATATGTTTAACATGGATGGAAACATCAAAATATTACTTGCTTCTAAATATCTGCATAATATAAATATGTGGATGTATAGCCTCATTGACCGACTTGATCAGCAAACAAAGCGTGTAAAAAGTGGACTCAATATTGCAGCTTTCCGAACGTTACCAAGTAAACAATTGTTTCAGCTAAGTCTATATTTATCTTTAACCTTACTAAATATTGAACGTTCAATTGGCAAAGTCACTTACAAGTATAATATATGTTTCATATGTTTGTTCACGTTCACTGCCATAAGAAAAACAAATCCATATCTCTAACAGAGCTACACCATTAATACTAATTACATGTACATCAAAGACTTCTTACCTTGTACATCAAAGACTTCTTACCTTGTACATCAAAGATTTCTTACCTTGTACATCAAAGACTTCTTACCTTTAACCTCGACCAGTACACAGTCAACATTTACAGATGGTCTGTGATATAGTTATTAAAATTAGATATCACAATCTATAGTATTTAGGACCAGTATAGTATGATACATTTTAATTAAGTCTTGCCCAGAGGATACTCTGTAAATAGCAAAATTATAGATTAATTAGTTTATACATATGAATCTACACTAACTAAAATTTTTCTGCCAGTGTAACAAAAATAAATTAAGTATAATGAACAGAATATATTTTAAGCATATATTTAATCGTTCTTGTATTTAAATATGTTTGAGTGTCTTGTTATATAGTGTCTTGTTATATAGTGTCTTGTTATATAGTGTCTTGTTATATAGTGTCTTGTTATATAGTGTCTTGTTATATAGTGTCTTGTTATATAGTGTCTTGTTATATAGTGTCCTGCTATATAGTGTCTTGTTATATAGTGTCTTGTTATATAGTGTCTTGTTATATAGTGTCTTGTTATATAGTGTCTTGTTATATAGTGTCTTGTTATATAGTGTCTTGTTATATAGTGTCTTGTTATATAGTGTCCTGCTATATAGTGTCTTGTTATATAGTGTCTTGTTATATAGTGTCTTGTTATATAGTGTCTTGTTATATAGTGTCTTGTTATATAGTGTCTTGTTATATAGTGTGTTATTATATAGTGTCTTGTTATAGAGTGTCTTGTTATATAGTGTCTTGTTATATAGTGTCTTGTTGTATAGTGTCTTGTTATATAGTGTCTTGTTATATAGTGTCTTGTTATATAGTGTGTTATTATATAGTGTCTTGTTATAGAGTGTCTTGTTATATAGTGTCTTGTTATATAGTGTCTTGTTATATAGTGTCTTGTTATATAGTGTCTTGTTATATAGTGTCTTGTTATATAGTGTGTTATTATATAGTGTCTTGTTATAGAGTGTCTTGTTATATAGTGTCTTGTTATATAGTGTCTTGTTATATAGTGTCTTGTTATATAGTGTCTTGTTATATAGTGTCTTGTTATAGAGTGTCTTGTTATAGAGTGTCTTGTTATATAGTGTGTTGTTATATAGTGTCTTGTTATATAGTGTCTTGTTATATAGTGTCTTGTTGTATAGTGTCTTGTTATATAGTGTCTTGTTATATAGTGTCTTGTTGTATAGTGTCTAGTTATATAGTGTCTTGTTATATAGTGTCTTGTTATATAGTGTCTTGTTATATAGTGTCTTGTTGTATAGTGTCTTGTTATATAGTGTCTTGTTATATAGTGTCTTGTTGTATAGTGTCTTGTTATATAGTGTCTTGTTATATAGTGTCTTGTTGTATAGTGTCTTGTTATATAGTGTCTTGTTATATAGTGTCTTGTTATATAGTGTCTTGTTGTATAGTGTCTTGTTATATAGTGTCTTGTTATATAGTGTCTTGTTGTATAGTGTCTTGTTATATAGTGTCTTGTTATATAGTGTCTTGTTATATAGTGTCTTGTTATATAGTGTCTTGTTGTATAGTGTCTTGTTATATAGTGTCTTGTTATATAGTGTCTTGTTGCATAGTGTCTTGTTATATAGTGTCTTCTTATATATTGTCTTGTTATAGAGTGTCTTGTTATATAGTCTTGCTATATAGTGTCTTGTTATATAGTGTCTTGCTATATAGTGTTTTGTTATATAGTGTCTTGTTATATAGTGTCTTGTTATATAGTGTCTTGTTATATAGTGTGTTGTTATATAGTGTGTTGTTATATAGTGTGTTGTTATATAGTGTCTTGTTATATAGTGTCTTGTTATATAGTGTCTTGTTATATAGTCTTTTGTTATATAGTGTCTTGTTATAGAGTGTCTTGTTATAGAGTGTCTTGCTATATAGTGTCTTGTTATAGAGTGTCTTGTTATAGAGTGTCTTGTTATAGCGTGTCTTGTTAAATAGTGTCTTGTTATAGAGTGTCTTGTTATATAGTGTCTTGTTATATAGTGTCTTGTTATATAGTGTCTTGTTATAGAGTGTCTTGTTATAGAGTGTCTTGTTATAGAGTGTCTTGTTATATAGTGTCTTGTTATATAGTGTCTTGCTATAGAGTGTCTTGTTATATAGTGTCTTGTTTTAGAGTGTCTTGTTATAGAGTGTCTTGTTATAGAGTGTCTTGTTATAGAGTGTCTTGTTATAGAGTGTCTTGTTATAGCGTGTCTTGTTATATAGTGTCTTGTTATAGAGTGTCTTGTTATAGAGTGTCTTGTTATATAGTGTCTTGCTATATAGTGTCTTGTTATATAGTGTCTTGTTATATAGTCTTGCTATATAGTGTCTTGTTATAGAGTGTCTTGTTATAGAGTGTCTTGTTACATAGTGTCTTGTTAAATAGTGTCTTGTTATAGAGTGTCTTGTTATATAGTGTCTTGTTATATAGTGTTTTGTTATAGAGTGTCTTGTTATAGAGTGTCTTGTTATAGAGTGTCTTGTTATATAGTGTCTTGTTATATAGTGTCTTGCTATAGAGTGTCTTGTTATATAGTGTCTTGTTATATAGTCTTGCTATATAGTGTTTTGTTATATAGTGTCTTGTTATATAGTGTCTTGTTATATAGTGTCTTGTTATAGAGTGTCTTGTTATATAGTGTCTTGTTATATAGTGTGTTGTTATATAGTGTCTTGTTATAGAGTGTCTTGTTATAGAGTGTCTTGTTATATAGTGTCTAGTTATATAGTGTCTTGTTATAGAGTTTCTTGTTATAGAGTGTCTTGTTATAGAGTGTCTTGTTATATAGTGTCTAGTTATATAGTGTCTTGTTATATAGTGTCTTGTTATATAGTGTCTTGTTATATAGTGTCTTGTTATATAGTCTTGCTATATAGTGTTTTGTTATATAGTGTCTTGTTATATAGTGTCTTGTTATATAGTGTCTTGTTATATAGTGTCTTGTTATATAGTCTTGCTATATAGTGTTTTGTTTTATAGTGTCTTGTTATATAGTGTCTTGTTATATAGTGTCTTGTTTTATAGTGTCTTGTTATATAGTGTTTTGCTATATAGTCTTGCTATATAGTGTCTTGTTATATAGTGTCTTGTTATATAGTGTCTAGTTATATAGTGTCTTGTTATATAGTGTGTTGTTATATAGTGTGTTGTTATATAGTGTGTTGTTATATAGTGTCTAGTTATATAGTGTCTTGTTATATAGTGTGTTGTTATATAGTGTGTTGTTATATAGTGTCTTGTTATATAGTGTCTTGCTATATAGTGTCTTGTTATATAGTGTGTTGTTATATAGTGTGTTGTTTTATAGTGTCTTGTTATATAGTGTTTTGCTATATAGTCTTGCTATATAGTGTCTAGTTATATAGTGTGTTGTTATATAGTGTCTAGTTATATAGTGTCTTGTTATATAGTGTGTTGTTATATAGTGTCTTGCTATATAGTGTCTTGTTATATAGTGTGTTGTTATATAGTGTGTTGTTATAGAGTGTCTTGCTATATAGTGTTTTGTTATATAGTGTCTTCTTATATAGTGTCTAATTATATAGTGTCTTGTTATATAGTGTCTTGTTATAGCGTGTCTTGTTATAGAGTGTCTTGTTGTATAGTGTCTAGTTATATAGTATTTTGTTATATAGTGTCTTGTTATATAGTGTGTTGTTATATAGTGTCTTGTTATATAGTGTCTTGTTATATAGTGTGTTATATAGTGTCTTGTTATATAGTGTGTTGTTATATAGTGTCTTGTTATATAGTGTCTTGCTATATAGTGTTTTGTTATATAGTGTCTTGTTATATAGTGTCTAATTATATAGTGTCTTGTTATATAGTGTGTTGTTATATAGTGTCTTGTTATATAGTGTCTTGTTATATAGTGTGTTATAGTGTCTAGTTATATAGTGTCTTGTTATATAGTGTCTAGTTATATAGTGTCTTGTTATATAGTGTGTTGTTATATAGTGTCTTGTTATATAGTGTCTTGTTATATAGTGTCTTGTTATATAGTGTGTTATATAGTGTCTTGTTATATAGTGTCTTGTTATATAGTGTGTTATATAGTGTCTTGTTATATAGTGTGTTATATAGTGTCTTGTTATATAGTGTGTTGTTATATAGTGTGTTATAGTGTCTAGTTATATAGTGTCTTGTTATATAGTGTCTAGTTATATAGTGTCTTGTTATATAGTGTCTAGTTATATAGTGTCTTGTTATATAGTGTCTTGTTATATAGTGTCTTGTTGTATAGTGTCTTGTTATATAGTGTCTTGTTATATAGTGTGTTGTTATATAGTGTGTTGTTATATAGTGTGTTGTTATATAGTGTGTTGTTATATAGTGTCTTGTTATATAGTGTGTTGTTATATAGTGTCTTGTTATAGAGTGTCTTGTTATAGAGTGTCTTGTTATAGAATGTTTTGTTATAGAATGTCTTGTTATAGAGTGTCTTGTTATATAGTGTCTTGCTATAGAGTGTCTTGTTATATAGTGTCTTGTTATATAGTCTTGCTATATAGTGTTTTGTTATATAGTGTCTTGTTATATAGTGTCTTGTTATATAGTGTCTTGTTATAGAGTGTCTTGTTATATAGTGTCTTGTTATATAGTGTGTTGTTATATAGTGTCTTGTTATATAGTGTCTTGTTATAGAGTGTCTTGTTATATAGTGTGTTGTTATATAGTGTCTTGTTATATAGTGTGTTATATAGTGTCTAGTTATATAGTGTCTTGTTATATAGTGTCTTGTTATATAGTGTCTAGTTATATAGTGTCTTGTTATATAGTGTGTTGTTATATAGTGTCTAGTTATATAGTGTCTTGTTATATAGTGTGTTGTTATATAGTGTGTTGTTATATAGTGTCTTGTTATATAGTGTGTTGTTATATAGTGTGTTGTTATATAGTGTGTTGTTATATAGTGTCTTGTTGTATAGTGTCTTGTTGTATAGTGTCTTGTTATATAGTGTCTAGTTATATAGTGTCTTGTTATATAGTGTGTTGTTATATAGTGTCTAGTTATATAGTGTCTTGTTATATAGTGTGTTGTTATATAGTGTGTTGTTATATAGTGTCTTGTTATATAGTGTGTTGTTATATAGTGTGTTGTTATATAGTGTCTTGTTGTATAGTGTCTTGTTATATAGTGTCTTGTTATATAGTGTGTTGTTATATAGTGTGTTGTTATATAGTGTGTTGTTATATAGTGTCTTGCTATATAGTGTTATGTTATATAGTGTGTTGTTATATAGTGTCTTGTTATATAGTGTGTTGTTATATAGTGTGTTGTTATATAGTGTCTTGTTGTATAGTGTCTTGTTATATAGTGTCTTGTTATATAGTGTGTTGTTATATAGTGTGTTGTTATATAGTGTGTTGTTATATAGTGTCTTGCTATATAGTGTTATGTTATATAGTGTCTTGTTATATAGTGTCTTGTTATATAGTCTTGCTATATAGTGTCTTGTTATATAGTGTCTTGTTATATAGTGTCTTGTAATATAGTCTTGCTATATAGTGTCTAGTTATATAGTGTCTTGTTATATAGTGTGCTGTTATATAATGTCTTGTTATATAGTGTCTAGTTATATAGTGTCTTGTTATATAGTGTGTTGTTATATAGTGTGTTATATAGTGTCTAGTTATATAGTGTCTTGTTATAGAGTGTCTAGTTATATAGTGTCTTGTTATATAGTGTGTTGTTATATAGTGTGTTGTTATATAGTGTCTTGTTATATAGTGTCTAGTTATATAGTGTCTTGTTATATAGTGTGTTGTTATATAGTGTCTTGTTGTATAGTGTCTTGTTATATAGTGTCTTGTTATATAGTGTGTTGTTATATAGTGTGTTGTTATATAGTGTGTTGTTATATAGTGTCTTGTTATATAGTGTCTAGTTATATAGTGTGTTGTTATATAGTGTGTTGTTATATAGTGTCTTGTTATATAGTGTCTTGTTATATAGTGTCTTGTTATATAGTGTGTTGTTATATAGTGTCTTGTTATATAGTGTCTAGTTATATAGTGTCTTGTTATATAGTGTCTTGTTATATAGTGTGTTGTTATATAGTGTCTTGTTATATAGTGTGTTGTTATATAGTGTCTAGTTATATAGTGTATTGTTATATAGTGTCTTGTTATATAGTGTCTAGTTATATAGTGTCTTGTTATATAGTGTGTTGTTATATAGTGTCTTGTTGTATAGTGTCTTGTTATATAGTGTCTTGTTATATAGTGTGTTGTTATATAGTGTGTTGTTATATAGTGTGTTGTTATATAGTGTGTTGTTATATAGTGTCTTGCTATATAGTGTTATGTTATATAGTCTTGCTATATAGTGTCTTGTTATATAGTGTCTAGTTATATAGTGTCTTGTTATATAGTGTGTTGTTATATAGTGTCTAGTTATATAGTGTCTTGTTATATAGTCTTGCTATATAGTGTCTTGTTATATAGTGTCTTGTTATATAGTGTCTAGTTATATAGTGTGTTGTTATATAGTGTGTTGTTATATAGTGTCTTGCTATATAGTGTTATGTTATATAGTGTCTTGTTATATAGTGTCTTGTTATATAGTCTTGCTATATAGTGTCTTGTTATATAGTGTGTTGTTATATAGTGTCTTGTAATATAGTCTTGCTATATAGTGTCTAGTTATATAGTGTCTTGTTATATAGTGTGTTGTTATATAGTGTCTTGTTATATAGTGTCTAGTTATATAGTGTCTTGTTATATAGTGTCTTGTTATATAGTGTGTTATATAGTGTCTAGTTATATAGTGTCTTGTTATAGAGTGTCTAGTTATATAGTGTCTTGTTATATAGTGTGTTGTTATATAGTGTGTTGTTATATAGTGTCTTGTTATATAGTGTCTAGTTATATAGTGTCTTGTTATGTAGTGTGTTGTTATATAGTGTCTTGTTGTATAGTGTCTTGTTATATAGTGTCTTGTTATATAGTGTGTTGTTATATAGTGTGTTGTTATATAGTGTGTTGTTATATAGTGTCTTGCTATATAGTGTTATGTTATATAGTCTTGCTATATAGTGTCTTGTTTTATAGTGTCTTGTTATATAGTGTCTTGTTATATAGTTTCTTGTTTTATAGTGTCTTGTTATATAGTGTTTTGCTATATAGTCTTGCTATATAGTGTCTTGTTATATAGTGTCTTGTTATATAGTGTCTAGTTATATAGTGTCTTGTTATATAGTGTGTTGTTATATAGTGTGTTGTTATATAGTGTGTTGTTATATAGTGTCTAGTTATATAGTGTCTTGTTATATAGTGTGTTGTTATATAGTGTCTTGTTATATAGTGTCTTGTTTTATAGTGTCTTGTTATATAGTGTTTTGCTATATAGTCTTGCTATATAGTGTCTTGTTATATAGTGTCTTGTTATATAGTGTCTAGTTATATAGTGTCTTGTTATATAGTGTGTTGTTATATAGTGTGTTGTTATATAGTGTGTTGTTATATAGTGTCTAGTTATATAGTGTCTTGTTATATAGTGTGTTGTTATATAGTGTCTTGTTATATAGTGTGTTGTTATATAGTGTCTTGTTGTATAGTGTCTTGTTATATAGTGTCCTGTTATATAGTGTCTTGTTATATAGTGTATTGTTATAGAGTGTCTTGTAATAGAGTGTCTTGTTATAGAGTGTCTTGTTATAGAGTGTCTTGTTATAGAGTGTCTTGTTATAGAGTGTCTTGTTATAGCGTGTCTTGTTATAGAGTGTCTTGTTATAGAGTGTCTTGTTATAGAGTGTCTTGTTATAGAGTGTCTTGTTATAGAGTGTCTTGTTATATAGTGTCTTGTTAAAGAGTGTCTTGTTATAGAGTGTCTTGTTATAGAGTGTCTTGTTATAGCGTGTCTTGTTATATAGTGTCTTGTTATAGAGTGTCTTGTTATAGAGTGTCTTGTTATAGAGTGTCTTGCTATATAGTGTCTTGTTATAGAGTGTCTTGTTATAGAGTGTCTTGTTATATAGTGTCTTGTTAAATAGTGTCTTGTTATAGAGTGTCTTGTTATAGAGTGTCTTGTTATAGCGTGTCTTGTTATATAGTGTCTTGTTATAGAGTGTCTTGTTATAGAGTGTCTTGTTATAGAGTGTCTTGCTATATAGTGTCTTGTTATAGAGTGTCTTGTTATAGAGTGTCTTGTTATAGCGTGTCTTGTTAAATAGTGTCTTGTTATAGAGTGTCTTGTTATATAGTGTCTTGTTATATAGTGTCTTGTTATGTAGTGTCTTGTTATAGAGTGTCTTGTTATAGAGTGTCTTGTTATAGAGTGTCTTGTTATATAGTGTCTTGTTATATAGTGTCTTGCTATAGAGTGTCTTGTTATGTAGTGTCTTGTTTTAGAGTGTCTTGTTATAGAGTGTCTTGTTATAGAGTGTCTTGTTATATCGTGTCTTGTTATATAGTGTCTTGTTATAGAGTGTCTTGTTATAGAGTGTCTTGTTATATAGTGTCTTGCTATATAGTGTCTTGTTATATAGTGTCTTGTTATATAGTCTTGCTATATAGTGTCTTGTTATAGAGTGTCTTGTTATAGAGTGTCTTGTTATATAGTGTCTTGTTAAATAGTGTCTTGTTATAGAGTGTCTTGTTATATAGTGTCTTGTTATATAGTGTCTTGTTATAGAGTGTCTTGTTATAGAGTGTCTTGTTATAGAGTGTCTTGTTATATAGTGTCTTGTTATATAGTGTCTTGCTATATAGTGTCTTGTTATATAGTGTCTTGTTATATAGTCTTCCTATATAGTGTTTTGTTATATAGTGTCTTGTTATATAGTGTCTTGTTATATAGTGTCTTGTTATAGAGTGTCTTGTTATATAGTGTCTTGTTATATAGTGTGTTGTTATATAGTGTCTTGTTATAGAGTGTCTTGTTATAGAGTGTCTTGTTATAGAGTGTCTTGTTATATAGTGTCTTGTTATATAGTGTCTTGCTATAGAGTGTCTTGTTATATAGTGTCTTGTTATATAGTCTTGCTATATAGTGTTTTGTTATATAGTGTCTTGTTATATAGTGTCTTGTTATATAGTGTCTTGTTATAGAGGGTCTTGTTATATAGTGTCTTGTTATATAGTGTCTTGTTATATAGTGTCTTGTTATATAGTGTCTTGTTATAGAGTGTCTTGTTATAGAGTGTCTTGTTATAGAGTGTCTTGTTATATAGTGTCTTGTTATATAGTGTCTTGCTATAGAGTGTCTTGTTATATAGTGTCTTGTTTTAGAGTGTCTTGTTATAGAGTGTCTTGTTATAGAGTGTCTTGTTATAGAGTGTCTTGTTATAGAGTGTCTTGTTATAGAGTGTCTTGTTATAGCGTGTCTTGTTATATAGTGTCTTGTTATAGAGTGTCTTGTTATAGAGTGTCTTGTTATATAGTGTCTTGCTATATAGTGTCTTGTTATATAGTGTCTTGTTATATAGTCTTGCTATATAGTGTCTTGTTATAGAGTGTCTTGTTATAGAGTGTCTTGTTATATAGTGTCTTGTTAAATAGTGTCTTGTTATAGAGTGTCTTGTTATATAGTGTCTTGTTATAGAGTGTCTTGTTATAGAGTGTCTTGTTATAGAGTGACTTGTTATAGAGTGTCTTGTTATAGAGTGTCTTGTTATATAGTGTCTTGTTATATAGTGTCTTGCTATAGAGTGTCTTGTTATATAGTGTCTTGTTATATAGTCTTGCTATATAGTGTTTTGTTATATAGTGTCTTGTTATATAGTGTCTTGTTATATAGTGTCTTGTTATAGAGTGTCTTGTTATATAGTGTCTTGTTATATAGTGTGTTGTTATATAGTGTCTTGTTATAGAGTGTCTTGTTATAGAGTGTCTTGTTATATAGTGTCTAGTTATATAGTGTCTTGTTATAGAGTGTCTAGTTATAGAGTGTCTTGTTATATAGTGTCTAGTTATATAGTGTCTTGTTATATAGTGTCTTGCTATATAGTGTCTTGTTATATAGTCTTGCTATATAGTGTTTTGTTATATAGTGTCTTGTTATATAGTGTCTTGTTATATAGTGTCTTGTTATATAGTGTCTTGTTATATAGTGTCTTGTTATATAGTGTCTTGTTATATAGTGTCTTGTTATTTAGTCTTGCTATATAGTGTTTTGTTTTATAGTGTCTTGTTATATAGTGTCTTGTTATATAGTGTTTTGTTATATAGTGTCTTGTTATAGAGTGTCTTGTTATATAGTGTCTTGTTATATAGTCTTGCTATATAGTGTTTTGTTATATAGTGTCTTGTTATATAGTGTCTTGTTATATAGTGTCTTGTTATATAGTGTCTTGTTATATAGTGTCTTGTTATAGAGTGTCTTGTTATAGAGTGTCTTGTTATAGAGTGTCTTGTTATAGAGTGTCTTGTTATATAGTGTCTTGCTATATAGTGTCTTGCTATAGAGTGTCTTGTTATATAGTGTCTTGTTATATAGTCTTGCTATATAGTGTTTTGTTATATAGTGTCTTGTTATATAGTGTCTTGTTATATAGTGTCTTGTTATATAGTGTCTTGTTATAGAGTGTATTGTTATATAGTGTCTTGTTATATAGAGTGTTGTTATATAGTGTCTTGTTATAGAGTGTCTTGTTATAGAGTGTCTTGTTATATAGTGTCTAGTTATATAGTGTCTTGTTATAGAGAGTCTTGTTATAGAGTGTCTTGTTATAGAGTGTCTTGTTATATAGTGTCTAGTTATATAGTGTCTTGTTATATAGTGTCTTGTTATATAGTGTCTTGTTATATAGTGTCTTGTTATATAGTCTTGCTATATAGTGTTTTGTTATATAGTGTCTTGTTATATAGTGTCTTGTTATATAGTGTCTTGTTATATAGTGTCTTGTTATATAGTGTCTTGTTATATAGTGTCTTGTTATATAGTCTTGCTATATAGTGTTTTGTTTGATAGTGTCTTGTTATATAGTGTCTTGTTATATAGTGTTTTGTTATATAGTGTCTAGTTATAGAGTGTCTTGTTATATAGTGTCTTGTTATATAGTGTCTTGTTATATAGTCTTGCTATATAGTGTCTTGTTATATAGTGTCTTGTTATATAGTGTCTTGTTATATAGTCTTGCTATATAGTGTTTTGTTTTATAGTGTCTTGTTATATAGTGTCTTGTTATATAGTGTCTTGTTTTATAGTGTCTTGTTATATAGTGTTTTGCTATATAGTCTTGCTATATAGTGTCTTGTTATATAGTGTCTTGTTATATAGTGTCTAGTTATATAGTGTCTTGTTATATAGTGTGTTGTTATATAGTGTGTTGTTATATAGTGTCTTGTTATATAGTGTCTAGTTATATAGTGTCTTGTTATATAGTGTGTTGTTATATAGTGTCTTGTTATATAGTGTCTTGTTATATAGTGTCTTGTTATATAGTGTGTTGTTATATAGTGTGTTGTTTTATAGTGTCTTGTTATATAGTGTTTTGCTATATAGTCTTGCTATATAGTGTCTAGTTATATAGTGTGTTGTTATATAGTGTCTAGTTATATAGTGTCTTGTTATATAGTGTCTTGTTATATAGTGTGTTGTTATATAGTGTGTTGTTATATAGTGTCTTGTTATATAGTGTGTTGTTATATAGTGTGTTGTTATATAGTGTCTTGTTATATAGTGTGTTGTTATATAGTGTGTTGTTATATAGTGTCTTGCTATATAGTGTCTTGTTATATAGTGTGTTGTTATATAGTGTGTTGTTATATAGTGTCTTGCTATATAGTCTTTTGTTATATAGTGTCTTCTTATATAGTGTCTAATTATATAGTGTCTTGTTATATAGTGTCTTGTTATAGCGTGTCTTGTTATAGAGTGTCTTGTTGTATAGTGTCTAGTTATATAGTGTTTTGTTATATAGTGTCTTGTTATATAGTGTGTTGTTATATAGTGTCTTGTTATATAGTGTCTTGTTATATAGTGTCTTGTTATATAGTGTCTAATTATATAGTGTCTTGTTATATAGTGTCTTGTTATATAGTGTCTTCTTATATAGTGTCTAATTATATAGTGTCTTGTTATATAGTGTCTTGTTATAGCGTGTCTTGTTATAGAGTGTCTTGTTGTATAGTGTCTAGTTATATAGTGTTTTGTTATATAGTGTCTTGTTATATAGTGTGTTGTTATATAGTGTCTTGTTATATAGTGTCTAGTTATATAGTGTCTTGTTATATAGTGTCTAGTTATATAGTGTGTTGTTATATAGTGTGTTGTTATATAGTGTCTTGTTATATAGTGTGTTGTTATATAGTGTGTTGTTATATAGTGTCTTGTTATATAGTGTGTTGTTATATAGTGTGTTGTTATATAGTGTCTTGCTATATAGTGTCTTGTTATATAGTGTGTTGTTATATAGTGTGTTGTTATATAGTGTCTTGCTATATAGTGTTTTGTTATATAGTGTCTTCTTATATAGTGTCTAATTATATAGTGTCTTGTTATATAGTGTCTTGTTATAGCGTGTCTTGTTATAGAGTGTCTTGTTGTATAGTGTCTAGTTATATAGTGTTTTGTTATATAGTGTCTTGTTATATAGTGTGTTGTTATATAGTGTCTTGTTATATAGTGTCTTGTTATATAGTGTGTTATATAGTGTCTTGTTATATAGTGTGTTGTTATATAGTGTCTTGTTATATAGTGTCTTGCTATATAGTGTTTTGTTATATAGTGTCTTGTTATATAGTGTCTAATTATATACTGTCTTGTTATATAGTGTGTTGTTATATAGTGTCTTGTTATATAGTGTCTTGTTATATAGTGTGTTATAGTGTCTAGTTATATAGTGTCTTGTTATATAGTGTCTAGTTATATAGTGTCTTGTTATATAGTGTGTTGTTATTTTGTGTCTTGTTATATAGTGTCTTGTTATATAGTGTGTTATATAGTGTCTTGTTATAGAGTGTCTTGTTATAGAGTGTCTTGTTATATAGTGTGTTGTTATATAGTGTGTTATAGTGTCTAGTTATATAGTGTCTTGTTATATAGTGTCTAGTTATATAGTGTCTTGTTATATAGTGTCTTGTTGTATAGTGTCTTGTTATATAGTGTGTTGTTATATAGTGTCTTGTTGTATAGTGTCTTGTTATATAGTGTCTTGTTATATAGTGTGTTGTTATATAGTGTCTTGTTATATAGTGTGTTGTTATATAGTGTGTTGTTATATAGTGTCTTGTTATATAGTGTGTTGTTATATAGTGTGTTGTTATATAGTGTCTTGTTATAGAGTGTCTTGTTATAGAGTGTCTTGTTATAGAATGTTTTGTTATAGAATGTCTTGTTATAGAGTGTCTTGTTATATAGTGTCTTGCTATAGAGTGTCTTGTTATATAGTGTCTTGTTATATAGTCTTGCTATATAGTGTTTTGTTATATAGTGTCTTGTTATATAGTGTCTTGTTATATAGTGTCTTGTTATAGAGTGTCTTGTTATATAGTGTCTTGTTATATAGTGTGTTGTTATATAGTGTCTTGTTATATAGTGTCTTGTTATAGAGTGTCTTGTTATATAGTGTGTTGTTATATAGTGTCTTGTTATAGAGTGTCTTGTTATATAGTGTCTTGTTATATAGTCTTGTTATAGAGTGTCTTGTTATATAGTGTCTTGTTATATAGTGTCTTGTTATATAGTGTGTTGTTATATAGTGTCTTGTTATATAGTGTGTTATATAGTGTCTAGTTATATAGTGTCTTGTTATATAGTGTCTTGTTATATAGTGTCTAGTTATATAGTGTCTTGTTATATAGTGTGTTGTTATATAGTGTCTTGTTGTATAGTGTCTTGTTATATAGTGTCTTGTTATATAGTGTGTTGTTATATAGTGTGTTGTTATATAGTGTGTTGTTATATAGTGTCTTGCTATATAGTGTTATGTTATATAGTGTCTTGTTATATAGTGTCTTGTTATATAGTCTTGCTATATAGTGTCTTGTTATATAGTGTCTTGTTATATAGTGTCTTGTAATATAGTCTTGCTATATAGTGTATAGTTATATAGTGTCTTGTTATATAGTGTGTTATTATATAGTGTCTTGTTATATAGTGTCTAGTTATATAGTGTCTTGTTATATAGTGTGTTGTTATATAGTGTGTTATATAGTGTCTAGTTATATAGTGTCTTGTTATAGAGTGTCTAGTTATATAGTGTCTTGTTATATAGTGTGTTGTTATATAGTGTGTTGTTATATAGTGTCTTGTTATATAGTGTCTAGTTATATAGTGTCTTGTTATATAGTGTGTTGTTATATAGTGTCTTGTTGTATAGTGTCTTGTTATATAGTGTCTTGTTATATAGTGTGTTGTTATATAGTGTCTTGTTATATAGTGTGTTGTTATATAGTGTCTTGCTATATAGTGTTATGTTATATAGTCTTGCTATATAGTGTCTTGTTATATAGTGTCTTGTTATATAATGTCTAGTTATATAGTGTGTTGTTATATAGTGTGTTGTTATATAGTGTCTTGTTATATAGTGTATAGTTATATAGTGTCTTGTTATATAGTGTGTTGTTATATAGTGTCTTGTTGTATAGTGTCTTGTTATATAGTGTCTTGTTATATAGTGTGTTGTTATATAGTGTGTTGTTATATAGTGTGTTGTTATATAGTGTCTTGCTATATAGTGTTATGTTATATAGTCTTGCTATATAGTGTCTTGTTATATAGTGTCTTGTTATATAGTGTCTTGTTATATAGTGTGTTGTTATATAGTGTGTTGTTATATAGTGTCTTGTTATATAGTGTCTTGTTATATAGTGTCTTGTTATATAGTGTCTTGTTGTAGAGTGTCTTGTTATAGAGTGTCTTGTTATAGAGTGTCTTGTTATATAGTGTCTTGTTATATAGTGTCTTGCTATAGAGTGTCTTGTTATATAGTGTCTTGTTTTAGAGTGTCTTGTTATAGAGTGTCTTGTTATAGAGTGTCTTGTTATAGAGTGTCTTGTTATAGAGTGTCTTGTTATAGCGTGTCTTGTTATATAGTGTCTTGTTATAGAGTGTCTTGTTATAGAGTGTCTTGTTATATAGTGTCTTGCTATATAGTGTCTTGTTATATAGTGTCTTGTTATATAGTCTTGCTATATAGTGTCTTGTTATAGAGTGTCTTGTTATAGAGTGTCTTGTTATATAGTGTCTTGTTAAATAGTGTCTTGTTATAGAGTGTCTTGTTATATAGTGTCTTGTTATAGAGTGTCTTGTTATAGAGTGTCTTGTTATAGAGTGTCTTGTTATAGAGTGTCTTGTTATAGAGTGTCTTGTTATATAGTGTCTTGTTATATAGTGTCTTGCTATAGAGTGTCTTGTTATATAGTGTCTTGTTATATAATCTTGCTATATAGTGTTTTGTTATATAGTGTCTTGTTATATAGTGTCTTGTTATATAGTGTCTTGTTATAGAGTGTCTTGTTATATAGTGTCTAGTTATATAGTGTCTTGTTATAGAGTGTCTAGTTATAGAGTGTCTTGTTATATAGTGTCTAGTTATATAGTGTCTTGTTATATAGTGTCTTGCTATATAGTGTCTTGCTATATAGTGTCTTGTTATATAGTCTTGCTATATAGTGTTTTGTTATATAGTGTCTTGTTATATAGTGTCTTGTTATATAGTGTCTTGTTATATAGTGTCTTGTTATATAGTGTCTTGTTATATAGTGTCTTGTTATATAGTGTCTTGTTATATAGTCTTGCTATATAGTGTTTTGTTTTATAGTGTCTTGTTATATAGTGTCTTGTTATATAGTGTTTTGTTATATAGTGTCTTGTTATAGAGTGTCTTGTTATATAGTGTCTTGTTATATAGTCTTGCTATATAGTGTTTTGTTATATAGTGTCTTGTTATATAGTGTCTTGTTATATAGTGTCTTGTTATATAGTGTCTTGTTATATAGTGTCTTGTTATAGAGTGTCTTGTTATAGAGTGTCTTGTTATAGAGTGTCTTGTTATAGAGTGTCTTGTTATATAGTGTCTTGCTATATAGTGTCTTGCTATAGAGTGTCTTGTTATATAGTGTCTTGTTATATAGTCTTGCTATATAGTGTTTTGTTATATAGTGTCTTGTTATATAGTGTCTTGTTATATAGTGTCTTGTTATATAGTGTCTTGTTATAGAGTGTATTGTTATATAGTGTCTTGTTATATAGAGTGTTGTTATATAGTGTCTTGTTATAGAGTGTCTTGTTATATAGTGTCTAGTTATATAGTGTCTTGTTATATAGTGTCTTGTTATATAGTGTCTTGTTATATAGTGTCTTGTTATATAGTCTTGCTATATAGTGTTTTGTTATATAGTGTCTTGTTATATAGTGTCTTGTTATATAGTGTCTTGTTATATAGTGTCTTGTTATATAGTGTCTTGTTATATAGTGTCTTGTTATATAGTCTTGCTATATAGTGTTTTGTTTGATAGTGTCTTGTTATATAGTGTCTTGTTATATAGTGTTTTGTTATATAGTGTCTAGTTATAGAGTGTCTTGTTATATAGTGTCTTGTTATATAGTGTCTTGTTATATAGTCTTGCTATATAGTGTCTTGTTATATAGTGTCTTGTTATATAGTGTCTTGTTATATAGTCTTGCTATATAGTGTTTTGTTTTATAGTGTCTTGTTATATAGTGTCTTGTTATATAGTGTCTTGTTTTATAGTGTCTTGTTATATAGTGTTTTGCTATATAGTCTTGCTATATAGTGTCTTGTTATATAGTGTCTTGTTATATAGTGTCTAGTTATATAGTGTCTTGTTATATAGTGTGTTGTTATATAGTGTGTTGTTATATAGTGTCTTGTTATATAGTGTCTAGTTATATAGTGTCTTGTTATATAGTGTGTTGTTATATAGTGTCTTGTTATATAGTGTCTTGTTATATAGTGTCTTGTTATATAGTGTGTTGTTATATAGTGTGTTGTTTTATAGTGTCTTGTTATATAGTGTTTTGCTATATAGTCTTGCTATATAGTGTCTAGTTATATAGTGTGTTGTTATATAGTGTCTAGTTATATAGTGTCTTGTTATATAGTGTGTTGTTATATAGTGTGTTGTTATATAGTGTCTTGCTATATAGTGTCTTGTTATATAGTGTGTTGTTATATAGTGTGTTGTTATATAGTGTCTTGCTATATAGTGTTTTGTTATATAGTGTCTTCTTATATAGTGTCTAATTATATAGTGTCTTGTTATATAGTGTCTTGTTATAGCGTGTCTTGTTATAGAGTGTCTTGTTATAGCGTGTCTTGTTATAGAGTGTCTTGTTGTATAGTGTCTAGTTATATAGTGTTTTGTTATATAGTGTCTTGTTATATAGTGTGTTGTTATATAGTGTCTTGTTATATAGTGTCTTGTTATATAGTGTGTTATATAGTGTCTTGTTATATAGTGTGTTGTTATATAGTGTCTTGTTATATAGTGTCTTGCTATATAGTGTTTTGTTATATAGTGTCTTGTTATATAGTGTCTAATTATATACTGTCTTGTTATATAGTGTGTTGTTATATAGTGTCTTGTTATATAGTGTCTTGTTATATAGTGTGTTATAGTGTCTAGTTATATAGTGTCTTGTTATATAGTGTCTAGTTATATAGTGTCTTGTTATATAGTGTGTTGTTATATAGTGTCTTGTTATATAGTGTCTTGTTATATAGTGTGTTATATAGTGTCTTGTTATAGAGTGTCTTGTTATAGAGTGTCTTGTTATATAGTGTGTTGTTATATAGTGTGTTATAGTGTCTAGTTATATAGTGTCTTGTTATATAGTGTCTAGTTATATAGTGTCTTGTTATATAGTGTCTTGTTGTATAGTGTCTTGTTATATAGTGTGTTGTTATATAGTGTCTTGTTGTATAGTGTCTTGTTATATAGTGTCTTGTTATATAGTGTGTTGTTATATAGTGTCTTGTTATATAGTGTGTTGTTATATAGTGTGTTGTTATATAGTGTCTTGTTATATAGTGTGTTGTTATATAGTGTGTTGTTATATAGTGTCTTGTTATAGAGTGTCTTGTTATAGAGTGTCTTGTTATAGAATGTTTTGTTATAGAATGTCTTGTTATAGAGTGTCTTGTTATATAGTGTCTTGCTATAGAGTGTCTTGTTATATAGTGTCTTGTTATATAGTCTTGCTATATAGTGTTTTGTTATATAGTGTCTTGTTATATAGTGTCTTGTTATATAGTGTCTTGTTATAGAGTGTCTTGTTATATAGTGTCTTGTTATATAGTGTGTTGTTATATAGTGTCTTGTTATATAGTGTCTTGTTATAGAGTGTCTTGTTATATAGTGTGTTGTTATATAGTGTCTTGTTATAGAGTGTCTTGTTATATAGTGTCTTGTTATATAGTCTTGTTATAGAGTGTCTTGTTATATAGTGTCTTGTTATATAGTGTCTTGTTATATAGTGTGTTGTTATATAGTGTCTTGTTATATAGTGTGTTATATAGTGTCTAGTTATATAGTGTCTTGTTATATAGTGTCTTGTTATATAGTGTCTAGTTATATAGTGTCTTGTTATATAGTGTGTTGTTATATAGTGTCTTGTTGTATAGTGTCTTGTTATATAGTGTCTTGTTATATAGTGTGTTGTTATATAGTGTGTTGTTATATAGTGTGTTGTTATATAGTGTCTTGCTATATAGTGTTATGTTATATAGTGTCTTGTTATATAGTGTCTTGTTATATAGTCTTGCTATATAGTGTCTTGTTATATAGTGTCTTGTTATATAGTGTCTTGTAATATAGTCTTGCTATATAGTGTATAGTTATATAGTGTCTTGTTATATAGTGTGTTATTATATAGTGTCTTGTTATATAGTGTCTAGTTATATAGTGTCTTGTTATATAGTGTGTTGTTATATAGTGTGTTATATAGTGTCTAGTTATATAGTGTCTTGTTATAGAGTGTCTAGTTATATAGTGTCTTGTTATATAGTGTGTTGTTATATAGTGTGTTGTTATATAGTGTCTTGTTATATAGTGTCTAGTTATATAGTGTCTTGTTATATAGTGTGTTGTTATATAGTGTCTTGTTGTATAGTGTCTTGTTATATAGTGTCTTGTTATATAGTGTGTTGTTATATAGTGTCTTGTTATATAGTGTGTTGTTATATAGTGTCTTGCTATATAGTGTTATGTTATATAGTCTTGCTATATAGTGTCTTGTTATATAGTGTCTTGTTATATAATGTCTAGTTATATAGTGTGTTGTTATATAGTGTGTTGTTATATAGTGTCTTGTTATATAGTGTATAGTTATATAGTGTCTTGTTATATAGTGTGTTGTTATATAGTGTCTTGTTGTATAGTGTCTTGTTATATAGTGTCTTGTTATATAGTGTGTTGTTATATAGTGTGTTGTTATATAGTGTGTTGTTATATAGTGTCTTGCTATATAGTGTTATGTTATATAGTCTTGCTATATAGTGTCTTGTTATATAGTGTCTTGTTATATAGTGTCTTGTTATATAGTGTGTTGTTATATAGTGTGTTGTTATATAGTGTCTTGTTATATAGTGTCTTGTTATATAGTGTCTTGTTATATAGTGTCTTGTTATAGAGTGTCTTGTTATAGAGTGTCTTGTTATAGAGTGTCTTGTTATATAGTGTCTTGTTATATAGTGTCTTGCTATAGAGTGTCTTGTTATATAGTGTCTTGTTTTAGAGTGTCTTGTTATAGAGTGTCTTGTTATAGAGTGTCTTGTTATAGAGTGTCTTGTTATAGAGTGTCTTGTTATAGCGTGTCTTGTTATATAGTGTCTTGTTATAGAGTGTCTTGTTATAGAGTGTCTTGTTATATAGTGTCTTGCTATATAGTGTCTTGTTATACAGTGTCTTGTTATATAGTCTTGCTATATAGTGTCTTGTTATAGAGTGTCTTGTTATAGAGTGTCTTGTTATATAGTGTCTTGTTAAATAGTGTCTTGTTATAGAGTGTCTTGTTATATAGTGTCTTGTTATAGAGTGTCTTGTTATAGAGTGTCTTGTTATAGAGTGTCTTGTTATAGAGTGTCTTGTTATAGAGTGTCTTGTTATATAGTGTCTTGTTATATAGTGTCTTGCTATAGAGTGTCTTGTTATATAGTGTCTTGTTATATAGTCTTGCTATATAGTGTTTTGTTATATAGTGTCTTGTTATATAGTGTCTTGTTATATAGTGTCTTGTTATAGAGTGTCTTGTTATATAGTGTCTTGTTATATAGTGTGTTGTTATATAGTGTCTTGTTATAGAGTGTCTTGTTATAGAGTGTCTTGTTATATAGTGTCTAGTTATATAGTGTCTTGTTATAGAGTGTCTAGTTATAGAGTGTCTTGTTATATAGTGTCTAGTTATATAGTGTCTTGTTATATAGTGTCTTGTTATATAGTGTCTTGTTATATAGTCTTGCTATATAGTGTTTTGTTATATAGTGTGTTGTTATATAGTGTCTTGTTATATAGTGTCTTGTTATATAGTGTCTTGTTATATAGTGTCTTGTTATAGAGTGTCTTGTTATAGAGTGTCTTGTTATAGAGTGTCTTGTTATATAGTGTCTTGTTATATAGTGTCTTGCTATAGAGTGTCTTGTTATATAGTGTCTTGTTTTAGAGTGTCTTGTTATAGAGTGTCTTGTTATAGAGTGTCTTGTTATAGAGTGTCTTGTTATAGAGTGTCTTGTTATAGCGTGTCTTGTTATATAGTGTCTTGTTATAGAGTGTCTTGTTATAGAGTGTCTTGTTATATAGTGTCTTGCTATATAGTGTCTTGTTATACAGTGTCTTGTTATATAGTCTTGCTATATAGTGTCTTGTTATAGAGTGTCTTGTTATAGAGTGTCTTGTTATATAGTGTCTTGTTAAATAGTGTCTTGTTATAGAGTGTCTTGTTATATAGTGTCTTGTTATAGAGTGTCTTGTTATAGAGTGTCTTGTTATAGAGTGTCTTGTTATAGAGTGTCTTGTTATAGAGTGTCTTGTTATATAGTGTCTTGTTATATAGTGTCTTGCTATAGAGTGTCTTGTTATATAGTGTCTTGTTATATAGTCTTGCTATATAGTGTTTTGTTATATAGTGTCTTGTTATATAGTGTCTTGTTATATAGTGTCTTGTTATAGAGTGTCTTGTTATATAGTGTCTTGTTATATAGTGTGTTGTTATATAGTGTCTTGTTATAGAGTGTCTTGTTATAGAGTGTCTTGTTATATAGTGTCTAGTTATATAGTGTCTTGTTATAGAGTGTCTAGTTATAGAGTGTCTTGTTATATAGTGTCTAGTTATATAGTGTCTTGTTATATAGTGTCTTGTTATATAGTGTCTTGTTATATAGTCTTGCTATATAGTGTTTTGTTATATAGTGTCTTGTTATATAGTGTCTTGTTATATAGTGTCTTGTTATATAGTGTCTTGTTATATAGTGTCTTGTTATATAGTCTTGCTATATAGTGTTTTGTTTTATAGTGTCTTGTTATATAGTGTCTTGTTATATAGTGTTTTGTTATATAGTGTCTTGTTATAGAGTGTCTTGTTATATAGTGTCTTGTTATATAGTCTTGCTATATAGTGTTTTGTTATATAGTGTCTTGTTATATAGTGTCTTGTTATATAGTGTCTTGTTATATAGTGTCTTGTTATATAGTGTCTTGTTATATAGTGTCTTGTTATAGAGTGTCTTGTTATAGAGTGTCTTGTTATAGAGTGTCTTGTTATATAGTGTCTTGTTATATAGTGTCTTGCTATAGAGTGTCTTGTTATATAGTGTCTTGTTATATAGTCTTGCTATATAGTGTTTTGTTATATAGTGTCTTGTTATATAGTGTCTTGTTATATAGTGTCTTGTTATATAGTGTCTTGTTATAGAGTGTATTGTTATATAGTGTCTTGTTATATAGAGTGTTGTTATATAGTGTCTTGTTATAGAGTGTCTTGTTTTAGAGTGTCTTGTTATATAGTGTCTAGTTATATAGTGTCTTGTTATAGAGAGTCTTGTTATAGAGTGTCTTGTTATAGAGTGTCTTGTTATATAGTGTCTAGTTATATAGTGTCTTGTTATATAGTGTCTTGTTATATAGTGTCTTGTTATATAGTGTCTTGTTATATAGTCTTGCTATATAGTGTTTTGTTATATAGTGTCTTGTTATATAGTGTCTTGTTATATAGTGTCTTGTTATATAGTGTCTTGTTATATAGTGTCTTGTTATATAGTGTCTTGTTATATAGTCTTGCTATATAGTGTTTTGTTTGATAGTGTCTTGTTATATAGTGTCTTGTTATATAGTGTTTTGTTATATAGTGTCTTGTTATAGAGTGTCTTGTTATATAGTGTCTTGTTATATAGTGTCTTGTTATATAGTCTTGCTATATAGTGTCTTGTTATATAGTGTCTTGTTATATAGTGTCTTGTTATATAGTCTTGCTATATAGTGTTTTGTTTTATAGTGTCTTGTTATATAGTGTCTTGTTATATAGTGTCTTGTTTTATAGTGTCTTGTTATATAGTGTTTTGCTATATAGTCTTGCTATATAGTGTCTTGTTATATAGTGTCTTGTTATATAGTGTCTAGTTATATAGTGTCTTGTTATATAGTGTGTTGTTATATAGTGTGTTGTTATATAGTGTCTTGTTATATACTGTCTAGTTATATAGTGTCTTGTTATATAGTGTGTTGTTATATAGTGTCTTGTTATATAGTGTCTTGTTATATAGTGTCTTGTTATATAGTGTGTTGTTATATAGTGTGTTGTTTTATAGTGTCTTGTTATATAGTGTTTTGCTATATAGTCTTGCTATATAGTGTCTAGTTATATAGTGTGTTGTTATATAGTGTCTAGTTATATAGTGTCTTGTTATATAGTGTGTTGTTATATAGTGTGTTGTTATATAGTGTCTTGCTATATAGTGTCTTGTTATAGAGTGTCTTGTTATAGAGTGTCTTGTTATATAGTCTTGCTATATAGTGTTTTGTTATATAGTGTCTTGTTATATAGTGTCTTGTTATATAGTGTCTTGTTATATAGTGTCTTGTTATATAGTGTCTTGTTATATAGTGTCTTGTTATAGAGTGTCTTGTTATAGAGTGTCTTGTTATAGAGTGTCTTGTTATATAGTGTCTTGTTATATAGTGTCTTGCTATAGAGTGTCTTGTTATATAGTGTCTTGTTATATAGTCTTGCTATATAGTGTTTTGTTATATAGTGTCTTGTTATATAGTGTCTTGTTATATAGTGTCTTGTTATATAGTGTCTTGTTATAGAGTGTATTGTTATATAGTGTCTTGTTATATAGAGTGTTGTTATATAGTGTCTTGTTATAGAGTGTCTTGTTTTAGAGTGTCTTGTTATATAGTGTCTAGTTATATAGTGTCTTGTTGTATAGTGTCTAGTTATATAGTGTTTTGTTATATAGTGTCTTGTTATATAGTGTGTTGTTATATAGTGTCTTGTTATATAGTGTCTTGTTATATAGTGTGTTATATAGTGTCTTGTTATATAGTGTGTTGTTATATAGTGTCTTGTTATATAGTGTCTTGCTATATAGTGTTTTGTTATATAGTGTCTTGTTATATAGTGTCTAATTATATACTGTCTTGTTATATAGTGTGTTGTTATATAGTGTCTTGTTATATAGTGTGTTATAGTGTCTAGTTATATAGTGTCTTGTTATATAGTGTCTAGTTATATAGTGTCTTGTTATATAGTGTGTTGTTATATAGTGTCTTGTTATATAGTGTCTTGTTATATAGTGTGTTATATAGTGTCTTGTTATAGAGTGTCTTGTTATAGAGTGTCTTGTTATATAGTGTGTTGTTATATAGTGTGTTATAGTGTCTAGTTATATAGTGTCTTGTTATATAGTGTCTAGTTATATAGTGTCTTGTTATATAGTGTCTTGTTGTATAGTGTCTTGTTATATAGTGTGTTGTTATATAGTGTCTTGTTGTATAGTGTCTTGTTATATAGTGTCTTGTTATATAGTGTGTTGTTATATAGTGTCTTGTTATATAGTGTGTTGTTATATAGTGTGTTGTTATATAGTGTCTTGTTATATAGTGTGTTGTTATATAGTGTGTTGTTATATAGTGTCTTGTTATAGAGTGTCTTGTTATAGAGTGTCTTGTTATAGAATGTTTTGTTATAGAATGTCTTGTTATAGAGTGTCTTGTTATATAGTGTCTTGCTATAGAGTGTCTTGTTATATAGTGTCTTGTTATATAGTCTTGCTATATAGTGTTTTGTTATATAGTGTCTTGTTATATAGTGTCTTGTTATATAGTGTCTTGTTATAGAGTGTCTTGTTATATAGTGTCTTGTTATATAGTGTGTTGTTACATAGTGTCTTGTTATATAGTGTCTTGTTATAGAGTGTCTTGTTATATAGTGTGTTGTTATATAGTGTCTTGTTATAGAGTGTCTTGTTATATAGTGTCTTGTTATATAGTCTTGTTATAGAGTGTCTTGTTATATAGTGTCTTGTTATATAGTGTCTTGTTATATAGTGTGTTGTTATATAGTGTCTTGTTATATAGTGTGTTATATAGTGTCTAGTTATATAGTGTCTTGTTATATAGTGTCTTGTTATATAGTGTCTAGTTATATAGTGTCTTGTTATATAGTGTGTTGTTATATAGTGTCTTGTTGTATAGTGTCTTGTTATATAGTGTGTTGTTATATAGTGTGTTGTTATATAGTGTGTTGTTATATAGTGTGTTGTTATATAGTGTCTTGCTATATAGTGTTATGTTATATAGTGTCTTGTTATATAGTGTCTTGTTATATAGTCTTGCTATATAGTGTCTTGTTATATAGTGTCTTGTAATATAGTCTTGCTATATAGTGTATAGTTATATAGTGTCTTGTTATATAGTGTGTTATTATATAGTGTCTTGTTATATAGTGTCTAGTTATATAGTGTCTTGTTATATAGTGTGTTGTTATATAGTGTGTTATATAGTGTCTAGTTATATAGTGTCTTGTTATAGAGTGTCTAGTTATATAGTGTCTTGTTATATAGTGTGTTGTTATATAGTGTGTTGTTATATAGTGTCTTGTTATATAGTGTCTAGTTATATAGTGTCTTGTTATATAGTGTGTTGTTATATAGTGTCTTGTTGTATAGTGTCTTGTTATATAGTGTCTTGTTATATAGTGTGTTGTTATATAGTGTCTTGTTATATAGTGTGTTGTTATATAGTGTCTTGCTATATAGTGTTATGTTATATAGTCTTGCTATATAGTGTCTTGTTATATAGTGTCTTGTTATATAATGTCTAGTTATATAGTGTGTTGTTATATAGTGTGTTGTTATATAGTGTCTTGTTATATAGTGTATAGTTATATAGTGTCTTGTTATATAGTGTGTTGTTATATAGTGTCTTGTTGTATAGTGTCTTGTTATATAGTGTCTTGTTATATAGTGTGTTGTTATATAGTGTGTTGTTATATAGTGTGTTGTTATATAGTGTCTTGCTATATAGTGTTATGTTATATAGTCTTGCTATATAGTGTCTTGTTATATAGTGTCTTGTTATATAGTGTCTTGTTATATAGTGTGTTGTTATATAGTGTGTTGTTATATAGTGTCTTGTTATATAGTGTGTTGTTATATAGTGTCTTGTTATATAGTGTCTAGTTATATAGTGTCTTGTTATATAGTGTCTTGTTATATAGTGTCTTGTTTTATAGTGTCTTGTTATATAGTGTATTGTTATATAGTGTCTAGTTATATAGTGTCTTGTTATATAGTGTCTTGTTATATAGTGTCTAGTTATATAGTGTCTTGTTATATAGTGTGTTGTTATATAGTGTCTTGTTGTATAGTGTCTTGTTATATAGTGTCTTGTTATATAGTGTGTTGTTATATAGTGTGTTGTTATATAGTGTCTTGTTATATAGTGTCTTGCTATATAGTGTTATGTTATATAGTGTCTTGTTATATAGTGTCTTGTTATATAGTCTTGCTATATAGTGTCTTGTTATATAGTGTCTTGTTATATAGTGTCTTGTTATATAGTGTCTTGTATATAGTCTTGCTATATAGTGTCTTGTTATATAGTGTGTTGTTATATAGTGTCTTGTATATATAGTGTCTAGTTATATAGTGTCTTGTTATATAGTGTGTTGTTATATAGTGTGTTATATAGTGTCTAGTTATATAGTGTCTTGTTATAGAGTGTCTAGTTATATAGTGTCTTGTTATATAGTGTATTGTTATATAGTGTGTTGTTATATAGTGTCTTGTTATATAGTGTCTAGTTATATAGTGTCTTGTTATATAGTGTGTTGTTATATAGTGTCTTGTTGTATAGTGTCTTGTTATATAGTGTCTTGTTATATAGTGTGTTGTTATATAGTGTGTTGTTATATAGTGTGTTGTTATATAGTGTCTTGCTATAGTGTTATGTTATATAGTCTTGCTATATAGTGTCTTGTTATATAGTGTCTAGTTATATAGTGTCTTGTTATATAGTGTGTTGTTATATAGTGTCTTGTTGTATAGTGTCTTGTTATATAGTGTCTTGTTATATAGTGTGTTGTTATATAGTGTGTTGTTATATAGTGTGTTGTTATATAGTGTCTTGCTATATAGTGTTATGTTATATAGTCTTGCTATATAGTGTCTTGTTATATAGTGTCTTGTTATATAGTGTCTAGTTATATAGTGTGTTGTTATATAGTGTGTTGTTATATAGTGTCTTGCTATATAGTGTTATGTTATATAGTGTCTTGTTATATAGTGTCTTGTTATATAGTCTTGCTATATAGTGTCTTGTTATATAGTGTGTTGTTATATAGTGTCTTGTAATATAGTCTTGCTATATAGTGTCTAGTTATATAGTGTCTTGTTATATAGTGTGTTGTTATATAGTGTCTTGTTATATAGTGTCTAGTTATATAGTGTCTTGTTATATAGTGTCTTGTTATATAGTGTGTTGTTATATAGTGTGTTGTTATATAGTGTCTTGTTATATAGTGTGTTGTTATATAGTGTGTTATATAGTGTCTAGTTATATAGTGTCTTGTTATAGAGTGTCTAGTTATATAGTGTGTTGTTATATAGTGTGTTGTTATATAGTGTGTTGTTATATAGTGTCTTGTTATATAGTGTCTAGTTATATAGTGTCTTGTTATATAGTGTGTTGTTATATAGTGTCTTGTTGTATAGTGTCTTGTTATATAGTGTCTTGTTATATAGTGTGTTGTTATATAGTGTGTTGTTATATAGTGTCTTGTTATATAGTGTCTTGCTATATAGTGTTATGTTATATAGTCTTGCTATATAGTGTCTTGTTATATAGTGTCTAGTTATATAGTGTCTTGTTATATAGTGTGTTGTTATATAGTGTCTTGTTGTATAGTGTCTTGTTATATAGTGTCTTGTTATATAGTGTGTTGTTATATAGTGTGTTGTTATATAGTGTGTTGTTATATAGTGTCTTGCTATATAGTGTTATGTTATATAGTCTTGCTATATAGTGTGTTGTTATATAGTGTCTAGTTATATAGTGTCTTGTTATATAGTGTGTTGTTATATAGTGTCTTGTTGTATAGTGTCTTGTTATATAGTGTCTTGTTATATAGTGTGTTGCTATATAGTGTATTGTTATATAGTGTGTTGTTATATAGTGTCTTGCTATATAGTGTTATGTTATATAGTCTTGCTATATAGTGTCTTGTTATATAGTGTCTTGTTATATAGTGTCTAGTTATATAGTGTGTTGTTATATAGTGTCTTGTTATATAGTGTGTTGTTATATAGTGTGTTGTTATATAGTGTCTTGTTATATAGTGTGTTGTTATATAGTGTGTTATATAGTGTCTAGTTATATAGTGTCTTGTTATATAGTGTCTTGTTATATAGTGTGTTGTTATATAGTGTCTTGTTATATAGTGTCTTGTTATATAGTGTGTTGTTATATAGTGTCTTGTTATATAGTGTGTTGTTATATAGTGTGTTGTTATATAGTGTGTTGTTATATAGTGTCTTGTTATATAGTGTCTTGTTATATAGTGTCTTGTTATATAGTGTCTTGTTATATAGTGTGTTGTTATATAGTGTGTTGTTATATAGTGTGTTGTTATATAGTGTCTTGTTATATAGTGTGTTGTTATATAGTGTCTTGTTATATAGTTTCTTGTTATATAGTGTCTTGTTATATAGTGTCTTGTTATATAGTGTGTTGTTATATAGTGTCTTGTTATATAGTGTGTTGTTATATAGTGTCTTGTTATATAGTGTGTTGTTATATAGTGTCTTGTTATATAGTGTGTTGTTATATAGTGTGTTGTTATATAGTGTGTTGTTATATAGTGTCTTGTTATATAGTGTCTTGTTATATAGTGTGTTGTTATATAGTGTCTTGTTATATAGTGTGTTGTTATATAGTGTCTTGTTATATAGTGTCTTGTTATATAGTGTCTTGTTATATAGTGTGTTGTTATATAGTGTCTTGTTATATAGTGTGTTGTTATATAGTGTGTTGTTATATAGTGTGTTGTTATATAGTGTGTTGTTATATAGTGTCTTGTTATATAGTGTCTTGTTATATAGTGTCTTGTTATATAGTGTGTTGTTGTATAGTGTCTTGTTATATAGTGTCTTGTTATATAGTGTGTTGTTATATAGTGTGTTGTTATATAGTGTGTTGTTATATAGTGTCCTGTTATATAGTGTCTTGTTATATAGTGTGTTGTTATATAGTGTGTTGTTATATAGTGTCTTGTTATATAGTGTGTTATATAGTGTCTAGTTATATAGTGTCTAGTTATATAGTGTCTTGTTATATAGTGTGTTGTTATATAGTGTCTTGTTATATAGTGTCTTGTTATATAGTGTCTTGTTATATAGTGTGTTGTTATATAGTGTCTTGTTATATAGTGTGTTGTTATATAGTGTGTTGTTATATAGTGTGCTGTTATATAGTGTCTTGTTATATAGTGTGTTGTTATATAGTGTGTTGTTATATAGTGTCTTGTTATATAGTGTGTTGTTATATAGTGTCTTGTTATATAGTGTCTTGTTATATAGTGTGTTGTTATATAGTGTGTTGTTATATAGTGTCTTGTTATATAGTGTGTTGTTATATAGTGTGTTGTTATATAGTGTGTTGTTATATAGTGTGTTGTTATATAGTGTCTTGTTATATAGTGTCTTGTTATATAGTGTCTTGTTATATAGTGTGTTGTTATATAGTGTCTTGTTATATAGTGTGTTGTTATATAGTGTGTTGTTATATAGTGTGTTGTTATATAGTGTGTTGTTATATAGTGTCCTGTTATATAGTGTCTTGTTATATAGTGTGTTGTTATATAGTGTGTTGTTATATAGTGTCTTGTTATATAGTGTGTTATATAGTGTCTAGTTATATAGTGTCTTGTTATATAGTGTCTTGTTATATAGTGTGTTGTTATATAGTGTGTTATATAGTGTCTTGTTATATAGTGTGTTATATAGTGTCTAGTTATATAGTGTCTTGTTATATAGTGTCTTGTTATAGAGTGTCTTGTTATAGAGTGTCTTGTTATATAGTGTGTTGTTATATAGTGTGTTATATAGTGTCTAGTTATATAGTGTCTTGTTATAGAGTGTCTTGTTATAGAGTGTCTTGTTATATAGTGTCTTGTTATATAGTGTCTTGTTATATAGTGTCTTGTTATATAGTGTGTTGTTATATAGTGTCTTGTTATATAGTGTGTTGTTATATAGTGTGTTGTTATATAGTGTCTTGTTATAGAGTGTCTTGTTATAGAGTGTCTTGTTATATAGTGTCTTGTTATATAGTGTGTTGTTATATAGTGTCTTGTTATATAGTGTGTTGTTATATAGTGTCTTGTTATATAGTGTGTTGTTATATAGTGTGTTGTTATATAGTGTGTTGTTATATAGTGTGTTGTTATATAGTGTCCTGTTATATAGTGTCTTGTTATATAGTGTGTTGTTATATAGTGTGTTGTTATATAGTGTGTTGTTATATAGTGTCTTGTTATATAGTGTGTTGTTATATAGTGTGTTATATAGTGTCTAGTTATATAGTGTCTTGTTATATAGTGTGTTGTTATATAGTCTTGCTATATAGTGTCTTGTTATATAGTGTGTTGTTATATAGTGTGTTGTTATATAGTGTGTTGTTATATAGTGTGTTATATAGTGTCTAGTTATATAGTGTCTTGTTATATAGTGTGTTGTTATATAGTGTGTTGTTATATAGTGTGTTGTTATATAGTGTGTTGTTATATAGTGTCTTGTTATATAGTGTGTTGTTATATAGTGTGTTGTTATATAGTGTCTTGTTATATAGTGTGTTGTTATATAGTGTCTTGTTATATAGTGTGTTGTTATATAGTGTGTTGTTATATAGTGTCTTGTTATATAGTGTGTTGTTATATAGTGTCTTGTTATATAGTGTGTTGTTATATAGTGTGTTGTTATATAGTGTCTTGTTATATAGTGTGTTGTTATATAGTGTCTTGTTATATAGTGTGTTGTTATATAGTGTGTTGTTATATAGTGTCTTGTTATATAGTGTGTTGTTATATAGTGTCTTGTTATATAGTGTCTTGTTATATAGTGTGTTGTTATATAGTGTCTTGTTATATAGTGTGTTGTTATATAGTGTGTTGTTATATAGTGTCTTGTTATATAGTGTGTTGTTATATAGTGTCTTGTTATATAGTGTCTTGTTATATAGTGTGTTGTTATATAGTGTCTTGTTATATAGTGTGTTGTTATATAGTGTGTTGTTATATAGTGTGTTGTTATATAGTGTGTTGTTATATAGTGTCCTGTTATATAGTGTCTTGTTATATAGTGTGTTGTTATATAGTGTGTTGTTATATAGTGTGTTGTTATATAGTGTCTTGTTATATAGTGTGTTGTTATATAGTGTGTTATATAGTGTCTAGTTATATAGTGTCTTGTTATATAGTGTGTTGTTATATAGTCTTGCTATATAGTGTCTTGTTATATAGTGTGTTGTTATATAGTGTGTTGTTATATAGTGTGTTGTTATATAGTGTGTTATATAGTGTCTAGTTATATAGTGTCTTGTTATATAGTGTGTTGTTATATAGTGTGTTGTTATATAGTGTGTTGTTATATAGTGTGTTGTTATATAGTGTCTTGTTATATAGTGTGTTGTTATATAGTGTGTTGTTATATAGTGTCTTGTTATATAGTGTGTTGTTATATAGTGTCTTGTTATATAGTGTGTTGTTATATAGTGTGTTGTTATATAGTGTCTTGTTATATAGTGTGTTGTTATATAGTGTCTTGTTATATAGTGTCTTGTTATATAGTGTCTAGTTATATAGTGTCTAGTTATATAGTGTCTTGTTATATAGTGTGTTGTTATATAGTGTGTTGTTATATAGTGTCTTGTTATATAGTGTCTTGTTATATAGTGTCTTGTTATATAGTGTCTAGTTATATAGTGTCTTGTTATATAGTGTCTAGTTATATAGTGTCTTGTTATATAGTGTGTTGTTATATAGTGTCTTGTTATATAGCACTTTTATATTTGATCTTTCATCACTTCATTTATTACACAAGTTTTAAGCATTGACAATTGGTATAGTAATATTCAATATTCTCATTTTTATATAACTTATTTCGATGTATGTTCAGTTATGAATTTTTCTCAGTGATTATTTGTAAAACAATTTGTTTATGAAGGGTATATCATGATTTTACTGGTGTAGGTTTATAATTTATTTTCACTTTTTTATTGGTTGTAGTTTTTGACACGATTTAGATATTAAATATGAACCATCTGTTGTAAATTGTAACTAAAATGAAATTCATTATTATACATATACGTCATCGACTAGTATCCATTAAATATTTCAACAATAAACATTATCGAAGGTTAAAAATATTATCCATACTCCCATTTAAATTTTGCTTAATTATGATTTAAATATGTATACTGAAATGAAAAAAATACAGGACCCGTTAGAGCAGTCCAAAATCTAATTGGAGAATCGCAGACACCCTGGCGAAATCTTTACCACTAACACACATGCTTGATCGATCACTCTCCTATATTGGTATAGGCACTTCAATAATATGTGGCGGGAATTAACTAGCTTTAAGGACCAAAATCTCCCTTGAAATGATGCGGGCATGTAAATGTTTTCCACAAAATTGGTATCAGAGATATATTTCAACTATTGTATTTAGTGTTTTCTGTTACTGATAAATATCACATATACTATAATATCAATAAATTGTATTTTTATTAGATTAGATTATGTTATCGCATATTTTGTTGTAATATGTTCATTTTTGCATGTCCAATAATAGCTAGAAGTCCAGTCAGTGTTGGTTATTTGCCCTCGAATTTAACTTCCGGTATCTGCACAGTGGCCTCAAAGATTATAAGTCAAAGTACAAGGAAAGATGGTGCATATAAAGATATGCATAAAATCGTATTACAATCAAATTAACACATTTCAAAATATTGGAATAAAGTTTAAATAACTTGAAACGGAATAATTAGCTCAAATATACAGGTCGTGTTGAATAGGAAATTCCTTTCAAATGTCAACGTCTTGGGTAGATTTTACAAACACTTTATAACGCCATGACATTGTACATATCGACATTGTTTGATATCTTTTTGAAACCAGACTCGAAGCAAAAATATTTGCAAGTTGAACAAAGGCAACTCTCTTTAGGATTTATTTTCGCATTTTGTCTTTTCTGCAATATAAGAGTCAATGCTTGAAAAAAGTCAATGTAAAATATGTGATAAATAGATTATGACATGAAATTTTCCATATCGTCCCTGATATCAGCCCTCGACCCATATCAGCCCTCCAGCTTCGCTGTCGGGCTTGATATGTGAGTCTTGGGCTGATATCGGGGCCGATATGGAAAATGTCATGTAATAATCTCTTATTATTATATATTTTCAAGAAAATGTCGATCAAGATAAAAACAAATCGATACAAACAATAAAACCCGAAACAACACGAATTTCTATAACAATCAGGACAAGGTGTTTCGGAAAGGTGAACCTCACTCGTGTCATTAATGGTTCTTTGATAGTTACATTGTATCACAAATCAGTATGTATTTCCCACAATGCAGATATGTCGCCTTCAAGGCTTTTATGTAACTTGTAGTTATCTAAAAATGAAAAATTATTGATTTTAAAATTTCAGATGTTATCAATTTTATCATTTTGATTAATATTTCGCTTGACAATGAAAGGTTCTCTTCATGTCGACATTATAATAAGTGTTGTCGACCAGCCATATTGTTTACTGTCATATAAAATAGAAGGACAAACAGTAAAGTAGATTTTTATTTTAGAATAAATATATTTACATTTTACAGCATTAAAGGGTGTATGAGGTAAGGAGATATACAAGTTTCATATATGAGCCTGTACAATATCATCATAGTGCTCTGACAAAATGGTCTCAGTGGACGAATCGTGTATTTAATACATCTTGCACATACAGATGAGACATATGCAGTGACGATCTAAATTGTCCAATACATATTCTTTCTTTATTAAGTACAAACATTCCTGGCTAAACGAATTATGGATCATGTTCTGTAACAATTACCTTAATATTGACTAGCTTATGACTTGGTTTTACTGTTACGGAATATCTGTGTCACAATGACTACGGATATGTTCTGTTTGTCGTAATTACAATCATGGTCCTATCTAATTCAAGACTTATCACCGGATCTTGAACAAAATTGGCGGGTAACACTTGTGAAGAAGGAACTGCGTACTCTTCCTGAGTTAATGCCGTTTGTTTTCGTGGGGTTCGTGTTTCCCAATCTTTAGTTTTTGTCCATGTTTGATTTACGGCTTAGAATTACCCCATTAGTATCTTCAGACTTTCCCTGAGTATGTTTATAGGAATAATCCTTTCTCTTTCATTAATAATTTCTTTACAAATGGTATTGCCATGCACTCTCTAGAATTTCTACACAAGCTAATCTTAATGTTGAAAGAAGTGAGGTGATATTTTCCTTCAAGACTAACTTATATATTACATTATTTATTGTATTATTTGTGACCTTTTGCCGCATGTGTTGTTTGTATTACGTATATCATCTATAAGTAAGCCCCATTTTGTTGTGTGGTTCGTGTGTCTCAATTTTGAGTTTTCTATGTAGTATTTTGTAGATTATTGTTTGTTTATTCTTCTATTGGCCACTGTATTGTCTCTCCTTCTATTGGCCACTGTATTGTCTCCCCTTCTATTGGCCACTGTATTGTCTCTCCTTCTATTGGCCACTGTATTGTCTCTCCTTCTATTTACCACTGTATTGTCTCTCCTTCTATTGGCCACTGTATTGTCTCTCCTTCTATTGGCCACTGTATTGTCTCTCCTTCTATTGGCCACTGTATTGTCTCTCCTTCTATTGGCCACTGTATTGTCTCTCCTTCTATTGGCCACTGTATTGTCTCTCCTTCTATTGGCCACTGTATTGTCTCTCCTTCTATTGGCCACTGCATTGTCTCTCCTTCTATTGGCCACTGTATTGTCTCCCCTTCTATTGGCCACTGTATTGTCTCTCCTTCTATTGGCCACTGTATTGTCTCCCCTTCTATTGGCCACTGTATTGTCTCTCCTTCTATTGGCCACTGTATTGTCTCTCATTCTATTGGCCACTGTATTGTCTCTCCTTCTATTGGCCACTGTATTGTCTCTCCTTCTATTGGCCACTGTATTGTCTCTCCTTCTATTGGCCACTGTATTGTCTCTCCTTCTATTGGCCACTGTATTGTCTCTCCTTTTATTGGCCACTGTATTGTCTCTCCTTCTATTGGCCACTGTATTGTCTCTCCTTCTATTGGCCACTGTATTGTCTCTCCTTCTATTGGCCACTGTATTGTCTCTCCTTCTATTGGCCACTGTATTGTCTCTCCTTCTATTGGCCACTGTATTGTCTCTCCTTCTATTGGCCACTGTATTGTCACTCCTTCTATTGGCCACTGTATTGTCTCCCCTTCTATTGGCCACTGTATTGTCTCCCCTTTGATTGATGGATTCTGTTTGTTATCTTCACGCATGTGCGTCATTGACAAGCATGTTACAAATAATCGTCTTTATATTTCAAATTTCACAAATAAAAAAAAAAATATCGGTTTTAGTATATTTATCCCAGGTACAGATAGGTTTGTTTTATGGGGCCGTCGAGGTCGTGGTCGTATGATAGTTTGGATTTACAACTACCTATGTAATCAGTGCCTATTACCACTAAAAGTTGTGAGTTCGAACCCCGTCCATGGCGAGGTGTACTCGATACAAAATTATGTGATAAAGTTTGTCAGTGACATTGCGGCATGTCAGAGGTTTTTTCCGGGTACTCCGGTTTCATCCACCGATAAAACTGACCGCCATGATATAACTGAAATATTGTTGAAAGTTGCATTAAACACCATAAACCTACACCTCAACCTAAACCAAACCGTTTGTTTTACTAAATATCTGATATGGAGTTAATATATGATTCAATGGTATCGTGTCATTGTCCTTTCTAGCAAGGTGTGTTATTATTTGTTGTTTTTTAGAATTAATATCTCTTCGGAAAATCTTTCCTTGTTAATGCAATGTATATTTGCATATTTATATATTCGAATAAAGTATTACTAGGCAAAATTAATTATGGATGTTGTATACTATTTTCAATGGACAGCACGATATCAATTTGATCGACGAACCTGACAAATGACGGTATTACCTGAAAGATCGGGAATTCATTCCACAAGTTTACTAACGGGTAAAATCGGTAGCACTACAGTAACAAAAAGACCATTAAGAGCTACGGTTCCACAACTACCACTTAATCTATGTGTGCATTGACAAGCAATGAAAGAAGGATAATTCTAACGCTGACTGTACCATACAGTAAATACTGCTTATTTGTATACAACCACTACCAGTCGTATCTGGACAGGTGACAGTAAATAGATATAATTTACAAAAGGGATCATTCAAGAATGGTTTGCAGAAATAACCATGGACATCATTCAGGTGAGGAAAAACAGTTAAACAAAAGTTAAAAGATACCAAAGGGGTGATCAGAGACAAACAAAGCAATGGCTAAAAAAGGAATTAAGGACAAACAACGATCAACAAGACATTACACAGAAAACTAAAGATCGAGCACACCGAACTTTCAGATTTAGAATTTTTAGCAGGATGTAATGGATGCAATATTCTGCTGTGTACATCTGAATTAAATGAACATTAGTCTGGAGTTACTTCGCTTTGTACATGTTTCGTCAACTTGTAGAATGTCTGTTGGATACGTAGATGTAAATGAATGTGCAATGAACCACGACAGCCACATCAACCTGTTTCAAGTAATTTAAGAACTAACTTCATCGTGCCACTTTCCTTAACGAGTGAGTGTTTATTTCTTTACAATAATGGTTAGAAGATGCTATCTGAGTACATGTATATTAATATTAATTTAATTTACGGCAACTCGAACACCGGACCCTCCCGTTTTCCTTTTTTCAGAACAGCATCAACTCACAAAAATATCTTCCTTTTTTCATGTGTTTTAATTTTGTTTTATTTCATACATTATCTAGATCTACTGTTTGTTTTATTAGACTGATTTCTAGCTCTAAGTCAGATGTTGTTGTGAATTACGTCTTGTCTCTTATCCTAGCTATTGTTTCAACAGGAAGTGTCATATCTCTTATCATGTGTATGTATCAGTCTTATATACATGTATATGTCTTTAATATTCTAGTTATGTTGTGTGTGATTAGTAAGATTATAATTTCTCGTATTATTCATATTTGTAGTTTATATTATACAAGACATGGTATTAACTTGTATAGTAAAGTGCATGCTTCTATATTTTGATTGGTTAAGTACAGCTCCATTCAAAAGATAGCTTAAAAAGTTAAGACTTGTTTGTATCTAAATGGACTGGTTTTGTCTCATCACATCCTGGTTGTATAATAGTGTATCCGATATATTATTAAACAGTTTAATCGTATTATTTTGCTAAACAAATTATAGGGGTGATTATTGTAAGGCGTGAATTTATGTTGAATTTCTTTACTTTCAGAATTGTTGACAGTATTCAAGAATTTAACAGTATTAGTAATTAAGCAAATACATAGATATTTAATTGTCACAAATTATATTTTTAGGACAAATTCGTACTATCCGCATAGAAATTACTGTGGATGGTTGTACCGTCGACTTTATAAGTGTTTCTCTCTCTCTGCTGCGTCAATGGCAGTTTCGTCTCGTCTCTCTCTCTCTCTCTCTCTATCTCTCTCTCTCTCACTACGCCACTAACTACGCCACTACAAATTAAAAGGATGGTGAATGATATTACTGTCACAATAACCCATTAAGTACATCTGAACTTGCTACACCTAACCATGTATCATCTATTCTAGCAACGTTTAGAAATTAGAAGCCTAGTCAGTTAACATAATGGAGATGTTTTACTAACAATTAAGTCAGTTATTGATGAGATAATTATTTCCATACTTTTTGAAAAACGATAATCATTATTTCGAAGAAGACCATAATTGGAGCGACCGGAAACAATATGGTAACTTTAATAAACCATTCTTTGTAGATCTCTTGTTTGATTGTTATTTATTGGACAACAAGGATAGACGGTTGTTTGAACTTTAAAGAGTCGTGAGTTCTATGACTATACCTTCATTATAAAAGGTTGATTAATAAAAGATATGTTACTCAGATTCATGAAAATTGTTTTTAAGTACAAATAAAAAAGAAAAAAAAATGAAAACAATCTAGGTAACAGGTTTTATAACAATAAAAATAATAATGAGTGCACTCAACAATAGACTTAGATTACCATGATGTACAAAGACAGTAAAAACGAAATACTAATAAACTTATCTATGTAAATATATAATTTAGTTCACACGACGCGTTTCTGTAATAACCTTCATCAGGTATAGTCAAAGTCAAAAGATTGTAAGCCAAATATATACAAATATATAACAAAAGTCTTTGGGAGCAAGGACAATAGAAACAAATATTGGACAAGGTCACCAATGTCTGGAGGAAATTGACCTTAGATTTGATAAGTCGTACATTATTTAGGAACAGTAATATTTATTAAGATACACTGACTACTAGGTGAATGATATCCTGGGACTGATAGTCCACCAGCTGATGTATAGTCACAGTGATAGTAATAAAATCTACTAGTACAAAAAAATATGTAAATGATTTTAGTGATATAAATAGATTTCATTTAACTATGATTGGTAGGGTCAGAAGTGAAACATGTATTCATTGGTATAAATATACAATATTGGTCTGTTGACGGTAGATATAGAATTTATTTGACAAGGCTGAGAAACGGGGTGAAAGACGAGCTTCTAGCGAGTCTTTCTCCCCGTTTCGCGCCGAGTCAAATAAATTCTATATTTACCGTCAACAGACCAATATTGTATTTATCCTGCAATCCACGATGTCCTAAAAAATAATCTTAACTCGTAAAAATGCATTTTTTAATGCAACGGAATCCTCACTATTTGGCGTAGTAAAATACCAGATTTTTTTGCCGACAAAAATTCGCGAACAAATAGTTCTCAAAAGGAAGTGAAATAACTTTATTTAAGTGAAGATTTATTGATTAAGGTGAAAATCTATATAGAAAATTGATAGTTTAGAACCTGAAATATATATATTTAATATGTTTTTCATAGATATGAAAACACATTAATTTAGCGAGCATACGTCACATGCGGTCATACTTAAATACGCCTGCAGTAGTAACCAGGTAAATATATACGCCTGTGTGAAAAGGTATACGCCTGCAACTATATGGTTCACTTTTATTTTTATTTTTTTATATCAATCAATAAACATCCGATATATTCCTTTTACTAGTTTATATAAAAAAATAAAAATAAAAAAGAACCATATAGTTGCAGGCGTCCACCTTTGTATGACACACAGGCGTATATATTTACCTGGTTACTACTGCAGGCGTATTTAAGTATGACCCACAGTTTGTAAACATGTGAAAGCAATACACACATACATGTATGAACGATTCGAGCATGTTTTAAGTAAACTAGGTAGAGTAGAGAAAACAGAAAGATTAATCATTTATCTCAACAAACTGAACTGGTATTTAACAACGATGTCAAACACTCAAATGCTCAGTTATTGGGATATAAGTCATTTGTGAAAATCCTGAGAGCTTGTGTTTATTGTTATTCAAAAACCGAATTCAAATAAAGTTTTCTTATCTTATCTTATTCACCATTTGTTATGGATGACCACGCCGTAAAACATAGAACTAATTTGACTTGACATATTTGTATTGGAACTGTAAGAAGGAACATCGGGTTTGCTTCGACACGAAACATCAGAAGTGCTACTGGCTGTAGAATTTGTGGAGGTTTTACGAGGTAAGTTTGCTGAAAAGCATTTCTGTTAGTTTCACTTTCAGTGTTGCTGAGGATGTTTGATATTTTCTTGTGTCTTTCCTCACTCAATGTTGAGTAATTATTAATAAATGCCACATTTTTATGCCCTGATATTTGCATAATATCTATCCCCTCCACATTGTTTTCTCTTAACATTCTGGACGGGATAAGATATTTTCTGGCACTGATTGATTAATGTTTAATTTGCAACTTTCCTTCATTTTTTTCATGAGACTGGAAAGTTTTCTTTCGTGCACTTTTCTACCTGTTTCTAAAGCTCGTATGTATTTTGCGACAATGCAAGTATATAAAGGAGAAGAAGCTAATACCAATCTTCTGGACTTTACATAGGTTTCAATGGAAAATTGCTATTTATTTTTATAGAATAAAATAAAACTTTCATATATACACGGTAAATTGAAGAAGATCAAAATAGAGATCTGATTTAGTGTTAACAAGCACCAGATATGATTTTAATTACTATATTTAACTTCTGTTTGTATATCATAATCAAATGAATTAATATGCATTGAAGTCTACATGTATGTAGAATCCCCACCAACTATTTTCTTCATATAAAATTTGCTATTATTAAACCATAATCCATTGATTGGTAAATTACATAATGCGATGTCACTAAGGAACCAAGAATATTATTCGACATAGATTTATTGCATAAGTGTTGTGACCAGAAAAATATTAGAGTGAAGGATATATTTTTCTGGAATGAACAATATTTACATGATAATGTTGGCTGTTGCGAGTAATGACTAATGTGCGAATATATTTTCAGAGTCGGATCATACAAAAATGCATTATGAAAGCTTGAAGTTTCAAATATTCAAACATTGCTAATTTAGTCTGCATTTTGTTCCTTTTTTCTTGTTATTTTATTAGTAAATATATAATAACATGTATTTTAATTATAATCAATGCTATATTAATGTCTTTCAGATGAATGGCTGGATTAATGGTCTAACAGTGTACAATGTACATGTCATGTTTGAAATAAGTGCAAAGACTAGTATATATATATATGAAAGAAATAATTGCATAAAAACCTATGAACGTTTTATAAAGATCTGATTAAACAAAGGACATTTTTCAAGAACTATCACTCAGTTGTTGCATACAGGCCAGGGGTATGTGAATCAGTTTCAAATGGAATTGCACAAAATAAAAAAATGTACTGTAATCCTGATCAACAGTGAGTAGAATTCCAGCAGATAAAACACTAGTTTCAACTGACAAATCATACAACTTTGTTGGAATTTTGCAAAAGAAAAAAATGTTTTAAAAAAAGATGCAAAATGATTGGAGGAAGTGATTGAATACAATTATTCCAAATGGTTAAAACAAATTATATAGATATTTTGTGGTGTCATAAAGAATTCAGAATATAAATAATTATCTATAATTTTAAAGTGACTTGATGCAATAGCAGGAATATGTGATCTTTTCACCTTGAAGAAATCTACTATCTGATATGTTGAAGTAATTGATGTGAATTAATTGAACATTTAATATGAAGAAATTTTATAATAAAATATATGTAGTAATCTTAGAGTTTGATGTTCAAACTGTACTGAGTTATTTAACCATATAAGTGTGTTTAGTAAAGATTGTGGTGTGTGACTGCCCAGAACGTTTCTGTTATAAAGGATGTTAATTTCCTCATCTGTTGGAGGGCATGCCCTCTTTGGTTTATTCCCTTTGTCCTGTAGTTTTAGTTGATTTTGATTTGTTTTCAAAGCTTCCCTGTCAAGTTATAAATGATTCGGATTTGTTTAAGATTTTTGTTTTGTTTTTTATTGACTTCTAATATTTTTGTTATCGTAAAATATGTATAAAAGATATGAAATTTTTAAATTATTAGTTTCATTTTGTCGGTTTGTAAATTTACAAATAGTGAGAACGAAAACATTTATTAGAAAAAGACGACGTCGATTATTGACATTGGTTACGGCTAATATTGTACCTCCTTCACAGGAGAGCAGAAACATGCAAAAAAGTAGTTCCGGAATCTATGGGCGGGGCTCAAAACTTTATTCGTAGGTTTAAAAGTTTATTCGTAGGCTTCAAAATTTATTCGTAGGCTACGAATAAAGCAAAAATTTATTCGTATGGTATATTTGTACAGCAAATGTACTGATTGCAGGATAAAGTAAAGGAACCTGTGTTGTAAGATGATTATTTTGGTTTTTCTGTTTTGTATTCTGATTGTGTATTTATTACATCTAATATCTTACCATTTGATAAGCTCTTAGATTGAAAGATTGTTGCACGCCACTTTACAAAAACTAGGCTTAATAATGTAGGAATAGGTTTGATTGGTTGTTTGTTTCTTAACGATAATCGTCAAATAATCTATGTATATTCCAGATTTGAACAAGTTCAAAACTACCTAAAACCTACAGAATTAAGGGCGCGATAGGATAAACGGTACACTACCCTTTATTACCATTGAAATCAAAATTGTGTCGAGTTGGGTAGGAACGAAATATCTAGTCCTTGGTAGCGGCTGCCATGTTCCAACTCTTTATAAGAAATATCTAACGCATTAGATGTGTTGCATTGTCCAAATGTGTTGCCCACAATTGGGTGAGTGGATACACGATTCATTATTCACTACACGTACAAGCCCACCGTGCACAGAGATAAGTTGGTCCTGATCAAATATCTGACGAACGGATAGTGATTATGATAGTTCAATGACCGACTAATCTACAAGACTACTGTGCCTGTTCCATGAAGCGGAAAGTGGAAGTTAAATGGGTAATTCGAAATGACAATCAGGATACAATGCAACACGAAGACAACAAAACTAGGACAATCCTGGACTAAACTAATGTAATATTAACACTAAGACAATTAAATAGTTCATCCATTTTGATTACCCATACCGTATTCTCTAACGTTTATTTAATACAACACCAGGACCAAAAATAAAAAAAACCCAGGATTTTTAATACAACACCAAGACAGCAATACAAAGACAATCCAGGAATAAATTAATATGATACCAACCACACAAAAATAAAGAAAATCAAAGAGCTAAAACAACACCAGGACTACAAAACAAATACATGTACATACTGAGTGTGCTGTATGTTGATTTGTCGGATGCTCGGTTAGTCACTCACATTTGTTCTGTTACTCAATCCCATTTGTTCTGTTACTCAGTCACATTTGTTCTGTTACTCAATCACAATTGTTCTGTTACTCACTCACTTTTGTTCTGTTACTCAATCACATTTGTTCTGTTACTCAATCACATTTGTTCTGTTACTCAATCACAATTGTTCTGTTACTCACTCACATTTGTTCTGTTACTCAATCACATTTGTTCTGTTACTCAATCACAATTGTTCTGTTACTCACTCACATTTGTTCTGTTACTCAATCACATTTGTTCTGTTACTCAATCCCATTTGTTCTGTTACTCACTCACATTTGTTTTGTTACTCAATCACATTTGCTATGTTACTCAATCACATTTGCTCTGTTGCTCAATCACATGTGTTCTGTTACTCAATCACATTTGTTCTGTAACTCAATCACATTTGTTCTGCTACTCAATCACATTTGTTCTATTACTCAATCACATTTGTTCTGTTGCTCAATCACATGTGTTCTGTTACTCAATCACATTTGTTCTGTTACTCAATCACATGTGTTCTGTTACTCAATCACATTTGTTCTGTAACTCAATCACATTTGTTCTGTTCCTCAATCACATTTGTTCTATTACTCACTCACATTTGTTCTGTTACTCAATCACATGCGTTCTGTTACTCAATCACATTTGTTCTGTTACTCAATCACATTTGTTCTCTTACTCAATCACATTTGTTCTGTTACTCAATCACATGTGTTCTGTTACTCAATCACATTTGTTCTGTAACTCAATCACATTTGTTCTGTTCCTCAATCACATTTGTTCTATTACTCACTCACATTTGTTCTGTTACTCAATCACATGCGTTCTGTTACTCAATCACATTTGTTCTGTTACTCAATCACATTTGTTCTCTTACTCAATCATATTTGTTCTACTACTCAATCACAATTGTTCTGTTACTCACATTTGTTCTGTTACTCAATCACATTTGTTCTCTTACTCAATCATATTTGTTCTACTACTCAATCACAATTGTTCTGTTACTCAATCACATTTGTTCTGTTACTCAATCACATTTGTTCTGTTACTCAGTCACATGTGTTCTGTTACTCAATCACATTTGTTCTGTTACTCAATCACATTTGTTCTGTTACTCAATCACATTTGTTCTATTACTTACTCACATTTGTTCTGTTACTCAATCACATGCGTTCTGTTACTCAATCACATTTGTTCTGTTACTCAATCACATTTGTTCTCTTACTCAATCACATTTGTTCTACTACTCAATCACAATTGCTCTGTTACTCACATTTGTTCTGTTACTCAATCACATTTGTTCTGTTACTCAATCACATTTGTTCTGTTACTCAGTCACATTTGTTCTGTTACTCAATCACATTTGTTCTGTTACTCAATCACATTTGTTCTATTACTCAATCACATTTGTTCTGTTGCTCAATCACATGTGTTCTGTTACTCAATCACATTTGTTCTGTAACTCAATCACATTTGTTCTGTTCCTCAATCACATTTGTTCTATTACTCACTCACATTTGTTCTGTTACTCAATCACATGCGTTTTGTTACTCAATCACATTTGTTCTGTTACTCAATCACATTTGTTCTCTTACTCAATCACATTTGTTCTACTACTCAATCACAATTGTTCTGTTACTCACATTTGTTCTGTTACTCAATCACATTTGTTCTGTTACTCAATCACATTTGTTCTGTTACTCAGTCACATTTGTTCTGTTACTCAATCACAATTGTTCTGTTACTCACTCACATTTGTTCTGTTACTCAATCACATTTGTTCTGTTACTCACTCACATTTGTTCTGTTTCTCAATCACATTTGTTCTATTACTCAATCACATTTGTTCTGTTACTCAATCACATTTGTTCTGTCTGTTACTCAATCACATTTGTTCTGTTACTCACATTTGTTCTGTCACTCACACACATTTGTTCTGTTACTCACTCACATTTGTTCTGTTACTCACTCACATTTGTTCTGTTACTCAATCACATTTGTTCTGTTACTCAATCATATTTGTAATATTACTCAATCACTTTTGTTCTATTACTCACTCACATTTGTTCTGTTACTCAATCACATTTGTTCTGTTACTCACTTACATTTGTTCTGTTACTAAATCACATTTGTTCTGTTACTCACTCACATTTGTTATGTTACTCAATCACATTTGTCTTGTGCTATCATAGTTTTTGTATGGAGCGTTTTTTTGAAACTTCATGTCATGTTTTTGCATTGTGAAGTGTTAAATTACATGTTAGACGCCATGTACTGACAAACTGAATCCTTTTAGATGGAATTAGTTTTATGTCCACCTTTTTCTTATTTTTTATTATGTCTATCTAAACTTTGATGCTTTATGCTGTTCCGTTTGATTGGTACTTATTTATTATGCTGTCTTAGCTATTTTTATTTAAAATCCTCATACATGACATACTGTAATGCGTTATGACGTCATGCTTGTACGACTACCGATTAGACACTCCATTTTGTCTTACTGATGTATTATTGCATTCTTTTTCGTGAAGTTGGATTAATATCAAACTTGGTGTTGCATGTATTAAAACTGATTAATATCAAACTTGGTGTTGCATGTATTAAAACCAGTTCGTGATGACGACCGTGAGATTTGTGTACCCTACAATCCTGGAACAACTAAATATTTGGCCAAATTTCAAAGCCCAACGGCTGTAAGTTGGCCAAAAATCATTCAACCGGAACGAATTTCAAAGCTGATCTGTAACGTATGATTATACACTTTCATACCAAAAATCAAGTCAAGATCTCAAATCATAGTGAAATAAATTGGGGACAACTAAATATTTGGCCAAATTTCAAAGTCCAAGGGCCATAACTCGGTCAAAGATCATTGGACCGAAACGAAATGTCAACTTGATCTGTAGCTCATCATTATACACTCATATACCAAAAATCAAGTCAATATCTCCAAGCATAGCGAAAAAAAGTGGTGACAACTATATATTTTGCCAAATTTCAAAGTCCAAGGGTCATAACTCGGCCAAAAATCATTGGACCGGAATGAAACGTAAATTTGATCTGTAACTTATCATTATACACCCACATACCAAATATCAAGTCAATATCTCAAAGCATAGCGAAAGAAAGTGGTGACAACTATTTTATTTCGGAATTACGGAATGACGGACATGGGTAATACTATTAGTGGCCGGGACATAAAAATGAAATACAAAACGCTGGTTGACACGTGCACATTGTGAGGGAATCAGAAGATTACAAGATTAAGAGATTGGTTGTTGCTTATCGGAAAGGGAGCTAGCTATTTTGTAGCTACGTCATGACGAGAATAAGTTACCTTTGTGTAATTTGTTTATGCTATATGTTTTATACTAGACCCAACTTGCTGAATTTGTCGCTCCAAACTATCCTAATTGCAAGGCAACCAGTCTGCTTTTACCGCCTATTCATACTGCGTTTTTAGAGGAGAAGTAACAAATATCAATTTTAAACTCTTTGGTTTGATCCAACCGTCAATCAACCCACGGTCTACTGCACTCGATGTGAACACGTCACCCATAAGAGTACTTAGGTGGTTAATAACACAATTACACATCTATCAGACAGACTTTGGAATAAGTACAAATTGTTATTTAAGATTAACATTTCCCTCTGTTTGGTAATTCTTCATACTAAAATATTCACGATATCATATTCATATACTGGGAATTTTAATAACACTTTTATTTAGAAATGGAGTCCATGTTTTATTTGTTTCCTGATTTGAATGCAGGTGGCGGCATTGTAGGTGCCACTGTTGTCGGCTGTGCTGTAGAACTAGCCGTTGTTGTCGTCGGCTGTGCAGTCGTTGTTGGGGCGGCAGTGGGTGCAGCCGTTGTTGGGGCGGCAGTGGGTGCAGCCGTTGTTGGGGCGGCAGTGGGTGCAGCCGTTGTTGGGGCGGCAGTGGGTGCAGCCGTAGAAGGTGATGGAGCCTCAGTAGGTGCAGCCGTAGAAGGTGATGAAGCCTCAGTAGGTGCAGCCGTAGAGGGTGGTGGTGTAATAATAGGTGGCAGTGGCATTGAACACCCACTTGCACAGAAATAAGTAGGTACAGAACTTTTGTCGTACGTGTACATGAATCTCATAACATATTGCTTGCTTTCTAATTGTTCGATATTTGTGACCCTGAATAACCTCTGAGGTCTAGGTCCTCTACGTCTTCTTCTGCCTCCTCTCCTCGTTTCATTTTCCTCTGTTTGTTCTATATTATCTTTTTGATCACCGATTCCTAAATATGCGCTCCTTGTTTTTCTGTTTCTCCGTTGACCACGCCCTTGTCTACCACCTCCTTGTCTACGACCTCCCTGTCCGCCACGTCTTTGTGGTCTTCTTTGTCCACGCCTTACAAGAAAATCGAAAGGGTTTTCTATCTATAATATAAAATTATATTTTGAATAGTATCTGAATATCTGAAAATAGTTTATAAAAATGTGCATTGGACATGATTATGGTGTGAATGAAATTGATCATGTATAATTTTGAAATATGAAGCTGCTCGTGTTAACATATATGTCATTCAGCATGCATGTGAATTAGCAATCAATTTAATTATTAGACAAATGATTCCCAAGACACAGAAAATATAGCATTATGAAAAAAAGATTTCATAAATTCCCTATAAAATCATGTAAAAAATACATTTGTAAATTAATACATAAGTTGAGACAAGACAAATTTCAGGCTCCTGATATATTTACTTAAAATAAGTGATGTCTTGTACAGTAGAACAGATTTATACGTCTTTAATCTTTATTAATACGACAATGAATGTCACTGATTATGACTGATTGTCACTGATAATAACTATCATTGTCACTGATAATAACTGATTTCACGTGACATTGTAGACATGTCTAAGAGTTGGCTCATGATAGTGAGATAGTTATTTAACAGAGATTACAGGTCTGTGATGCACTATTGCATAACATGTAAGAGGACAAATATCTCGAGGTATCATATTTCGTACATTTACTTACACTTTCTGAGATATGTAAAATATGATATTTTGATATTCATTTAACCCTCTTTGTTAAATTTACGTACTGCTATTCCCGTGAAAATGTTACTGAAATGCAGCATTCCACTAGTATCTGTTTTGTCTTATTACAGCATTACCAAGAAATGAAAATGGATTGTAAGATCAGATAAAACAGTTAACTGGGTCGTGATTAAATTTGTCGCATAAGGAACTGTAAAATAATAACTGTTTAATAACATGTAGAACCTTACCTCGAATCCAAACACATTTTCACTGAAGACTACTGAAGCTAAGAAATCTAAATTCTCCATGTTGTGTGTCATATCAAAGGTACATGAACCTTCGGCTTCATCTAATTGATCAGGTTCAGGACAGTCTTGGTCATTTAAGCCGTTGTCAGTGTTTTCATCGCCGTTATCAACATCAGTAGGGTCAGGAAACATTTCGTCATCTTCCATGTCAATATCTCCTTCTATTTCTTCAATAGAATCACCAGGAGGAGGGGTTACACGATCCCTACCCCTTCCACCTGGCCTTTTATTTCCTCGACCATTTCTTTGTTCGGGTGCAACAGGGTCTCTGTTTCGACCACCAGGACCTCTTCGTCTATTTGGCTTAGCACTGCAGCACCAAATAACAATGATCAGAACAAGTAATGCTGTTAGCCGCATTCTGTAAAACAACGGTTTTTATAAAGAAATGATTTCTCAGAAAATACACATTCATTATTACATGTATATCCAAGCTAAGTAAGAGATACAGTATCATTGAAGCAAGAGGAGCGATCCATATTGGATATGACGGGTTTCTTCTTCCACATGAGTACTAAGGTGAAGGCCAGGGTACTTAGCCGTTACATATGTTCGCATTTCAATTTGATGGTTTGGTGTTGCTTTATGATACTTAACGCCACTTTTAACAATATTTCAGTTATATCATGGCGATCAGTTTTATTGGTGGAGTACCCGGAGAAAACCAACGACCTGTCGTAAGTCACTGAGAAACTTTATTACATAATGTTGCATTGCATCCACTTCGCCATGAACGGGGTTCGAACTCACAACTTTAGTGATGATAGGCACTGATTGTACAGGTAATTGTAAATCCATCTACCATACGATCATGACCACGACAGTACCTCATTTCAATTTAGGAAATGCATATAAGATACATATATTGTTAACCCTTAAACAAAAGTGAGAAACGGGAGAATAGCTGTCTGTTTTATTTTATGCTATAAATAAAAATATATAATTATTAAGAATGTAAACATGTCTTCTGATTAGAAACAAACCCACCAAAAACAGTCATTAAAACTTAAGACTAATCAAACAGACCGGAGAAAAGATGTATACAGTCAGAAAGTTACATGATGTACAACGTTGTTATCTATGTTACTTCTTAAAGGTCATTGTCCTTTCAATATTCAGAGCGGACGGAAATGACTGTTTTGACCTTTACAGAGTTTGTTTAAACAGTGTTGGATGTTATCTATCTTTCTTCGTCTATGCCTTGTTGTAATTATGTGCTAATGTAATAAAACGTTGGGCGCAAATGTAGCCCACCTCCTTTTACTGGATAAATCTCTTCGGACTCATGTACTCTGTGTATATTTCATATCATACTTGTAATTATCTGTTTTATGAAATCTTAACCATTAATTTCAAGTCACATTTTTAGCACAAATATTAATTCAAATTGATTAATATTGTCAATATTCACTGAAGAATTGTCAGACAAGTTTGAAGATACTAAAGGTGTAGTCAGAGCTCGTAACATAACGAATTTGTTTACAATCAGAGCTCGTAACATAACGAATTTGTTTACAATCAGAGCTCGTAGCATAACACATTTGTTTACAATCAGAGCTCGTAACATAACGAATTTGTTTACAATCAGAGCTCGTAACATAACGAATTTGTTTACAAACAGAGCTCGTAACATAACGAATTCGTTTACAATCAGAGCCCGTAACATAACGAATTTATTTACAATCAGAGCTCGTAACATAGCGAATTTGTTTACAATCAGAGCCCGTAACATAGCGAATTTGTTTACAATCAGAGCCCGTAACATAGCGAATTTGTTTACAATCAGAGCCCGTAACATAGCGAATTTGTTTGCAATCAGAGCCCTTAACATAACAAATTTGTTTACAATCAGAGCCCGTAACATAGCGAATTTGTTTACAATCAGAGCCCGTAACATAACGAATTTGTTTGCAATCAGAGCTCGTAGCATAACACATTTGTTTACAATCAGAGCTCGTAACATAACGAATTTGTTTACAATCAGAGCTCGTAGCATAACACATTTGCTTACAATCAGAGCTCGTAGCATAACACATTTGTTTACAATCAGAGCTCGTAACATAACGAATTTGCTTACAATCAGAGCTCGTAGCATAACACATTTGTTTACAATCAGAGCTCGTAACATAACGAATTTGTTTACAAACAGAGCTCGTAACATAACGAATTGTTTACAATCAGAATTTACAATCAGAGCCCGTAACATAACGAATTTATTTACAATCAGAGCTCGTAGCATAGCGAATTTGTTTACAATCAGAGCCCGTAACATAGCGAATTTGTTTACAATCAGAGCCCGTAACATAGCGAATTTGTTTGCAATCAGAGCCCTTAACATAACGAATTTGTTTACAATCAGAGCCCGTAGCATAGCGAATTTGTTTACAATCAGAGCCCGTAGCATAGCGAATTTGTTTACAATCAGAGCTCGTAACATAACGAATTTGCTTACTCAAAAATTTAAATAAGCTTCTAGTAGCAAAATATTCAGTAATCAAATGTTTTTTTGTTTGTAAATAGAGATAATTTGAAAAATGAATATATATAGAAATGTATCTTATAAAATCGTTACCTTGGTTTTCTTCAGATAATACAGTAAATAAGTAAATACAATTAATTCACATTTAATATAAAGCTTAATATCCTGGTTAAGAATCCGTGTACGCTGTTACTTAATTCGCCATCCCATTTCCCGTTTTTTTTTTTTTTTTTAAATCCAAAAGTCGATACCTTTTGTGGGTAGTATATATTAGAATAATACATAGATTTGTCTATGTATATCTCTAGGATGTATATATATATATATTTATTATTTAACACATGTATTATGTAATTATTTTATTAAATGTTTTATATAATAAAGATGTTTCAAAATGATCCATATATGGATTATATATCAAATTATTTACATACATGTATTGTCATATCCATAACGTTTTCAGTGTCGTTAGGCCAAAATATAGTTGAGTTTCTGCTAAAATTGAGGTCAAACAAGTAGGACCATTGGTGTCCATTTCACCAAATAATATTCTTTTCAATTCTATGCATTTGTTAGATACATGAAAATAAAGGTTATTACATTTACTTTTAGTAGCCTTCCTTTTTCATAATTAATTTATCGTCGATTAATCGAAGAAACATTTGTTCAATAACAACATAATACATATCATCATGTCAATCAATATTGAAACCCACTATAGAGGCCGTCATGGTCGTCATCATATGGTGGTTGGATTTACATCTACCTATGCAATTAGTGTCTATCACTACTAAAGTTGTGAGGTCAAGCTCATGGCGAATTGTAGTAGATACAACTTTGTGATAAATTTGTAAGTGACTTGCAGGTCTGTGGTTTTCTCCGGGTGCTCCGATTTCCCCTGCCAATAAAACTGACCGCTAAAAATTAACTGGCATATTGTTGAAAGTGGCGTTGAGCACCATAACACTAACCCTAACCCATTACAATAAATATAATATAAACCCATATGCCGCATTATCATAACCTCCTTAAGTAGTTAAGATGTTAAAATGGCGCGAAACAACTGGTATCGACATCAAAATTTCTTTAACCAGGTAACAGTAATATTCATAGGAGCTATGTCCTGGTATATCACGAAGAAAGGCTGTAAAAATAAATTTGATATCTAGAATTTCAAAATGTAAAATATATTCATATTCCCCCAATATTTCTGTACTTGCGTATGCTAAAAACTATTTATTCCTGTAAATGAAAATTTTCTGGATAAGAGTATTTGTTTTAAAAGCAAGTATTCTGTTTAATATCATGTTTAGGGATAAGACCCTAACAAGCTAATACATTTTAAATATATTATTGATCGTATGGTATTTGGATTTACAAGTACCTGTGCAATCAGTGCCTCGTTCATGGCGAGGTGTACTCGATACAACATTATGTGATAAAGTTTATCAGTGACTTGCGACAGGTCGGTGGTTTTCTCCGGGTACTCTGATTTCCTCATCCAATAAATCTGACCACCACGATATAACTGAAATATTGTTGAAAGTGGTGTTAAACACGATAAACCTGTTAGCAATGTCTTGCTAAAAGTTGACAGTAAATATCCAGCTCGACAGTTCCGTGATCATCGCGCGAATATCTCACGGTGAATTAGATGAATTTCATTGAAACATTTCATTGTCGAATTTTAAGAACACTTATCTTTCAACAGACTAGTTTTACACTGAAGGGTCAAACGATAAGTTGGCATGTCAAATGACGTAAGATTGTATGAGGAAGTTTTCTACACTACCGATAAGAACACTTCAACATGTGGACGTTCATTTGTGTTGCTTTATTCAGTATCCACCTTTCTACATGTAAACCTAGTTACAGAGACTATATACCTAACGGGTACATCGTTCCCAATCCTTGTGTATACCCCAGTATATGGGAGGCTGTCGGCCATTTCCTACCGCTACATCACACTATAGTCAAAAATCAATTTGGCTGGGTAAGTTTACGTTTACAGTACGGATGTTTTAGAAGTAAAAACTATAGAGTGAACTGTTTATAAATTTCGAACTCATGTTACCAAAGTGATTTGTGGCGGATTTATGGTTTTCTTCTTGTACTTCTTGTTTTTTTTTTTTTTTTTTTTTTTTATTTTTTTTACTTTTTTTGTTAACAACGTGATATGTTTTATTGAAATACTTATTATAATTAACACTCCACAAGTCCAAGCTCCTTTTGGTGTTGTGTACCTCTTGTTTTAATCCAGCAATAAAACAGACAGTCGAAATGACACAAATATTGTTGACAGTGTATTGTTTAACATTTTGATATGATCCAAACCAATCGTACCGTAGAATGAATTACATTTACACCATTATTTTACCGTCACCTTTTGTACCAAGCTATATTTGGGTGATTAGCAAGGGTGGCAATAAATCAAGAGAAATTTACATATAAACTACATAATTTTGGGAAATTTGCGTTTTTTTTAAGTTGATGACGATAAATGAGGGTGGCGGATTAAAGAGGATTGTATAACGAGGGTACACTGTATGTACAGATATTTCTTTCAGCTATTTTATTTTTTGTTCTCTGTATTTTTCAATAAGTTGGCAATTATTAAACAATTAGCTAAGCTCACTGAACATTTAATAACAACACATCCATTATGTTTTCTTACATCAACTAATAGATATACGCTAGGTTGCACCAATTTATGTTAAACTCTTTTTGTAGGACTTTATAGCAGCAGGGTTAACATGGTCGGCCACTCTTTGCAACAAGGACTCAGACGGGGATGGTAGAACAAACGGAGAAGAATTAGGGGACCCTGGTTGTACTTGGCAGGAGGGAGCTCCAGCACCCAGTGCACCAATAGGACATCCGGGTAATTGCATATTTATGTATATCTTCTTTGTAAAGTATATAGAAAAATAAAAGTTTCAAATGGATGTCACAGACTTTTACACAGATAAATACATTAATAAAACTAGACATGATTTATAAATACGTTAACAGCATTAAGTTTGACGAAACACTAGATAAACCGGAGTTAGGATAACATGTCCAAGTGAAGCCACATATCTATCTATGGATTGTTGTTTCAGTGAGTCTGTTATCTACAAATCCAACTCAGCGTGTATTTCTAGTACTAACCGGATACATTGTTGCTTCTCTGCTAATTAAGCACGTAGCATAAAGGAGAAAAAGTAAAGTCTGGTCGGCTCGGAATCAGGATAATGTATCTGAGTGAAGAGACGTGTCTAACCACGGATTCTTGTTTCAGTGAGCTATCACTATAAAATTCCAACTAAGCGTGTTGTTCTAGTACAAAATAGACATATCATTATCATCCCATCAATAAGTAACTTGTTCTCACCATTACATAGCTGTAAAATGCCCCACTTGACGCTAAAAAATCAATCAGTCACTCACTCAAATACGTAAAATATTACACATCTGATACACCATTTGTGTCTACATATGGTGTCCTAAAGCTATGATTTAACAATTTAAGCCCGTTGATGCTATTAAAAACATTAGTGAGAAAGGATATGGATGTAAATGAATCTGAGAGACAATGCGACATTACACTTAAGACACAAAATAAAGTAAAGGAATGGCGCTTTTATTAGTGGGGTGCATGTTTCTCCATCTGTAGTTTTATATGTATGTTTTGTTGATCGTTTTTTGTCCTTTTGTCCTTTTTCTTTTGGCCATTGTGTGGTCTGTCTCTTCGATTGACGGATTCTGATTACCTCCCTTTGGTATCTTCAAACTCTTCTACATTTCACAGTCACATGTATGCTTTGAATTGTTTTTTTAATTCCATAGTATCGTTTTATTTGTAGGGATATGTGAACCAGTCGGAAATGCACTTTGTTTTTCTCGACAAGGATTTAAATGTGATTGTATGAATAATTGTCCTGGTTTAAAACCATGAACATTTTGTGTTCCTAGATAACTGCCGTGGACAAGGATTAGGCGTTTAGATTATTAATAAAATGTTATCAATCATTTGGTTTACATTATATCCTTCTTATAAGACACCTGCCATGCTTCTCATATAGTCAAATCATGCGGGAAACCAATACACGGAAACAAAGACAAACGACTAGAGGAAGCCAGATAGGACAGGACTAACAACTTCTAACCCGGCAGTATGTGCAAAATTTTAATATATACAAATATAGAGTGACACATTGCATATTACAACATATTATATGTGTATGTCTTCGAAAATACAAAGCACAAATGGTGTAATGGTTAGCATGCTCGTATCGAGTGCGGTAGATCGTGGGTTTGAGCCCGATCGGGTCATACAACAGACTACAAAATTGGTATTTGTTACTTCTCCGCTAAGCATGCAACATTAACCCGAAAGAGCAAAGACTGGTTAGGTCGGAATCAGGATAACGTGTCCGATAGAGGCGACATGCATATCCGCGGACTGTTGTTTCGGTGAGTTAGCACTATAAAAATCCAACTAACCGTGTTGGTCTAGTACAAAGCGGACCTCATCATCTTCTAATTGAAAATTAACCTGTTCTCGCCATGATATAGCTGAACAATTGCTGAGTTGGCATTAAACAACAATCGAGCACTCCCCTTTTATAGAAGAAACTGATAAATGAATCGAACATGGACATTTATGTTAAACACTTTAATAAGGTGGGTTTTGAGTGATAGACCAGACACTTATTATTTAAATATACAATTTACAGACACATTGATAAGTAAATTCTTTTATGAAGATAAATATGCATCAAACCTTTAGTAATTTGTTTTTTTTCCCAATAAATTATGGAAATCGATGGTAACAATATATTCATATTTACGAGATAGCAATCTGTTAAGCGCAATACAATATACAGAAATACGATTATGGATAAAACAAACCCCCAACCAGATCAGAAGTAGAACTTCGTCGTTCAAAACTAAAACAAAATGGGACAATGGAGAAGTGAAAGTATATGTTTTATAACCTTGATCTTTATTTGAAATATATAATCAGCTCGACCGGCTTTCAGATACAGGGTGCCGATTTATGACAATGCAAATACTTCCAGAACGACAGGCAACATTGTGCCTTGTAGGAAACAAAAATACTTTATAATTCATTTATAGAAACCACACTATTTTTCGCTCCTATAAATTTAAAAGTATATACATTTTGGATAAATAAGTTTCGGTTCCCATTAGACCCCGTTGTATAAACATGAAACCGTCATCGGCAAGAATGACACACTTTCTTTTGTGTATATATGATGTGACTGGAACAAAAGTTTTACTATATTTTATTTATTCTGTCCCAACAAAATCACACTACGACATCAGTATGCAATACAAATGTAAATATAAAAAAATCATTGGAGGTTGATTTATTTTCAAGAGAGTGTCCGCCATGTTTATTTGTCAAGAGAGTGGCCGCCATGCTTATTTGTCAAGAGAGTGGCCGCCATGTTTATTTGTCAAGAGAGTGGCCGCCATGTTTATTTGTCAAGAAAGTGGCCGCCATGCTTATTTGTCAAGAGAGTGGCCGCCATGTTTATTTGTCAAGAGAGTGGTCGCCATGCTTATTTGTCAAGAGATTGGCCGCCATGTTTATTTCTTGATATACAGGAGGCATATGATATATTTCCAGCATAACACAAACAAGAATATTTTCTTAACAATCTTAGAAATTTCAGTCACGGTATATAGAGCGTTTCTTCTTTTATTCACCGATGTTCGGAAGGACACCATGGTATACGGTAAACCCGATTGCTACTCGTTTCTTTATCATGAGAGTTTAATCAGATCCATTTTATTTGTCCCTCTTTTCCGTAAATTTTAAAAACAAAAATCTGGTGATTTTCATAACTGCTTTTTGACCTTACAGCTAAAGTTACAATTCGAAATATAAAATGCTTGTATATTACAAATATGTAGATGCTAATTTATGACTGCAATGGTATGGGGAAATAAAAGATTTGGATTTGTCTTCATAATACTACAAATTTAGAAGACGGATAAATAAAAATAGATTTGTAAAACTAGGATATGACAAGACATATTAAATACTACATATTTTGGATCTACTCCAAACTCAGTACAGAAAACCGACAAAGAATATACGGCTTAAAAAAAGTCACTGCTTTCCCTTGTCTTGTTATCATCTTTCGGTTTCTCATTTCATAGTAAACCAAGGACAATAGTGACAAGGAGAGTGTTTCACTTCTGAAACTTATTTTATCAAATTGCTAGTTTTTCCATGTTTAAATTATGTATTGATGGCTCTCCTCAACCATTGTCATATCTGAAGCAATCAGTTTAACCCCGTCACAAAAAACATGAAAAAATGTCAAGCAAATACCAAAAAAACGTTAATAGAATATTATCGTAAAAGCTCCAATTACAATCAATAGAAATTTGTGATTGATATTTCAGAGACGGAGTGTAATTAAACAAACTTGAAATGAAGGTTACTAATTGTAGATACATCCCACCGTTACGACTGTACCAACGTATCTAGTAATTATACAAGCTGATTTGTTCGTCTTTGTATAAGAATGTAACAAAGTAGTATGGCAATTTAAAAAATAAATACATATCCTTTGTATATACCCAATCGTTAGAACATTGGTGCTGATAATAAGTTAAGAGTTGGAAATCAACCTCATAATTATGAAATAGGGGAACTTTTATTCTGTAGATGTCTTCGTATATATTTCCATACAGAGTTGAGTGTTCAAATGTCAGAAGTTATTCTACCAAGTGATTGTATTGTTGTTGGTCGTCTGTTTTAGGCGGGGGTGGTATTTAACGCCGCTTTCAACAATATATCGTAGCGGTCAGTTTTATTGGTGGAGGAAACCGGAGTAACCGGAGAAACCACTGACCTGTCGCAAGTCACTGATAAACTTTATCACATAATGTTGAATCGAATACACCTCGCCTTTGCAGGGTTCGAACTGACAACGTTAGTAGTGGTAGGCTCTGATTGCATAGGTATTTATAAATCCAATGTTCATACTATAACGACCGTGACGGCCCCTGCGTTTGTTATAGATTTACAACACACATTATTTGCTGTCTGACAAAATGTTATTGCATTGTAATAAAAGATGGAATCTGCAGGTAGAGGTAGTGTATAAGTCACTTACAACATCGTCTGTTACTTTTCTGATAACTGTTTCTGATTGGATACAGAGCTAAATACAACCTCATTAAGATGTACAATACAAAATAATTTATACTACGGATTTCAGATATTTTCCAATATCATTGAATAAACATTAGAGAATACCGAAATGGTAATCAATAACGGACAATCCAGAGAACCTGACAACCTAGGATACACAAGGTGGTTTTGGGATATGTTTTAGCTATGCACTAACCAGGGGCGGATCCAGGATTTGTGGTTAGGGAGGGCGTGAGTAGGCGAGGGGTCTGGGGACCGCTTAAGGTCCCCAGCGGTCCAGTGTAGTACCCTGGTAGGGGGCCCAGGGGGGGGGGGGGGGAGCCCCCCTGAAGCTCTGGGGATTTTAGGAATTACAGACATTTATTTGAACGACAATTTTGAACCAACCACACCATTTTTATCAGACCAAAAAAACTTGCTTTTGAGTCTTAATTTCGTCGGATAATTGTTAACAGTATGTTTTTGTCAGATTATAAGAACCTAAATTAAAACTTTTTTTGAACAACCGTGATGCGAATTGTTCAACTCATGACTGATCGATCACGATATTTTAACCCTTCAAAGAACTATTGGTTTAGTTTTAACGCATTCCTCATTTCACTAATTGGTCTGTACTTTCGGTGCTTGTCCTTTCGGGTTGTTCTAGTTAATACTGCCCGTCCGGATGGAGCTTTTCCTTTCGTCGTTTGATTCATTCATTGAAAACATATGATTCGACCGTTCTTGTTTATAGACAAACAAAAGCGGAAATTGTCGGTGAATCCATATATGAATCAACGAACACACCCAACGTGTATTTACAATGTGTAGGAATATTTTACTACAGGTCACGAGTTAACCATTCATGAAAAAGTTGTTTGGTGAACTGCTTAATTAACGTTGTATAACATATGCTTTGCGAATTTTAGGGGGGCGTACGCCCCGCACACCTCCCTCTAAATCCGTCCCTGCTAACATCTAACAATATTATGTCCATGAAATATTTCATTCAACGGTGACCGTCTAATCAAATGGGAGACAGTTAAATATATTGTCCAATCAGACAGCAGCTACATGTATTAACATATGTTCGGTTTCAATACCTCGATATTTTATAGGATCGTCGTTGATTGGTAGGTTGAAAATATGACCCCAACTGGGGAGACCTCATACATTTGCCCTTAAAGTTAGTATATCACCAATGCAAAATTATATTCAGTTATAGTGTCCGACATTCATTACATACTGATTTTTCCCAATAATTTCTCAACAATTTCAGCTGATATTTCGTTAATTCTGATATTGCTTAAATAAAAATCATAGGGATTTGGTTTCAGTTCGATAGGAATGCGTAATATTCACAGGATTCACAAAATAAAATACAAAGCAAAACAGAACAGAACTGAAACCGAATATGAAAGGAGTCTGAAAGTATTCGTGTCGTATCATGCGCCCTGTTTAAAAATGTTTGAAAGTTCAATTGAAAAAAAATTGTTATATTACCTACTGTTAATACTATAGCAAAAATCTTGATGGTAATTTTCCACACAACATGATTCGCCCAAGTTATTTAAGATGTTCTTTTCTGAGATTATAATCACCTTATTATATTTAAGGTTATGAATTTTAGCCTTATCGTTTTTACTTAAGATTTTTTTGCAGCATATTCTGAACTTTATTACTTATTTCATTCACAAGAAGTGCGTCTTTCTTGCTGAAGAACACACATATGATATTAGCAATATTACCAACAAGTAGATGCTGTTTATCCCTATTGAATCATCGCCCACGTTTTTGCAATTTTTGAGAACCTCAGCACAATCCTCGTCAAACCATGGTTTACCTTGATTTTATAATTTCTCATTTTCTTTAGAATTGATTTATCAGGCTTCGTTATATTCTAAAACATGATGAGAAATATTTGCAAGCATTTGTGATCTCAGTTCATTTCTTCATATTGCTCGTCACGTGACATATTGCTTGTCAAGTGACATATTAGCTCGATAATGCCAGGTTTTCAAAGGAAATGTAAATTCTCTAAGATAATAGGAAAAAGGTCAATTCCATAGAAATCGTAAACTTGCCATAGAAAATCCCAACTAGAAGGGATAAATCTATCATTGCATGATCTATTGCTGAAGATAAACTATTTCCTAGATGGAAATAATTATCACAGCCATCGTTAAGTAGACATAAAATACTCGAGATCAGAAATCTTCAATAGGTTTGGCCTTTTCTTTTATAAATGTCCTGCCTTATTGTATAGCAATAGCCTGTAGATCAGTTTTCAAATCAACACTGTTATGTAAACTGTTTTCTCTGATATGACTGTTGATCCTCTTGTAGTTCTTTCATCCTCGTCAACAGGTAATGTAAAGTAATAAAGTTTTACTGTAGATGTGATTCTTGGAGACAAAGATAAGTTAACTGGAGAGTTTTGAGCAGTTGAGTTGTCTTAATGAGGTTAATTTTTAGATCTCGTCAATTCCATTGGATGATTGGATCCATTATGCGATACGAAAGAGAGCAAGATCTAATCCACAGGTTTCTCTGAGGATGGCAGAAGGAATCATCCATTGCTTCACCCCAGATTGTCACAATATAATCTTTATTTAAATGTCCAAATTTAATATAGATCTGTCCTTCATCATTGTTCTATCGTCATATGAAAAGTCCTCTGGAGAATTGACGTTTTGAAAATTTATTTTGATTTTTCTAAATTTTTTCTTGGTGATTCTAAAAGGAATTTTGTTAATGTTCCATTCTTTTCTTTGCTTGATTACTATGCTATCATGGACAATAGTGATTTTCCTTTTGAATTTTATATAATCATTTGTGTTTTTATTATTTCTACAAGTTATTCTATTCCAGAAATTATTCTTTATTGCATACATTAGGCTAATGTATCTATTAACACACAATTAAGATGTCCTTTATGTAATGACAAAGAAGAAGTAATCTAGTTGAGCGTTTGTATTTCCCAGAACGTGGTGAAATAGGTCATATTAATGTTTATAGTAATACTAATAGTGTGTCATGACGTCATATTAATGTTTATTGTAATACTAATAGTGTGACATGACGTCACATTAATGTTTATAGAAATACTAATAGTGTGTCATGACGTCATATTAATGTTTATAGTAATACTAATAGTGTGTCATGACGTCATATTAATGTTTATAGTAATACTAATAGTGTGTCATGACGTCATAGTAATGTTTATAGTAATACTAATAGTGTGTCATGACGTCATATTAATGTTTATAGAAATACTAATAGTGTGTCATGACGTCATATTAATGTTTATAGTAATACTAATAGTGTGTCATGACGTCATATTAATGTTTATAGTAATACTAATAGTGTGTAATGACGTCATATTAATGTTTATAGTAATACTAATAGTGTGTCATGACGTCATATTAATGTTTATAGTAATACTAATAGTGTGTCATGACGTGAAGGTTAGGGTATCAATGCTTCCCATTGTTTTTGCTGATTGTAAAACATCCGATATCGTTAAATTGTAAATAAAAGCTGTGTGTATAACATTTTATACGGATTCTGATTACCCCTTTGGTATCTTCAAACTCTTCATACTGCATTGAAACATCTGAATACATTTACAACTAATTGACAACAAACTATAATAGTATATTATTACACAAGTTATACGAAAACTGTGCTTTCTGGCAATTACGATAACTACATAGTTTCTACTTTGTTTTTTTTTTGTTTTTTTTTGTAAATAAAATCTGTACTATGTAAAAGGTCATCGAAACTGTGGCATTCTAAAGTTCCGTGACAGAATAAATTACAGACAAGTACCTCTGTTTTAATTGTTTCCATGCTACTTTCATTATTCACTATTTTAATCGTTTTGTTGATATTGGTGGATTAACGTCGATTTGCTCGAAAAGAATCTGATATGACTAGACACCGTGATTTGTTTTTTAGATATTTGCTTTAACATTTTAGTATTATAATTGATACGATATGAAGATTGTATACAATGTAGACGTTCTATCTATCATTTATATTGTTACTTAATGTTACAGAAGACAAGGTTAACATAAGAAATATCATATTTTCTGTAATAGTATTTGTCTACAAGCACGTTTACTGAATTTGGACAACATTTATATTGACAATATGTGTATCCCTATTGATGTCATAAATTTAGGCATTTGGCCAGTATAAATAGGAAACAGAAAACGATATTATCTGGATATTTCTATCGTAATTCATATCTGACTTCACCATGTTATATTACCAAATTACGTCTGGACTATTGAATAGAGATACGTCTGTGTGTGGATACTTTGAGTGGGGTTTAAAACATTATCAGAAAATAAGGCGCAAAAGTTACTTTTAAATCACATAGCTACAGACCATCTAACTTTTTACCATAAACACTCAATCCGATGTACGATCTCTCAACGACAATAGAAAACGGGTTGTCATAGGCCTTAATAACTGCTAATTGTCAGAAATATTCTCAAAACAAATTCGAACTAAACCCATTCAGGAAAAATAATGGTGTGGTAAATTGTGGGCTGATCTTACATCAACTAATAAATAATTAATACGTTAAAAACTACAAGCGTTGGCTTGACCAAGTCCTTAGAAACCTTTGTTAACTTTTACCAACTAGCTATAACATGCTACATCGAACCTCTTGTTTGAGGTAGGTATCTAGACGTGGTATAAGACTTGTGGTCAGCAATCAACGACTTTAAACACACGGGAAAACCTGTATCTTGCCATAAAAATAAAATAGTAATAGTAAATATTGTTACACAATTAAATGTTCCATAAAAATTTAAAAACAAACTCGCCATTGTGTTATACAAATATGTAATACGAGAAAATTGAAAATACCTTTAAATAAAACGTTAGAGACAACCAAAAGGGGCAACCAAGAATGAACAATCCGAGAACACAACACAGAAAACTAAAACAATGAGCCGCACAGACACAGTCTGTACAGGTTTTTTTTAAATGGAAATGGTAATAGAAGATACCTATTTATTATATCAAAAACAGTTATCAGAAAAGTGACAGATGCTGCTTCTAGTGACACTAATTACACCAAGATAGTCTTGTATCACAATGTAATACCATATTTTGTCAGATATAAAAGGTCTAGCTGCTTGTGTTTTTATCTATAAGATCATAGACAGCCATCAACAGTACATTCACTTGTCATACATTGTGATAACTCTGAAACATTAGGAATACAATTGTATTCAGGATAAAACTGAAACCACATCCCATGTTTATGTATTAATTCGAGCAAGAATTCCTAGTGAAAACGCAATTATCAAACTTAGAGCACACAACACTTGTCTGGAATAACATTCATAGGGTCAAAGCCAACATTCTGAAAGCCTAATGAATTAACATGTCTTTAGAAGCAAGTAAAACAATGGAATCATTATATCGGACATCGGTTATGGTCACCTATGTCTGATGGAGGAGAATCTATTCCGCTTGTTTTTATCATAATCCGGTCCTTTCCTCATTCATGACTTACCAGCGGATTTGTAACAAGAGTAACATTACGGGTGCCACACGTGGAACAGGAACTGCTTACCCTGTTAGCGCACACGAGTTCACCCCAGTTTTCGGTGAGGTTCGTGTTGCTCGATCTTTAGTGTTCTGCATAATGTTGTGTAGATCATTGTTTGGTTTTTTGGTCCTTTTTCCTCTGGGCATTGTATTGTCTGTCCTCCGAATTGCGGATTCTGGTATAATCAAACGTGTTTAGTTTATGAAAATGACGACTTAATGACTGTTAATGTCGATACAAATATATCTAACAAACCATGTCAGTGTCCAAACACCGGCTACTGGGCGGATGATACCCTCGGTGACTAATAGTCAACCAGCAGAGGTATCGATTCAGTGATAGTAATAAAAATGTAGATGTCAAATTTAGTGCACAACATGCGGTTTTGGTATAAACATGGGGTGGGCTTCCACACTAATGAAAACGTATATATCACACTTAGTGCGCACGCCGCGGTTCTGGCATAAACATGGGGTGGGCTTCCAGCACTAGGAACAGCGTAGATATCACATTTAGTGCGCACGCCGCGGTTCTGGCATAAACATGGGATGGGCTTCCAGCACTAGGAAAAACGTATATATCACATTTAGTGTGCACGCCGCGGTTCTGGCATAAACATGGGGTGGGCTTCCAGCACTAGGAACAGCGTAGATATCACATTTAGTGCGCACGCCGCGGTTCTGGCATAAACATGGGGTGGGCTTCCAGCACTAGGAAAAACGTAGATATCACATTTAGTGTGCACGCCGCGGTTCTGGCATAAACATGAGGTGGGCTTCCAGCACTAGGAAAAGCGTAGATATCAAATTTAGTGCGCACCACGGAGTTCTGTCATAAACAAGGGGTGGGTTTCCAGTACTGAATACTTCTCTTTACTTTGTTTTGTTTGTACGATTACTATTCGAGTAAATGCGGTATCGTGTAGAAGTGAACTGATTGGTTGTTATTTTTGAACGTCATTTGAACAGTATTTGAGAAACAGTTACGACGAAATGCAATAAATCAGTCTCTAGTGAAATGGTTTCTCGGGAGATTAAAATTTTCACAACTTTTTCTTCTTTTATATATATAAATTATAATGATCGTATGCATTTTCGTCTATACATTTAGCATATTCTCTAATGTTAAGACATTTAGCATATTCTCTAATGTTAAGACATTTTGTATATTCTCTAATGTTAAGACATTTTGTTATCATTACCCAACATAACTTAGAAAGTACAATTTTGAACATTTGCCATATAATTTATAATTCAATTTGTAGATTTTCATTTCTACAGTGAATTAACTAGTCGTAACTTAACCACAAACACATATATCGTATACCACTTCGACAAACATTAAGCGTCACACACTGCTAAGATTACAGATAAATTAAGCAAAATCTGTACTAAAATCTGGTGATTGTATTTCATAATGGATTACATAATGGACTACAAATACACGTTTGTGTGATGCTACCAAGGGAGGTAATCAGAAGATGTAAATAGAAGTAGACAATACAATGGCCAAAAACAAGAAAGACAAGGGAGGTAATCAGAAGATGTAAATAGAAGTACAGACAATACAATGGTCAAAAACAAGAAAGACAAGGGAGGTAATCAGAAGATGTAAATAGAAGTACAGACAATACAATGGTCAAAAAACAAGAAAGACAAGGGAGGTAATCAGAAGATGTAAATAGAAGTACAGACAATACAATGGCTAAAAACAAGAAAGACAAGGGAGGTAATCAGAAGATGTAAATAGAAGTAGACAATACAATGGCCAAAAACAAGAAAGACAAGGGAGGTAATCAGAAGATGTAAATAGAAGTACAGACAATACAATGGTCAAAAACAAGAAAGACAAGGGAGGTAATCAGAAGATGTAAATAGAAGTACAGACAATACAATGGCCAAAAAACAAGAAAGACAAGGGAGGTAATCAGAAGATGTAAATAGAAGTACAGACAATACAATGGCTAAAAACAAGAAAGACAAGGGAGGTAATCAGAAGATGTAAATAGAAGTACAGACAATACAATGGCTAAAAACAAGAAAGACAAAAGGATCAACAATCGTCGACAAAACACTATAGAAAACTAAAGATTAAACAACATGAACCCAACAAAAAACGGGGTTAAAATCAGGTGGACTATTTGAAATGATCAATGAATCCGACGGATTGGTTTTGATAAATAAAGTACCACTATTGTATTTATAATTGGGGACATGATGTGTGCATAGCCACGAGTTGTATGAAATCTCAGTGTGGTCTCGGGGATTGTGTTATCATCCACATTATTGGCTTATTAGCCAATGGTTGATTATCAAAATGACGGAAAACAAGTGCTTTTAACGGTATATATACGTTTTTGTTTTATGAACACGTTTAAAGTTACCATGTTTTACATGCATGTCTAACTTGCAGGTAGTAGAAAAGTCTGCTTTGTTGCCATCGCAGATCGCTGACGTATTTATAAAGTTCTTTGCAGCTGATCTTTTTTTTCCACTGACACTCGAGTTTCCATCCCCTATAACACTGACAGCCAAAATAGTACTGATGCTGTCGTTAAGACATGTTCTACACCATTAACATAACCCTCAGTGTAGTTTTTACACCAACACAACCAGTGTTATTTTGTTATGGTATCTCTTTCTGATACGGATAAGAGCTTTCCGAATCTTTCATGGTCAGAAAGTTGTACAAGTTAGTGAGAGGGTGCTTGTTATTGAACGCTAAATTAGCAATGTCGGGTATATCATAGGGAGAACAAGTTATTTTACTTATGAAATGATGATGACATATATTTTGTACTGTAGTTAGAATTTTAGTGCTAGCTGATTGATAAACAGTACATACATATAGACATGGCGCTACACTCGGAACATTTTATCCTGATTTCATAGTCTTGGGTATGACCCAAGCGGGTAACGTACCTACAATCGGCTATTCGGGAGGCTATCACGCTTACCATTACACCACCGATGCAGTCGTTTTTAGCTAACAAATATTTACAGAAGCCATTGTATGGTATGACTGTTTGAAGTTGCTACTGACATTAGTATTATATCCCTAATAATTATATATATACAATAATATATTATTTTTATTAAAATGATGAAATATTTTGTTTTCTTATCATAAGAGTTTTCAATACGTTGTAAGGTTCCAAAAAAGTATAGAAATAATAATTTAGATAAACAGTCAGAAAATTAAAACACCAATGAATATTTATGTGCCAATATATGGTTTATTAGTAGCATAAACAGAACTCTTATGATCAAATATAATTATTGTGCATCTTATTTTCATTAACATTGTATAAATGAGGTCTTAATGTCCAATAAAGTATGTTTTAATATAAATAACTTAATCATTAACGATATATGTAGAAATTAAAATAGGAAATATTGTTATCTTTATCCAGAGCCTGTTAATATTATCATTTATTTTAGAAAACACACCATTGATCAATATTATGTTATAGACACCTTCCTGTAGATACATGACATTTCAGTGGTGGCATACTAAACCAGAAATTCCCTCCTACTGTGTAATATGACATTTGAATGTCCTTGGTAATTATATGTAAGGTTGAGTATCCATGACTTTCCAGTTATATCGTGGCTGTCAATTTTCAGTGGGAGGAAACCAGTACAGTTGGAAAACTAGTGATCTGCAGCATTTCATTGTTTAACTCAATATAACATGGGTGGCAATCCAACTCTCAAGTTTGTCTGCATTGGTTTATGTGTAAATCTAACGACCATACGACGAACCCTTCAATGTTTAGGAGAGACGAAATAAAATGCATTATGTATTAAAATCAAGAATTATGATCAGCGTATGTCATTTATGCTTTAGAGTATTTGTCATTCGAAAAGTTGGTATATTTGCTCTTTTTAAAAGATTATTTCAATTTTAAATAAATTGAAGTGTGTGTATAGGGTATAAGGGTTGTGGATAGTGCTTTGGTGTTTAACGCCATTTTCAACAATATTTCAGTTATATCGTGGTTGTCAGTTTTATTGGCGGAGGAAACCGGAGTACCTGAAAAAAAACCTGTCGTAAGTCACTGACAATGTATCGAGTATGCATGTGGTATAATGATCTATTTCATTGTTGGTAGTATTGACAAATTTCAATCCAGTAAGCTATGTTGAACAATAGTAACACGGTAGTAACTAGTAATAGGGAACTAGCTTGTTTACGTACATTCAGTTTACGAGAGAGAAAATAATTATCGTATTTTAAATGGGGAAAAAATTGCATACACTGTCAATAATTTTATTTTTTGTATCTTTTATTTATCATGAATAGCACTTGGAAACTGGAGTAAGTATAGATGTTAGCAAATCAAAAAATACCTCCACGGTGAGAACAGATGCAAATCCAATCAAAAAGTCGTAGATACAGGCACAATCGATAATCCAATCATACGTGCACGTGACTGTGCACTCTATCTGCTTGGCGCAATTACTTGAATAAAAGGTGGAGAGGCCAAGCTAGCTTTATGGGCCCAGACCTCCCCTGTTCATAAGCTAAAGGTGGAGGGGTTAAACTAGCTTATGGGCCCAGACCTCCCCTGTTCATAAGCTAAAGGTGGAGGGGTTAAACTAGCTTATGGGCCCAGACGTCCCCTTGTTCATAAGCTAAAGGTGGAGGGGTTAAACTAGCTTTATGGGCCCATACCTCCCCTTTTCATAAGCTAAATGTGGAGGGGTTAAACTAGCTTTATGGGCCCAGACCTCCCCTGTTCATGAGCTAAAGGTGGAGGGGTTAAACTAGCTTTATGGGCCCATACCTCCCCTGTTCATAAGCTAAAGGTGGAGGGGTTAAACTAGCTTTAATGGGCCCAGACGTCCCCTGTTCATAAGCTAAAGGTGGAGGGGTTAAACTAGCTTTATGGGCCCAGACCTCCCCTTTTCATGCGCTAAAGGTGGAGGGGCTAAGCTAGCTTTATGGGCCCAGACCTCCCCTTTTCATAAGCTAAAGGTGGAGAGGTTAAACTAACTTTATGGGCCCAGACCTCCCCTTTTCATGAGCTAAAGGTGGAGGGGTTAAGCTAGCTTTATGAGCCCAGACCTCCCCTTTTCATGAGCTAAAGGTGGAGGGGTTAAAATAGCCTTATGGGCCCAGACTTCCCTTTTCATAAGCTAAAGGTGGAGGGGTTAAACTAGCTTTATGGGCCCAGACCTCCCCTGTTCATAAGCTAAAGGTGGAGGGGTTAAACTAGCTTGATGGGCCCATACCTCCCCTGTTCATAAGCTAAAGGTGGAGGGGTTAAACTAGCTTTATGGGCCCAGACCTCCCCTGTTCATAAGCTAAAGGTGGAGGGGTTAAACTAGCTTTATGGGCCCATACCTCCCCTGTTCATAAGTTAAAGGTGGAGGGGTTAAACTAGCCTTTTGGGCCCAGACCTCCCCTGTTCATAAGCTAAAGGTGGAGGGGTTAAACTAGCTTTATGGGCCCAGACCTCCCCTTTTCATGAGCTAAATGTGGAGGGGGTTAGACTAGCTTTATGGGCCCATACCTCCCCTGTTCATAAGCTAAAGGTGGAGGGGTTAAACTAGCTTGATGGGCCCATACCTCCCCTGTTCATAAGCTAAAGGTGGAAGGGTTAAACTAGTTTTATGGGCCCAGACCTCCCCTGTTCATAAGCTAAAGGTGGAGGGGTTAAACTAGCTTTATGGGCCCATACCTCCCCTTTTCATAAGCTAAATGTGGAGGGGTTAGACTAGCTTTATGGGCCCATACCTCCCCTTTTCATAAGCTAAATGTGGAGGGGTTAAACTAGCTTTATGGGCCCAGACCTCCCCTGTTCATGAGCTAAAGGTGGAGGGGTTAAACTAGCTTTATGGGCCCATACCTCCCCTGTTCATAAGCTAAAGGTGGAGGGGTTAAACTAGCTTTATGGGCCCAGACGTCCCCTGTTCATAAGCTAAAGGTGGAGGGGTTAAACTAGCTTTATGGGCCCAGACCTCCCCTTTTCATGCGCTAAAGGTGGAGGGGCTAAGCTAGCTTTATGGGCCCAGACCTCCCCTTTTCATAAGCTAAAGGTGGAGAGGTTAAACTAACTTTATGGGCCCAGACTTCCCCTTTTCATGAGCTAAAGGTGGAGGGGTTAAGCTAGCTTTATGAGCCCAGACCTCCCCTTTTCATGAGCTAAAGGTGGAGGGGTTAAAATAGCCTTATGGGCCCAGACTTCCCTTTTCATAAGCTAAAGGTGGAGGGGTTAAACTAGCTTTATGGGCCCAGACCTCCCCTGTTCATAAGCTAAAGGTGGAGGGTTAAACTAGCTTGATGGGCCCATACCTCCCCTGTTCATAAGCTAAAGGTGGAGGGGTTAAACTAGCTTTATGGGCCCAGACCTCCCCTGTTCATAAGCTAAAGGTGGAGGGGTTAAACTAGCTTTATGGGCCCATACCTCCCCTGTTCATAAGTTAAAGGTGGAGGGGTTAAACTAGCCTTTTGGGCCCAGACCTCCCCTGTTCATAAGCTAAAGGTGGAGGGGTTAAACTAGCTTTATGGGCCCAGACCTCCCCTTTTCATGAGCTAAATGTGGAGGGGGTTAGACTAGCTTTATGGGCCCATACCTCCCCTGTTCATAAGCTAAAGGTGGAGGGGTTAAACTAGCTTGATGGGCCCATACCTCCCCTGTTCATAAGCTAAAGGTGGAAGGGTTAAACTAGTTTTATGGGCCCAGACCTCCCCTGTTCATAAGCTAAAGGTGGAGGGGTTAAACTAGCTTTATGGGCCCATACCTCCCCTTTTCATAAGCTAAATGTGGAGGGGTTAGACTAGCTTTATGGGCCCAGACCTCCCCTTTTCATGAGCTAAAGGTGGAGGGGTTAAACTAGCTTGATGGGCCCAGACCTCCCCTTTTCATAAGCAAAAGGTGGAGGGGTTAAGCTAGCTTTATGGGCCAAGAACTCTCCTTTTCATGAGCTAAAGGTGGAGGGATTGAGCTAGCTTTATGGGCCCAGACCTCCCCTTTTCGTAAGCTAAAGGTGGAGGGGTTAAACTAGCTTTATGGGCCCAGACCTCCGCTTTTCATAAGCTAAAGGTGGAGGGGTTAAACTAGCTTTATGGGCCCAGACCTCCCCTTTTCGTAAGTTAAATTATCTTAAAACATAATACAGTCAAACCTGCCCATGTGGACACCTCTATTAAACAGTCACCTCTATTAAATGGTCATATTTTTCTTGTCCTGTCATAGACAATTTAATATGAATTGAACCTCTTTTACGAGGTCACCTGTCTCATCGGGCCGCTTTTTCTTTGTCCCGAATGTGACCTCTTAATACAGGTCTGACTGTACATTGTAATAATAACATGCACTTCCATTTAATAAGTACAAAAGTCTGTCTACAATTTCGATCTGATAGTGGACAAAATTAATCAGAGGTAATCTATAAAGAGAACAATTGATACAATACTGGTTGTCTGTGTGGAATATATAGTGATCATCATTACCAGTTGTGTAAATAGTAAGTCTTGATTACTTATTAATTATTCATTTCAATATAATATCGAATGGTCAAATTCTACAACATAAACCAGTCTTATTACATTTTCAGTCGTTATAGTACATCAATTAAATAATCCCCAAAGAAACAAACGGAAGCATATGGAATATATCTTCGTTGTGGAGTCACCTAGTTACGATTCCAATACACTATTCTTCTTTAGAATGGGACGAATATGACTGCTCGGTGTACAAAGCACGCCATGCTTCGTGAACTTAAAAACACCAGGCAGCTTCTTAATGGGTAATAGCTGGTTCGGAGTGACCTTTCGTTTTCCAAAACTACCTACAATATCATCGTTTGCCAGTGGAATTATCAGATTATATCCTAGTTCTCGATCATACCTATGATAAAAAGGGTGAATATCTGTGCAACGTTCAGTCAGTTCAGTAAGATGAGAGGTTGTTGTTCGTTTTGTTCATATTGGTGGAATTGGTGACCATCACTGTTTAAACTTTCTTTTCATAATTATGGATAATTACAACAAAATTCACTTCCTTATTGTATTTCATATGTACGGTTACTCATTTATATTATTTGTTATTATTGGTCAACACAAACTCAGTTTAGTTAGAATGAGTTCTTCTTACTTGTATTTCATATGTACGGTTACTCATTTATATTATTTGTTATTATTGGTCAACACAAACTCAGCTTAGTTAGAATGAGTTCTTCTTACTTGCTCCACGTGTTTTCTTTGTCTCTGTGTCAGTGATATAACAACGTTCTAGAAGGAGTTACGTTCAGATGACATTTTAAATATAATTAGAGCTGAACAATTAGGGTTGGGTTTTACCTCAGGGAAATAATATGTGTCATTGCTCACTTTAAATATTCTTTGAAATAAACATTAAATCACAAAGTTGTACATCTCATAGCTGCTATTACCGTGTGTCACACACTGACATTTTTAATTAATACAAGATTGATAATCTGATATTTGCAAGAAAAAGTAACTCGTGAGTTAAATGGAAGATACAGTCACGGTTTAATAATGAAGACGACATCTGGCAAAACTTAGCATTGTTGCTGTATAAACGACTAATTCTTAAATGTTTCTCACCTATATGTCGTAAAATCCAGGTCCCAAATCAAGATGTCCGTGGTATTCTACCTATATGAAAGGAGTGAAACAAGAACAGGAGAATCTTTCTTAAAAGGTTGATGTCTGAGTTTGTGGCTGTTATTTTGACACGATCATCATTAGCTCGCTAGCGAAAGTTTGAAATGTCAAATAAGGGTAATAAGAAAATTACCGAACTCCGAACAATCTTACAAAGGGAAAGTCAAGACTCATAATTATATAAACAGACAAAATCAGTCAACAACCGGAAAACTGTGAAAACCGCAATGACCCTGACTTGGTACAGGCATTTCTAAAGAAATGGTGGATTGAATCAGATTTTAAAGCGCCAAACCTCCCGCTCTCATTACGGTTCAAAGGCTCCGGGTGTAACTATAACAGTATTTAAATACAGGAACAAAATAGGTAAAATAGTTGTCAAAACAGTACCATATTCAGTGAATGTAAATGTCAAAAACTTTTTTACGTCACACATTGATAAAAAAATATTTTTGACATTTTTCTTGACTTACGTGACAATGGAATTCCACAACGTAAACGGACAGGGCTTGGGTATGAAACACGGGTCTAATTTTGGTCAAATGTACATAAAATAAAGGGGGAGCTAATAAGGACACATAATTTAGTAAATAGTAAGTAAGAAATGAAATGAATGTAAATAACCACGACACAATTTTCAATTGTAATATAAGAAACAGATCTGTTTACCCTTCGCAAGCTCATGGGACACCCGTATATTTTTGGTGGGGTCCGTGTTGGTCATCTTTGTAGATTTCTGTGTTATATTTTCTGTTTTGTTTGTTTTCGTTCTATGTCCTGTGTCCAGTATCACCGTTTCTCTTGATTGTTCATTCTTGATTACATATACGTTTTCTCTAACGTTTATTTAGACTTGTAAACAAATTAAACCAGGAAAAGTTGTTATTGTTGTTTTACATTTCAGTCACATTAGGACGTTCAGTATTGAGCATAACTCTTACCCTAACATGCGTGTAAAACGATCCTTATCTTGCAGTTGAATGATGCTTTCTACTTCTAAACGCTAAATCTGTGGATCTTTGTCGATTTCATGTAATTTATTCATATAATTTTGTTATTAGATGCGGGACGATCAAGAAGAAAACAAATAAAACTATAATACAATTCAAGAAAATCAAGAAAATAAAGTAAAACAAATAATAGAGAAGACTATATTCACATTCCAAGTGTTTTTAAAAATGACTGGGATGGTTTGTCCTGAAAAGAAAAAAAATGAATCTTGATTGGAATAATCAGTTGGCTGATTTTTAAAATTTTTATTATTTTTATTATTTTCCATGTACGAGTTTATGTACATGTCTAAGTCTATGTACGATATAAAAAAAAAAAACCTCTTCAAATAGTTGTAGAATTCAATATTGCAACGTTACTATAAACAGCACGCGATAAACTTGCTAAACTGAAAATAAAAAGTCGAGCACACCTAGAATGTGTACGTCACATGTATATATACATGTAAACATCACGTGATAAACACTAATTATTGACTATGTACATCACAAAACAGATGCGAGACAGTTACCACAATGTGAGACAATAATATAGTTAAATAATGACATGAGTTATCTTCAGTGATCGGGATGTATCAAATGACAAGTATATTCATTGGTGGAAATAATCGTATAAATAGATTTAAAAATGTTTGTGTTATACCAAGTCAAAAAATAGAATAAATACAAATACACGTGGAAAGTGTGTTACTTGTTGACAGAAAGATGATGTTACTGGTCTTCATTAGTTTCGGGATTAGACAAGTTATCAGTTGCAATGGCACGCGATACTGTTGGACACTTTGCTAGAAGGTTCCGTATATCCTCAATGCCTTTAATCAAAGTGACATAGTTACTTTTCAAACCAATAGCAAACAGTCGCCCATCCATTGATCAGCAAGCACTAACTTTACGGTTGATATGTAAGTAGTTAAGTTCATCCATGGTTTCACGTCTACGTGTAGTTCAATTTTCCGTAATGAACATTGTTTTAGGGTTGTTGTTAAATTTACTTTTTGAACTATACACGGCCTGTCGTTGACGATAAGTGATAAACCGAGCTATCACTTGCACTTTACCACCTCTGACCTTGCCAATGGGATGCGTACGACCAAGCTCATTAAGTGTAATCGGAACTTCAAGGTTGTTATTACAAATATCGAGTACGATCTTGTCTGTATTCATTGTATGTACATTTCTAGGATCAGGACATGGCACATTGTGAAACCGAAGGCTTGTGCGCCTGGAATATTATTCTTGGTCATCAAGTCTATTGTCAAGACCATACTATTGGTTTTCGAATTCACTGATCCTCTCAGCTTGTCTTGTTATTGTAAATTGATGATCTACTAATTGTTTAACATGTTTATCTATTGTTCCATTCTGGTTTTGTATTATATCCGCCTGATAATTAACAGTGTCTTGAAGTGCCTTAGCGACTTCATTTAACAACCTCTCATAATTTTCATGTATCGTGTCACACACTGCTTCACATATTTTGGGAACAGGTTTATTTATAAAAGAATCATATTTTAGAGATGCTACAAATTAGTTCTTGTGTGTTACATATGACCTTGGTGAGTTTTTATTGTCAACTTTGGAATCGTCTATTAAAGTAGTTTTATCAAGTTCATCATGTAAGTAACTAAGACGTCTTGCTTTTATTTGTGGGGTTGTTTGTTGATATAGGATGACATATCGTCGGGGTCGTATGGGATTTTACATTTACTAGTGGTTGAATCAGGAGACTTCTCTTTGTTTACATTTATGTCCGCCATATTGGTTGACTGATCGGTGTTCCACTTTCAATAACAACTTTTACAAAAACGTAATCTTAGTGTTTTTTTTTTAAATTGCTTGACTATGATAGTGCACTAATCATATTTAAGACAAATGCTCGTGTTTTCATCTTCTTAATAACATATTTTCCAACGAATATTTAAATTTTTGCTACCAACTAAAATTACACGACTATCTGCTGATGCATGCCCATATCTCTATTAGTAACCCTGGCTATGCAACTAGGGACTATTACTCAATTTGTAAAGCGTATCATTCCAAATATTTCTGGAATGCATTCTCTGATACGCTTCAGAAAAGTTTCATTCAGTTCTATGTCACTTCCGCTGCAGCACTCAGTAACACCGTTTTTTTGTTTTTACACGCCAACCCGTGAATATCACTTTCAAACGGTCAATATCGAAATATGTGAACTTCTGGCGTTTACATAGGTGTAACAGTTTCTTGTAATGTAAATATACTATATGATAATATATGATATCGCCTTACAACGTATAACTGACGAAATTCGAACGTTGTGTCTTATCAACTGTAATATACGACATTTCTTGTTTTATGTAGCAGTCAAGTAACATGTAATGGAAATGAAAATAGCTTGAAACATTAAATTTATCTTTTCGTCATACTTTAACGTTTCAAGAAATATTCTGTAATGGATTTAAACACTTGTTTTTCTTCTTATCTTGCCTGTTACTTCTCCCCAACTATAACAACAAGACAGATATTCATCATAACTCTTAATGCACCCATCTGATAATAGTGACGTTATACCCTCAATTCACCTAGAACATCCAATTGAATTGGTGACAAGGGTGACACGTGACATATAGCAAATGTAACTTGATCAGTCAATATAGCGGACAACCATTCAACCACGCCCACTTTTGGAAATATTTTAGGACGTTGCAATAAAACCACAAAAGATTTTATTCAATTCTTAAATATTGACGTCACTATTCATTGTATGATTGTCTCAAAGACAAGTTTTTAGTAACATTACATTACATGTTTACTCTTATCACTTAAGTGAAACAAGTAGAAATCCACCATTATCTCATAAAAATTGGACAAACATTTCAATCAAAAAAATATGCTATATCTGTCTGAAAGGTTTTTTATGCTGCTGATGTATTCACAAATGTATATTAGTAAACGACATTTAAAATATCTATATTCTGAAACATTATAATTATCTAAATATTAAAAACTGTCGTCAGACAGTCTATTCACAAGGGGCTTTCTAAAGAAATGAAATTATCCAATAATTGAAAATATTTAGCAAAAGCGGTCATTCTAAAAGGAATAAGACAAATAATATCGGAACATTATTATAAATAAGGGTAATAACAAAATTACCGAACTCCGAGCAATCTTACAAAGGGAAAGTCAAAACCCATAATTATATAAACAGACAAAATCAGTCAACAACCGGAAAACTGTGAAAACCGTAATGACCCTGACTTGGTACAGGCATTTCTAAAGAAATGGTGGGTTGAATAAGATTTTAAAGCGCCAAACCTCCCGCTCTCATTACAGTTCAAAGCCTCCGGCTGTCACTGTAACAGTATTTAAATACAGGAAAAAAATAGGTAAAATAGTTGTCAAAACAGTACCATATTCAGTGAATGTAAATGTCAAAAACACTTTCACGTCACATATTGATAAAAAAAATATATTTGACATTTGTCTTGACTTTTTTATTTTTATACATTTTCTCTATATGAAAATGCATCGCTTATAATCGTTTCTGCAGAGACGGAATATATTTCGACAAGATCTTGGTATCGGAATATAAACTTTTTAAGAGATCGAATAAGGCGAATCTTTTTTTAGACCTGGTCCAGTAGCCTGTTTCTCAGATGAAGATGACGTTTCAGGAAATCAGAATAATTGCTACTGGCCCTTGCATAGCGAATCAATTGCGAGATGTAAACACCATATGCAGGAGAAGCTGGTATATTGCTGCACATGTTTGGAAAATTTATGATTTTAAAATTGAAGTCGTCCCGTTTATCATAAATTTTAGTACTGAGTTGACCACTGTCGTCAAATTCGAGGTAAAAGTCTAAAAATGATGCGGACGAAGCTGTATCTGTGGTCTCTTTAACTTCCAGCTCTATGCAAGATTTGTCTTCGTAATCAAAGTCATGTTCATCGATAACATGTCTTCGTCTAGGGACACCGAAAACATACCTCTGGATAGGGAATATATCTTCCCGTGTGTATCGACGTATTTATGTATTGATAATGGAGACTTATTATTCTTTTTGCTTGTGATACGTTCCCCAAATTTAACTAATTCAAACACCTTTACAGTTTGTAGACAGAATCCGACTTGAATTCAAGGAAATCTTAATTATTTATCCGTGGTAACATACTGGGTATATTTGAAAGAGAACGCCATAACATTGTAGTATTTATCACACCAGTAATATCTTATCCTCATTGGATAATGCAGTGACCTCAAAACGTTAACAATGTCACGTCAGGTTCTTCCAGCCACTGTACTAGACCAACAGGATTATGAAATGTCAAAAGAGGTAATGAGAAGCCATACATCGAAGAACAGAGAATACAATACAATACAATACAATACAATACACTACAATGGCCAATAAAAGGATAAAAAGACAAGCAATGGTCCACAAAACAATATAAAGACAACTGAAGATTGAGCAATACGAACCCAATTAAAGGTAAACAGTTCCGGTTGAACTAGTGGCACCCGTTGTGTTATTCTTGCTTAAAAGTGCAGTGAAACATGAAGGTCATGAAAGAGGACAGAAGGACCGAATGGTTCTAATTTGACGTTCTTGGATTGGCTTTCTGCTCTTAGTTCATTATTTCAATTGAAAACATTCAGATTGATTTTATTTGGCATCCATATTAAACAGTTGATCGTTTTCAGTGTATTTTTGTTGCAATGTAATCTTGTGTTTTTGTGCTATAATAATATTAACCATGTCATATTACTTCAGATAGACATCATTATGTTATCTTACACTATTAGTTAAAAACATTCTCACAATCGACGTGAATAACTGACAGTAAGCACCAGACCACCATCAAACTCTAGATAGACGGTATATTCATGCAGGTATGTTTGGGGTCATATTACCGATACAGTTTAGGATATCATGGCGATCTATTGTTTATCACAGGGAACCTCTGTCTGAGAATAAAGTTCCTTCATTTTACAATATTTTACTTATTACACTGACATCGAGGTTATAATTATATTGCTCGGTAGCTGTTTATTGTCTGTCTGTATCAGTACACCAAATCCAGTTCAAACAATTTCCTCAGTAAATATATAGAGCAATTGATAATAAAGTAATAGAGAAATGTGTTACTATAAAAATGAGACGAAAGGGTGACATTACCGCACTGTTCATGTAATATAAATTGTCTGCATCATGTCGAAAGCAAGTTACATTTCGACGAGATGATGATGATATTCGCTTTGTACTAGACCAACAGGATGATGATATTCGCTTTGCACTAGACCAACAGGATGATGATATTCGCTTTGTACTAGACCAACAGGATGATGATATTCGCTTTGTACTAGACCAACATGATGATGATATTCGCTTTGTACTAGACCAACAGGATGATGATATTCGCTTTGTACTAGACCAACAGGATGATGATATTCGCTTTGTACTAGACCAACAGGATGATGATATTCGCTTTGTGCTAGACCAACAGGATGATGATATTCGCTTTGTACTAGACCAACAGGATGATGATATTCGCTTTGTACTAGACCAACAGGATGATGATATTCGCTTTGTACTAGACCAACATGATGATGATATTCGCTTTGCACTAGACCAACAGGATGATAATATTCGCGTTGTACTAGACCAACAGGATCATTAAAATGCTAGCTCATTGGAACAACAGTCTACGGGTAGACACGTCGCTCAAATAGAATACATCATCCTGATTTCAAGCCCTCAACCAATTCTTGTTCTTACTTCTTAATGCTGCGTGCTTTACCAATTTTATACTGTTCGGTTTGAACCAACCGGGGTTCGGACCCATGGCCTACCGAACACAAGGCAAACAGACTAACCTATATTTCACTGATGCGGTCCTAAAACTCTGATGAATTATTCTTTTAGATCATATTTTGGCATAATGTTCGTTCTTAGCAGTTTTTTTGTACCACAATTTCAACCGGACATTTCGAACACTCGGTTAATTCCATGGTTCTTTGCATCTGATATGACGTAATTCCCTTTAATGCTAAATACAAATGTAGTTTTAAAAATAACAAAAGTGTCCCTGTACATATAATCGTTCTACTATTCGTCATAACAGAGTTTGATAATTGATAGATTTACTGCTGTTTAACATTAAGTGAGTAGAGTATGCTTACAAACAATAAATTACATAGGTATAAGGTTGACATTGGAGATGGGAATTGTTTTTATTGCCAAGAGAAAGTGTAAGCAATTGGCTTCAGGTAGGAAGAAGCTTTGATTGCCACAGATAGAGTAAAAAATGGCATTGGAGTAGGGGTAAGCTTTGATTGCCACGAGAAAGGGTAAAAATGACATTGGAGTAGGGAGAAGTGTTGCTTGCCACAAATAGAGAGTAAACATTTGGCACTAGGGCCAGAGGATACCATTTACAAAGTTATGCATGGTACCTGGCTTGTACTAAACTAAAAGGTGGATCCGACGATTGTTTGTAACTATATATCAATGCTGGTCGTCACCGATGAGAAAGATCACTAGATATGTAGGTCACTTCTCCAAATAAATAAATTCTTTTTTTTTCTATGCCGAGACTAAACTTTTGACAAATATTATTTCTCCAATCGATCTGCTCGGCCTTTACGACAAAGATAAAGCAGATCTATAAGGAATAATCATGGCGTTAAATTACTTTTTGCTATCAGACGAAAGCTGGCTATCATTGGAGAGAAGTGAAAGATTAATAACATAGGAGGGCTAGTTCTATTATTAGTATTTTTAATTTGGTTTTGTTTTTGAGTAACATATATGAACGTATTTGTTTTTAGATCGTATAGAGTATGAAATATAGTGGACTGACTGTGGAAGGAAAATAATGTAGTTGATATGTATTATATCTGTTTATATAACACCAGAAAATGTACCATAAGCTATTGTCAACATCAAAAATGAGTTTCGTTATAAACCATTCGACATTTTTGCATGTATGACACACCTTACAGTAGTTCATGATAACTTATCTTAAAAAGTAAATTGAAGCAGAACTACAAGTGTGCCTTCCATCAAATAATTTTAATAGCTTCCTGTATAGACAATCGCATAACAAAAATGTAGATGTATGATTTAGTGCACACGACGCGTTTCTGGAACAATCTACACCAGGAACAATCTACACCAGGTACAATCTACACCAGGAACAATCTACACCAGGTACACAATTAGTCGAATGATTGGAAAGCCGAAACATTTAATATCTTTTTGGATGTAAATCAATGGGCGTAAATAGGACAGCCTAAATCGTCTATTGTTATCTATGCATGTGGAACGTTGGCTTTGATCAATTACATTACTTAGAAACTGTACATTTAAAACATGAATACACTTAATAAACCATGAAAGCATCGAATCACCGACTATTAGGCGGACGATTTATTCGATGATCAATAATGTACTAGCAGTGGTATCGACCCAGTGATCTGAAGAAACATATATAGGGATTACAACACATGCATATTACAAACGTATTAAAATGTTCATTACAAATATTATCTATTAAAACTAATCAATACTACATCCTAACTGCGTAAAATGTCATCTGTCATATGCTTCAATATGTTTTCATTGTATTAAAATGTTATACACATAAGTAATCAGAAACCGGAATAAAACAATGGCTAAAATGAAGGAGAGACAATACAATGGCTAAAATGAAGGAGAGACAATACAATGGCTAAAATGAAGGAGAGACAATACAATGGCTAAAATGAAGGAGAGACAATACAATGGCTAAAATGAAGGAGAGACAATACAATGGCTAAAATGAAGGAGAGACAATACAATGGCTTAAATGAAGGAGAGACAATACAATGGCTAAAATGAAGGAGAGACAATACAATGGCTAAAATGAAGGAGAGACAATACAATGGCTTAAATGAAGGAGAGACAATACAATGGCTAAAATGAAGGAGAGACAATACAATGGCTAAAATGAAGGAGAGACAATACAATGGCTTAAATGAAGGAGAGACAATACAATGGCTAAAATGAAGGAGAGACAATACAATGGCTAAAATGAAGGAGAGACAATACAATGGCTTAAATGAAGGAGAGACAATACAATGGCTTAAATGAAGGAGAGACAATACAATGGCTAAAATGAAGGAGAGACAATACAATGGCTAAAATGAAAATGGCAAAAAGAGACAAACAATGACCTACAAAACACTACAGAGACAACCTAAGATTGAGCAAGACCAATCTACTAAACACCGGAACTCCTGTGCCCCGGAAGGGTAGGCAGTTTATGTCCTTCTAGATTGTCACCCATTGTACTGTTAAACGACACAGACCATCATCTGATCTTAAAAGTCACATCAGTTTATTCATCAATACATAATGATATTGGTGGAATTATTGAACATCACTTATTAAAATTTCTCTTCGTAGTAATATCACAGGCGCATGGGGCATGGATTTCGTTTCCTCCTCCCCCCTTTTCTCTACTACCCCCCTTTTTTCAAAATTTTCATATAAATCATTCCTTTTTCAAAATTTTCATAATCATTCGTTTTTTCTTCATTTGACAATATCAGTAGACGTCATACATCATGAATAATACATGTATTCTGTGTCCACATTTTTTCGACTGATACAGTATAAGAGAGAAGGTATGCAACTCCATTTTCATATTTCGCGCCATATCGCTCACCTTGGTTGGGAAACCCCAGTGTTTTTTACACTTTTTACCTTGTCTACATATGCCACTGTCGTATCAAACTGTTTCTAAGACACTTACCTAATTGCCCATGTTCGAATTTCAGTCTGTACGTCGATCTTTTCCAAGAAATCTCGCCGAGAATAGCGAGGCAGCTTCGTTTTTAGATCAAACTACATCATTTGAGACGGAAGTGCAAGAACGGGAACCCTGGGATTTTTACGAATGGATTACCTGCAATGAAAAACCCAGATGCGCTCCGAATATTTTTCCCATAATGTTTTGGCGGGAAATATAAACCGCTGAAAAAACATAACAGCAGACGGATTATTTCGTAAAAATGGCACAACGACCATCTGAATATGGAAACATTGAAATAATTTGATGGTAGATAACTGTTCAAAAAGAAATTCAAACTGAGAAATAGATGATTGAATGGTTTTAACTGAAGTCAAAATTTCAATGAAAAAGAAATATTCAGCTTGCCTCTACTTCAAATTATTAAAATCATACCCAAACAAATACATATGCATGGTACAACTAAAAGAAAAAAAAAATAAATAAATAAAAAAACAAAGGAAGAAGAAGCTGAGAACAGCAATTGAATGGGACTATGGCATTTTACCCCCTTCTCAATAAAAGGGCTCCCAACTGACAAAAATGTGTAAGGGAGCCGGAGAGACCATTTAACTAAGGGGGCTATTTCTTTTTCATTTCATGTCACTGATTTTATAAAACAATAATCTGTCTTACAGGGGTAAAAAATAAATAACTTGTGTAACTCCACTTTTCAGCAGTGACAGAAATCAGTGTTGAAATCCAGAAAAAAAAATCCTATTTTACAGTATAAGTGGTTATTTTGGTGGGTATTTAATTTTCACTTTCTTCGCGATGATGTTAAATGCGCGAAAAAAGTTCACGAATTATTATTTCACGTTCAAATAGTTAAACAAGTTATTTATTTTTTACCTCTGAAAAAGAAATAGCCCCCTTAGTTAAATGGTCCCTTCGGCTCCCTTACACATTTGTATCAGTTGGGAGCCCTTTTATTGAGTAAGAGGGTAAAATGCCATAGTCCCATTCAATAGCTGTTCTCTGCTTCTTCTTCCTTTGTTTTTTTTTATTTATTTATTTATTTATTTTTTTTAGTTGTATATGTATTTGTTTGGGTATGATTTTAATAATTTGAAGTAGAGGCAAGCTGAATATTTCCTTTTCATTGAAATTTTGACTTCAGTTAAAACCATTCAATCATCTATTTCTCAGTTTGAATTTCTTTTTGAACAGTTATCTACCATCAAATTATTTCAATGTTTCCATATTCAGATGGTCGTTGTGCCATTTTTACGAAATAATCCGTCTGCTGTTATGTTTTTTCAGCGGTTTATATTTCCCGCCAAAACATTATGGGAAAAATATTCGGAGCGCATCTGGGTTTTTCATTGCAGGTAATCCATTCGTAAAAATCCCAGGGTTCCCGTTCTTGCACTTCCGTCTCAAATGATGTAGTTTGATCTAAAAACGAAGCTGCCTCGCTATTCTCGGCGAGATTTCTTGGAAAAGATCGACGTACAGACTGAAATTCGAACATGGGCAATTAGGTAAGTGTCTTAGAAACAGTTTGATACGACAGTGGCATATGTAGACAAGGTAAAAAGTGTAAAAAACACTGGGGTTTCCCAACCAAGGTGAGCGATATGGCGCGAAATATGAAAATGGAGTTGCATACCTTCTCTCTTATACTGTATCAGTCGAAAAAATGTGGACACAGAATACATGTATTATTCATGATGTATGACGTCTACTGATATTGTCAAATGAAGAAAAAACGAATGATTATGAAAATTTTGAAAAAGGAATGATTTATATGAAAATTTTGAAAAAAGGGGGGTAGTAGAGAAAAGGGGGGAGGAGGAAACGAAATCCATGCCCCATGCGCCTGTGAGTAATATAGCATAAATAAAGCAAAAAAACATTTCCAAAAATGAGAGTGCAGACGATCCGAACATCGCGGGAGGCACCACAACATGAAACTAAAAGATATGTAATTGTATAAAATGAACAACACGAAAATCGAGGTGGTTTATATCTGAAAATAGAAACTGCTAACCCTTCCAGAGAACGTGAGTTCACCTCCGATGTTTTTTCTGTTTGGGTTTGTGTTGTTCTTTTGGTGTTGTCTGTGTTCAGCATTTGTTAATAGTATGTTGTCAGTGTCTCTTGTCCATTTTTCTCACCACTGTTTTGTCATTTTCTGTTGATTGTTTGGCTTTTGATCATATTTTGGGTCCTTCAGACTTTACTTAGAAAACATATTCAATTTTTTATTGGATTTGCAGATAATGTTATATCTTGAAGATTATATCAGTAATTTATGTTGAACCTTTCGAAATCATTGAATACATATTTGTCTTATTTAAGATCCATTCTAAGAATTGACGACAGGTATTGGCAATACATATTTGTCTTATTTAAGATCCGTTCTAAGAATTGACGGCAGGTATTGGCAATACATATTTGTCTTATTTAAGATCCATTCTAAGAATTGACGGCAGGTATTTGGCAAACATGTTTTCTGCTTGCTTTTGACATGAAAACTCCAAAATCCTTCCATTCATTTGATTGGGTGATGGTTAAAATCCCTGACAAATAAATTAACTAATCTTACCTTAATTAATACTTATGTTAACACATTATTTTATTTTATTTTTAGACAACAGTATTGTCTAGAAACGAAGAGCTGCTATTTTGCATTGCTGTCAAGTTCTGGATGACATACACATTTCCTTTTTTCTCAAGTAAACATTTAAGAAAACAGCTCCGACCAAGAGATTTGCAACATCCAACCTTAGTAGGTTTGTTCAAAAAGTAATATAAATAAGGATTAATAGTGGAATTAATATATCCTAGCCATATAATAATTAACCACGTGATCTGATCTGTTTTATAACTGATAATTGGGTCAACAATATTCAAAATAAAAAATGGCAGCCAACATAGGAAAAAGCAGCTCAACATGATAGCTATAGTTCGCGCAACTTTTACCTCTCTATTCATAAGTTTGTTGTGCTGTTGTCGTTGTATACTTTGAATTAATTCACAAAGCTGTCTTCCTTTTTGACGAACTTCCCAGAAAATTTTCAAATTGCACACCAACATAAATATGCTAGGAACATAAAAAGCCACCAATGAGCAGATAACTGCGTAATAAATGTTCACAAGGACAACACACATGTTTGTACAGGTTATATGGCTTTCTATTCCCATAATGTGAACTTCATTGAAAATCAAGCCAAACGAAAATATCACAGGTAATGTCCAGCATAATATAAGGAGAGCCGTCACCGTTTTCTGATTCATTATGGAATGGTATTTGAAAGGCAAACATATTGCAATATATCTGTCAACGGTCATACACATAAGATGGAGGATAGACGAGCTTGTAAACATCACATCCAAGCTGAAGGAGAGCCAGCACACTGATCGAAAGGTCAACCACGGCATATCTCCGAACTGTTTTAATATAGAAAAAGACATCACAAAGATTGCTACTGCAATATCTGTAACTGCTAACGAGACAACAAAAACGTTAGCTTTTTGTCTGAATCTGTGTAGTTTTGCTACGGTATAAATTACTAATATGTTTCCAGCAATCGTAATAAATGGAATACTGGACATGACAATAATTAAAACAATTTGCCAAGGGTATTTATTCACATTTTGTTTATTCAATGACACATTTGGACACGTTTTATTAATCATTACGCTTTCTTCAAATCATCTTCCATGCATGTCGTTTATTTAAATCCCAAAATATAAGTAATTTCTCAATCTTGTATACCATTAACGTTGTCTGATAATTTAATTGTTACACGTCTTTACTTTATGTATATGATTTCCCTTATCAATATGATAATTTCTGTCCTACTTTGTCATAAAGTTATATAAGAATATGCTAACGTTCCTTCGCACAATTAATGCAACATTGAAGTTAATTCTCAATTCACAAAGTAATCTTCGAGGACTTGATAAAAACTCACCCATCAGTTATAAACGTACTCTTCACATTAAATCCTAAGGCAAAAACAAATTTTCCTTCCAATTAATTATCTTATGGATTGATTTCATCTACGTGCAACAGGTTTGGGGATATTAATAGTTGACTTTTCTCTGTATTTATAATCAATACAATGGACCGTTGTTCGGACATGAAATCGTTTCATGCACGTTCCTTAGATCTAGTTTATAGCTGTCACACTCAGTTCCACATCCCTTTTATGACCTGTTCCATGGAGCTGTCTGATAGTTGTCAAGCTTTGGTGTTCCTCATTTAGAACGTATATCTATTGCCGTTTGTAGAGAGAAATGGTGTATTGATCCTGTGAAGAAGTAAGATAAACTTATTCATCTCCGAAATTTTTTCAATTAAATAAATCTGCTATAAAGATGATACATTAAAAGTGGTAGACGGTTTGAATGACAATGAATATCAGTTCTGGTAATGGTTCACATAACATAATATTTCATTTATATTCGATGCGCACATGGATTGTATTTCGTAATTTGCTAAATATCAGAGGGACAAGTATATTTATATTTATATTTGATGCGTACAGTCGTTGATTGTTACTTTTTTATCAGCAGAATTTGTTTTACAGCTTACAATACGTTTACATGTTTGTATGATTCTGCTGTTGATATACATGTGTTTATGCTTGGTAATTAAGATGAATTGCATGTATACATGATGGGTAGATTGCTCTATGTCTTATGTAAATTGTTTTCTAATTGTTCCATCTTCTTGTTGGAGAGGATTTGCAAAGACATAGCCTGTTATCCAATCCTATTGATTTATCAATAAAATATTTGAAATGAAAAAACTACGCTTACATACTGACAGATAAAAAAAATATACATTACGTTAATGCTACTCATTTACATATTTATTTGTTAGCAAAATGTCAAGTGGTGGCCGATCTCTGCGCAAAGAGCTGCCCAACACGTCCTCTGTTGACGGATAGAGTATATTATCTCTATTGGAAGGGTCATGTTATAATATGGAAAGCTTGACCGTCAACCATAGTTTTTGGCATGCTTTGAGAGTCTTACGCTTATTGCACGTTGAATATCACTCGTGTAGATTTCAAATAATAGTGTGCGCATTGAAGCCGCTACAAAAGGTTATTTTTCCTCCCTTCTCAACTCTTCACATATCTATCCTGTGGTAGTCAACAGTCATTGTCTCGGTTTCCTGCTTCATTTCTGTGTAATATATTTTGTTTATATATTGTTGAGCTTGTCCTCATAATGTTTCCCGCTGGACGTTAAAGGGATATTGTCTACCAGCTGCGTAATTTTTTCATACCCAAAATTATTGTCGATTTCCGTACTGACCTTCATAAAATGAAGATTAAACACCGAATTATTGATGAATACGCTCCGAAACGTTGTTTTTTCGACTAAAAAAGCTGACCATCGTTACCGGAAGCTAATTAATTATGCACTGACCTGGGCGAGGCCAACTCTATTTATTTATCTATTTTTATGTCAGTAGCCCGGATGCTGCAGCATGGATATTGAGGTAAGTTTCTATAAAAGTTGAGGAAAAAAGCTATTTGCGAACCGATTGTATCTAAAAGACGTAGAATAATTAATTTCTGTATCAGGAATAGATTTTCTTTAATGAAAACTACTTGCCTTAACAGATTCAGCCGATATTTCCACGATAACCATTGAAAACATGCCAGGAGGCACCCCATGGGGACAAGCTCAACTACGTATTTTCGATCGGAAATTTTTGCCGGCGTTAAAAATAACTAAATTAGTTTTTTTCTTCTTATAAGTTATGAAGTTGTTCCCCGAGATTTTGATATACGTGTTAAATTAATTTATTTTAGCCAGTTTTACTGACAATATGAAAACAGAGACATACATGTAGAACACAGTGAAATACATGTCTGATGAAAACGAATGACGTAGCCAATGTTGTTTTATTTGTTAATTGACTGGAATGTTTCAGAGAAATTTGGGCTGGATTAGAAACAAAAGAGACCTTACTTCTAGTTCCACAAGACAGTTGCTGCAAAATAATATGGGACTGACCATTTACCTTGAAGGGGGCTATGTCACGTTTTTTCGCCGTAGAAATGTTTTTTTCAGACGCCACAGAAATCATATTTTCTTATTTTCCGGCGAAGTGCCAATCTATTTAAAACAAGGTAAACTGTGATCTAATGCTCACTTATGATACCCCTGCCACTTCCCATGATATGGGGTACCTATATGAAGCTTGTGACCAAATACCAGATTTCTGCCATCAATAGTTGCTGAGAAAAATGTGCATATATGTTCAATGTGGATAAAAACCAACTAAGTCGGCATCTGATGGTTCCAAAAACGCTTCCCACGATATGGCATACCTATGTGAAGCTTGTGACCAAATATCAGATTTCTGCCATCAATAGTTGCTGAGAAAAATGTGACGAAAAATATTTTGGAAGGACGGACGGACAGAGGTAAAACAGTATACCCCCCTCCCCCTTCGGGGAGCGAGGGTATAATTAGATCTAAAATAGGGAACAAGTGCGTAGATCTAATTTTAATTAGATTGGCGAAGTGCTGGAATAATTTTTCTTCTTCAAAATTTTGTATATGATTATACTGTGAAAATGACAAGTATATGATCATACTGTGAAAATGTCAAGTCGGAATATATTTTTATCTCCTGTCCAGCCAAATTTTTTTCTTCAAGATTCTGAATTAAAATAATATTTTAGGAAAAAAAACATATAAAATTAAAATTGAATAGCTTGAGGGGTAAATTGATAAAAAAAAATGTGCAAGACCAAAATGGTTCTCCCATATACCAACAAAAAAAACGAAATAAAACTGTGGTCATAAGAAAGTCCCACGAGAAAATCTTTCCTTCCAAAATAAGACTTTTTTTTATTTCTCTAAACTGAATTTGTGCAAACTTTCACTTATAATGAATTATATTTCTTTTTTAAATAGAGCTCATTTTTCTAGATGAATGTATAACCATCTGTCCTTATTAAATCTCTTGTCTTTATTACAGGACTTTGATCGGATTGTCCTTGATGAGGCAGTGTTGGGGGTTGCTAGAATGTTTCGAGAGGAACTTGTAGTAATGCTCCATGACGAGGATTACAACAGATCCAATAGGTATGCAGCCTACCGCCAGTATACCATTTGGGCACATGGCCGACGTGTGATCCCAAGCTGTTGTACTTGGAAAATTAGGGACAAGTATCCTGATCTATATGGACAATACAAGGGTTTCATTCCTAGACGATTTAATTAAAACTTGTTCATGAAATATTTTGTATTTTATCCCATATACCCTAATGATAAAGTTTACCACTTGCTTCCCTATGGTCGGTGGTTGTCCGGGTACTCTGGCTTCCTCCACCACTAAAACTGGTCGCCATGATATAGCTGAAATATTGCTGAAAGTGGCGTTAAAACACCAAAAATAAAAAATAAATCAACCCTAATGAGTTGTTAATTTCACAAGTTGGTCAGTTCGAATTGTAAATTTAATTTGAAAGTTTTGCCATCTTATTATTTTTTGTTCTATCAGCACTGACAACTTCTAAAATGGACTGACAGTCTTCTATATAATTCAAAACCAAACTTGGCAGAGATGTTTTCTATGAGGTCCTACACAAGAGTTGTTACTTTTGTGCAGATTCGTCAAAAAACATGGCCACCATGTGACTTTGAAAATTCTGATTGGTCGATTTTCAAGAAACTTCTTCTCAAGAACCGCTGAAGGGATTGCATTGAAATCTGGTATATATGTTCCTATGAATGTCTTTAACATGTGTTGTTACTGTTTGCGCCATTTGAAAATTCAAAATGGCCACCAGCGGAGGTCAAAGTTTGCATTGAAACCCTATGGGAAACAACATTTTCATCTTCTTCTTGAGAACAGCCGAACAGAATTTAACCAAACTTGGCAGAGATGTTTCTTGTGAGGTCCTAAAAAGTTGTCCTGGTTTGTACTAACTAGACCAACACACTGAGTGCTATCATTATTGTGCATTGGACAATTTGTAATGCCCATTATCCTGACTTGGGTACTTTTCTGCTCTAAATGTGCAGAACTTCTGTTAGACCAGGAAAAACACAGAGTGACAATCTAAATTTATTTTATGCGACAATATAGTCAATTGTTTTGTCTTGGTCTTCAAATCTGGATTTCTGAAATGCTACAATATTATCCTGAGTTGGAGGTTGTGGAATTGGTGCAAGATGGACCGAGATTCTTCTGGGATCATCTACTTCCAACTGCACACGTTAATTCATTCCTTCATTATCTTGCAGTCTCATACAAATGATGACCCTTAATAGTCTTGGAACATAGGAATATGACTTGTCAGCTTTAACAGGCTGCACAGACCATCTAGCTGTCTTTTTGTTGTAACTTCTCTGCCACCTGAAGTATAAAAATACATACAATGTAATTCACAAGAATAAAACAATAGAATTGAGATTATGATCTATGGAGCCCTAACTTTCAATTCAAGATGAATATCTCGAATGTATAGTGAATGAGCAACTAAACATATCATTACAAGTCCACTTTATGAAGGATTTGAGTGATTTGTAGACATATTTTAGGTTGTGGTCATCCCTCAAGAAGTTCTACGGCAGGCATCACGAGCTGGTCAATGGTTACAGGGTGTCTGTTACCCAAATCAGAACCGATCTTCATTTGTTGTTGATGTCTTTCCCTTCATCGGAAGGGACTTCTACCGGACTTGACCATGGACAACGCAGCGGGTTTGCGACTTTCGATCGACCCTTCTGAAGCCTATGATCAAATATCAGATTGCTGCCATAAATAATTACTGAGAAAAATGTTATGAACATCTTGGGACGAACGGACGGACAGAGGTAAACCAGTATAGTACCCCCCCCCCCCTCCCCTTCCAGTGGAGCGGGGGTATAATAAAGCTCCTATGACATATGATCATGCATGGTTCTGTTATTAGGACAAAATTTCAAGTATGTAAGTTACAACTGAAACATATGAAATTAACATGACAAACCTTAGAGTGAAGTTGAGGCTAGGTTCAAAATCTTCATCGTCAGAATCATCACCAACATCACTGTCCTCTTCAGTAATATCTATTGAGAGACTAAGATTAAAAAATAATTGTTTATTACAGTGTATGTGTATAATATCGAAACAAATTTTGCTATATGGTTCTGATGTGCAGCTGTATCACGAAAAAGCTTTTCAAAATAATATTAAATCTATACATGTAGCCAGCACACATCTACACAACCCAATATAAAGAGACAAAATTACATCAAAGTTCCAGGAAAACATTTGGTGCGCCAGACGTGCGTCAATTCTGTCCCAGTTTGGTTTCATTCCCGTAAGTACAATGTAGCTAAGGAGGACTGGCCATTTCAGCTTGTGGATTGATGAAAATGTAACGATGACACAGAAGCCAACATGATCCCTATATAATATAACTACTAGTAGTATCACTATGCAAGCCACAATAATTAATAGGAAACTGTTATACAAGTGACTGTGTTGAACAATATTGACAATGTTACCTATAAACATAATGTAGAATATGTCTAATCTTTAACAAAATGAACATACTCAAATGGGTTCACAAATGAACTCGATTTTTCCAGTGATAATTCGCTGAAAGTAAGGTATATACTTTTGGTTCCCAAAACTAAGTTTCATGTCCAAGTTGTTGAAATTTGATAAAATTAAAAGCCTAATTATATGTTGTATATCAAAGAAATAAATTTGCTTGAATAAAAAGAACTTTATAGGGTTTTCATTAAGCCATGTACAGTTTTAATTCTTGCATTAAAAATGAATTGATTCGATATTTTTTTTTAAATTGATAATAATAAACTGCATTGCCATTGATATCATTTTTGCACTCCCATTTCCCCTTTGCTGGCCTCTTAAAATTTGTGTTTGCTTACCTCGCAAATACGGCCGTTTTATGCTACTCATTGACAATAATTTGCTGTTGCCAGGTGCAAAATTGCATATATTGATTAATATCTACCGAAAATGATCATAGGCATCATCATAAATTCATAAAATATAAAAAAACGATTGAGAAAAGAAGGCAACATGCTCGGCTTACCTATCAACAATAATCAAGCAAAATCTTTGCCACTTCAGCGTGAGATTTGACGCGTAGCACTTCCTTGAATTCGCTCCATCCAACGGCAACGGTCCAACTGATCCCCTACATATATCCTGCATTTGTTCCATTTGGAAGATACTTCACTTCTATTCCTCTTTATCTCTGAATCCGTCAAAGTCCGCTTTCTTCCCCGCGTTGACAGTTTCTCTTTTGCCCAAGAACCACATGTTGTTTATCGTTTCTAAACAGTGCGCATGCTCAAGACGTGTTCACATAGAAGGCCATATGAATAGATTTGAATATTGTCATCCAGACAATAATTCTGATAACGATACTTTTGGGACTTTTTTGTCAAAAAATCGTATCTTTTGCAGCATAACTCGGTGTTAATCTTCATTTTATGAAGGTCAGTACGGAAATCGACAATAATTTTGGGTATGAAAAAATTACGCAGCTGGTAGACAATACCCTTTAAGCAACCAACAATCGATCAATCAACCCATTAGTATATTTCTAATTTTGTCGTGCCTGCAGGAGATACATTGCATAATACTATACCATGACATATATAATACTAATAGTTAGCTGGACATCAGCAGACATGACAATATACATTACAATTATATCATGCTGTTATTAGCACACATAAGATTAAAATATTCTCGTTTTGTTTCAATTGAAATGAAATCCGATCGACTCGCAAACAAAAGAATGGAATTCTTCCATTTAATAGGATATGCAATGTGTATTAAATTATTCAGGTGTTGTACCATAGTTTCTGAATGTTAGACAAGAATAAATCAATCAATTTTCATTTATAAATTTTAGATAAATATGCAATATAAAAAAGGAGTACCGTATTTCTACGATTATTTTGGCGCTGATATATTGTAAACCCCTTGGATTGTGACTTTACTACATATTTTCTCCGCTGAAAATTACCACCCCTCCAAAAGTGTGTTAAACAACAACTTGCCAATTAATATATGGAAATTCATAAAGTATCCTAGTGTATCCTAAGTTCGTGGACTTTACGCATTTCATTTCACTACGTCTCAATTTGAAATATTTTTTCTATAAAAAATTACTTACCTTAGAATGGAATAAAATGCTTTGTTTTCCAACCATAAATATTTCCATATCACAGATATCCTTAATATTATATCGATCATACGGTCACTGTTTATATAATGCAGTCAGCCATGACAGTATTCCAAGTTCGTGGATTTGTTTACAGTAAATGTTTTAGGCCAAGACTATTCACAAAAATGTTTTCCCAATAACAAATTATCTTTTTAAGTCAAATGTATTTAAACACTAATCAATGGTGTGAAATAATACAAATCAACACAATAAAAATCTGTAAAAGTTGCAGAACAAACAAAATAGACATCTTCTGTCTCTAAACAAGAGAACAATGAGGACATATAAATTCATCTCCACGTCTAATAACTCTTGTTTTGATACAAAATCCAAGATGCACCCAATGGGGACATTTGTCACATTTCACCCATTTAGTTATGATTAATGAGATGCTCTTTCTAACCTCCTCCGGTGTAAATAAAGAAAATATACAGCACTTGTCATCCTCCACAGTTTCATCATCAGACGAATCAAATGAAGAAGGTAAGTGAAGACCTGAAGGACCAAGCTGTTGTGAAGATGGAATGTCATCAGCATACTCTGATTTCTTTTTCTTACAGACTTTACCTTTACCTTTACCTTTATTCGATTTAATTTTACGTTTAGTTACTGTGCTCTTAGTAGCTGATTTAGTTTGAGTACACTGGTGATCAACTAACTTTTCCTGAACATCAGATTCGGTTATTGGTTTACCAGAAACAATCTTCCCAACAGTATTTCGGACAGTTGATTTCTTCTCACTTTTTACAGTTTTCAGTTTTTTTAGTTTTTCTTCCATAAATGCACTTGGAGAAATTACACTAATAGGTGTACTATTATCATTATGAATTTCATGTTCATTATTATTTTCATTTACATTCTGATTCAAGTCATTTGCAATATTCTGATTTTCAGGTACAGACAACACATCTGTTATATCATTCTGAGTATCTTCAGATACAAAAACTTCAGCTGGTAAAACAGATATTTCACTGATAGTAGATCTGTCAAGAGGGTAATTGCCAGTCTTATTAAAGGCTGAAATGAAATTGTCACATGACAGTGCTTTATTACATGCACTGCAGGCAAGACCACAAATATAATATCTTGTAACAGAAGATGAAGTTTGTCTTGTATGTTTATGACAAAAGTTATTAAACATTTTCTGAAAAGGACCGTAGCATGCTACATCCATAGGCTGCAATACATGGGAAGTGTGCGCTGGTAAAACAAATAGTATAATATTCTGTGTTTTAGCCCATTCAACAAGATCAATAGATATATGTGACTTATGACCATCCAATAATAAGAGTAAATGTTCATCAGGCTCTCGACGAGGAATGAATTTCAAAAAAATGTTCCTTCAAATATTTACTAAAAATTTCGGAGTTGGACCAACCAGTCTCAGACAAAGCACAAGTTGCTCCAGTTGATGCATTTTTCATATGTTCTGGCATCATTCTTTTCCCAGCAAATACAAACAGGGGATATTGCTGATTCACTCGCACTTCCACAACCAATTATAGTAGTAGTCGGGCATTTTCCAGCAGTGACAGCTTGTGGATGATTATCTACAGTACCAACAATATGTGGAGGAGTATGAATCTGAGAAATGCCTTTCTCGTCCACATTATATATTAAATGTGGTTTAGTTTTTAAATTATACTTATCCAAAATATTTTCAAGTTCATTAAAATAATTGGATACAACAGCTTCAGATGTACATTTTGCCCTTTGAACTTCAAGAGCACGTGGTTTTAAGACTCTTAATTCAGGCCATCTTTTGATGAATTTAACAAACTAATTCAATGTAAACAGATTTTCCTTTGTACGTTTCCCTAATTTTATACCATAATCAGTTGCCAGATCCACAACTTCCATTCTAGAATATCCATATCCATAATTTGCAACAGATTTTAAATGGTTTACAAGCTTGGCTTCGTCCTCCATATCGAGCACGGGAGACCTTCATGTAGTAACACATTCTACATGTATTATGCCCTTGACCCTGTCTCTGAGAGTTTGTTCTGGAACACCAAAAGTGTTTGACGTTCTACATACAGAAACATTTTCGGTTTTTACAGCATTGTATGCATAAGTTAGGGCCACTTGTGAATAGGCTCTGTGTTTTACCTGCTTTCATGCTGGAGGCCTGAAAAAAATGAGTATTTGGTGAGTATTTATAACATAATACCTAAAAATGTCTTTTTTCTAAGTTTTATGATTATGTCAAAATTATATACACCCTTCACATATTTTCTTGATTGGTTTTAATTTGTTCACTAAAGTTTTACTGACTTATATTGGTGTTTTAAGAAGGTTGCTGTTTCACTGACATGTACTCAATATCTATGATTTTATCTATCAATAGAAATATAACCATTGTATAATAATAATCGATATTGTATTGTAAGAAAAAAAAACTTATCTAGCCTTGTATGTAAAGCACCTGTATCAGCATTTTAGAAAAAAAAAAATTAAAAAATGCTTAAATTCTCATATTTTTTATAAACAATTTTATAAATAGTCTTGGCCTTAAAATTGCAAAACCGCGTGACCAGATGACGCTTCAATGGTCACAAAAAGCAGACGATAGACTTCTCCATTGAACAATTGTACTTACCTTGTTTAATTTTCAACAATAACATTGTTAAAATATAGGATCAGTAAAATCAGCAGGAAAATACTCAAAACATACAAAATTAAATGTAAATTAGCTGTTTGGAAGACATATTCCACCAAACTTTTATCAGAGAGAGAGAATGCGTGTTGCTTCCCTTGTTACATAACCTGGCCTCGGGATTCTTCAAAACATCGCGAGAATTCCGAAAATACTTTTGTCCACGAACTTAGGATACTCGACGATAACATAGAGTAAAAATTCAGAATAACCAACAAATCTTATACTAACACAAATACTCACTGAATGCATAATAGGTGAAGTTACACAAGTAACGAAACTTTACTAATGGCGTAACTTCCTCATTTTCTATTGATATTTCAGTTTTTAAAAGGGTCATACCGATCATCCGATAGACCATATTCGTGTTCTGGTATTTGGTTGTAACATTTCAATTTCGAATTTATTATCAACCGAAATAAGGCCGTCACCAGACGGCGACGTAACCACAAAGAGTAGTTAATTAAGCAATGCTTTTATATGTCATTTAAAAGTGACATTCCTTTCCGTACACGTTAACGGTCATTCCAGTCTCCTTAAGGAAAACAAAGAAATGCAGCATACAGATAATCAGATAATATTAAAAACAAAACAATACCACATCATCTGTCCAAAATTTAATCGGCAACCCGTAGAGATATCGACAAAATCGTGTTACATTAGGTGAACAAATTAGACATATTTTCGAGATTTAGAAATGAAAACTCGAATACTGTCTATTTGACTGTTGAAAGTCATCATATGGAAATAATTTTGGACTCATCTGATAAATTTATTTTGAAAATAATATCTCAAAAAGTTTCTATAACGGTTTTAGTTGTGCATGAAATCCTCACGAAACTTTCAGAAAACTCTATTGCAACCATGAAATGATCACGGATAAGTTCCGTTTGTCATATGAACAATCCGGTCCTTTCCTCATTCATGACTGATCACCGGGTTTGTAACCATCGGGTCCTTTCCTCATTCATGACTGATCACCGGGTTTGTAACCATCCGGTCCTTTCCTCATTCATGACTGATCACCGAGTTTGTAACCATTCGGTCCTTTCCTCATTCACGACTGATCACCGGGTGTGTAACCAGAGTAACACGACGGGTGTCTCTGAACTGGTTGCCCTTCCAAAGCCCACGAGTTCACGCCCGGAAATTAGTGGGGTTTGCATTGTTCGATCTTTAGTTTTCTGTGTAGTGTTTTATAGATCATTGTTGGTCCTTTTGTCATTTATCTTTTGGCCATTGTATTGTCTGTCCTTCTTCGATTTACGGTTTCTGATTATCCCTGTGGTATCTTAGATTTACGGTTTCTGATTACTCCTTTGGTATCTTAGATTTACGGTTTCTGATTATCCCTGTGGTATCTTAGATTTACGGTTTCTGATTACTCCTTTGGTATCTTAGATTTACGGTTTCTGATTATCCCTGTGGTATCTTAGATTTACGATTTCTGATTTTCCCTGTGGTATCTTAGATTTACGGTTTCTGATTATCCCTGTGGTATCTTAGATTTACGGTTTCTGATTATCCCTGTGGTATCTTAGATTTACGGTTTCTGATTATCCCTGTGGTATCTTAGATTTACGGTTTCTGATTTTCCCTGTGGTATCTTAGATTTACGGTTTCTGATTATCTCTGTGGTATCTTAGATTTACGGTTTCTGATTATCCCTGTGGTATCTTCAAGCTTTTCTCCTAGTTATGAGAAGCTTAAACATTGATTGGCGATATTTCGTGTTTCATTTCATTAGAGGCTGCCATCTTGGTCGAGATTGTCTCTTTATGATAAGGGTAATAACAAAATTACCGAACTCCGAACAATCTAACAAAGGGAAAGTCAAAACTCATAAGTATATAAACAGACAAAATCAGTCAACAACCGGAAAACTGTGAAAACTATGAAGGAGATACGATATTTTGAAATATTTTATTTATTTAATATTAAGATAACATACATGATCTTTTGACCTACCGGTATATATGACCTAGAACCAGACACTCTGTGATATTACATAGAGAAAATGTCGAGTTTAGGTTTATATGGTGCTTAACGCCACTTTCAACAGAGGTAAACGGAAGTCAGCTTCAACGAGACGAAGCCAATCTCTATCACCATTAAAGTCCATTTGCCACCCAGTGGAAGATGTACTCATTATTAATCATTATGTGACTCTGGTTTGTCAGTTATTCCGACATGTGTTCTCCAGGTACTGGGCTCCTCCACAAACAAACCTGACCGCCATGATAGAACTGAAATATTTTTGAAAAGTGGCGTTAAACATCCATAGCCGTCATGTTATCCACTTTTAACATGTATGTATATTGTGAGTTTGCGTGAAGAAGTACATTTGTTCATACTAGATTTGCATACTCAGTACAACTGACATGTGGAACACATTTGAGATCAAACATTTGCTTCTTCCACAAGGAAAGATGAGATGATAATTTTATCCTGCAATCAGTACATTTGCTGTACAAATATGCTATACGAATAATTTTTTGCTTTATTCGTACTAGACGAATAAACTTTTCAGCCTACGAATAAACTTTTCAGCCTACGAATAATCGCTTCAGCCTACGAATAAACTTTCCTGGTACCCTGTAGTTATGTTACAGCGGAGGGCGCAGACAAGTATAAAACTGGTACTAATGTAACGCGGACCACGAAGAAGACACCCTTGACAACATTTATGAAAGGCGAGGAATGACGCTTGTTTCTGTCCTTTTTGTTTAAATCTGACAAGCTTTCCGACTTTTTTTACATTGCAGGATAAACACAATATACGTACATTGTCGTTAAGTATAAAATTCATTTGTACTCGCTGCGAAACAGGCCTGAAAAGCTCGCCAAAGGCTCGATATTCTGCCTGTTTCCAAAGCTCGTACAAATAAATTTTATATTTACCGACAATGTACGTATATTGTATACTTCCAATTTCAAATTTATCGATTCGAAACGTCAAGATCTGAGTCATTTAACAGATAAAAGACATATGATTTGATCCAATATTTACTTGGTGATATATGGCACATGTCAAAAACAGCATAGCAAGTATTCTTTTACTTATCCATAAAGTTTAGACTCGAAATGAGCATTGCTTATATCAATACAAATTACCTTGAAGAATGTTTGAGTTCATTGAAACCAACATTAAATAAGACAATATCAATTATGAAAAGAATAATTAAAAGTGATTGTCAATACTTCCACATATAACAAACAAAATTAACAACTACCGCTCACCTCAAATTGTGCATTCTTAAATGATTTTAGATAATACTTGAACAGAACAATATTATACATAATTACTTCTGTCAGAAAGATTAGATATATTATAGATAAAGTTCAAGATTATTACGTTCTTTATAACACCATTTTACTTTACACATGTGGAAACACTTACACGATCGCACCATTTCACTAAGAGGGGGTGGGTTTGGGCCCATAAAACGGTCATATATATATGTGTGTTAGAGGTATCAATTGTGCCTCGTTTTCTACGATATGTAGATAAGATTTTTGAACTGTCCCAACAGTGTGGTATTTTTTGTTTTTCATTTGATTAGATCTACGAAACCAGAATAAATTTTGTTGTGTTTATGTTTGTACTGTATGACGGCTTCCATTGAACGCTGACTATCGTGTAATTAAATTTAAAAAAAAACCTGGTTGTCTTTCAGTTTTCGTCAGCAAGAGAGAAAATATGAAAAGTTACACCTTTTACATGTCATTTTATGTCATCACTTTTACCATGACATAAACATTACAAAATACATATTTAACTTAATAAAGCAAACATATGCTGAAATAAGATCTAATGGAAGCTACCATTATTTACATAGTAAATGAAATGAAAAAGTTTCCTCGTAATTAAGCATATTGACAATAATAACGTTATTACACAATTTAATATTAGAAAATTGGAATAAACGAAGTAATCAATTATTTAATAAAATACGATGAACTCTTCAATGTTGATTTTCTGGCATGTGAATTTCAGTTTTGAGCGAGTTGAAGTATGATCATTTATTTGCATTCTGATGATGCTGAAATACGTTTTCTTTTTCACTACAAAATATTGTCAGAGTATCCCGCATACCTTTTCAGAGTATTCTGCAAACCGTTGTCTATGTTATAGGAAAACTTCTACTATTGACTGTTGACTATCGACTTTTCCCATTGCGAACATTCTATGTATATGTATCAGCATCTCAGAAGCACCTTCATATGGAGATTATATTACTCAGATGAAAGGATATTCCAGAACTTGTAGTTCCTATCATGATGTTGTTAATAGAGGGTATTTGGTAACAAGGAAGCTACTGAACCAATGGTCCACCCCTATTTTATAGTCAGATTCATGTGATTCATCTTTAGCTTTCTGTGCATTATTGACGGCTTTTGTTTACCTTTTTGATATTATCAAACTTTCCATTAATCCATTTTTCAGATTGATCTTTGGTTAGACAATATATATTATTCAGCTTATATATTATCAAGATCATATTATGTCAGTCAATTTAATTTTTATTTATTTTATTAAAAAGAAAAGTTCCCAATATAAGATCTAAGCTTTAATTTAAAAAACCATAAAGATATATTGCAGTTGAAAATTTTCATAATATCATACGTAAATAGCCTAGAACGAAGGAAATACGTCACTGTTTGATTTTCTTCCATCCAGGAAAGAATTCAATGTTTACCCGCCCAATATTCATACCACCTGACAGTGAACTCATTCTGGAAAGCTTTTGCGCATGTGCAAAATTATTTGTTGATGAAGAAAATGTCGGATGTGCACAAATCGAATCGTGGAAGAACAAAAACATTGACGGATTCTACACGAAAACGACACAAAAAGGAGGATTCAGCAAAATACAACAAAACCAGAGTATCCATAGGTGATGAATATGACAGATGGACTGAACTTAAGGACGTCAGTTATTTATAGCAGTTATCACATGCTGCTCAGCAAGCTTCGGAACTGCAGCCGATTCATAATTAATCATGTGTTAATGGTGATTCCACCAACAGACGATGCTAAGCATTCGAATTCTTTTCACTAATTACGACATTCTAGCATATTTTTTAAACCTGGCTTTTTGTTCAGAACATTTTATTAGTATAAAACATCGAATATTGGCAACTTTTAATATGAACAAAAAATTCAATTCTGACAGCCTGTATGCCTTTAATAACAATTGTTAGCACCACACGTGCCATCTAATCATCATTAATGTGACAAAAATTAAAATTTATATTAAGCCCGAATACAATAATATCATAAATGATCAATTATTGTTGGTTGCTTAACGTTCAGCGACAACGTTTCAGATATGAGGCAGCACATGTATTGAACTCACTACCAAATGAGGCCAGAATTATGACCTCATTTGACCAGTTCAAAAAGTACATAAACAGCTGGTATGGAGGACAAAAATGTACATGCAGTGCATGCCGTATCCAACCAGTGCTGCCTCACACCTGGAATGTTTGCTACCGCTTCTTATTTCTGCTTATATATGCATGTGCTGTTTTTATTTTAGTGCTGTTTATGTCTTAATGTGCTGTTTTTATTTTAGTGCTGTTTATGTCTTAATGTGCTGTTTTTATTTTAGTGCTGCTTATGTCTTAATGTGCTGTTTTTATTTTAGTGCTGCTTATGTCTTAATGTGCTGTTTTTATTTTAGTGCTGCTTATGTCTTAATGTGCTGTTTTTATTTTAGTCCTGCTTATGTCTTAATGTGCTGTTTTTATTTTAGTGCTGCTTATGTCTTAATGTGCTGTTTTTATTTTAGTACTGCTTATGTCTTAATGTGCTGTTTTTATTTTAGTGCTGCTTATGTCTTAATGTGCTGTTTTTATTTTAGTGCTGCTTATGTCGTAATGTGCTGTTTTTATGTTAGTGCGGCTTATGTCTTAATGTGCTGTTTTTATTTTAGTGCTGCTTATGTCTTAATGTGCTCTTTTTATTTTAGTACTGCTTATGTCTTAATGTGCTGTTTTTATTTTAGTGCTGCTTATGTCTTAATGTGCTGTTTTTATTTTAGTACTGCTTATGTCTTAATGTGCTGTTTTTATTTTAGTGCTGCTTATGTCTTAATGTGCTGTTTTTATTTTAGTACTGCTTATGTCTTAATGTGCTGTTTTTATTTTAGTGCTGCTTATGTCTTAATGTGCTGTTTTTATTTTAGTGCTGCTTATGTCTTAATGTGCTGTTTTTATTTTAGTGCTGCTTATGTCGTAATGTGCTGTTTTTATGTTAGTGCTGCTTATGTCTTAATGTGCTGTTTTTATTTTAGTGCTGCTTATGTCTTAATGTGCTGTTTTTATTTTAGTACTGCTTATGTCTTAATGTGCTGTTTTTATTTTAGTGCTGCTTATGTCTTAATGTGCTGTTTTTATTTTAGTACTGCTTATGTCTTAATGTGCTGTTTTTATTTTAGTGCTACTTATGTCTTAATGTGCTGTTTTTATTTTAGTGCTGCTTATGTCTTAATATGCTGTTTTTATTTTAGTGCTGCTTATGTCTTAATGTGCTGTTTTTATTTAGTGCTGCTTATGTCTTAATGTGCTGTTTTTATTTTAGTGCTGCTTATGTCTTAATGTGCTGTTTTTATTTTAGTGCTGCTTATGTCTTAATGTGCTGTTTTTATTTTAGTGCTGCTTATGTCTTAATGTGCTGTTTTTATTTTAGTGCTGCTTATGTCTTAATGTGCTGCTTTTATTTTAGTATTGTTTATGTCTTAATGTGCTGTTTTTATTTTAGTGCTGCGTATGTCTTAATGTGCTGTATTTATTTTAGTGCTGCTTATGTCTTAATGTGCTGTATTTATTTTAGTGCTGCTTATGTCTTAACGTGCTGTTTTATTTTAGTGCTGCTTATGTCTTAATGTGCTGTTTTTATTTTAGTGCTGTTTATGTCTTAATGTGCTGTTTTTATTTTAGTACTGTTTATGTCTTAATGTGCTGTTTTTATTTTAGTACTGCTTATGTCTTAATGTGCTGTTTTTATTTTAGTGCTGCTTATGTCTTAATGTGCTGTTTTTATTTTAGTGCTGTTTATGTCTTAATGTGCTGTTTTTATTTTAGTGCTGCATATGTCTTAATGTGCTGTTTTTATTTCAGTGCTGCTTATGTCTTAATGTGCTGTTTTTATTTCAGTGCTGCTTATGTTTTAATGTGCTGTATTTATTTTAGTGCTGTTTATGTCTTAATGTGCTGTTTTTATTTTAGTACTGTTTATGTCTTAATGTGCTGTTTTTATTTTAGTGCTGCTTATGTCTTAATGTGCTGTTTTTATTTTAGTACTGTGTATGTCTTAATGTGCTGTTTTTATTTTAGTGCTGTTTATGTCTTAATGTGCTGTTTTTATTTTAGTGCTGCTTATGTCTTAATGTGCTGTTTATGTCTTAATGTGCTGTTTTTATTTTAGTGCTGTTTATGTCTTAATGTGCTGTTTTTATTTTAGTGCTGCTTATGTCTTAATATGCTGTTTTTATTTTAGTGCTGCTTATGTCTTAATGTGCTGTTTTTATTTTAGTGCTGCTTATGTCTTAATGTGCTGTTTTTATTTTAGTGCTGCTTATGTCTTAATGTACTGTTTTTATTTTAGTGCAGATTATGTCTTAATGTGCTGTTTTTATTTCAGTGCTGATTATGTCTTAATGTGCTGTTTTTATTTTAGTGCTGTTTATGTCTTAATGTGCTGTTTTTATTTTAGTGCTGCTTATGTCTTAATGTGCTGTTTTTATTTTAGTGCTGCTTATGTCTTAATGTGCTTCAAGTTTATGTATGTTCTTTTGTGTTTTGTACTTTTATATATGATTTTGAATAGCCTTCCGGATCATTACAGGAGGGAAAACGGCTTCTCCCAGTTCAGAAGCTTGATTCAATCCTGGGATGGCTCGAAATGTCACTGTTCCGCATGCATTTAGTTCTGCTTTCAGCTTCTTGTTATATATTATCTTTGCTTTATTTTTATTATTTCGTGTTCTGATGTTTTTTAGCATATCATTTTGATTTATTTTAATGTTTTTCCATTTGATTTTTCTTAACATATTCTTGCTTTTTATCGCTACTGATTTGCTGTTGGTGATTGTAAACAGCTGTCCAGAGAGGCACTTAAAAATATACAGAATTGAGAGAGTGACTGGGGCAACGACGTTTGCCTGCAACTAGAAAAGCATGGCGAGTTGGGTAGGGACAACACATTTTCACTTAATGTAGCCACCATAATGCGACTGTTAATTTCAAAATTGCATCAGAGGACGTGAAAGGAAAGTTTAAAAGGGGTAATCAGAAGCCATAAATCGAAGGACATGCAATGCGATTCCCAAGAGAAAGAAGACGAAAAGACAAACAGACGGGGGTCCAGAAGAAAGAAGACGAAAAGACAAACAGACTGGGGTCCAGAAGAAAGAAGACGAAAAGACAAACAGACTGGGGTCCAGAATAAAGAAGACGAAAAGACAAACAGACTGGGGTCCAGAAGAAAGAAGACGAAAAGACAAACAGACGGGGGTCCAGAAGAAAGAAGACGAAAAGACAAACAGACGGGGGTCCAGAAGCCTTAACATTGCCTGCTCCACTAATGGAAGCCGTCGTGTTACTGTTAAATGACATGAACATCATCTGATTTGGTAATAGGGATGGGTACCAGTACACGTAATTAAATACAATTTGAATAAAACATGAATCCCTGTAACTTAATTCGGAGCAATGACAAACCGAACATCCTTTTTACTCGGACATCACATCACGGAACTCAAAAACGTGAACGTTGTAATTTGACACAATGGATTATGTAAAACCCGCTACACAAATAGGAGCTTGGCATTCTCCAAGAATGCAACCAACTATCATCCTGTCACGCTTATCATATTACAACATGAGTCCTCTGCATCGAGAGGGTACCCCTATTCGCCACATGAGGACGCACTGAATAGAATGTATGGGTTGAACCCTCCACATCGTCACCATTATCTAATAAAACTCAAGGACTTTTGAAGTGCAACTAAGAAGGCAGGAAATACCGACTGTTGTACGGTATTACTGGTCTCACCTCTGATTTGTCTATGGGGAAGAAAAAGACTTTGAGTTTGTGTGTTGGTCCTGTTGTTGTAGATATAACATATATCCACCCTTTACTTGAATATCTCTTCATGAATACTCTGCTTTCGTCTTATATAATCTGTTTACAAACATAGGCGACAAAATTCTCAAGTCTATTAAAAAACATATTAAGCAAAGAAAACAAAATGAAAATTGACGTGATCATGTTTCAATCAACGAAATAGACAACAAGATCGGAGTTCCATGCTCTGTGCTATTGAACTTCTTGCCTGTTATCATTAGGAGATCTACTAAATATCCTCCAGGATTATAATACATTAGACTGTCATGCGAATCATCTAATGAATAAATTGTTTTCTGAGAGAAAGATCTCTAGGTGATATAGTATTACAGTTTGTTAACCCGTGTAATTGAAATAACGAAATTGTCAAGACAAATATGCATCAGATTGATTCCTATACGTTGCTCAGAAAATACTAGTAATTTGGTTAAAGTTCAGGAAACCAATGGCAGAGCTTAACGTTCCAATGATTTTATTGTATTTGTTGCCAGATTTCTTGTTCATTTGTAAGAAAAATAACAAAAAACACTGAAAGAGAAACTAATTTGTTTAATGATAATGAAATCTGGTTAATGTTTACCAAGAGACAAGAATATAATACCTGATGTGAATAATAAGGTAGGTGTCTAATTTAGTGTATACAACACGTTTCTGACGAAGCTGAAATTTCACAGATGATGACATCAATATCATTAAAATGGTTTATGATAGGAAATATTTTATTACGAATATTTAAACATTGCCGATAGGTTTTACCGAAATTAATCAATATATTTATATTTGGACAAAATTAATGATGATCTGAACAATAGTGTATATATATATGCCTTCTGTATAAACATATTTAAAATTATTTTTGCTTAAGCCTCATGAATATTCATGATTGATCTAGGGCATTTAATTTATCACGTTTCCGACTCCCTTATAAGATTTCACGATCTCTTCTTCTTCTTCCAGGTAAAGGACGGAATTCAATAAATGAATGTTTGTGTCCTGTGATTAAATACTTTGCAGGCCCTCGGGAACAGACGAGTCTCCTTTGCTATACAATTAAAAGTTCACTGGAATATATACAATGCTAAAACTATGTACACGACTCTGGTCACTAGTATGCGTAGAGGGGTTCCTGCAGGTTCTGAATCCTACCCCTGAACTCCTCTAATTTGTCTGCATCAGTGACTGAGGCTGGCAAAAGGTTCCATTCCCTGATGGTGCGAGGGAAAAAGGAGAACTTATATGCATCCTTTTGTGCCACTGGTTGGTACAGGTGGTTGGAACCTCTCGTCCTACTGTACCCGGTTCTGATTACGTCTGTCTAGACTTCAACAAGCTCATGTATGATCTTGAACATGATGATGAGACGGTTGTTATATCGTCTTTGTTGAAGTGGTTGCCAGCCAAGGTTCTGTACCATATGCGTCACGCAGCCAGGTATGCGCTTCGTGTAGTTGTTGTGGACAAACCTAGCGGCTCTCCTCTGCACTTGCTCTAGTTTATGGGTTTCTGCAGATGAGTGTGGGTCCCAGACAGTGGATGCATACTCTAGTGTCGGTCTTGCCATTGTGGTGTAAGCCGCAGTTTTGACTGGTTTGGTGCAGTCTCTGAGGTTTCTCCGGATGAAACCCATTGTCCTGTTAGCCTTGGAGACTGTGTTGTCAATGTGCTTGGACCACTGTAAGGGCTCGCTATAACACAAGTATAGAACAGGTTGACACAGATAATTTGCTTTATAGTATTTAAGAACTACATTGTATTTAGGTTTGAGTAAATTTACGCTATGTTGTATATACAGAATAATAAAAGTATCATTCCAGTACATATTTTAGTTTTATTTAAAGGCATATTGTCTACCACAATCGTATTTTTGTCATACTCAAAATTATTGTCGTTTTCCGTACTGACCTTCATAAAATGAAGATTAAACACCGAATTATTGGCGAATACGCTACGAAACGTTGTTTTTTCGATTTAAAAAAGCTGACCATCGTTACTGGAAGCTAATTAATTATGCACTGACCTGAGCGAGGCCAAATCTATTTTTATCAATTGTTATGCCAGTAGCCCGGATGCTGCAGCATGGCGTGTTTGTTTACCTCGCAAATACGGCCGTTTTATGCTACTCATTGACAATAATTTGCTGTTGCCAGGTGCAAAATTACATATATTGAATAATATCTACCGAAAATGATCATAGACATCATCATCAATTCATAAACTATGAAAAACGATTGAGAAAAGAAGGCAACATGCCTCGGCTTACCTATCAAGCAAAATCTTTGCCACTTCAGCGTGAGTTTGGACGCGTAGCACTTCCTTCAGTTCGTTCCAACGGTCCAACTGATCCCCTACATATATCCTGCTTTTGTTCCATTTGGAAGATACTGCACTTCTATTCCTCTTTCTCTCTGAATCCGTCAAAGTCCGCTTTCTTCCACGCGTTGACACTTTCTCTTTTGCCCAAGAACCACATGTTGTTTATTGTTTCTAAACAGTGCGCATGCTCAAGATGGGTTCACATAGAAAGTCATATGAATAGAGTCGGGTTAAATTGAATTCTTGTCATCATGCACAATAATTCCGATAACGATAGTTTTGGGTCTTTTTTGTCCAAAAAAAAAACACAAATCGTATCTTTTGCAGCATAACTGTTTAATGATAGCTTAAACAAATCATTTACGACAATAATTTTGGGTATGAAAAAATTACGATTGTGGTAGACAATATCCCTTTAAGCCATAAATAAGAATAATTTATTTATATTCGTACGATCAGTGGGGTAGAATATAACAGTCAATATTGTTCAGCATCTTAATCATCGTGACCATTTACTTATGTTCAGTCCACTGTGGAATGCTCACATGTGATCAATAGGGATGTTGCACAAATTGACATTGCCATACCAACATTACTCGACGTACGCAAGTATGGGGATCGTTTATTGATAATTTTTTTATAAAGGCGAGATGCATCGTTTAATCGTTGTAATATACAATTCTGAAGTATATACTAGAACATATTATTGATGAAATACAATTTCTGTCACTCATGTTTAACAAGACATGATTTATCGATAGAAATATCTGAGGTGCATTCGCTTGGGTAAGATGAAGCTCATTATGTCAAGATTTCCCGCTAATTCGTTTACTTAAGTTTGTGACCTTGACCAAAACAATTATATTTATTTATAGATTTTAAAACACCAAATCAGTTATTTGATACCGATACAAAACGCCCAACGAATTATGATATTCAATTTATTGATTTAGTTTGGAGGGATTTTAATTTAATTTTCAATACTATGAAGGCGATGGTTAATGCACAGGCGCTAGTGGCTCGGAATCCCGTATTTACGCTTTCCTGATGAACCCCCCCCCCCCCCCCTCCCAATATTTACTTTCCGTTATAAGTTTTTTTGGCTTTAAATCAAAGTTGTAAGTCTTTAATCTGTGAAAAATTGTTTATAATGAGGTTTAGAGGACGACCATTTAACATTTAGGGGGTGTCTTTGTTTTTTCACCCGAACCAGATTATTTTATGAAATATCGGTTAATATTATTCAATTATTATCAAAATTTATTTTTGAAACTGGAGGGTCATATAATTTATTTTTTGTATCTTTCAGGTCAAGATATTTTTGTCTATGAAATTTTGGAACATTTTATTTTACAAGCATAAAAACATACCCACCCACTAAAAGTTAAATGGTCGTTCCTCAAGTAAAAATTACGAAAATAATAATATTGTTTTTTTCTTTCAAGAGAGACAAGACTAAAGAATCATCAATTTATACACACAATTCGTGAATTATGGACATTTGTTTGACCCTTTTGTAATTGACAAAAATGTGTTTACAGTTCAAACGTGCAAATAAAATACATGGATTGCTTTTTGCTACAAATTTGCATGTTCCAATTCTAGTCAGCTTTAACTCCTAGACTACACACCAACCCCGCTTCCACAACCAATGCCAGCCGGGGCCCATTTGAGGCCTCCGAAGTCCACTACTCACCTCGCTACATTTTTTTAATAAACTGCATTGAAACCAGGGGCGTAGTAGGGCACTTACCCCCAACACTTTGGAAAGTGGGTGGAGGGAGTGGGGGGCATATTTTACTTTTTAGTAAACATTTTATTAGTAGCTGAATATTCAGCATTAAAGAAAACAATGTTAAGCTCACAAGTGATTTGAAGCCTTTTTTTGTTTTGTTTTGTTTTTGTTTGTTTTTATGTTTGTTTGTTTTATTGTTTGTTTGTTTTATTGTGCTTGTCAGGTTTTCAAGCTTCCTCCTTCATGTGCACACCAAAAGCTCTGCCCTCCACTTTCCGATCCATTTCTAAAGCTTTATCCTCGTCTCTGTAGCCCTTTGCTACGCCACTTATACTTTAAAAGAGTATATTTAAGTCTAAAGAACATTCGACCTGTAACATTTACCACATAGTAAGCCTATATGTTGTACTTATATATACTATTTATTGCTTTAGTGTATTTTTATTGCAATGTTTATTTTTATTTTTATTTTGTGGTGTTGTTGTACATCTTTAATATGTTTCATAATCCATGTCTCTCGTAGTTTCGTATTTCAGCGACACCTACGTAAGGATGATCATGATCGTTTCATAATGTTGGTCACAAAATCAATTAACACGAATAATGTCTACAATTATTGCCACTTATAATCAGCACATCCGTAAATAAATGTCTGTTCAGTATTTCATTGTTTTATACAGGTATCGCAGGTATTGTATTAAGAACGTGTACTGATCAAACATTAATTAACTCGTATTACCAACATATTTCGGTCTCGACGTTTTGGTGAAAAATATAAGTGGAAAACAAATGCTCTTTTTAATTATAATCAATTAAATTTTCAAAATATATTAATTGATTTTCAAAGTGTTAAAAACAAAATGAAAAACAACACAGACCAGACTGTCAGAACAGCTCCAAATTGTAATATCAAACATTCCTAAGAACAGAGGCAAAATCGATACCTCTTAACACAAATACATGACTGCTCACTTTTATGGTTTGGCAAGTGTTATGAAGAGTGGCGGGGTTAAGCTAGTTTTATGGGGCCAAACCTCCCCTCTTAGTGAAATGATGCTGTCATGCAAATGTTTTCTGCATATCAAAAATTGGAAGACAGATTTTGAATGTGCAATACCAGGATATGTGCTTGCAGGACCTTTAAGTAATTGTCAGATATTTTTCACGCATGCCAATTTTATATGGCATATGTATTTTCAGTTATTTTGATATTTAAATGTTATTTGTAGTAATATTTTCAGATGACAGTGATAAATACCAGAAGTCAACAGCTTGTAGGGGGTCGTCGTGGTCCTGATGGTACAGCTATATGTGCAATCACTGTCTATCACCACTAAAATATAGGTTGGAATCCCGCTCATGGCGAGGTGTACCCGATACATCATTATGTGGTAAGGTTTATCAGTGAATGGAGGCCGGTCGGTGTTTTCTCCGGCTACCCCCATTTCCTCCAGAAATAAAAAAAAGAGTTGAAAGTGGCGTTAAACACCATAAACCAACCATCACTTGCTGGCATAAGTAGTGAAGGGAGGTGGGAAATGGACAACTGCTATACAGCAAAACTTCTGTAGTACGTGAAAAAAGAGATATGTCGTCTCAGTTTTTATTATATAGACATAGGCATGACAACCACAAACGAGAAGATATGTTAGAAAAAATAACTTATGACATACTTATATTTTTAACAAATAGTGCATAGCACTGAGGGTCATATGGCAGTTTATGGACCGGTCAGTCACCCCTAGGGGTGATTTAACCAGTCCATAAACTGCCATGTGACCCGAAGTGTGTTTATGTTGCAATTGTGTACATGTGATTAGAATTGACAAAAGTGATATCTGACCCAAAGTAAAAGCAGAATACCCCTGGAAAAGTGACAATGTCATATGTTGAATTAACAAGGCAAGACTGAATATGATGGAAGCAGAGTACATCCACAAACACTGAAACACATGAAAAATCAAAACTCAAAACTATACTTTGGACATTATGAACTATCAGCGCAGTTCTATCAGCATTATACAGTAGTTGCTGAGACCTTGCATCAATATATATGATGAAGAACACCAATAAAAGTGTAGTGAAATGAAATGAACACTTTACTGAAAGCGCTATTTTTTTTGTCCATTACGTCAATGTTGTATTAATAAAGTTGGAAATCCCCGTGTAGAATCCTCGGGTTTTTACATAGAAGTCATCGATTAATTAGAGGATCCCGAATAAATTTAGAGTATATAAGACTGTCAAAATGCCGCGGATCGTTGCATTCGTTTTGTGCCATTTGTGAAGTGCGTATCGAAAGATTAGAAAGATTAAATAGGTATATTGAGCTGAACTGAGCTAAAACAAGACATCAGGGTTTAAAGAATAGCAGAAGTGACTGCATTTAAGTCTTGCCCGTTATTCTGATAAAACGATTGATCGTTGAATAGCTCAAAGCGAGCCAACATTCTATTTATAGTTAAAGTTGTAGTTTACTGAGCAAAATTGAGATATAGAATTCTCTACTATTCTTAAAATAATGCAATTAATTTGGATAGGTTCTTTTCATTTTACACAATAAATCTGGAACCATAAGAAGTAACTTAGGTACGAACCCTTTCTTACAGTTTATTTTCCTATTTATTTTAATTTACTTTATCATATCATTTTCAATAGGTACCAGGCCCGTTACAAAAGTGCCGTTCCTTTGCTTTATAATTACATTGTATTTCATGGATTGTGGCTCGTGTACATTTACCCCATATTCATTTTTTCACAAATAAATGTAATAAAACTATGCCATGTATGCAGCTATTAGGAGCTGTATTTAAATTTACTTGACATATCAGAAAGAAATACAAAAATGTTTTTACCGCGTACTTCGTTGCATTTTTAGTGTTTTGTGACAGCCTGGAATCTGTAATTTGCTCCAGTTCTGCTTCATGCAGAGACGCGAACCTTCCAGACGACATTTTATTTTCTAAACTTTCGAAACATTGACGGATAAGAGATTTCCGGATTACGCACAAAGGGAGATAATTTGTATAACATTTCGGCCCGGAGCTCCGTTAGCCAGTCCGGCCCATATTTTGCGATATGGACCGGACTGGCTAACATAGCTAATTAGAGGAAATAAATGTATGAGGTATAATATTTAACAAATAGTTCATGGCACTAAGGGCCATATGGCAATTTATGGACCGGGATGTCACCCACAAAATATTATATGGACCTCAGCTTCGCTTCGGTCCATGTACTATTTTGTGGGTGACAGACAGATCCGGTCAATATACAGTTATATGGACCGGCTCGCTAACAAATACAAATACGGAAAATATAAACGTAAAGTATAATATATGTTAATGTATACAACATAGTCGTTGCTTCTGAGGTAAGTCAGTATCTATTGGTTTTTTTCTAGTTTTAAAAAACATAAAGAATATATATATCACCAAACATTTATTTATCATAAAAAATATAACATTAACATTTATTTTTGTCATGTGTAATATGTGAACAATTAACATGTTTACAGTCTAACACACGTACCAATAAATTAGTTAAAGTCACAGCAATGACATGTGGTTGGTATAAATGCATTCGTGGTGTAACAATACGAAAGGAATGCACAGTACCACATGTGCCATATGAAACAATACGAAGGGAATGCACAGTACTAGATGTGTCAGAGAGAACAATACGAAAGGAATGCACAATACCATGTGTCGGATGAAACGATGCGAAAGGACGAAACGATCTCTTATTGATACATGTGTTAGATAGAACAATATGGAAGAAGCATAGTCCCATATCTCTTAGATAAAATGTTGGTTCCGAATACTATTTATTCATGTCAACAGATTAACACAATGTTGCAAAACAACCAATGGCATAATGAGAGGGGTCAACATACATCTCTGTAACTAGTTATTTATAGAATAGAAAATAATACGGTACACATGTTTAAACCAATACTACAAACTGTCAGAACTATAACATACAAAAAATATAACAATTAAGATATGTACAAATATTTAGTCTTTGTAGATTTCACAAGATCGTTGATACATCAAAGCACTGAAGTACTACATGAACAAATTGTATAACGTATGGCACATGTTCATCATAGCACTATATTAGATAAACACCCGGTACATGTATACCATTGCTATCAAAACAAACGTTGGTTTATTATATCAATTACGTACTGGTTGATAGATTGTTAGTAACTTGTTTGTTGTATATATCAGAAATATATATTATCGACGTAATGGCAGTAATTGAATTGAGCCAACATACTACACAACCAGGTATAACACTTGTCGTGTATATATTACCGGTGTGTTATCCATGTATATAACATACACAAGCATATATATATATATGTCTTATGTATATGCTTTCTTTGTACATCTGTTTCTTGAATAAAACAGGATTATGGATTATATACGTGTAACATATTATCTCAGTCGAGAGATATAATATTAGATACAATGACTGGAACTTTGTCAGCTTGCACGTTACTTTCTTCCAAACGGGAACATACTGAAAATTTGCTTTGCAAAGTTAGGTATGCCTTTCTTATACATTACTTTTCCTTCCGTGCCAGGACTATTCTGACTCATTACAAATTCACCATTATTTCGTCCGTTGAATGTTCCACCAAAAGCAAATCCCTTCCCGTTTCCACTAGAAAAAGACATTCCACCTGCGTTTCCATCTTTACTCCTGTAAGAATTAACATTAAACATATTTTATATAGATTTCTAAAGATTATATATAATTCATAATGACAATCATGTTTCTACAGTAGCCTTGCAAATCTCTTTTTTTTTATCAAAGAATTCACAACAATTATTCTGAAATGTTACAAAGAATTCACAACAATTATTCTGAAATGTTACAAAGAATTCACAACAATTATTCTGAAATGTTACAAAGAATTCACAACAATTATTCTGAAATGTTACAAAGAATTCACAACAATTATTCTGAAATGTTACAAAGAATTCACAACAATTATTCTGAAATGTTACAAAGAATTCACAACAATTATTCTGAAATGTTACCCGTCAGTTACATCTGTTTTAATAGTCATGACACGAACAATCAGAACAGTTGTACCCAAATATTAAGCAATCTAAATGGAGATTTAGGAATATATGTACGAATTTTTACGCGAAAGTTATATAACTGTAGGGCCTGGTAGTTTGTTTTTTTATATTTTATCCTGCTACGTGTTTGGTTTTATTTCAACTTTCTGTTTGTTTTGCTGTTCAATCCATTGTAATCGTCATAGTGAAATCATACAGTGCATAGTTCCATGGCAAAGCCACCTTGCAATATACTTATGTGATATAACTAGTGTAGGAATATATCTGAAATAATGTGTACCTTACGTTAAACAACAATCATTCAATTAATAAGACTTAGTCATGAAGCCGTTCTTACTCTGAAAAGTATGCATAATGTCATACCTCTGACACGTAACGTGTCTTATTATTATGGCTTAGCGTTTAGTGATAGAATTGTCAAATAATCAAATTTAGAAACATCTGAGTTCACCCCACGGGTTCGTGTTGTTCATTCTTAGGTTTCTGTGTAGTGTTTTGTACTTCATTTGTGTCCTTTTTCTTTCCTTTTGTCCATTATACTGTATGACAGTCTTCGATTTACGGATTCTGATTACCCCTTTGGTACCTTCAATCTTTTCTTATGGGTACAGAAATGCTGATAAAAACTTACCTAAAGGCTATCCCCTTTCCATTATTAATCCTGAACACTTTCCGTGTCCCCGGGCGTAGATCATTCATTACAATAGACTTAAACCCAGGCTTTTGAACAGGAACGCTCGGAAAGGTTGGAGCCGGTATTGGTGGATAAATTTGTGCCGATATATCTGGAAATAATCGGGGTTTGGGTATTGATGGTGCGTTAAAGTTCATTAATCTGTTAAATGTTTTGAAAAAGTCATAAGTGAATCTTGCCACATCTGATGGATTGTTGTAAAATCCGAATGAATCTGAAAAGAGAAATTAAACGAATGTTGAAACAATGCAGAATTCCATCAAGATGACAATAATCTTTTCAATTACCTTCGAGGATTCCGTTCAGCAGTTTTTGATTTAGAAAGGTTCAAATTATGTCATATTTTGACAGTTTGCGTGAAAACCCCAAAATGTGTTGTCTATTATTTAAATGGTATCACAAACATATTATTACCCCTATACCCAGTAATAAAGTATCCTATCATATCGAATAAGAAATATGTGTACAGATTTTACTTAAGCCATCAATTAATTGCGTACTATCTAATATTTATAAAGGTTGAGGCCATCATCTTTCTTTAATAACTATGATTACATAATGACTATACATATCCATACTTAGCTAAGTAAAGTCTAGAAATCAATAAATAATGGTATTCACCTGCTGGAAGTAATATTCACTGGGTGACGTCATAAGCATTATAGTGTATGTAATAAAACAATTCCAGACTTTTGTATCAGTGAATATGAGTTTTTATTGACCTGCAAAACCAATATTGACCTCAGCCTTCGGCTTCGGTCAATATTATTTTACAGGTCAATAAAAACTCATATTCACTTCTACAAAGAGGTCAATATTGGTTTTGCAGGTCAATAAAAACTCATATTCACTGATACAAAAGTCTATGATTGTATATTATTATACATGTCACAAAGAATAATTATGCATAATGTTCAGGATTATAGCGTTCTTTATAATAACACTGTTCGCTGGGCTATTTGTGAGGGTTGGCATTTTCCCCACACGTGGAAAGCGCTTTCATTATTATATTTGTGTGTTAGGAGTATCGATTTTGCCTCTTTCTACGATTTTAATATTTGATTTTGGAATAAGTTACGACTGTGTGATATTTTTTATTTTCCATTTTATTATTGTAAAATGTATTCATAGATATAATAAATGTTTTGTTTTGTGTGTCTTTTTCTCTTTCCTTATTGTGCTAACATACATTTAATCGTAATATTATTAATAATTCTGAATAACAATAAACAATAATCTCAATATATGAATTCACTAAGGAATGATGTTTGTAATTTGTTCATCAATACGCATGTGCGAATTAAAATATATCGTGAGTTTTATCATTGTATTATTTAAAAAGCCAATGAAGGACGTCATGTTAGAATTGTAAAAAATAATCATTAGGTATTGTATTGACACATTAATAACATTTTATTGTTTTCTGCAACCTCTCATGTGTGTTCTATTCTACATCTACATGTACTTAGGACAAGTCTGGTCATAGTTGTCTGCGCTTACGTGTAAATTTGTGTTTGTTGATAGTAATAATAATGTCCGAGTATTTGGAATAAATATACAACGCTACATCCAATCCGGACGCGGCATTGAAAATCAGGGAAGTCCCTTGAATAGCACAGAGCTATAAATATTCTTGAAAACTATTGACCGGTCAATAGTTCAAACGTGGAAACAAACCGATGAAATATCCAATTTATTACAGAAAATAATATACATTATATATACTGATGTATAATAATTTATGCTATTATATAAACACGAGAGTCTCTAAACTGACAGAACAGATTTATTTTTGACCCGATTCTTCAAGGATCACGTGTGACAAATCACTACGTATACCCTTATTAACTATATGCACTCCATTTTATCTAGGACAACTTTCAATTTATCATGATAACTCATATATTGTACTTATTAAACAACACATTCAAATATTATGCTTATTTCCATCTGACATTTTTAGGTAATAAAATACTACACCCGGAATAACTCCAAAATCAAATATCAAAAATCGTATCTTATTTGTCTTGACAAGAATGACTATACACATTAAGATTTCACAAGATAATTGTGATTCTGAATTAGTGATAGTATTTTGGGAGATTGAGTACGTGGTTGTTGATTGACGTAAATGAGCAATTTATCAGGTATATGATGGCGAGAACAAGTTACAATTTGTCAAGTATATCATGGCGAGAACAAGTTACAATTTGTCAGGTATATCATGGCGAGAACAAGTTACAATTTGTCAGGTATATCATGGCGAGAACAAGTTACATTTTGGCAGGTATATCATGGCGAGAACAACTTACATTTTGTCAGGTATATCATGGCGAGAACAAGTTACATTTTGTCAGGTATATCATGGCGAGAACAAGTTACAATTTGTCAGGTATATCATGGCGAGAACAAGTTACAATTTGTCAGGTATATCATGGCGAGAACAAGTTACAATTTGTCAGGTATATCATGCCGAGAACAAGTTACAATTTGTCAGGTATATCATGGCGAGAACGAGTTACATTTTGTCAGGTATATCATGGCGAAAACAAGTTACAATTTGTCAGGTTTATCATGGCGAAAACAAGTTACAATTTGTCAGGTTTATCATGGCGAGAACAAGTTACAATTTGTCAGGTATATCATGCCAAGAACAAGTTACAATTTGTCAGGTATATGATGGCGAGAACAAGTTACATTTTGTCAGGTATATCATGGCGAGAACAAGTTATATTCTGTCAGGTGTATCATAGCGAGAACAAGTTACAATTTGTCAGGTATATCATGGCGAAAACAAGTTACAATTTGTCAGGTTTATCATGGCGAGAACAAGTTACAATTTGTCAGGTATATCATGCCGAGAACAAGTTACAATTTGTCAGGTATATCATGGCGAGAACAAGTTACATTTTGTCAGGTATATCATGGCGAGAACAAGTTAAAATTTGTCAGGTATATCATGGCGAAAACAAGTTACAATTTGTCAGGTATATGATGGCGAGAACAAGTTACAATTTGTCAGGTATATCATGGTGAGAACAAGTTACAATTTGTCAGGTATATCATGCCAAGAACAAGTTACAATTTGTCATGTACATCATGGCGAAAACAAGTTACAATTTGTCAGGTTTATCATGGCGAGAACAAGTTACAATTTGTCAGGTATATCATGCCGAGAACAAGTTACAATTTGTCAGGTATATCATGGCGAGATCAAGTTACATTTTGTCAGGTATATCATGGCGAGAACAAGTTACATTTTGTCAGGTATATCATGGGGAGAACAAGTTACATTCTGTCAGGTGTATCATGGCGAGGACAAGTTACAATTTGTCAGGTATATGATGGCGAGAACAAGTTACAATTTGTCAGGTATATCATGGTGAGAACAAGTTCCAATTTGTCAGGTATATCATGCCAAGAACAAGTTACAATTTGTCATGTACATCATGGCGAAAACAAGTTACAATTTGTCAGGTTTATCATGGCGAGAACAAGTTACAATTTGTCAGGTATATCATGCCGAGAACAAGTTACAATTTGTCAGGTATATCATGGCGAGAACAAGTTACATTTTGTCAGGTATATCATGCCGAGAACAAGTTACAATTTGTCAGGTATATGATGACGAGCAAAAGTTACATTTTGATGAAATTATAATGATGTCCACTTTGTAACAGACCAACACCTTTAGCTGAATTTCTAGCTCACTGAAACAACAATCAGTGGGTAGCTCTCATCAAACACATTATCGTGATACCGACCCAACAATTTGTTTTCGTGTACTCCTTCATGCTGCATGCTTAGCGTAGAAGCAGCAAATATCAATTAGAAAGTCTTTGGTTTGACCCCACAGAGATTCGAACCCATGATCTACAGCACTCGAAAACAGGAACGATAACCAATACACCACCAATACAGTTATCGAGTCTGTACTTAGACGATATAAAATATATAAAATAGCATATTTCCGTATAACAGTTACACGAGACAGTATAATACAGTCCTTATTAATATGAAACCGGCACGGCCATGAATGCTCGCGTATCTGAAAATTATCTGGCAATTTCATCAAAAAGTGTCGAGATTTTTTGGGCCGAGATATATTGGGGACGACCTTTTTTTAGGGTCGAATCTAGTCTCATTCAATCGAGCTGTCGTTCCTTTATTCGAGTTATCGTTCCTTACGAAATCTCAAAAGTTAATTTCCGCGTAGAATCAAAAATTCTTGTCAGTATGTCAGAAGAGATTTAATAAATTAAAAAATATCAATATAAGTAAAACAAGTTAGCAAAATGACTTTTATTACACACGGGTTCCGGGTTTCAGTGGTATCGGACGTACGAGAGAGGGTACGAGACTTCAGGATCACATTTGCGCTTTATGTTAAGAAGGTCTTCATTAGTTGAGTGTGTTAGTGTGCTACACGGAAACCGGTGTTTACAAAGCGTCGATTTTTTTTTTTTTTTGACAGTATGTTCAACCATGTTTGTTAAAAAATCCTAAGTACACATTTTATACCATAAAGAGCTCGCTTAAGCTCGCATATAAGAAGTAATGTAATATCCACAAGTTGAAGACATTTACTGGTATACAATGCTGAAAATCACAGACTGTTTTTATATTGAAACCATTGGCGAAATGCGTTGGCTTTAAACAACAATCACTCACTTATGATATATATTTTGTGTACCAATAAATGTGATGCTATTCTTTTCTTACACCTTTAGTAATTTGCTTTTTTTAATCAAATATTATCAGGCAAAAGAGGATGTATATAATGCTTTAGCCACCGCTACGCCTGTGTGGACGAAAGATTAAGATTGTGAAAAGAAAGTGTAAACAATGGTGGTCAACAATTCCATCAATATCAACAAAAACAAAACGAACAATCACCTTATACCTCAAATCATTGAAAATAAAAATACCACGACATAACATGTATGACTTTAAAAATCTGACCACAAACCAAACATCACTGACATAATATGCATGACGTTAGAAATCTGACCACAAACCAAACATCCCTGACGTGTACAGTTCTCGATCCCTTCATATCTGTCACATATGTTAAGCTTTTCAGGTTTTTTTGTCAATGTATTTTTTATTAAATTCCATGTTCTTCAAATCATATATTGTAATTTATTAAGGTTGTATTATGTCTACGAGACAACTCAATTCCCGAAATAGAACATAAAAAGCACATGTGTTTGGTCAGGCAGTGGTAAGCAAACAATATATTGGTGAAATTGTTGAACATCACGGATTAAACTTTCTTTTAATGAGGTCACGATTTAACGAAAATTAACAGCATTGTAAGGGTAATGATCTCCATAGGTTTTTTTTTCTCTAAATATATGATTATCACTTTATGTTTCATTAGAGTTTTTCTGTTCAGATTCACCTTTTTGTACTGTTCCCTATAATCGGTAGTTTAACTTTATATAAAACATTACCCAATATTAAACCGTTTGAAATAAGACTGTTGTACTGGGCATTTTAAGCTATTGATGAAATCTTATCAATGTTAATGATAATTGTTGGAACACACAGGAGCAATGATAGGAAATCCATCCAACATTTTGTACCCTACTGGATGGGAGAGAAATAATTTGCATCAGCTGAGCGCATCGGCAGAATTTTTCTCTGGTTCAATCTGGCAGTGACTTATACATCTAACAAGTAAAATACACACTAAAACTATAGCTGACTGCTGCTTAAATAGAACACAAATAGTTTGATGTCAATAAAAACAAGCGGTAGATCTTAAAATTGTAGTTCCTATCATGATGTCCTTGATATAGTGTTGCTGATAAAAAGGCAGCTACAGAACCAAACGTTCTTATTGGTTACGGTGAAGTATCCACTTCGAAAGTTTTACTGTCGCCACCATGATTGGTTAACCGTTACGGAATATCTGTGTCACAAATTACAAAGGATACATGTATGTTCTGTCTCTCGTAATTACAACCCGTTCCTCTCATCATTCATGACTTATCACTGGGTTTGTAACCAGAGTAACACGAAGTTCTATTAGTGGAGCAGAAACAGTTCACCCTTCCGGAGCACCTGAGTTTACTCTTCCGGAGCACCTGATTTGACTCTTCCGGAGCACCTGAGTTTACTCTTCCGGAGCACCTGAGTTGACCCCCAGCATTTAGTGGAGTTCATGTTGCTCAATCTTTAGATTTCTGTGTAATGTCATTGTTTGTCCTTTTCTCCTTTGTATTTTTGTCATTGTAATGTCTGTCTGTTGTTCAATTTTTAGATTTCTGTGTAATGTCATTGTTTGTCCTTTTCTCCGTTGTATTTTTGTCATTGTAATGTCTGTCCTTCGATTTACGAAAGATTATTGATGAAACCTGCTGACTGTGGTTGTATGGCACTTATATTTACATCTATCTGATTTTATTCTCGTTCTTTTCCTAATGATTGTTATTATTTATATTCAATCTTGTGTTTGATTTAATTCAAGTAATTATATTTTGCATTATATCGTATAATATTACACTTTCAATCAATTTTGCAATATAAATATTATAAAATTTATATAGAGCCGAAAATTGGTGTTCCTATGGGAATAAAACAGATTCTAATAACGTCAAATTTTATCACATGAAGAAAAAACACAAACCTGTACGTTTTCACTTTTAGATTGACGTTTGACCAGACCTTGATAAAGTCTCTTGGTGAGATGACAATTGTGCCATTTTGAAGAAGTATCTATTTTCTGCTACTTTAATTATGCAATTTGTAACATTTTAGACGTTAATACACACGTGTGTGTGTAAATTTTGTCCCAATCATTTCAGATAATTTAATGTCTGAATTCGTCAGATCAATCTCCAACTTTTACCAGCATCTACAATTTTAAGCTCATAAGAAGAATTACATATAGCATAGTTAAAAAAATGACATACACCTGTAAATTGTATACATGTATATACAAAGGACCAATATTAATCTACTCACCAATAAGATGGTTCGTGTGTGCAAGTTGTACAGAAGCCAATAGTATAACTAGTTTCAGCATATTTAAAATATATATAATCCTGAAAATATATAATACATATATGAATGTTTAGGTCTACACACACACGACCTACTTCTACATTGTCGTGGTCATCTTGTGGTTACAGTAATAATACACACATATTATAACTGAAATAGTTTACTTGGCAGACGATGGACGCCTACACGGTGATAAAATGACATGTTCTCGTCATCAAACTCGCGAGGTCAGTTTTTGTTACATCAAATATTTATGATATCTTACAAGAAATAGAATTATCATCATATAATAAAGATACATGCCTTAATTTAAACACAGCGTCACACAAACACGAGACTGTTTCTAGATCTACATATCAAAAGTGTACTCACGTTTTTTCATATTTCCTATTTATGAATACAATTAAATGTATGAATGTGTTAAACAAGAAACACGTTTCCCCCATAAATGGAGTTTTTACACGTGAGAAAGCCCACAGAAGACAGTTGCACGTGTTGTCGTCTTCTAAAGGGTCACTTGCTGTCCAATGAAACATTGGAAATATGAATACGTCACACTAGAATACGACTTTAAATTTCAACATGTTTTAATTGAATTTACTTTATTAATTTCTTAAGCGAAGAAATATGTTATTTCTATTTGGTCAAAAGAGATTTGAATTGTCATTAAATTTCAAAGCTATACCATCTCTTAAGACACCTTTTATACTATATAATACAACAAGGGGAAGAACTCACTTGCTTGCATTCTTTTAAGTGGTCGTGTTAAATTGATCGTCACTTCGGAACGCCTTAATATTTACAAAACATATTTCCACCAGTCGAAAGTCAAGTAATGTTCCTTTCCAAAGACACCCCAATTGTTAGTGTAGGCCTCCGAACAGCTGAGGTACCCTACACGGGTTATGAGCTTCTGTTTTTCTAGATGGTAGAAAATCGGTATCTCATAAAATTATGAAAAAACAATTCTTATTCGCTCTTTTATCATGTTAGTTTTTTGAGAGGATCAGCTAACGAAATAAATACTGCTAAATTTCAAACTGTTAGTAGGATGATAGCGTGGAGCAGTTGTAGCGTATCCGTCTGATGTTGTCGTGGTATGTCAAAAAGCGCAAGTTCGAATCTTACACATAATTATTTTTTTTATTATTTTGTTGTTTTTTTCTTTATCTGAGAAATAAGTATTCTTTAATGATTTACAATTCCGTCATACAACTAGCAAAATAAAAAAATCAAAGCAAAACATGACACCACAACATTGTATCACTCTGAAGACGTGTACATACGTATGCATGTGGATTTACGTATGGTGATTGTCAAGGTTAAAACACACAGTAGTAAACATTGAATAATTGTATTCTTTTACTTCTTAGAAAATATTAATCTTAGCACAGAAGAATATTAATCTTAGTACAGAAGAATATTAATCTTAGCACAGAAGAATATTAATCTTAGCACAGAAGAATATTAATCTTAGCACAGAAGAATATTAATCTTAGTACAGAAGAATATTAATCTTAGCACAGAAGAATATTAATCTTAGTACAGAAGAATATTAATCTTAGTACAGAAGAATATTAATCTTAGCACAGAAGAATATTAATCTTAGTACAGAAGAATATTAATCTTAGTACAGAAGAATATTAATCTTAGTACAGAAGAATATTAATCTTAGCACAGAAGAATATTAATCTTAGCACAGAAGAATATTAATCTTAGTACAGAAGAATATTAATCTTAGTACAGAAGAATATTAATCTTAGCACAGAAGAATATTAATCTTAGCACAGAAGAATATTAATCTTAGCACAGAAGAATATTAATCTTAGTACAGAAGAATATTAATCTTAGCACAGAAGAATATTAATCTTAGCACAGAAGAATATTAATCTTAGAACAGAAGAATATTAATCTTAGTACAGAAGAATATTAATCTTAGCACAGAAGAATATTAATCTTAGCACAGAAGAATATTAATCTTAGCACAGAAGAATATTAATCTTAGCACAGAAGAATATTAATCTTAGTACAGAAGAATATTAATCTTAGCACAGAAGAATATTAATCTTAGCACAGAAGAATATTAATCTTAGTACAGAAGAATATTAATCTTAGCACAGAAGAATATTAATCTTAGCACAGAAGAATATTAATCTTAGAACAGAAGAATATTAATCTTAGTACAGAAGAATATTAATCTTAGCACAGAAGAATATTAATCTTAGCACAGAAGAATATTAATCTTAGCACAGAAGAATATTAATCTTAGCACAGAAGAATATTAATCTTAGTACAGAAGAATATTAATCTTAGCACAGAAGAATATTAATCTTAGCACAGAAGAATATTAATCTTAGAACAGAAGAATATTAATCTTAGCACAGAAGAATATTAATCTTAGCACAGAAGAATATTAATCTTAGTACAGAAGAATATTAATCTTAGTACAGAAGAATATTAATCTTAGTACAGAAGAATATTAATCTTAGCACAGAAGAATATTAATCTTAGCACAGAAGAATATTAATCTTAGCACAGAAGAATATTAATCTTAGCACAGAAGAATATTAATCTTAGTACAGAAGAATATTAATCTTAGTACAGAAGAATATTAATCTTAGTACAGAAGAATATTAATCTTAGCACAGAAGAATATTAATCTTAGCACAGAAGAATATTAATCTTAGTACAGAAGAATATTAATCTTAGCACAGAAGAATATTAATCTTAGCACAGAAGAATATTAATCTTAGTACAGAAGAATATTAATCTTAGTACAGAAGAATATTAATCTTAGTACAGAAGAATATTAATCTTAGAACAGAAGAATATTAATCTTAGCACAGAAGAATATTAATCTTAGAACAGAAGAATATTAATCTTAGCACAGAAGAATATTAATCTTAGCACAGAAGAATATTAATCTTAGTACAGAAGAATATTCCGAACATAAATAAATGACACGACTTGCACAGGTAAATAAAAAATAAACACTGCTTTACATACCGTAGCTTTTTTTATCGTGTGTTTGATGTATTGGTCAAGCCGTCAGCTTCATAATCAGAAGGTCCCGAATTCGAATCTCGTAGTTTTATTCAATTTTTTAAAACTTTTATTATTATGATGATCAGGGCGGGATTATGATCTTTTGAGGCATTTACAGGGGGTAGAACCTATTTGGTTGGAGAAGGGGTTATTTTGGTTGGAGACCAACAAGATGGCGGAAAAAAACGTCAAATTTCCACACCGGTAAGTGCATTCTCTGCTATTGTCGGTGTTTCATTGAAATGTGTGCTTTAATACCATAGCGTTTCGGCAACTTGATTATCAGTTATGACAGTATGTGTTTGTTTTAGGACATCGGTTTGCTCTAAGAAAAAAAAAAAAGCTATTGACATAAAACCGACCGGCGAAACACGATATTTGTTGTCATCGGTACATAAAAGGACCGTTTCTGTACATTTTACGAATATAATGTTAGGTTTTCCGTGTCATATATGTTCACTGCTTTATTCTGATTCAATATGAATGTTCAATTAGTGTATTTAAACCTAAAATAACGAGTTTTTACCAATTAAGAATTGTTTTGGTTGGAGACTCGAGGGATACGACACAAATGGTTGGTGCTAGTTTTCTTAAGATAATTCTTACAGAGTGATAACGACAATGTTCATAATATATGGTGCAAAAATAATTTCAGATTAGCTAAAACATTTGCTAGTTGCTCTATAAATGCAAAATATATCAGGCATAAGTCAAATTAAATCTATTTTAAAGGTCCCCCTCTAGAGTAGACATTTGCATTTGGTGCGTTTTAGGTCGTTATCTCATGAACAAAACTCCTGTTCCACATGTTGTTGCCTTTGGTGGTATGCAGCCTGGTATAGAATAGAATAGAAGTTAAAGGGCCCACAAGGGGCAAAAAGAAATCAGCACAACAACATATATGTCTAGACAATACCATGAAAATGCATCCAACAGTGCACAGAGGGAAAGAGTCACTTGATTGATAGAAAAAAAAACAGTATTTACAAATATAATGGCATTTCTATCCTATACAATATTATATTACCATTGCAGACTATTGAATGTGAAAGCACGTGTGTACGACACAGGTTTCGGAAATCCTAGCAATATAAGTTCAACAATATAGATAATCATATATAGACTTTTAGTAAGGGCGACATGATGGTTTATCGGCATAGAAACATTATTGAACGAGACTGAAAGCCAAGTTCGTATTACACTCAGTCATGATTATCATGTCACATGTAACTTATCAGCCAATGAATGAATTGATAAACTACCTATCATAATGTAATTAAGTTCAAAACGGGTGTTTCACGAGTTTCTTGAGTGTAGGTTCGTTCAGATTTACTATTGTTTACCCGACTTTTTACTATATTGCATATCTATTGATAAGACTTCAGACACTTGTGGTACCGCACTCGAGATTTCAAAAGATGAAGGGATTTTTGTCTCGCTTGCGACGAATAGTTGCAGGACGCGAGACATGGGGATGTATGGCTTTCCAGCACAGAGAGCGGCGGCGTCATAGACTGTTTTGGGTTAAGTTAATATCTCAGAAAGTATAAAGCTTCTAAGATTACCCATACTTGGTATAATGATGCATCACTATGTAAAGTATCCGCCAGTATCATGACCTTTGACCTTGACCTTATTTTCATGGTTCAGTGATTTTGTGAAATCTTAGAATAAATCCATATTTCAAAAACTATAGGAGCTAGACTTCCAATATTTGGTAAGCAAGGCCCAGTTGTTCAAAACTGTATCCGCTGGATAAATATTTATCCACTGGATAACTTGTATAGATTGAACTAGACTTATTTAGTGGATAACTTTTGTCCAGTGGATAAATCTTTTGAACAATCGGGCCCAGATGCCTCACGTAGCGTACATGTCAGTCCGACACATAACTTTTGACCTTGACACTGATTACATGGTTGTCTGACTAGGACCAAGTTCGTGATTTTATATATCGCGAAAAGTATTATACAATTATTTATTTGGTATGGAGATGCCTCACTAGGGATACATGACAGACTTCCATATAACATTTGACGTTTACCTTATTTCCATGGTTAAACGATTTTATCGAAATGTGGACGCTTTTCATGTTTAATGTTTATCTCAGAAGTTTCAAGACCTACAGTCACAATATTTGGTATGCTGATGATTGTTATGCTGATGCATCACTAGGAGCACATATCAGTCTGGCATATGCCATATGACCTTGATCTAATATTTGAATGCATTCGTTAAACAAGAAAACATCTATGCGAGATATTCTAATGTTTACCTTGTTACTATAGAATTTCCTGCGTCATTAAAACGATGCAAGCTTTTTGAAAGGCTGTCCTGATGAGTAAATAAATGTCCCCATTTGTGACATTTAAGACAATAATTATAAATTTCGTTTCGTATATAAATTGCTGCATTTTATTTCTAAAATGAGGATTTAACAGTAGTTGTGTAGTGCCTTCTGACGGGACAAAACATCCAGTGTTAAAGTTTTCTTTCAATGTCTTAACAAAACCAAAAATAAGTCATATACCTCGAGTCTCCAACCAAAAAAATTCTTAATTGGTAAAAACTTGCTATTTTAGGTTTAAATACAATAATTGAACATTCATATTTAATTAGAATAATGTAGTGGACATATATGACACGAAAAATCTAATATTATATCCGTAAATGTACAGAAATGGTACTTTTTTTCCGCCATCTTGTTGGTCTCCAACCAAAATAATCCCTTCTCCAACCAAATAGGTTCGACCCCCTGATTAAGTCTAATGAAGCTTGAGGGGCCCTAGGCTGCAGCCTACCTAGTCTTATATAGGATAATCCGGCCCTGGTGATGATCAATTAACATATGTTTTAATGATTCATCGTGAAACATAAACCCCGTTTTTTTATTTAACAGATACCGATTATGGAATCATCAAATACCGTAACAAAGGATTCAAGTAATTCAATGACTGTGTCTATTTTCCTCGAAATATGAATTTTACAGCGAAGAAGGGGTAAAACATGGAATGATGTTTCAGAACACATCGATGATGTTTACAAGATGACAATAAATCCTCTGAAAATACATAAACTACAAAAAATGCTGCAAGAGAAATTGTCCAAAATGTCAAAAAATAAATTGAAATCAGAACTACAAAACCTGAAACAGGATAATTTAATTAACTATATTTCTCTACAAGGCGGTAAAGGGAAGAGAAATGAAAATTACATTCAAGGGACATCGCATTCAAAGGTCCGGACAGCAAAGTATTTACAAAAGGCAGAAATTCGAAATCAGGTTATGAAGACCCAAAATAAAATTTTGAATGAAATAGTTACTGCACAGTCACAAAACATCTTGAAGTTAAAAACGGAAAGTAAAACCTTAAGTTCTAAGCTATTTATAGTAAAATCAAGTACTCAGCAAAGCCAGATTTTGCGAAAACAAAACACTGAACTGAAAACAGAATTGAAAGGGAAAAGGGAAACAGTTAAATCAATGAAGAAAGAAACTTATTGCAAAAAACTTCAAAAGAGAGAGAAAAAACAGGAAACTTCCATTCAAGAACTTCAAAATAAGAAAATGGAAAATGCAAAGCTTAGAAAACACATCGATAATCTGAATGAAAAGAAGGCTGAAACAAAGAGGCGTCATAAAAAAAAAAAAATGCTTGATCAAGCGACTTATTTACGCCAGCAGTATGAAAGAGCGAAACGGGAGAAAGAGGGAATCAAAGGAAAATTGAAAAGTGTAACAGAAGAAATAAATGAGCTTAAAATAGAAAATGATGATTTGAAATTACAGCAGACTGAAAACAGAAGTGTATCTACATTATCTAACGGACGTTATAACGACGATATTCGCACATGCGTAATGGAACTACAAAGTCTTGAAATCCCATCAAATAAAGTTGCTGAAGTTATAAAGTCCGTCAGTGAAAATATTTGCAAAATGAACGTAGAAAAACTGCCTAAGCGTACTACTGTTCAAAATATAATTGATGAGGGTCATTTTCTAGCGAAAGAACAAGTTAGTGAGGCAATCTCGGAAAGTAGAAATTGGGATCTTTTCGCAGATGGAACAAGTAGGGACGGTAGAAAAATAGTTGACGCTGGTGTCCATTTAGCAGATAAACGTTCTTTGTCACTTGGATTTCCGTCAGTTGCAAGGGAAGATGCCGATACCGTGGCCCACTTGTTAGCAGGTCTGACAGATCACAATTAATCACATAAAAACAGCACAATCATTCAGGCTAATAATAGTGCTCAGTTTTCACTTAATTTATAAATTACTGTCAATTAGAATATCTTTCGACATCTTTGTACGACATACTTAGAAAAGGGACACAACCCAAAATACACGAAACTTACAATTTTTCACTAAACATTTTCGGAGCTTTGCCTGACATATTTCATGAAGGCTATGGTATGTAGCAAGCCTCCTGATATGAAACTTTGATATGAGCATAACAGAGGCTTTCATGAATATGGCGTGTTTATATACCAAAATGCTAAAATAGGAGGAAAATGACCTTTTGCTGGTTTTTCAATTTTCGTAAACAAATACTGGTATTTATGTATGAAAACTATGACCCAGCATTTTTTTCTTATGACCATTGTATAAGAAAAAATGCTGTAAAAATATTATTTTAGTCCAAATACATGTATTAAGAGACAATATATAGTAACGGAAGTTTTTTTTACAAAAACATGTGGCATACCTGCTATATGATAAAAGACATGTTCAACGTATTCCGTGTTTTAAGTAATTAATAAATCATTCTCCTAAATTATCAACAAAATGTATATATTGTATTTTGACTAATAAAAAAATACGTTTGATCTTTAACTTCATTTTTTTGTTTTTTTGAAACTGTATTATATTATTTTGTTTATTTGTAAACTCTCTCTCTCTTTATAAGGAGGCAATAAAGAATATATAAACTAACGCAATGATCATAAAATGATACTGCGTTAATCTTGTTCAATAAAAATGTCTTCTAATTACATGTTGTACAATTTAGTTTTATATTCTTACACTAATGGTAAATATGATATGATAAAAGGGCACATTAGTTTAGATATCATGACCTTGGAATGAACTATTTACCAATTTGGAAGAAATATATCATTTTCTGTTTACTTCAATTAAACAGACAATTTAGAACTGTATCTATTATTTAACCCAATAGTTATCAATAACAGGATCGTATATACAAACATATATATCAATTTATATAGCAATGTAATATTCCCCGCAGAATAAGAGACATATATTTGTTTTGTATGTCTCTGGCCGAATGGCCGAACGTAACCAAAAGTTAAAGTGAAATATTTATTCCCCGGTATTGCGCACAGTGCAATATGGTTTCATATTCATGACGTTATCATTGAGATAATGTTCATATCACTTTATATGTTTATATGTTTAATATCGCCACTCGCAGAATATTATTCAATACAAAGACTTTAACATTGGTATGTGCTACTTTCCGCTAAGGACGTAACATCTTAGAAATAAAGCAAATCTTGATCGGCTCAATATCAGTATAATGTATTCAAGGAATGGAGCAAAATGTCTACTTATGAACTATTGCTTAGTGAGCTAGCAAAGAGTGTTGATCTAGTACAAAGCAGACATCACCATCATTTAATCAAATCGCAACATATTCTCGCCATGATATAGCTGAACAAAAGTCCTCTCGTCTTCGCCTTAAACTATACAGTCGATCACTCACTCCATATCGATTTTAATATCCAAATACATACATAAAATTCTATTAACTTGACAAATCAAACTGCGCACCAGAAAGAATGTAGTGATTTTATAACTAGAGTTTTAATTGTGTAAGCATAAATAGAGTATTGATGAATGTGACCTTGATAAGCCAATCATTGTTTATGACTATATTAATATTCATATACTATAATTGTCACTCTTTGTTTATGTGGGTTTTTTTCCTGATCTATTTAGGTTTACGGAGAAGTCATGGTATCAGTAATTGTTGATTAATTAATATTGACATTACAGTTGATATATAACCTCATTACAACTTTTGTTTTGTGGCTTAAGGAGAAAATTGAAGTCTATATGTACTTATATTACTATCACTGGGTCGATACCTCTACTGGTGGACTATTAATGCCCGCGGCAATCATCGACCTAGTCGTCAGTGTTTCTGCACAACTTCTTCTTCTTTAGGTATACAGTACACCTTCTTTAGGTATACAGTACACCTTCAAGGCGTTGAAGATTACGTACTGTTGCATGCGTGGGTATTTACAAAAATATTTACATAAATTTCATAAAGTGAAATAAAGTGAAATCAAAAGTGTGAATAAAACAAAAAAATTAAAACTATGTACAATTGTATTTGAAATTTAAATGTTTAAGAGAACAGCGGGTGTTAGCTGTTCTCTGAAAGAGTCTATAGATGGACTTGAGATAATTGTCTGTGGTAAGATGTTCCATTGTACTATAGTGTGTGGAAAAAATGACCATTTGTATGTATCTTTTTGTGTTGTTATATGCCTAAGTGTCGGATTGTGTGATTTTCTAGTTCTGCTGTCAGTTGGGATCAGTATGTTGTTTGGGATAGCAATTAAAGCATGTGTTATTTTATACAACATGATCAATCTGGTTTTAAGACGGCGCTCAGCTAAAGTTGGCCAATCTAGAGTGTCAATCATTGAAGTGACACTGCTAGTATTATGGTAATTGTTTTGAACATAGCGAGCAGCTCGTCTTTGAACCATTTCTAGTTTGTTTGTTGTCATGTGTATAAGGGTCCCAGATACTACAGCTGTATTCAAGTTTTGGCCTCACTAGTGCTTGGTATGCCCGAGATTTTACTTCAGGATTTGATATCTGTAAATTTCTTTTTAAGTATCCGAGAGATTTATTTCCATTTGAAGTGATATTGTCGATGTGGGTGTTCCATTTAAGGTTCGATTGTAGTGTAACTCCAAGGTATTTTGCTGAAGTTACTGGTTCGAGAATGTGATTGTGAAGTATATAGTCATGTTTGAAGGGTGTTTTCTTTTGAGTGATGGTGAGTACTGTACATTTATCTGGGTGGAAAGTATTTAACGAGTTTACAAGATATAGTATGTTTTAAATAGGAGTTCCTAAGTAATGTATTATTGTTAAAACTAAAACTGATGTCCCATATTAAGTTAGAACCTTAATAGCCGATTTTGTCAATCATGGTTAGACCCTTTGGGTTTTTGATTGCTACTTTTAAATCATTTGGTTCTGCAATCAATCTTGTATTAGTGTACCTGATCATACCTGCATATCTATGCACTAAACTAGATATACATTTTTATTCATTTTTTATGACATTCCTATGTATATAGACAATATTCGTTCATTGTTGGCAGATATTAAAATTATTTGTACGATCTTCGGAAACCGGAAAAAAAGCGAGAATCTTGAGAGCTTTTCTTTACTATTTCGAGACAAATACACAGAATTATTCTTCCTGCTTATGAAAATAAATTTTACATTGCCCGATAATATACGTAATAACTGTGTTGTGTTTTTAAGCTACAACATCATATATGAAAGACAATGTTGACTATACCAAAAGGGTAATGAGAAACCGAAAGTCTAAGAAGAACAGACAAAACAATTGACAGAAAAAAAGGACAAACAGTAATCTAAAAAATAAAATACTACACAGACAACTAAATATTGAGCAACACGAATCCCACGACAAACCGGGGGTGAGTAGTTCATGTATGTTAAATTTACACACAACACGAATCCCACGACAAACCGGGGGTGAGCAGTTCATGTATGTTAAATTTACACACAACACGAATCCCACGACAAACCGAGGGTGAGCAGTTCATGTATGTTAAATTTACACACAACACGAATCTCACGACAAACCGGGGGTGAGCAGTTCATGTATGTTAAATTTACACACAACACGAATCCCACGACAAACCGGGGGTGAGCAGTTCATGTATGTTAAATTTACACACAACACGAATCCCACGACAAACCGAGGTTGAGCAGTTCATGTATGTTAAATTTACACACAACACGAATCCCACGACAAACCGAGGGTGAGCAGTTCATGTATGTTAAATTTACACACAACACGAATCCCACGACAAACCGGGGGTGAGCAGTTTTTGTATGTTAAATTTACACACAACACGAATCCCACGACAAACGGGGGTGAGCAGTTCATGTATGGTAAATTTACACACAACACGAATCCCACGACAAACCAGGGATGAGCAGTTCATGTATGTTAAATTTACACACAACACGAATCCCACGACAAACCGGGGGTGAGCAGTTCATGTATGTTAAATTTACACACAACACGAATCCCACGACAAACCGAGGGTGGGCAGTTCATGTATATTAAATTTACACACAACACGAATCCCACGACAAACCGGGGGTGAGCAGTTCATGTATGTTAAATTTACACACAACACGAATCCCACGACAAACCGGGGGTGAGCAGTTCATGTATGTTAAATTTACACACAACACGAATCCCACGACAAACCGGGGGTGAGCAGTTCATGTATGTTAAATTTACACACAACACGAATCCCACGACAAACCGGGGGTGAGCAGTTCATGTATGTTAAATTTACACACAACACGAATCCCACGACAAACCGAGGGTGAGCAGTTCATGTATGTTAAATTTACACACAACACGAATCCCACGACAAACCGGGGGTGAGCAGTTCATGTATGTTAAATTTGCACACAACACGAATCCCACGACAAACCGAGGGTGAGCAGTTCATGTATGTTAAATTTACACACAACACGAATCCCACGACAAACCGAGGGTGAACAGTTCATGTATGTTAAATTTACACACAACACGAATCCCACGACAAACTGAGGGTGAACAGTTCATGTATGTTAAATTTACACACAACACGAATCTCACGACAAACCGAGGGTGAGCAGTTCATGTATGTTAAATTTACACACAACACGAATCCCACGACAAACCGAGGGTGAGCAGTTCATGTATGTTAAATTTACACACAACACGAATCCCACGACAAACCGAGGGTGAGCAGTTCATGTATGTTAAATTTACACACAACACGAATCCCACGACAAACCGGGGGTGAGCAGTTCATGTATGTTAAATTTACACACAACACGAATCCCACGACAAACCGAGGGTGAATAGTTCATGTATGTTAAATTTACACACAACACGAATCCGACGACAAACCGAGGGTGTGCAGTTCATGTATGTTAAACTTACCCACAACACGAATCCCACGACAAACCGAGGGTGAGCAGTTCATGTATGTTAAATTTACACACAACACGAATCCCACGACAAACGGGGGTGAGCAGTTCATGTATGTAAAATTTACACACAACACGAATCCGACGACAAACCGAGGATGTGCAGTTCATGTATGTTAAGCTTACACACAACACGAATCCCACGACAAACCGAGGGGGAATAGTTCATGTATGTTAAATTTACACACAACACGAATCCCACGACAAACCGAGGGGGAATAGTTCATTTATGTTAAATTTACACACAACACGGTAAAAACATTGGATCTTTTGGTTGATTTTCCTATTAGGTGTGTTTTCAGTGCGGTCCGTATTTGACCAGTATATATTGTACTTCGCTGTGCATAGGACATTGTGTATCAGGAGACTTTATACTTCCGTTAGATGTTCAAAGCAAAGTTTTATATGTACACCTTTATATTGTCAGAAAATGTACTGATTGCAGAATAATATTAATTTGTCATAGACACATAAATTTATAAATAACATTCATATTCTGCTTTGAGCAATGTAGTTGTTTCAATTCAACTTTATGATAGGAGTATATCACATCCTTGACACATTCTTGAAATTATTTGCAAAGTTAGGACATCATGTTTGACACGTTGAAAGATTTCCTTGGCAGAGGCCAAGTCGAAGGGAATAATAATACTTCTCTAGCACTATTAACTAGTTCAATCAACAAAAATGTGTCTTTAAAAGTTATGACTTGTACAAAGTCATCATACATACTATTATTTGTAGACAAATGTGTGTACAACATTTCAAGTTGTATATGTACACAACAAATATACCTGTACATGTCAGTACTAAAAATACTATTTAGAATGCATTGTATATATCACCATTATGATATAGTATTATAATAAACTATTTACGTATGTATGTGTAACAGACGATTGTATCAACACAAGGTGACAGGACTTAATTAAAATGAAATAATTGGATCTGTCAAAATAACCATATACTTAATTACATTATATTTCATTTTCAAGACAAAACAAAACAAATAGAGTGACTTAAACTGCATTAATAAATCACGATTAATATGTAACTGCAGTCACGTTTGCTATACGATATTAAACAATAAAAGACGAAGCTATCGGATATATTTGTACAGATCTCAAGTGTTTTGTTTTGACGAGATATCGGATATATTTGTATAGGTCCCAAATGTTTTGCTTTGACGAGATATCAGATATATTTGTATAGGTCCCAAGTGTTTTGTTTTGACGAGATACCAGATATATTTGTATAGATCCCAAGTGTTTTGTTTTGACGAGATATCAGATATATTTGTATAGATCCCAAGTGTTTTGTTTTGACGAGATATCAGATATATTTGTACAGGTCCCAAGTGTTTTGTTTTGACGAGATATCAGATATATTTGTACAGGTCCCAAGTGTTTTGTTTTGACGAGATATCAGATATATTTGTATAGGTCCCAAGTGTTTTGTTTTGAAGGGATATCAGATATATTTGTACAGGTCCCAAGTGTTTTGTTTTGACGAGATGATATATTTGTATAGGTCCCAAGTGTTTTGTTTTGACGAGATATCAGATATATTTGCATAGGTCGCAAGTGTTTTGTTGTGACAAGATATCGGATATATTTGTATAGGTCCCAAGTGTTTTGCTTTGACGACATATCAGATATATTTGTATAGGTCCCAAGTGTTTTGTTTTGACGAGATATCAAATATATTTGTATAGGTCCCAAGTGTTTTGTTTTGACGAGATATCAGATATATTTGTATAGGTCCCAAGTGTTTTGTTTTGACGAGATATCAGATATATTTGTATAGGTCCCAAGTGTTTTGTTTTGACGAGATATCAGATATATTTGTATAGGTCCCAAGTGTTTTGTTTTGACGAGATATCAGATATATTTGCATAGGTTCCAAGTGTTTTGTTTTGACGAGATATCAGATATATTTGTATAGGTCCCAAGTGTTTTGTTTTGACGAGATATCATATATATTTGCATAGGTCCCAAGTGTTTTGTTTTGACGAGATATCAGATATATTTGTATAGGTCTCGAGTGTTTTGCTTTGACGAGATGATATATTTGTATAGATCCCAAGTGTTTTGTTTTGAAGGGATATCAGATATATTTGTACAGGTCCCAAGTGTTTTGTTTTGACGAGATGATATATTTGTATAGGTCCCAAGTGTTTTGCGTTGACGAGATGATATATTTGTACAGGTCCCAAGTGTTTTGTTTTGACGAGATATCAAATATATTTGTACAGGTCCCAAGTGTTTTGTTTTGACGAGATGATATATTTGTATAGGTCCCAGGTGTTTTGTTTTGACGAGATGATATATTTGTATAAGTCCCAAGTGTTTTGCGTTGACGAGATGATATATTTGTACAGGTCCCAAGTGTTTTGTTTTGACGAGATATCAAATATATTTGTACAGGTCCCAAGTGTTTTGTTTTGACGAGATATCAGATATATTTGTACAGGTCCCAAGTGTTTTGTTTTGACAAGATATCAGATATATTTGTATAGGTCCCAAGTGTTTTGTTTTGACGAGATATCAGATATATTTGTATAGGTTCCAAGTGTTTTGTTTTGCACATTGTATTTTTCTTAATGAGATTTACTGGTGAAAAAATGTGTTTTACCCACAATGCTATTGTAAAAATATTTGCTTATTTTCTAATGAATGCATAATATATTTGTATCTTCTCTGAAACTAAAATATAGTATAATGACGACCCATTTAGCTCCATCTGCCAAATGTATTATAAATAGAATACCTTGTCACATTAGGTTAGACTTAAGACCGACAACATACTTATCACGGCTGGTAATCGACACAAGCAGAACAGTTGGTTCTGCAAAGAAATTCGTGAGGATAACTTCCGGTTTTGGTGCAGGAGAGTTCACGAAGACGCTTCGCAAGGTATGTACATGTCAAAAATTGAAATTTTCTTTTTTACTGCTCGAATATTGCAAAATCAGAGAATGCTATGCTGTGGCGAATGCTTTCACGATTAGAAACATGTATAGTTTATTCTTGTATATGAAGAGTAACTCTCGCAAAATCAATCGTCCCACGAAAAACATGACGAAAATTGTGACACTCTTACATTTCTAAGTTGTTCTTGACAAAGATGCAAGTTAAATTTTCAATATTTTTTCATCATGGGAGTCTAAATGTAATCGGGGATAAATTCCGATTCGTCAGAAGTAAATTGAAGTCTAGATAAATCTACAAACTGTCAATTTTTCTCGTTTTCCTGCTTGAGGAGATCGGTTCTGATAGAGCACATTGCGAATGCATGAGGAGATTTGCTAGTTTTGTTAATTGTTTTCTTCAAAATTGATAAATTGACACTTTTAAGCACAAAATTGATAAATACTCTAATCAAAATAACTATTCTCCGTCCACTTTCAGGAGATGCCAGGATTCAAGGGAAAGAGGAAAAGGGGACTGACATTGACTCTTTACAAAAAACCATTTCTATATAGATTGCCTGTATCACCTCCAAGGAAACGAACAAAAACAAGTAGCAGTACACCAAATTTAAAATCCCCATCAATCAGGACACCATGTTTATTAAAAAAAATCTCTTTCAATTTCAAAATATTAATATCCTTTCAAACGGGTTTCCACATCTATTCGACGTAACCTGTTTACTAAAGATGACGGAAACTTCACCGCAGATCTACACAAGTTATAATATTACATGATTTCAGCACATACATAGGTCTAACGTAAATAAACATTCACTTAGTGCTAGTAGTCATGAATAAATTAAACACAAGATGTCAATTAAACTGTGGACATATCCTTAAAATCGGTAAAGCGCTTTACATCTTGTAACCACTACTAACAGAGATCTTCTTTTTTTTTATTATGGACAGCACATGAACAATGAAATATTACTTTTATACTTTTAAAAACCCGACGGGAAGAAGGGCATCAGTTCGTGAATTTATTACCAGACAGACATGCAAAATTTGTGATTATACAGTGGATTACATGTGTCATACCAAAACTAGTAAATCTCCTCATGCATTCGCAATGTGCTTTATCAGAACCGATCTCCTCAAGCAGGAAAACGAGAAAATTGACAGTTTGTAGATTTATCTAGACTTCAATTTACTTCTGACGAATCGGAATTTATCCCCGATTACATTTAGACTCCCATGATGAAAAAATATTGAAAATTTAACTTGCATCTTTGTCAAGAATAACTTAGAAATGTGAGAGTGTCACAATTTTCGTCATGTTTTTCGTGGGGCGATTGATTTTGCGAGAGTTACTCTTCATATACAAGAATAAACTATACATGTTTCTAATCGTGAAAGCATTCGCCACAGCATAGCATTCTCTGATCTTGCAATATTCGAGCAGTAAAAAAGAAAATTTCAATTTTTGACATGTACATACCTTGCGAAGCGTCTTCGTGAACTCTCCTGCACCAAAACCGGAAGTTATCCCCACGAATTTCTTTGCAGAACCAACTGTTCTGCTTGTGCCGATTACCAGCCGTGCTTATATTAATAAAAGTACAATACTTCCACGATAACGGTACGATTAATACACATAGGTAAAAGTGCTAAATGACAAGACACATTGATCAATGGTTACATGTTTACAAAGTACAATATCAGTGATTTACCAATTACATAAAAACCACCAATCAAAATGCTTTGTCATTTTAAAGACCTAGCAATTATTACATTCATCTGGTTATTCATGCACCGATTTGGGTTCATCGATAATTAGAAAAACTTTTAATTCATATCCCCACAGTAAAGCAATGTTATATGGATTTCTGATGCACATAAAATAAATTATAAGTTAAAGAGCTCATATTCGTGCTCCTATGGTTACAAGTTGAGCAGATTCTAGCTTGAAATAAGACAACGTTGGTATATCTAAGGAGTTTCTATTTGAACAACGGCGGCAATCTAAGATGGAGTTCAGAGCAATCGGGTAGAGTTTAGAATGGGGACCATGCAATGATATTTCTTGTCATGTTTGGTGTATATTAGCTGAGTAGTTTCAGAAGGACTATCCCTAGAATGTAGGCAGTATTCCAGCTCTATTAAAACAGCGTCTCTTCGTCGCATGTTGGTTGGACATAATGCTTATCCCTACAATCTGCGCACCTCTATAGAACGGAGAGAAATGAAATCATATTTATATACATGTACCACCGATATATTTCTCCTCGTGAATTTTCTGATTATCACGCTAATAATTTGCTCTGAAGATTACAAATAAATGACTTTCATTTTATAAGATAATGCTTTCCTCGGGTTAAATATAACAACATGATCCAGATGTATTAATATGATGTCTAATGTGGCTGACGATTATTTTGAATTCAAATATAAATTTAATAAATGAACAAGGATGGGAATCAATAAGTAATTGGAACTTGAAGGCATTTTTATAAAATCATACATTTTTATCAAGTAGGCAAACAATATAGACATATTAAGACTTAGAGCATAAAATTAAATTCAGTTTTTATAGTTCAGTTTCCTCCATGCTTATATATACTTAATATATACCAACTGCATGCATAACAATAACCATGCCTTGATGTATTCACATAGCGCCTAAATATTTAAACATGCAACGTATTTGACCTTCAATTACGTTCTCGAGAAAACAGCTCGATATCAAATAGGATTAATATGATTTTGTATGAGTTTTTCAATGTGTAAACCTAAAATAATATAATGGGGTTTATATAAGGTTCAAGAGTAAAAGAATGAGCTTACACACTGATAAACTCATACAAAATGGTATTTAATTATCTTAGTTTCAATCAAGAGTATCAATATCCTGTTAAACGTGTACTGTATAGCGATGTTCAAGAATCAGCCATTTTGATTCCTGTACTATTTTTACAGTCACTTTAGATGAAAATAATAATTGTGTTTTAACTGACAAGAAAATTTACATTTAGAGTGATTAATTCCTGATTGAAATAAATGAAAATTTTCTGAAAGTCATCTATAGAGTGACGTTGGAAACTTGTCAGTCAGCTATAGAGTGACGTTGGAAACTTGTCAGTCAGCTATAGAGTGACGTTGGAAACTTGTCAGTCATCTATAGAGTGACGTTGGAAACTTGTCAGTCATCTATAGAGTGACGTTGGAAACTTGTCAGTCAGCTATAGAGTGACGTTGGAAACTTGTCAGTCATCTATAGAGTGACGTTGGAAACTTGTCAGTCAGCTATAGAGTGACGTTGGAAACTTGTCAGTCAGCTATAGAGTGACGTTGGAAACTTGTCAGTCAGCTATAGAGTGACGTTGGAAACTTGTCAGTCAGCTATAGAGTGACGTTGGAAACTTGTCAGTGTGATCAACAGTCCAGTTCTTTACACTCATTTACATTGGTGTTTTTTTTTCTATATTTTTGTTGCGATGCAATAATTTCCATTGTTGTTTTAATACGTATATATATATATTTTCTCATTTGTTTTTAAATTGAGTTGCAAAATGCGATATGTGTAAAAATTTGCTGTTACTTCTAATGAACTAAAACGTAGACATCTAATCTGGTGCGCATGACGCGTTTCTGGAATAACCTTCATCTGGTATTCTCATAATCAACAGATTGTACAGAAACAACAATGTGAACAATAAAATGGAATTATAACAGCGTAACCATGAGTTAAATATTAGAAATATCTTACTGCAGGGTAGTAATAACATTACCATATGCTCGATTATATAAATTACGTTTGTGTAAATCAAATAAATTATAGCTGTACAAGTAGTATAGGCTTAATTTTACTAAATCACAACGATTACATACTGGATATGTACAAAAGACATACATATAACTGTGTATTCAGGGGCGGATCCAGGGGGGGGGGGGGGGGGCGCACCCGGCGCGCGCCCTCCCTAAAATTGGAAAAAATAAGATTTTTTGGCGTAAAAACGTGATTTTTCACACGAAATACCCCAAAATTTTTCGCGCCTCCTTCCGCTCGGCGCAATTTTTTTAAGTGACCCCCTCCCCTCTAACTTGAAATCCTGGATCCGCCCCTGGTATCAAAGAATCTGTTACGGAGATCCGTAATACCCACCGGATGGTACATTTTTATTTGAATTTTACATGTACATAATGTGTGACTTAAACTGCTGTGAAGTGTTCTCGACAAAACCTGGCCGTTTACATTCTGTGGGCTTGTTGTCTTTTCCGGGTACTCACGTTTTCTCAATCAATAAATCTGACTGTCAAGATATAGCTGAAATATTGGTGTGGCGTTAAACAACGATAATCACATATATCACAAGTTAATACTTGCAGCAGATCAACTTACCTTTAAGAAAACCAGAAAAATTAAATAAATCCTTTATGACATGCACCATAAGATGATTGCTATGAAGTGCAGATGTTTTAATGTTAAATTATATCATGAATCTTCATTAAGTTGTTGACAAGTAAACTCCACCTATTTGTAGTGATTAGAATATTAAATATGGGACCATGTCCTTCTCCTGAGACTGTACCGTGCGCCATGACATGTTAATAACACAGTTATTATTATTATTATTATGAGTATGGTCTATTACAAATATTGACAAGTTAAGTGTAGATATAATATTTTGATAATAGTAAAGTCTGATATATCTACAGTGTAGGTAATTTGGGTTTAATTTGGTCCGTGGATTTATGAAATATGAGATATTTATTGATACTTGATCGTCACATATACATGGCTCTCATTGCTTTCCAGTAAAAATTATACTTCTTTGTTTTTCTGTTTTTTCTTAAATCCCAAACTGCATATTTGATATTTGTTCTACCCATAAAATTGATATCCAACGACCATTCATACGCTCTGGTAATTAGGGCGCACACGAGAACTTAAATTACACGTGATACAAGTACGTGCAACTTACATGAATGGAAACATTATTTTCGCATCAGTGTCTATATAGCTATTAGTATGACCATGTTTTCACATGCTTCTTCTCATATTTTAATGACAAAAATAATAGTCTACGTGGTTCATGGAGTCAAAATGATGTTTGGCATCAAACAAGATTTATATTTAGAACGAGAACAAGGTAAACACTATATTAAACGTTTTAACGTGCACTAAGTGTGGCACTCTTCAAACACAGCATCTAGAGTGGTTTGCAGATTATAAGTAAATTTTAAAGCATAACTGTTACTATTTTTACAAGAGAAAATATATTCATGCTGAATTTAAGGTCAATAATATAAGTAGTTACACACGTACGTAAACTTTCCAAAAATTAATACGAATAAAAACATAGATATTTAATTAAGAACGTTCGATGCGTTTCTGGAATAGCCTTCAATATGTATGCTCAGTCAAAATAATTTATATAATTATAAAAAAAAAAAAAAAAAAAAAAAAAAATCCAAAATCCAAAGAGTCTAAATATGATACCCAAGTTCGGCTTATGTCAGCATATTTAGTATTCACGAATTAATCGGTAAATATAATAGTGTCAATATTATGAATTGGTTGATCTATACTTTGGGAAAGACATATAATGTTTCCTGAACACCTGTACTCATTAGCAATGAAAGTCCATGTTGTCCTAATTTTTGGTATTTTGTGTTACTTGTATGTTTGTATGGCTGTTCATATTTGTATGTGTATCGTCTCCTTTACTGGAAACATTTCATCGGACTTTTCACCTCTTCGCTAGAGCTACAATATTAAATCATACATTTAGCATATTTATATGTAAAAGTCTGTACAATCGATTGAATGATTGGTCGTTAGTTGCTTAGCTTCCAGAGTTTTCAAATATTCCAGGAATATAACGGCGAGAACAAGTTCAGCAATAAATGAAAATAATAGAAATGAGGGAGGGATGGACCAACCACATTTTACTGCCATTTATAAATTGTGAATATGTTGGTAGAGTGAATATAAATAAAATGTAGCTTTTTATAGTGACTATATGGGTCCTCTCTATTATTATATTTACAAATGGATTTCTTAATGCAGATGGCACTCTCTAAATACGGTTCCACTATTGCCCGTGTTCAGGCTTCCCGTATTATAACTATCTGCCACATTGGAACTGGGTAGTCTCGTGGGTTGGTATCCGAGAACTGAAACCTGTTGATGATTTTATATTGTATATGTTTATGATATAACTCGATAGTACAACTTTTATCTGACTTCTTGCTTCGTGCATGTTATAAAATGAAATCACGTTATGCTATACACATATTAACTGGTATGAGGGTAATAACATGTTTATTAATCTTCTCTGCACCAACTATTTCCCTTCGCTAGCACCTGTGTTCATCCCCGGATTTTGGTGGGGTGCGTGTTGCTTATCTGTTGAATTATATGTGATGTGGTTTTTTTTTATTAGTCTTTGTCCTGGCTCTTGTTTGCCTAATGTAGCCAGTGTCTCTGGATTGCCCATTCAGTTTTCTCTAACATTCATTAATTATACCGAACAGCACAATATGAGTTTAACATACTATGGAAAGACACAGAAATAGCTCGCCATGTTCGTTTTTGTCGTCTGAGGGATTCAGGATTTCAGTTTAGCATTGAACAATGACGAGAATTCTGAATGTCTATTACTGTGATTCTTCCGGTTAATTACAAGGATTAAAAATTCCGAGAAAATATATCGCATCTCTGATAAATAGTCTTTTGGATGAATAGTTCTTTACCCAATTTACCATTAAATAGAACATTTATGAACATGTCTTTTTAATAGGAAAACTTATACTGAGGTATAATAATTGTTATTCTTTTATTTTCCAACCTGTCTACTGTATTGGTTGTCCCAATCCATGTATTACATATATTGCATCTTATTGGTATTTTGAGTTAAATAAATGAGTATATTCAACAGATAATAACAAGACAATTGTGCTGATCTTTACACAGATTAATATATCAACTAATATTTAAGTGTAAATGATGTGGTATGTAGGTTAATATTTAATATCATTGTTATAAATCATTAAGATTTGGCCAATGGTCATATTAAATCACGGCTTGTTGACAGGAATAAGTACCTGCACATATCTATTGCATGTTAATAACGATAGAAAGCCGACAAACAGTGTTGTAATATAACTTAATTATGTGTTGACCTGATCGTAAAAAATGTTTTAATTGTTGTGTACATATCATGAATATTTCTTACCCTGTAGAATTTTAAGTTGACTTGCTCCCAAAGACTAACATTATTTAACTTTCAAATATTTTTGCTTTGAGCGTACCTGATGAAGAGTATCCTTGAACGTACCTGATGAAGATTATCTTTGAGCGTACCTGATGAAGAGTATCTTTGAGCGTACCTGATGAAGATTATCCTTGAGCGTACCTGATGAAGAGTATCTTTGAGCGTACCTGATGAAGAGTATCTTTGAGCGTACCTGATGAAGATTATCTTTGAGCGTACCTGATGAAGAGTATCTTTGAGCGTACCTGATGAAGATTATCCTTGAGCGTACCTGATGAAGAGTATCTTTGAGCGTATCTGATGAAGAGTATCTTTGAGCGTACCTGATGAAGATTATCTTTGAGCGTACCTGATGAAGATTATCTTTGAGCGTACCTGATGAAGAGTATCTTTGAGCGTACCTGATGAAGATTATCTTTTAGCGTACCTGATGAAGAGTATCTTTGAGCGTACCTGATGAAGAGTATCTTTGAGCGTACCTGATGAAGAGTATCCTTGAACGTACCTGATGAAGATTATCTTTGAGCGTACCTGATGAAGAGTATCTTTGAGCGTACCTGATGAAGATTATCCTTGAGCGTACCTGATGAAGAGTATCTTTGAGCGTACCTGATGAAGAGTATCTTTGAGCGTACCTGATGAAGATTATCTTTGAGCGTACCTGATGAAGAGTATCTTTGAGCGTACCTGATGAAGATTATCCTTGAGCGTACCTGATGAAGAGTATCTTTGAGCGTATCTGATGAAGAGTATCTTTGAGCGTACCTGATGAAGATTATCTTTGAGCGTACCTGATGAAGAGTATCTTTGAGCGTACCTGATGAAGAGTATCTTTTAGCGTACCTGATGAAGAGTATCTTTGAGCGTATCTGATGAAGATTATCTTTGAGCGTACCTGATGAAAAGTATCTTTGAGCGTACCTGATGAAGAGTATCTTTGAGCGTACCTGATGAAGAGTATCTTTTAGCGTACCTGATGAAGAGTATCTTTGAGCGTACCTGATGAAGATTATCTTTGAGCGTACCTGATGAAGATTATCTTTGAGCGTAACCGATGAAGAGTATCTTTGAGCGTACCTGATGAAGAGTATCTTTGAGCGTACCTGATGAAGTTTATCTTTGAGCGTACCTGATGAAGATTATCTTTGAGCGTACTCGATGAAGATTATCTTTGAGCGTACCTGATGAAGATTATCTTTGAGCGTACCTGATGAAGAGTATCTTTGAGCGTACCTGATGAAGAGTATCTTTGAGCGTACCTGATTAAGATTATCTTTGAGTGTACCTGATGAAGATTATCTTTGAGCGTACCTGATGAAGATTATCTTTGAGCGTACCTGATGAAGAGTATCTTTGAGTGTACCTGATGAAGATTATCTTTGAGCGTACCTGATGAAGATTATCTTTGAGCGTACCTGATGAGGAGTATCTTTGAGCATACCTGATGAAGATTATCTTTGAGCGTACCTGATGAAGAGTATCTTTGAGCGTACCTGATGAAGATTATCTTTGAGCGTATCTGATGAAGAGTATCTTTGAGCGTACCTGATGAAGAGTATCTTTGAGCGTACCTGATGAAGATTATCTTTGAGCGTACCTGATGAAGAGTATCTTTGAGCGTACCTGATGAAGATTATCCTTGAGCGTACCTGATGAAGAGTATCTTTGAGCGTATCTGATGAAGAGTATCTTTGAGCGTACCTGATGAAGATTATCTTTGAGCGTACCTGATGAAGATTATCTTTGAGCGTACCTGATGAAGAGTATCTTTGAGCGTACCTGATGAAGATTATCTTTTAGCGTACCTGATGAAGAGTATCTTTGAGCGTATCTGATGAAGATTATCTTTGAGCGTACCTGATGAAAAGTATCTTTGAGCGTACCTGATGAAGAGTATCTTTGAGCGTACCTGATGAAGAGTATCTTTTAGCGTACCTGATGAAGAGTATCTTTGAGCGTACCTGATGAAGATTATCTTTGAGCGTACCTGATGAAGATTATCTTTGAGCGTAACCGATGAAGAGTATCTTTGAGCGTACCTGATGAAGAGTATCTTTGAGCGTACCTGATGAAGTTTATCTTTGAGCGTACCTGATGAAGATTATCTTTGAGCGTACTCGATGAAGATTATCTTTGAGCGTACCTGATGAAGATTATCTTTGAGCGTACCTGATGAAGAGTATCTTTGAGCGTACCTGATGAAGAGTATCTTTGAGCGTACCTGATTAAGATTATCTTTGAGTGTACCTGATGAAGATTATCTTTGAGCGTACCTGATGAAGATTATCTTTGAGCGTACCTGATGAAGAGTATCTTTGAGTGTACCTGATGAAGATTATCTTTGAGCGTACCTGATGAAGATTATCTTTGAGCGTACCTGATGAGGAGTATCTTTGAGCATACCTGATGAAGATTATCTTTGAGCGTACCTGATGAAGAGTATCTTTGAGCGTACCTGATGAAGATTATCTTTGAGCGTATCTGATGAAGAGTATCTTTGAGCGTATCTGATGAAGAGTATCTTTGAGCGTACCTGATGAAGATTATCTTTGAGCGTACCTGATGAAGAGTATCTTTGAGCGTACCTGATGAAGATTATCTTTGAGCGTACCTGATGAAGAGTATCTTTGAGCGTCACCTGATGAAGAGTATCTTTGAGCGTACCTGATGAAGATTATCTTTGAGCGTACCTGATGAAGAGTATCTTTGAGCATACCTGATGAAGAGTATCTTTGAGCGTACCTGATGAAGAGTATCTTTGAGCGTACCTGATGAAGAGTATCTTTGAGTGTACCTGATGAAGATTATCTTTGAGTGTACCTGATGAAGATTATCTTTGAACGTACCTGATGAAGATTATCTTTGAGCGTACATGATGAAGAGTATCTTTGAGTGTACCTGATGAAGATTATCTTTGAGCGTACCTGATGAAGATTATCTTTGAGCGTACCTGATGAGGAGTATCTTTGAGCATACCTGATGAAGATTATCTTTGAGCGTACCTGATGAAGAGTATCTTTGAGCGTACCTGATGAAGATTATCTTTGAGCGTACCTGATGAAGATTATCTTTGAGCGTCACCTGATGAAGAGTATCTTTGAGCGTACCTGATGAAGATTATCTTTGAGCGTACCTGATGAAGATTATCTTTGAGCGTACCTGATGAAGAGTATCTTTTAGCGTACCTGATGAAGAGTATCTTTGAGCGTACCTGATGAAGATTATCTTTGAGCGTACCTGATGAAGATTATCTTTGAGCGTACCTGATGAAGAGTATCTTTGAGTGTACCTGATGAAGATTATCTTTGAGCGTACCTGATGAAGATTATCTTTGAGCGTACCTGATGAGGAGTATCTTTGAGCATACCTGATGAAGATTATCTTTGAGCGTACCTGATGAAGAGTATCTTTGAGCGTACCTGATGAAGATTATCTTTGAGCGTACCTGATGAAGATTATCTTTGAGCGTCACCTGATGAAGAGTATCTTTGAGCGTACCTGATGAAGAGTATCTTTGAGCGTACCTGATGAAGAGTATCTTTGAGCGTACCTGATGAAGAGTATCTTTGAGCGTACCTGATGAAGATTATCTTTGAGTGTACCTGATGAGGAGTATCTTTGAGCATACCTGATGAAGATTATCTTTGAGCGTACCTGATGAAGATTATTCCAGAAGCGAGTCGTGTGCACTAATGATGCTATCTACGTTTTTATTTTAACACAATAATTGTCCTACGATAACTAATTTGTCATTCCAATGGTATCTAGTATAATGATGAAATAAAAAACAAAAAATAACATACTATTGGAACAATTACAAAATCCAATGTGAAAATCGTTAGACACGGAGACAGACTTGATACTATTAACACATGACCGTTCACTTTTCTGGCTTGGTACAGGCACTTAAAGCAGTGGAGGAGTTAAACTAGCTTAATGAGCCCACACCTCCCCTATTATTGAAATGATCCGGTAATGTAAACGTTTTTTTTAATTGAAATAATAAATCAGGAAGTCTATCTTCTCGTGGATCTTTCTATATTGGATTCGTACAAAGGCGTGTCCTACATACTATTAGTATTCATATTCTGTTTATTTTCAGTAGTTCTAAATGGGGTTTTGTAATAAATGTTAGCAGCACATGTCACAATTTATAGAATTTTTTTTTCCAATGTAATTGTCATGTAAACACAAATTCTTTCTTATTTATTGTTATAGGTAGCTGTAAACAATATGTTGATGATACTTTGTAAACAATATGTTGATGATACTTTGTAAACAATATGTTGATGATACTTTGTAAACAATATGTTGATGATACTCTTTTTCTAATTATACATTGTCGGTCTTTTACATAAATATGTTAAAAAAAAGTTTTTAAAAAAGTTGGTTTGTTCCGTCGTCATGGCATAATAAGGGCAATAGGTCAACGCTATAGCATGTACATATCATAATGGTTGTGTATGTATAATGCTGATTCCATGACATGTCTATAACTAAGTTTAATTATTTCATCCCCAGTTATTAGTGGGGTTCGTGTTATTTAATCGTTAGTTTCATGTGCATAGTTTTATAGGTCGTTGTTTTTCTTTTGATCATTATAACCTCTGTAATTATGCCCAGCTGCTTGCAAACACATAACCAAACTTCTTTTATTGACCTTGTCCACTATTGGACACCGACATTGTGAAAGACAATTTCACAACGGATGCCATAAATGGTGCAAGACGGACCACTCCTTGTGGGGGTTGGTGTATTAACTATTTTTGGTGAGTATATGCATTTTATTTTTGGTACTATTTCTGATCTTATAATTGATACGTTCCCTTTTTGTGTCTTGATGGATCTCGGTGTGTCCTTTGGCTTTCGTGTACTGCTAGTGGTTTTCTGGAATATTTCCTGTTTGATATTATTTGGTTTATATTTAAATGTCAATGGTGAAAAATCAATATATATTTGAATATACTGAATTCGCTACCAATCTACAAGTATTGCGCAAACATTCTGAGATTATGGAAACCTCCCGTTTTGCACTCGTAGTTTTTAACCGAAGATATTACATGTTTGGCATCTGTTGTACATTTTAAAAGATAAACATGTAATGAGAACGAGTTTAATACGTTTTCAGTAAGTAGGGTGACAGTTTTTTCAGCCTCCTCTTACAAATGTAATCCCTATGGTTACATTATTTAGGAAAGTATCCTGCCACGTGCCACCTGGTACCATTGTAATATTTAGCTATATAATATTCCGTTCGTAGAGTGTACAGTTTTATTTCACTACCTTTGTTACAGGTGGTTTATGTGGAAGTTTGTGTTCCAAGTTTGTATTTATATCTTGTTCCATCCACCACGATTATATCTTGTTCCATCCACCACGATTATATCTTGTTCCATCCATCACGATTATATCTTGTTCCATCCACCACGATTTCCCTTTAAAGCCTATTTCCATGGCCTTATTACTAACGACTGGGGCATTGCATGAATCCCGTGGTTTCAGTTTTGTGATTTTAACGAGTTGATATTTTTCATTTGTTTAATCTATTTTGTTTGTCTTGTGTTAATGGGTACTGGTGGTGGCTCTCATGCCCAACCTATAGAGTTATCTATTTCCTCCTTATATAAGGGATGCCCTCTCGGTGGTGGAGGTGTCAGAGAATAAAACTGAAAGCCTGGTCATGGACAATACACTTTTTGAAATTTCCTCGCTTATTGCACGTCAACCAACCATTAATATATCACTGGTAATATTTTGTTATCTAGATTGTGTATAGTTGTAAAATTATCCCTTTAAGTAGTCTATCGTTATAATGTTATAACAACTACATTTTGTGCTTATATATTGTTATTATTTTGTTTTGCAGTATAATGAAGTTTATGGGATTACCACGGCTGTGTAGCCATAAATCAGTGTTATATATTGTGCTATATATAGTTATATGTGTTTTATGGAGCAGGAAGTCGCAGATGTATGGATGCTCAATTACCCTCTATATATATGAATAATAAAAGAATATACCTGTTTATAAATAGAAAAAGTGTCAAAAAACACATATTATTTACTAGGATACAACATATTGTCATTATTATGCGGAAACCAATGATGGCAATTGTACATTTTAAGGTAAATAAAATAAAACGCACTTAGATTGGAACCACCTCGATGTGAAATGATTAGTTGTTCACTGTTGCATCAGAATAAAAATGCACCTGTCAGTGGTGATCTAGTAGAAAACATATATTATCAAACTTGTTGTTGCAATCATATAGCTGACACTTGTTAAACATCAATCACTCGCTTGGATTAGAAATTTTAAGAATTAAACAATAATTCGGAGATGTTGTGAACGTCAGGTTAATTTGTTTTGGAAAACTGGAGTATCTTGACAAAACCAAAGACATATGCATAGTGCAATTACAAATGTTACCATATAGATTATATCAACTAAACTTTAACATGGTGGTGGTTGAACAAACAAACCTCTTAAACTTAATCTTACGTCAATCTCTGTTATAATTTTTCGACTGATCGAACAGTAGTTTATGTCTTCTTCATTGTGATTTCTATCATACAAATGTAACTAGATATTGCAAGAGTCTGTTCTATTACATGTGTTTATGGAAAATGTTGCAAAGGCGCAATCGAGGGCCCGGTTGGCTCAATGAGTAAGGTCGTTGGATCTAACAGCTCATACAAGCCTTTCACCAATACGGCGTGGGTTCGCGCCCAGCTTTGTAAATTACAAAAAAGGTGCACTCGACTCACAGCCGCAAGTGATAAGGTTTACCAGTTGCTTGCCCAGAGTCGGTGGTTCTCTCCGGGTACTCCGGCTTCCTCCACCACTAAAACTAGTCGCCATGATATAGCTGAAATACTGCTGAAAGTGGCGTTAAAACACCAAAAATCAACAACAAAAAATCTAAAGGCGCAATGAAATTTGGTGTTTGGCTTTATTGTTGTATATTACTCTTTGTTGTTTTCATGAGGAAAAATCCGCCAATGGAACGAATTACCAACTGCTGTCGTAACTGCTTCCAACTTGGAAAGATTCAAAGACAGCCTCCAGACAGTTGCCATATATTAGACATGTCAGTTTTAATTGTATATACCACCATAATGGCTTTTAACATTTGTAAATAGTTTGTTGGAAAGATGTTTCCATTAGCCATGTGTATATAGTCATTTGCGATAATACACCTGAGGTGGTTTGCAAATTAATGGAAGAAGAAGAAGAAGTAACTTTGAAAGTACACCAGTCATTTTCTGCATACAATTGATGAATAACACATAGCAATGACCTAACCACTTAAGGTGTAGTGTAAGATATATATCCTGCTGGTGTAATGTTTGCAGCTGGTGTTGGGTGCCTGTGACAGACCAGTAGAGAGAGAGAGAGAGCTGTCACGTGTATGTGTTAGAGGTGTCGATTTTTCCTCTCTTTCTTCAATTTATTCATTATATTTTCAAACTGTTCGGATGGTGAGGTATTTTTTGTTTTATTTAAAATCGGAAGGTGCACCCACAAAGTAATCAATATAAAAAACAAATGTCAATAATTCATTCTACAGTAATTCATTCTTGTACAACGAGCTATGAAATGTGTGTTTTATGTCCTAATAGAAAGTCATGAATGGTTGTACGTCATAATTCCGCGCCACATTTATCAACTGAATTGCACATCCTTGAAATGTTCAAAGAACTTTATAGAAGTATAATGTTGTGTCCAGTGCCCATAAGTAATAATCATTGAAAAAAAATCATATAATATACTGTAATTCATCTCAATTTTCTGAATTAGCAGAGCTTGTGCGACTTATTTCATAAAAAATAGGTGGATTTCTGAGGATTACGCTTAGATTTCATAGTATATATCTCTAAACAACAAATTATTTTCAAATGGTAGGAGTTGTGATGACAAGTGAGTGTATTTTTTGCTGGTTGTCTGTGATCTTTTTTCTGATGACCATTTTGATATGTGTCGTTATTCAATTGATGGTTTCAGATTTCTGATTTGTTACCCTCATACTTATAATAAAGATGATTAAGAGTGATGCTAAACACCAAAATCTATAATAAACCCCTTCTGAGCTGCTAGTCTATTTTATTATTTACATAATATAGATAATATGTTATACAGCTATGGGGCGTCGTGGTCGTGATCGTATGGTAGTTGAATCTACAACTACCTATGCAATCGGTGCCTATCATCACTGATGTTGTGAGTTCGAATCCAGCTCAGGACGATATGTATAACATTATGTGATGAAGTTTGTCAGTGACTTGCGGAAGGTCGGTGGTTTTCGCCGGGTACTCCGGTTTCCTCCATCAATAAAACTGACCGCCACGATATAGCTGAAAATATTGTTGAAAGTGGCGTTAAACACCATAAAACTAAACCAAACCAAACCCATACAGCTGAAATTCACTTGATAATAATCAAACATCCATTAAAGCACATTTAATGTTAACGTGTAATGGCGACTTTTCAGTACTCAGTTTTAAAGTACATAGATCGACGTCATTGATTGTCAACAGTTGATTTAACACATCATTATCACACAGTACGACATCAAATAAAACAATAGTTCTGAGTAACGTCTACATCTTCCACATTTTAAGAACAAAGATATATAAATGGATCGGAAAAGTTCCGGAAATTATCATAGTCGGAATTTAATCCTATTTTAATTGACATTTATGACGGCGCGATGCTAGAGTAAACGATCTGAGAATGATTTAAAACGTCAAGTAAAATTATAATACTAATAAAATAACAACATTATTCATGCTCAGAGATTTGTTTTCCTTTTCGAACTTTTAATTTTCTCCATTATATTGTCTGTCCTTCCAGTTTATGAAATAGGGGAGATAACTTCAAATATTTTACTTTACTCACTGATTTTTAGATGAAACAACCTATATTATAAACACATTGCGACCGAATAAAACTGTTTACTCGAAGATTGAAATTCAAAAACAAACGTGCTGTTCAGTTAGCTTCAATTATAAATTCTTGTAATGGAAGTAATTAAATATGTACATTTTAATTACGTCATAAAATATAATTAATTAAGTTATTTACAATACATGGATAATTAATGAAAAACATGTGTCAGTTCGTGACAATAACAAACTTCTTGCGTAATAATAAACTTCTTGCGTAAATAAAAGAAACAGAGTTCTAAATAAACTGCGTCATTTCTGTCCTGTATACACATAAATGTATACAGGACAGAAATGACGCAGTTTATTTAGAACTCTGTTTCTATAAATTTTTAATTGTAATTGAATTAATACACAAATGTATGTTTTTCTATATGATACAAATAGATACCCAAGACAGATCTAATAATACGGAGGAGATACTAACAATTCCAGATCACCTAGTCTCATTCACTGTTAGTTTAGGAATATCTTGTGTGAACTCGTATTGTTTTATAAACACATATATAAAATGTCAATGGTGTGGAGTTGGAGAAAGTGGTAAAGACGTACGAATTGTCATTCAATGCCAAATATATTATGACAGTATTATAATGGCGTAGAGACAGGTGTAAGCATGATTAAAGATACAACTAGCTGCGGAACCGTAGCCCTTTATGATCCTTCTTTTTTTTTTTTTTTTTTTGGGCGGACCATAGGGCTACGGATTTTACCTATATAAAAATTGGCGGAATTGCGACAAGATTTAAGTCGGAACTTTCGATGGGTCGTTTGATGATCGGTTGCAAATGCGTGTTACCTTGTGTGTGGTTATTTCGTTTCATAAAACATTTTTCTATCACCCTACTTTATTATTTATGCAAGATCATTCATATACTTCTATTTATAACAACAAATATCTGATTACAGCATAATCCCGCCTACTCTGGACGTCATCTTGACACCAACGATATGCTCGTAGAGACGAATAATACGCAAATTGGATGCCGGAGAATATTAACACCACTCGCCTCTATGTAAGACAAGGACAACACTCATTTCCCCATCACACAGAAATAGAAGGCATATAAAAATATAAATCGTAATGGTGTTAGTTACAGTCACAAACATGCTTGTTGATGGATGGGAAATTTTGTTGTGACAAACCTGGGGTAATCGTGGTCGTGATCGTACGGTAGTTGGATTGACTACTACCTGTGCAATCAGTGCCTATCACCACCAAAGTTGTGAGTTCGAACCCCGTTCATGGGGAGGTGCACTCGATACAAAATTATGTAATAAAGTTTGTCAGTGACTTGCGGCAAGTCGGTGGTTTTCTCCGGGTACTTCGGTTTCCTCCACCAATTAAACTGACCGCCACGATATAACTGAAATATTGTTGAAAGTGGCGTTAAACACCATAAAACCAAACCACTATTATTTCCACCTTTCATTAGCATTCCGACATCTTGTGGATGCTCTTGTCTGTGCCATGCAACTGTTCATGAATCAATAACAACAAACAAAAGCAATGTTCTATTAAGATCAGCTGCGAACATTCGTGGTATATACCTTAATAATCATTCAACTACTTCCAGTAGATACATCAGCTAGGGAATCAATCAACTCGGAGCGCCATGGCTGTTTTTCTTACTAGTACATTTGCGGAATAAGAAAATTTGTTGAAAATTATGTAATAAAAATTTCAATAAAATCTTATTAATACAATTCTTCAAAACCTGTTTGTTATTTCAAGATTGATTTTGCTGTTGGTGTAAGGCAAAGTTAAGTGTCAAAGGAAACAATACAAGACAATCGTATTTTATACTATGTTCAAGTATGTATTGATTTTTTGTGCACGCATGTCACAACTTCTGTCTATCATACTATGTTGTTGATGACCATCAATATTCCCGTATTTTGTAAGTTTAAACAGTGATACCATCAATATTCCCGTATTTTGTAAGTTTAAACAGTGATACCATCAATATTCCCGTATTTTGTAAGCTTAAACAATGATACCATCAGTTCCCGTATTTTGTAAGTTTAAACAGTGATACCATCAATTCCCGTATTTTGTAAGTTTAAACAGTGATACCATCAATTCCCGTATTTTGTAAGCTTAAACAGTGGTACCATCAATTCCCGTATTTTGTAAGCTTAAACAGTGATACCATCAATTCCCGTATTTTGTAAGCTTAAACAGTGATACCATCAATTCCCGTATTTTGTAAGCTTAAACAGTGATACCATCAATTCCCGTATTTTGTAAGCTTAAACAGTGATACCATCAATTCCCGTATTTTGTAAGCTTAAACAGTGATATCATCAATTCCCGTATTTTGTAAGCTTAAACAGTGATACCATCAATTCCCGTATTTTGTAAGCTTAAACAGTGATATCATCAATTCCACCAATAAAAACAAAACGAACAAGCACTTCTAATCTTGACGACACTAAGTTGTATGTATAATGAAAGAAGATACAATAAAATAATGACATAATATCAATACTTTTATTACCATAGGTTTGTTAACTTTAAATATATACATTCATCACGTATTTTGGGTTCCCGTTTATATACCACTAATAACACGAAGTCATTGATCACGATGCAAACATGGAGCGGGAAATACATGGATGGAATTGATACACGCACATATTATAGATAGAGAATAAATGTTAAAACACTATTGCTGTTTCCGGATAAGATTATGTATGATAGCCAAAGTGGGATGATACCAACAGATGTACTTACTTGGTGATAGTAAGGAAAAGGATAGCCAAAGTGGGATGATACCAACAGATGTACTTACTTGGTGATAGTAAAGAACAGGTAGATATCTAATTTGACACTCAGTAACACTGTGGTTGTCTTATGAAAAATAAACAGGAACTGCTCACCCTTCGCGAACAACTGTGTGCAACCTCTGGCTTCTTAAGGAGTCCGTGTTGCTCATATTTGTACTTTTCTGTGTTGAGAGTTTTGGTTTGTTTGTCTTCGTGAGTGTTGTGTGCCCAATGTTTCCGATGTCTCTAGATTGTTCATTCCTGATTATCCCTCCGGGTTTCTCTAACGTTTATTTTAAAACTGCAGTAAAATGATTGTGATATTGTCTTCAACCAATGATGCCTGGGACTCTTAATTGTCCATCCATGATTGCCCCTTTGGATCTCTGTAACTACTATTTAGTTTTAATGTCTCAGTGTGTCTTATTGACCGAAATAAAAGTGAAACCGTCACCACCTTATGTTGCAATCACGCACATAACTGAAAGACATGCATGCAGTACTCACGCAATAGTAATAATATATGAGGTTATGACACTAGCCATATCTACAATACTGTTACCTACATATATATATATATATATATATATATATATATATATATATATATATATATATTGACCTGTTTATAACCTGTTTGTTTTTTGATAAATATTTTTGAAATATTTTGTACAAACGGTTGTTGAGCAAATTTTATTAATTTAACGCTTATTTGAAATGATGTCACAATATGAAAAACAAAGATATTGTATATTTCAATACGGACTATCATATTTACTAAGTTTATCCTAAATACGTGTTTGTCAAAATGGATTTAAACCAAGGAAAGTCACAATCTCTTCTTTATCTGTGAGGGTGTATTTCTATAAGCTTGACTATTGTATCAGTTTTGATTATTATAGTGAAAGGTTAGACGATAAATATATTGGCAAATAGTAGAGTTGTTAGTAGACTTATCACAAGTTAATGTATATCAATAACTCTAAATACTTTCTTTAATTGTCAGGACACTTGTAACAAGGTATGAAAAATAACAATATACTTAGCTAGTATTTAGAATTTATTATTAGAAATCTTCTAATTTATTTGTTTTCTTATGATTTCTAAAATTTTTAAGATTCATGTGAAATATTTCTTCTGCTGTGCAATATGTTGGACGAATATAGACAAATACAACATGTTTCTATATTTTAGCCGAGTTTAAGTAGATCTCTAAGGATGCTCGCTTATATCACTTTTAACCCTTATATGTGGTAGTGCTTGATTTTCGAGTGACGTTAAACCAATACAACTGTTGTTTTTGAATATGTATATATATATATTTATTATGAAACTACCCCTTTACATCGGGTGCGCCAACCGCCGGGGTGTCGATGGCGCGTCTAACTACAGTTATTAAAATGTACATTTATTATGATAAAAGCACATGCAACACAAATATGATAAGACATCTGCCATATATACACACACGTTATAAACTGTCCATAAACTCTCCATAAAACATCATTTATAATTATACTTAAAATATTATAAGATAAATATTTTAAACAGTAACACTCAATACTTCACTTCGTAATCTAAAACATGTTTCAATATACATTTTACCGATAAAATCATAAAATATTCCAATATCATTATTAAAAGCATATCCAATATCACCAACAATAAACTGTAATTTGGCACTAGGTGTCTACACCAATATAATAATCACTAGACTGTTTAGAAACAATATTAAAATATTCATCGCGAACACTAGACAGAACAAGGCAATTTAACAAAAAATGTTCGAGATCTTCATCTTCACCGTTATTGCATAAAAGACATTTACTGTGTGCACTTAGGTGCATCCTGAACAGATATTTCTGAAGGGGTATGGTTTTGGTTCTTGACAGTAGTTTCAGACGGGAGGCATAACAATCATTATGGTTATTTAAGTAGTTTTGTTTGCCTAAACTAACAAAACACTGTTGATAGAAATCAAGGCTACTTTTAGAGGAGACTTCCATTAGTAACTTGTCTCTGGCCTGAGATCCATATAACTTGTTAAATTCCTTAATGTTTAGACCAAAATTTACGTCAGGCTGGTTTATTAAACTAGAAACATGTTCCTTGTAATTCCAAAAGCTGTCGCCTTTTCTAACCATTTCATTAAATACGGATTTTCATAGTCTACGTTATTTCAAGCCAAAACTCGAAAGGTTCAACTCTTACCTTGGAAACGTCGCTCAAATGTGACTATAGTCGACAATCCAGCTCCACATAAGCTCATCCACTGTGTGTATTGTCACATTGATCTAACAAGTCGCTAATAGAACATTAGATTTGATGAAATATAACTCAGCCTAGATAATTGACGAGCGTGGGTCCGGTTGACGGTTGACCCACACAAATAGCAATAAAAGAGATATGTGTTGCTTCCATTACTAAACACGCAGCATTATGGAGTTATCACAAATAAATTAATGATGATATCCGAATCAGGATAATGTATTTGAGTAACGTCACATGCGGACTATTGCTTCATTGACCAATTCAATCTATTTTCAATATATTCTACGGTCGTCTTCACAATCTGGTTGACCATTACAAAATATCCATATCTCAAATGACAATGGATCTTTTACTTTTTACGTAAATGTTTTCTCCCCTCTATCACTACCAAGACGTTTACCGGACTTGACTGGATATATGAGTAACACGGTGGGTGTCTTATAAGAAGCAGAAACTTCATAGCCTTCGCGAGCACATGAGTCCACCTTCGGTTTTTTATGGGGGTCCGTGTTGCTCATCTTTCTAATTTGTGTGTGTGTTGTTCTATTATGTGTCTTTACATTCTGATTTTCGTATTGTGATGTCCGCTACGATTTCCGCATAACATGATGTTCGTTTCGTCTTTATCTCCAGTTGTATGTAGGAGGACTCATGTCTTATTTACGTTATTTGTGTTTGTTTGCGCATAGTGGTATCCAGCACATATTATGTTGTGTTTTTGCTTTGTTTGTCTTCGTCCTGTGTACTCTATGTTGCCAGTTTCTCTGGATTGTCCATTTTTGATTGCCCCTTCGGTATTCTCTAACGTTCATTTGCAATGTTGATGTTCATCATTCTCTGTTGTATAAATCTCAGTAGAATGTAAATTAGGTTCGATGATTAAATATATATTATGCTTTACGTTCAAGATGATGACTCGGTGTACTTTACAATAACGCTGCTCACCCAGTAGCTTAATCCCGCCACCTTTTATTGAAATGCCTGTACCAAGCCAGCTTTTCGATTAAGTTTTAGAACTTGTTCGACAGTGTGGTATTTGTTTTCCATTTTATTTGTACGTGTTTCTTGGGGAAAGTCTATTGATACTTCTTAATATACAAGTTCATTATTATGCTATCTAAATTTCAATTAAATGAAAATTTGCATTGAGTTACCTCGCTTTGTATGTGTTTCGTTAAATATGTGAAATTCTACTGATATTTCTACAACGCCGATATATAAAAACAATATATTTCCATTCATAGTATCGTTCTGTTGTTTTTGATTTTCTATGGAAATTGTCACTTGTGAGAGGTGGGAACTGCTTGCCCTTCGCTAACACATGAGTTCACCGAATGGTCCGAACTGCTCATCTGTGTTTTTTGTTTTCTTCGTCATGTGTATTGTGTGTCGATTGTTGCCAGTGTATCTGGATTGTCCATTCTTGGTTGTCTCTTTTGTTTTTGTTTTCCTCGTCATGTGTCTAGTGTGTCCATTGTTGCCAGTGTATCTTGATTGTCCATTGTTGCCAGTGTATCTGGATGGTCCATTCTTGGTTGTCTCTTTTGTTTTTGTTTTCCTCGTCATGTGTATTGTGTGTCCATTGTTGCCAGTGTATCTGGATTGTTCATTCTTGGTTGTCTCTTTTGTTTTTGTTTTCCTCGTCATGTGTATTGTGTGTCCATTGTTGCCAGTGTATCTGGATTGTCCATTCTTGGTTGTCTCTTTTGTTTTTGTTTTCCTCGTCATGTGTATTGTGTGTCCATTGTTGCCAGTGTATCTGGATTGTCCATTCTTGGTTGTCTCTTTTGTTTTTGTTTTCCTCGTCATGTGTATTGTGTGTCCATTGTTGCCAGTGTATCTGGATTGTCCATTCTTGGTTGTCTCTTTTGTTTTTGTTTTCCTCGTCATGTGTATTGTGTGTCCATTGTTGCCAGTGTATCTGGATTGTCCATTCTTGGTTGTCTCTTTTGTTTTTGTTTTCCTCGTCATGTGTATTGTGTGTCCATTGTTGCCAGTGTATCTGGATTGTCCATTCTTGGTTGTCTCTTTTGTTTTTGTTTTCCTCGTCATGTGTATTGTGTGTCCATTGTTGCCAGTGTATCTGGATTGTCCATTCTGGTTGTCTCTTTTGTTTTTGTTTTCCTCGTCATGTGTATTGTGTGTCCATTGTTGCCAGTGTATCTGGATTGTCCATTCTTGGTTGTCTCTTTTGTTTTTGTTTTCCTCGTCATGTGTCTTGTGTGTTCATTGTTGCCAGTGTATCTGGATTGTCCATTCTTGGTTGTCTCTTTTGTTTTTGTTTTCCTCGTCATGTGTATTGTGTGTCCATTGTTGCCAGTGGATCTGGATGGTCCATTCTTGGTTGTCTCTTTTGTTTTTGTTTTCCTCGTCATGTGTATTGTGTGTCCATTGTTGCCAGTGTATCTGGATTGTCCATTCTTGGTTGTCTCTTTTGTTTTTGTTTTCCTCGTCATGTGTCTTGTGTGTCCATTGTTGCCAGTGTATCTGGATGGTCCATTCTTGGTTGTCTCTTTTGTTTTTGTTTTCCTCGTCATGTGTATTGTGTGTCCATTGTTGCCAGTGTATCGGGATTGTCCATTCTTGGTTGTCTCTTTTGTTTTTGTTTTCCTCGTCATGTGTATTGTGTGTCCATTGTTGCCAGTGGATCTGGATGGTCCATTCTTGGTTGTCTCTTTTGTTTTTGTTTTCCTCGTCATGTGTATTGTGTGTCCATTGTTGCCAGTGGATCTGGATGGTCCATTCTTGGTTGTCTCTTTTGTTTTCCTCGTCATGTGTATTGTGTGTCCATTGTTGCCAGTGTATCTTGATTGTCCATTGTTGCCAGTGTATCTGGATTGTCCATTCTTGGTTGTCTCTTTTGTTTTTGTTTTCCTCGTCATGTGTATTGTGTGTCCATTGTTGCCAGTGTATCTGGATTGTCCATTCTTGGTTGTCTCTTTTGTTTTTGTTTTCCTCGTCATGTGTATTGTGTGTCCATTGTTGTCAGTGTATCTGGATGGTCCATTCTTGGTTGTCTCTTTTGTTTTTGTTTTCCTCATCATGTGTATTGTGTGTCCATTGTTGCCAGTGTATCTGGATTGTCCATTCTTGGTTGTCTCTTTTGTTTTTGTTTTCCTCGTCATGTGTATTGTGTGTCCATTGTTGCCAGTGTATCTGGATTGTCCATTCTTGGTTGTCTCTTTTGTTTTTGTTTTCCTCGTCATGTGTCTTGTGTGTCCATTGTTGCCAGTGTATCTTGATTGTCCATTGTTGCCAGTGTATCTGGATTGTCCATTCTTGGTTGTCTCTTTTGTTTTTGTTTTCCTCGTCATGTGTATTGTGTGTCCATTGTTGCCAGTGTATCTGGATTGTCCATTCTTGGTTGTCTCTTTTGTTTTTGTTTTCCTCGTCATGTGTATTGTGTGTCCATTGTTGCCAGTGTATCTGGATTGTCCATTCTTGGTTGTCTCTTTTGTTTTTGTTTTCCTCGTCATGTGTATTGTGTGTCCATTGTTGCCAGTGGATCTGGATGGTCCATTCTTGGTTGTCTCTTTTGTTTTTGTTTTCCTCGTCATGTGTATTGTGTCTCCATTGTTGCCAGTGGATCTGGATTGTCTATTCTTGGTTGTCTCTTTTGTTTTCCTCGTCATGTGTATTGTGTGTCCATTGTTGCCAGTGTATCTTGATTGTCCATTGTTGCCTGTGTATCGGGATTGTCCATTCTTGGTTTTCTCTTTTGTTTTTGTTTTCCTCGTCATGTGTATTGTGTGTCCATTGTTGCCAGTGTATCTTGATTGTCCATTGTTGCCAGTGTATCTGGATTGTCCATTCTTGGTTGTCTCTTTTGTTTTTGTTTTCCTCGTCATGTGTATTGTGTGTCCATTGTTGCCAGTGTATCTGGATGGTCCATTCTTGGTTGTCTCTTTTGTTTTTGTTTTCCTCGTCATGTGTATTGTGTGTCCATTGTTGCCAGTGTATCTGGATTGTCCATTCTTGGTTGTCTCTTTTGTTTTCCTCGTCATGTGTATTGTGTGTCCATTGTTGCCAGTGTATCTGGATTGTCCATTCTTGGTTGTCTCTTTTGTTTTTGTTTTCCTCGTCATGTGTATTGTGTGTCCATTGTTGCCAGTGTATCTGGATTGTCCATTCTTGGTTGTCTCTTTTGTTTTTGTTTTCCTCATCATGTGTATTGTGTGTCCATTGTTGCCAGTGTATCTGGATTGTCCATTCTTGGTTGTCTCTTTTGTTTTTGTTTTCCTCGTCATGTGTATTGTGTGTCCATTGTTGCCAGTGTATCTGGATTGTCCATTCTTGGTTGTCTCTTTTGTTTTTGTTTTCCTCGTCATGTGTCTTGTGTGTCCATTGTTGCCAGTGTATCTGGATTGTCCATTCTTGGTTGTCTCTTTTGTTTTTGTTTTCCTCGTCATGTGTATTGTGTGTCCATTGTTGCCAGTGGATCTGGATTGTCTATTCTTGGTTGTCTCTTTTGTTTTCCTCGTCATGTGTATTGTGTGTCCATTGTTGCCAGTGTATCTTGATTGTCCATTGTTGCCTGTGTATCGGGATTGTCCATTCTTGGTTTTCTCTTTTGTTTTTGTTTTCCTCGTCATGTGTATTGTGTGTCCATTGTTGCCAGTGTATCTTGATTGTCCATTGTTGCCAGTGTATCTGGATTGTCCATTCTTGGTTGTCTCTTTTGTTTTTGTTTTCCTCGTCATGTGTATTGTGTGTCCATTGTTGCCAGTGTATCTGGATGGTCCATTCTTGGTTGTCTCTTTTGTTTTTGTTTTCCTCGTCATGTGTATTGTGTGTCCATTGTTGCCAGTGTATCTGGATTGTCCATTCTTGGTTGTCTCTTTTGTTTTCCTCGTCATGTGTATTGTGTGTCCATTGTTGCCAGTGTATCTGGATTGTCCATTCTTGGTTGTCTCTTTTGTTTTTGTTTTCCTCGTCATGTGTATTGTGTGTCCATTGTTGCCAGTGTATCTGGATTGTCCATTCTTGGTTGTCTCTTTTGTTTTTGTTTTCCTCATCATGTGTATTGTGTGTCCATTGTTGCCAGTGTATCTGGATTGTCCATTCTTGGTTGTCTCTTTTGTTTTTGTTTTCCTCGTCATGTGTATTGTGTGTCCATTGTTGCCAGTGTATCTGGATTGTCCATTCTTGGTTGTCTCTTTTGTTTTTGTTTTCCTCGTCATGTGTCTTGTGTGTCCATTGTTGCCAGTGTATCTGGATTGTCCATTCTTGGTTGTCTCTTTTGTTTTTGTTTTCCTCGTCATGTGTATTGTGTGTCCATTGTTGCCAGTGGATCTGGATGGTCCATTCTTGGTTGTCTCTTTTGTTTTTGTTTTCCTCGTCATGTGTATTGTGTGTCCATTGTTGCCAGTGGATCTGGATTGTCCATTCTTGGTTGTCTCTTTTGTTTTCCTCGTCATGTGTATTGTGTGTCCATTGTTGCCAGTGTATCTTGATTGTCCATTGTTGCCAGTGTATCTGGATTGTCCATTCTTGGTTGTCTCTTTTGTTTTTGTTTTCCTCGTCATGTGTATTGTGTGTCCATTGTTGCCAGTGTATCTGGATGGTCCATTCTTGGTTGTCTCTTTTGTTTTTGTTTTCCTCGTCATGTGTATTGTGTGTCCATTGTTGCCAGTGGATCTGGATTGTCCATTCTTGGTTGTCTCTTTTGTTTTCCTCGTCATGTGTATTGTGTGTCCATTGTTGCCAGTGTATCTTGATTGTCCATTGTTGCCTGTGTATCGGGATTGTCCATTCTTGGTTGTCTCTTTTGTTTTTGTTTTCCTCGTCATGTGTATTGTGTGTCCATTGTTGCCAGTGTATCTTGATTGTCCATTGTTGCCAGTGTATCTGGATTGTCCATTCTTGGTTGTCTCTTTTGTTTTTGTTTTCCTCGTCATGTGTATTGTGTGTCCATTGTTGCCAGTGTATCTGGATGGTCCATTCTTGGTTGTCTCTTTTGTTTTTGTTTTCCTCGTCATGTGTATTGTGTGTCCATTGTTGCCAGTGTATCTGGATTGTCCATTCTTGGTTGTCTCTTTTGTTTTCCTCGTCATGTGTATTGTGTGTCCATTGTTGCCAGTGTATCTTGATTGTCCATTGTGGCCTGTGTATCGGGATTGTCCATTCTTGGTTGTCTCTTTTGTTTTTGTTTTCCTCGTCATGTGTATTGTGTGTCCATTGTTGCCAGTGTATCTGGATGGTCCATTCTTGGTTGTCTCTTTTGTTTTTGTTTTCCTCGTCATGTGTATTGTGTGTCCATTGTTGCCAGTGTATCTGGATTGTCCATTCTTGGTTGTCTCTTTTGTTTTCCTCGTCATATGTATTGTGTGTCCATTGTTGCCAGTGTATCTTGATTGTCCATTGTTGCCTGTGTATCGGGATTGTCCATTCTTGGTTGTCTCTTTTGTTTTGGTTTTCCTCGTCATGTGTATTGTGTGTCCATTGTTGCCAGTGTATCTGGATTGTCCATTCTTGGTTGTCTCTTTTGTTTTTGTTTTCCTCGTCATGTGTATTGTGTGTCCATTGTTGCCAGTGTATCTGGATGGTCCATTCTTGGTTGTCTCTTTTGTTTTTGTTTTCCTCGTCATGTGTATTGTGTGTCCATCGTTGCCAGTGTATCTGGATGGTCCATTCTTGGTTGTCTCTTTTGTTTTTGTTTTCCTCGTCATGTGTATTGTGTGTCCATTGTTGCCAGTGTATCTGGATGGTCCATTCTTAGTTGTCTCTTTTGTTTTTGTTTTCCTCGTCATGTGTATTGTGTGTCCATTGTTGCCAGTGGATCTGGATTGTCCATTCTTGGTTGTCTCTTTTGTTTTTGTTTTCCTCGTCATGTGTATTGTGTGTCCATTGTTGCAAGTGTATCTGGATTTTCCATTCTTGGTTGTCTCTTTTGTTTTTGTTTTCCTCGTCATGTGTATTGTGTGTCCATTGTTGCCAGTGTATCTGGATTGTCCATTCTTGGTTGTCTCTTTTGTTTTTGTTTTCCTCGTCATGTGTATTGTGTGTCCATTGTTGCCAGTGTATCTGGATGGTCCATTCTTGGTTGTCTCTTTTGTTTTTGTTTTCCTCGTCATGTGTATTGTGTGTCCATTGTTGCCAGTGTATCTGGATTGTCCATTCTTGGTTGTCTCTTTTGTTTTTGTTTTCCTCGTCATGTGTATTGTGTGTCCATTGTTGCCAGTGTATCTGGATGGTCCATTCTTGGTTGTCTCTTTTGTTTTTGTTTTCCTCGTCATGTGTATTGTGTGTCCATTGTTGCCAGTGTATCTGGATGGTCCATTCTTGGTTGTCTCTTTTGTTTTTGTTTTCCTCGTCATGTGTATTGTGTGTCCATTGTTGCCAGTGTATCTGGATGGTCCATTCTTGGTTGTCTCTTTTGTTTTCCTCGTCATGTGTATTGTGTGTCCATTGTTGCCAGTGTATCTGGATTGTCCATTCTTGGTTGTCTCTTTTGTTTTTGTTTTCCTCGTCATGTGTATTGTGTGTCCATTGTTGCCAGTGTATCTGGATGGTCCATTCTTGGTTGTCTCTTTTGTTTTTGTTTTCCTCGTCATGTGTATTGTGTGTCCATTGTTGCCAGTGTATCTGGATGGTCCATTCTTGGTTGTCTCTTTTGTTTTTGTTTTCCTCGTCATGTGTATTGTGTGTCTATTGTTGCCAGTGTATCTGGATTGTCCATTCTTGGTTGTCTCTTTTGTTTTCCTCGTCATATGTATTGTGTGTCCATTGTTGCCAGTGTAACTTGATTGTCCATTGTTGCCTGTGTATCGGGATTGTCCATTCTTGGTTGTCTCTTTTGTTTTTGTTTTCCTCGTCATGTGTATTGTGTGTCCATTGTTGCCAGTGTATCTGGATGGTTCATTCTTGGTTGTCTCTTTTGTTTTTGTTTTCCTCGTCATGTGTATTGTGTGTCCATCGTTGCCAGTGTATCTGGATGGTCCATTCTTGGTTGTCTCTTTTGTTTTTGTTTTCCTCGTCATGTGTATTGTGTGTCCATTGTTGCCAGTGTATCTGGATGGTCCATTCTTGGTTGTCTCTTTTGTTTTTGTTTTCCTCGTCATGTGTATTGTGTGTCCATTGTTGCCAGTGGATCTGGATTGTCCATTCTTGGTTGTCTCTTTTGTTTTTGTTTTCCTCGTCATGTGTATTGTGTGTCCATTGTTGCAAGTGTATCTGGATTTTCCATTCTTGGTTGTCTCTTTTGTTTTTGTTTTCCTCGTCATGTGTATTGTGTGTCCATTGTTGCCAGTGTATCTGGATTGTCCATTCTTGGTTGTCTCTTTTGTTTTTGTTTTCCTCGTCATGTGTATTGTGTGTCCATTGTTGCCAGTGTATCTGGATGGTCCATTCTTGGTTGTCTCTTTTGTTTTTGTTTTCCTCGTCATGTGTATTGTGTGTCCATTGTTGCCAGTGTATCTGGATTGTCCATTCTTGGTTGTCTCTTTTGTTTTTGTTTTCCTCGTCATGTGTATTGTGTGTCCATTGTTGCCAGTGTATCTGGATGGTCCATTCTTGGTTGTCTCTTTTGTTTTTGTTTTCCTCGTCATGTGTATTGTGTGTCCATTGTTGCCAGTGGATCTGGATTGTCCATTCTTGGTTGTCTCTTTTGTTTTTGTTTTCCTCGTCATGTGTATTGTGTGTCCATTGTTGCCAGTGTATCTGGATTGTCCATTCTTGGTTGTCTCTTTTGTTTTTGTTTTCCTCGTCATGTGTATTGTGTGTCCATTGTTGCCAGTGTATCTGGATGGTCCATTCTTGGTTGTCTCTTTTGTTTTTGTTTTCCTCGTCATGTGTATTGTGTGTCCATTGTTGCCAGTGTATCTGGATGGTCCATTCTTGGTTGTCTCTTTTGTTTTTGTTTTCCTCGTCATGTGTATTGTGTGTCCATTGTTGCCAGTGTATCTGGATTGTCCATTCTTGGTTGTCTCTTTTGTTTTCCTCGTCATGTGTATTGTGTGTCCATTGTTGCCAGTGTATCTTGATTGTCCATTGTTGCCAGTGTATCTGGATTGTCCATTCTTGGTTGTCTCTTTTGTTTTTGTTTTCCTCGTCATGTGTATTGTGTGTCCATTGTTGCCAGTGTATCTGGATTGTCCATTCTTGGTTGTCTCTTTTGGATTTCTCTCACTTTTATTTAGAATAACCAGATACACAAAATTTGTTAAGGATAATATTATATATATCATCTCACAGCTGACGGAATATGTGCATTATTCATCTCGAAGGGTGCCACTAGAGAAACAGGAACTGTTTGTCCTTCCTGAGCGCCTGAATCCTCCTAGGTTTAAGGGGTTCATGCTGCACAGTCTTATTGTTCTATTAAGTGTTAAATTCGATCATTATGTCCTTCTTCGATTACCGGCTTTTGATAAACCCTCTGGCATCGTCAAACGTTTCTTATCGTCAAAATATCATTAGTGGTATAATGGTTATCTTGCGGTAGATGTCGAGTTCTAGCCACAGTTGGGTCAAATGTTAGACTATAAAACTGGTATATGCTGTTTCCTCGCTAAGCACGCATCACTTAGGGTTAAGAACAATGTCTGGTTGGGTCCAAATCAGGATATTGTGCCCGGGCGGTGCGACATGTGTATTCCTCGACTGTTGTTTTTAGTGAACTAACAAAATGAATCCAATTTAGAGTGCAGATCTAATACAAAGCGACCATCGTTATCGTCTCATAGAAATGTAACCATTTCTCGTCATGACATAGCTGAAAATTGTTAAACAACAATCTGTCTTCAATAATTGTAGAAATATGACATACTTTCACCTTAATACTTTTTATTTATTGACAGGTCGTCTCATGAAGTACTCTAATATTTCCAATAGTACTGTAGATATATATCATGTCGAAGGAACACATTAAGACACATAGTATAGAAAACAGTACTAGAATTGAAATCGGTGGTAAAACCTACGAAAATATTTCATCTGTGAATACGCAAGCAGAAACAAAAACTGTCCAACCTCAACGCAAAAATTCATTGGACCATACATGGGAACCCCACAGTCAAGTAGACACAGATGTGCGCATGTGTAAGGCGTTGTGCAAAAATGAAGAAGTAAAGTTCCAGAACATGGACAGAATGATGACTAAGCAACAACACGATGTGATTCAGTCTCAGGATTATGCTATGTCTAAGTACCAGAAGAGATTGGAACGATATAAGAAAGCACAAAGTTAAAATAAAATAATTCTCAGTTATTCAAACAGGTTGTTTTCTTTTCTTTTTTTTGTTGTTGGTTCACTTGAATATGCTTACCAGTACTCCTGAGTGTCTTTGACTCATGAAGCAAATTAAATCTCAACCATACTGTACGAAGACCAATAAAAGAGCAATTATATGTATGTAAAATAATAACGATTAAAGAAGAGCAACCCAAATAAAAACACTCTGATCTTCGTAATATAACAAGATATTTAAGATATTTCGATTCCATAATTATGTATGTAAATATTAATAGAATATAGATAAAGGGGAATAACTCAAATGTAAACTATATCTATCAGGTTGTATTTTGTTCTGTGTTCATTCAGAAACAGCTATAGTATGACAACTGATGTTGTAATTGAATAACCGGCCATTTTTCGAAATGTAATAAATTCCTAATTAATCAATATAAGGTGGATTATCGTTACTAATTGTCTCCCTGTGACAGCAAGCAGTAAGACGTTACCACTACTCGTAAAGGTAATTTTGTATTTCACATTAGAAAGATGGTATTGTCAATGAGATTTTGGTTAAAATTGACTATTGTTTCACTATTTTGACTTACAATGGCATTGTGTACTATCTAATATTTAAATGGTGGTCGATGAATTAGGTCATCAGCTATCCTTAATAGAAGAAACAATAATTGGGATACACATTAGGGGTAATCAGAAAAGCCGTAAATGGAAGACAGACAGACAATACAGTGGCCAAATAAAAAGGACAACGATCTCCAAAGCATTACACATAGAACTAAAAACTGAATAATCAGAACCCCACTACTTACTGCTGGTGAACTTGGGTGCTCCGGAAGGATAGGCAGTTATAAAACATTATACATATCACAACTTCTGTGTCACAAAATTAAGTATATCATATAGAAATGTTAAAGAATTCCACTAAGACGAGAGTTTTTGGCCTATAAAACTAGTTTAATCCTGCCACTTTTAATTATCTGTACCGAGCCAGGAAAGTCAGATATCATTTAAGGAATATTTGAAATTGTTGAACAGATTATACGATATAACCTGGTTTGGGTCAGTTTACGCTTAATAAACCGCGAAGCATAACCTGTTCAACAATTTCAAATATTCCTTATAATTTAATTTTTACAACAAAATTTAATGATTCCTCGATATTAATTACGATTATTTCATGTGACTATTTGAATTTGTCGTTGGCGGATAAACACATTGGTGACGTCACAATACCAACCCAGGTTATCGAGTATAACCAAAATGTTCTCCAGGCGGATTAGCCAATCAGATTGAAATATTCAAATCAAATTAAATTATATACAAATGTATATGTAAGTTAGGTGCATAAAATTTGCCTCTTCGATTTCACGATTATATTTGGAACTGTTTCGACAATGCAGTATTTTTTTTTATTTTATACTCTGTAGATTGTTGTCCTTTTGAAGCACTTGATGTTAAGTACTGTCATTGTAGGAGTCTGTATATTCCTATAGTTTATACATTTACTGCTGTTTGTTTGTCTACTCGGATTGTAGTGATTATTGGTATATAATATTATGATACCACTTAATACATTTGTGTACCAATAAAATGGATACACAGAAATCCACGTTAGTTTGGAGATATTATGGGGTAATCAGAAGACGTAAATTGAAGGACATACTATGCAATTTCCGAAGAAAAACGGAACAAAAAACAATCATGTCGACAACACACCACATGAAAAATAAAGATTGAGCAACACGAAATAAACTCAAACTAGTACAATCAATGTAATAGTATTTTCTATTTAAACATATGTACACATTTCTTACGGCTATCACATGTACTATGTCGTTAACTAATTTGCTCATGTCAATGAATGATTCTTAGATAAGACCAAAATATACACCGGGAACTAGAAATACCATCGTATGTCCTATGTTTGTTAACAAGTTTGTACACGGCTATTAACGGTTCTTAAACAAGATTATATCATCCGCACGGAATTACAAATTCCATCGCGTGTACAATGTTTGTAAGCAAAGGTGTTCGTGTAAATTAATTGTTTCTAAAAGAGAGAGAGAACATAAAATGGAATTTCTTTATCATGCAAGCTTGATTATGATAATGTCAAACTTATCAGAGTAATATTACATGTGACATTCAGCTGTAGGTGTATGTCGTGTATTACTTCATGTTCTCTTCAGAATTTAGGTTTTATTTAGATTTGTTTGTATTGTAGCATGCACGCCGTCTTTAATCTAATTGTATATTTTATGTAATTACTTCATTTAAATTCTACACGCACCGCGATATCCATCTCAAATGATAAAGTTTTCAGACACCCACTCACGACCGTAAATTGCTGTAGTCATTTCCTTATAAGCATATTACGTCATCTCTGTCTGATAGTCAGTACCGATTTAGCTGAAGTAAACTGAAAATCTAAAAATACCTCACCGTCAGAATAGTTCCAAAATCTGATCAGAAAATTGTAGAATCTGATGCCAAATTGTTATCACAAACACATACATATATACATGACCGCTCACTTGCTTCAGGTGCTTCGATAAAAATTGGATGGGTTGAGTCATTTTGTTTTATTGGCACAATGATCCCCTCTTATTGAAACTGTGTGGAAAATCAAGTGTTTCCTACATGTGAGTAAAGCATTATCCCTCACATGTACCTCGGTGAACATCGATGTTTTATAGAGTAAAGCATTATCCCTCACATATATCTCTGTGAATATCGTTGTTTTATAGAGTAAAGCATTATCCCTCACATGTACCTCTGTGAACATCGTTGTTTTATAGAGTAAAGCATTATCCCTCACATGTACCTCTGTGAACATCGTTGTTTTATAGAGTAAAGCATTATCCCTCACATGTACCTCTGTGAACATCGTTGTTTTATAGAGTAAAGCATTATCCCTCACATGTACCTCAGTGAACATCGTTGTTTTATAGAGTAAAGCATTATCCCTCACATGTACCTCGGTGAACATCGTTGTTTTATAGAGTAAAGCATTATCCCTCACATATACCTCGGTGAACATCGTTGTTTTATAGAGTAAAGCATTATCCCTCACATGTACCTCGGTGAACATCGTTGTTTTATAGAGTAAAGCATTATCCCTCACATGTACCTCGGTGAACATCGTTGTTTTATAGAGTAAAGCATTATCCCTCACATATATCTCTGTGAATATCGTTGTTTTATAGAGTAAAGCATTATCCCTCACATGTACCTCTGTGAACATCGTTGTTTTATAGAGTAAAGCATTATCCCTCACATGTACCTCGGTGAACATCGTTGTTTTATAGAGTAAAGCATTATCCCTCACATATATCTCTGTGAATATCGTTGTTTTATAGAGTAAAGCATTATCCCTCACATGTACCTCTGTGAACATCGTTGTTTTATAGAGTAAAGCATTATCCCTCACATGTACCTCGGTGAACATCGTTGTTTTATAGAGTAAAGCATTATCCCTCACATGTACCTCGGTGAACATCGTTGTTTTATAGAGTAAAGCATTATCCCTCACATATACCTCGGTGAACATCGTTGTTTTATAGAGTAAAGCATTATCCCTCACATGTACCTCGGTGAACATCGTTGTTTTATAGAGTAAAGCATTATCCCTCACATATATCTCTGTGAATATCGTTGTTTTATAGAGTAAAGCATTATCCCTCACATGTACCTCGGTGAACATCGTTGTTTTATAGAGTAAAGCATTATCCCTCACATGTACCTCGGTGAACATCGTTGTTTTATAGAGTAAAGCATTATCCCTCACATATATCTCTGTGAACATCGTTGTTTTATAGAGTAAAGCATTATCCCTCACATGTACCTCGGTGAACATCGTTGTTTTATAGAGTAAAGCATTATCCCTCACATGTACCTCGGTGAACATCGTTGTTTTATAGAGTAAAGCATTATCCCTCACATATATCTCTGTGAACATCGTTGTTTTATAGAGTAAAGCATTATCCCTCACATGTACCTCGGTGAACATCGTTGTTTTATAGAGTAAAGCATTATCCCTCACATGTACCTCGGTGAACATCGTTGTTTTATAGAGTAAAGCATTATCCCTCACATCTACCTCAGTGAACATCGTTGTTTTATAGAGTAAAGCATTATCCCTCGCATGTACCTCGGTGAACATCGTTGTTTTATAGAGTAAAGCATTATCCCTCACATGTACCTCGGTGAACATCGTTGTTTTATAGAGTAAAGCATTATCCCTCACATCTACCTCGGTGAACATCGTTGTTTTATAGAGTAAAGCATTAACCTTCACATGTACCTCGGTGAACATCGTTGTTTTATAGAGTAAAGCATTATCCCTCACATGTACCTCGGTGAACATCGTTGTTTTATAGAGTAAAGCATTATCCCTCACATGTACCTCGGTGAACATCGTTGTTTTATAGAGTAAAGCATTATCCATCACATGTACCTCGGTGAACATTGTTGTTTTATAGAGTAAAGCATTATACCTCACATGTACCTCAGTGAACATCGTTGTTTTATAGAGTAAAGCATTATCCCTCACATGTACTTCGGTGAACATCGTTGTTTTATAGAGTAAGGCATTATCCCTCACATGTACCTCTGTGAACATCGTTGTTTTATAGAGTAAAGCATTATCCCTCACATATACCTCGGTGAACATCGTTGTTTTATAGAGTAAAGCATTATCCCTCACATGTACCTCGGTAAGCATCGTTGTTTTATAGAGTAAAGCATTATCCCTCACATATACCTCGGTGAACATCGTTGTTTTATAGAGTAAAGCATTATCCCTCACATGTACCTCTGTGAACATCGTTGTTTTATAGAGTAAAGCATTATCCCTCACATGTACCTCGGTGAACATCGTTGTTTTATAGAGTAAAGCATTATCCCTCACATGTACCTCGGTGAACATCGTTGTTTTATAGAGTAAAGCATTATCCCTCACATGTACCTCGGTGAACATCGTTGTTTTATAGAGTAAAGCATTATCCCTCACATGTACCTCGGTGAACATCGTTGTTTTATAGAGTAAGGCATTATCCCTCACATGTACCTCAGTGAACATCGTTGTTTTATAGAGTAAAGCATTATCCCTCACATGTACCTCGGTGAACATCGTTGTTTTATAGAGTAAAGCATTATCCCTCACATGTACCTCGGTGAACATCGTTGTTTTATAGAGTAAAGCATTATCCCTCACATATACCTCGGTGAACATCGTTGTTTTATAGAGTAAAGCATTATCCCTCACATATACCTCGGTGAACATCGTTGTTTTATAGAGTAAAGCATTATCCCTCACATATACCTTGGTGAACATCGTTGTTTTATAGAGTAAAGCATTATCCCTCACATATACCTCGGTGAACATCGTTGTTTTATAGAGTAAAGCATTATCCCTCACATATATCTCTGTGAACATCGTTGTTTTATAGAGTAAAGCATTATCCCTCACATATACCTCGGTGAACATCGTTGTTTTATAGAGTAAAGCATTATCCCTCACATGTACCTCTGTGAACATCGTTGTTTTATAGAGTAAAGCATTATCCCTCACATATACCTTGGTGAACATCGTTGTTTTATAGAGTAAAGCATTATCCCTCACATATACCTCGGTGAACATCGTTGTTTTATAGAGTAAAGCATTATCCCTCACATATATCTCTGTGAACATCGTTGTTTTATAGAGTAAAGCATTATCCCTCACATATACCTCGGTGAACATCGTTGTTTTATAGAGTAAAGCATTATCCCTCACATATACCTCGGTGAACATCGTTGTTTTATAGAGTAAAGCATTATCCCTCACATATATCTCTGTGAACATCGTTGTTTTATAGAGTAAAGCATTATCCCTCACATATACCTCGGTGAACATCGTTGTTTTATAGAGTAAAGCATTATCCCTCACATGTACCTCGGTGAACATCGTTGTTTTATAGAGTAAAGCATTATCCCTCACATGTACCTCTGTGAACATCGTTGTTTTATAGAGTAAAGCATTATCCCTCACATGTACCTCGGTGAACATCGTTGTTTTATAGAGTAAAGCATTATCCCTCACATGTACCTCGGTGAACATCGTTGTTTTATAGAGTAAAGCATTATTCCTCACATGTACCTCTGTGAACATCGTTGTTTTATAAAGTAAAGCATTATCCCTCACATGTACCTCTGTGAACATCGTTGTTTTATAGAGTAAAGCATTATCCCTCACATGTACCTCGGTGAACATCGTTGTTTTATAGAGTAAAGCATTATCCCTCACATGTACCTCAGTGAACATCGTTGTTTTATAAAGTAAAGCATTATCCCTCACATGTACCTCGGTGAACATCGTTGTTTTATAGAGTAAAGCATTATCCCTCACATGTACCTCGGTGGACATCGTTGTTTTATAGAGTAAAGCATTATCCCTCACATGTAACTCGGTGAACATCGTTGTTTTATAGAACACTGAAGCCTAATCTTGAACTTTACACATGATATATCTATTATTCACTACGCAAAAGTTTTCATGTGTATAGTAACAGTTCTATACAAGAGAGCCGATGACCTCAGAAAGGTTTGAAGATCCCAAGAAGGTAACCAGAAATGGTAAAGCCGAAGGACAGATAATACAATGGCCAAAATAAAAGGACAAAAAGAAATTCCTCTCTCAGTAGATATTGGCTATTCTCTTTAGCTCTCTCAGTAGATATTGGCTATTCTCTTTAGGTTTCTTGGTTGTCTTGCTCTCGTAGATTTTTTAATTATTTAGGAATTTCATTTTTTTTTTACTTTGAGTGTACCTGATGAAGGATGTTCCAGACTCCGCGTCATGCGCAATAAATTAGATATCTACATGTTTATTGAAAGAAATAAAGATGGTTGGCATTCATGTAATTATCTATTATAAATATATTAAATGAATACATTGAATATTTAATAATAAATAAAATGTGAAAATTTACTCTCTTAACATTAACAATACATAAACAACGAAAATGAAAATTTCACCTTTTTGATTAAAAGATAAGTTCTTTTTATAGAATTAATAGTGTACAGACCAATAGTAATTTAATTGTAATTCTATTGTAATATAACTGATCATTTCAATAAACAACAAATATATAAAACTTTCCATATGTTTGAATATAATTATGACACTTAAATCTCAACTGACAAACGTAAAGGTTCAGTAACCAAACTAAATTAATTTAAGTAAGTTTAGATGAGTTCAACTTACTGGCTTTGTTCTATAAATGGAACATTAAACTATAAACAGTTGTAAGTACATTTTTCACGTTTTTAAAATGTTATGTATCATTGATACATTTAGACGTTTTGTTGTAGATAATGATCCTATTAGTATTTAATATAAATCAAGCAGTAGGGGCCGTCGTGGTCGTGGTCGTATTATATGGTAGTTGGATTTACAACTACCTATGCAATCAGTGCCTATCACCACTGATGTTGTGAGTTCGAATCTCGATCGAGGCGAAGTGTACAACATTATGTAATAAAGTTTGTCAGTGACTTGCAACAGGTCGGTTGTTTTCTCCGGGTACTCCAGTTTCCTCCACCAATAAAACTGACCGCCACGATAGAACTGAAATATTGTTGAAAGTGGCGTTAAACACTATCAAACAAACAGCGGAAAAAAACAATTAAGCAATATGATACATCTTCAAAAAGTATAAACTAATGTATTGTTTTCTAACGGAAAGCAGTTGACAAACTGAGACTGGATTCCCACAATTTTTTTTGAACATTAAAAGCAATAGTCGAAGCGACAAAGATGCACTGTTTATTTTGTTTTATTACGTTACCAGCTCTCAAAGATATGCTTTATCTTTTATCTTTTGTCAACGTTTTTAAAGTGACACATATTCCAAGCATCCCTAACTTCGAGTTATCCGAGTAATCGACTTAACTGAATTCAAGATAACGATGAACGACTGTAATTTATAATCTATAAAAAAAAATTAATATATTATGTTATTTTTTATATTGGTAGACAAAATGGCAAGTAATGATATCGAAGCATACAAACCTCCGTCTTTCTATCACCATGACGACGTTGATTTAAAAACTGTTGGAAACGGGAACTGTACAGGAATGACTGTTAATGATGACAACCTATTATTATTGTGTGACTGTAACAAAAGTAGGGTGCTAGTATTCGACAAAATCAATAGGTTTTCTGTACCAGATAGAAACAAAGTATCAGCCATGGGATATAATCACATGATATGGTACAAACAAACCAGTGACTTCCTCTTATAACGGAAATTTTATAGAATTTATAGACATTGAAAACAAGAAACGTTTAAAATGGGTGACACTTGAAGGGAGTGCTATAGGAGGTATTGAAGCAAACAAGGAAAATATGCTTGTCGGTGGAACGGGGAACATTCATATCTTGGATTACCAAGGAAATACAACTGGTAATATTAAGGCAAAATCTAAAAGAACCATCTGGTACATATCTTTGTTAAAGAATGGTAATTTCTGCTACAGTGATTTTTATAATGCTTTCTGTATAAAACCCGACGGAACGCCATTGTGTTCCTACAAATCATCAGAATTGCAGAAACCCCAGAAGATTACAAACGATAGTCATGGTAACATTTATATCATCGGATATCTGTGAAGTAATGTACACAGACTATCGTCTGATGGTAGGTTTATTGATATCATACTGAAGAAGGAGAACGGTCTTGATCGTCCGAGGGCTCTTTATTTTAATAGACGCTATACCAAGCTCTTTATATCCAACAAAGATGGGAAAGTCATTTCTGTTTTTAACGCCAAATGATTTCGTTGATTTCGTTGCAGGATATACTGATTAATTATAACATATCATCCGATTTTTTTTTCGAGAATGCCCACAAGACCATATTCTTGCTCAATGTAATCTGAATGGATATATGTATATATTATTTGGAAATCTACCCCTTTACAACGGGGACAACCACTATCGGGATAATAGTAGCTGCGTCCATTAGATACAAATGGAATTCGGCTTCTATTTTTGCAATTGTTATTTCTTACAGATATGTCCTCTTTAATATGACATTTCTTTAAAAAAACTACTTTTTAAATAGACACTGGAAGTATATTAATTTACCTCGTCTAACTATGGTAATATTTGTTATAGTTTTCCTGTAAGTGAATATTAAATTTATTTTCAAACAAATGAAGATTTTAAAGCATAACCTATTTATGATGACATCACAAAAAAGATGAGCTTTATACTTGATTGCTACGAAATATCAATATCTCAAATGGCAATGAATCTTTTCCCTCTTATGAAGATTTCCTCTATCACGGACTAGACTTTTACCTGACTTGAATCAAATGAGTAAAACAGTGGGTGTCTTATAAGAAACAGGAACTGCTAACCCTTTGTGAATATCTCGTTCTCCCCTCCAAGCACCCCCTCATCAACATCTCGTTCTCCCCTCCAAACACCCCCTCATCAACATCTCGTTCTCCCCTCCATACACCCCCTCATCAACATCTCGTTCTCCCCTCCAAACACCCCCTGATCAACATCTCGTTCTCCCCTCCAAACACCCCCTCATCAACATCTCGTTCTCCCCTCCAAGCACCCCCTCATCAACATCTCGTTCTCCCCTCCAAACACCCCCTCATCAACATCTCGTTCTCCACTCCAAACACCCCCTCATCAACATCTCGTTCTCCCCTCCAAACACCCCCTCATCAACATCTCGTTCTCCCCTCCAAACACCCCCTCATCAACATCTCGTTCTCCCCTCCATGCACCCCCTCATCAACATCTCGTTCTCCCCTCCAAACACCCCCTCATCAATATCTCATTCTCCCCTCCAAACACCCCTTCATCAACATCTCGTTCGCCCCTCCAAACACCCCCTCATCAACATCTCGTTCTCCCCTCCAAACACCCCCTCATCAACATCTCGTTCTCCCCTCCAAACACCCCGTCATCAACATCTCATTCTCCCCTCCAAACACCCCCTCATCAACATCTCGTTCTCCCCTCCAAACACCCCCTCATCAACATCTCGTTCTCCCCTCCAAACACCCCCTCATCAACATCTCGTTCTCCCCTCCAAACACCCCGTCATCAACATCTCATTCTCCCCTCCAAACACCCCCTCATCAACATCTCGTTCTCCCCTCCAAACACCCCGTCATCAACATCTCGTTCTCCCCTCCAAACACCCCGTCATCAACATCTCGTTCTCCCCTCCAAACACCCCGTCATCAACATCTCGTTCTCCCCTCCAAACACCCCCTCATCAACATCTCGTTCTCCCCTCCAAACACCCCCTCATCAACATCTCGTTCTCCCCTCCAAACACCCCCTCATCAACATCTCGTTCTCCCCTCCAAACACCCCGTCATCAACATCTCATTCTCCCCTCCAAACACCCCCTCATCAACATCTCGTTCTCCCCTCCAAACACCCCCTCATCAACATCTCGTTCTCCCCTCCAAACACCCCCTCATCTTTATAATGTTCTGTGTTGAGTTGTTTGTTTTGATGGTCTTCGTGTTATGTCTTGTGTCAAATGTTACCTGCGTCTAAGAATTGTCCATCCATTGTCCGTGTCAAATGTTACCTGTGTCTAAGGATTATCCATCCATTGTCCGTGTCAAATGTTACCTGTGTCCGTTTTCTCTAAAGTTGATTTACGTTGACAGCTATATAAACGACGAGAACAAGTTCAAATTCCCAGTAGCACCATTGACAGGATATAAAAAGTTTGAAAGAGTCATAATCTGCTGAGTTTTGAATGGTAGCGCTGTATATAGTGACCACATGAATACACCACAGTATAAATACAAATACAGGGAACAAAAATTAGACAGAGAAGATTGTATTAAAATGAAACAAAAATATTATAATGTCGGAACAGTTGTAAAATCTAATAGAAACAGAGGCAATATCGCAACCTACATGACCTTTGACCTACCAGACATTGCACTGCCACTTCAATAAAATGGAAAACTTAAGATTGTGCAAAACGAAATCAACTAAAAACCGGAGTCTACTAGTGTGCTTCTGAAGTGTAAGGAGTTCCTGACAGAAAAAGGACAAAAGGATAAATAACGATCTACAAAACATTGCACATAAAACTAGAGATCGAGTTACACAAACACAATAAAAACCGGGATGACCTCAGGTTCCCCGGAAGGGTAAACAGTTCCTGCTCCACTAGTGGCACCCATCGTGTCACTCTAGTTACAAACTATCAACCCCTACAAAACATTTGGGAGAAAAAACGAACCGGACATCGTATTTGCGCGGAAATAGCAGAGGAAACCACAACACGGAACATGGAGACATGCAATTGAACGGCATGAACAACATTTCATTCGTCTCTATACTAAGCGATCCGGTGCGGGTTCGAATTACGCTGAGGGAAGAACAAAAATGCAAACCAAAACAAGTCAGCTAGACAAAGGTAGCTCAACCACTGTTGGGTTGAATTCTAAGATCAAAATATAAATTACTAAGCACGAGTATCATTCCTGGTCCAAGTGGGGTAGATAATGACCAGTGGTATTCTTTAAAAAACATTTAATTTGCTACATATTCCCCTCTCTTGTTATATATATACTTTAGATTGTGTTTCCAACGTTACGGCGGAGCACATCTTGTCTTAGTGTATATATATGACGAAGTAACTAGTATCCTAGATAATTAACTTTATCTATGATAATCCCGGTGTATTTGCCAGTTACCTATGAGTTTTCTCTAACGTTTATTTCCAAGAACTAAACTTATATTTCTAAATGCAAAGTTGAATTGGAATTTTAATTACACATGAAGCAGATGTTTCATTGGGTTTTTAAAATTAATTCGTATTTCCCTGTTCATGAATGTATTCGTTTTCAAGAACTTCTTTCTGTTACCTCAATGGTGCTGCATCCTTGTTTATTAGGATTTCATCTTGCTGTAAGATGTGGTACTGAAACGGTGTCCATTTTGGAGGTATTAGTTTTTTAACTGGACAACGTATAAATATAATGTCAGTGATGTATTTCAACCAGGACTGTATGACGATTGACGTCAGGAAATATCTAATAGATAAAGAGTTATCTTTCTTTTCCTGTTTTATTTCTTTCTAAAATAAAACTTATAGTGGGCATCAATATCTATAGTTATATATTACACATTTGTTTACAGTTATAATCAAACTGCAACAAAGGTTCCTTAAGATTTAAGCAGATATGATTTAAAGCAGAAGGAAATAAAATCGTACAATATAAACTTAATTACTAATTTCAAAAAATAATTAAGCACATTTTATGGTTAAAAGAACCACAGAAAGCTATTAATTTCGGTAGTTCAAATCAAATATTATATATTTTCCGCAAGTAAGACAGCTGACAAAGTTAATGACGTCACTCCCTCTTTTCAACTCGTCACGAAAATGTATATTTACCGAGTTGTAATGCATAGAAGTAGGATAATATGGGCGTAGATTCTTATAATTTCGCTTCAGAATATTCCGTAGAGGAAATCAAATTAGATATCTACGTTTTAATAAAGTGCAACCACCCAAATGTTGCCCATTACTTTTCTGAACGTGGACAACCCAACTAAAATATTTTTTGCATTACTTTCAAACATATGGAATTTCCAGAATTTTGCTTATCTTAGTCTGTTTTAGAATCTGAGTCGTTAGCCAATGTTTTATTTGACATAGGCGCAAGGAAACCAGTAAAGGTAGTGTGATGGGAGAATATTTCAATATTTGCTCTCTTCAATGTTAAAGAATTCCACCAAATGTTGACACCCATAACAATCAAATCGTATTGTTCAACAATCTGTGTGAATATGCTATTTATTATTTCAAAAGAAAGCAAAGCCCTAGACTATATTGCTATATCTATTATTGGAAATGACCACACATCTTATGTTTGCTTTGGTTCCCCTTCGATCTTGATATTGCTCGAGTATTTGATTGTGAAGAAAAGAATGGACGTTAAGCAACCAGTAATCAGTCATTAATGTTACTGCCAGTATAAAACATAATAAAGCCCAAATAAACAACGTAATATAGAGAAATAGTATATTGACTAGACATAATCTTTTAACAGCTTTTCTCAATAAAATATAATATACATAAAGATGTTTCAGTTCTTTTTAAAATGTTCATCGAAAGCATAATATCATTGCATAATACATCAGTCATATATATATTAAAAAAGAAAGAGCAAAGATACTACAATTTGTTTAAAATTAAATTGATTCTAAATATGAAGAGTTTGAAGATAGATACCAAGGCAAGGGGGTAATCAGAATCCGTATATCGAAGAAGAACAGACAACACAATGAAAAGGTACAACAGGACAAACAACGATCTACAAAACATACACATAAAACCAAAGATCGAGTAACACGAACCCTACTAAAAACCGGGGGTGAACTCAGGTGTTCCGGAAGGATAAGCAGTTCGTGCTCCACTAGTGACACCCGTCGTGTTAATCTAGTTTCAAACCCGGTGATAAGTCATGAATGAGGAAAGGACAGGGAAGTGCTTACGACAAGTGGAACATATCCGTGGTCATTTGTGGCACAGATATTCCATAATGGTTGACCATGTCATGGTGGTGACGGTAAAGCTTTCGAAGTGATGACTTCAACTTAGACAAGAGGAACCTTTGATTCAGTAGCTTCTTTGTTAGCAGCAATGAAATCCTGATAGGAACCACAAGCTCTGGAATATCGTATCAACGGAGAGATATATACTCCATATTCAGGTGCTTCTGGAATGTTGCTACATATAAATGGAAAGTTCACAATGGGAAAATTGAAGTCATCTCTTTTGTCGTAAATATGTGATATATACTTTAATACAACTAATACTATATGTGTGACGAAGATTAAATATATTATGTATTAAGTTCAAGATTATAGTGTTCGGTTATATACCAGGGTTGACATTTTACTCACATTTGGAAAACTCTTGCATAATCGTATCACTTTACGTTTGGCCCATCAAACTAGAAAACTAATTTAATCCCACTACTTCTTGTTTAAGTGTCTGTACGAAGCCAGGAAAGTGAGTGGTCATGGGATGTGAATTTTGCTCCTTTCTAAGATTTTTCTATTGGATTGTGATTTTGGAACTGTTCTCACGGTGTGGTATTTTTTACTTCTCATTGTATTACTAGTCTACATCTCAGAGTCACAGTACATCAATATATTATTTTAATCTATCGTTCCTTTCCTTTTTTCTTTGATTTTTTGTTTTTCGTTTTTGTTTTGTTGTTTTGTTTGTTTTTGTATCTCATATCTGTACCCTACATCCCTGATTTTGTTAGAAAATGAAGGAGAGCGAAATAATTATGGGTTTTATTCAGCTTTGTAATACTTCACTATAAGCAATCTATTTTTATATGTACTAATGATCTGTTTGGCAAGTATGTTTTTATTGTACTTAATGAAAATGCCAATCACTTGTAATCCTGACAGATGGGATAAAAATTATACCTCTATAATTATTACTTCTAATTTTAATTTGAACTCGATCAACTTTAGCTTCCATGTTCTGTATAAACAATTTTATGTTTTTACTAAGCTTAGACGTGGAATCTGAGAAGACATCGTGTTTACTTATCTGTAAGGCTTGTTATGAAAGGCTTCCGAATATGACATTTTCTTTGTGAAATGCAGAACTGATTAAAAGACGTGAATGTCTGACACTTGAATAATAAATAATGATTCATTGTCAATTAGTAAAAGAGGAAATAAAACAAAAATGTAAAAGGACATGAACCATGAACTCTACAAAATACGTAACAGGGATTCCATGTATAATCACATCATCATCAATGTCTGGTCGTTACTATCAGGAAAGACAAGAAAAGATACCAAAGGGTGAATCAGAAGCCGTAAGTCGAAGAAGGACAGACAATACAATGGCCAAAAATAAAAAGACCAAAGACAAACAACGATATGTAAAACACTACACAAAAAACTGATAAAAACATCGAGCAACACAAATCTCACTTAAAACCGAAGGTGAACTCTCGTGCTCCTGAATGGAAAGCAGTTCTTGTTCCACATGTGACACCCTTCGTGTTACTCGTGTTACACATCCGATGATAGGTCACGAACGAGTAAAGGGTCGGATTATGATAACGACAAAGCAAACGTATCCTTAGTAATTTATGATACAGAGATTCTGTAAAGGTTAACTAATTAATGACGGAGATCATAAAATTTTCAAAGTGAAGACTTCAACTTAATCAATAGGAACCATATCATATTAATATCCGGATTGACAGAACAAGTAAAATTGTATGCAAAACCAATAGGACAAAAATGTTATGTTATCATCTGGATGGACAAGACAGAATTAATTACTATAATGTAATTTTTACGTTTGCATTTCTGTTACTGTGTTGATACCTCTGCTCCACCAAGTAGTCGGTGTCTCGACACTCACATGGTTTATTAGACATTCCTGAATTATGTAATTATGAATAACATAAAGTACTCCACCCTCAAGCATAAGTGACTTCATCCCATTGTTGACTATCCTGTTTAGGTTCTTTGGTTATTATTTTATTATTTGGCTTTACTACTCCTTTATTCTTTCAAACTTTAATGACTGTCCGGTAACATGGCACTTTTGCAGCGAAAAAAATACTAAAAAAATTGAAAAAATTCGTTTCATTTATGAAGACTATGAAAATACTTATGAAAATTTACTTACAAAATCCAAATTGCCATCTTTAAAAATTCGAAGATTAAGAATTATTGCAGTTGAAACATTCAAAATTATCCATAAACAAAGTCCAAGCTATCTTCATGATTTAATTTCAATTAAAGATCAAAAATATAATTTTAGGCATCAAGATAAAGCAGCTTTACCCAGAGTACGCACAGCAAGGTATAGTTTAAATTCTTTTCGGTATAATGCTGCACAAATCTGGAATGAGCTGCCGAATCACTTCAGACAAGAAACATCATTAGAACATTTTAAAAATATAATTCACACATGCCAGTGCAGTGTATGCAGATGACCTTTAAATTTTTATTTCTAAATTTTCATACTTTTAAATATTTTTATTATTTTATTATTTTTTGTTGTTGCTTAAATGCATGAGCCCTTTATTTTTAGCTTGCTTTTTGTTCAGTTGTCATCTGCTTCTGTAACTTGTGTCTGTATTGAATTGCATAAATTGATGTATGTTTTTATTTAATATGTTTGTATGCATGATTGTATGTGTTTTTATATACCATGGTCGATTTTAAAAGCTCATTAGAGCTTGTGTTATATGTATGATTTATATCGACTCTAAATAAAGCTTTGAATTGAATTGAATTGCAATCTTTTGACTTTGAGCGTACCTGATGAAGCTTATTCCAGAACGATTCGTGCGTACCTGATGAAGCTTATTCCAGAACGATTCGAGCGTACCTGATGAAGCTTATTCCAGAACGATTCGTGCGTACCTGATGAAGCTTATTACAGAACGATTCGAGCGTACCTGATGAAGTTTATTCCAGAACGATTCGTGCGCATTATCTTTACGTTGTATTGCTATCTGGGCGAACACGACGACAACAATAAGTAAAATGTTTTGTTACTACAAATGTATATTAAGATAGTTAAAATGTTACGATATTATTTATATCGACAGACAAAACCAATAAATAAAACGATATGATTCTCGGATAACCAAGACAAACAATGTAATAATGAATACAATCGTCCACAATTGCACCAATATCAACAAACACGTCTCGCCTGAAATCACTCAACACAAAAAAAGGACCACGATATACGCCAATGAAAATTCTTGTCTTAATGTACTCCCAGTACCACCCCTTCCCCTCCCCTGTTCATACGAATTAACAAAAAACAGCACAGGTTCGCATTCGCTCATAAAGACTACATTATTACAGCAATTAATGACAACAAAACATGGTCATTACAATAGCAGGGTCAGTGACGTTCATAGTTAACTGTCGACTAGATAGGAAGGCAGAATGTATTCGTGAAAGATCATTACTTTTAGGACAAAATATCATAACTGATACTCTTAGAATATGCAATATCGATCGGTCATAAAATTCTAAAGAAATTAATTGTCTTTGTCAGAGACCATAAAAAATTAATATTTAAAATAATAATATAATAGTGAAGCACGTCTAAAAGTACTGATTTAATTGCTAGTTGGACCCGTTATTTCTACCAGCAGAATGTCTATATATGTCACATAGAAACCCTGTCTCTAAGAGTGAATCATAGTTGTTATATAACCCTTACGAATAGGATTTTGCAATGATTTCAGGTTTGAATTTTTTACTTTCTTAGATAACGTCTCAATAAAAACGGATGGAAGTTACCAATAGGATGAGCTGTGATACTATTGATAATGCTTGTCGAGATCCTTAGAACGGATGTTATTGCTTTATCGGTATTAAACGTCATAATGTGACGTCACACTTACCGATATTTTCCAGTAAGTCACCAAGTTCATGCTGACAATATCACTCAGCGAGATGAGAGGGAAAATGTCCAATTCATATATAAAACATAATAATCATAATCATTTATCAGAAACATACATGTACATGCTTTTTGAGTAGAATATTCCTGATTGTTTTGGGGGATTGATCACATTATGGTACACGAAATATAAAAATAGTTTTTTAAGATGATAATAAGTGCATATACATATATCGAAAGTGGTGGTCATATTATACATGCTTCGTGTCTGTTACAAAGAGTAGGAAATTATTGTTCCATTGTAAAAACAGGATGCATACCTGTCAGAATGTTGGTTTGTCAAGTGCAAAGTTTTAAGCATGCCATATCAAGCTGAATTTGAATGCCTAACTTTATTAATGATTTAATCTGGAGATCGAAGAAACACGGAATGGATCTCAGGAGAAAATCAATTACGTTGCATAATTAATTTCCACATGAAATTTACACGTAATGACCTGACGGCATAAGTTAAATAAACGCCGATAATCTAAGCAATTTTGTACAGTTAAATAAACCTGAACATAGCTTGCCAATCATAATTGCCACCACGGTGACTGAAGCTAGAGATTTATGCACTAATAAAACAGTTGGCTTACCAATTATAACGTTAGTCTAAGCTGTTATTGCAATTAAGTAAATACTTAGTCAATAGAATATAGGTAACAACTGTGGGATACACTTGATATATAAAACATGTCTAGTTAGATGTTAATTTATGTCTAATCCACAAAACATGGAATTAACATGCATTATCAATCCATTGTATTGGCAAATGTGTAGTTCATATATTCAATACGTCAATCCTTCCAGAAACGTCAATCCTTCCAGACACGTCAATCCTTCCAGAAACGTCAATCCTTCCAGACACGTCAATCCTTCCAGAAACGTCAATCCTTCCAGAAACGTCAATCCTTCCAGAAACGTCAATCCTTCCAGACACGTCAATCCTTCCAGAAACGTCAATCCTTCCAGAAACGCGTCGTGCGCACTAATTTCGATATCAATTTTTTTTTCTTTGCATATCATGTTTATAAAATTGAGTAATTCCTTTCGCTGTACAATATGTCAAGTCCACGTTCCCGTCTATTTACTAAACTGTCATTTATGCCAATTTATTGTTAACAGGCGTATAATTTCGATGCCAAAGGGGTCACCAGAAACCGAATATCGATGGTGAGACAATACAATGGCCAGACAATACAATGGTGAGACAATACAATGGCCAGACAATACAATGGTGAGACAATACAATGGCCAGACAATACAATGGTGAGACAATACAATGCCCAGACAATACAATGCCCAGACAATACAATGGCCAGACAATACAATGGCCAGACAATACAATGGGGAGACAATACAATGGGGAGACAATACAATGGCCAGACAATACAATGGCCAGACAATACAATGGTGAGACAATACAATGGCCAGACAATACAATGGCCAGACAATACAATGGACAGACAATACAATGGTGAGACAATACAATGGCCAGACAATACAATGGTGAGACAATGCAATGGCCAGACAATACAATGGCCAGACAATACAATGGCCAGACAATACAATGGTGAGACAATGCAATGGCCAGACAATACAATGGCCAGACAATACAATGGTGAGACAATACAATGGCCAGACAATACAATGGTGAGACAATACAATGGCCAGACAATACAATGGTGAGACAATGCAATGGCCAGACAATACAATGGCCAGACAATACAATGGCCAGACAATACAATGGCCAGACAATACAATGGTGAGACGATACAATGGTCAGACAATGCAATGGCCAGACAATACAATGGCCAGACAATGCAATGGCCAGACAATACAATGGTGAGACAATACAATGGCCAGACAATACAATGGCCAGACAATACAATGGCCAGACAATACAATGGTGAGACAATACAATGGCCAGACAATACAATGGCCAGACAATGCAATGGCCAGACAATACAATGGCCAGACAATACAATGGCCAGACAATACAATGGAGAGACAATACAATGGTGAGACAATACAATGGCCAGACAATACAATGGTGAGACAATACAATGGTGAGACAATGCAATGGCCAGACAATACAATGGTGAAACGATGCAATGGCCAGACAATACAATGGCCAGACAATACAATGGCCAGACAATACAATGGTGAGACAATACAATGACCAGACAATACAATGGCCAGACAATGCAATGGCCAGACAATACAATGGCCAGAAAGGGCGAAAAGGATGAACAAACTACTACACAGAAAACTAAAGATTGAGCAACAAGATCACTAAAAGTTGAACTCAGGGTTTCTCTAGGGTAAGACGTTCCTGCACCGCTAGTGGCGCCAGCCGTGTTACTGTTAAAAGACAGAAATATAATCTGATTTCGAAATAGTCTAGAAAATGTTAATAGACAATTTAATAGTTGAACCAAGAGACCCAACTAGCAATTAAATCAATATATTTATATTTCATTCCATTTTTATTCAATATTAAATTCCATCAAATTGATGATATATTTATTCTGGTCTTCTGTGACGACCACAATTGTAGTGTAGGTATATCTAAGTTATGTCCCTTTTACCAGTTGTTGTGTTCGGAATAGACAGGTGTTCGTTTTATAAAGGTTAAATTAACAAAGATTACCTATATAGAGACTTTATGTAATGTTCGGTTTATACGGGATTCTGGTTTATTCAGGGTTTTGTTTGTTTATAGGGGTTTCACTGATATAGAGACTTTATGTAATGTTCGGTTTATACGGGATTCTGGTTTATTCAGGGCTTTGTTTATAGGGGTTTCACTGATATAGAGACTTTATGTAATGTTCGGTTTATACGGGATTTTGGTTTATTCAGGGTTTTGTTTATAGGGGTTTCACTGATATAGAGACTTTATGTAATGTTCGGTTTATACGGGATTCTGGTTTATTCAGGGTTTTGTTTATAGGGGCTTCACTGATATAGAGACTGTATGTAATGTTCGGTTTATACGGGATTCTGGTTTATTCAGGGTTTTGTTTATAGGGGTTTCACTGATATAGAGACTTTATGTAATGTTCGGTTTATACGGGATTCTGGTTTATTCAGGGTTTTGTTTATAGGGGCTTCACTGATATAGAGACTTTATGTAATGTTCGGTTTATACGGGATTCTGGTTTATTCAGGGTTTTGTTTATAGGGGTTTCACTGATATAGAGACTTTATGTAATGTTCGGTTTATACGGGATTCTGGTTTATTCAGGGTTTTGTTTATAGGGGTTTCACTGTACAACAAAATGAAAATGCTTTTAGAAAAATATATTTTAGTGGAAAGGGTGGCTTGAACTTTAAATTTCTATAGGTATTTTTCCACCTGTCCTTGACATTTGTCGTTCGTCGATTTAATATGTAACTTATATATAACATTGTGGGCACTAAATTTGATATCAACGTTTTTTTTATTAATATAGAGACAAAAATCTTTACAAAGCCGTTGATTTCATTGCCAACTGTCAATCGAACAATGTCGGTCACAGAAGACTGGTAACCATTGAAATTGTTTATAGCTTTTTCTGAAGATGGAGAGATGTATTTTCTAGACAAATTGAAATCGTATAACGTATTAGCTTTTACGTGTTTCCTATCACAAGATGGATTATTTCATATATATAGAATCTATATTTGCTAAGAGGAGATGCCAGTCTATGAGTTTATATATTCCATAAGGAATTGTGGAAAAATATAACAGACACTAAAGCTTTCATCAGATGTCTTTCCTAATTTTCCAGTTGAGATCTGATGTGAAGATGTCTGGGTTAATCTGTCTGCAATCAACGTTGATTGATAACCTGCCCTTTTTGAAAATAATGTGATATAAAAACTAACATTTACGGCATCAATAAATCCACAGCCGAGTCAATAACACAATACGTAGCGATACTTGGGATATACGTAAATACGTTGTTAGTTCAGATTACCTGAAGATCACTAGCATTCACAATCCTCACTGAAATTGGAAAAAATAGATCGAATGTAAAAAAGTACATATTAATTAGCTACTATAGAGGTTTGAAGTTGTCGATAGCACATTGAAACTGACAGGATGCAAATATTTTCGACCGTCGTAGATGTAAATATATCTTGACATTTGCCCAGAGAGGCACACAGGGAGCGATTATTGACGTTTTCATTGGGATCCTGTCAGCTGCTATTCTGTATGTCTTGGTATGAAGAATATGTGTTGCTTGAAAACAGTAATTCAAAGATCAATCATAATAAATATATTTGCTAAATAAATTCAAAATGTCATAACTGAAATTCTACCGAGTTATCTCAACGTTAAATAACGCTTCAATAATGTTGCCATAGTCGTACGTAAACGATTAACGCCAAGAACATATTCAAGATCCTTAACTTACATAATATTTCCGGTTATATTGTACAAAAACAGTCTGAAGTTCTGACGTTGTGGTGAAGCAAACATATAAAGTTACAATAATCCAGTTCATTAAGCCTCCTGTCTCTTGACTAGCACAATTGCAATTCCGTACAAAAATTGTCCCAATAGTTTTCCAAAATCCATTCTCTAAAGTTTGCATGGAATTGAAAAACAGATAATGAAAAGGGTATTGTCATAGTAAACGACCCTGTCCATATATTTATCAAACAAATTAAAATTTATAAAAAGGTAGTAAAATATTACGTGAAATATGTGCAGACAATAATGGACGATTTGTAAATACAGGGGGCATGTCTTTTTGTGACATGGGGACGTGAGTTTCCTGGATTTTGATTTAACACAGATCTATCACATCTTGTTTACTACGTGTGTTTTGTTTGTATATTGTTTTTATGATTTGCATTGTTGTTATTTTAATTTGTAATGAGACAATGTCACAATATCATTTAATATTGTTGTTTTCCGTTTATAATATTACCTATAATTTTCATCCAATAGGATCCAACATTTAATCCTACACTGATGTTGTTCCTAGTTTTTGTACTTTATACTTTTATTTTGTAGGAGAGTGTCAGTTGTAAGTAAGTTTAATCCTGACAAAGACGATATCACTAATATTAGACCAATTAGACTTGTCTTTTCTGTGCCATATTTATAATATATGAACATGTCAGATTATACTTCTCTCTCATTGGCTCAATGAGTTAGGTAGTTGGATTACCTAACAACTCATACAAACCTATCACCAATACAGCGTGGGTTCGCGCCCGGCTTTGTAAATTACAAAAAGGGTACACTCGACTCGCAAGTGATAAAGTTTACCAGTTGCTTGCCCATGGTCGGTGGTTCTCTCCGGCTTCCTCCACCACTAAAACTGGTCGCCATGATATAGCTGAAATATTGCTGAAAGGGGCGTTAAACACCAAAAATCAAATCAATCAATCTTTCAATTTCGGTGAATACAAGAATTGATCAACCCTTGTATTCACCTCATGGGAAGTCATTAATTGTATAATATTGTTGTTTTCCGTTTATAATATTACCTATAATTTTCATCCAATAAGATCCAACATTTAACCATACATTAATGTTGTTCCTCGTTTTTTGTACTTCATACATTTTTTGCTCGTCAGTACATTGTTGTAGGAGTCAGATTGGTTGTAAGTAAGTATAATCGTGACAGAGACAAGGTCTCTAATATTATACCAATTAGATATGTCTTTTCTGTGTTATTTTTATAATATATAGACATGTCAGATTAAACATTTATCTTTCACTCTCATTTTGGTTATGAAGTCATCGATATTCGCACAGTAGTGAGCGCTTCGCCACTGACATGGATTAATAAATAAATTTATGTTTGAAACATTCAGTTCCTAAATAATGCGATTTGCTAAAGCTATGGTAAATGTACCTCAGACATATGTAAACGTAGCTGATTTTGGCTATCCTGTATTTAGGTTTGTTGGTGTACTTGTTCACAAAGATTATTAAATTATTTGGCCTTCCATCCTTTAAACTACTAACGTACATGATGGCGGTTATTCATGACATACCATCTGATCTTTAACAAGAGTAACACGACGGGTTCCAATATAGGAGCTGGAACTGCTTACTCATTTGGAGCACGTGAGTTTATCCCCGGTTTACTTGCGAGGTTCGTGTTGCTCAATATTTTGTATGTCATTGTTTGTCTGTTTGTTCTTTTTCTGTTGACCATTGTATTGATTGTCCTTCTTCTATTGACGGCGTCTGATTACCTCTGTGGTATCTGCAAACTTTTATTATTCCATAAAATGCGTCGTGTGCATTAAATTAGATATCTACGTGTTGACAACAAAATTATTATTATTTTTTTTACACTGACATAGTTTATTAGATATATTTTTTATCGAAATTTCAATTCCTTAAATCATGTAATTATTATTCAAACTCTACCCTCAGTTATAGGTAACCTTAGCTGATTTTGGCTGTTCTGTTTAGATCATTTGATTTATTTGACCTTCAAATATTTTGGCTTTGAGCGTACTCGGTGAAGGTTATTCCAGAAACGCGTGGTCCGCATTAAGTTTGTTATCTATGTTTATATTTATACCCATCTCATGTAACTTCAACTCAACTAATATTTTTAATATTTATTTAATAAAACGACATTGATGCCTTTATTATTACATAGATGATGTGTGGAACATTTCACATTCCTAAGAAGTCAGATCAATAAATATTAAAACTATATATATATTACCAATATATATAATGTAAACAATATGCACCATTAATTCATATGCAACTGTAATAACCCTGTTATTTGACTTTTTGCCACTCTGAAGAACATTAAAACTTAATGCGGTGAACATTTCTTTGTTCAAAAGATTTTCCACTCAGCAACGCACTATATCTTTTTAGAAAGAAGCTATATTTCACTTTAATAACAGAAGCAGAAGTCATAAGACTATTGCTATATATTTTAAGCTCCATATATCATTGAGAATCAAGGTATGTACAATCAGGTAGCATAAAGATAACTCTTTGTATGAAAAATAGGAAATAAAACATTACGCTGTTCTTTGACAAAAACAATACTTTTGTGGTGTATTAATTATGGACTATATTTATCATTTTTCTTCAATAATCGACGTTACTTGTTTATTGTTGGCTGGTATGTTACATATTTCCCCCTATTATAAAGTGAAACGGTTTCAAATGAGAAATGGATACTGTAGGCTAGAAACGAGTTACTTCATCACACCTCTTTTATAATTGCTTCAGTCCGTTCAAATTAATCTTCTCCAAAAAAAAAACAAGTTTGAAATAAGTTATTGTCACAAGTGCATTCGATAAATCTTTCCTTAAAAAAGAAAAGTGTCATGTGGCGTCAGCAAAAAACCGCCACAATCCTAACAAAGAAAATACAAATTACCTCTGGGAAATTAATATTAAAGAAAAATAATGACACTAACAACGATACAGTATGTCAACAAATAATAAGGGTGGGATACAGTAAAATACACAATGATGGATTAGTTTGGATCTTTGTCAACACACATTAAATAGGATGAAATCAAATGAAAAACAACAAATATCACCCTGCCGGTAACAGTTCTAAAATATCACCCTGCCGTTACAGTTCTGAAATATCACCCTGCCGGTAACAGTTCTAAAATATCACCCTGCCGGTACAGTTCTAAAATATCACACTGCCGGTACAGTTCTGAAATATCACCCTGCCGGTACAGTTCTAAAATATCACACTGCCGGTACAGTTCTAAAATATCACCCTGCCGGTACAGTTCTGAAATATCACCCTGCCGGTACATTTCTGAAAGATCACCCTGCCGGTAACAGTTCTAAAATATCACCCTGCTGGTACAGTTCTGAAATATCATCCTGCCGGTACAGTTCTAAAATATTACACTGCTGGTACAGTTCTAAAATATCATCCTGCCGGTACAGTTCTAAAATATCACCCTGCCGGTACAGTTCTTAAATATCATCCTGCCGGTACAGTTCTAAAATATCACCCTGCCGGTACAATTTTAAAACATCATCCTGCCGGTACAGTTCTAAAATATCACCCTGCCGGTACAGTTCTGAAATATCACCCCGCCGGTACAGTTCTAAAATATCACACTGCCGGTACAGTTCTGAAATATCACACTGCCGGTACAGTTCTAAAATATCACCCTGCCGGTACAGTTCTGAAATATCACCCTGCCGGTACAGTTCTAAAATATCACACTGCCGGTACAGTTCTAAAATATCACCCTGCCGGTACAGTTCTGAAATATCACACTCCCGGTAACAGTTCTAAAATATCATACTGCCGATACAGTTCTAAAATATCATCCTGCCGGTACAGTTCTAAAATATCACACTGCCGGTACAGTTCTAAAATATCATCCTGCCGATACAGTTCTAAAATATCATCCTGCCGGTACAGTTCTAAGATATCACCCTGCCGGTACAGTTCTAAAATATCATCCTGCCAGTACAGTTCTAAAATATCACCCTGCCGGTACAGTTCTAAAACATCACCCTGCGGTACAGTTCTAAAATATCACCCTGCCGGTACAGTTCTAAAATATCACACTGCCGGTAACAGTTCTCAAATATCACCCTGCTGTTACAGTTCTGAAATATCATCCTGCCGGTACAGTTCTAAAATATTACACTGCTGGTACAGTTCTAAAATATCATCCTGCCGGTACAGTTCTAAAATATCACACTGCCGGTACAGTTCTTAAATATCATCCTGCCGGTACAGTTCTAAAATATCACCCTGCCGGTACAGTTCTAAAACATCATCCTGCCGGTACAGTTCTAAAATATCACCCTGCCGGTAGAGTTCTGAAATATCACCCCGCCGGTACAGTTCTAAAATATCACACTGCCGGTACAGTTCTGAAATATCACCCTGCCGGTACAGTTCTAATATATCACCCTGCCGGTACAGTTCTGAAATATCACCCTGCCGGTACAGTTCTAAAATATCACACTGCCGGTACAGTTCTAAAATATCACCCTGCCGGTACAGTTCTGAAATATCACACTGCCGGTAACAGTTCTAAAATATCATACTGCCGATACAGTTCTAAAATATCATCCTGCCGGTACAGTTCTAAAATATCACACTGCCGGTACAGTTCTAAAATATCATCCTGCCGATACAGTTCTAAAATATCATCCTGCCGGTACAGTTCTAAAATATCACCCTGCCGGTACAGTTCTAAAATATCATCCTGCCAGTACAGTTCTAAAATATCACCCTGCCGGTACAGTTCTAAAATATCACCCTGCGGTACAGTTCTAAGATATCACCCTGCCGGTACAGTTCTAAAATATCACCCTGCCGGTACAGTTCTAAGATATCACCCTGCCGGTACAGTTCTGAAATATCACACTGCCGGTACAGTTCTAAAATATCACACTGCCGGTACAGTTCTAAAATATCACACTGCCGGTACAGTTCTAAAATATCACACTGCCGGTACAGGTCTAAAATATCACACTGCCGGAACAGTTCTAAAATATCACACTGCCGGTACAGTTCTAAAATATCACACTGCCTGTTCAGTTCTAAAATATCACACTGACGGTACAGTTCTAAAATATCACACTGCCGGTACAGTTCTAAAATATCACACTGCCGGTACAGTTCTAAAATATTACCCTGCCGGTACAGTTCTAAAATATCACCCTGCCGGCACAGTTCTAAAATATCACCCTGCCGGTACAGTTCTGAAATATCACCTTGCCGGTACAGTTCTAAAATATCACACTGCCGGTACAGTTCTAAAATATCACCCTGCCGGTAACAGTTCTAAAATATCATCCTGCCAGCACAATTCTAAAATATCACCCTGCCGGTACAGTTCTGAAATATCACCCTGCCGGTACAGTTCTAAAATATCACACTGCCGGTACAGTTCTAAAATATCACACTGCCGGTACAGTTCTAAAATATCACCCTGCCGGTACAGTTCTGAAATATCACCCTGCCGGTACATTTCTGAAATATCACCCTGCCGGTAACAGTTCTAAAATATCACCCTGCTGGTACAGTTCTGAAATATCATCCTGCCGGTACAGTTCTAAAATATCACACTGCTGGTACAGTTCTAAAATATCATCCTGCCGGTACAGTTCTAAAATATCACACTGCCGGTACAGTTCTTAAATATCATCCTGCCGGTACAGTTCTAAAATATCACCTTGCCGGTACAGTTCTAAAACATCATCCTGCCGGTACAGTTCTAAAATATCACCCTGCCGGTAGAGTTCTGAAATATCACCCCGCCTGTACAGTTCTAAAATATCACCCTGCCGGTACAGTTCTGAAATATCACACTGCCGGTACAGTTCTAAAATATCACCCTGCCGGTACAGTTCTGAAATATCACCCTGCCGGTACAGTTCTAAAATATCACACTGCCGGTACAGTTCTAAAATATCACCCTGCCGGTACAGTTCTGAAATATCACCCTGCCGGTACATTTCTGAAATATCACCCTGCCGGTAACAGTTCTAAAATATCACCCTGCTGGTACAGTTCTGAAATATCATCCTGCCGGTACAGTTCTAAAATATCACACTGCTGGTACAGTTCTAAAATATCATCCTGCCGGTACAGTTCTAAAATATCACACTGCCGGTACAGTTCTTAAATATCATCCTGCCGGTACAGTTCTAAAATATCACCTTGCCGGTACAGTTCTAAAACATCATCCTGCCGGTACAGTTCTAAAATATCACCCTGCCGGTAGAGTTCTGAAATATCACCCCGCCTGTACAGTTCTAAAATATCACCCTGCCGGTACAGTTCTGAAATATCACACTGCCGGTACAGTTCTAAAATATCACCCTGCCGGTACAGTTCTGAAATATCACCCTGCCGGTACAGTTCTAAAATATCACACTGCCGGTACAGTTCTAAAATATCACCCTGCCGGTACAGTTCTGAAATATCACACTGCCGGTAACAGTTCTAAAATATCATACTGCCGATACAGTTCTAAAATATCATCCTGCCGGTACAGTTCTAAAATATCATCCTGCCGGTACAGTTCTAAAATATCACCCTGCCGGTACAGTTCTAAAATATCATCCTGCCAGTACAGTTCTAAAACATCACCCTGCCGGTACAGTTCTAAAATATCACCCTGCCGGTACAGTTCTAAAATATCACCCTGCCGGTACAGTTCTAAAATATCATCCTGCCAGTACAGTTCTAAAATATCACCCTGCCGGTACAGTTCTAAAATATCACCCTGCCGGTACAGTTCTAAAATATCACCCTGCCGGTACAGTTCTAAAATATCACACTGCCGGTACAGTTCTAAAATATCACCCTGCCGGTACAGTTCTAAGATATCACCCTGCCGGTACAGTTCTGAAATATCACCCTGCCGGTACAGTTCTCAAATATCACACTGCCGGTACAGTTATAAAATATCACACTGCCGGTACAGTTCTAAAATATCACACTGCCGGTACAGTTCTAAAATATCACACTGCCGGTACAGGTCTAAAATATCACATTGCCGGAACAGTTCTAAAATATCACACTGCCGGTACAGTTCTAAAATATCACACTGCCTGTTCAGTTCTAAAATATCACACTGACGGTACAATTCTAAAATATCACACTGCCGGTACAGTTCTAAAATATTACCCTGCCGGTACAGTTCTAAAATATCACCCTGCCGGCACAGTTCTAAAATATCACCCTGCCGGTACAGTTCTAAAATATCACCCTGCCGGCACAGTTCTAAAATATCACACTGCCTGTTCAGTTCTAAAATATCACACTGACGGTACAGTTCTAAAATATCACACTGCCGGTACAGTTCTAAAATATCACACTGCCGGTACAGTTCTAAAATATTACCCTGCCGGTACAGTTCTAAAATATCACCCTGCCGGCACAGTTCTAAGATATCACCCTGCCGGTACAGTTCTGAAATATCACACTGCCGGTACAGTTCTAAAATATCACACTGCCGGTACAGTTCTAAAATATCACACTGCCGGTACAGTTCTAAAATATCACACTGCCGGTACAGTTCTAAAATATCACACTGCCGGTACAGGTCTAAAATATCACACTGCCGGAACAGTTCTAAAATATCACACTGCCGGTACAGTTCTAAAATATCACACTGCCTGTTCAGTTCTAAAATATCACACTGCCGGTACAGTTCTAAAATATCACACTGCCGTACAGTTCTAAAATATCACACTGCCGGTACAGTTCTAAAATATCACACTGCCGGTACAGTTCTAAAATATCACACTGCTGGTTCAGTTCTAAAATATCACACTGCCAGTACAGTTCTAAAATATCACATTGCCGGTACAGTTCTAAGATATCACACTGCCGGTACAGTTCCAAATATCACACTGCCGGTACAGTTCTAAAATATCACACTGCCGGTACAGTTCTAAAATATCACACTGCCGGTACAGTTCTAAAATATCACACTGCTGGTACAGTTCTAAAATATCACCCTGCTGGTACAGTTCTTAAATATCACACTGCGGTACAGATCTATAATATCACACTGCCGGTACAGTTCTAAAATATCACCCTGCCGTACAGTTCTAAAATATCACCCTGCCGGTACAGCTCTAAAATATCACACTGCCGGTACAGTTCCTAAATATCACACTGCCGGTACAGTTCTAAAATATCACACTTCCGGTACAATTCTAAAATATCACACTGCTGGTACAGTTCCTAAATATCACACTGCCGGTACAGTTCTTAAATATCACACTGCCGGTACAGTTCCGAAATCCAATCCGAAATCGCAGAAACAGAGGTAAAATCGATACCCCTAACACACATAATTGCTTTTATATTCATGATACAAATTTTTCCTAATACCTTTGATCGTTTTGTAATTTTCTAAATACAATGATATAATTTGTAATAAAGTAATGGGTGGACAATCTATTCCCTGTGATTCCCTGCGAGGGTGCTTATATAATTCTCCTCTGTGTAGATGTCCGTGACAGACCATTTCATACTCGTGTTTCTTCAACCTTCACAACATATATATCAATCACTTTTGATTAATTCTATTTCACGTTTTTAACTGTCAATACATATCTTGGTTAGAGCACTGAATTTCTTTTTATTCATTTAATTTTTTTTTATTTAATATTTTTGAGGGCTTAGTTATCATTATTATATTGTGATATCGAACACACTTTAACCGCCTTTTATAATCTGTATTATAACCTTGTAATAAGAACATATATCACGTAAGCTTGATTAGACGTTAATAATACATGTATTAGAAATATATGCTTTTCAAAGGTAGCAACAACCTTGTTCAGATTTATCGATCGTTTTCCATAACCGGAAACTACGGAAGGCGGAGCTTTTCTAAATATGGTATTTCTTACTACATACATTCACGCCTAAATCGTCAAATATGGTATTGACATCCAAATAGTGAGGCCGGAAATGACGAAATTCAAAATGTTCAGAGATAAGATTTTTATTTTGTGGGAATTACATTCTAAAATACTGGTAGGTGATAAAAACTTGTTATAATAATGGACAAAAGGAAAGGTTATGTCTTATTATTGATAAATGCAGGCGTCAGAAGCTCTGTAAGCGAGCGCAAAAAATCTCGGCGGCTGCTCCATTACGTGTAATGGCATCCCGTTATAACCCTTGCGAGTAAGCGAGCATTTAGGGTTTTATTATTAGAACTAGATGTTGAACAGCAATAAAAGCACTGTTCCTTAACCTAGGAGTACCCTTGTGAGTAAGGTAAAGATTCAGATACAAAAAGTGCAACAATACAAACACATTGGTATCCTTGTTTCATAAAAAAAAAAGGATAAAAAATCGAACAACACGAACCACCACTAACCCGGAAGTGGGAACGGGTGCTGATGAAAATGTTTCACCTCCTGTACCATTAATGATGACACCTTTTGTGAAGTCACAATCTCCAGTCGTTTAAAGACCTGAAGATTCATTAATGTTGACATGGAGATTCATTAATGTTGACATGGAGATTCATTAATGTTGACATGGAGATTCATTAATGTTGAGATGGAGATTCATTAATGTTGACATGGAGATTCATTAATGTTGACATGGAGATTCATTAATGTTGACATGGAGATTCATTAATGTTGAGATGGAGATTCATTAATGTTGACATGGAGATTCATTAATGTTGACATGGAGATTCATTAATGTTGACCTGGAGATTCATTAATGTTGACATGGAGATTCATTAATGTTGACATGGAGATTCATTAATGTTGACATGGAGATTCATTAATGTTGACATGGAGATTCATTAAAAATGTTGTGTGTTTTGTAGAGAAGCAGCAATTGCCAGTTTTATTGTCTTTTGTCTGACCTGAAAGTTGTCATTCACCACACACGAGAGACGAGCACTTTAGTCATTACATCATTTCGTCTGACCTGAAAATTGTCATTCACCACACACGAGAGACGAGCACTTCACCACACACGAGAGACGAGTACTTCAGTCATTACATCATTTCGTCTGACCTGAAAGTTGTCATTCACCACACACGAGAGACGAGCACTTCACCACACACGAGAGACGAGCACTTTAGTCATAACATCATTTCGTCTGACCTGAAAGTTGTTATTCACCACACACGAGAGACGAGCACTTCACAACACACGAGAGACGAACACTTCACCACACACGAGAGACGAGCACTTTAGTCATTACATCATTTCGTCTGACCTGAAAGTTGTCATTCACCACACACGAGAGACGAGCACTTCACCACACACGAGAGACGAGCACTTTAGTCATTACATCATTTCGTCTGACCTGAAAGTTGTCATTCACCACACACGAGAGACGAGCACTTCACCACACACGAGAGACGAGCACTTCACCACACATGAGAGACGAGCACTTTAGTCATTACATCACTTCGTCTGACCTGAAAGTTGTCATTCACCACACACGAGAGACGAGCACTTCACCACACACGAGAGACGAACACTTCACCACACACGAGAGACGAGCACTTTAGTCATTACATCACTTCGTCTGACCTGAAAGTTGTCATTCACCACACACGAGAGACGAGCACTTCACCACACACGAGAGACGAGCACTTTAGTCATTACATCATTTCGTCTGACCTGAAAGTTGTCATTCACCACACACGAGAGACGAGCACTTCACCACACACGAGAGACGAGCACTTTAGTCATTACATCATTTCGTCTGATCTGAAAGTTGTCATTCACCACACACGAGAGACGAGCACTTCACCACACACGAGAGACGAACACTTCACCACACACGAGAGACGAGCACTTTAGTCATTACATCACTTCGTCTGACCTGAAAGTTGTCATTCACCACACACGAGAGACGAGCACTTCACCACACACGAGAGACGAGCACTTTAGTCATTACATCATTTCGTCTGACCTGAAAGTTGTCATTCACCACACACGAGAGACGAGCACTTCACCACACACGAGAGACGAGCACTTTAGTCATTACATCATTTCGTCTGATCTGAAAGTTGTCATTCACCACACACGAGAGACGAGCACTTCACCACACACGAGAGACGAACACTTCACCACACACGAGAGACGAGCACTTTAGTCATTACATCATTTCGTCTGACCTGAAAGTTGTCATTCACCACACACGAGAGACGAGCACTTCACCACACACGAGAGACGAGCACTTTAGTCATTACATCATTTCGTCTGATCTGAAAGTTGTCATTCACCACACACGAGAGACGAGCACTTCACCACACACAAGAGACGAACACTTCACCACACACGAGAAACGAGCACTTTAGTCATTACATCATTTCGTCTGACCTGAAAGTTGTCATTCACCACACACGAGAGACGAGCACTTCACCACACACGAGAGACGAGCATTTTAGTCATTACATCATTTCGTCTGACCTGAAAGTTGTCATTCACCACACACGAGAGACGAGCACTTTAGTCATTACATCATTTCGTCTGACCTGAAAGTTGTCATTCACCACACACGAGAGACGAGCACTTCACCACACACGAGAGACGAACACTTCACCACACACGAGAGACGAGCACCTTAGTCATTACATCATTTCGTCTGACCTGAAAGTTGTCATTCACCACACACGAGAGACGAGCACTTTAGTCATTACATCATTTCGTCTGACCTGAAAGTTGTCATTCACCACACACGAGAGACGAGCACTTCACCACACACGAGAGACGAACACTTCACCACACACGAGAGACGAGCACTTTAGTCATTACATCATTTCGTCTGACCTGAAAGTTGTCATTCACCACACACGAGAGACGAGCACTTCACCACACACGAGAGACGAGCACTTTAGTCATTACATCATTTCGTCTGACCTGAAAGTTGTCATTCACCACACACGAGAGACGAGCACTTCACCACACACGAGAGACGAGCACTTCACCACACATGAGAGACGAGCACTTTAGTCATTACATCACTTCGTCTGACCTGAAAGTTGTCATTCACCACACACGAGAGACGAGCACTTCACCACACACGAGAGACGAACACTTCACCACACACGAGAGACGAGCACTTTAGTCATTACATCATTTCGTCTGACCTGAAAGTTGTCATTCACCACACATGAGAGACGAGCACTTTAGTCATTACATCACTTCGTCTGACCTGAAAGTTGTCATTCACCACACACGAGAGACGAGCACTTCACCACACACGAGAGACGAACACTTCACCACACACGAGAGACGAGCACTTTAGTCATTACATCATTTCGTCTGACCTGAAAGTTGTCATTCACCACACACGAGAGACGAGCACTTTAGTCATTACATCATTTCGTCTGACCTGAAAGTTGTCATTCACCACACACGAGAGACGAGCACGTTAGTCATTACATCATTTCGTCTGACCTGAAAGTTGTCATTCACCACACACGAGAGACGAGCACTTTAATCATTACATCATTTCGTCTGACCTGAAAGTTGTCATTCACCACACACGAGAGACGAGCACTTTAATCATTACATCATTTCGTCTGACCTGAAAGTTGTCATTCACCACACACGAGAGACGAGCACTTTAGTCATTACATCATTTCGTCTGACCTGAAAGTTGCCATTCACCACACACGAGAGACGAGCACTTTAATCATTACATCATTGACAAAGTCAAGTCAATTACAATGTGTACATTTAGCATCAATGCAATGTAAGGGTATGATTGATTTGATTTGATTTTTGGTGTTTTAACGCCACTTTCAGCAGTATTTCAGCTATATCATGGCGACCAGTTTTAGTGGTGGAGGAAACCGGAGTACCCGGAGAGAACCACCGACCCTGGGCAAGCAACTGGTAAACTTTATCACTTGCGGCTGCGAGTCGAGTGCACCCTTTTTGTAATTTACAATGTAAGATGAGAAACACGATAATGAATTATTTAATACGTCTAACTTTCTGATAATAAGATATTAAGTGAGTAATACAAACCGTATATATCTGATATTACATTGGAATGCATAACAATAGAAAGTTACCTGCCCTAGGGAGGAGAACCTGAGCTTTAACAATAATTATATGTATAGGATATACAAATATCATAAACAATTCCACTGTCTATTGCCATATCGGTCCATTGTTACAGTCTTTTTGCAGTGCCTTTGGGAGTGTTTGGGGATATAATTTTCGAGTACAGCAGAGACATCGTGGACGTGATTCATCAAGATAACATTTATGCTATGTCAACACCACTATGGTTTCCTCTTATGATAATGATAAGTTGTCCGAGCTCTGTCAGTCTACTTTAACGACAATTTTAAACCACGGGCTATGACAAATTATTCTCGAGTTTCAATCTCCAGACCAATCTTTTATTGACATTCGACGATTTCCATGAAATCTGCTAATTAATGTTTGACTAATTCCTTATTTTAGACTTTAGATCAAACACTTAAACTGTGATTCATAACTGATTCACGATAGGAACCAGCTGTAAGGAAACTACAATAACCAGCTGTAAGGAAACTGTAATTTACATATTAAGGTTGCTAAACATGGGTAATTGGTTCTGGTTTTGCCATTAATTGTGTATTTCAACATTATTATTTTACATAAATATCACTTTTCTTTTATCAACAATGTAAAGATTTCTATTCATTTTCATACCACCTTAGTGGTGTAATTGTTCGATCCCCGGTCGGGTCAAACACCTTTGTGGTGTAATGGTTCGATCCCCGGTAATGGTTGTGGTTCGATCCCCGGTCGGGTCAAACACCTTAGTGGTGTAATGGTTCGATCCCCGGTCGGGTCAAACACCTTAGTGGTGTAATGGTTCGATCCCCGGTAATGGTTGTGGTTCGATCCCCTGTCGGCTCAAATCAGACTAAGAAATTGGTAGTTGCTGCTTTTCCACTAAGTACGCAGCATTAATGAGACTGAGTAAAGACTGGTTGATTAGGAGTGGGGATAATATGTCAGACAGGTGCGACATGTCTACTTGCTTAATAGATCTCACTCTACCTGTTGGTTTGCTACAAATCACATATCATCAGATATATTGTTATATTTCAGTTATTTGTGTTTGCGTATGGTGGTGTCCAACATAAACTGTGTTTTGTTTTTGTTTTGTTTTTCTTCGTCTTGTGTACCCTATGTGTTTCCCTGGATTATCCATTTTTGTTTGCTCCTTCGGTATTCTCTAATGTTTATTTAGAATAAGATGAAAAACAAAGCAAAAATACTACACCGTCGAAACATTTCTAAAAATCTAATCTTAAATTCGTAGAAACAGAGACAAAATGCTAGACCCATATAGCACATATATACATCACCTCTATACCCCTATAGCACATATATATATCACCTCTATACCCCTATAGCACATATATACATCATCTCTATACCCCTATAGCACATATATATATCACCTCTATACCCCTATAGCACATATATACATCACCTCTATACCCCTATAGCACATATATACATCACCTCTATACCCCTATAGCACATATATACATCACCTCTATACCCCTATAGCACATATATACATCACCTCTATTCCCCTATTGCACATATATACATCACATCTATACCCCTATAGCACATATATACATCACCTCTATACACCTATAGCACATATATACATCACCTCTATTCCCCTATAGCACATATGTACATCACCTCTATTCCCCTATAGCACATATATACATCACCTCTATACACCTATAGCACATATATACATCACCTCTATTCCCCTATAGCACATATGTACATTACCTCTATTCCCCTATAGCACATATATACATCACCTCTATTCCCCTATAGCACATATGTACATCACCTCTATTCCCCTATAGCACATATATACATCACCTCTATACACCTATAGCACATATATACATCACCTCTATACCCCTATAGCACATATATACATCACCTCTATACACCTATAGCACATATATACATCACCTCTATTCCCCTATAGCACATATGTACATCACCTCTATTCCCCTATAGCACATATATACATCACCTCTATACACCTATAGCACATATATACATCACCTCTATTCCCCTATAGCACATATATACATCACCTCTATACCCCTATAGCACATATATACATCACCTCTATTCCCCTATAGCACATATATACATCACCTCTATACCCCTATAGCACATATATACATCACATCTATACCCCTATAGCACATATATACATCACCTCTATTCCCCTATTGCACATATATACATCACCTCTATTCCCCTATAGCACATATATACATCACCTCTATACCCCTATAGCACATATATACATCACATCTATACACCTATAGCACATATATACATCACCTCTATTCCCCTATTGCACATATATACATCACATCTATACCCCTATAGCACATATATACATCACCTCTATTCCCCTATTGCACATATATACATCACCTCTATACCCCTATAGCACATATATACATCACCTCTATACACCTATAGCACATATATACATCACCTCTATACCCCTATAGCACATATATACATCACCTCTATACACCTATAGCACATATATACATCACCTCTATTCCCCTATAGCACATATGTACATCACCTCTATACCCCTATTGCACATATATACATCACCTCTATACACCTATAGCACATATATACATCACCTCTATTCCCCTATAGCACATATGTACATTACCTCTATACCCCTATAGCACATATATACATCACCTGTATACCCCTATAGCACATATATACATCACCTCTATACCCCTATAGCACATATATACATCACCTCTATTCCCCTATAGCACATATATACATCACCTCTATTCCCCTATAGCACATATGTACATCACCTCTATACCCCTATTGCACATATATACATCACCTCTATACACCTATAGCACATATATACATCACCTCTATACACCTATAGCACATATATACATCACCTATATACCCCTATAGCACATATATACATCACCTCTATGCCCCTATAGCACATATATACATCACCTCTATACCCCTATAGCACATATATACATCACCTCTATACACCTATAGCACATATATACATCACCTCTATTCCCCTATAGCACATATGTACATCACCTCTATACCCCTATTGCACATATATACATCACCTCTATTCCCCTATAGCACAGATATACATCACCTCTATACACCTATAGCACATATATACATCACCTCTATACACCTATAGCACATATATACATCACCTCTATTCCCCTATAGCACATATATACATCACCTCTATTCCCCTATAGCACATATATACATCACCTCTATGCCCCTATATCACATATATACATCACCTCTATACACCTATAGCACATATATACATCACCTCTATACCCCTATAGCACATATATACATCACCTCTATACCCCTATAGCACATATATACATCACCTCTATTCCCCTATTGCACATATATACATCACATCTATACCCCTATAGCACATATATACATCACCTCTATACACATATAGCACATATATACATCACCTCTATACCCTATAGCACATATATACATCACCTCTATACACCTATATTACATATATACATCACCTCTATGCCCCTATAGCACATATATACATCATCTCTATACCCCTATAGCATATATATACATCACCTCTATACCCCTATAGCACATATATACATCACCTATATACACCTATAGCACATATATACATCACCTCTATACCCCTATAGCACATATATACATCACCTCTATTCCCCTATAGCACATATATACATCATCTCTATACCCCTATAGCACATATATACATCACCTATATACACATATAGCACATATATACATCACCTCTATTCCCCTATAGCACATATATACATCACCTCTATACCCCTATAGCACATATATACATCACCTCTATACCCCTATAGCACATATATACATCACCTGTATGCCCCTATAGCACATATATACATCACCTCTATACCCCTATAGCACATATATACATCACCTCTATACCCCTATAGCACATATATACATCACCTCTATACCCCTATAGCACATATATACATCACCTCTATTCCCCTATAGCACATATATACATCACCTCTATACCCCTATAGCACATATATACATCACCTCTATTCCCCTATAGCACATATATACATCACCTCTATTCCCCTATAGCACATATATACATCACCTCTATACCCCTATAGCACATATATACATCACCTCTATTCCCCTATAGCACATATATACATCACCTCTATACCCCTATAGCACATATATACATCACCTCTATACCCCTATAGCACATATATACATCACCTCTATACCCCTATAGCACATATATACATCACATCTATTCCCCTATTGCACATATATACATCACCTCTATTCCCCTATAGCACATATATACATCACCTCTATACCCCTATAGCACATATATACATCACCTCTATACCCCTATAGCACATATATACATCACCTATATACACATATAGCACATATTTACATCACCTCTATTCCCCTATAGCACATATATACATCACCTCTATACCCCTATAGCACATATATACATCACCTATATACCCCTATAGCACATATATACATCACCTCTATACCCCTATAGCACATATATACATCACCTCTATACCCCTATAGCACATATATACATCACCTCTATACCCCTATAGCACATATATACATCACCTATATACACCTATAGCACATATATACATCACCTTTATACCCCTATAGCACATATATGCATCACCTCTATTCCCCTATAGCACTTATATACATCACCTCTATACCCCTATAGCACATATATACATCACCTCTATACCCCTATAGCACATATATACATCACCTATATACACCTATAGCACATATATACATCACCTCTATTCCCCTATAGCACATATATACATCACCTATATACACCTATAGCACATATATACATCACCTCTATACCCCTATATCACATATATACATCACCTGTATACCCTATAGCACATATATACATCACCTCTATGCCCCTATAGCACATATATACATCACCTCTATTCCCCTATAGCACATATATACATCACCTGTATACCCCTATAGCACATATATACATCACCTCTATTCCCCTATAGCACATATATACATCACCTATATACACCTATAGCACATATATACATCACCTCTATACCCCTATAGCACATATATACATCACCTCTATTCCCCTATAGCACATATATACATCACCTATATACACCTATAGCACATATATACATCACCTCTATACCCCTATAGCACATATATACATCACCTCTATTCCCCTATAGCACATATATACATCACATCTATACACCTATAGCACATATATACATCACCTCTATTCCCCTATAGCACATATATACATCACCTCTATTCCCCTATAGCACATATATACATCACCTATATACACCTATAGCACATATATACATCACCTCTATACCCCTATAGCACATATATACATCATCTCTATACCCCTATAGCACATATATACATCACCTCTATACCCTATAGCACATATATACATCACCTCTATTCCCCTATTGCACATATATACATCACCTCTATACACCTATAGCACATATATACATCACCTCTATACCCCTATAGCACATATATACATCACCTCTATACCCCTATAGCACATATATACATCACCTATATACACCTATAGCACATATATACATCACCTCTATTCCCCTATAGCACATATATACATCACCTCTATTCCCCTATAGCACATATATACATCACCTATATACACCTATAGCACATATATACATCACCTCTATTCCCCTATAGCACATATGTACATCACCTCTATTCCCCTATAGCACATATATACATCACCTGTATGCCCCTATAACACATATATACATCACCTCTATACACCTATAGCACATATATACATCACCTCTATTCCCCTATAGCACATATGTACATCACCTCTATACCCCTATAGCACATATATACATCACCTCTATACACCTATAGCACATATATACATCACCTGTATGCCCCTATAGCACATATATACATCACCTCTATTCCCCTATAGCACATATATACATCACCTCTATTCCCCCATAGCACATATATACATCACCTCTATACACCTATAGCACATATATACATCACCTCTATTCCCCTATAGCACATATATACATCACCTCTATTCCCCTATAGCACATATATACATCACCTCTATACACCTATAGCACATATATACATCACCTCTATTCCCCTATAGCACATATATACATCACCTCTATACCCCTATAGCACATATATACATCACCTCTATTCCCCTATAGCACATATATACATCACCTCTATACACCTATAGCACATATATACATCACCTCTATTCCCCTATAGCACATATATACATCACCTCTATACCCCTATAGCACATATATACATCACCTCTATACCCCTATAACACATATATACATCACCTCTATACCCCTATAACACATATATACATCACCTGTATTCCCCTATAGCACATATATACATCACCTCTATACTCCTATAACACATATATACATCACCTGTATTCCCCTATAGCACATATATACATCACCTCTATACACCTATAGCACATATATACATCACCTCTATACACCTATAGCACATATATACATCACCTCTATACCCCTATAGCACATATATACATCACCTCTATACCCCTATAACACATATATACATCACCTGTATTCCCCTATAGCACATATATACATCACCTCTATACCCCTATAGCACATATATACATCACCTATATACCCCTATAGCACATATATACATCACCTCTATACCCCTATAGCACATATATACATCACCTCTATTCCCCTATAGCACATATATACATCACCTATATACCCCTATAGCACATATATACATCACCTCTATACCCCTATAGCACATATATACATCACCTATATACACCTATAGCACATATATACATCACCTCTATACACCTATAGCACATATATACATCATCTCTATACCCCTATAGCACATATATACATCACCTCTATTCCCCTATAGCACATATATACATCACCTCTATTCCCCTATAGCACATATATACATCACCTCTATACCCCTATAGCACATATATACATCACCTCTATACACCTATAGCACATATATACATCACCTCTATACCCCTATAGCACATATATACATCACCTCTATACCCCAATAGCACATATATACATCACCTCTATTCCCCTATAGCACATATATACATCACCTCTATACACCTATAGCACATATATACATCACCTCTATTCCCCTATAGCACATACATACATCACCTCTATACCCCTATAGCACATATATACATCACCTCTATACCCCAATAGCACATATATACATCACCTGTATTCCCCTATAGCACATATATACATCACCTCTATACCCCTATAGCACATATATACATCACCTGTATTCCCCTATAGCACATATATACATCACCTCTATACCCCTATAGCACATATATACATCACCTCTATACCCCAATAGCACATATATACATCACCTGTATTCCCCTATAGCACATATATACATCACCTCTATACACCTATAGCACATATATACATCACCTCTATTCCCCTATAGCACATACATACATCACCTCTATACCCCTATAGCACATATATACATCACCTCTATTCCCCTATAGCACATATATACATCACCTCTATACCCCAATAGCACATATATACATCACCTGTATTCCCCTATAGCACATATATACATCACCTCTATACCCCTATAGCACATATATACATCACCTCTATATCCCTATAGCACATATATACATCACCTCTATACCCCTATAGCACATACATACATCACCTATATACCCCTATAGCACATATATACATCACCTCTATACACCTATAGCACATATATACATCACCTCTATATCCCTGTAGCACATATATACATCACCTCTATACCCCTATAGCACATATATACATCACCTCTATATCCCTATAGCACATATATACATCACCTCTATTCCCCTATAGCACATATATACATCACCTCTATACCCCTATAGCACATATATACATCACCTCTATTCCCCTATAGCACATATATACATCACCTCTATATCCCTATAACACATACATACATCACCTGTATACCCCTATAGCACATATATACATCACCTCTATACCCCTATAGCACATATATACATCACCTATATATCCCTATAGCACATATATACATCACCTCTATTCCCCTATAGCACATATATACATCACCTCTATACCCCTATAGCACATATATACATCACCTCTATACCCCTATAGCACATATATACATCACATCTATACACCTATAGCACATATATACATCACCTCTATTCCCCTATAGCACATATATACATCACCTCTATACACCTATAGCACATATATACATCACCTATATACCCCTATAGCACATATATATACATCACCTCTATACCCCTATAGCACATATATATACATCACCTGTATACCCCTATAGCACATATATACATCACCTCTATACCCCTATAGCACATATATACATCACCTCTATATCCCTATAACACATATATACATCACCTGTATACCCCTATAGCACATATATACATCACCTCTATACCCCTATAGCACATATATACATCACCTCTATTCCCCTATAGCACATATATACATCACCTCTATATCCCTATAACACATATATACATCACCTCTATTCCCCTATAGCACATATATACATCACCTCTATACCCCTATAGCACATATATACATCACCTCTATTCCCCTATAGCACATATATACATCACCTCTATACACTTATAGCACATATATACATCACCTCTATTCCCCTATAGCACATATATACATCACCTATATACCCCTATAGCACATATATACATCACCTCTATACCCCTATAGCACATATATACATCACCTCTATTCCCCTATAGCACATATATACATCACCTCTATACCCTTATAGCACATATATACATCACCTCTATACCACTATAGCACATATATACATCACCTCTATACCCCTATAGCACATATATACATCACCTCTATACACTTATAGCACATATATACATCACCTATATACCCCTATAGCACATATATACATCACCTCTATTCCCCTATAGCACATATATACATCACCTCTATACCCCTATAGCACATATATACATCACCTCTATTCCCCTATAGCACATATATACATCACCTCTATACCCCTATAGCACATATATACATCACCTCTATACCCCTATAGCACATATATACATCACCTCTATTCCCCTATAGCACATATATACATCACCTCTATACCCCTATAGCACATATATACATCACCTGTATACCCCTATAGCACATATATACATCACCTCTATACCCCTATAGCACATATATACATCACCTATATACCCCTATAGCACATATATACATCACCTCTATTCCCCTATAGCACATATATACATCACCTCTATACACCTATAGCACATATATACATCACCTCTATACACTTATAGCACATATATACATCACCTATATACCCCTATAGCACATATATACATCACCTCTATTCCCCTATAGCACATATATACATCACCTGTATACCCCTATAGCACATATATACATCACCTCTATTCCCCTATAGCACATATATACATCACCTCTATACACCTATAGCACATATATACATCACCTCTATACACTTATAGCACATATATACATCACCTATATACCCCTATAGCACATATATACATCACCTCTATACCCCTATAGCACATATATACATCACCTCTATACCCCTATAGCACATATATACATCACCTATATACCCCTATATCACATATATACATCACCTCTATTCCCCTATAGCACATATATACATCACCTCTATTCCCCTATAGCACATATATACATCACCTCTATACCCTTATAGCACATATATACATCACCTCTATTCCCCTATAGCACATATATACATCACCTCTATACCCCTATAGCACATATATACATCACCTCTATACCCCTATAGCACATATATACATCACCTATATACCCCTATAGCACATACATACATCACCTCTATGCCCGTATAGCACATATATACATCACCTCTATACCCCTATAACACATATATACATCACCTCTATTCCCCTATAGCACATATATACATCACCTCTATTCCGCTATAGCACATATATACATCACCTCTATACACCTATAGCACATATATACATCACCTCTATACCCCTATAGCACATATATACATCACCTGTATACCCCTATAGCACATATATACATCACCTCTATACCCCTATAGCACATATATACATCACCTCTATACCCCTATAGCACATATATACATCACCTCTATACCCCTATAGCACATATATACATCACCTCTATTCCCCTATAGCACATATATACATCACCTCTATACCCCTATAGCACATATATATACATCACCTGTATACCCCTATAGCACATATATACATCACCTCTATACTCCTATAGCACATATATACATCACCTCTATTCCCCTATAGCACATATATACATCACCTCTATACCCCTATAGCACATATATATACATCACCTCTATACTCCTATAGCACATATATACATCACCTCTATACCCTTATAGCACATATATACATCACCTGTATACCCCTATAGCATATATATACATCACCTCTATACTCCTATAGCACATATATACATCACCTCTATTCCCCTATAGCACATATATACATCACCTGTATACCCCTATAGCACATATATACATCACCTCTATACTCCTATAGCACATATATACATCACCTCTATACCCCTATAGCACATACATACATCACCGTTTACTTTCCTGGCATGGTACAGGAATCTTAATAACACAAGTGGCGGGGTTAAACTCATGTGCTCCGGAAGTGTGAGCAATTCCTCTTCCACTAGTGGCAATGTCGTGTTACTCTGGTTACAGACACGGTGATGAGTCATGAATGAAGAAAGATCTGAATTGAAGAATTGAATAGGTGGCTCATTGCTTTATGTGATCAAAATTATCTCTTAAATGAAGAACATATTATGTTGAGTATATATTTGTATGATAAGCAGAACATAAAAGAATGGGCAATATGGAATCAAGCATAATAATAAAAATTTTGACACAATTGAAATGCAGAAAATGTTTAAAAGTGAACTAAAAAGTAATACTGCATTAATTACAAAATCTCTCTTATAAAAATAAATATAGAAAATCTATTATTTGAATCTCTACAAACCAAATTAACACGATACTTGTCTGCTAACCCTTTTGTGTTTTGTATGTAACGAATATACAAAATGTATATCATATATGATATACATAATTATGAATGTATATTTGTTATTGCCCCTTGAGGGACCCTAATTGGAATAAAAAATATTGTATTGTATTGTATTGTATATGTGTGTCTGTGGAATCTGTGGTAGTGTTTTATGTGTAATAAATATATGTAAGGCTTGGGAATACCCTGAACTTCTGAGGTCATATGTAACAAGGAAAATAGATTTAATAAAAAAAAATGAAAAAAAAATGAAGAAGACCGGATTGTGATTACGACATACAGAACATATATATGGTCATTTGTGACACAGATATTCCGTAACGGTTAATCAAGTCATAGTGGCCACCGTAAAACTTTCGAAGTGATGATCTCAACTTAGCCAAGAAGAACCATTGGTTCAGTAGCTTCCTTGTCAACAGCAATCCTCTATCAAGGAAATCCTGATATGAACCATAAGCTCTGTAATATTGTATCAACTGAGAGATATATACACCATATGCAGGTGCTGCTGGAATGTTACTAAATATTAATGGAAAGTTCACTATTGAAAAAGCGAGAGCCACAGAGACCCACCAAAAAACCAAGGGCGAACCCATGTGCTCGCGAAGGGCAAAATGTAAATATATCGACAGTTACAGGAATACGATACTTTTATTTGACTACAAAATCACGAGGAATTGATGGCGACAATTTGTCCATGAAAACGCATGCACTATGCATAACGTATAGGAAATGTCATCACGGGATTTATTATATAGTCAACGAAGGACGTCATATAACAATAAAAAAATAAAATATGCAATATTAGCCGTTTGTATTATACATCGTAAAGCCCATAGCAAAGCGATAGTTTATAGAAAACGATTATACACTGTATATTTTTTCTTGTATTTCAGAATGAATAATTACGAAAAAACATTTATGGAAGATATAAAAAATATAATAATGCTCTTTCGTATGTACGTGGGAAACGCAATATCATTTCTACTTTACAATGCAGAAATTTTATCAGAAATCCACATGGTAATTTTTCAAATAATATACCACATTATTGTACTTCAATGTTTATTTCTGTTACTTTAAATGATAGTCAAAACATATACGTATTAAACCAGTGATATTGATATAACATGTATTGCTTCCCTTTAATCTTCATAATATACAAATATATATTGACAATTTTCAGATCAAGGGAAGATTTTTTTTTATAATATCACAGTACTCATTTTCTATTTCTATAAATTTTATTCCCAAAGTCCTTACTACACAGAAAGTCATATGTAAAATTTATAATTACCCTTTTGTTATAATCAAATGTCGCATTACTTCACTGAACAGTTAGTATATCTTTATTGTGATTGAACCCCGATCAGACTGATATACTGTTGCTAGTTTATACAGTACCAGGTTTATTATCTTTTGTTCTGGGTTGTGATTGAACCCCGATCAGACTGATATACTGTTGCTAGTTTATACAGTACCAGGTTTATTATCTTTTGTTCTGGGTTGTGATTGAACCCCGATCAGACTGATATACTGTTGCTAGTTTATACAGTACCAGGTTTATTATCTTTTGTTCTGGGTTGTGATTGAACCCCGATCAGACTGATATACTGTTGCTGGTTTATACAGTACCAGGTTTATTATCTTTTGTTCTGGGTTGTGATTGAACCCCGATCAGACTGATATACTGTTGCTGGTTTATACAGTACCAGGTTTATTATCTTTTGTTCTGGGTTGTGATTGAACCCCGATCAGACTGATATACTGTTGCTGGTTTATACAGTACCAGGTTTATTATCTTTTGTTCTGGGTTGTGATTGAACCCCGATCAGACTGATATACTGTTGCTAGTTTATACAGTACCAGGTTTATTATCTTTTGTTCTGGGTTGTGATTGAACCCCGATCAGACTGATATACTGTTGCTGGTTTATACAGTACCAGGTTTATTATCTTTTGTTCTGGGTTGTGATTGAACCCCGATCAGACTGATATACTGTTGCTGGTTTATACAGTACCAGGTTTATTATCTTTTGTTCTGGGTTGTGATTGAACCCCGATCAGACTGATATACTGTTGCTGGTTTATACAGTACCAGGTTTATTATCTTTTGTTCTGGATTGGGGTTGATTTGATCGAATTTAGCACCCAAAATTCTATTTTTTCACTGTTTAATATACAATAGCTATTTTAAACGTCAGTCTGTAATATTTCAAGTTCGGCTCACTCGCCTATAGAAGATGTACATATATACAATGTACCATGGCGGTAAGCAATCAAGCAACATAGTACTGGTTTTAAGCTTAAAATATCCACACTGTGTTATGAATATTTACATAGAAATATTTTGTAAACCCACCATATCTTATAATACATTTAATGACTGAACCGAGCCTGTGGTGATTACAAGGCGTTATAAGGATGTTAACTTGTGATCAGTACCGTAACACGTTATTCAAACTCTGGGTATTTAAGACTTACGTTAGCTGCTCGTACAAAGTCATGGAGATAGACTATAGTTTATTCTCCATGGAAATATCGTCCGCATAGCTTTGCATTGTTCTCGAACATGACGTGAAATGTATATTTGCAATTTAGTTTAAAAGTGGTATAATCTCCAACTGTGAAAGATGATCTCCACAATAAACACAGGTGTCAGGTTTTTTTTTTATCAATATCTGTAAAGACGTTTAAGCGACTTGTAATTTCAGAATAACTAAAGGTGAACAGATAAATTAAACATCTTTTCTTTAAAATGCTATGTTTTTTTTGTAAAATAGGAGAACAGGATCTACTCTTAATTTAGTATGCAAGTTTCACGTCTCTTAAACCAACAAACTAATCCTCTAAAGTTCCAATCTCGAAGGTTTATAAATTACACCTTTAATATATATATTTCAGTTCCTTTACACAAATGTCATATTAGCTGCGTCTATGGGAGAGAGATGGTTGAAGGGGTAGGAGTGTGTGTGGTGAAATTACTCTGATTCTGTAGTCTTGTAACGTTTTCAAACTATCTATATATTATATAAACAGTCTTAGTCTTAGTCTTAGTCTTAGTCTTAGTCTTAGTCTTAGTCTTAGTCTTAGTCTAAGTCTTAGTCTTAGTCTTAGTCTTAGTCTTAGTCTTAGTCTTAGTCTTAGAGTCTTAGTCTTAGTCTTAGTTTTAGTGTTAGTCTTAGTCTTAGTCTTAGTGTTAGTCTTAGTCTTAGTCTTAGTCTTAGTCTTAGTCTTAGTCTTAGTCTTAGTCTTAGAGTCTTAGTCTTAGTCTTAGTTTTAGTCTTAGTGTTAGTCTTAGTCTTAGTGTTAGTGTTAGTCTTAGTCTTAGTGTTAGTCTTAGTGTTAGTGTTAGTCTTAGTCTTAGTCTTAGTCTTAGTGTTAGTCTTAGTGTTAGTCTTAGTCTTAGTCTTAGTGTTAGTCTTAGTCTTAGTGTTAGTCTTAGTCTTAGTGTTAGTGTTAGTCTTAGTCTTAGTCTTAGTCTTAGTCTTAGTCTTAGAGTCTTAGTCTTAGTCTTAGTCTTAGTCTTAGTATTAGTCTTAGTCTTAGTCTTAGTCTTAGTCTTAGTCTCATCAAGTTCAAGATTAAGAATCAGCAGTCTTAACAACAACACTGCTCACACAGATATATTTGAGTGAGTGAGTGAGTGAGTGAGTGAGTGAGTGAGTGAGTGAGTGAGTGAGTGAGTGAGTGAGTGTTGCTTAACGCCAACTCAGCAATTTATCAGATCTATCATGGCGAGAACAAGTTAATTTTCAATGAGATGATGATGAGATCCGCTTTGTACTAGACCATCACGTTTGGTAGGATTTGTATAGTGCTAACTCACTGAAACAACAGTCCGCGGATAGACAGGAACTGCTTACCCTTCCAGAGCACCTGAGTTTACCCCCGGGTTTTTTTTTGGTGGAGTTCACGTTGCTCATTTGTTTAGTTTTTGTGTTGTCCTATTATGTGTCTTTACGTTCTTAGTTCCGCTTTGTTATTCCGCTACGGTTTTTGCATATAAATGATGTTCTATTCGTACTTTACCTCAGGATGTTTGTAGGAGGGCTCATGTCTTATTTGTGTTATGTGTGTTTGTTTGCGTGTAGTGATGTTCAACAGACATTGTGTTGTGTTTTTGTTTTGCTTTTCTTCGTCTTGTGTACCCTATATTGCTAGTTTCTCTGGATTGTCCATTTTGATTGCCCCTTCGGTATTCTCTAACGAAAGAAAAGATATGGATGTAAATGAACACGAGAGACATTTCAGTCACAGGCTTCAATAATAATCAAAACTCATATGCGAAAATGAGTGTAAAACGCCCCGTAGCCTATATTACCGAATTAAATCATTATGAAGGGAGATAAAGGCCCATAAAACTAGCTTAATCCCGCCACTATTCATTGAATTGTCTGTACTAAGCCAAGATATTGAGCGGTCATGTATATATGTGTTAGAGGTATCGATTTTGTCTCTGATATTATAATACTCTTATTGGATTTTGGAACCGTTCTGACTGTATGGGTTGTTTTTTTATTCCCGCATAGGCATACTGTTACAACAGACTATTTTATCTACCTCCACCACCACAACACAAGTAGACTACACATTATCATCACATTACATGCTTATGATCCTTAAATACAGGGTTGTATAGATATATTTTAATGACGTATATCCACTATTCTAATGTAGTTGTTGAATATTCCTGGTTTGTGATTGGACAATGCTGTAATTTTCACGGTATCAATTCCACGGTTGAAATATCATGAGATATTTTTAGAATTTTAGCCGATTATCGCTATGCCATCTTGTCAATAATGTGGCTAATAATACACATCTATGCACATGATTACATTAGCATGGAGATAACTGTATTGTATTTGAAAATTTCACGGCATCAATTGTCGCTTTAATGGTGTAATTTTTACGGTATCAATTCCACGGTTGAAATAACATGAGATGTTTTTAGAATTTTAGAAGATTACCGCTTACATCATCTTGTCAATAATGTGGCTATTAATACATATCTATGCACATGATTACATTAGAATGGAGATAAATGTATTGTATTTGAAAATTTCACGGCATCAATTGTCGATTTAATGGTCGCAAATATCCATTTATTTGCTCCGCTAACGCGTCACCAGTAAACTCAATTTGCGACCATCAAATCTCCAATTGATGCCGTGAAATTTTCAAATTCAATACAGTTATTTCCTAATTATGTTAGGGCCTGCATGTTTATCACCAACATATAGGGATGTCTCATTAAATTACAAAGTCATTTATTAACTGTATATAATGCAATGCAATTTACTGTATTATCGCTGGTAGTGATAACATGTATGACCATACTTCAGTTCTCTTACGCAATTGCTCTTGTTTTTGTATTTTATTTGTTTTTAATGTTCGCTTTGTTTTTCTAAGTACGTGTGTACATAAATCTTGTTTATTGAAGGTTTCATACTAATGGAAACTGTTGTGTGATGTGGCAGTTTACTTCTTCCTACTTCCATCGTTGTCTCATTTATCAGCCGACAAGTACAAAATATAAAATATTACACAATATCAACATTTATGATAAAGCTTGGTCGCTATCAGTAATGTACTTTCAACATCCAGTGTAAAAATATAATACTTGAACGGAGATAAAGCACAATAATGTCAACTTTGACAGCTTGCGGGCCATATTATCAGTGTCTCTATCCGGAAGTCCTCTCTAATCACATGACTTAATATCTTATCACATGATGGCACAGTTGGTCGTCTTCCTGTTTATTATAAAGAGCTATATCTTACAGTCATTTTAATATTGTGCTCAGGTGTTAAAAATATAATACTTAAAGAGAATTATCGGTGCAGGTTTTTTATGTTTGTTCTGTTATATCTGTTTTGCCGCTGGATATTTACATTTCAATAGGGGAGGGATGTGATTCAATTAATCTCTATCACAGCGCCATATCTGTGTTAGCAGTAGTTGTAAAAGTTTGAAGATACTAAAGAAGAAATCAGAGAAGCTGTAAATCGAAGGACAGGCAATACAATGGTCAAATGAAAAATGACGACACGATCAAATGTCTTACAAAACACAGCACAGCAAATTAAATATTGACCAACACGAACCTCACGAAAAAGCGGTGATGAACGTAGGTGTTCATTAACGGTGAGAAGTTCCTTCTCCACTAGTGGTACCCATCGTCTTACTGTTAGTTACTTGTTGTAGTTATTGGGGTGATTATTACCCCTTAATTTCTTGTTACATATTATGTAACATTTGCGGTCTAATTCCCTTCGAAGTTTCTGTATAATGATTTGTCGAGGGGTGAACATAATGGTATTGGTTTAAGTTCATCTTGTATACACATCTTGTATAAATGTTGTCATCGTATATCTTACATTGTAAATGTGCTATGTTATTTTGCATTGTGATATCGAGGAGGATTTCCTGGTATGAAACATAAAAAGTGAATATATATATATATATATATATACCACTTGTTCACAAATACATGACCACTCATCTCCTGGCTTAATAAGTCGATACCTCTTGTTCACAAATACATGACCACTCACTCTCCTGGCTTAATAAGTCGATACCTCTTGTTCACAAATACATGACCACTCACTCTCCTGGCTTAATAAGTCGATACCCCTTGTTCACAAATACATGACCATTCACTCTCCTGGCTTAATAAGTCGATACCTCTTGTTCACAAATACATGACCACTCACTCTCCTGGCTTAATAAGTCGATACCTCTTGTTCACAAATACATGACCACTCACTCTCCTGGCTTAATAAGTCGATAACTCTTGTTCACAAATACATGACCACTCACTCTCCTGGTTTAATAAGTCGATACCTCTTGATCACAAATACATGACCATTCTCTCTCTCCTGGATTAATAAGTCGATACCTCTTGATCACAAATACATGACCATTCTCTCTCTCCTGGATTAATAAGTCGATACCTCTTGATCACAAATACATGACCATTCTCTCTCTCCTGGATTAATAAGTCGATACCTCTTGATCACAAATACATGACCATTCTCTCTCTCCTGGATTAATAAGTCGATACCTCTTGATCACAAATACATGACCATTCTCTCTCTCCTGGATTAATAAGTCGATACCTCTTGATCACAAATACATGACCATTCTCTCTCTCCTGGATTAATAAGTCGATACCTCTTGATCACAAATACATGACCATTCTCTCTCTCCTGGATTAATAAGTCGATACCTCTTGATCACAAATACATGACCATTCTCTCTCTCCTGGATTAATAAGTCGATACCTCTTGATCACAAATACATGACCATTCTCTCTCTCCTGGATTAATAAGTCGATACCTCTTGATCACAAATACATGACCATTCTCTCTTTCCTGGATTAATAAGTCGATACCTCTTGATCACAAATACATGACCATTCTCTCTTTCCTGGATTAATAAGTCGATACCTCTTGATCACAAATACATGACCATTCTCTCTCACCTTGATTAATAAGTCGATACCTCTTGATCACAAATACATGACCATTCTCTCTCTCCTGGATTAATACAGTCGATACCTCTTGATCACAAATACATGACCATTCTCTCTCTCCTGGATTAATAAGTCGATACCTCTTGATCACAAATACATGACCATTCTCTCTCTCCTGGATTAATAAGTCGATACCTCTTGATCACAAATACATGACCATTCTCTCTCTCCTGGATTAATAAGTCGATACCTCTTGATCACAAATACATTACCATTCTCTCTCTCCTGGATTAATAAGTCGATACCTCTTGATCACAAATACATGACCATTCTCTCTTTCCTGGATTAATAAGTCGATACCTCTTGATCACAAATACATGACCATTCTCTCTTTCCTGGATTAATAAGTCGATACCTCTTGATCACAAATACATGACCATTCTCTCTCACCTTGATTAATAAGTCGATACCTCTTGATCACAAATACATGACCATTCTCTCTCTCCTGGATTAATACAGTCGATACCTCTTGATCACAAATACATGACCATTCTCTCTCTCCTGGATTAATAAGTCGATACCTCTTGATCACAAATACATGACCATTCTCTCTCTCCTGGATTAATAAGTCGATACCTCTTGATCACAAATACATGACCATTCTCTATCTCCTGGATTAATAAGTCGATACCTCTTGATCACAAATACATGACCATTCTCTCTCTCCTGGATTAATAAGTCGATATCTCTTGATCACAAATACATGACCATTCTCTCTCTCCTGGATTAATAAGTCGATACCTCTTGATCACAAATACATGACCATTCTCTCTCTCCTGGATTAATAAGTCGATACCTCTTGATCACAAATACATGACCATTCTCTCTCTCCTGGATTAATAAGTCGATACCTCTTGATCACAAATACATGACCATTCTCTCTCTCCTGGATTAATAAGTCGATACCTCTTGATCACAAATACATGACCATTCTCTCTCTCCTGGATTAATAAGTCGATACCTCTTGATCACAAATACATGACCATTCTCTCTCTCCTGGATTAATACAGTCGATACCTCTTGATCACAAATACATGACCATTCTCTCTCTCCTGGATTAATAAGTCGATACCTCTTGATCACAAATACATGACCATTCTCTCTTTCCTGGATTAATAAGTCGATACCTCTTGATCACAAATACATGACCATTCTCTCTCACCTTGATTAATAAGTCGATACCTCTTGATCACAAATACATGACCATTCTCTCTCTCCTGGATTAATACAGTCGATACCTCTTGATCACAAATACATGACCATTCTCTCTCTCCTGGATTAATAAGTCGATACCTTTTGATCACAAATACATGACCATTCTCTCTCTCCTGGATTAATAAGTCGATACCTCTTGATCACAAATACATGACCATTCTCTCTCTCCTGGATTAATAAGTCGATACCTCTTGATCACAAATACATGACCATTCTCTCTCTCCTGGATTAATAAGTCGATACCTCTTGATCACAAATACATGACCATTCTCTCTCTCCTGGATTAATAAGTCGATACCTCTTGATCACAAATACATGACCATTCTCTCTCTCCTGGATTAATAAGTCGATACCTCTTGATCACAAATACATGACCATTCTCTCTCTCCTGGATTAATAAGTCGATACCTCTTGATCACAAATACATGACCATTCTCTCTCTCCTGGATTAATAAGTCGATACCTCTTGATCACAAATACATGACCATTCTCTCTCTCCTGGATTAATAAGTCGATACCTCTTGATCACAAATACATGACCATTCTCTCTCTCCTGGATTAATAAGTCGATACCTCTTGATCACAAATACATGACCATTCTCTCTCTCCTGGATTAATAAGTCGATACCTCTTGATCACAAATACATGACCATTCTCTCTCTCCTGGATTAATAAGTCGATACCTCTTGTTCACAAATACATGACCATTCTCTCTCTCCTGGATTAATAAGTCGATACCTCTTGATCACAAATACATGACCATTCTCTCTCTCCTGGATTAATAAGTCGATACCTCTTGATCACAAATACATGACCATTCTCTCTCTCCTGGATTAATAAGTCGATACCTCTTGATCACAAATACATGACCATTCTCTCTCTCCTGGATTAATAAGTCGATACCTCTTGATCACAAATACATGACCATTCTCTCTCTCCTGGATTAATAAGTCGATACCTCTTGATCACAAATACATGACCATTCTCTCTCTCCTGGATTAATAAGTCGATACCTCTTGATCACAAATACATGACCATTCTCTCTCTCCTGGATTAATAAGTCGATACCTCTTGATCACAAATACATGACCATTCTCTCTCTCCTGGATTAATAAGTCGATACCTCTTGATCACAAATACATGACCATTCTCTCTCTCCTGGATTAATAAGTCGATACCTCTTGATCACAAATACATGACCATTCTCTCTCTCCTGGATTAATAAGTCGATACCTCTTGATCACAAATACATGACCATTCTCTCTCTCCTGGATTAATAAGTCGATACCTCTTGATCACAAATACATGACCATTCTCTCTCTCCTGGATTAATAAGTCGATACCTCTTGATCACAAATACATGACCATTCTCTCTCTCCTGGATTAATACAGTCGATACCTCTTGATCACAAATACATGACCATTCTCTCTCTCCTGGATTAATACAGTCGATACCTCTTGATCACAAATACATGACCATTCTCTCTCTCCTGGATTAATAAGTCGATACCTCTTGATCACAAATACATGACCATTCTCTCTCTCCTGGATTAATAAGTCGATACCTCTTGATCACAAATACATGACCATTCTCTCTCTCCTGGATTAATAAGTCGATACCTCTTGATCACAAATACATGACCATTCTCTCTCTCCTGGATTAATAAGTCGATACCTCTTGATCACAAATACATGACCATTCTCTCTCTCCTGGATTAATAAGTCGATACCTCTTGATCACAAATACATGACCATTCTCTCTCTCCTGGATTAATAAGTCGATACCTCTTGATCACAAATACATGACCATTCTCTCTCTCCTGGATTAATAAGTCGATACCTCTTGATCACAAATACATGACCATTCTCTCTCTCCTGGATTAATAAGTCGATACCTCTTGATCACAAATACATGACCATTCTCTCTCTCCTGGATTAATAAGTCGATACCTCTTGATCACAAATACATGACCATTCTCTCTCTCCTGGATTAATAAGTCGATACCTCTTGATCACAAATACATGACCATTCTCTCTCTCCTGGATTAATAAGTCGATACCTCTTGATCACAAATACATGACCATTCTCTCTCTCCTGGATTAATAAGTCGATACCTCTTGATCACAAATACATGACCATTCTCTCTCTCCTGGATTAATAAGTCGATACCTCTTGATCACAAATACATGACCATTCTCTCTCTCCTGGATTAATAAGTCGATACCTCTTGATCACAAATACATGACCATTCTCTCTCTCCTGGATTAATAAGTCGATACCTCTTGATCACAAATACATGACCATTCTCTCTCTCCTGGATTAATAAGTCGATACCTCTTGATCACAAATACATGACCATTCTCTCTCTCCTGGATTAATAAGTCGATACCTCTTGATCACAAATACATGACCATTCTCTCTCTCCTGGATTAATAAGTCGATACCTCTTGATCACAAATACATGACCATTCTCTCTCTCCTGGATTAATAAGTCGATACCTCTTGATCACAAATACATGACCATTCTCTCTCTCCTGGATTAATAAGTCGATACCTCTTGATCACAAATACATGACCATTCTCTCTCTCCTGGATTAATAAGTCGATACCTCTTGTTCACAAATACATGACCATTCTCTCTCTCCTGGATTAATAAGTCGATACCTCTTGATCACAAATACATGACCATTCTCTCTCTCCTGGATTAATAAGTCGATACCTCTTGATCACAAATACATGACCATTCTCTCTCTCCTGGATTAATAAGTCGATACCTCTTGATCACAAATACATGACCATTCTCTCTCTCCTGGATTAATAAGTCGATACCTCTTGATCACAAATACATGACCATTCTCTCTCTCCTGGATTAATAAGTCGATACCTCTTGATCACAAATACATGACCATTCTCTCTCTCCTGGATTAATAAGTCGATACCTCTTGATCACAAATACATGACCATTCTCTCTCTCCTGGATTAATAAGTCGATACCTCTTGATCACAAATACATGACCATTCTCTCTCTCCTGGATTAATAAGTCGATACCTCTTGATCACAAATACATGACCATTCTTTCTCTCCTGGATTAATAAGTCGATACCTCTTGATCACAAATACATGACCATTCTCTCTCTCCTGGATTAATAAGTCGATACCTCTTGATCACAAATACATGACCATTCTCTCTCTCCTGGATTAATAAGTCGATACCTCTTGATCACAAATACATGACCATTCTCTCTCTCCTGGATTAATAAGTCGATACCTCTTGATCACAAATACATGACCATTCTCTCTCTCCTGGATTAATAAGTCGATACCTCTTGATCACAAATACATGACCATTCTCTCTCTCCTGGATTAATAAGTCGATACCTCTTGATCACAAATACATGACCATTCTCTCTCTCCTGGATTAATAAGTCGATACCTCTTGTTCACAAATACATGACCATTCTCTCTCTCCTGGATTAATAAGTCGATACCTCTTGATCACAAATACATGACCATTCTCTCTCTCCTGGATTAATAAGTCGATACCTCTTGATCACAAATACATGACCATTCTCTCTCTCCTGGATTAATAAGTCGATACCTCTTGATCACAAATACATGACCATTCTCTCTCTCCTGGATTAATAAGTCGATACCTCTTGATCACAAATACATGACCATTCTCTCTCTCCTGGATTAATAAGTCGATACCTCTTGATCACAAATACATGACCATTCTCTCTCTCCTGGATTAATAAGTCGATACCTCTTGATCACAAATACATGACCATTCTCTCTCTCCTGGATTAATAAGTCGATACCTCTTGATCACAAATACATGACCATTCTCTCTCTCCTGGATTAATAAGTCGATACCTCTTGATCACAAATACATGACCATTCTCTCTCTCCTGGATTAATAAGTCGATACCTCTTGATCACAAATACATGACCATTCTCTCTCTCCTGGATTAATAAGTCGATACCTCTTGATCACAAATACATGACCATTCTCTCTCTCCTGGATTAATAAGTCGATACCTCTTGATCACAAATACATGACCATTCTCTCTCTCCTGGATTAATAAGTCGATACCTCTTGATCACAAATACATGACCATTCTCTCTCTCCTGGATTAATAAGTCGATACCTCTTGATCACAAATACATGACCATTCTCTCTCTCCTGGATTAATAAGTCGATACCTCTTGATCACAAATACATGACCATTCTCTCTCTCCTGGATTAATAAGTCGATACCTCTTGATCACAAATACATGACCATTCTCTCTCTCCTGGATTAATAAGTCGATACCTCTTGATCACAAATACATGACCATTCTCTCTCTCCTGGATTAATAAGTCGATACCTCTTGATCACAAATACATGACCATTCTCTCTCTCCTGGATTAATAAGTCGATACCTCTTGATCACAAATACATGACCATTCTCTCTCTCCTGGATTAATAAGTCGATACCTCTTGATCACAAATACATGACCATTCTCTCTCTCCTGGATTAATAAGTCGATACCTCTTGATCACAAATACATGACCATTCTCTCTCTCCTGGATTAATAAGTCGATACCTCTTGATCACAAATACATGACCATTCTCTCTCTCCTGGATTAATAAGTCGATACCTCTTGATCACAAATACATGACCATTCTCTCTCTCCTGGATTAATAAGTCGATACCTCTTGATCACAAATACATGACCATTCTCTCTCTCCTGGATTAATAAGTCGATACCTCTTGATCACAAATACATGACCATTCTCTCTCTCCTGGATTAATAAGTCGATACCTCTTGATCACAAATACATGACCATTCTCTCTCTCCTGGATTAATAAGTCGATACCTCTTGATCACAAATACATGACCATTCTCTCTCTCCTGGATTAATAAGTCGATACCTCTTGATCACAAATACATGACCATTCTCTCTCTCCTGGATTAATAAGTCGATACCTCTTGATCACAAATACATGACCATTCTCTCTCTCCTGGATTAATAAGTCGATACCTCTTGATCACAAATACATGACCATTCTCTCTCTCCTGGATTAATAAGTCGATACCTCTTGATCACAAATACATGACCATTCTCTCTCTCCTGGATTAATAAGTCGATACCTCTTGATCACAAATACATGACCATTCTCTCTCTCCTGGATTAATAAGTCGATACCTCTTGATCACAAATACATGACCATTCTCTCTCTCCTGGATTAATAAGTCGATACCTCTTGATCACAAATACATGACCATTCTCTCTCTCCTGGATTAATAAGTCGATACCTCTTGATCACAAATACATGACCATTCTCTCTCTCCTGGATTAATAAGTCGATACCTCTTGATCACAAATACATGACCATTCTCTCTCTCCTGGATTAATAAGTCGATACCTCTTGATCACAAATACATGACCATTCTCTCTCTCCTGGATTAATAAGTCGATACCTCTTGATCACAAATACATGACCATTCTCTCTCTCCTGGATTAATAAGTCGATACCTCTTGATCACAAATACATGACCATTCTCTCTCTCCTGGATTAATAAGTCGATACCTCTTGATCACAAATACATGACCATTCTCTCTCTCCTGGATTAATAAGTCGATACCTCTTGATCACAAATACATGACCATTCTCTCTCTCCTGGATTAATAAGTCGATACCTCTTGATCACAAATACATGACCATTCTCTCTCTCCTGGATTAATAAGTCGATACCTCTTGATCACAAATACATGACCATTCTCTCTCTCCTGGATTAATAAGTCGATACCTCTTGATCACAAATACATGACCATTCTCTCTCTCCTGGATTAATAAGTCGATACCTCTTGATCACAAATACATGACCATTCTCTCTCTCCTGGATTAATAAGTCGATACCTCTTGATCACAAATACATGACCATTCTCTCTCTCCTGGATTAATAAGTCGATACCTCTTGATCACAAATACATGACCATTCTCTCTCTCCTGGATTAATACAGTCGATACCTCTTGATCACAAATACATGACCATTCTCTCTCTCCTGGATTAATAAGTCGATACCTCTTGATCACAAATACATGACCATTCTCTCTCTCCTGGATTAATAAGTCGATACCTCTTGATCACAAATACATGACCATTCTCTCTCTCCTGGATTAATAAGTCGATACCTCTTGATCACAAATACATGACCATTCTCTCTCTCCTGGATTAATAAGTCGATACCTCTTGATCACAAATACATGACCATTCTCTCTCTCCTGGATTAATAAGTCGATACCTCTTGATCACAAATACATGACCATTCTCTCTCTCCTGGATTAATAAGTCGATACCTCTTGATCACAAATACATGACCATTCTCTCTCTCCTGGATTAATAAGTCGATACCTCTTGATCACAAATACATGACCATTCTCTCTCTCCTGGATTAATAAGTCGATACCTCTTGATCACAAATACATGACCATTCTCTCTCTCCTGGATTAATACAGTCGATACCTCTTGATCACAAATACATGACCATTCTCTCTCTCCTGGATTAATACAGTCGATACCTCTTGATCACAAATACATGACCATTCTCTCTCTCCTGGATTAATAAGTCGATACCTCTTGATCACAAATACATGACCATTCTCTCTCTCCTGGATTAATAAGTCGATACCTCTTGATCACAAATACATGACCATTCTCTCTCTCCTGGATTAATAAGTCGATACCTCTTGATCACAAATACATGACCATTCTCTCTCTCCTGGATTAATAAGTCGATACCTCTTGATCACAAATACATGACCATTCTCTCTCTCCTGGATTAATACAGTCGATACCTCTTGATCACAAATACATGACCATTCTCTCTCTCCTGGATTAATACAGTCGATACCTCTTGATCACAAATACATGACCATTCTCTCTCTCCTGGATTAATACAGTCGATACCTCTTGATCACAAATACATGACCATTCTCTCTCTCCTGGATTAATACAGTCGATACCTCTTGATCACAAATACATGACCATTCTCTCTCTCCTGGATTAATACAGTCGATACCTCTTGATCACAAATACATGACCATTCTCTCTCTCCTGGATTAATACAGTCGATACCTCTTGATCACAAATACATGACCATTCTCTCTCTCCTGGATTAATAAGTCGATACCTCTTGATCACAAATACATGACCATTCTCTCTCTCCTGGATTAATAAGTCGATACCTCTTGATCACAAATACATGACCATTCTCTCTCTCCTGGATTAATAAGTCGATACCTCTTGATCACAAATACATGACCATTCTCTCTCTCCTGGATTAATAAGTCGATACCTCTTGATCACAAATACATGACCATTCTCTCTCTCCTGGATTAATACAGTCGATACCTCTTGATCACAAATACATGACCATTCTCTCTCTCCTGGATTAATACAGTCGATACCTCTTGATCACAAATACATGACCATTCTCTCTCTCCTGGATTAATACAGTCGATACCTCTTGATCACAAATACATGACCATTCTCTCTCTCCTGGATTAATAAGTCGATACCTCTTGATCACAAATACATGACCATTCTCTCTCTCCTGGATTAATAAGTCGATACCTCTTGATCACAAATACATGACCATTCTCTCTCTCCTGGATTAATAAGTCGATACCTCTTGATCACAAATACATGACCATTCTCTCTCTCCTGGATTAATAAGTCGATACCTCTTGATCACAAATACATGACCATTCTCTCTCTCCTGGATTAATACAGTCGATACCTCTTGATCACAAATACATGACCATTCTCTCTCTCCTGGATTAATACAGTCGATACCTCTTGATCACAAATACATGACCATTCTCTCTCTCCTGGATTAATACAGTCGATACCTCTTGATCACAAATACATGACCATTCTCTCTCTCCTGGATTAATACAGTCGATACCTCTTGATCACAAATACATGACCATTCTCTCTCTCCTGGATTAATAAGTCGATACCTCTTGATCACAAATACATGACCATTCTCTCTCTCCTGGATTAATAAGTCGATACCTCTTGTTCACAAATACATGACCATTCTCTCTCTCCTGGATTAATACAGTCGATACCTCTTGATCACAAATACATGACCATTATCTCTCTCCTGGATTAATACAGATATTTCAAGATTATGTAGTAGGGTTAATTAGTTTTTTTGTCATTTAATTATTCTCGTTTGTAAACTGGGTAAAATGGGTGTTCATATTTATGAATCAATGCGCCTTTATTGCTAAGCTAAAACGTATTATTGTTTTAGTAACTATTTGTGATTATAAAACCATTAGTTTCAGACAGTATAATTTATCAACTTGTATAATCCAGGGCCACAGGAGGTATTATTTAAACAAATCTAATTTTTTGGGATCTTTTATCAATTGCGCCAAAGCAGAATAATTTACGCTTTTCAGAAATGAATATCCCTTAGACAATTATATCTTGGCACTTGAAAATACTATTGTAAATTCCACAGTAATTAAATTACGATTTTTTTTGGAACAGAATTAATTTTATCTTTGGCATGAAATGAAGAAGTAATACCAGTAATTTATATGTAAATTGAACTGTGAAATTTCTATTGGGATGAAGCCTCGAACAAATAAATACTTAAAAACAATTGTAATAATTAAATTCTTTTATTCTTAATCTTACATTTATGTAATTGTGTTATTTGCTTTCTAAAGCCCTCAAGTCCGACACTGAAGTCGCGGGATGATACCAAGGCCGATATAGAAAATGTCGTGTTATAATGGTCTTTGGTGGTTACCCTGCGTTAAAATATCATCTCAAAACAGAACGTTTCAGTGCTTATTACAAACTATTTTATTTTAAATCATGTTTAAATTGTTTATCATTTAAAGATGGGAGGTCTTCTATATAGCGAAATACTGAAATTAGAGGATTGAGCTAATTTCTTCTCCTTTCTCTGGGGTATCCCCTGGATGCATTCTGCCCCATTATAATATACGAATAATACCGCTAGAAGGGGAGCACATTTTGTACCATTTTGAATGCATACTGTCAGTTGAAAACACGACCAACAAACACAACAAATATGTTAATAAAAAAACGTCCATTATTTTTAAAATGTCTGTTTCAGAGTACTTTTTGTTAGAAACAAGAGTGTTTTGTAACAAGGTAATACTTGTCTACCCTAAAACAAGATAATGGTGGCCAATTTAACTAATGAATCAAACGTGAAATCAATCACTTTTACCAATTATTAAGTCTAGACTGTCTAGTGTGAGAGATGACAGTCTTAAGTACTCAGAACTGATGTAAATGAACATGAGAGACTATCTAAGTCTACACTTGCACGTTAATTAAATAAAAGGCAGTACATGCATTGTTGTTCTACATTTAACAACTGTAGAGAAGTCAAATGTTTGTTCTTTGTTGTTCTACATTTAACAACTGTAGAGAAGTCAAATGTTTGTTCTTTGTTGTTCTACATTTAACAACTGTAGAGAAGTCAAATGTTTGTTCTTTGTTGTTCTACATTTAACAACTGTAGAGAAGTCAAATGTTTGTTCTTTGTTGTTCTACATTTAACAACTGTAGAGAAGTCAAATGTTTGTTCTTTGTTGTTCTACATTTAACAACTGTAGAGAAGTCAAATGTTTGTTCTTTGTTGTTCTACATTTAACAACTGTAGAGAAGTCAAATGTTTGTTCTTTGTTGTTCTACATTTAACAACTGTAGAGAAGTCAAATGTTTGTTCTTTGTTGTTCTACATTTAACAACTGTAGAGAAGTCAAATGTTTGTTCTTTGTTGTTCTACATTTCACAACTGTAGAGAAGTCAAATGTTTGTTCTTTGTTGTTCTACATTTAACAACTGTAGAGAAGTCAAATGTTTGTTCTTTGTTGTTCTACATTTAACAACTGTAGAGAAGTCAAATGTTTGTTCTTTGTTGTTCTACATTTAACAACTGTAGAGAAGTCAAATGTTTGTTCTTTGTTGTTCTACATTTAACAACTGTAGAGAAGTCAAATGTTTCTTCTTTGTTGTTCTACATTTAACAACTGTAGAGAAGTCAAATGTTTGTTCTTTGTTGTTCTACATTTAACAACTGTAGAGAAGTCAAATGTTTGTTCTTTGTTGTTCTACATTTAACAACTGTAGAGAAGTCAAATGTTTGTTCTTTGTTGTTCTACATTTAACAACTGTAGAGAAGTCAAATGTTTGTTCTTTGTTGTTCTACATTTAACAACTGTAGAGAAGTCAAATGTTTGTTCTTTGTTGTTCTACATTTAACAACTGTAGAGAAGTCAAATGTTTCTTCTTTGTTGTTCTACATTTAACAACTGTAGAGAAGTCAAATGTTTGTTCTTTGTTGTTCTACATTTAACAACTGTAGAGAAGTCAAATGTTTCTTCTTTGTTGTTGACTGTTGAATACTTCTAGAATGTCATATTTAACTACTGAAAAAATAGATGTTAAAATTACGGAGAACATTTGTCGAACTCGGCAATATAGCACATGTCAATAATAAACAAATTTAATTCAGTGTAACGATTAGTGGGTTAACCGATCGTGGGTTCGATCCCCGTTCGGGTCAAACCGAAGGCAAAGCCATTGGTATTTGTTGTGTGTCTGCTAAACACGCAGCCATAAACAGTAACACCAAAGACTTGTTGTCTCAGAGTCAGAATAATATGTCCGATTGGAGTGTCATCTCTACCTGTGGGCTGTTGCTTTAGTGAGCTAGAAATATGAAAATTCAATTAAGTGTGTTAGTCCAGTACAAGGCAGATACCATCATCATATTTGTTCTTGTCATAATAAAGGTGACATATTACTCATTTGATGTTTAACAACTTTCACACACTCAAACTAGTGTACAGGCAATAATTTAAAAATAAGATTTAGGAATTTCATTCGCCTGCCATTAAAAAAAGTATGACAATAACGTGTAAGCAGGATTATTTTATCGTATTTTTCTCAAAACTGTACTAATACAGACATATACTTATAAAACTTGCATGTTGTGGTCTTACATTTCCCCCCTTATGTTAACAGTTGACAGATGTAAATACGTGCAGTCCTTCACAAAAAAACCTTCAAATACCTGGCCTTTGTTTATTTATGTGCATGTTTCATTTTTTTTTCATTTAAAACACAAGACAAATGTAAAGGTTTTTGTATTACATTAATCTGACTGAGATAAATCTATAAATCTAATCAGTTAATATAGTCAAGTATGATATTATCTCTAGTTAAACTGGGCTGACAGCTGCCTGTCAATAGTTTAACCTATCTAATCATATATTTGTATATTTATGGAGACATTCCGTCCACAAATATTACCCTCTCTTATCTAGATGGGTTCGTATCCTAATATGGGTTAAACGACTTGTTTGCAAACATTGTTTGAGCGCGAGAAAAGTCTTAAATCTTTTTTTCACACAGCGAGACGCGTTATCGTGAAAACTTTTAAAAACAATGTTTGTTCTTTCCATTTGTTTTTGCTGAAATCTTCCAAAACAAAAATCTTGTAAATATCTATGAAAATGTTAATGTTTTTTAATGTTAATCATCATTGGGTAGTCGTTTAATATTTATACTCTATATCCAAAATCTAGTTTAAAATCACTATTTAAGTTTCAATGAGGATCTTATAATAACATTTATTTCTAACAAACAAAACTAACCATGGCATCTTAGCCGTGTAAATGATTTACCGATGGGTTATGTCTTTGTATGTTTAGTAATGATAAATATTTAGGGTGTGTTTTTAAACATAAATATATAGTATATTAATAATTATTATAGGTGTGAACACTAAGCTAAATAACTACGTTTTTTGTGGTGATATAATCATACACGATTTCTCCATTATCAGAACCTTTTTTTTTCATTGTACTTTGTTTATTTTTCTCAGAATAGATTTATGCATAGACGATTCTGTATACAAAATATATCAGTACACTAAAAGGTACAATATAGAAATGGATATTCTTAATACAAATATTAAACTCTCAATATACCACAGCATGTACAAAATGTGAAGATAATCAACACAAATGTTCTCTTAGATGGCTATGAAACATCTCATTTTAGAGTAACTCTTTTCTAAATATCTAAGGGCGTTTACTCATTTTTTTACTGAAAATTCTAAATTACACAAATTAAAATCTTTTAAATCCTAATTATCAACTTATTTCTAGAGTCTGCAACTTTATAAGTAATCATTAAATTTTGGAAAATAGGGTCCATGTCTGTCTCATGAATTTTACTTTCATACTTTTTATTTTGTTTCCATTTTCATTTTCTCTAGGGGTCGTCGTGATCGTATGGTAGTTGGGTTTATAACTACCTATGCAATCAGGGCCTATCACCACAAAAGTTGCGAATCCCGCTCGTGACGAGATGTACTCGATACAACATCATGTCATAAAGTTTGTCTGTCACTTGCGATAGGTCGGTGGTTTTCTCCTCCAATAAAACTGACCGCCACGATATACATGAAATATTGTTGAAATTGGCGTTAAATACCATAACCCTAACCTTTAATTTCTCTAAATAATGGGAGCTGGCTCTCTATATATTCATGGACCCTCCTTTGAATATTAACAGCTTTATAAGCTGGAAATTCATTGAACTGTGTCTTGAATGGGAGTTTTTATTAACATATGGTAGCTATATTCCTTATGTTCCAGTTTTTTGATTGATGAATGTATAGCTGTGTACGATCTCTAATCCATCACAATGTTAGAGAAGTCAAAATAATACAAAATTGTATTGGTTATTGGTATATTATTTTATATTTAATATTTACATGCAAGAATTTTAAAAATGTTTTAAGCTTCGTCGTTAACTTGAAAATTATACTTTACAAACATGTTCTATCTTTATTTAATAGATTTATTTTTATACAAATGTAAATAAATGAATTTCCCTAATTGATAACCACTTGTAATGTATATCAGTCTGTATCAGAACTTCAGTCTTTTCAGAACACCCCATTTTTTAACTTGTTGAACACTGCTGTATTTATATTAGGTTTCTTTGCTTCAATATCATCACTAAATGGCTTGATTCCTCACGTACACGTTATAATTGCCTATCTCAAGAGCTATTAATAATATTGGCTATGGCAAAGTAAACACAAGACAAGAGAATTGTTTGCCCATACTTTGAGACCGGCTGTTTATATAAACTATCAATCATATGTTAAACCCTAATGGATGTTCTGTTTATAAATGTCACCAATTCTTAACTAGTTTGTCGTGTTTCAATCATATCTATGGAACCAAATATACAACGACACATATCACAGACTTATGATTTCATTTCTGTAGACGACTGGACAATAAGTCTTGTACATTTGTAATTAGTATAAGTGCATCGCTACCTTATGAAGATTTCTAAATTGATTGTATGTTTTTCTATACTGAACATTTAATAAATTAATAGACTAGTGTTATATAATATTTCTCTATTTCATTTACGTTGATCCTAATATTCTCATGTTTCATGTAGCTATAATTGTATTTTGGCTAGTTTGTGCTTTTACTTCTTATTTCATTCAGACATTAGTCATAGTAATAACTTCATCTATAGACAATATATGTACATGTACAATGTCAGCTAATATATAATTTATTTTCTTCGTATGAGCTTTACAAACGGAAAGTAATGCGACCCTCTGGTGAGCTCTTCTTTTCCGTTTCGAGCCGAGTACAAACAAACAAATACCCCTCAGTCAGACCAGTTAAACAATACCCCTCAGTCAGACCAGTTAAGCATTTCATGTAGAAATTAAATGAAAAACAAAAATATCACACCAAGGAAACAGAGGCAAAATATATACCCATTCATTACGTCTACTCTAGTTCACTCACCTGGCTTGGTACAGGCACTTCAATAAAACGTTGCTGGGTACACCTTGATTTATTGGACAGACACTTCCCCTCTTATTGATGTAATTCGGTCGTGCAAGTGTTTTCCACATGTGAGTAAAATGTCAACCCTCATATATAAGTGGATGAAAGAAGGTCTAATCTTGAACTTTACACTTTTGGTCAAGTTGAAGTCATCACTTCGAAAATCTACGGTCGCCACCATGACTTTGTTGACCGTTATGTAATATCTGTGTCACAAATGACCACGGATATATTCCACTTGTCGTAAACACTTCCCGGTCCTTTCCTCTTTCACGACTTATCATCGGGTTTTTAACTAGATTAACACGATGGGTGCCACTAGTGGAGCAGGAACTGCTTACCCTTCCGGTGCACCTGAGTTCACTCCCGCTTTTTAGTGGGGTTCGTGTTACTCGATCTTTAGTTTTATGTGTATGTTTTGTCGCTCGTTGTTTGTCCTTTTGTACTTTTTCTTTTGGCCATTGTGTTGTCTGTTCTTCTTCGAGTTAGGGATTCTGATTACCCCTTTGGTATCTTCAAACTCTTCATAATATCTTTATATACATGTTAGATAGTTAGCCATCGTAAGACATGGGTTATAATGGTCAACTCTTAAGATCTCTTAACCCATATTTAATTGCCAATGCCATCTCATCATCAATACGTAAGTGACAGAATAATTTTCAACATATATTTCCCGACAATTTACTTATATTGTGCTTATACTGCAACGTCATCTAAGCAAAATATTGTTAAATTCACACACAAATAGTCAAAGATATTGGATATTTTGGATGAATTATTAGGGCAGTGTCTATTGTACTTGTGTCTATGTGATGCAGGGTACAGTTAGACTTTATACGTCTAGTAGACACAAAAAAAACAAATATTTATACATACACATTTACAGCAAATGTACTGATTGTAATATACTAGATATTTAAACAATCAAAACAAGATATGACGTGATAGATATAAATGTGTTGTATCATTCAAAGGTTAAAGAGTCTTTTGCACTTTTGAAAAATAAAGAATTTTATTCCAACAGTTTGGATCTTTTTATTTCGCAGATTGTCATTTTTAGTATTTGATAATAATAATAAACACGACGCGTTTCTGGAGTAACCATCATCAGATACGCTCATAATCAGATTGGAAAGCCAAAATAAATCAAAATCCTTGTAGAAAGTAAACCTATGTCTGAAGAAGACTTTTTGACCTTATAACTTGCATTGTAGGAACTGCAATGTCTTTGTAGCTACAGTTTTTCTGTGAAGTACAGATAATGACAAAAAGTAATCGATCTCATGATATACATCCTATTGTGCATGTTATAAACACATTTTAGGGCCCGGGTGGCTCAATGAGTTCGGGTGCACTCGACTCGCAAGTGGTAAAGTTTACCAGTTCCTTGACCATGATCGGTGGTTTTCTCCGGGTACTCCGTCTTCTTCCACCACTAAAACTGGTCGCCATGATATAGATGAAATATTGCTGAAAGTGGCGTTAAGCACCAAAAATCAAATCAAATCACTATAAACACATTTTAAAGTAGATTTGTGTCCATTTTAATTTAGGAACGATGTCTAAGTTTTTTCCTCATTTCATATATATGTCATTTACGTATTGCCCAATACGAATGTCATTGCCAAACGTTGTATATAGGTTTTTACACGACAGCTAGGCAAACACCTTTTAGTCACAGTAAGAGCTAGAAACCCTTAATAGTAATGAAATGTCGTTTATATGTACATGCATCAGGTGGATGTTGATAAATGGCAATAATGGCTGGAGTTTCAAAATTAAAAATATTTGCAATATATGTGAATACATGATTCAAAACAACAGAAACAATTTATTTTAATTTTTAATACACGACTGGACTTTTTGTTCCTCTTTCGTGGCTTATCATCGGATTCTTAACAAGAGTACCATGGCGAGTACATCTTATGAGGCAAGAACTTCTTACCGGAACAGCTGGGTTCACCACATGATTTTTTATGTTGTTCGTGTTGCTCAATTTTTAGTATTCTGCGTAGTAATTTTGGTCTTTTTTCTATTGGTCATTGTATTGTCTATTTTTTGATTTGTGGCTTTTGATTATTACTTTGGTATATTCAAACTTTTCTTAAATTATAGTTCAATTTTAAAGTTTGTATAAAAAGTAAGTATTGATTCTAAAGGTCATTAAAAGTTATTACTTGTTGTTACTTGTCAGTTGAGATCATTCTTAGGACTGGCCTCTCAGATCCATCACATTATCATTTCTACTAATACCCGCTTCCGGTCCGTATGTAAGTACAATGTATATATCACTTCACCATCAATGCCTAATTATTGTCTTGTAGGAATAATAAACACCAATTCTACTGAGATAAGCAGAATAAACATCTTATATAGTAAACAAGATCACAATCACAAGTTTGTCAATATATATTACACACACCTTTATCATGATCCAATGCATTCACGGGAAAAACATTTACATATTTCAGAATAGATTTAGTTTTTAGCGATGGTGTTGATAAAGAACAACAGTAATAGTGAACACAACGCCTTATGTGACCTCCAATGAACAACGGCTATCATCAGATACAGTACTCTAAGTACCAAAATGTGTGGGTAACAGATGAATCTAGTTACACAGTAAACAACATTAGCATTAGGTGGTTTGGTATTTATTGCTTAACTTCTAGCAGCAAATATTTCCTGTATTTTCAGGACGAGATCAAGTTCAACAATATATAAATAGTATACAAAAATGAGAGACACCATGACGAATAACTTTCGACTTCAACTGAAAGGAATGAAGATTTAGATATGTAAATAGTCAATTGCTTCAGCTACAATGTGCCTGTCTTATTCGAAATCGACAAAATTGGTCTTTATTTTGCGTGGAACCCTCCACAAAAGACATCCAATATAGTCCATGAGTAGGATTCCCATATAACAACATGACAACCCCTATCGAGATAGAATCCCTAATTCATCATCTGGAGACGTGCTGGGCATCTTTGTGAGTTGACGCTGGAAACCGTCATCAATACAACATGAGATTTGTGGCACATGAGTGTGGGGTGTAAATGAAATATAACTATAACGCAATCACAAATCTTTATGCATTGTACTCTCTCCTGAACAGCATTAATAACAAAAATAGTTGTCATTAGTAATGTTTCTCTTACAGATAAAACTCTGGGTTTCCTTATGTTAGTCATATTTGTTTGTTTTTCACATTATCTAACCATTCTAAAACCACAAATAATTACATAAGCCTTACGTAATACCACGGACTTCCTGTTTTTAGAACACGTTGATAGAACACATTTTGTAAATATTGAGTTTATATAACCTGGTGTCAGAATTAAACAACATGTAGATGTCACTGTCATCGTACAGTACATGTAAAACATTTGATTTGTTTTGACATGACGATGTTGTCCTCACCTTGACTTCGGTACATATGCCATATATAAATATTAGATGATAAATAATGTTTTTAAATGGAAAAACACTAGAGCTAAAACTGGAAAAAATGGACAAATTTGAAGCCTTAAAATATCTTCCAAATACAAAACAGTATGCGCATGGTAAATATAGCAAAGTGGAGGGGTCAAATACACGATTTTGTTTATGTAAAGCTTAGTACTGGTGACGTGTCTCCGAGTTAAACCAACAGAACTGCCCACAACGTCCCAAGGTGGAAGAAAGGTGTGCGCTCTCGATGGAGGAGTTGTCAGAAGATTTCGTAAAAGAGCAGCCGCTAATATAGTCGCTACAAATTGCTAAATATTCAGTCTCTACTCGATTCTCCTTATTTTTGCAGTAGCTGTCAAAAGAGTCGTTGCCTTATTCCTCTCTCATTTCTGTTTAGGCGTTAGACATTATTGAACGTGTTCTTGTCCTGCATATGCGCGAGATGTTTACCTTTTGACGGTATGCAGCCAACAACCAATCTATGTAATGCTACATCCTGACCATCAACAATAAAGCGACAGGAAAAAGCACTGTAAATGGGGAATGTAAACCAAAATGAGGAAAAAACGACCCCACATCACGCACGGATACAATGTAATTATAAATCGAATGTGCTGATGGTACGAGTGTAATTTGAATCATTTGAAACATTTCGTCCCCGATTATAATATTACTACAGCCATCTTAACTGATAATATTACACAAAATAAACTTGATGGCTACGTTTTTATCTGCTGATGGAATATTAGTCCCCTGGGATATCATCCATCCAGTAGTCAATGCTAATAACTAATACACATCTTTACGTCCTGATTTTCAGCTAACCTTCTGTCGAGGTTAATCTTTAAATAATAAACGCTGCGCTAAAACTTACAAAAACAACCTTAACGTAAAAATAAAATGATTAGAATTAAAATAACAATCCAGGAAAATAATTTATTTTCCTAATAAGATCTTATCGTCTGTCTCATTTGTTGTAAAATAATTCGCTGAGAAGCTTCGCGAGGAATGTCATTGACAAACAAGCATGTTGAACGATTTCAAATATAATGTATTGAGAAGTTTCATTAAGAATGTCATTAATTTAGAAGGGAAATCTAATTTATCTGTCACAGTCTGTGTATCATTGCCTAGTATAGGCTACTGTGTAATATAATTGTTAGTGACTGAAATAACATAGAACGGGCCTGTGTAAGACATAATTAAAATAGATGTTCTGACATCCCTCAACCTAACAATTACTGAAGAAAGGACAAGAAACGGCCACCGATAATAATACAAAACAACTACGTCACAATTCTAAAACTTGACCGGAACCAATTAACATCCAACAATACAAATCATACAGGATACCAATATTAATAGTTAATAAGTCTTCAGTAGTGTTTCCTGGAACAGTTGGAACAACAAAGGTAAAAAGCAAGCTATAGCGAACAGGAAAATAAATTCAACATGCCTAAAGCTAGAAAATGACTGACAAGGCTACAGACAAATATGACAGTCAAAACTACAGACAAAGCGACAGTCAAAACTACAGACAAAGTGACAGTCAAAACTACAGACAAAGCGACAGTCGAAACTACAGACAAATATGAGTCAAAACTACAGACAAAGCGACAGTCGAAACTACAGACAAAGCGACAGTCAAAACTACAGACAAATATGACAGTCAAAACTACAGACAAAGCGACAGTCAAAACTACAGACAAATATGACAGTCAAAACTACAGACAAAGCGACAGTCAAAACTACAGACAAATATGAGTCAAAACTACAGACAAAGCGACAGTCAAAACTACAGACAAAGTGACAGTCAAAACTACAGACAAAGCGACAGTCAAAACTACAGACAACGTGACAGTCAAAACTACAGACAAAGCGACAGTCGAAACTACAGACAAATATGAGTCAAAACTACAGACAAAGCGACAGTCGAAACTACAGACAAAGCGACAGTCAAAACTACAGACAAATATGACAGTCAAAACTACAGACAAAGCGACAGTCGAAACTACAGACAAAACGACAGTCAAAACTACAGACAAATATGACAGTCAAAACTACAGACAAAGTGACAGTCAAAACTACAGACAAAGCGACAGTCAAAACTACAGACAAATATGACAGTCAAAACTACAGACAAAGTGACAGTCAAAACTACAGACAAAGCGACAGTCAAAACTACAGACAAATATGACAGTCAAAACTACAGACAAAGCGACAGTCGAAACTACAGACAAATATGACAGTCAAAACTACAGACAAAGCGACAGTCGAAACTACAGACAAAGCGACAGTCAAAACTACAGACAAATATGACAGTCAAAACTACAGACAAAGTGACAGTCAAAACTACAGACAAAGCGGCAGTCAAAACTACAGACAAATAGGACAGTCAAAACTACAGACAAAGTGACAGTCAAAACTACAGACAAAGCGACAGTCAAAACTACAGACAAAGTGACAGTCAAAACTACAGACAAAGCGACAGTCAAAACTACAGACAAAGTGACAGTCAAAACTACAGACAAAGCGACAGTCGAAACTACAGACAAATATGACAGTCAAAACTACAGACAAAGCGACAGTCAAAACTACAGACAAAGCGACAGTCGAAACTACAGACAAATATGAGTCAAAACTACAGACAAAGCGACAGTAAAAACTACAGACAAAGCTACAACCAAAGCACAACCAAGCTACAGATAAAAGCTATTGTACATGAATGACTGTGTTTTATCTGATATTACCATGTGCAGACAGAAGACAATAATTAATGTAAGGAGAGTTTGAATATATCAAAGGGGCAATCAGAATCCGTAAATCAAACACCACACACTAACATAAAACAAAAAACAACATGAATTAACTTACATAATATTCAACTATCATGGAAAAATGATGGAGAAATGGGACAACAAGCCAACTTTTGACTACCATATGGATGTTGTGTAGGGACGAATATAATCGACCTATAATGTGTATTTATATGATCTACTGCCATGCTTTCCATGTTATAATTTAAGATATTTGGTCAAATTCAGCAATATCACCGATTTTTTCATGTAAAAATTAATTAATTCATTTGAGAGGGGAGGGGGAGGAGGATCATTCCCCCCCCCCCCCCCCCCCCCCCCCAGTTGAATGGTAGAATCTATAAGTAGAGCTCTGTTTGATAAACAAATGATCAAATGATCCACATTTCAGACCTGTCAGAAAAAAACTTTGTGTAAAAATATCATTCTTATCATCACCATCATGAACGGAAACAGATATACTAACTGTGATGAATGCTTTAAATGTAATATGAAGATCGTGTTATTGTATAATACAGACAGATAAATTGACCGTCTCTGTTTCCTGTCATGGGACAGCTAGATCTTATTAGGATAAAACCTTGCAATTTTTCATTAAAAACTTTTGTAAACAAATGCCTGAAAGTTGGGGCAAAATCAATATTAAAACTTTCACAGATTTACTCACGAATTATTTCAACAAAAGACAAGATTTTTGTATTATCCTTTTTCCTTTCCTTTAATTTTAATTTCACCCCTCAGAATCAAAGTTGGCTTTAAAAGACATGTAGTTAGACAGATAAATTATCATTTTATTTAATAAAAGATAATAAATCATTTCCTAAGAGTTTGACAAAGGTGATATTATTTTTTCTTGTGATTTATTTTCGGTTTAATTATGTATTTGTGCATTTAAAACGTAACAGTAACTGTTTTCCAATAGTTCATATCTAGACTGACACATTCAAAATTTAAACTCATTTGTCTTGCACATATTTTCATTGACATCCAGAATATTTGATTATCCAGTCATGGAAGGTCATAAATGTGTTTCTCTAGACATGTGGCGATGGCTTTGATTTTATCATTCTTTGTAATACAATAAGTTAGCAATATTTTACGCTCCCGGTGAAACTTTGTCCAAAAACTATTTGTTTTGTTTGGGATCTTTGATGTATACATTTTTCATTGAGTCAAATACCTCCTTATGATAGTAAAATACAAAGGTTGATGAATTCTTTTATATAAAAGCACATATTTTCCATGTAAGAACAATTTCTAATATAATTTTCTATGTTATTCTTTGACGTTTAGTTTTTGCACCAGTTGGATCTTGTGACGGTTTCCAATGATCAACACACAGAACTACGCAGTAACTAATATTAGAAACCCTCTCGATGGAGGTTTTGTAAATTATAAAAACGAAAGCCACGTCCGTGAACCATACTAGTTGACATGAATGGAGAATGCCACGTTCCTAGCAGAACAAGAACCCCTTATGTAGATGTCGAAAAACTGTAGGCGTACACCAGCCAGTTAAAGCTCACTATACAACTCCCCAAGCCTTCCAAGTTAGAGTCACAAGTCTTTGCCCCGGTTATCTCATTCCTCCCTCAACCAGCAATCAATCAATCAATCAATCAATCAATCAATCAATCAATCAATTCATTATAAACAAGGACAGTGGGGATTTCTTATTATATTATTATATTTGTTTAATACTTAATAAAATATAAACTAACTACTACGATTCAAATCTTTCCTAAGAACAAGTCTGCATTCTTCAATATGTTTATATTCTTAAATTCATAATTATTAGTCAATGTACATATTGCCTATGTTATAAATTATAATTAGATTGTACATTGTATATATATTGTCTTTTTGCAAATGGATTGTCACAAGCTTTACTGGTTTCCATATTTTATATATTGCAAATATTGTTATGGAAATAAAAGAACCAGTAAGTAGTTCTTAGCCTATACCGGGTTTCTTTCCTGAATAATTTGATAAGGGTGGAAATATGTTGACGTATGTGTTGATGAAAAATAGCAAACTACTGTACATGACAAAAGAATACAGTTAAATGTGAAGAGAATCATTTATCTTTTTAGACAATTTAATGTATAAATAAACGTTAGCGAAAATTGAGGTGGTAATTACAAATTGACAATCCAGAGACACGTACAACATTGGGCACAAGACACACAACGAAGACAAACAATCGAGGTGGTAATCACGAATGTACAATCTAGAGACACGTACAACATTGGGCACAAGACACACAACGAAGGTAAACAATCGAGGTGGTAATCACGAATGTACAATCCAGAGACACGTGCAATACTGAGCACAAGACACACAACGAAGGTAAACAATCGAGGTGGTAATCACGAATGTACAATCTAGAGACACGTACAACACTGAGCACAAGACACACAACGAAGGCAAATAAAGCTAAAACACAACACTGAAAGCTAAAGCACAACACTGAAAGCTAAAACACAACACTGAAAACTAAAACACAACACTGAAAGCTAAAACACAACACTGAAAACTAAAACACAACACTGAAAGCTAAAACACAACACTGAAAGCTAAAACACAACACTGAAAACTAAAACACAACACTGAAAGCTAAAACACAACACTGAAAGCTAAAACACAACACTGAAAACTAAAACACAACACTGAAAGCTAAAACACAACACTGAAAACTAAACACAACACTGAAAACTAAAGCACAACACTGAAAACTAAACACAACACTGAAAACTAAACACAACACTGAAAACTAAAACACAACACTGAAAACTAAAACACAACACTGAAAACTAAAACACAACACTGAAAACTAAAACACAACACTGAAAACTAAAACACAACACTGAAAGCTAAAACACAACACTGAAAACTAAAACACAACACTGAAAGCTAAAACACAACACTGAAGACTAAAGCACAACACTGAAAACTAAAACACAACACTGAAAGCTAAAACACAACACTGAAAACTAAAGCACAACACTGAAAGCTAATACACAACACTGAAAACTAAACACAACACTGAAAACTAAAGCACAACACTGAAAGCTAAAACACAACACTGAAAACTAAAGCACAACACTGAAAACTAAAACACAACACTGAAGGCTAAGACACAACACTGAAAACTAAAACACAACACTGAAAGCTAAAACACAACACTGAAAGCTAAAACACAACACTGAAAACTAAAACACAACACTGAAAGCTAAAACACAACACTGAAAACTAAACACAACACTGAAAACTAAAGCACAACACTGGAAGCTAAAACACAACACTGAAAACTAAAACACAACACTGAAAATTAAAACACAACACTGAAAACTAAAACACAACACTGAAAACTAAAACACAACACTGAAAACTAAAACACAACACTGAAAACTAAAACACAACACTGAAAACTAAACACAACACTGAAAACTAAAGCACAACACTGAAAACTAAACACAACACTGAAAACTAAAACACAACACTGAAAGCTAAAACACAACACTGAAAACTAAACACAACACTGAAAACTAAAACACAACACTGAAAACTAAAACACAACACTGAAAACTAAACACAACACTGAAAACTAAAACACAACACTGAAAACTAAAGCACAACACTGAAAGCTAAAACACAACACTGAAAACTAAAACACAACACTGAAAACTAAACACAACACTGAAAACTAAACACAACACTGAAAGCTAAAACACAACACTGAAAACTAAAACACAACACTGAAAACTAAAACACAACACTGAAAACTAAAACACAACACTGAAAACTAAAACACAACACTGAAAACTAAAACACAACACTGAAAGCTAAAACACAACACTGAAAACTAAAACACAACACTGAAAACTAAAACACAACACTGAAAGCTAAAACGATGAACAGCACCGACCCCACCAAAAAATGGACGCAAGTGCTCGGAAGGGTAAACAGTTCGTGTTACTAATGTTCAAGTCCAATGACAGAGGAAAGAACAAATACGTATTAAAAGGAAACAAATTCATTGTCATTGGAGAAATCAATGAAATTTTGTAACGATTACTTTAGCCAAGGATTTATGAAATGTAAACTCCACATGTTGGTAGAACTGCTAGAATATTGCTACTGATAAATGGGAGGTTTGCTCTCTGAAATGTCAAATTGATCAAATAAAAATGTATTTCAAGTACGTGTTTTGCTTAATCTTTCCTTTTCTGTATAGTATTTTGTTGAATACTGCTTGCCTTTTCATCTATTTTTTTTTTTTTTTTTGCTTTTGGCCATTGTATTGTATGTCCATCGAATTATTGCTTCTGACTACCACTTTAGTATCTACAACCATTTGTTCTTGACTAGGTTGAACAACAGCATTATGAAATTGTAAATGTGGTGCATGTCTTTAATTTTTGATGGCACTTTAGCAATCGAGCATTCAACAAAAAACTTAAATATGATGTTACATCTTGTTGACCTTCTGTTCAGTTGTAACATGCAGTGCAATTCGTCTATAAATTCACTCTATGAAATTAGAAGTATTTCTTCTGGAAAATGAATCAGAAAAACTACTAAATGCTATGACGTTAATGACCATTTTTAATCATCATTTTTCCTGGTAGCATTGAAAAATAATATCAGAAAGAAAATGTGACAGCCTTGCAATACATTAATCTCAAAGGGGAATCATTTATTCATATCCGATTTTTCTTAAGTGATATCCCCCCAAATGTAACTAATGGATATTTTTTCGGAAGGATTTTTGTACGTGGCAAGGAAAAACTAGAAGCAATTTAAATGATATTAAGTGCAGTTAACGTTACAGAAAACCGAAAGGGCAACCAAGACTGTACAATCCAGAAACCTAGGAAAAAAGAGTTTGAAAATATCAAAGGGGTAATCAGAATCTGTAAATCGAAGAAGTACAGATACAAAAGGACAAATAACAATCTACAAAACACTATAGAGAAAACTAAAGATCGAGCAACACGAACCCCACTAAAAACGGGGATGACCTCAGGTGCCCCTGAAGGGTAGCAGTTCCTGCTCCACTAGTGGCACCCGTCGTTACAAACCCTGTGATAAGTTTCGAAGTGATGACTTCAACTTAACTAAGAGGAACCCTTGTATCAGTAGCTTCCTTGTTAGCAGCAACCATTTATCAAGGAAATCCTTATATGAACCACCAGCTCTGGAATATCGGATCAACTGACAGATATATATTCCATATACCGGTGCTGCTGAAATGTAGCTAAATATAAATGGAAAGTTCGGTGTGAAAATTGAAATCATCTCTTTTGTCGTAAAGTTTCGTTCTTAACCGACCCTCACTGTCAATTTTGACAGGTATGAAGCAGACCTAGTTGTATCTGTAGTATCTTTTATTTCAGGCTCAATGGGATAGATGCGATCAACAAAATCACCAAACTTAGAACTATTCAGTGAACAAAGGACATCATCTATATAGCGGAACGTGAAATTAAATGATCGGTCTAGGTTCTTTTCGTTTTTGTTGAGAAACCCGTATATCATGTCAGCCTCATACAAATAAAGGCAACATTGAGCACAAGACGCTAAACGAAGAGAAACCAAATAAAAAAACACAGCACAGAAAAACTATAAACGGTTGAACAACACCTACCCCACCAGCATTTTCAATGATAATTATGCAATTACATTGTGAAATTACAAATGTCAAAACTATGTAACAACCTAGATAGGAGAAAAGATAACAGAAATTATAATGCGGAAATTAAAAAAAAATGCAAACCAGATCGATTGACGAATGACTGTCAGCGTCAATTAAGCACCTGGCAAATCACTGTTTTCTTCCTGTGGGTAAATGTTAACAACTGCATGGTGAAACTGTCGGTTTTCTAACTAAAACAGTAGAGTCCACTTGTTTTAATAAAAACAACTTGATAAATAAGGGTAATAACAAAATTACCGAACTCCGAACAATCTTAAAAAGGGAAAGTCAAAACTCATAATTATATAAACAGACAAAATCAGTCAACAACCGGAAAACTGTGAAAACCGTAATGACCCTGACTTGGCACAGGCATTTCTAAAGAAATGGTGGGTTGAATCAGATTTTAAAGCGCCAAACCCCCCGCTCTCATTACGGTTCAAAGGCTCCGGCTGTCACTATAACAGTATTTAAATACAGGAACAAAATTTATACTATGCTGTTATGAATATCTTTAAAATGCCTTTTGTAAAATCATAATTTGATAGTCATTGTAAATAAGATATATAGGGTGTCAATTTTGGCCTTTGTTCCTACTATTTTCCTATTATATTTTAGAACTGTTCTGAGGGTGTGGCGTTTTTCTGTTCTGAGGGTGTGGCGTTTTTCTGTTCTGTGGGTGTGGCGTTTTTCTGTTCTGAGGGTGTGGCGTTTTTCTGTTCTGAGGGTGTGGCGTTTTTCTATTCTGAGGGTGTGGCGTTTTTCTGTTCTGAGAGTGTGGCGTTTTTCTGTTCTGAGGGTCTGGCGTTTTTCTGTTCTGAGAGTGTGGCGTTTTTCTGTTCTGAGGGTATGGCGTTTTTCTGTTCTGAGGGTGTGGCGTTTTTCTGTTCTGAGGGTGTGGCGTTTTTCGTAGTTCATTTTATCATTTTATTCTATGAATGCAAAAAATGATTTCATAATAAAGGAAAATGCTCTTCAATGTTTTGAGAACATCTTGTACTCCAGGAATTGACAAAGAGTTGGAGCCATCGTGGTCGTAATCATATGGTAGTTGTACCTATGCCACAAGTGTCTATCACCACTGATGTTGTGAGTTCGAACCTCCATCAGGGCGAGGTGTACAACCTTATGTGATAACATTTATCAGTGACTTGCGACAGGTCGGTTGTTTTCTCCGGGTCCTCCGGTTTCCTCCACCAATTAATCTGACCTCCACAATATATCTGACATATTGTTGAAAGTGGCATTAAACACCATCAAGCCAAACCAAACAGTTGAGACTCCATCAATTTTCCCTTAAACACGGAATTTGATATTTACAACAACTTCTTTTGTTTTACGTTACTAAAAAGTCTATAAGGGTAATAACAAAATTACCGAACTCCGAGCAATCTTACAAAGGGAAAGTCAAAACTCATAAGTATATAAACAGACAAAATCAGTCAACAACCGGAAAACTGTGAAAACACTAAAAAGTCTATACCATTATTTTCTTCACCTTAAACTGTAGATTTTGCTTGTATTGTCTCTAGATATCTAATCTTTGGTGACCATATTTACTTTGATGATTGAAATTTTCCTTGTATCCAATTACTGTATATTTAATATTTCTTCTCTAACTTGAACACAGTCAATTTCCTTTATACAAAATCTTACTTATGACATCGATTTGTTGACGACACGTAAACTTATATCAGTAGGGAATTACTATAGAGAACACATTAGATTATCAGCCTTGGAGATTTGAGAAACTTGATGATGATATATCAGCTAGCAAGCTTCTGTGTCTCGTTAATGTATATAGATAAAAGAGATTGCTCTATGTATTGTCCATCATTTTACTTTGGTTTATTTCAAAGTCAAGCATTTCGTGTGATTAGTCTGAAAATGAGGAATGGTAGATATAATCTAGTAACAAACTAGTGAGATAGTTGACGTTCAACTGCCGACTTGCCATTCAAACTTGAAAAAAATGACGCGTTTCGTAATCAGCTGAAGACATTAACAAACAACATTTACGCATATGTTATAACAGATCTAGACAGGTTCTTCGTCAAGTATGCAAATATTCCTCTTGGATTTGATTAAGATTCAATTAAAAAACACAAATTGTCGGAGTACTTTTTTCTTACAGGAAGACTATTCACAAGCGGGGTTGTGACCCTCCCCTCATTTAATATGGGTGATGTAGGACTCCATTCCTTTTAATTTAATCTAGGGAAATTGTTTTTTTTTTAATTTATAGTTTGATTTGGTCACGTTATTGGTCCTGGGTCCTCTTTAAGAGCCAAAAGATTGGGTTCCCCCTTTCGGAAAGCATGGGTCCGACTGTGCTGATGTTTTGTATTATGTAATATGTGTTGTAACATGGACATATGGAGTTAATTCTTATATTATTTACTGTAAATCTTGTTTCAACTATTATTAGGAGATATTTTAGATATTCAATTCTGTATAGCTTTATGTCTTTAAATAATATATTTGTATATCTGACCTAGCAGTTTAATATGATATTCTAACTAGTTAATGATAACTGTGTCCTTTAATGTAGACCATTTTGATGCTTATATTCGGTTACAATAAATGTTAGAGAAAACTTAAGTGGTAGTCAATAAAATGATTATCATAATATGTTTTATAATGTAGTGAACTTTAAGCATTGTCCATTTAATTACGTCTCTGTCCAATTTCTTAGCATTAACCAACAATATAGACTCGTAGTATAATTATCCATATACAATCCGACAAATGCATAGCCAGCCATATACTATTAGACAATGAGATAATTATTCACATATTGTTAGACAAAGAAATAGATATCCATATTATGTCGGAATACGAAATGATTATCCCTATGCTATCCACATATATATCCACATACTGTTCGACAGTTATATAATTATCCATATGTCCGACAAGAGAATAGATATCCATATTTTGTCGGACTAAGAGATAATTATCTATATACTATCCGACAATGATGACTAATTACCTATATACTATCCGACGATAAGATAATTATCCATATACAATCCGACGATAAGATAATTATCTATATATTATCCGACAATGATGACTAATTACCTATATACTATCCGACGATAAGATAATTATCCCTATGCTATCCGACCAGATACCTATACACATACTGTCCAACAGTGAGATAATTATCCATATGTCCGACAAGAGAATACATATCCATATTTTTTAGGACTAAGAGATAATTATCTATATACTCTCGGACGATAAAATAATTATCCATATACTATCCGACGATAAGATAATTATCCATATACTATCCGACAATGATGATTAATTACCTATATACTCTCCGACGATAAGATAATTATCTATATACTATCCGACGATAAGATAATTATCTATATACTATCCGACAATGATGACTAATTACCTATATACTATCCGACGATAAGATAATTATCTATATACAATCCGACGATAAGATAATTATCTATATATTATCCGACAATGATGACTAATTACCTATATACTATCCGACGATAAGATAATTATCCCTATGCTATCCGACCAGATACCTATACACATACTGTCCGACAGTGAGATAATTATCCATATGTCCGACAAGAGAATACATATCCATATTTTTTCGGACTAAGAGATAATTATCTATATACTCTCGGACGATAAAATAATTATCCATATACTATCCGACGATAAGATAATTATCCATATACTATCCGACAATGATGATTAATTACCTATATACTCTCCGACGATAAGATAATTATCTATATACTATCCGACGATAAGATAATTATCTATATACTATCCGACGATAACTTAATTATCCATATACTATCCGACGATAAGATAATTATTCATATACTATCCGACGATAATATTAATTATCCATATACTATCCGACGATAAAATAATTATATATTTACTATCCGACAATGATGACTAATTACCTATATACTATCCGACGATAAGATAATTATCCATATACTATCCGACGATAAGATAATTATCCATATACTATCCGACGATAAGATAATTTTATATTTACTATCCGACAATGATGAATAATTACCTATATACTATCCGACGATAAGATAATTATCCATATACTATCCGACGATAAGATAATTATATATTTACTATCCGACAATGATGAATAATTACCTATATACTATCCAACGATAAGATCATTATCTATATACAATCCGACGATAATATAATTATCTATATATTATCCGACAATGATGACTAATTACCTATATACTATCCGACGATAAGAAAATTATCCATATACTATCCGACGATAAGATAATTATATATTTACTATCCGACAATGATGAATAATTACCTATATACTATCCGACGATAAGATAATTATCCATATACTATCCGACGATGAGATAATTATCCACATACTATCCGACGATAAGATGATTATCCATATACTATCCGACGATAAGATAATTATCCATATACTATCCGACGATACGATAATTATCTATATACTATCCGACGATAATATAATTATCCATATACTATCCGACGATAAGATAATTATCCATATACTATCCGACGATAAGATAATTATCCATATACTATCCGACGATAAGATAATTATCCATATACTATCCGACGATAAGATAATTATCCATTTACTATCCCACGATAAGATAATTATCCATATACTATCCGACGATAAGATAATTATCCATATACTATCCGACGATAAGATAATTTTATATTTACTATCCGACAATGATGAATAATTACCTATATACTATCCGACGATAAGATAATTATCCATATACTATCCGACGATAAGATAATTATATATTTACTATCCGACAATGATGAATAATTACCTATATACTATCCAACGATAAGATCATTATCTATATACAATCCGACGATAATATAATTATCTATATATTATCCGACAATGATGACTAATTACCTATATACTATCCGACGATAAGAAAATTATCCATATACTATCCGACGATAAGATAATTATATATTTACTATCCGACAATGATGAATAATTACCTATATACTATCCGACGATAAGATAATTATCCATATACTATCCGACGATGAGATAATTATCCACATACTATCCGACGATAAGATGATTATCCATATACTATCCGACGATAAGATAATTATCCATATACTATCCGACGATACGATAATTATCTATATACTATCCGACGATAATATAATTATCCATATACTATCCGACGATAAGATAATTATCCATATACTATCCGACGATAAGATAATTATCCATATACTATCCGACGATAAGATAATTATCCATATACTATCCGACGATAAGATAATTATCCATTTACTATCCGACGATAAGATAATTATCCATATACTATCCGATGATAAGACAATTATTCATATACTATCCGATGATAAGATAATTATCCATATACTATCCGACGATAAGATAATTATCCATATACTATCCGACGATAAGATAATTATCTATATACTATCCGACGATAAGATCATTATCCATATACTACTGTATAGTAATATTTAATGTATATACATAGACATATATTTGACCTTTCTTTTATAAACATAACAGTAAGGCGTTATAATATTGAAGACTGCTACATTTCAGAATTAATGTTTGTATATACCACAAAAACATAACTGACATATACATCTGAAAAATTCTATGGAAGTTTCTTCTTCTGAATTCCTTAGTGATGTGTTGTTATATACTTGCCAAGGAAAACTAAAGCATATTTTGACATATTACATTTACGTTAATTAGCCGAGCGAAGGAGGGGGGTTGAACAAAAAGAGAAATAGATTTCATTCTATCATTTAATTATGAAAATGACATGTTCGTGTTGCTTCCGCTGCTTGTACTGGAGAATTTTAGTTCGATGAATTTCTCTATCTTTTGGAAGCTGATAAACTATAGGTACATTACGTTTTTTACTTGATTCTATCATGTTATTGAAAACAAACAACAGAAAACATTTGATAAAACCTTAAAATCTCAAGGTATTGCATGATACGCAATCGGAAAGTCGTATGATTGATATGAACACACAAACGTGTAAAGATTATCAGGTATTTTGGCTTGATAAGTTTAATTGAAATTTATCAATGTTGAAAAATGCACCTCGTAATAAGACTGATGTGAACAGAAGTAATGCAAATTCAACCCGGATGGTAAAATTATACTAATAACATTAAAAAAAATACTACACTGTCGGAACAGTTCCCTAATCTAATAGAAAAATCGCAGAAAGAGGTAACATCGATACCAAAGGGGAATTCAATAAATCGAAGGGCACACAATACAATGAACAAAAGAAACAAGGGCAAAAAGGAAAACAATGATCTACAGAGCATTGAAAACTAAAACCCAAGGGTGAACTCAGTTACACCGGAATGGTGCGCGGTTCCTTTTGCATACCACTTTCTATTTCAACTGTCTGATCTAAGTAACAACAATTTGCACGATTAAGATTTAATAGAATATCTCTTTTACTAAATGAAGACCTCGCTCATTTAAAACAGAATATCATCCTTTATTGAATGAATACCTCGCTCATTTAAAACAGAATATCATCCTTTATTGAATGAATACCTCGATCGTTTAAAGCAGAATATCATCCTTTATTGAATGAATACCTCGCTCATTTAAAACAGAATATCATCCTTTATTGAATGAATACCTCGCTCATTTAAAACAGAATATCATCCTTTATTGAATGAATACCTCGCTCATTTAAAACAGAATATCATCCTTTATTGAATGAATACCTCGATCGTTTAAAGCAGAATATCATCCTTTATTGAATGAATACCTCGCTCATTTAAAACAGAATATCATCCTTTATTGAATGAATACCTCGCTCATTTAAAACAGAATATCATCCTTTATTGAATGAATACCTCGATCGTTTAAAGCAGAATATCATCCTTTATTGAATGAATACCTTGATCGTTTAAAGCAGAATATCATCCTTTATTGAATGAATACCTCGCTCATTTAAAACAGAATATCATCCTTTATTGAATGAATACCTCGCTCATTTAAAACAGAATATCATCCTTTATTGAATGAATACCTCGATCGTTTAAAGCAGAATTTCATCCTTTATTGAATGAATACCTTGATCGTTTAAAGCAGAATATCATCCTTTATTGCATGAAAATTCTGTCGTTAAAAAGAATGTTATCCTTTATTGCATAGGCACCTCGCCGATTAAAACTGAATATAGTCCTTTATCGCATGGATCATTCAAACAGAACGTTTTCCTTTATTATAATATGTACCTCGCTCATTAAAACATGGTATTTCCTTTATTATAACAATTACATCGCTCATTAAAACATAACATTTTCCTTTATTATAATAATTACCTCACTCATTAAAACATAACATTTTCCTTTATTATAACAATTACATCGCTCATTAAAACATAACATTTTCCTTTATTATAATAATTACCTCACTCATTAAAACATAACATTTTCCTTTATTATAACAATTACCTCACTCATTAAAACAACAGTTTCCATTATTATAACAATTACCTCGTTCATTAAAACATAACATTTCTCTTTATTATAACAATTACCTCGTTCATTAAAACATAGCATTTTCCTTTATTATAATAATTACCTCGCACATTAAAACATAACATTTTCTTTTATTATAACAATTACCTCGCTCATTAAAGCATAGCATTTTCCTTTACTATAATAATTACCGTGCTCATTAAAACAGAACATTGTCTTTATTATAATAATTACCACACTTATCAAAACAGAATATCGTCCTTTATTATATAATTACTTCCCCCCTGAAAACATAATTTCGCCAGTTATTGCCTGATTACCTTCTTCATTAAAACAGAATATCGTCCTTGACAGCATGCATACCTCCTTCATTGAAGTCGAATGTCGTTATTCATTAACTAAGGAGACTTGCACATTCTCTTCCACATACGAATAAGTATACCGTATTCATTAAAACATCACGTTTTGTTTGTTTACTTACTCGAATATAATACTGTTTTACACACGTGTCTTATTCATCAAGACTTGTCATACACTTTATCGTGTCTATATCCGTGTATCATGTGTACTACTTACGTTATTTTCTCTGTATAAATGTTTTCTGTGAGTGTATGTTTAATAATGTGCGTTGTTTCGCTCAGCAGTAACACGACGGGTGCAACTAGTGTAGCAGGAAGTGTTAACCCTTCCGGAGCAAATAAGTTCACCCTGTTTTTAAGTGGGATTAACCAATGTTTGTCAGCTGGGTTTTTTCGTCTTGTCTGTGTTCTATCTGTCTTTCGAATTGTGGCTTCTGATTACCCTTCTGATTACCCTTCTGATTACCCTTCTGATTAGGCTTTTGATTACCTTTCTGATTACCCTTCTGATTACCTTTCTGATAACCCTTTTGATTACCCTTTTGATTACTCTTCTGATTACCTTTCTGATTACTTTTCTGATTACCCTTTTGATTACCCTTTTGATTACCTTTTTGATTACCCTTTGATTACCCTTCTGATCACCCTTCTGATTACCTTTCTGATCACCCTTCTGATTACTTTTCTGATTACCCTTCTGATTACCCTTCTGATTACCCTTCTGATTACCCTTCTGATTACCCTTCTGATTACCTTTCTGATTACCCTTTTGATTACCCTTCTGATTACCTTTCTGATTACCCTTATGATTACCCTTCTGATTACGCTTCTGATTACCCTTCTGATTACCTTTCTGATTACCCTTCTGATTACCCTTCTGATTACCCTTCTGATTACCCTTTTGATCTTTTCAATCCTAAGTTATTCTCTTCCTGAATATTCATGGATTATTTGCATGTCTTTGGACATTAAGCAACAATCAATCATATGGCTGATATTCTATCAATTAGTTTATATAACCCCCAGACAATCTTCATATTACAACTTAGCATATCAGTCCTTATCATTCTCTTTAAATATTAAAAATACTAGTATTAACATTGACATGTCCTCATTGTTGTTCATGCCTCTTTTAACCTTGCCAAATTTCCATTTTAACTAACGTTTTCTTTTCATCATTGTGAATTATGCAACACTATATACACCAATAGGCATCCGAATAATTTAATGCTGGAAAAGGGATAGTATAAATTGTATTGTCAACATAGAAATTGATACTAAATATCAGATATCTTTATTGGTATAACTATCACTGGGTCACTTTACTGGTGGGATTTTAGTCCCAACGGATATCATCTCATCAGTCAGTTGTCAGTGGTGTGACACTGACATGAATTATATGATATATTTATTATTGAAATTGGTAGTTTGTAAATAATGTATTTAAGAAATAAATCATGGAAGCCAGAATGTGTTGGGAGTTTTAACATGGATTGCCGGATATTAGTATTTTATCCCGAGCCAGAAGCGAGGGATAAAATTTACTAATATCCGTCAATCCATGTTAAAACTCAAAACACATTCTGGCTGCCATGATTTATTTCGATTCTGATATGTCTAAGAGTACAAATACGGTAGTATGCTTTGATTGGAAGACGGTAATATATATTTACGCTTGCGGAAAATGTCGCACGCAATTTATGTAACTCGAGTAATACTGCGCCCTCTATCGGCATTATTCGGGTTACAATTTATGCTGCCAATGGAAAAGTCAGTCACATTCACCGGCGCATGTGCTAATGCGATTATACCGAATAGATAACTCGCTCGTTTATTAACAAAGCGAAAGAAGGAGGTAATTTTAGAATTAATATTAAAACTAAGATTCATCTCCCTCATACATGGGTAGCCATAACCTATTTTTGATTTCCTGTTTGGTAAGCTCTTTGGTTTGCTTGTTCACTAAGATTTCTGTATTTCTTTTGACTTGAGAATACCTGACAAAGGTTATTTTACTGTAGAGTACCTGACAAAGGTTATTTGACTTGAGAGTACCTGACAAAGGTTATTTGACTTAAGAGTACCTGACAAAGCTTATTTGACTTAAGAGTACCTGACAAAGGTTATTTTACTGTAGAGTACCTGACAAAGGTTATTTGACTTAGGAGTACCTGACAAAGGTTATTTTACTGTAGAGTACCTGACAAAGGTTATTTGACTTAAGAGTACCTGACAAAGGTTATTTTACTGTAGAGTACCTGACCAAGGCTATTTGACTTAAAGAGTACCTGACAAAGGTTATTTGACTTAAGAGTACCTGACAAAGGTTATTTGACTGTAGAGTACCTGACAAAGGTTATTTGACTTGAGAGTACCTGACAAAGGTTATTTGACTTAAGAGTATCTGACAAAGGTTATTTGACTTAAGAGTACCTGACAAAGGTTATTTGACTTAAGAGTACCTGACAAAGGTTATTTTACTGTAGAGTACCTGACAAAGGTTATTTGACTTAAGAGTACCTGACAAAGATTATTTGACTGTAGAGTACCTGACAAAGGTTATTGGACTTGAGAGTACCTGACAAAGGTTATTTGACTTAAGAGTACCTGACAAAGGTTATTTAACTTAAGAGTACCTGACAAAGGTTATTTGACTTAAGAGTACCTGACAAAGGTTATTTTACTGTAGAGTACCTGACAAAGGTTATTTGACTGTAGAGTACCTGACAAAGGTTATTGGACTTGAGAGTACCTGACAAAGGTTATTTGACTGTAGAGTACCTGACAAAGGTTATTTGACTGTAGAGTACCTGACAAAGGTTATTTGACTTAAAAGTACCTGACAAAGGTTATTTGACTGTAGAGTACCTGACAAAGATTATTTGACTTAAGAGTACCTGACAAAGGTTATTTGACTGTAGAGTACCTGACAAAGGTTATTGGACTTGAGAGTACCTGACAAAGGTTATTTGACTTAAGAGTACCTGACAAAGGTTATTTAACTTAAGAGTACCTGACAAAGGTTATTTGACTTAAGAGTACCTGACAAAGGTTATTTGGCTTAAGAGTACCTGAGAAAGGTTATTTGACTGTAGACTTCAAGAGAAAGGTTATTTGACTGTAGAGTACCTGACAAAGGTTATTTGACTTAAGGGTACCAGACAAAAGTTATTTGACTGTAGAGTACCAGAGAAAGGTTATTTGACTTAAGAGTACCTGACAAAGGCTATTTGATTTAAGAGTACCAGACAAAGGTTATTTGACTGTAGAGTTCCAGAGAAAGGTTATTTGACTGTAGAGTACCTGACAAAGGTTAGTTGACTGTAGAGTACCAGACAAAGGTTATTTGACTTAAGAGTACTTGACAAGGGTTAATTGACTGTAGAGTACCTGACAAAGGTTATTTGACTTAAGAGTACCTGACAAAGGTTATTTGACTTAAGAGAACCTGACAAAGGTTATTTCACTTGAGAGTACCTGACAAAGGTTATTTGACCGTAGAGTACCAGACAAAGATTATTTGACTTAAGAGTACCTGACAAAGGTTATTTGACTGTAGAGTACCTGACAAAGGTTGTTTGACTGTAGAGTACCAGACAAAGGTTATTTGACTTAAGAGTACCTGACAAAGGTTATCTTACTGTAGAGTACCTGACAAAGGTTATTTGACTTAAGAGTACCTGACAAAGGTTATTTGACTTAAGAGTACCTGACAAAGGTTATTTGACTGTAGAGTACTTGACAAAGGTTATTTGACGGTAGAAGACCTGACAAAGGTTATTTGACTGTAGAGTACCTGACAAAGGTTATTTGACTTAAGGGTACCAGACAAAGGTTATTTGACTGTAGAATACCAGACAAAGGTTATTTGACTGTAGAGTACCAGAAAAATGTTATTTGACTTAAGAGTACCTGACAAAGGTTATTTGATTTAAGAGTACCAGGCAAAGGTTATTTGACTGTAGAGTACCAGACAAATGTTATTTGACTGTAGAGTACCTGACAAAGGTTATTTGACTTAAGAGTACCAGACAAAGGTTATTTGACTTAAGACCTGACAAAGGTTATTTGACTTAAGGGTACCGGACAAAGGTTATTTGACTGTAGAGTACCTGACAAAGGTTATTTGACTGTAGAGTACCTGACAAAGGTTATTTGACTGTAGAGTACCTGACAAAGGTTATTTGACTTAAGGCCTGACAAAGGTTATTTGACATAAGGCCTGACAAAGGTTATTTGACTTAAGAGTACCTGACAAAGGTTATTTCACTTAAGAGTACCTGACAAAGGTTATTTGACTTAAGAGTACCTGACAAAGGTTATTTGACTGTAGATTACCTGACAAAGGTTATTTGACTGTAGAGTACCAGAAAAAGGTTATATGACTTAAGAGTACCTGGCAAAGGTTATTTGACTCTAGAGTACCTGACAAAGGTTATTTGACTGTAGAGTACCAGACAAAGGTTATTTGACTTAAGAGCACCTGACAAAGGTTATTTGACTGTAGAGTACCTGACAAAGGTTTTTTGATTGTAGAGTACCAGACAAAGGTTGTTTGACTTAAGAGTACCTGACAAAGGTTATCTTACTGTAGAGTACCTGACAAAGGTTATTTGACTGTAGAGTACCTGACAAAGGTTATTTGACTCTAGAGTACCTGACAAAGGTTATTTGACTGTAGAGTACCAGACAAAGGTTATTTGACTTAAGAGCACCTGACAAAGGTTATTTGACTGTAGAGTACCTGACAAAGGTTGTTTGATTGTAGAGTACCAGACAAAGGTTGTTTGACTTAAGAGTACCTGACAAAGGTTATCTTACTGTAGAGTACCTGACAAAGGTTATTTGACTGTAGAGTACCTGACAAAGGTTATTTGACTGTAGAGTACCAGACAAAGGTTATTTGACTTAAGAGTACCTGACAAAGGTTATTTGACTGTAGAGTACCTGACAAAGGTTGTTTGACTGTAGAGTACCAGACAAAGGTTGTTTGACTTAAGAGTACATGACAAAGGTTATTTTACTGTAGAGTACCAGAAAAAGGTTATATGACTTAAGAGTACCTGGCAAAGGTTATTTGACTCTAGAGTACCTGACAAAGGTTATTTGACTGTAGAGTACCAGACAAAGGTTATTTGACTTAAGAGCACCTGACAAAGGTTATTTGACTGTAGAGTACCTGACAAAGGTTGTTTGATTGTAGAGTACCAGACAAAGGTTGTTTGACTTAAGAGTACCTGACAAAGGTTATCTTACTGTAGAGTACCTGACAAAGGTTATTTGACTGTAGAGTACCTGACAAAGGTTATTTGACTCTAGAGTACCTGACAAAGGTTATTTGACTGTAGAGTACCAGACAAAGGTTATTTGACTTAAGAGCACCTGACAAAGGTTATTTGACTGTAGAGTACCTGACAAAGGTTGTTTGATTGTAGAGTACCAGACAAAGGTTGTTTGACTTAAGAGTACCTGACAAAGGTTATTTTACTGTAGAGTACCTGACAAAGGTTATTTGACTGTAGAGTACCTGACAAAGGTTATTTGACTGTAGAGTACCAGACAAAGGTTATTTGACTTAAGAGTACCTGACAAAGGTTATTTGACTGTAGAGTACCTGACAAAGGTTGTTTGACTGTAGAGTACCAGACAAAGGTTGTTTGACTTAAGAGTACATGACAAAGGTTATTTTACTGTAGAGTACCTGACAAAGGTTATTTGACTGTAGAGTACCTGACAAAGGTTATTTGCCTTAAGAGTACCTGACAAAGGTTATTTCACTTGAGAGTATCTGACAAAGGTTATTTGACTGTAGAGTACTTGACAAAGGTTATTTGACTGTAGAAGACCTGACAAAGATTATTTGACTGTAGAGTACCAGAGAAAGGTTATTTGACTTAAGAGTACCTGACAAAGGCTATTTGATTTAAGAGTACCAGACAAAGGTTATTTGACTGTAGAGTTCCAGAGAAAGGTTATTTGACTGTAGAGTACCTGACAAAGGTTATTTGACTTAAGAGTACCTGACAAAGGTTATTTGACTGTAGAGTACCTGACAAAGGTTATTTGACTTAAGAGTACCTGACAAAGGTTATTTGACTTAAGAGTACCTGACAAAGGTTATTTCACTTGAGAGTACCTGACAAAGGTTATTTGACTGTAGAGTACCAGACAAAAGTTATTTCAGAAATGTGTTGTTGTGAACACTTAATTAGATATCTATATTTGCTTAATATTTTTATTTTCAGGAAATCTGTAGCGTTAATCCTACACCCTTCTAATACCGCTCTCCCCCAAATTTTTTTTCCCATATAATTAGATTAATTTATGTAAAACATACCTGTTTGGGGAACAATTAAAGGCGATCGGTGTTGTGTTTCGCCATTGGTTTAAACCAGCTTTAACAAGCGTTATGATGATTAACAGGATTCATCAGAATTTAGCATTTGCTATGTTCACCCTCTGTTTTAGTGGGGTTCGTGTTGCCCAAGCTTTAGTTTTCTGTGTAGTGTTGTGTATATTATCGAGTTTTCTGTGTAGTGTTGTGTATATTATCGTATGACATTTTTTCCTTTGGTCATTGGTCATTGAATCCCGCGGGAACCCCGGGGTATAGAAATGGGATCGAGAGCTTCTTCGGCTTGAAGGGGCGTCCGTCGGTTGTGCGGGATGCATAAATTCACAACCAACCCGTCCTGCGGATGAGACGTAAATAAAACCGAGGTCCCGTGTTGAGAGATTGCCACCCTCTCCGCACGTTAAAGAACCCAGTGTAACAGCTCATTATGAGCATTATGCTCATGATGAGTGGTCCATAAGAAACCTGTTGCACTGGCAAAATTATCCGTTCCTACCCATCACCATTCCTTGTTTCGAGTCCCGTGGCGTTTAAATTTTTTAATGTTCTCGTCCTGAATATAGCTGAAAAACTGCTCTCTGGACGTTAAACACCAATCAATCAATCAATCAATCAATCCTTTTGGTCATTGTATTGTCTGTCTCTCTGTCGGTTTACTACTTCTCATTACCCTTTTTGTATCTTCAAACATTTCAAACTTTTTTACTTATGACCTTGAGTGTTGAATATGGACAAATAGAGAGAGGTCAAGACTGAACGTTCTATATTTTTACATATCTATATAAGGGCGTGCGAATTAGAGAGTAGTCAGTTTGAAATTTGGGATTTATAGAATAGTTGGAATTTATAGCATTGTATTTGGATATAGTGACTTGAACTATAAACAATTCCAAAGGACAATAAGAAAGCTTTGTGGATTGCAACCAAAGACTATTATAATGCAATAGGGATTCAATTTCATAGGAAAGGAATCGAATTACTTCTGGAAATGAAAAATGCATACAGTGGAACCTGTGAAATCCGACACCTGATTTTTTCCGGCATCCTGTGACATCCGACAAAAATGTATGGTCCCAAAGTGTTTCTGTTAACCAAAATAAACCTTGAGTAATCCTGTACAATCCGGCACATTTCTCTGGTCCTTTGGTGTGTTGGATTAGACAGGTTTCAATGGATTTAACTGTGAACATTCAGGCCAGTTGTAGACTTTATAAATTTGGTCTTGTAATTGTATATTATCATTAAATATTTTTTGTTATCTTTATTAAAGTAGAAAAACTTAATTGATTGTTAGATATTTGATGCACTAGAAAAATACAAAAATAAATGAAAACGCATATGATTAAGACAACAGATAACAAACTATCAACATTCTTTTATCTGGGAGGAACTGTATTTTTTTTTCAATATTGTGTCTTCTGTCTGGACAAAAATAAGTCTCTAAGGCTTCATAAATACTATAAACTGTGATATTTTTTCTATTTAGAAAATGTTTGTAAAATAAGATCATCGCAGGCGCCTTCAATATCACACAGTATCACGATAGTAATATTTGACTATCTTGTAGCATCGGTTCAGTTCCTAATGAGTTGGTGAAAGATAAACCATAACACTACGATGTGTGTGCTGTGTTGGACACGTGTATCATTGTAATGTTTGTGCTGTGTTGGACACGTGTACTATTGTAATGTTTGTGCTGTGTTGGACACGTATACTATTGTAATGTTTGTGCTGTGTTGGACACGTGGACTATTGTAATGTTTGTGCTGTGATGGACACGTGTACTATTGTAATGTTTGTGCTGTGTTGGACACGTGTACTATTGTAATGTTTGTGCTGTGTTGGACACGTATACTATTGTAATGTTTGTGCTGTGTTGGACACGTGGACTATTGTAATGTTTGTGCTGTGCTGGAAACGTGTACTATTGTAATGTTTGTGCTGTGTTGGACACGTGTACTATTGTAATGTTTGTGCTGTGTTGGACACGTGTACTATTGTAATGTTTGTGCTGTGTTGGACACGTGTACTATTGTAATGTTTGTGCTGTGTTGGACACGTGTACTATTATAATGTTTGTGCTGTGTTGGACACGTGTACTATTGTAATGTTTGTGCTGTGTTGGACACGTGTACTATTGTAATGTTTGTGCTGTGTTGGACACGTGTACTATTGTAATGTTTGTGCTGTGTTGGACACGTGTACTATTGTAATGGTTGTGCTGTGTTGGACACGTGTACTATTGTAATGTGTGTGCTGTGATGGACACGTGTACTATTGTAATGTGTGTGCTGTGTTGGACACGTGTACTATTGTAATGTTTGTGCTGTGCTGGACACGTGTACTATTGTAATGTTTGTGCTGTGTTGGACACGTGTATTATTGTAATGTTTGTGCTGTGTTGGACACGTGTATTATTGTAATGTTTGTGCTGTGCTGGACACGTGTACTATTGTAATGTTTGTGCTGTGTTGGACACGTGTACTATTGTAATGTTTGTGCTGTGTTGGACACGTGTACTATTGTAATGTCTGTGCTGTGCTGGACACGTGTACTATTGTAATGTTTGTGCTGTGTTGGACACGTGTACTATTGTAATGTTTGTGCTGTGCTGGACACGTGTATTATTGTAATGTTTGTGCTGTGTTGGACACGTGTACTATTGTAATTTTGTGCTGTGCTGGACACGTGTACTATTGTAATGTTTGTGCTGTGTTGGACACGTGTATTATTGTAATGTTTGTGCTGTGTTGGACACTGAACTATTGTAATGTTTGTGCTGTGTTGGACACGTGTACTATTGTAATGTTTGTGCTGTGTTGGACACGTGTACTATTGTAATGTTTGTGCTGTGCTGGACACGTGTACTATTGTAATTTTTGTGCTGTGCTGAACACGTGTACTATTGTAATGTTTGTGCTGTGTTGGAACCGTGTACTATTGTAATGTTTGTGCTGTGTTGGACACGTGTACTATTGTAATGTGTGTGCTGTGTTGGACACGTGTACTATTGTAATGTTTGTGCTGTGTTGGACACGTGTACTATTGTAATGTTTGTGCTGTGTTGGACACGTGTACTATTGTAATGTTTGTGCTGTGTTGGACACGTGTACTATTGTAATGTTTGTGCTCTGCTGGACACGTGTACTATTGTAATGTTTGTGCTGTGTTGGACACGTGTACTATTGTAATGTTTGTGTTGTGTTGGACATGTGTACTATTGTAATGTTTGTGCTGTGTTGGACACGTGTACTATTGTAATGTTTGTGTTGTGTTGGACATGTGTACTATTGTAATGTTTGTGCTGTGTTGGACACGTGTACTATTATAATGTGTGTGTTGTGCTGGACACGTGTACTATTGTAATGTTTGTGCTGTGTTGGACACGTGTACTATTTTAATGTTTGTGCTGTGTTGGACACGTGTACTATTGTAATGTTTGTGCTGTGTTGGACACGTGTACTATTGTAATGCCTGTGCTGTGCTGGACACGTGTACTATTGTAATGTTTGTGCTGTGTTGGACACGTGTACTATTGTAATGTTTGTGCTGTGCTGGACACGTGTACTATTGTAATGTTTGTGCTGTGTTGGACACGTGTACTATTGTAATGTTTGTGCTGTGCTGGACACGTGTACTATTGTAATGTTTGTGCTGTGTTGGACACGTGTATTATTGTAATGTTTGTGATGTGATGGACACGTGAACTATTGTAATGTTTGTGCTGTGTTGGACACGTGTACTATTGTAATGTTTGTGCTGTGTTGGACATGTGTACTATTGTAATGTTTGTGCTGTGCTGGACACGTGTACTATTGTAATGTTTGTGCTGTGCTGGACACGTGTACTATTGTAATGTTTGTGCTGTGTTGGAACCGTGTACTATTGTAATGTTTGTGCTGTGTTGGACACGTGTACTATTGTAATGTGTGTGCTGTGTTGGACACGTGTACTATTGTAATGTTTGTGCTGTGTTGGACACGTGTACTAATGTAATGTTTGTGCTGTTTTGGACACGTGTACTATTGTAATGTTTGTCCTGTGTTGGACACGTGTACTATTGTAATGTTTGTGCTGTGTTGGACACGTGTACTATTGTAATGTTTGTGCTGTGTTGGATACGTGTACTATTGTAATGTTTGTGTTGTGTTGGACACGTGTACTATTGTAATGTTTGTGCTGTGTTGGACACGTGTACTATTGTAATGTTTGTGTTGTGTTGGACATGTGTACTATTGTAATGTTTGTGCTGTGCTGGACACGTGTACTATTATAATGTGTGTGCTGTGCTGGACACGTGTACTATTGTAATGTTTGTGCTATGTTGGACACGTGTACTATTTTAATGTTTGTGCTGTTTTGGACACGTGTACTATTGTAATGTTTGTGCTGTGTTGGACACGTGTACTATTGTAATGTTTGTGCTGTGTTGGACACGTGTACTATTGTAATGATTGTGCTGTGTTGGACACGTGTACTATTGTAATGTTTGTGCTATGTTGGACACGTGTACTATTGTAATGATTGTGCTGTGTTGGACACGTGTACTATTGTAATGTTTGTGCTGTGCTGGACACGTGTACTATTGTAATGTTTGTGCTGTGTTGGACACGTGTACTATTGTAATGTTTGTGCTGTGTTGAACACGTGTACTATTGTAATGTTTGTACTGTGTTGGACACGTGTACTATTGTAATGTTTGTGCTGTGTTGGACACGTGTATTATTGTAATGTTTGTGTTGTATTGGACACGTGAACTATTGTAATGTTTGTGCTGCGCTGGACACGTGTACTAATGTAATGTTTGTGCTGTGTTGGACACGTGTACTATTGTAATGTTTGTGCTGTGTTGGACACGTGTACTATTGTAATGTTTGTGCTGTGCTGGACACGTGTACTATTGTAATGTTTGTGTTTTGTTGGAACCGTGTACTATTGTAATGTTTGTGCTGTGTTGGACACGTGTACTATTGTAATGTTTGTGCTGTGTTGGACACGTGTACTATTGTAATGTTTGTGCTGTGTTGGACACGTGTACTATTGTAATGTTTGTGCTGTGTTGGACACGTGTACTATTGTAATGTTTGTGCTGTGTTGGACACGTGTACTATTGTTATGTTTGATATGTTGACTATTATAAACAACACAAGTTGCAGTGTTACAAAAATTCGAATTTTTATTTTATTTTATTAGACCATTCTGTTATGATATAAAATAAACATGGTTCATCAAATCTCTACAATTCTTAATAGTATTATTATCTATTGGAATACCATAGAGATTCCAGTTACTCGATCTTTAGTTTTATGTGTATTGTTTTGTAGATCGTTGTTTGTCCTTTTGCCCTTTTTCGCTTGGCCATTGTGTTTTCTTTCCTTCTTCTATTTGCGGATTCTGGTTACCCCTTTGGAATCTTCTAACTCTTCTTCAATTATCAATTATTGATTGTAAACCTCTTCTACTTAATTGAATTGAGTATTGCATAGCCTTACAAATGGTGCAAGATATGGAACCTCATTACTTGACACGCTTGAAGGTACTATGTCAAAGCGATAATCAGAAGCCATAATTGGAAGACCAGACAATAACCAAAAAAATGACAGAAAGACAAACAATTGTCGACAAAATACACTATGGGTGAGTAACACGAACCCCAATAAAGCATGGGGATGAACTCACGTGCTCCGACAGGGTACGCGATCATGTACCACTAGTGGCACCCGCCGGTTTTCACTTGACTACACTGTGTTCGTCCTGAGTATCCTTTATTTGCCCTGTGCACTCATGTGTTCGTCTAATGTACTCTTGTGTTCGTTTTTGAATACTCCTGTATTCTTACTGAATGCACTGTGTTCGCTTTGAGAACTCTGTTTTCGTCTTGAGAACTCTGTGTTCGTCTAATGTACTTCTGTGTTCGTCCTGGGTGTTCCGGTGTTCTTCTTGAGTGCTCTTGTCTTTTTGTTCCCATTAATATTTCAATTACTGATCTAAGCAAAATCTTCAATAACAATTGTATATTATTTTTTTCTTCGAATGTGAAGTACCAATGCAGGAAGAAAAGGAAACTCAAATGGAATGTAATTAGACTAATATCCTTAATACAATGGTACATTTAGATTTGTTTGTTCTTTCCAATTTGTCCTTCCACAATGTAGTGGAATCTGAAAATTACCCTTATCGGAAGAACTGTGCCTCATCGTGTAAAATATTCCCAGCATCTGTCAGAATGTTTTGTATGCTGTATCTGAAGATGTGTGTCTAATAAAGGCGATGCACCAATGTGCGTGAATTAATGTTAATGTCATTGCGAGTTGCGATGGAAAAGTGTTTCCATGAGTAATTGTTCAATTCGTCATGAAAGATTCTGAAAGAAAATGTATGTACAACAGTCATAAACGACGTCTTCATCGCTGAAATATCATTAAAACTTGAAAAACACTTTAGGAATTCAAATTAATGAACTTTACGTCAACAGCATTGAGTATGATATACTTTTAAAATATAAGAGATATCACGCAAATGGCAATTTAGAGGGGAAATAATTTGAAATTAAACATGAATTTAAAAAATATCATTTATATAAATAATCAATATTCAAGAAATAGCTGAAAAGAGCATTCTGTGTTGGAACAAACTGTGTTTATTTGATTCCATCCATGCATAATATTTAAACCAGCTGAGCTCCATAGGATCAATAGAAAGCATTTAACATACGACTATTGTTGCTGTAATATGTCATTTATTAAATAAATTTAGTTAAATATTTCTACTTTATTGATAGAATATTTAGTTAATTTTGATAGAAGACTCAAATCATTGTTTTGAATTATATAAATGGCATGTTTTGTATTAACTCATGAACCTGCTGTTATTGAATTTAAATCCGTTAAGTAAACACACAAATGTCATATGTAAATGGGGCATGTAACGAACTTTTTCCGGAAAAAGTCTAAAGCACTTACTGAGCAAGCGACATGTACCAAAACAAACCTAAGGTTGAATGAGTGTCAAAATATCAATCAATGTCAATACAGGATTTTTTTTTCTGCAATATTTACTCTCAATATTGAATTAATAGAACCTCAGTATGGAGAACACATATAAAATGTCAATGATTTAGATATTTGAAGATATTACCAATATTTTATACATAAAATATAGTGCAAAACCTATGGGAAAACTTTCTAAACCGACTGTAAAATAGAAACACTTTCCAAACTGACTGATAAATCAAAGTTATATTTAAACAATAAATGGGAAACGGCTATGTAACTACAGTCTTATTTGAAAAATGAATATAAATTGAAAATAAGGGTAATAACAAAATTACCGAACTCCGAACAATCTTACAAAGGGAAAGTCAAAATTCATAAGTATATAAACGTACAAGATCAGTCAACAACCGGAAAACTGTGAAAACCGTAATGACCCTGACTTGGTACAGACATTTCTAAAGAAATGGTGGGTTGAAACAAATTTTAAAGCGCCAAACATCCCTCTTTCATTACGGTTCAAAGTCTCCGGCTGTCACTATAACAGTATTTATAACAATACTTGAACAAAACAGGTAAAACAGTTGTCAAAGCAGCGCCAAGCTCAGTGAGGTAAATGTCAAAGACACTTTTACGTCACACATTGATAAAAAAAATATTTTTAACATTTTTGTTGACACCTTATCTTTATATATTTTCACTATATGAAAATCCATCGTTTATAATCTTTTCTGCAGAGACGGAATATATTTCGACAAGATCTTGGTATCGGAATATAAACTTTTTAAGAGATCGAATAAGGCGAATCTTTTAATAGCCCTGGTCCAGTAACCTGTTTCTCAGATGAAGATGACGTTTCAGGAAATAAGAATAATTGCTACTGGCCCTTGCATAGCGAATCAATTGCGAGATGTAAACACCATATGTAGGAGAAGCTGGTATATTGCTGCACATATTTGGAAAATTTATGATCTAAAAATTGAAGTCGTTCCGTTTATCATAAATTTTAGTACTGATTTGACCACTGTCGTCAATTTCGAGGTATAAGTCCAAAAATGATGCGGACGAAGCGGTATCTGTGGTCTCTTTAACTTCCAGCTCTGGAGGATATATCAATGAAAGAAATTCTGCAAATCTAGAATTATTGATAGATAAAACGTCATCAATATACCTGTATGTGAATTAAAGGCTCCAGCCTCATGAATCTTCTTATCTTTTACAAGCATTTGAAGAAACTCCGACTCATATGAGTATAAAAATAAATCGGCTAGAAGAGGGGCACAATTCGTACCCATTGGTATGCCGACGACATGCTGAAATAATATCCCTCCAAAGGAGACAAATATGTTATCGATGAGGAACTCCAGCATACTGATCACTTGTTCCTTGGAGTAGCATGTTTTACCTTTTTGAATTTTGTTTGAAAAATATGTGGAATTGTGGCCTAACACAACACATTTTAAGCCATAGTTTCTATGACTGAAAGCTTTGTGAATTGTTTCTTTTAAACTGAGACATATTTTAACAATTCACTCACTGTCACGTGAACCAAAATATTGTACTTATTTTTATATGCTCATTTCTTAGCCCTTTTGCATTGAATACCCAATACCATACTCCATTTACGATATAAATGATCCATGTTTGATAGTGTCCCTTGACAATTTGAATGAAAGAAAACGTCCTTGACTTTCTCTATGGAGATTTCACAATATGTGGTCGCCATCTTTGTTTCTAATGGGACGCTGAGTTATTTCCCTTGTATTGTTTGTCTTACCTCTACATTTGTAATAATAATTTTCTGTCTAGACATATCTGAAGTGTGTTTTTGTGACATCCAGGGTAACAGTTACGAATTTGTAGCAATAGTAACACCACAGTGTCACTAGTTGAGCACGACTTGTTCATCCCCGGCTTTAATGGCTTTGGAAAACTTTAACTTGTGTCTGATCAATTTTGTAAATAAAATATGCTTAAACTAATACTGAACGCCTTCGATAAGCTGATGATTATGTCAGAGATTGCACATGACAATTGAAACAGATTAAAACTATTAACAGGTTTCATACATTAGTATTTAATAGACTAGACAGCAGCCTTGAATGTTTAATAGAGATGACAGCAGCCTTGAATATGTTAACCGTTCGACTCAAAACTATGGGCTGTAGTAAATTTTTCCGGATCTTTTGAATTTAAGAAAATTTTGCTGTAACATGGACTTTCATATCATTACAAATACATGTATACAGACTTGTGTCATTCTATGTTAAATGCTTGTATTCTTGGGACAACGTTTCGTTGCTAAAATAGACCACTTGGTGACAGAATTGCAAAGTTTACGTTGCAATAGATTTTCTAATTTACTGAAATTTAAATGTATTTTTCACTGTTGATATATGCATGAATTCAATTTAATTTGATAATTTTTATTATATTATATTATATTATATTATATTATATTATATTATATTATATTATATTATATTATATTATATTATATTATATTATATTATATTATATTATATTATATTATATTATATTATATTATATTATATTATATTATATTATATTATATTATATTATATTATATTATATTATATTATATTATATTATATTATATTATATTATATTATATTATATTATATTATATTATATTATATTATATTATACGGTCTTGTTGAGCAAGAGTAGCATGTACTTGTACTAGAAACAGTCCTTTAGAACACTGTATATTGTATTGATTGGAAATGGTTGGGGTACGAGTACGGAAATTTTACCCGAAAGCTTTATTACATTTATTGCAGATGTGATAGGTTTCATGATGGATGTTGTGATTGTCACATGTAAATCTAGAGAAAATAGATCAGATAAAAACATTTTGACATACAACGGGCCAATATATATTGAACATAAAAGAGATGTCATTTTTTTGTAAACCAATTGTCTACAAATCTACAAAGCATGTAGTCTTAGATCTTTGTTCTAACATATACTATATATACATATAATATGCCGAGCACTGGTGGTGGTTCCCATGGTTCAATCCATAGAGCTGTCCAGCATGTCCATATATGGAGTGTCCTCTTGATGGACTTGAGCAATCATAGATTTTGTGATAGCAGTTGCACGTTTTCGAGATATCATCATTCCTTGAAGGGCTTTGAGAGTGTCTTCGATACTTGTTTGGTCGTTAGAAATCAAGATATCAAGATGGAAGAAATGTTATTATACATGTATTACCAGATTTATCTCAGAACTTTATGTGTACCTCTCCTAGGTGAGGACCTTTGGCTGGTTGTAGTAGATTCTGTCGTTGTCATTGTTTTGTAACTTTATGTGTACCTCTCCTAGGTGAGGACCTTTGACTGGTTGCAGTAGATTCTGTCGTTGTCATTGTTTTGTATCTTTATGTGTACCTCTCCTAGGTGAGGACCTTTAGCTGGTTGTAGTAGATTCTGTTGTTGTCATTGTTTGGTATCTTTATGTGTACCTGTCCTAGGTGAGGACCTTTAGCTGGTTGTAGTAGATTCTGTTGTTGTCATTGTTTTGTAACTTTATGTGTACCTCTCCTAGGTGAGGACCTTTGACTGGTTGCAGTAGATTCTGTCGTTGTCATTGTTTTGTATCTTTATGTGTACCTCTCCTAGGTGAGGACCTTTAGCTGGTTGTAGTAGATTCTGTTGTTGTCATTGTTTTGTATCTTTATGTGTACCTGTTCTAGGTGAGGACCTTTGGCTGGTTGTAGTAGATTCTGTTGTTGTCATTGTTTTGTACCTTAATGTGTACCTTTCCTAGGTGAGGACCTTTGGCTGGTTGTAGTAGATTCTGTCGTTGTCATTGTTTTGTAACTTTATGTGTACCTCTCCTAGGTGAGGACCTTTGGCTGGTTGTAGTAGATTCTGTCGTTGTCATTGTTTTGTACCTTAATGTGTACCTCTCCTAGGTGAGGACCTTTGGCTGGTTGCGGTAGATTCTGTCGTTGTCATTGTTTTGTATCTTTATGTGTACCTCTCCTAGGTGAGGACCTTTGGCTGGTTGTAGTAGATTCTGTTGTTGTCATTGTTTTGTATCTTTATGTGTACCTCTCCTAGGTGAGGACCTTTGGCTGGTTGTAGTTGATTCTGTCGTTGTCATTGTTTTGTATCTTTATGTGTACCTCTCCTAGGTGAGGACCTTTGGCTGGTTGTAGTAGATTCTGTCCTTGTCATTGTTTTGTATCTTTATGTGTACCTCTCCTAGGTGAGGACCTTTGGCTGGTTGTAGTAGATTCTGTTGTTGTCATTGTTTTGTATCTTTATGTGTACCTCTCCTAGGTGAGTACCTTTAGCTGGTTGTAGTCGATTCTGTCGTTGTCATTGTTTTGTATCTGTATGTGTACCTCTCCTAGGTGAGGACCTTTAGCTGGTTGTAGTAGATTCTGTCGTTGTCATTGTTTTGTACCTGTATGTGTACCTCTCCTAGGTGAGGACCTTTAGCTGGTTGTAGTAGATTCTGTCGTTGTCATTGTTTTGTATCTGTATGTGTACCTCTCCTAGGTGAGGACCTTTAGCTGGTTGTAGTAGATTCTGTCCTTGTCATTGTTTTGTAACTTTATGTGTACCTCTCCTAGGTGAGGACCTTTGGCTGGTTGTAGTTGATTCTGTCGTTGTCATTGTTTTGTAACTTTATGTGTACCTCTCCTAGGTGAGGACCTTTGGCTGGTTGTAGTAGATTCTGTCGTTGTCATTGTTTTGTATCTGTATGTGTACCTCTCCTAGGTGAGGACCTTTAGCTGGTTGTAGTAGATTCTGTCCTTGTCATTGTTTTGTAACTTTATGTGTACCTCTCCTAGGTGAGGACCTTTAGCTGGTTGTAGTAGATTCTGTCGTTGTCATTGTTTTGTATCTTTATGTGTACCTGTTCTAGGTGAGAACCTTTGGCTGGTTGTAGTAGATTCTGTCGTTGTCATTGTTTTGTACCTTAATGTGTACCTCTCCTAGGTGAGGCCCTTTAGCTGGTTGTAGTAGATTCTGTCCTTGTCATTGTTTTGTAACTTTATATGTACCTCTCCTAGGTGAGGACCTTTGGCTGGTTGTAGTAGATTCTGTCGTTGTCATTGTTTTGCATCGTTATGTGTACCTGTCCTAGGTGAGGACCTTTGGCTGATTGTAGTAGATTCTGTCGTTGTCATTGTTTTGTATCTTTATGTGTACATCTCCTAGGTGAGGCCCTTTAGCTGGTTGTAGTAGATTCTGTCCTTGTCATTGTTTTGTAACTTTATATGTACCTCTCCTAGGTGAGGACCTTTAGCTGGTTGTAGTAGATTCTGTCGTTGTCATTGTTTTGCATCGTTATGTGTACCTGTCCTAGGTGAGGACCTTTGGCTGGTTGTAGTAGATTCCATCGTTGTCATTGTTTTGCATCGTTATGTGTACCTGTCCTAGGTGAGGACCTTTGGCTGGTTGTAGTCGATTCTGTCGTTGTCATTGTTTTGTAACTTTATGTGTACCTGTCCTAGTTGAGGAACTTTGGCTGGTTGTAGTAGATTCTGTCGTTGTCATTGTTTTGTATCTGTATGTGTACCTCTCCTAGGTGAGGACCTTTAGCTGGTTGTAGTAGATTCTGTCGTTGTCATTGTTTTGCATCGTTATGTGTACCTGTCCTAGGTGAGGACCTTTGGCTGGTTGCAGTAGATTCTGTCGTTGTCATTGTTTTGTATCTTTATGTGTACCTCTCCTAGGTGAGGACCTTTAGCTGGTTGTAGTAGATTCTGTCATTGTCATTGTTTTGTAACTTTATGTGTACCTGTCCTAGGTGAGGAACTTTGGTTGGTTGTAGTAGATTCTGTCGTTGTCATTGTTTTGTATCTGTATGTGTATCTCTCCTAGGTGAGGACCTTTGGCTGGTTGTAGTAGATTCTGTTGTTGTCATTGTTTTGTATCTTTATGTGTACCTGTCCTAGGTGAGAACCTTTAGCTGGTTGTAGTAGATTCTGTCGTTGTCATGGTTTTGTATCTTTATGTGTACCTCACCTAGGTGAGGACCTTTAGCTGGTTGTAGTAGATTCTGTCGTTGTCATTGTTTTGTAACTTTATGTGTACCTCTCCTAGGTGAGGACCTTTGGCTGGTTGTAGTAGATTCTGTCGTTGTCATTGTTTTGTAACTTTATATGTACCTGTCCTAGGTGAGGACCTTTAGCTGGTTGTAGTAGATTCTGTCGTTGTCATTGTTTTGTACCTTAATGTGTACCTCTCCTAGGTGAGGACCTTTAGCTGGTTGTAGTAGATTCTGTCGTTGTCATTGTTTTGTATCTTTATGTGTACCTGTCCTAGGTGAGGACCTTTGGCTGGTTGTAGTAGATTCTGTCGTTGTCATTGTTTTGTAACTTTATGTGTACCTCTCCTAGGTGAGGACCTTTGGCTGGTTGTAGTAGATTCTGTCGTTGTCATTGTTTTGTATCTGTATGTGTACCTCTCCTAGGTGAGGACCTTTGGCTGGTTGTAGTCGATTCTGTCGTTGTCATTGTTTTGTAACTTTATGTGTACCTGTCCTAGGTGAGGACCTTTGGCTGGTTGTAGTAGATTCTGTCGTTGTCATTGTTTTGTAACTTTATGTGTACCTCTCCTAGGTGAGGACCTTTGGCTGGTTGTAGTAGATTCTGTCGTTGTCATTGTTTTGTAACTTTATGTGTACCTGTCCTAGGTGAGGACCTTTGGCTGGTTGTAGTCGATTCTGTCCTTGTCATTGTTTTGTATCTTTATGTGTACCTGTCCTAGGTGAGGACCTTTGGCTGGTTGTAGTCGATTCTGTCCTTGTCATTGTTTTGTAACTTTATGTGTACCTGTCCTAGGTGAGGACCTTTGGCTGGTTGTAGTAGATTCTGTCGTTGTCATTGTTTTGTATCTGTATGTGTACCTCTCCTAGGTGAGGACCTTTAGCTGGTTGTAGTAGATTCTGTCGTTGTCATTGTTTTGTAACTTTATGTGTACCTCTCCTAGGTGAGGACCTTTAGCTGGTTGTAGTAGATTCTGTTGTTGTCATTGTTTTGTATCTGTATGTGTACCTCTCCTAGGTGAGGACCTTTAGCTGGTTGTAGTAGATTCTGTCGTTGTCATTGTTTTGTATCTTTATGTGTACCTCTCCTAGGTGAGGACCTTTAGCTGGTTGTAGGAGATTCTGTCGTTGTCATTGTTTTGTACCTGTATGTGTACCTCTCCTAGGTGAGGACCTTTAGCTGGTTGTAGTAGATTCTGTTGTTGTCATTGTTTTGTATCTGTATGTGTACCTCTCCTAGGTGAGGACCTTTGGCTGGTTGTAGTAGATTCTGTCGTTGTCATTGTTTTGTAACTTTATGTGTACCTCTCCTAGGTGAGGACCTTTGGCTGGTTGTAGTAGATTCTGTCGTTGTCATTGTTTTGTATCTTTATGTGTACCTGTCCTAGGTGAGGACCTTTGGCTGGTTGTAGTCGATTCTGTCCTTGTCATTGTTTTGTAACTTTATGTGTACCTGTCCTAGGTGAGGACCTTTGGCTGGTTGTAGTAGATTCTGTCGTTGTCATTGTTTTGTATCTGTATGTGTACCTCTCCTAGGTGAGGACCTTTAGCTGGTTGTAGTAGATTCTGTCCTTGTCATTGTTTTGTACCTTAATGTGTACCTCTCCTAGGTGAGGACCTTTGGCTGGTTGTAGTAGATTCTGTCCTTGTCATTGTTTTGTACCTTAATGTGTACCTCTCCTAGGTGAGGACCTTTGGCTGGTTGTAGTAGATTCTGTCCTTGTCATTGTTTTGTACCTTAATGTGTACCTCTCCTAGGTGAGGACCTTTAGCTGGTTGTAGTAGATTCTGTCGTTGTCATTGTTTTGTAACTTTATGTGTACCTCTCCTAGGTGAGGACCTTTAGCTGGTTGTAGTAGATTCTGTTGTTGTCATTGTTTTGTATCTGTATGTGTACCTCTCCTAGGTGAGGACCTTTAGCTGGTTGTAGTAGATTCTGTCGTTGTCATTGTTTTGTATCTTTATGTGTACCTCTCCTAGGTGAGGACCTTTAGCTGGTTGTAGGAGATTCTGTCGTTGTCATTGTTTTGTACCTGTATGTGTACCTCTCCTAGGTGAGGACCTTTAGCTGGTTGTAGTAGATTCTGTTGTTGTCATTGTTTTGTATCTGTATGTGTACCTCTCCTAGGTGAGGACCTTTGGCTGGTTGTAGTAGATTCTGTTGTTGTCATTGTTTTGTATCTGTATGTGTACCTCTCCTAGATGAGGACCTTTGTCTGGTTGTAGTAGATTCTGTCGTTGTCATTGTTTTGTATCTGTATGTGTACCTCTCCTAGGTGAGGACCTTTGGCTGGTTGTAGTAGATTCTGTCGTTGTCATTGTTTTGTATCTGTATGTGTACCTCTCCTAGGTGAGGACCTTTGGCTGGTTGTAGGAGATTCTGTCGTTGTCATTGTTTTGTAACTTTATGTGTATCTCTCCTAGGTGAGGACCTTTAGCTGGTTGTAGTAGATTCTGTCGTTGTCATTGTTTTGTATCTGTATGTGTACCTCTCCTAGGTGAGGACCTTTGGCTGGTTGTAGGAGATTCTGTCGTTGTCATTGTTTTGTAGCTTTATGTGTACCTCTCCTAGGTGAGGACCTTTAGCTGGTTGTAGTAGATTCTGTCGTTGTCATTGTTTTGTATGTTCAATATTACCAGGATGATTGATTGATGTTGTGATTTAGGCACATTCTCCACTGTCATTGTTTAACTCTCAAACATTTTTGTAATATATATCTTTTATTTGGATGCTACCCCTTTACAACGGGGGCAGCCACTATCGGGGTAACAGTGGTTGCGTCCTTAAAGCTATGTACAATGCAATATAAAAATATAATTGATACATTAATAAGTACAATAATAGTGAATAAGAGTTACTGTCCACTGTATTAAAACAATTCATGTAACAAGCACTACTTAAGAAATATTGTCTCCATTAAAGTGTAAAAATACAAGCACTGTATCATAAAACAGTATACGGCACTGCACTATAGTACTATAAAATAATGTAATATTAAAAGTGCAATTTGCCATTAGTTTGCTGAACTGAATTGAAGAAAATAAAACAGTATTTTACCATTAAATAGTAAAAATATTCAATCAAACATCAGAATTATACGTTTCTCGTCTACATTCTACATTTATAAATTCATAAATTACAACACACTGTTTAAATCATCTTTAGTATAACTTCTAGTTCTCTAAAACATTTTTTCTCACATTAAAGGCTTTTACAAGATACAGTTTTGTTAAATAATCCAGTTCTTTACCCATTTCTGTACCGATGTCATATCCATAGTCTCCAAACATATATAAAAGCTTATAGTATGACGAAAGCTCCTTAAACTTGACACTCGTATGATTACTGGAGAACACATAATCGATTTGACTAAAAATGTCTGCCCGTATATCTTCATATAATGGGCATTCTAGTGCAAAGTGCTGTAAGTCCTCGACGCTGTGAAGAGGACATACAGAACACCTATCATTATCCGAAAGTGACGTCCTAAATAGGGTAGCATTTAAGCTTAAACAATTTGTTCTGGCAAGGAGCTTTAAACGAGAGGCTTCAAAATCGAAGTCCTCAGACAAGTATAATTGTTTACCCATAGAAACACGACAATTATTATACATAGACAGGCTGCTTTTGGATAATACTTTTCCAAATTCACTCTGCCTTACTGATTGACCATTAAAAGCTCTAAACACTTCTATATCTATTGCACTTTGTACATAATGATCTAAGCCAAGATCTATAAATAATTTTTTATAAAGTATGTATGATACTCGGAATTCTCAGAATTTCTAAGCATATTAAAAATTACTTTACATAATCGATCGTCTGCCAGATTTTGAACACGTGCATAATATGCAACCCTTTGTCGGTTCATGAAGGAATAGACGGATTCCCAACCAAGCTCCAAAAACAGTATTCATAATAAGTTTAGCCATCTTGTACTGTATACTTTCCAATGATTCAACATGACTGACAGAGGATGGAAACCAAACAGAGCTTCCATGGGATACAGACGGTCTTAAAACCGAATGCCATAAATACATTCGTTCTTTCTATTTTAGTTAATGGAGAGATAGTTTACTAATGATTGGCAAATCAATGTTATAACATTATAATGTTTTATACCGGTCGCTCTAGTCACTTTATATTCTAAAGGTAAACCCATGATATAGCTCATCCCCCGCCTCTGAGGCTGACCGGATCAATAAATAGGATATGGGTTCCACGTGTTATGTATTTACAACCCATATTAGTCGGGTGTGTCAAATATACAACGTAAGTTTTTGCTTGCTCTTTATATAATATTACTTTCCTTGCACATAAAAGGCAACTTGGGAGTGGCTATTGGTAGCCATTTACATGACAATGGGCTATGTACATATTAATTGTGGCAATCAGGATATCTGGGAATGTGCCCATCACAACCTCACATTTTACCTATATATTGATTCATTCTAATCTTGGTCTAATCATAAAAAGATGAAATACTGCTCTCTTCACTTTTGATATATCAATATTGTAAATAATATCGTGATCCAGGTTCTTTGTGTGCAATGTTGCCTATTTCTGGTTGTCAAACAAATCCCTTTCAGCTACATTTGTATTTGGTTCTGCAAAAACTTTGCATAATCCTAATTTTCACTTTAGACATGTATGTAACATGTAAAGAGTTATATGTGTCTAGTGAAGATGTCTGTACATTATTACAGTCTGGTATAATCTCTAGTGAAGATGTCTGTACATTATTACAGTCTGGTATAATCTCTAGTGAAGATGTCTGTACATTATTACAGTCTGGTATAATCTCTAGTGAAGATGTCTGTACATTATTACAGTCTGGTATAATCTCCGTGTCTAGTGAAGATGTCTGTACATTATTACAGTCTGGTATAATCTCTAGTGAAGATGTCTGTACATTATTACAGTCTGGTATAATCTCTAGTGAAGATGTCTGTACATTATTACAGTCTGGTATAATCGCTAGTGAAGATGTCTGTACATTATTACAGTCTGGTATAATCTCCATGTCTAGTGAAGATGTCTGTACATTATTACAGTCTGGTATAATCTCCGTGTCTAGTGAAGATGTCTGTACATTATTACAGTCTGGTATAATCTCTAGTGAAGATGTCTGTACATTATTACAGTCTGGTATAATCTCTAGTGAAGATGTCTGTACATTATTACAGTCTGGTATAATCTCTAGTGAAGATGTCTGTACATTATTACAGTCTGGTATAATCTCTAGTGAAGATGTCTGTACATTATTACAGTCTGGTATAATCTCTAGTGAAGATGTCTGTACATTATTACAGTCTGGTATAATCTCCGTGTCTAGTGAAGATGTCTGTACATTATTACAGTCTGGTATAATCTCTAGTGAAGATGTCTGTACATTATTACAGTCTGGTATAATCTCTAGTGAAGATGTCTGTACATTATTACAGTCTGGTATAATCTCTAGTGAAGATGTCTGTACATTATTACAGTCTGGTATAATCTTCGTGTCTAGTGAAGATGTCTGTACATTATTACAGTCTGGTATAATCTCTAGTGAAGATGTCTGTACATTATTACAGTCTGGTATAATCTTCGTGTCTAGTGAAGATGTCTGTACATTATTACAGTCTGGTATAATCTTCGTGTCTAGTGAAGATGTCTGTACATTATTATAGTCTGGTATAATCTCTAGTGAAGATGTCTGTACATTATTACAGTCTGGTATAATCTCTAGTGAAGATGTCTGTACATTATTACAGTCTGGTATAATCTCTAGTGAAGATGTCTGTACATTATTACAGTCTGGTATAATCTTCGTGTCTAGTGAAGATGTCTGTACATTATTACAGTCTGGTATAATCTCTAGTGAAGATGTCTGTATATTATTACAGTCTGGTATAATCTCTAGTGAAGATGTCTGTACATTATTACAGTCTGGTATAATCTCTAGTGAAGATGTCTGTACATTATTACAGTCTGGTATAATCTCTAGTGAAGATGTTTGTACATTATTACAGTCTGGTATAATCTCTAGTGAAGATGTCTGTACATTATTACAGTCTGGTATAATCTCCGTGTCTAGTGAAGATGTCTGTACATTATTACAGTCTGGTATAATCTCTAGTGAAGATGTCTGTACATTATTACAGTCTGGTATAATCTCTAGTGAAGATGTTTGTACATTATTACAGTCTGGTATAATCTCTAGTGAAGATGTCTGTACATTATTACAGTCTGGTATAATCTCCGTGTCTAGTGAAGATGTCTGTACATTATTACAGTCTGGTATAATCTCAAGTGAAGATGTCTGTACATTATTGCACTCTGGTATAATCTCTAGTGAAGATGTCTGTACATTATTACAGTCTGGTATAATCTTCGTGTCTAGTGAAGATGTCTGTACATTATTACAGTCTGGTATAATCTCTAGTGAAGATGTCTGTACATTATTACAGTCTGGTATAATCGCTAGTGAAGATGTCTGTACATTATTACAGTCTGGTATAATCGCTAGTGAAGATGTCTCTACATTATTACAGTCTGGTATAATCTCCGTGTCTAGTGAAGATGTCTGTACATTATTACAGTCTGGTATAATCTCCGTGTCTAGTGAATATGTCTGTACATTATTACAGTCTGGTATAATCTCTAGTGAAGATGTCTGTACATTATTACAGTCTGGTATAATCTTCGTGTCTAGTGAAGATGTCTGTACATTATTACAGTCTGGTATAATCTCTAGTGAAGATGTCTCTACATTATTACAGTCTGGTATAATCTCCGTGTCTAGTGAAGATGTCTGTACATTATTACAGTCTGGTATAATCTCCGTGTCTAGTGAATATGTCTGTACATTATTACAGTCTGGTATAATCTCTAGTGAAGATGTCTGTACATTATTACAGTCTGGTATAATCTTCGTGTCTAGTGAAGATGTCTGTACATTATTACAGTCTGGTATAATCTCCGTGTCTAGTGAATATGTCTGTACATTATTACAGTCTGGTATAATCTCTAGTGAAGATGTCTGTACATTATTACAGTCTGGTATAATCTTCGTGTCTAGTGAAGATGTCTGTACATTATTACAGTCTGGTATAATCTCTAGTGAAGATGTCTGTACATTATTACAGTCTGGTATAATCGCTAGTGAAGATGTCTGTACATTATTACAGTCTGGTATAATCGCTAGTGAAGATGTCTGTACATTATTACAGTCTGGTATAATCTCTAGTGAATATGTCTGTACATTATTACAGTCTGGTATAATCTCTAGTGAAGATGTCTGTACATTATTACAGTCTGGTATAATCTCTAGTGAAGATGTCTGTACATTATTACAGTCTGGTATAATCTCCGTGTCTAGTGAAGATGTCTGTACATTATTACAGTCTGGTATAATCTCCGTGTCTAGTGAAGATGTCTGTACAGTATTACAGTCTGGTATAATCTCTAGTGAAGATGTCTGTACATTATTACAGTCTGGTATAATCTCCGTGTCTAGTGAAGATGTCTGTACAGTATTACAGTCTGGTATAATCTCTAGTGAAGATGTCTGTACATTATTACAGTCTGGTATAATCTTCGTGTCTAGTGAATATGTCTGTACATTATTACAGTCTGGTATAATCTCTAGTGAAGATGTCTGTACATTATTACAGTCTGGTATAATCTCTAGTGAAGATGTCTGTACATTATTACAGTCTGGTATAATCTCTAGTGAAGATGTCTGTTCATTATTACAGTCTGGTATAATCTCTAGTGAAGATGTCTGTACATTATTACAGTCTGGTATAATCTCTAGTGAAGATGTCTGTACATTATTACAGTCTGGTATAATCTCTAGTGAAGATGTCTGTACATTATTACAGTCTGGTATAATCTCTAGTGAAGATGTTTGTACATTATTACAGTCTGGTATAATCTCCGTGTCTAGTGAAGATGTCTGTACATTATTACAGTCTGGTATAATCTCCGTGTCTAGTGAAGATGTCTGTACATTATTACAGTCTGGTATAATCTCCGTTTCTAGTGAAGATGTCTGTACATTATTACAGTCTGGTATAATCTCCGTGTCTAGTGAAGATGTCTGTACATTATTACAGTCTGGTATAATCTCCGTGTCTAGTGAAGATGTCTGTACATTATTACAGTCTGGTATAATCTCCGTGTCTAGTGAAGATGTCTGTACATTATTACAGTCTGGTATAATCTCTAGTGAAGATGTCTGTACATTATTACAGTCTGGTATAATCTCTAGTGAAGATGTCTGTACATTATTACAGTCTGGTATAATCTCTAGTGAAGATGTCTGTACATTTTTACAGTCTGGTATAATCTCTAGTGAAGATGTTTGTACATTATTACAGTCTGGTATAATCTCCGTGTCTAGTGAAGATGTCTGTACATTATTACAGTCTGGTATAATCTCCGTGTCTAGTGAAGATGTCTGTACATTATTACAGTCTGATATAATCTCCGTGTCTAGTGAAGATGTCTGTACATTATTACAGTCTGGTATAATCTCCGTGTCTAGTGAAGATGTCTGTACATTATTACAGTCTGGTATAATCTCTAGTGAAGATGTCTGTACATTATTACAGTCTGGTATAATCTCTAGTGAAGATGTCTGTACATTATTACAGTCTGGTATAATCTCCGTGTCTAGTGAAGATGTCTGTACATTATTACAGTCTGGTATAATCTTCGTGTCTAGTGAAGATGTGTGTACATTATTACAGTCTGATATAATCTCCGTGTCTAGTGAAGATGTCTGTACATTATTACAGTCTGGTATAATCTCTAGTGAAGATGTCTGTACATTATTACAGTCTGGTATAATCTCCGTGTCTAGTGAAGATGTCTGTACATTATTACAGTCTGGTATAATCTCCGTGTCTAGTGAAGATGTCTGTACATTATTACAGTCTGGTATAATCTCTAGTGAAGATGTCTGTACATTATTACAGTCTGGTATAATCTCCGTGTCTAGTGAAGATGTCTGTACATTATTACAGTCTGGTATAATCTCCGTGTCTAGTGAAGATGTCTGTACATTATTACAGTCTGGTATAATCTCTAGTGAAGATGTCTGTACATTATTACAGTCTGGTATAATCTCCGTTTGTGTGTGTTATTTCGAGCTGTTCTGGTATTCTGGTCTTTCTTTTATTTTAATAGAGTTTCTATTTCATTGATGTGAATACGAATCGTAATTTTATGCAAAATTGCAATCACCTTGATATTTTATTTCTACTATATTGTCTTGGTTTGTGTTTTTGGTACCATTATTATGTAATTGTTAGCTTAACTCTCTCAGACATATCTAACCATAGCCTATTGGCAATCTCGTGTACCCCCTTTTATGTCCTTGTTCCAAAGACCTTTAAGTTGGTAATCGGGTTTCCGAATACATTAGTCTTAGCAAATAGTCTACCATAAAATGTTTCTCGTTTCATATATTTCAGTACATTGTATCTTGTTTCTCGATAAATCAATAAGAAAAGTTTGAAGATGCCTAAGGGGTAATCAGAAGCTGTACATCGAAGAAGGACAGACAACACAATGGCCACAAGATACCCAAAGGGGCAATCAGAAGCTGTACATCGAAGAAGGACAGACAACACAATGGCCACAAGATATCCAAAGGGGTAATCAGAAGCTGTACATCGAAGAAGGACAGAAAACACAATGGCCACAAGATACCCAAAGGGGTAATCAGAAGCTGTACATCGAAGAAGGACAGACAACACAATGACCACAAGATACCAAAGGGGTAATCAGAAGCTGTACATCGAAGAAGGACAGACAACACAATGGCCACAAGATACCAAAGGGGTAATCAGAAGCTGTACATCGAAGAAGGACAGACAACACAATGGCCACAAGATACCAAAGGGGTAATCAGAAGCTGTACATCGAAGAACAGACAATACAATGTCCACAAGATGCCAAAAGGGTAATCAGAAGCTGTACATCGAAGAACAGACAATACAATGTCCACAAGATGCCAAAAGGGTAATCAGAAGCTGTACATCGAAGAAGGACAGACAATACAATACCCCCAAAAAAAATGACAAAACACCACACAGAAAACTAAAGATCGAGCAACACGAACCCCACTAAAGACCAGAGTGTGAACTCCGGTGCTCCGGAAAGGTAAGTAGTTCCTACTCCACATGTTGCACGTTTAATATTTATATTCTTATTTCAGTATTGGATATATTTTAATTGCAATCCGAGGCCAATTTGATCATTTCTCAAACCACGTCAGTGTTGTAATTGTTAGCGTGCTCGCCACGAGCGTGGTAGATCGTGGGATGTAAAAATCTAGCACTATAATATTCCTATTCAGTGTGTTGAAACATTATAATCACCTAATCATAATGTAGCTTCTTCTTGCCATGATAAAGCTGAACAAGTACTCACTTGGCATTTAACAACTGCCACTAGCTTATACTCATTTTTCAACTCCGGATAAAAATTATAGCATAAATGCATCGATCAGATTCGCCATTTCATGGTAACAATGTAGATCAGTTTGTTTTTTTTGTTCCAGATTTACTTTTCCAGTAAAGTGGTGACTGTTTAACATAGTCTATTTTATTAGATTATTTGTGGTATATATATGATCGTAATTAATATTAAAGAAATGGTGTTTCATTTGATTATGTTTATTATAAATAAATCTTTCAAATGGCAATGGTGTTGTTTGTAAATATGTTGTATAACAATGTTATTCCACGAGAACCGTTTATCACGTAGAATTTATCAAAATTTCAAATACAAAATCATGTTTAAAAATATACATTTGTATTTAGCTCTCAATACTGTAAATAGAATATCATCTTAAATGACTATAAGTATCAATAGAAGTCAGATTATTCTCTGAGATGTCTATTGTGAAGACAAATACGAATAATCTGTCTTCCAATAGATACATTAGACCTGCAAACCTCTGTATTAATGGTGGATGTTTGAGTTATATATTGCACATGAATGTCCTTCGGTATAATCTGTTACCGTCAGGACAACATATCTTTAGTCTTCTGTACTATTTCGATTTATGGCTTTGTGTTTTCCAAACTTTCCATTTAACAATATAATTCATCAGTTTTTTCATATTAGTTTCAATTCGTCTAGAGCATTAATTTAAAGACTTCTAAGAAATCGGCAAAAGTGTTTATTCCTAGTTGCATAGATTGTGTGTCATTCAATGATTTCTCGCCAACTTTCATTGAACATATTCGAATTAATTCGGAATGTTGACCCTGCAGACACAATCAAGTCTGTTTCAAACTAATATCAGAAATTGATAAATAGTGACATTTAGTTCTCCAAGATTAATAACTTTTAGCCTGACTTTATTGTCTACTTTTGATATCAATATTCAAAACTTTTTTATTACAACTGTGTCTATTTATCACTGTTATTTTTTTAACTTATATTTGGTCATTTGTATTTAAAATGTATCAACATATTTGTACAAGAGATGGTATATAGTTAGTCATATAGATTCTAAACTCTTTTAGATCGACAGCCACAATTACTGCTGAACTCTTATTTCCAAATCCTGAATTCCGTGTTGTGATGTCCGCTGCGATTTCCTCATAAAATGATGTTCGGTTCGTCTTTACCTCCACATAAAATGATGTTCGGTTCGTCTTTACCTCCACATACAATGATGTTCGGTTCGTCTTTACCTCCTGTAAAATGATGTTCGGTTCGTCTTTACCTCCAGTAAAATGATGTTCGGTTCGTCTTTACCTCCACATAAAATGATGTTCGGTTTGTCTTTACCTCCAGTAAAATGATGTTCGGTTCGTCTTTATCTCCACATAAAATAATGTTCGGTTCGTCTTTACCTCCACATACAATGATGTTCGGTTCGTCTTTACCTCCACATAAAATAATGTTCGGTTCGTCTTTACCTCCACATAAAATGATGTTCGGTTCGTCTTTACCTCCAGTAAAATGATGTTCGGTTCGTCTTTACCTCCAGTAAAATGATGTTCGGTTCGTCTTTACCTCCACATAAAATGATGTTCGGTTCGTCTTTACCTCCAGTAAAATGATGTTCGGTTCGTCTTTACCTCCACATACAATGATGTTCGGTTCGTCTTTACCTCCAGTAAAATGATGTTCGGTTCGTCTTTACCTCCACATAAAATGATGTTCGGTTCGTCTTTACCTCCAGTAAAATGATGTTCGGTTCGTCTTTTCCTCCACATAAAATGATGTTCGGTTCGTCTTTACCTCCACATACAATGATGTTCGGTTCGTCTTTACCTCCAGTAAAATGATGTTCGGTTCGTCTTTACCTCCACATAAAATTATGTTCGGTTCGTCTTTACCTCCAGTAAAATGATGTTCGGTTCGTCTTTTCCTCCAGTAAAATGATGTTCGGTTCGTCTTTACCTCCACATAAAATGATGTTCGGTTCGTCTTTACCTCCACATAAAATGATGTTCGGTTCGTCTTTACCTCCACATAAAATGATGTTCGGTTCGTCTTTACCTCCACATACAATGATGTTCGGTTCGTCTTTACCTCCACATAAAATGATGTTCGGTTTGTCTTTACCTCCAGTAAAATGATGTTCGGTTCGTCTTTACCTCCACATAAAATAATGTTCGGTTCGTCTTTACCTCCAGTAAAATGATGTTCGGTTCGTCTTTACCTCCACATAAAATGATGTTCAGTTCGTCTTTACCTCCACATAAAATGATGTTCGGTTCGTCTTTACCTCCACATAAAATGATGTTCGGTTCGTCTTTACCTCCAGTAAAATGATGTTCGGTTCGTCTTTACCTCCACATACAATGATGTTCGGTTCGTCTTTACCTCCACATAAAATTATGTTCGGTTCGTCTTTACCTCCAGTAAAATGATGTTCGGTTCGTCTTTACCTCCACATACAATGATGTTCGGTTCGTCTTTACCTCCAGTAAAATGATGTTCGGTTCGTCTTTACCTCCACATAAAATGATGTTCGGTTCCTCTTTACCTCCACATAAAATGATGTTCGGTTCGTCTTTACCTCCACATAAAATTATGTTCGGTTCGTCTTTACCTCCAGTAAAATGATGTTCGGTTCGTCTTTACCTCCACATAAAATGATGTTCGGTTCGTCTTTACCTTCAGTAAAATGATGTTCGGTTCGTCTTTACCTCCACATAAAATGATGTTCGGTTCGTCTTTACCTCCACATAAAATGATGTTCGGTTCGTCTTTACCTCCACGTATTGACTATATGAGTAGTATGGTGGGTATCTTGTAAGAAGCAGGAACTCCTTACCCTTCTCGAGCACCTGGGGTCACCCCACGTATTGACTATATTAGTAGTATGGTGGGTATCTTGTAAGAAGCAGGAACTACTTACCCTTCTCGAGCACCTGGGGTCACACCACGTATTGACTATATGAGTAGTATGGTGGGTATCTTATAAGAGGCAGGAACTACTTACCCTTCTCGAGCACCTGGGGTCACCCCACGTATTGACTATATGAGTAGTATGGTGGGTATCTTGTAAGAGGCAGGAACTCCTTACCCTTCTCGAGCACCCGGGGTCACCCCACGTATTGACTATATGAGTAGTATGGTGGGTATCTTGTAAGAAGCAGGAACTCCTTACCCTTTTCGAGCACCTGGGGTCACCCCACGTATTGACTATATGAGTAGTATGGTGGGTATCTTGTAAGAGACAGGAACTCCTTACCCTTCTCGAGCACCTGGGGTCACCCCACGTATTGACTATATGAGTAGTATGGTGGGTATCTTGTAAGAGACAGGAACTCCTTACCCTTCTCGAGCACCTGGGGTCACCCCACGTATTGACTATATGAGTAGTATGGTGGGTATCTTGTAAGAAGCAGGAACTCCTTACCCTTCTCGAGCACCTGGGGTCACCCCACGTATTGACTATATGAGTAGTATGGTGGGTATCTTGTAAGAGACAGGAACTCCTTACCCTTCTCGAGCACCTGGGGTCACCCCACGTATTGACTATATGAGTAGTATGGTGGGTATCTTGTAAGAGACAGGAACTCCTTACCCTTCCCGAGCACCTGGGGTCACCCCACGTATTGACTATATGAGTAGTATGGTGGGTATCTTGTAAGAAGCAGGAACTCCTTACCCTTCTCGAGCACCTGGGGTCACCCCACGTATTGACTATATGAGTAGTATGGTGGGTATCTTGTAAAAGACATGAACTACTTACCCTTCTCGAGCACCTGGGGTCACCCCATGTATTGACTATATGAGTAGTATGGTGGGTATCTTGTAAGAGACAGGAACTACTTACCCTTCTCGAGCACCTGGGGTCACCCCACGTATTGACTATATGAGTAGTATGGTGGGTATCTTGTAAGAGACAGGAACTACTTACCCTTCTCGAGCACCTGGGGTCACCCTACGTATTGACTATATGAGTAGAATGGCGGGTATTTTGTAAGAGACAGGAACTACTTACCCTTCTCGAGCACCTGGGGTCACCCCACGTATTGACTGTATGAGTAGTATGGTGGGTATCTTGTAAGAAGCAGGAACTCCTTACCCTTCTCGAGCACCTGGGGTCACCCCACGTATTGACTATATGAGTAGTATGGTGGGTATCTTGTAAGAGGCAGGAACTACTTACCCTTCTCGAGCACCTGGGGTCACCCCACGTATTGACTATATGAGTAGTATGGTGGGTATCTTGTAAGAGGCAGGAACTCCTTACCCTTCTCGAGCACCAGGGTTCACCCCAGGTTTTTGATCAGGTCCGTGTTGTTCATCTTTTTAGTTTTATGTGTTTTGTTTTGTTTTGTTTCTCTTCGTCCTGTGTTTCTAGTGTACACAATGTTGTCAGTGTCTCTGTATTGTCTTCGTCCTGTGTTTATAGTGTACCCAATGTTGCCAATGTCTCTGTATTGTCCATTTCGTATTGCCCCTTCGGTTTTCTCTTACGTTTATTCACTACCTGTTAAGGGTTATGGTTAACTGTAGTTCCGTTTGAAAAGAAAAAAACATTTATTTATTTATATTCTATATTCTTGATTCAGCCGTATATACATTTTTGTCTCTTTGACAGGGTGTGTCGTTCCATGGATACACAGAACGAAGAAACAAAGCAAAAAAAAAACACATTCTGTTCAGAAAATCACTGTACTGGGCACACGCACATTTTGGCTTATTTCTTTACGTAAAGACACACGTTTCGTTCGTTTTGGGAGAATAGCATGACTTTTTATTCCTTACCCGTCCTGCAGCTTCTTCTCTCATTCCCAGATTCGGGGAAGCTGTCTTATAGATGTTACTCCTTTCGGTACCTTTGGGTGTTTGTTGTGCTTTGTTGTTTATTTGTATCGGTGTCGTCTCTCTACACGATACTTTCTTCTGATGCAGGAATACTACATTCAGCTTCATGTCATTGTGGATACACGTAACTTCAAACAGAAAATTGGCAAGTTACTGATTCTTCATACGTATTATTCCTACTAATAAAATAGTGTACTATCATCATTATTATTATTATTATCATTATTATTATTATTATTATTATTATCATTATTATTATTATTATTATTATTATTATTATTATTATCATTATTATTATTATTATTATTATTATTATTATTATTATTATTATTTAGAGACAAATGAATATCTTTCATCCTTATGAATGTGAGATAAAGCTATCTCACACCCCGAGGGCTCTATTAGTTTTGTCTAAATGGAAGCTTGTCGAGGTTGACAAATATACAATATACGTACATTGTCGGTAAATATAAAATTTATTTGTACGATCTTTAGAAACAGGCAGAATAGCGAGCCTTCGGCGAGCTTTTCATGCCTGTTTCGCAGAGAGTACAAATGAATTATAAATTTACCGACAATGTACGTATATTGTGTTTATCCTGCAATGTCAAAAAAGTCGGGAAACTTGTCAGATTTAGACAAAAAGGACAGAAACAAGCGTCATTCCTCGCCTTTCATAAATGTTGTCAAGGATGTCTTCTTCGTGGTCCGCGTTACATTAGTACCAGTTTCATACTTGTCTGTGCCCTCCGCAGTACATAGCTACATGGTACCAGGAAAGTTTATTCGTAGGCTGAAAGGTTTATTCGTATAGTACGAAAAGTTTATTCGTCTAGTACGAATAAAGCAAAATTTATTCGTGTAGCATATTTGTACAGCAAATGTACTGATTGCAGGATAAATACAAATATTTGAACTCGTGTATCTGAGATATCAAAATCTCGTCATAATAGGAGTATAAATTGTTACTTTTTCTCACGTGTAACTCTTGTAATGTAAGCGTTGCTATGATAGAAGTTTGGGAAAATCATGGCCCACATGTGAGAAATTGTATTTTACATGCAACAAATAACAATCAAAGATTCACCTTCCTGTTTTCACAAGTATGCCTAGTATTTATGTTTTCAATTAACGTCTGAAGTGGTTTCATTATTTATTTTATCTATTACAAATGTAAATCGATACCAGAAAGAAGAGTTTGAAGATACCAAACTGGTAATCAACATTGAAGAAGGACATGCAATACAATGGCCAAGAGAAAAAGAAGAAATATACAAATAATGGTTCACAAAATACTACCCAGAAAGATTCGGACAACGAACCCCATGCACTATAAAACGGATGTGATAGTATGTGCTCCGGAAGGGCAACAAGTTCCTGCTCCACTACAGGCACATGTATTTGTGAAGACAATATGGTCACTACTTACATATTATGTGTGTTTAATTTGAAGAATCGTAAGCTCCTATTACTGTGTGCATGACACAGTTTATATATTACAGACACAAGCTTTAGCATTTTATGTGGCTTGTGTAGCAGCGCCGACATGTCTGAATAATTATGAAAGGTTTGAAGATATTAAAGCGGTAATCAGAGGTCGCTAATAGAACATGGGTATTCAATAGAATGATCAGATGAAGATAAAATGACAAACAATGGTCTGTAAAACACTACACAGAAAACTAACCATTGACCACCACGCACCCTGTTGTGTTGTCGCGCGTATTCTTTTTGTCTGCGTTTGCGTCAAGAAATTGTTAATTCGCAACTCTTCTTACACATTTGATGTAATTTAAATTTATCCCATAGCTTACTATTTTATTTCCCTTGAAATTTTGCTTTTTTATATATTTCTAACTGCTTATTAGAATTGTGGTATTTGCAACGAACTAAGGTGTGATAAGCTAGCCCTTAGTCTTAAATCGTATAAATAATTCACCTCTAGTTGAGGGTATATTCAAAGTGTGTTCTTTTTGTGCCACCACAGAATGCACTGACTACTGGGATTGTGACACTGTTACTAACATTCCACGCAGTTGTAGTAATATTGTATCTACAGCTTTATTTTAAACGTTTTCAAAACACATGACATCTTTCTTAACATTAAAAATGAGAGCATTTCCGTGCCTTTTTATTTTCACGAATTTATTGTCTTCGCGAAAATGACTACTTGTTTCAACTATCACGAGTAATATCCATATACCTACCACTTGTTTCAACTATCACGAGTAATATCCATATACCTAATACAGATAACACCCTCATCTAGATTAATAATGACGGTTATGGTATAAAAATAGAGTTTCTTCGGAAAGTAGTGTTTCACTGCTGATATTGTACATATAGTTGTTTGCATCACGTGAATGGTGGACACCAGATTGTGATCCTCATTTTGGGTTCTTTATAAGACGTATCAATTGTTATATACACAAACACTTTGATTTGTTAGAAGCTTTGTCAAATGGAACGATATCATATTTATACAGTGTTTTGTTTGTTTGTTTGTTTGTTTATCAGTTACGCTATTAAATGCAAGTAGTGGCATTTTTGTACATTCTGGAACTCTCCGCTTATGTCTCATGGGACTGTCGTGTGCGGGAACTTGTGATAGTTGGATTTACATCTTCTCGTGCAATATCAGCGCATCTTGTCACTTTTAAGTTTGTAACTTACTGGTACATTTGTACTTAAGATTCCAGTTCGTGACAAAGCTACATGATAACGTTTATCAGATATTGTGGCAAGTTGGGATTTTCTCCGAACTTTCCACCAGTAAAACTGACCCCCTCATTGAAATATAATTGAAAATGGCGTTAAGCACCTATAATTGTAATCCTGGTCTTTAAGGCGGATAACAACAGCAAATCATTGTTGTTGGCTGGTAGCTTAGAGGCCAGCGACATATTCTACATACATATGAAGGAAGATATCAAACAAAAGCTATAAGGAAATGAGGGAGAGTGACACAACCGGTGCAACGACTTTTGACTGCCACTAGAAACATATGGAGATTTGGTAGGGTCGAAAGCTTTTGCATTTTGTATCAGCTACAATACCCCTCTTCTTCTTCTTCAAAAGAGGGAGTGGCACTCTTCGAACACGTTTCCCACCATGGGATACGGTCCGGCCTTTGAACAGCATTATAACCTAACAATCCCCATCAAGATTGCACTCCCTATTTGCCACCTTGGGAAGTACTGGACAGCTCTGTGAGTTGAGATCTGGGTGTTTTGACGTTATAAATATGTTTTCAGTTGAACATCATAGAAACAAGATTGATATATTTTATTCATGGCTAACAATAGTTGAGGGATTGTTGGCTTTCTCCGTCTTACTGGTGGTTGTTTATTTATTTATTTATTTTTTGCCTGGTCATACTGAAAGTCGTTAGATATATATATTATTGTTATACCATAAGAACAGTTAGTAATTTATTGTCGTTATCAGTTTAACCCTGTTAAAACCACATGCTCTCCACTCTATAGGTATTTCCCTGTCACGTGACAAACTTAATCATGTTTAGATTTTCATATTGTAGAGAATTAGTGAAGTTTTCACTTTATTTACATTGAAAATAACGCTGCACTTGTGAAGGTGTGTCTATTAAAAGGAGTTTTAATTCATATCTTGGCATATAAAGAACAGCCAATTACTAGTATTTGTATAGCTAAGGGCTGGACGAACTCGGATCTTTTTTCCAATGTTTGCCAGAGAAAAGAATAGTTCATTTTACACGTTTTATAAAAATGATTCTGGAATTACTGTAATATTATAGATGACAGTTTGTCAAATTACATTTTATATATTAGATGATGTGGTTTCGTTGACAGAAAGGACAATAATACTTCAGAATTTCGGATGTATGGATTATTAATAAACTTCAGGTGAGAATATTTTTTTTTTAATATTGTTAACTTACTTGCATTTCTTTTGTTTTTGTTTTTCTTGTTTTCATTCAAGAGTATCTAAATTCAAATTGCATATTTTATGATGAATTAGTTTATTTTTGGCCAATATGAACAATAGACTTGTAGATATTTTTTGAAATGTTAATACGGCTGTCATAATATGAGTTGTTATTGGTGTATGTAATTGTTAGAAAATTAATATGAATGTCATGTAATAAACTAGTGAAAAAGTGGAAAACACCTGAACAATAGTGACACATAGTGCACATTTTTTGTCCTTTCGTGTAGTTTTTGTTGGAATTAATAAGACATACAATTTTACTGCAAGTATTATTGTAATAGTTGACTTAGAAAAACAGTGTGACATTTTGTTTTTCCGTCTTCGTTACCTTGGGAAGAGGTATGAAATTTTATCTAAATTGATAAATTTTGTACATTGACTGGTATGACAGGTATGCTAGATAAAGATCTTTGTTGATTTTGATCTTCATCACCATTTTTGGCAGGTAAGTTTCCAGGTGTGGGATATATCTAGACTTACTAAAGTCACACATTTTATTACGACTAAAGTAAATAAAATATGTTTTATACTTATAGGTACATGTATAGTTCAAATCAAATCAAATCAAATCAAATCAAATAAGTTTTATTTAAAGTCGGCAAGACACAAACAATATAACATAAGCTCGTAGTTCTTTGGTCAATAAACATGTACATTATCTATGACATTTAAACGGGAATTATTTGTCTCTTAATTGGTTTATACAATTGTAAAATTAATGCACTACCAAATTACATTTCTAATACTAGTACTGTTATCGTGACACTTGTCAGTCATTTCTACTCTCCTTCCCCCTTTCCGCCATGTATTTCTTTTGTCGAAAAATAAATGTATCTACATTTGTATTTATAAAAACAAATTACTGTTTAGATTTATTTCTTGACGTTCACAAACTTTTAGTTTTCACTGCCAATTATACACATTGACAGGTCTCGGCATTTTATTATAGATTAACTTTAAATGATTTAATATTACTATGAAAGAGTCTTTCTTTCGTTTAAGGTAACGGTAGATGTTATCTCATATCTGACCTTGCAGGTAGGCTGATATAAATCATAATTCCACCGGTGTCAAACCAGTCAATATTTATTTTAAATTTTGTCAGATTTAGTCAAATAAAAAAGACCCTTTCTTGCGTCATATCTGTGTTGTTTCAATATTTTTATCGCACAGAGAAAATAAATTGTATTGCCTTTTTCAAACCTGAATTCTTTTTCACATCAATCAACCTTCAGACTGTAAAAAATATTTCATTATCCGATCCATTTTGTCCAGATTGAGAGACATGCAGACCTAAGATGATATCAAACCCCGGATTGGAATAACAGAAAAGGAAAAATAATAAATAAATTTTCACAATATGCAAGACACCAGCATACATAAACAACTGTATGACATAGATGGTCTCAATAGTTGTCTAACTGAATTAGTACATACTATCGTAATAAAATAAGTGACATAAAGTGTTCATCTAAAACACATTATTAACTTGTTATTTAGAAAAAGACATGTAACACTTGATGTTAAATAAGACAAAAACATTACATTGTATAACGGGATAAGATAAGGGACAAGTACTTCACACAGTAATACGTCATATCTCCTTACAGTTATCTTAAAACATACAGCTTCAAGACTGCCACTGACATTCTACTTACTCAATATGTTTTATTGCTGTTATTTCTTGCTTAAATTCTGACAAAATACAAGGATTGGAAATTATTGGTGTTACATTTCTGTATTTGATTGAAATAAACACTTGATATTTTAATTTAATTGAAATATATCACTACGGGAAATCATTTGTTGTCGCCTTCAAAATTAGTACCGCTAAAAATGCCATCTATATCAGTTATTGAAATAATGGTTTGTCGCAACTTACATCCTCAACTGTGAAAAATCAACTGATTTTAAGACTTTAATGAAATTTAAAAAACAATAGAAGAATATTGCAGCGAGTAGGTAAACTGTAATCTATATTATTGTCCTGAAAGGTATTTACCACAGTATGGGTGAACACTTTTTAGATCTTAGATTAAATTATCACATAATAATATTTTGTATTCATGATTAATCATAATTGACCTGTCATTTGTCATCAATTGTTCAAACACTATGTCACCTGATTAGAATATATGCTTACCGACCTGACATTCTGTCCCGCTGGGCTCACTAGTTTTATTTGGTTTAGCACTCAATGTTCTGATAATCAAAAAGGATTTTAAAGTGCACACAACATAACTGGCTTAAAAAACTAAAGTTGTTAAACTTTAGTTTTAAAGAATTAAACCAATCAGGTAAATGTATTTTGTCTTTATTTTATGTTACATATTTCTCTTGCTGGTGGATTTTCCAACTGAGTTCCATGAAAATAGCAAACTTATAATTATGAACTTAGCTCTAGTTTTCAATTTGTTTTATTTTAATACTGTTAAATTAAAATTTTCAAATAAAACTATCTGATCTAACTCATTCATTCCTAAGTTAGCTGAATTATCTATACATTTCTAGGATATTGAGGAACGTAAAATCCCAATATACACAAACAAGGACACGGGGTCGCACCCTGAAGTACAGTTATTTAACTTCAATCTAACAGTTTTATCTGGGTTCGTGTTAGAACTTTGAAATAACTACACATAATAACCATGCTATATTTGTTGATAAAATTCAGTGCAAAGTTTTAATCCCATTTCAATTTCATAAAGAAAAAAAAATTATCCGTTAGTAAACGCTTCAATCCAGAATATAGTGTGGTATTTTACAACGCTTCAAATCTAGAATATAGTCTGGTATTTTTCAACGCTTCAAATCTAGAATATAGTGTGGTATTTTACAACGCTTCAAATCCAGAATATAGTGTGGTATTTTACAACGCTTCAAATCCAGAATACAGTCTAGTATTTTACAACGCTTCAAATCCAGAATATTTATAGATTAATACATGGCCTTTTTCATATTGCCCTTGTTATCAGCACGAGACCTTGATATCGGCCCCGAGGGCTTTAGCCCGAGGGACGATATCAGTCGAGGGCTGATGACAAGGACAATATGAAAAAGGCCATGTATTAATCTATTTATCACATGTTATGCCAGGGCAGATAACATGTTATTGCCCTTCACATGAGGGCAGATAACATGTTATTGCCCCGGAGGCAAATAACACGCCACAAATTATGCTTTTATTACACATGCAAATTCGACGTTATTTCAATAAAATAAGTGATAAAGTATAGTATTTTACAACGCTTCAAATCCAGAATATAGTCTAGTATTTTACAACGCTTCAAATCCAGAATATAGTTTGGTATTTTACAACGCTTCAAATCCAGAATATAGTTTGGTATTTTACAACGCTTCAAATCCAGAATATAGTCTAGTATTTTACATTTTCATTTGAGATCATTTTAGTCAATTACACCGTTATGAAGATTAATGGCGACTTTGTGTTTTATTTTTCTTATTCCTATAAATTAAGCACTGTATTTACCAGACGTTAAACAAGGTAACACAACATTTATATTAACGTTAACAGATTTTGTTTGTCCTGTTTTTACATGACCCAATAAATATTGAATAGTTATTAAAGATAATTGAAAGTTAATAACAATGTAACCACGTTTAACCGTTGAATAAATACTTTGTTCTCAAGTAAACATGGGATGAAAGGCGATCGGAAAATTTATGTGCGGAGATCAGCGTATACTCAATGATTTTCCAATAACTTACGGATTTGTGACTTTAAATGTTCGCTGATACTTATGAATGATCAAGAAAATGGTTGTAAGATAACTTTTCCTGGCCGCCTTTAAGGAGCTACTCACATAAATTCAGCTTGCGGTAGTTTTATGTTTTCGTAATACTTAGATAGTCAATTATCAGTTTATTTATTGGAAATTTATCACTTCACCTATGTAAATTACTATAGAAAACACTTCAACGGTTTATAAGCTTTGATTTAGCAGTAAATTAGAAATTAAAACAGTTTATCAAGTATCATTATTGAAATTAGAAACGATTAGAGATGTTTTTATTATAAACAGGTATTTACAGTGTAAAAATATAACGGTAAAACATTTTATGATTGGTGATATATATAGGTTTATTAACACAATACAATTAAAATAGGCATCAATAATTAAACGGCTCGTAAAAAAACTCCCAGTTTCAGCTGTACCCAATCAACATCGTCCGGTGCCTCTCGTGAATTGACCCTGAATCATGAGAGACTCCTTCACAGACAGCCGCATCGTCTTAAATCGAAAAGGCAGAAAATGTTGGTTAATATTGTAATAATGATCAGTTTATTGGAATATTGATGTATTATATTGTAAGTGTATAATTTAGAATTTTGCCCGGAGTATTACACGCGAGTACATGTAGCGGTGTCTTTTTCAAGAGGCATTTTATGACAATAGTGATTCTAAATCTTGACAGTCGTAAAATAGGACGATTAGTGATTATGATGGATCGTATCTTTGAACTTGAACATTTTGTTTGTTCTTAAAATTCTTTTGTTTGCACAACTTTGTTTATAATTGGGGATGTAACAATAGAAAATGCTATTTGCTGAATAAATACGTGCTTACATGCAGTGACTGACTTTCCCGCCAAATCTTAATTCAAGGTAATGTTGATTAGCACGTGCAGGCATAATTTACTCTTTAATCCTGGTGAACGCCAAAGCCGGACAGTGGGTAATTTTTTTAATGTTATCTTTTTTCTCAAACCCCACCATTGAATCAGAGAAAACAATAAGAATGTTATTGTCCAATAGAGGGCCCAAATGACCGACTATATTAATTTGATTTCAAATCGGCAGTTTATTGTCTTCTAAATAGTGTTTTACGTTTTGTGAAAAATGATCAAAATAATTAATTATTTACATACAATGGGTATTGACCAGATTCGTGTGTCCTCATTACAGAAACTTTGGTTGTGCATAGCTATGCATATAGCCTAAAAAACACATTTTACATTTATCATTTTTATCTTCATAAAAATCAACATTTCTTTTGAACTTGTCTTTTATGAAAAATAGAATTAAAATGTTAGATGATTATGGTTCACATTGATGAAAATAATTTACCTGTCGCATTGAAGCCACTTTTAATAATTATAATTTGATCAGCCGGGTTTTTTTTTCAAAGGAACACATTGGTCTGTGTCTAAATCAATGAATTGTGTCTCCATGTGTGATTGTGCACATTGTCAACATTTAACCTTCATTACTAAATCAGTTTTCATTATTTTCCCCAATACAGATCTTCAGGAGGAATGGATTTTTTAATCCTTTTATCGTAGGAAATGTGTGGCAATTGAGTCACCAGTTTATGAATGTTTTAGATTGTCAGTAGCAGCATCTTAGAAAACCAATACATATTTTGTCTCTTCTTGTCATATTGACATGTTTTTAATTTTACTTTCAACATGAAAGTCTTTGTAGAAAGGATTAAATTTTAAGAGACATTGAAATGAAACATATTTATGAAGCTTCGAGAGAGAAAATTATGTACTACAAGTTAATCAATAGTACATTGAAGAATTGTTATGCATCTATCAAAAGGCAGAATTTCCTTTCAGTGTCATGTGCCGAATTAAATGGAAAAATCTAATCCGGCTTTTATAGAAAATATTCGACGTGAGTGTCAAATTTAGTATATATTAGAGGCGGTTTCAAATTTATTTTATACAGGGCTTGTGGAAGTTGTTATTGAAGTTAACTCTAATGAGGTTTTATAGCTAGAAATTAACAAGTTTGTTATTATGACAAGTATGTATAGTCAAAACTACTTCATAATTAAAACGTATGATTACTACAAGTGTAATATGTGTACTGTTAGCTCAATGTCTGATAAAAAACTAACTGGATTTTAGTAAATTGTAGGACTTGATTGTCTCAACGGTAGGTACACTTATTTTCTTTCTGTAACAAAATGTTGACAGTTTAAAGACTTTTTAATGAAGTAATAATGTTAATCGTTACACCTTCCAGAAATCACAGTATTCAATGCTATGCATATTACTTTTATCAAAATGCAATATTTCGTCCTGTCTACGATTTATTATTATATAACTTATAAAATTAAAAAATTTCATTGCAAATATTGTACAATCTAATTGGCAAGTTCAACTGAACAAATAAACTGAACATATTTTTTGTAATACTGTTGAGAAATAAAATACACCATTATCAAATTATCTCTGGAAGGTGTTGATTTTTTATCGATTTACTGATTGACAGATGCACTGTAATCTTGAGGAATCTTGGCTTTGTGAAGAATATTTTATCCAAACCCATAGATTGTGGAGGGGTGATGATTTATGCCTCGTAACATTTGTTTAGTATTTTGTATGTTTACTCTCAAAATGCATAAACCATGAAGACCATTAAAAAAATGCTTCAGTTTTTTTAAAGCAAATATTCTGACAATAATATTGAAGCCGTTTCGTTTATCAGAGATTTCAACTGTATGTATCAATCATATATTTTTTTTATTTTTTTGCTGAAAACATGTGTTAATTTTCATATCTCTAGTGATAGTTTTTATAATGTGTCATTGTAGGTTAAATTTTATGAATTTTTACTATTTTTTACATTATACAGTGAGCTGAACGAACTGTCATTTATATTGAAGAAATATTTAATATGGCCTGATACTCTTTCAGGATCCTGTGGGGTAGATATAATGGTATGGTTGTCACTTGCTTCATATGATAGATATATTCAACATTCAGATACATGCTTACCAGATTGAGATAGAGATTCTTTATTGAGGATAAGATTTTAGTATTTCAGTTAAAAAGTAAAGAAATTAAAATTTTAGTGTAAATTTAAAAATTTTGTTATTTCAGATAAAAAGTTAAAAAATTAAGATTTTAGTATAAATTTTTAAATTTTGTTATTTCAGATAAAAAGTTAAAAAATGAATGCGAGGAAGATGAAGATTTTGGTTGTGATTGCTGTGATATCTACTTGTACAGCATATGGTAAGTGACAAAGTATTAGGATGGTATATAATACAAACAGATTCTATATAAACTTAGGGGTAGACTTATACATGCAAGTATCACACATGATACATCCACTTCATAAGTTATTGGCTCAAATATTGGTTATATATACCACAGAAAAATATCATTTGCCCTTAAATTTGGATCAGTAATTTATATTACTCCATGTATCCATCAGTTTTTCAATCAACAAATGAATTTTTTTTAACAAAGAGCAATCTACCTCCCACCATGTCTCATGATAATTGTCTGATCCATACACTGTTGTAAAGCAAATATTGAAGAGAATTAAATTGTAGGTACATTTTACTAATGAAAAAACAGCTGACTTTGTTAGCTTCATAACATTAGAAAAGCACATCATATGTTTTGACTACAAAACACTGTAACCAAACATTACTTACATCAAGAATCAAGTTATTTTGTAAGAACTACAATCCAGCTCTCTTCTCTGTAGGTATTAGAATCTTATCAGAATTGTATGAACAAAATACAACAGCCATGGTTAATTAAATTCTGATCTGCAAGTCAAGCTAAAACAAAAGTTAAAATAAAAGATTTAAAGTTACACAATAAAAATCTATAATTTACAATGCTCTTGAACTTTATCAAATGATAAACTCTGATATATTTATAGGATGTACTACTATGTCTAAATATCAGTAAAACTTTCAACAGAGAAAACACTGCACCATGTACACAGAATTATCAACATCATATTGCTATTTTTTGTCTAAATATCAGTAAATCTTTCAACAGATAAAACCCTGCACCATGTACACAGAATTATCAACATCATATTGCTATTTTTTGTCTAAATATCAGTAAATCTTTCAACAGATAAAACCCTGCACCATGTACACAGAATTTATCAACATCATATTGCTACTTTCACTGATTTCAACTTGCACTTTTGTTTTCCCTCATACCTGTTGGTAAAAAAAAAAAACTCTTTAATTTCCTCCATTTTGTTATAAAAAGGAAACAAATAGAGGCAATACATGAAAGTGTTTTTTTTTCAATTCAGTTGGATCAAATTCTTACCCATTTCTCAGATTTTAATCAGACTACAAGGATGGTATAGTTGGCCATATGATATTTCTGTTTACTAAATTCACATATAGACATAGATAATTTACAATGTTGTTCATAATAGATAATCTACTGTTTGTGGTTCTGATCAATGACTTTCTGGACCCAGTTTAGCTTGATAATCTTAATGAGACATGTTAAAAATCCATAATACTAGATTAACTGGCGTTCTAATTCAAGTTCTCTTGGTATAATATAATAAAGCTATACAACCAAATTATGAAATTCTAATGAAAATTTGATAAAATTTCCACAGACTCCATTTGTATAATAACATGACTAAGATAAGCTGTGACTGGAAGCCCTACGGGATGTTGATTAATACCATAGTCTCTGTGTCGTTTCTTTCCAATTTTAGATATTTTTTTACTGACTTGAAAATGACTTCCTGTATCAACATGTCTGCCAGCATCAGACTACTCTAAGTATATTTTTGTTGGTTTTATGTATGTTTAAGATATTTATTAATTAACTTGATCTAAATTTGAAAAATCCAAAAGATTTTCCTATATAACAATTAAGTTTTATTTTCCCCAGTAGAAACATGTACCAAGTGTATACATGTTTTTGTCATTATTTTAGTAACAGTTAAAATGTTTAAAGCAATGGAGGAGCTTACAGTAACTTTAGAGTTTATAATTGATATGTTACTGTACTATTTTTCATTTAAATTTTATGTCCTCTTAAACTCAAATTTAAAACAATGTATTTTCTTAGGTTCAGTTGTTTAAAAAGAAAACAAGGAAAATATAATGATGTAAATTATAGAAGAAAGAAAACATATTTGTTAATTAGCAAATTTTCTCTTGAATTCTGGGTAATAACTTTGCAAAAATTTTAGCTTTATTCAAATGGGAAAGAGCAGGATGTTGTATTTCAACATTAGTCTTGATAATTTCCAATTCCTCATTTTATCATTGAACAATATTGAAGATGATGTGACATTTGTGGTTTCAAGGGAAGATAATGCAGATATTAAGAAGATAGTTGATGACTTTGTCAGCTGGATCTTACTGTTTTCTAATAGATTTATTGTGTTTATACTAACTTGTATATTAGTGTATGGGGAAGCTATTTTACAGTTGGTTTCCTTCACTAGAAAAATGTTAGCAAGGAGTTGGAGCATCACTACCAGTAATGTAAACAATTAAAGATGACTTGTTTGAAGTGGAATTTCCTAAATGAGCAAAATGTTTCTTGTCTCACTAAACCATCTGGTTTGCTTAGGAAACTGAATCTTAATTAAAACACAGTCTAACTGCTGAAAGATTAGAATATGAATTTAATTTTTCAATTAGAAAGTAATTAATCCCTTGATGCGTGTAAATTGTAAGATGTCAATATGATACAGGGTGTAATTACAATTTACTAGTTCTTAGTTGGGTTTATTTATCAAAATTAACATCTTGTTTTGTAGAAATACCCAGAACTTTATTGTTCCATGTGAAAATATTTTCGTTGGTGGTACAGTAGGATGTTTGGGTGGGGGGAACTAACAATACAAATAAAAACTGTTCTTTACTTTGGGGTTTTGGGAATCATATACCTATATCTAGATAAATATGCTTTAAGATGAGCATATTCCTCCATTTCTAAGAACAAATTTGTTGTAACTATGGATGTGTGATGTGTAGTTGGTTGGGTTGCACAAAGTGCTTTCCATGTTATTTTATAGTGAAGTAAAATGGTGATTGGCCAGTGTAAAGCTCAGAGCAGAGAATGAAACAAAAGTTTGAACTAAAAGTGTTACATTTGACTCATTAATAAAAGCCTACTTAAACCATAGTCATGAATTTGATCTTTGTACCTCTAAATATTGATACAGGGTATGACTATGAATATGTTATTTGAGAAAATCAATTAAAATTGATAATTATTTCCTCAATTAACAGATTACAAACATTTCATATCACCATCTAATTAATTGATCAATTCTGGTCATCAAAAACCACTGTACTGTGCCCAATATATAGTGTTGGTCAAACTGTAAAAAAAAGAGAATCGGTTATCGGTTTATAATCGGAAACATTATTAAACCGATCAACCATCGATTACATAATCTGTATATATATTAAAAGCTTGTTAAAGATTACAAAATTAATTTTCATCAACCATTATAATCTATGTTATCCAGTAAAAATGGTAATTAAATACAAGGAGTTTGAAAATGATTACAAGGAAGAAATTAATCTCACTAAAATGATTACAAGTAAGAAATTAATCTCACTAAAATGGGTGGAAGAATAAATTAGTAGATTAAATTTTCTTGTTTTTCTTTTTCTTAATAATAATGGACACATAGGCTGTGGATTATCAGAATAAGTTACGTTAAACTGACCAACTTACGATTATATTCAATCATCAGCTCAACATGGCCAACATCTTCATCTTCTGTCATATTTTGCTTTATATTTGTTTGGGGGGGGGGGGGGGAAGCTTTTCATTTGTATAAGTGAAAAGTATATAAAGTTTTAATGCTCAAATAAAATTTGATATTACCGAAAGGCAAGATTAAGATATTTGCAGTTTAAATTTTGACAACTTGCTGTTCTGTATATCTTATGTTAAAATGCACACCAATTTGCAAAGAAAATATTTCCTCCTTTTTTTTTTCTCTTCATAAATGCACAGAATGTTGAGCTTTTAGAGAATCTGTTTAGTCAATTATTTTAATTTTGAACATGTGTAGTTTTTGACATGCACTGGATTTGGCGCGTTGATATACATGTGATGCTAATCATCGTTCAGCTCAGAATGACACTTATTGAGAGTGTGAAATCCTCTTGCTGATGGAAATAATATCAGACAAAAAATCTAATCAAAAGCAATTTTTCTATAATAATAAAGTGACCAAAAAAAATTAAAGAAATGTATTGTAAGATGAAAAATAATAATATCTTAATTAATAAATAAAAATATTTGTAATGGCAAATATAGAAATATGTGACAGAAGCCTTAATGGTCTAGATTTTTTTGTCAAGCCAGCCAAACAAAGAAGATGTAATCATACTTAGCCATGATCTGCATGGGAAACTGATTTGATCAAATCAATTTCTACATTAATCTTTTCTCATTTTTTATGCCTAACCAGCATATTATTTGTAATTTGGTTTCTTTCTTCATATTTCTTCTCCAGTAATAAAATCTAATGTGGATGACATTTCTGATTGAAAAATTCTCATCTCACAAAGACAATTTTTTTTTACTTTGACGCCAAATGAAAAATATCTCAAATATCAAAAATTACATTCTTCTTGCAATTTCCATTCAACATTCTGCAGCAAATATTCAATGCAATGATACAATGTAGAAATATTTCTAGAACCATGTCATACATTTTATTCCACTCATTATAATTCACCATCATAGGGCAGTGGTAGATCAATTTTCTGAATTAAACTTTGAGATTGAACCCTGTATATTCAGGAAGTAAGCACTTTTAATTTTGCATTCAAGGATAGATACCATGAAATCCTATTTGTATTTTGTTTATATTATTAGCTTAGATATGATTGGGATTACAGTATGGGTTAATGTCACTTTCAAACAATATTTAATTATGCTCTAGTAGAGATCTCATGTTTATATTGGATTATATTGGTGTAATGAGTTTTATAGCTGTGATTATTGGAAAAAGCCACGTCATATTCTCTATTTATACATATAGGTAGACAAAAACAAAGTATCTTCAGTAAGTTACTGATAAACTATATCTCATAATGTTGTATCAAGTGCACCTCACTATAGACGGAAGTTAAACTCACAGACATTCATAATTCAGAATGCACCCATACACTGATTGTTGCCACCAAAGTATTACCCTTACGGAGTGCTTGAGTTAACCATGCCACCAAAGTATTACCCTTACAGAGTGCTTGAGTTAACCGTGCCACCAAAGTATTCCCTTACGGTGTGCTTGAGTTAACCGTGCCACCAAAGTATTACCCTTACAGAGTGCTTGAGTTAACCGTGCCACCAAAGTATTCCCCTTACGGAGTGCTTGAGTTAACCGTGCCACCAAAGTATTCCCTTATGGAGTGCTTGAGTTAACCGTGCCACCAAAGTATTCTCTTACGGAGTGCTTGAGTTAACCGTGCCACCAAAGTATTCCCTTACGGAGTGCTTGAGTTAACCGTGCCACCAAAGTATTCCCTTACGGTGTGCTTGAGTTAACCGTGCCACCAAAGTATTACCCTTACAGAGTGCTTGAGTTAACCGTGCCACCAAAGTATTACCCTTACGGAGTGCTTGAGTTAACCGTGCCACCAAAGTATTCCCCTTACGGAGTGCTTGAGTTAACCGTGCCACCAAAGTATTCCCTTATGGAGTGCTTGAGTTAACCGTGCCACCAAAGTATTCTCTTACGGAGTGCTTGAGTTAACCGTGCCACCAAAGTATTCCCCTTACGGAGTGCTTGAGTTAACCGTGCCACCAAAGTATTCCCTTATGGAGTGCTTGAGTTAACCGTGCCACCAAAGTATTCTCTTACGGAGTGCTTGAGTTAACCGTGCCACCAAAGTATTCCCTTACGGAGTGCTTGAGTTAACCGTGCCACCAAAGTATTCCCTTACGGTGTGCTTGAGTTAACCGTGCCACCAAAGTATTACCCTTACAGAGTGCTTGAGTTAACCGTGCCACCAAAGTATTACCCTTACGGAGTGCTTGAGTTAACCGTGCCACCAAAGTATTCCCCTTACGGAGTGCTTGAGTTAACCGTGCCACCAAAGTATTCCCTTATGGAGTGCTTGAGTTAACCGTGCCACCAAAGTATTCTCTTACGGAGTGCTTGAGTTAACCGTGCCACCAAAGTATTCCCTTACGGAGTGCTTGAGTTAACCGTGCCACCAAAGTATTCCCTTACGGAGTGCTTGAGTTAACCGTGCCACCAAAGTATTCCCCTTACGGAGTGCTTGAGTTAACCGTGCCACCAAAGTATTCCCTTACGGAGTGCTTGAGTTAACCTACTGATTGTTGCCACCAAAGTATTACCCTTACGGAGTGCTTGAGTTAACCTACTGATTGTTGCCACCAAAGTATTACCCTTAGGCCAAAAAAAAATATATGTGTGTTTACTGTCACATGTCAAACAAATCTAGGGTCGGTCGGTTGGCATTATTTTTTTTTTTTTTTTATTTTTTTTTTTTTTTTTATAGACTATCGGCAAAACCGGAAATAGTCGTTCCCGGTTCCGGAATCTGATATTTCATTTTCGAAATTTCCGGTAAGCCGTCATTTGTTGAAGTTGTTTTATGACGAATTACATAGTTTTTCCACCTTCTTTGCTCTTAATTTCGACAAAAAGCTAGCGGTTGAATAAATAAAACATTGCTGCTTATTAAACAACAAAAATGATTATCCGAATTCTGTGTGAAAATTGATAGGGTCGCTAGCAAAAATTAGGGTCCAATAATTGCCGATCAAAAAGGTTAGGGTCAGCGGCTAAAAAATAGGGTGGGTTGGGTGACCGTAAACACACATATTTTTTTTCTTGGCCTTACGGCATGCTTGAGTTAACCTACTGATTATTGCCACCAAAGTATTCCCCTTACGGAGTGCTTGAGTTAACCTACTGATTGTTGCCACCAAAGTATTCCCCTTACGGAGTGCTTGAGTTAACCTACTGATTGTTGCCACCAAAGTATTCCCCTTACGGAGTGTTTGGGTTAACCTACTGATTGTTGCCACCAAAGTATTACCCTTACGGAGTGCTTGAGTTAACCGTGCCACCAAAGTATTCCCCTTACGGAGTGTTTGGGTTAACCTACTGATTGTTGCCACCAAAGTATTACCCTTACGGAGTGCTTGAGTTAACCATGCCACCAAAGTATTCCCCTTACGGAGTGTTTGGGTTAACCTACTGATTGTTGCCACCAAAGTATTCCCCTTACAGAGTGCTTGAGTTAACCGTGCTACCAAAGTATTACCCTTACGGAGTGCTTGAGTTAACCGTGCCACCAAAGTATTCCCCTTACGGAGTGCTTGAGTTAACCGTGCCACCAAAGTATTACCCTTACGGAGTGCTTGAGTTAACCGTGCCACCAAAGTATTCCCTTACGGAGTGCTTGAGTTAACCGTGCCACCAAAGTATTACCCTTGCGGAGTGCTTGAGTTAACCGTGCCACCAAAGTATTACCCTTACAGAGTGCTTGAGTTAACCGTGCCACCAAAGTATTACCCTTACGGAGTGCTTGAGTTAACCGTGCCACCAAAGTATTATCCTTACGGAGTGCTTGAGTTAACCGTGCCACCAAAGTATTACCCTTACAGAGTGCTTGAGTTAACCGTGCCACCAAAGTATTACCCTTACGGAGTGCTTGAGTTAACCGTGCCATCAAAGTATTCCCATACGGAGTGCTTGAGTTAACCGTGCCACCAAAGTATTACCCTTACGGAGTGGTTGAGTTAACCGTGCCACCAAAGTATTCCCTTACGGAGTGCTTGAGTTAACCGTGCCACCAAAGTATTACCCTTACGGAGTGCTTGAGTTAACCGTGCCACCAAAGTATTACCCTTACAGAGTGCTTGAGTTAACCGTGCCACCAAAGTATTCCCCTTACGGAGTGCTTGAGTTAACCATGCCACCAAAGTATTACCCTTACGGAGTGCTTGAGTTAACCATGCCACCAAAGTATTACCCTTACAGAGTGCTTGAGTTAACCGTGCCACCAAAGTATTACCCTTACGGAGTGCTTGAGTTAACCATCAGTTTTTAGATGGGTTTGTTTTGCTCAATCTTTAGTTTTTTGTCAATTGTTGTAGTGTTTTGTTGACCAATCTTTTTCTGTGTCCTATATCTTTTGACCATTGTATTGTCTGTCCTTCTTAAATTTACAGTTTATGATTGCCTCCTTAGTATCTACAAGCTGTGGAACTTGAATCTCTAATGATCTTTTTATTTATTTTTTTTGTTACTACATGTATAAAGAATTTTTTTTAAAAGGTCTATTGTTCCACAGCTACCGGGCATTATTATCATGGAAGTCAAATTCTCCTTTAGCAAGAGTATATTATATATATTACTAACTAGAATCATTTAAGATGAATATAATTACCTTCCACTTATAATCTAGTGATGCCAAACGTTTACTCTGGTCTTAGATATATAACATCTGGTTGTAAGGTGCTACAGAGTTTACTAAACAAAAGTAGAAATGGATGTACCTAACCGTACTAAACTACTTCATTATTCTTCATTTAAGCACACCCAAATAGATTTTATATAGTTTATAATGACCCTCAACCTCACAAGATGCCAAGAAAAAAGGTATTTTTGATTGCAGCTTTCAATAAGATCACTTTCAATTCTTCATTCAGAAATCTTGTTTGGACAGTTAAATATTCATTGATTTTTTCCCTGCCAAGTTATATAAATATTTCAACGAGTTTAGACTAACTTTTTATATGAGTTTAGAAATTAAGGTACAATGTATATTTCACATGTGTTCATTATATATACATGTACTTGCATTATACAAGTATATAATGATCTTTATGCAAATTTTGCATTGGTTTTTTTTTCAATCGGCATGCTAAGAAATTTTATTGTCAGGACCAAGTTTTTACTTCAATTTTTCCAGGGTAAATCTTTTATTGAAAAACCTTCCAAGAATTCTATTGGGATATTACCTGACCTGTCAAACACACCCCATTTATCAGTTTACTAGACATCACATATACATGTACATTTTAATAAATTTCTGAGAAATATGACATTTTGCATTAAACATCTGAAAAGACACCTGCATGCCAAAATCTTCTTTTTTTCCTTTAAATGTAACATTTTTCAGTAAAATTTATGGAAAGAAAATGCACATTTACTTTAGAAATTACTTTGACTTTTTGTACTGTAATATTTCATTAATATTGCTTGTGGTCCTTTTTTCTCGTTTCAAGTTATGTTTGCTGTCCCTGCCAATCTTAACTACAATTAATTAAGTAGTTTTTGAAGTTTACATAATATGACAAGCCATAGGGAAATGTCATTTATGACTCAGTTTAGGATCAAGTATTTACATACCTCATTTAGTATACATGACAATTATAAATGGACAGTTCTTACATTTTACCTATTGGCATTTTTTGTACATTTTTTCATCCTTTATTAGACTTAGAGGCAAACATTTATAAGCTCACTATAATATGTACACCAATATTCTCTTTAGAGAATTTTTATACTTATTTAAAACCATTTTTTTTAAAGATTGTACTGTTTTGTTACCTTATAATGAGCACCAGGCCTCCGACCCAAGACAGTCAAACTTGTTCGGACCAGTAAATTTTGCAGTTTTTATTTAGAACTATATAAAAATAAATTCAAGAATTTGATTCGAACCAGTAAATTACAATTTTCATTTTGAGGACTGTGTTTTAAACCTATTAAAAGAACTTCTTCTGAAGGCACAGGTCACAACACTTTATCTGGATGGAATCAACTTTATTTTGACATATCCCTCCATTGAGTAGTATTTAAGGAAACAGGTGCTTTTTTTCAACTGGTGTTTTATGAACAATTGTTTTGTTCCATTTTTGCCAATTAACTTTTAGCAGTATTTTGAACTTAAGTTTGTCCAGATGTGATGAATGGGTGGGTGTGCTTCCTTAACAGGTGATCTCTACTTATAAAAGGCCAATAGATCAAAAACAAGATGATATAAATACACCTAGCAATCAGCATCAATATTTCATCTTAGTCCCTAGGTGGGTTTTTTCTAAGAGGTATACATACAACAAGTATACACCTTTTTATGATATATAACATGTCACCCATATTTGCCCCGAAAATATTGGAACATTTATGATAAAATCTGAAGATAATGTAATGTCCTTCTGGTTGTTTATGAACAAAAGAGGATGGGGGACTCATGTCTGGAAAAGATTACACACCCTTTGGGAAAAGGGGGAAGGGGACAAGTAACAAATTACACAACTTCAAAATATATCATATATATAAATTCCAAATTTTAAATCTGAGCAACTAGAAAATTTTATTTTGAAATTATTGTAATAGATCACTTTAAATTTAATAACCATCAGAAATTTATATTAATTATTTATATATATAAAAAAAGAATAGAGTATATTTATGAAGGGATCACTATCATTGTTTGATTAGAAACTTGTGTTTGAATAAAAATTATCAAGACATCTTCACCACCTGTACAAACAGGAGAAGGATAAAAACCACAGATAAAATATATATTACATGCAGGGAGCTGACAGAATTGTCTGGTATTAGACAGTATTGTACAGTTCAGTAGATGACAGATTTTGGTGCAAGTCATTAAGATAATGAGGAAAACAATAGGGCACATGTTTTACACAAGAAAAATGTTTCAAGACAAATTTTATGTTCAAAATGTTTTGCAGTCAGTTTGGCATGTATGTAGAAGAGAGATTTTATTGGGAACATACTTTTTCTTCCCATTGTTATCATTTTTAGGAATTTGGTTGAATTTTTTTTATATTTTTGTGTCGGAAGCTTGGCCATATTTTATTGTCAGTGTCAAAATTTGATTTAAGACCCCTTATATCCTATATAACAGTTGAGGCCTACCAGTTAGAAATCTCTGTTTGGATTGTCCTGAAGTGTACATACATTTTTGTACAACCTATATCTTTTCAGTTATAACTCTAGTATATTATTTTTGTTGATGAGGGACCCTCACTCACTGCCAGGGTATAATGGATCCTGGGTTAACATTTAACAGGGAAGGTTATGGATGCAAAGTAAAATGAAAGAAAAGTCGTGAGATACTTTGAACAATCAAATAAAAACAGAGTTTTTCTTCTTCTGAGTCCCCACTGTTTAGATTATTTGCTTTCAAGTGCCAGATGCTTAGAGAATAATATTGACTTTTTTTTCACTGATTATTGCGACCTATTTTTAAGTGTCAGGGAGTGAATTACAATGTACCTGTGTAAATTAACCCTGATTAAATTATATTTTATTTAAATTTTTGATTGATGCATACAGGACTTGCTACTGTATAATATCAAATTTATATGTAAATTGACCGAAACTAGAAAAAACAATTTACTTTTTATAAGGTGAAAACAGGGGTTTCTGCTACAATAAAATTCAATTCATTTTTCAAGTTATTGAAAAGAAGTTCATTGATTTCTAATGTTGATAAGTACACATGACAATATTCATCATTATATTAATTCTCAGTCGCTGGTTACAGTCACGATATAACTGAAATAGTGTTGAAAGTCAGGCGTTAAACACCATAACCCGCTAACAACAATCGCTGGTTGCATTACAATATAAGCTATGTTAGAAACATTTTTTTTACAGTTGTATTTCCCATACCTTAGCTGACACCACAAACAAACAGTGTAAGATCAGCTGGTAAAATTTTGATATCCATGTTATGTTAGGTCAAGTCACATTCTACAGAAATTTTTTCATCCAAGACGAAACCAAATTTATAACCCTTGTTTTGAAACCTTGACATTCGTACATTTACAAATCTCCATGAATAGAAGAATCCATCACTCCTATTTCATAATTCATTTGTTTTTTCTTTCAAAATTCAAAAATAATCTCATAAAATAGATTTATATGCCAGTCATACATATAAAGACAAATTACAATTATAATATGCATAATCAGGTCATGTGGTAACTGACTTTGTCTGATCTTTCAACAAGAACTTTTCTTAACACCAACAGTAGATCATAAATAAGAAAGAAAATTACAAAATTACACAAGTTTTGCTCTGGTAATGATATCTCTAATACACCTGTTGTATGAGCGATCATTGTCAAAGTTCTTGTATTTGTTTTATAAGAATAACATTAATATTGACCAGGATAGGTCTATCTCAAGGTACCTGTTTCAAGCATCATACTTTTGCCAGCTCAATGTTTTCATCTTTTGCATTTCTTTATCAATAAAAGGCTATGAAATAAAGTTTATCAGTGACTTACAACATGTTAGTGATTTGTTACTGATGATACTTTGCTTGCATGCTCCAATAAAATGAACTAAAATATTGATGGTGTCAGGAGTGAGGAAGCACCAATGTACATTTTGAATTCTCAAAAATGGAAATATCTTGGTCTGACATTGATAGAGACCCTCCTTTTTTGGTTCAACATCTTCATGTAAATATATTACTTTGTTATTAGAATAGTGTTCAAAATCATATTTATTTGTTTCCAAAAAACACAGAATTATTGGATAAAAAGTTCCTTATCGTTTCTTTCTCAACAGTTTATAAACCAACTCACTCAAAATAATATTTATTACAGAAATATTACACATTATTGCTCTAATTTCATTCTTAATTTGATACAGGGAGATCCTTGTATCATCCATTAGGTAAAGTGTACCCCAGGGAGAGGGTTTGAGTGATTTGCCATACAAATTATAGGATAAAATGTGATCTATTTATCAGCTGTGCACAAAGATGATTATTTTTCAATATTATAAAATAATATATTATCTTTTCAATATTTCATTGTCTATTCAGTATGCCAGTCATATAAAATTATAAATTTGATCTTCTCAAAGGCAAACAGTTATTAAAAGATGATAAGTGGGAGGTTATTATTAAACTGGTACCAGTATTAAACTGGTATATCATATTTGATCTCTAAATGTAAGTAGGAAAGGTGTGAACATTGATATAAATCTCATTAACCTGTCACATTTGATTTTATTGGAAGATTTTTACCTTAACAATCTGACAAATGGCATCTCCTCGTTTTAAGATAGAACTAGATAAAATAACAAACTGAAAAGAAAATGTGCACTGTTCCCACACCTTTTGAATGGAAGTTTTTGTTTAACCTCCAGTAATAATTAATTAAGTACCAGTACATATATACCCAGTATCTATCTTGGCCTTATCCATGTTTGATAAACCCAACTGAAAAAAGAAGTAACTTTAGTTACTCATATCAAAGCTTCTGTTTTATTTTGTTTCTTGTGTCATGGTGGTCCAGTATTGTCAAGTGACACATGCTGCTGACTGAAAGATATATCTCCTATACCAACATTAAAGTGTAATTCTATCCCACAATTCCTTCTGCTTCAGAGCACCCAAGTTTTAAGAATTATCACAATAACCCGTAATATGGCGTCTATTGTAATTTAAGTCACGAAAAGTTTTTTCGAACTTTTTAGTTAATTTATTTGATAGATATTCATTGAAAAACAGGCTTTTTTCCCCTAATACATGTAGTTTATATATTTCATATACAAGTAGGAAAGATTTGTGATATTGAAATTAAAGTAAAATGAAAGGCAAATATCGTGGAATTTTTGGATTAAATATTTTCGCTTAATATGTCACTTAATTTTAACTAAAATCAACTGCATAACATTAAAAATCCACTCAAAAGCAGATTTTAAGAGCAAATCGCAAAATACTTGACAGCAGATAATTCTGTTTTCCTGTACAGTAATGCAAATGATATGCACGTGACCCAAGATTTGAACTCTTTCGGGGAGATTATCGCTCATGCGCACTGTTCAGTTGATGAAAAAAATGTCGGATGCAAGTAAAAATATATTCCGTGTGTACCACATAAGAATAATTGCACCCAAAAAAAATGGTTCACATGACATAAAACAGACAGATTCCTCAATAATCATTGTCAGGAATGTGTGTGTGCTTACCTCAGCATCCATGATTGTTTATCTTTTCGTCACGAGGTCATAATCGGCAATCATCGGAACAAAACAACCGAAAGTTAATCAGTTTCCACAACAATGGCGAGGACGATAAACATGCACAGGGATTTGCAGATTTCTAATTGTTGGGAACATATTTCGACTTGAAACATGCATGAATAGCTTAGTTAAGGTACCGCCATATTCCAAATTGAATTTTCAGGGGGGAAATTTCTTCACCCAAATCTGGTGTAATATTACTTTAAGTTTCCTTATGTATGTACACATGCTTTGAACAGAACACAAGTAATTGTTTAATAGTAAAATAAGTTGTGGTGTAAAATTGGTCAGGCTGGAATAAAGTTACTAATACAATCAGTCCATGGAAAATATTAGCTAAGAAGAAATACCCAATGGACTACATTGTTGTATTTCAACTTGGGAACTTTATTCAAAGGTCTTTTTAAGCTAGGAAAATTTGTTACCTTTTATTATTTTATTAGAAATATTGGTCCATCTGAACTTATTTTACTAGGACCAATTTATCGCCTACATTTAGAGTTATTGCTAAAGTTCACTATACATTGTACATGTTTATTGTATTATATATATATATGTACATGTTTATTGTATTATATATATATGTACATGTTTATTGTATTATATATATATGTACATGTTTATTGTATTATATATATATGTACATGTTTATTGTATTATATATATATGTACATGTTTATTGTATTATATATATATGTACATGTTTATTGTATTATATATATATGTACATGTTTATTGTATTATATATATATGTACATGTTTATTGTATTATATATATATGTACATGTTTATTGTATTATATATATATGTACATGTTTATTGTATTATATATATATGTACATGTTTATTGTATTATATATATATGTACATGTTTATTGTATTATATATATATGTACATGTTTATTGTATTATATATATATGTACATGTTTATTGTATTATATATATATGTACATGTTTATTGTATTATATATATATGTACATGTTTATTGTATTATATATATATGTACATGTTTATTGTATTATATATATATGTACATGTTTATTGTATTATATATATATGTACATGTTTATTGTATTATATATACATTGTACATGTTTATTGTATTATATGTACATGTTTATTGTATTTTCTTTTCAGGCCCCCCTACTTTAACACACCAGTACAAGTCACGACAAGTTGTGGATGTAAATACTACGAAAAAGCTCCTGTGTCCAGTTGTAGCTGACCCTGCAGCATTAAATCAGTGGTATAAAGATGGAAATGACGTGAACGAAATTTGGGATAAATTTAAGATTTTAAATGATGGATCATTACGTATTTCTGATATATCAATGGAGGATGCTGGGAGATATACATGCAAGGCTGTAAATGGATTTGGTCATATAAAAGTAGAATATACTTTGATAGTGAAAGGTGAGGGATCAAAGTACACATATTAACAACAAGAACCAACATGAGATATTTTATAGTCTTTCCTCCACCCCCCTCTTTTTTCAACCTTATTTATATATACACATTTAATGTTGACTGAAGAATTTTTAATTTCATATTTTGATCCTCAAAAGTGGTATGAATTAAGATTAAGAAGACAAGCTTTATACAACCAAATGACTTAAGGAACAAATTAGATTTTAATAACCCTTGACTTAAGGTTATTCTTATCATAATTAAGAAAATGCTAGCTTAACGTTTGTCAACTTGAAACAAGAAAATGCTAGCTTAACATTTGTCAACTTGAAACAATACACCATACAACATGACATTCCCATCTTTATACTTGGCGTAGAATTAAAATGTTTAAAACACACTTTACTATCGTTACTCAATATCTAATGAATGGATAAAGTACAACATGTCTTTTTTGTGATAAATCTCCAGAGAATTTAATATTTGCTGACTTCACTTATGGGTGACTGCAATTATCAACAAAGTAAAATCAATAAGACTGAGCGATTATTTCTAATTATCCCTAAGTGATAATCTTCTTCATGTCCTGGAATAAAAATGGCTTTTAGACCAATAAAATCAACTAAAATGTAGAATATTGGGTAATTATACCAGGTGATTTTCCTGTCAATGTGACAATATCCTTACTACATATAACAAACAAATCCTATTGAATGAGACAATTCTTTGTAATTAACATGGTGGTCATCACTAAGACTTCCAATAAAGCTTACAAGATGTAAATCTGATGGAATATTGACTTGAGATAATAAAACTGAAGTACTTCTCCCATTCATTCTACTCTAATTACCAAATGTGTGTATACTTTAAAAACCTCTTGAGGGAATATTGTTTGAACAAGTGTTTCATTTTAGAAATTGAAGTTAATTTCTTTTTTGACATGTTCCTTTTTTTCTGTGAGTTGATTGATGTGTTTCAGGAAGGATTTGTTTGACATAAACCATTACTTATCAAAATGATACATATTTATTGTCAATACTTGTCTAATTGTTGGGGTGGGAAGGTGTTATAGGGGTGAAAACAACAGTAACATCAATATGAGTGTTGAGTGTTATCTTTAATTTCCCATTAATCGTAATGTATATAGACTTTTTTACAATAGAAATAATTAATAAAATTGACAAGTAATTTGAAATTGTTCCTGTATATTGCAGAAGGACTTGAGACCAAATTGATTGAAAACTTTGACAGCTTCCTAAAATTAAGTCTGGAACATCTTGAAGCCTTAGTCATTTTTCTTTTAATAAACTAAAGATGAAAAAGCTTGTGGATAAGAAAATTTCAAACAGGCATTATCTACTAGAGACTGTTTTTAATACTTTTAGGGTGATAAAATGCATGACAATTTGATTCAAAACTGATGCATATAAAAATCTAGGCAGCAAAATTTATTATGAAATAGATACAAATCTTTTTCAAGTGTGCTTTTTGAAACAAGATAAGATCATTTAAAATGTAAAAAAAAAAAATCCTTTTTAAATTTATCACCTCTTAATGCTATTTAAATATAAGGTTAAATACCAAGATATAATATTACAGTTCAAAGAAAGAAAAACTATGTTTGACAGGGTTTAAATGAAGTCTAATTGATAGGTTTTTGTAATGAAGATCTCTTTAGGAAGTTTGGTAGAAGTAACTGACCAATATGACCTTGAATGAACTGTTTACTAACTGCCATGGTTCTATTAATAACCCAGGTCAACCATTTAACTTTTATTACCATTTTATTGTCTACAATGATTTATTAGGTTTTTTTTACCTCAGATTTAGTTCATTTAGGGTGATGTGTGTGGACTTATATCCAGTTATGTAAACAAAAGAATGCTTTATGAGGTGTAATCATTTTCAGATATTTTTAAGATTGCAACTGCCAAGGAAATGCTTATATAGTCTTTTCTTTTCAAATATAATTAAATTATTAAAAATAGGGAATGGTATATTTTCAGGCTGACATTTTTTTGTTGCTTGATTGAACATTTGTTTATGGTCAAGTGAGCAGCATTTCTATGGTGCAGTATTAGCAATATAAAATAATTATTTATGGCTAGCCATTATTCAAATTAAGGCTAGACATAAATAATCATCGATAACCATAATTTTTTTTTACACTAATACCCCACCATTAAACCAGTATTTCAGTTATTTTCATAACCCCCCTTTTTTTTTTAATTAGGAAGCAGACCAGTTAAATATGCTTTAATGTGGCTTTAAATCAGGGCAGAAATGATTTGTTTGGCAAAGATACCCAATTCATGAAAAGTCCAGAAAATAAACTGTTGTTTTTAAATTGATACAGTATTTGTATCTTTCACATATCATCTAACCATCAATCTTTTATTCAACACCATATCCCAAGTCAGTAACCCAATTTTACTGTTGTTAAGTAATTATCAGTCAAAGTTTAAAGGTCAAACCGTTTGTTTTTAAGTGACAATTGATAAACCTGTCATATTTAAATAAATATAAGATAGGAGATGATGGCTCCAGTCAAACCTTGTTATAATATTATAAATTGTAATGGGGGACAATAATCAGCCTAAAGGTTATACTAACTAAATATCATTAATATATGATGAATTTTAATAAATGTCAGCCGTCACAATTTATCGTAAAATTGGAAATTTGACATTTAAGAGTCCTGCAAAAATTCCAACAGCTTCATGAAAAATGGCAACTGTTTAATTCCTGATGGCTTTTTTTTTATTTTGTATTTTAATATAAATGTGAAATTTTGAACTGTTGTATAAATATTGATATATACTATACTATTACAACTATTTATAGTTTACAAAAGGACACTGTATTCAAAAATAAAATGAACAATTTAAGGTGCCCTGGCACTGACCAAAAATAAAAAGAAATAATTTAAGGTACCCTGGTACTGACCAAATTTTACCAAGTAAATAACACGGCAGTCAAATTTCAATTGACATTTGTCATATAACCCTTTAAATTATTTTATACAAATATTAATTGAAATTTGATAAAACTTTTAAGATAAATATTTTCCCAGTAAAATCCGGTAGATCTATTTCTATACATGTTTTCATTTACGGCAACACCTGGAACTTTTGTTTTGTAGGCCATGTTTAATTGAATCAAATTTATGCACTGACTTGACACAGAAGTCACTGAATCTACTCTATACATTAGTATAAAGCTGTTTGAATATTGTGAATGAACGTGTCCTAATACCACGGCTTAGTGAGTCTACCGTAGCACACCTCAAATTGTGGTGAGAGAATGGCATTGAAGTCCTTCATTCTTCTGGAAAATATAAACGGTCTCCATTCAAATACGATGTTGTGGTCTTCTCTCCCAGCAGAAGAAATTCAGTTTGTAATCCTCAAATAAAAGATGAAGTTAAAAAGAAAAATTGACTTCCCATGAATCCTAGGGTGTATTAATTGAAGATCGAATATCATTTCGTACATTGACTAAAAAAAGACCGAGTATCACGGCATTTGTTGTATTGGTATTAAAAGTTAAAATAACTTACTATTTGTAATTCTTTAATTTATAGATAAATGATGTATTTTTGTAAAATCAATTTTGCAAAAAAGCACCTGAAAGAATTTAAATTTAATAAAGTCATTGTATTAAATGTTTTGAACAATTTGATATTTGTAAATGTAAAATGTTACAATAGGGTAGTAGGATTTAAAGGTCAGTAGGTTCACATCACTCATACACTATGATTTTCGCTTCTTTTTATCTACACTTTGTCTCTGTTGTAAGTCTGTTCTTCCATCAACATCTTTGTGAACATGTCACATTTTCATCATCTCCTAAAACTGATGGACCAATTGGAACTAAGCATAGCAGGAATGATGTTTGTAAGGTTCTCAACATCATTTTATCAATTTGTCTTGATCTGTCAAAAATCATGGTTGCTATTGGCAATTCTTGGCTATGATAGTTACGACTAATGTATGTGAGGTCCTTCACAGACATTCCTCATTTCATATGGATCCAGTAAAGAACATGGTCACCATTATCAAATCTCGTTCTTGATTGATGGACATTTTAAACAATTTTCTCCTGGAAGTACAAATGTATTTAGTCCTCTACAAAGATTCCTCATTTCACATGTTTAATCTTGTTCCAATGTAAAACATGAAAGTGATGGTCAAATCCTGTTGGAGAACCTACAAACTTACTTAAACCCAAGCAATGCCTAGATAATCAGGTGAACCATTCAGGCTCAGGTAATCCTCTAATTTCTAAGTGATTTTACTAGAAATGACAGAAAAACAATAATTTGGCAGCAATGGCTTTAAAAGTTTGAACATGTTTTTTGCATTAAATCGTTCAATTAAAAGACTGGCATACAGACAAACAATAGTATAATGTATGGAGAGTTAATCACAGCAAATTATGTAAGCATTAAAAAGCTATAAACTGACTATAATTTTACCTGGTTCAAGATAACAATTAAGGTTCAACTTGACATGTTATTCAATAACAATAATTTTCACCCATAGATTTAAGTGTTAATACAAGTTTGGTTTGAATCTTATCAAATCAACAAAAATGCTTTTCATTTTCTTTAGATTTCCTTTTGTCTCTTTAAAGATGACAAGATTTATTGTAAAGCACATATTTTCTTGTGAAATATAATTATTTTGTTATTGTTGATTTTTTAATAATATTTAGGTTAGTATATCTCATTGTCCCACTTTGCCTTACGGAAATTATTGAAAAACACAGAATGACGATTTAACTAGTTGTATGTTTGATGGATGACTCTTCATTTAATTGTTACATTGACAAGTTAGCACAATTAATGAATTAGTCATCATTACACAACCAAATCTAAGAAGGACATGTAATTTACATTGAGGGCTCTTCTAAGGGACTCGACTGGTGTTTAAGTAATTCCTTAATCACCCCTGTGGTCATAGGCAGATGTCACTAAAATATACAAGTAGTTAGTTTTTTTTTTCTTAACTCCAATAATTATGTCATTTGAATTATAGGACAAAGAAAACTAGAGATCAAGTATTCTTTGTCTCCAAAAATGTAAACAGATGTACAACATGGGAGATAACTCCTTTTTCAATTCAATTCAATTCAATACTTTATTAAAGGTAACTAATAATAATACATTAGTGTTCTCCATTACAAATCGTATGATAGTATACAAAACAACATTTAAAAGTTACATGCAGTATATAATAATACAGTTGTACACATATTTTAAGAAGTGTTTCTTATTTCTAATGCGTCCCTAATGAATTTATATAAATAATTACATTAACATTCAATAATATTTTTTGGATTTAAAAGTCCTTTCACTTACTGATGTATTTTCTCCATGGTTAGAGTGACAAAATTAGCTAAAAAAAATAGACTCCTTGTATTTAATTAATATAATATTGTCTGGACATTGAGGAGTTATGACTTGCTTTTCTCTGTACCATTGTAATTTGGTTTGTGAGAATGCTTCCTTAGAAAAAACAAGGCCATTCCATGTCTGGGGGATATTTTTTTTCTTCCATTTTCATTATTTGCTCAGGTCAAATAATTAAAAACTTGTTAAAGAAAGTTACATTTACTTCAAGTATCAGTTTTAAAAAAGATATTTTTTTATTTGTGAAAAACAAACATTATTATACATCTAATTGGTAAATTAAAAGAAATATGTACAAACAGACTTAGGAGTAAATGTAAAGAAGGGTCAATATTTGAAAATTTTTGTTCCGGTCTGGATAACTTTAGACATAAGTAAACCTTATTCTAGACCATATCAGAGACATAAATTGGTCATTTTTGTCCTTCTATACAGTCTTAATACATTGACTATGGAATTTATTTGAGTTGAACCCTTGATATCAATCTTTAACAACAACAATTCATCTTAGGGCAATTTAAATACAATAGAGAGAGGTGTAATGCATTGTACCCTAAATTCTATAGTAGTAATGGAAAATAAACAAGTTAAGAAAAGCATGTGGCATTTCAAAGGATTTTCTATCAGTAGTTTGAAAGTAAGGTTGTGAAAATAAATACATGGACGTTCAATTAAAATGGCAGAGCTAATCATAATACAATTTTATACAAGGTAGTCAGTTCATGTTTTCATAAATAATATTATTGTAATCAAATTTCAGTAACTCCATTAAAATTTTGGCTAGCAAATTAATATTCCCTTTGTGCCATGACCTAGCTTGTCTTGTTTTTGCAGTCAGATTTTGATCTATCTTAGCTTCTGGTTTTGTTTAAAAAGTGCCAGTTTTCATTTTTGACATGTAGAAAAATAATTTCCATTTAAATTTTATTTGTTAGTATAGCTGTTGGAAATTAAAGAAAACACTTGTTATCACTACTATCAGAGATTCAACAAAAATACATTCCATAGTCAATGTATTAAAAATAGAAGAGAGAAAAAATGACCAATTTATGTCTGATATTGTCTAGAATAAAGTTTACTTATGTCTGAAGTTATCCAAACCAGAACAAAAATGTTCAAAATACCATAGTTTTATAAACATGTCCCATTTTAATTTACATACTGCCAACAATTGGTTTCTTTATTTAGTGAACACTGAATTTTTAGACCACTCCAATTTGACTCATATTTTTTGTCACACCGGTTTTGGAGACAAACAGTAATTCTCTTCCAGGACCAGTGTAGAACATTGAAAATCAGATCGCTGTAATTCTGCCACATTTTACGGCTTTCCCTGAAAGTTTAAAATAAAACATTGTCATTCACACTTGTAAAATTAACTGTAACCTATAGGGCGTATATATATATACTGTATATATATTTTGGTAGCAAGAAGATCAAAGAGATAATTAAAACATGTATAGAAATCCTTGATTACTTTTTACACTTGATCCATAAAAGATGTTTTTAGAGAAAAACATTTAATATTGTTGAGTTGATAGTTCACCCCTATTTATGCAACTAAAAAATCCAGAGAGCTGGTTGTTGATCTGTTGTGACTTTGAGCCACGGTCATTCATTCCATATACACTGTTTATTACATGTTAAATTGCCCTGGTACCTCATATCCAAACACTACGGTTCTGTCCATCAGATGTTTCAAGAAAACTCACCTCCACCTCCTTAAAAGTAAATACAAAGTAATGTTGCTAAAGATCTCATCTTAATGAGACCTGCATCACTCAACAGTGCTAGCTTTTTATCATATGTTAAAAAAAGACCATTAAGAGCTACAAGTTAAGCACCAAAAATCAAAAATGAATTTGGAAACGAGGGCAAGAAGAAGCAGCAACAATCAAAATCAGACATGTATTTAGAAACCAGGGCTAGGTGAAGCAGCAACAATCAAAATCAGACATGTATTTAGAAACCAGGGCTAGGTGAAGCAGCAACAATCAAAATCAGACATGTATTTAGAAACCAGGGCTAGGTGAAGCAGCAACAATCAAAATCAGACATGTATTTAGAAACCAGGACTAGGTGAAGCAGCAACAATCTAAATCAGACATGTATTTAGAAACCAGGGCTAGGTAAAGCAGCAACAATCAAAATCAGACATGTATTTAGAAACCAGGACTAGGTGAAGCAGCAACAATCAAAATCAGACATGTATTTAGAAACCAGGGCTAGGTGAAGCAGCAACAATCAAAATCAGACATGTATTTAGAAACCAGGGCTAGGTGAAGCAGCAAAAATCAAAATCAGACATGTATTTAGAAACCAGGGCTAGGTGAAGCAGCAAAAATCAAAATCAGACATGTATTTAGAAACCAGGGCAAGAAGAAGCGGCAAAAATCAAAATCAGACATGTATTTAGAAACCAGGGCTAGGTGAAGCAGCAAAAATCAAAATCAGACATGTATTTAGAAACCAGGGCTAGGTGAAGCAGCAACAATCAAAATCAGACATGTATTTAGAAACCAGGGCTAGGTGAAGCAGCAACAATCAAAATCAGACATGCATTTAGGTACCAGGGCTAGGTGAAGCAGCAACAATCAAAATCAGACATGTATTTAGAAACCAGGGCTAGGTGAAGCAGCAAAAATCAAAATCAGACATGTATTTAGAAACCAGGGCTAGGTGAAGCAGCAACAATCAAAATCAGACATGTATTTAGAAACCAGGGCTAGGTGAAGCAGCAACAATCAAAATCAGACATGTATTTAGAAACCAGGGCTAGGTGACCACATATGTTTATTTTACTGAAGTTAATACAATCAGACATATTTATTGACTAACTAATGTAAAGAATGACAGTGTATTATTAGCTGACATCAGACCAAATGAATGACCTGTCCATCATACAGGGACTGAACATGACAAAACCATTGTCTGTTAGAGGGTGACCAGTATAAGGTTACCATAAACTAATTTAATCAAGTCTGTTTGTATTTCACAGCAAAAATGTCTGGATTGATTGGAATTTTACATGTAAAGAAAGGGATTACTGTGGTGTGTTTAAAATGGTTTAGTCAGTCTTATAAGCAGGGAAATAAGCTGGGTTTGGGTTTTTTAAAGAACCTTCTTTACATAATCAAAGACAAAAAAAGAGGGAGGGAAAAATTTAGTTAAAATACAAAATGAGCATTGTATTAAGTATCCATAAACTATAAAAAAAAGAAAAAAAGAAAAAAAAACCAAGATCATAATTCATAAATCAGTATTATGAAACCCTTTAATTTGTTTATCATATTACATATAAAAGTGTTTATTATCATTGTAATTTTATAAAATCTATATAATTACAAATGCACTTTAGAATAATAATAGAGGTAATTTTAATGTAATGTCTAGCTGATGCAGGAAACTGATTCCAGGTATAATAATTCTATATTATTTACAATATTGACAGTGTTGTAATTGATTTTATAATAGATGATGTGATAAAATCTATGTGATTAGGTCTTTGGGACACATATTTTCCATAATTAATAACAATTCATTGGTGAAAAAGTTCTCACTTCTGATGTAGTTGCATGTTTGTGTGGAGGTAACTTTCTGTAGCATTCGGAATTAAGCCTTATTTGGCTGATAATTGAATAAGATAGACTGAATTTTTTTAAGCTTTATTGATTAAAGGAATAACAAATTTAGATTTTCCAAAATTCTGTTAGCTAGGTGCATAATTGTTGGTCATGAAAAATTAAGTGAATTTTGTGATAGTTTACAATCTGAAATATCCATAGGGAAATAGGGAATAATTTGATTTTTTTTTATCAGAAACCAAATTTGAAATATTCATAGATAGGAGTTTATTTTCTGGAAATTCCTGAAGTACATTGTAATGCTTGTATTGTTTGGATTGTTTAAATTGATAAGCTGCTATGTTGTGAATTTTTTCTACTTTTGTTTTTATTTCGAATGTTATTTTCCAGATGATTGATATAAGAAACATTTTTACATGAAATATAAGACCTTACATAAAGTCTCTTATTAACGTAAATTTCTGTACATTAAATGCATTAAATTGAATATTTATCTAGAAAATTACATGTCTTTTTGAATGATATGGTATGGTATTATGATATATATTATTTCAATAAAGAATAAAACATATCTGATTTCTTCTATATTAAATCAAATACAAGTGTTTGCATTAAGATTGTAATCTGAAGGATCTGTCGCATCTGGCTTCATGTTACATTTTTATAACGTTCGGGTGATTTGAAATTTTTGCAATTTAGCTATAAAAAAATGGAATAAAGTAAAAAAAAATATTTGACAGTTGTATAGTAATATAAAATCTACTATGAGATTGAATTAAATGAATTTTTTTCAGTAATAAAGGTTATAACTTTTGATTGCTGTGTTACTATAGTCTGGAGCAAACACAGATACAGACTTTCTCTGAATAGAGGGGCCGATCCATGATCTTTCTCTGTAAGGGGAGGGGGGACCAAAAATTTGGCAAAAAAATCCTTGTATTTTAAATATTTTTCCAGATAAAGGGGGGCCCCTCAGCACATACCCACACCTTATATCCCCCCCCCCCCCCCCCCCCCCCCCCCCCCCCCCCCCTATGTGTAAGATTAACAAATGGATATTTTTGAATAAAACATTTTGGTGATTTGAAAAAAGTGGGGATTTCACTGTCATAAGATAATGTTGTATAATTTAATAAGATTTTTCAGGTGGTTCTTGTCATGTTAATTATGTTATTATGAAAATGTCTGTCGCCAAACAATGTACCAGTAGACAGTACAAGGAAAATGTCAACATAATTAGATTACCAAATCATTTCTATAATATATATATATATGTATGTAATAATATGTCAGATATTCCACTCACTACCAAATCATTTCTATAATATATATATATATATGTATGTAATAATATGTCAAATATTCCACTCACTACCAAATCATTTCTATAAAATATATATATATGTATGTAATAATATGTCAGATATTCCACTATAGAGTACATTGTATATTGTCTTAAATATGAGTGGTGCAAAGTTGATAAAATAAATATATTTTTTTTATTTCCCCAACTTCTATTAGGTATAGAAATATTCTCTTTCTTTTTGTCATAATTGTTTCCTACCCAGCTTGCAGTAAATGTTGACCACACAACCACAGATTATAATCTGTTAATAGAGGATTGTCAGATATTTCTTTACAAAGACTTCTAATGTAACATTATTTTTTTTTAAACTTTCTAAGCAGTTTGCATGACATTTTGTATTTTATCATTGACAACTTGACAGTAATAGTGATATATATATACATGTATATGACTTAAACCATCTGCTTCAGTAATTTCAAACCTTATTTTTTTAATTTATTTTTTAGTCAAATTTACCATATTTGTCCTAGTAAACATGCTACCTGTACCATAAAACACCTTCTTGGCCAGGATTGTATAAATGCTTCACTTTCCTATTGATTTAATAAACATATTTCATAACTTCCATGATATCTCAGAATTGTACACTCAAAGTCAGTTCATAAATGAAAATATAGATGTCCAAAAAGTTATTAAATGAAGGTATTGGGTGTGCATGTAGGGGTGGGTCTCTGTTTTAATCAGTGAACAGATTCATCTCTTCTAAATGTCATTTTAAATACATCATACCTTGGTTAACTTAAGGGGGCATGTATTTGCCTCATACTCCCCTGGAATATGGGATTTTTGAATTCTGTGTCATACCTGTGAAGTGTACAGGTATGTTTTTGTTTCTTTTCTGTTGGATGTAAAATTTGATTGCTTTGTTCATTAGAGTATTTAGGGTAACTATTTCATGTTAATGTTCTCTGTGACGTGACAGGACAGAATTACCTCCCTGTAAAGAGAAATTTCCCGGGTGAATATAAGTTGTGATCATATTTCATCACTGATTAAAAGCTAAAAGCTGAAACTAATGACATAGAGAAATGTATGTGACATGAGTAGCCTTGCTCACAAAGTCATCTTAATAGAATACTGCCTGGTATGGACAAAAAATATATATATATACTGTTGACAAAGTGGAATGTGTTTTTTGCAGGATATTGTCCCATCAATTACATTATGTTGACAAGAACAATGTATATTTCACTATTTAAGAATGAAATATATAGACATGATGGACTTATTTATAAGATGGAAGATTGACATTAAATAAACACAGAAAATAGTTTTTACTTTTTTAATCATAATTAAAAATAATAATTCCGAAGACCTTTATTGTATTATCTATAGCTGAAGAACATCACACAATGTCTGGTTGTCAATTTAGAGGGGGAGGTGTTTGGAGATTATAATATAGAACAATTATGTTTTTTTTACATTTAATTTTTATTCTACAAGCTAAAACATTACATCCTGGCATTTGTTAGACAGGTAATAAAATATTAATAAGACAAAAAGTCTTATGGAACTCCAGTAAACTCCATGGTAACATTGAACATTGAAGGTCATGAATGTCAGATAAAAAAAAGAAACATTCTGGCTTCATGTCACTGCTTGTGGCAGAGTCTGGTTTACTGATATAAGTATTTAAAGTATATTTAGCTGTGCAGGTGGTAATCTGTGTGTCTCTACTAACAGTCACTCACATACCTCAGAGGTTATATTTAGAAATGAAACACCCAGTATCACAAGATCAATTGATCTCTTTCCTACTTAAAAAAAATAATATTTCCTAATTTCATCGGGAAACTCTAGCCTGGAATAAAAAAGTAGATATCTAATTTAGTGCACACAATGCGTTTCTGGAATAACCTTCATCAGGTACGGCTAACGCTCAAACTGAAAGCCAAATAATTTAAAGTTTTAGACCAATAAAACCAAAGGAAAGGGCCTTTACAGGATAGACAAAATCGGCCAATGGAAATCAGTTGTTTCTAATGATTTGCAGAATAGAATAAATGTATTTGATATCTTCAAAAAGTAGAGAAATGAATGGAAACTTAGATTTTGACAACTTGAGGGTAGTCCTTGAAAAATAATTAAAATTCAAATTGACCATGATTTCATTTTAGTCATGTTAATATAAATTCTGCATCCATGAATCGTAATTTTGGCATAATATCAGTATTAAGACTTCTGTCTGTGATTTGGAGGTGTTGAGTATAAATTGACTGTAATTGAACACAGGTTTTTATTTGTTTTAACAGAACAAGAACTGTATGAAAATGAAAAAAATATATATCATAACATCATACAATGTATAATGTCAGAATTTTTTTCTGTTTTAATTAATATTTTTCGTTGAGTTAAAACGTTTCTTTCCAATGAAGTATACCTCTTATAGTTAGTTCACAGTAGGCTAGTGGGTTTATCACTTAAATTCTGGGAGGGAGAATACATTATGATAAATACCATATTGCTATATTCTCATTAGTAGTGAGGTAATTTTCAGTAGGGAATGTTGTCTTATCTTGTGAACTTTAAAACAAAGGTCTCCTTCAGCAACAATTAAGCTATCATGTATGATATAGACTTCTGTTTAATGAGCCAAATTTAATCATATTTTAGATAGCATATGTTTTACATTATAACTTTTACATATGAATTTAAGAAAAATTCGAACTGATAAGTGAAGGTACTTTAGTGTTAAATGTTTATTTTTGTTTTAAATCTGTTTATATAAATTTGTTTATTACATATATTAGTAGGGTTGATTTATGACATGTGTTTGAATAAATTAGCTAGATGTTTATGTAAGATATATATAAAAAGATGTACATTAATGTCAATAGGGGGACTTTTACAGTAAGTTGTATTTTTACATTGATGGCACGCAAAAGTAGGGGGATATGACAGAAAGGAAAAGTTGTGACAGAGAAAGCAATACCTGTTTGGCAAAGTTGAAAGAAGAAGAGCAGGACACATTGAAAATCATCATACATCTTAAATACATTTTTGGGGATTTATAGCAAGATTTTGACTAGATATCTTAAGAATTCATACTTTTTCAGACGAAGAAACAGGAATGGTCAAGCAAGACAACAACTTGTATCCTAAAACAGATGATGAAGATTTAAGTAAGGCTGGAGGTAGGTTTAGGGTGTTTAAGGTGTTGAACTCCACTTTCAACAATATTTGAATTATATGGTGGAGGTTGGAAAGATCATGAAACTCACATTTTCATAAATCTTTAATGTCACATATCAGGAAAAAATTTCCTAAGTACATTATATAACATTGCATGCTTTGTATAAGTGGAGAAAGAGTAAAAACTGAATGATTCTCTAAGTAGGGAAATGGCATCTTCAATTGCAGCGTGTATGTGACACCTCGACTTCAACAAACACAAGTACCAGTACTATAAAAAAAAAGTTAAGTGGTAACACAATAACTTATTACGGATATACTTAAAAATCACATAATTATGATTCTATTTTAAAGTTACAAATGTATTCCCTATTCATAAAAATATCACTAAATTTACCAACAAAATCTTTTTTTAATAGTTTTATTTAGTTTTTACACAGATTTAGTAGAATACTATATGATTAACTCCTATTATCTTTTGTAGCAGCACCTAAGTTTGTTCATCTAGAGAAGATGAAGAGACGTCATTATGGTCGTCCTGTTGGAAGTTCTGTTAGACTAAAGTGTAAAGCTACTGGCAATCCTAATCCACACATTGCCTGGATGAAAGACAATGAAGTTATCAATGATACAGGCAAAAAACCAATGTGGACGTTGAAATTAACAGATCTGATCAAATCTCACTCGGGGAAATATACATGTCTTGTCAATAACAGACTAGGCTCTATTAATTATACATACACTTTAGAAGTTATAGGTATGTATATACAGCAGCGATTCTTAATAACTTATAGTACATGTATGTACATAAAGTAACCATTCTTAATAACTAATGTCATTATGCTAATAATTTGACAAAATCTATCAATTATTACAATTTTAATACAATAAATTATTAAATTTGACAGTCATTGTAAGGATTTATTAAGTTTTAGAACGGAAATTAAAAACTTGAGAGACATAATGATTTCTAATATTGTTTTAAGACACGAGTTTAATTTCCTATGTAACTTTTTTGTGGTAGAAAATAGAAACAGGAGGAAATGCTATAATTAATAGATATTCATATAGTCACCAGTCTAATTTGTGTTGGCTGAAAAATCTTGTTTAAAATTGTGTGAATGATTTTTTTTCTCCAAGTTATTTTTAAATTGGTATTGGCTGCTTCTCTGCTAAACACGTAGCATTAATGAGTAAGAGAAGAGATTGATTGGCTTGGAGGAGATATCTAACTGCTGAGATTGATTGGCTTGGAGGAGATATCTAACTGCTGAGATTGATTGGCTTGGAGGAGATATCTAACTGCTGAGATTGATTGGCTTGGAGGAGATATCTAACTGCTGAGATTGATTGGCTTGGAGGAGATATCTAACTGCTGAGATTGATTGGCTTGGAGGAGATATCTAACTGCTGAGATTGATTGACTTGGAGGAGATATCTAACTGCTGAGATTGATTGGCTTGGAGGAGATATCTAACTGCTGAGATTGATTGGCTTGGAGGAGATATCTAACTGCTGAGATTGATTGGCTTGGAGGAGATATCTAACCGCTGAGATTGATTGGCTTGGAGGAGAATAATCTAACGACTGTTGTTTTAGTGAACAAACACTAAAAATCCAATAAGCGTTTTGGTCCTGTTCAAATTGGACATCATCATCTGATTGAAATCTAATTTGTTCTCCCCATGATATAGCTGAAAAATTGCTCATTTGCCATTAAACAGCATAACTTACTCACTCACTCCAATCACTCACTTCAAGTGGAAATAAATTCAGAATGCAAAGGAGCTTTTAAAGTGCATAATATTTTTAGAATTTTCAGACAAGTTACTGTTAAATTGAAAACGCTTCAAATAGATAACAAGCAAATCTTGTGGAAAAATATATAATCAAAATGTTTGCCGGAAAAAACTGCCTGACTTTTTAGTTAGAGCTCTTTTGTTTATTAGTGTGGTAAAGACTTAATGGAGAATCCTAGGGCTGTTATATCATATAGTTATGATATATATAGAAATTTTATCTGTAAAATATAATATTCTCTTTAAAAATCTGTCTAAAACCATTAAGTATTATAGCTTAGGTTTGAAAGTGTTAAGATAAAAAAAAGTAGCTGTAAGTACTGGTAAAGTAGATTAAGACCTAAATTTAAATATAAGATAGAACAGGTTGTCTTTCAAACTCTTATATAATGCTAGATTTAATGGTTATGTCTGTCTGTTCACATTTTAAACCAACATTTCCTTCATATTTTTGTCTCTGCAGAGCATCACTTGAAACCAATTAAAAATTTTGCATACTTTTTAAGATATTTTTACCCAGATTTTTGAAGATTTTAAGTCCAAAGCAATAATTGTCATTTATTTAATGTATCATGTAACAATAACATTTGTTTAAATAGTAGTGTTATTTATGTATTGAAGATTCCAAGGAATGGCATTTCTAAATAAAATACTCCCTAGAAATATTGAAAATGTCAACAAAAAAAACCAATTGGTTTCATAGCATAAATATATTGATATTTTATTCATTCAAATCTCGTTATAGCATAGTTGAATGAATGAGTGAGTGATTGTTGTTTAATGCCAAGTGAGCAATATTTCAGCTATATAGTTTTTGTTGAGATGATGATGATGATGATGTCTGCTTTGTACTAGACTAAGTCACTGAGATGGAGTTGTATAGTACTAGCTTAATGAAGCGAACATTACACAATGAGACATGTCGCTGACACGTTAATCTGACTAGAGTCTTTGTTCTAATTATCCTATTCTCTAACTCTTAATAAAATGTTGTATTTTATAATGATTTCTCTACAGAACAGTACCAAGAGAAGCCAGAGTTAATTGGTCCACATCCTCTCAATACAACAGTAGATTATGGTCAACAGGCATCATTACAGTGTAAAGTTAAAAGTCTGGTGGAACCACACATCCAGGTAAAATATTTGTCCAGAATTTGGTCAGCAATTAAAATATGTAATACTTACTTGTTCACGAATAATCCTAATGTTCACAAAATAAACGGAGACATTATTTTAAGAATTAACGTATTAGTTGTTTCTCTAATAAAATGTTCATTTATTTAATTTCCTTGTTTCCTAAAAAGTAAATATATATGGAACTTCAAAAAATATGTGATCAGCGATACTCAGAACTTGTCTAGTGAGTCTTGGACTCATCACTTGTCAAAAATTATCAAAGAAAGCACTAGTTGGGCTCATGACTTTTTGGGGTGGGACCCATCAAAACTTTTACATACAAGGATCTCTGTTTGATATCAAAGAAATTTAAACAGTAAATAGTAACGATTAAATTTTTTTTTTTTTTTTTTCAGTGGCTAAAGCTGTTGGAAAATCCAACGGTGGAAAATAACCAATCTACCATCAAGGTTGGACAACAATTATTTGTTGTTTTAAAGACAGGGGATGTTTGGTCTATTCCTAACGGAACTTATCTCAATAAGTTAGTGATTAACAAAGCTACAGAGGAACATAATGGCATGTATATCTGTCTAGGAGCTAATATTAGAGGCTATAGCTTTAAAAAGGCATTTCTTAAAGTTAGACCAAGTAAGTACATTGTATATATGAGAGTGATTTAGTTTGATCTTTATATATCATAAAACTGATCAAACATAATTATGTAAATATATATATATATATATATTATGTTCATCCTGTAATGTTAAAATGTCCAAAACAACTACCAAATCTTTCTGGAAAGGGGAGAAACAAGCATCCTGATTGTTTTCAAGGTTCTTCTCTTTCATGTCAGTGCACATACTGTGGCCGTTTCTTTATGTTGTACATGAATCAGGTGCCAGGAAAAGCTTTTTTGTCATTAACTAATATAACACTGAATTTTATTTTAACCCCTCCCCTTTATTAGCACTCTAGTTCCCACGATTACAGGATAAAAAATTACCAATTACCTATCAATAGTTTATAGTTTGTTTCATCACTAGAAATAGGATTATTGATCATTTAACTACATAATTTTCCAGTCAGTTCCACTTCCTGGTTACTGCTGATTTTTAAGTGTTAAGTTATAAATAATTTACCACAATTTATAGATTATTGAGAACTGACTTTGTCATCAAAACTAGTTCTTGTTGATATTTGATTTATAATGGAGTTCTTTATCAACCATATATACAAATCTGAAAAAAAAAATATAAAAAATACATTGTTCTTGTTTTTTTCTATCCATTTTTTGCTCTTTCTGTTATGTAAATATGTAACTAGTTGGCTAAAGAAAGGGAACATATAAATTATGTCATGTAAACCAGATCATTCTTGTTTTGTAAGATGAATTTGCATCGTCTGTAGTGTATTTATCATTGAAGGACTATAACAACAGTTTGATACAACAGCAAGTCCATTTTATGGCACCCTAGGGCCTCCTGTGTAGAATCTTCCAAAATTAATCTGAACATTCATTTTATTCCAATTATAATTTGTGTTAAAATTTCAGAAGATTCGGTCAAATAATTTTTACTTATTTAAAAAAAAAAAAAAACTGAAAACAAGGATGGTGTCGCAGACATACCGTAGTATGATCACAAAGATTTTGCAGTGGTATGAAAAAAGGCAGGATCAAAAGTGAACACAACAAAAACAGTTTCATAATCATAGATAACAATTAAAACATATATATCTACATTGTATATAGCCCAAGTTAAAAAAAAAAAAAAAAAAAAAATTAGATTTCTTTAGAAATGACTTTATTTAGAGACAAATTACAAGCTGTGTAGTTCTTTCCAAAAATAATTTGTAAGAAAAATTCAAAATAAAAACAAGCAATTCCAATACCTCACAAATTCTATCATCAATAGATACAATTTAATTGAGTGAAGTGAAACAGTTTTACAATTGTCTTTCGATTCAGAAAGAAACTTCAAAATTGAATAAGGAAAATCAATATTTATACTTTCCTTTATGACATGTTTCACCATTTTTCATCTTAAGTTTATTAGATATTGAAATGTAGTTATTGAATTATTTAGTGCCGTTCAGTAATGACTTCTGAATTGTCATTTTCAATTTCATGATAATGATGATTTGTTTTTTGCAGTAGCGATTTTCCTATTGAAAACGATATTAAATGTTGATTTTTCTCCGTTATTTTTGTAGATCCAGCTTTAAGCAGTATAACATCTGATTCCATTAGTTCATCATTACCTCTCACAATTGGAGTACCAGCGTGTTTTGCTTTGATTGTTGTTACCATAGCAATAGTTTTACTTCAACGGCGGAAGAATTGTAATAATACGTCAAATGTAAATAAAGGACCTCGTTTTAATGTCGTTCCTACGACAGAGACAGAATCTTTTCCATCAGTGCACACAGCTAATCATCCTACAAACTTACATGTGAACCCCATGCATGGGGTACAACATCCAAACTTATTTACTGGTGTGTCTAATAACCAATACACTGGTGTGTCTAATAACCAATATAATACTGGTGTGCCTAATAACCAGTATGCTGGTGTATCTAATAACCAAATGTTTCCTTCAAGTATGGGATCATCAAAAAATCACGGTATAGACTATTATACAGACATATCATCAGTTTCACAGAAACAACATCATCATTACCACCATAATACACCACAGTTTTCATCATCACAATATTCATCATAGCCAGGACACGTACTATAGTTACAAATTACCTCGGACTTTTTATACTTCACCAGTCCATACAAGCCAAAGTAAGTTAGCCCTGTATCAGTGGTTTACATGTAAAATTATCAGTGGTAAAAGTATACAGGACATTATACTTTTGTCATAATTCAGCTTTAATGATTGTAGTTAATTGGTTTTCTTTGTTTTTATTTCATTTTGTTATAGCTTATAATATATTATTTGTCAGAATTAAGACTTTAATAAATTAGCAGTAACAAGGATATAAAACAGATTGCTTTCCCTTGATTTTCAAAATCTACAATATATTGACACTGTTCAGATCAAGGAACATTTTTGAAAAATAAAACAATATATGTTTGTCTTTTATAATCCCCTCCATGTTAAATCTTGATATAAAATGAGTTTAATAATACAGATGATTAAAGTCTGTAATATTGTATGTGTTACACATTTTTTCTCCTATTTTCCACATAGAAATAACACAATTGATATACATGTACATATATATATATGCATTTGATATGTATTTCTCAACTTGTTCCTTGATAATTGTATTCATTCTACTGTTTGATTGAATAATTTGTTTAATTTCCTTTCAAATTAAATATGCGAATTCTTAATCCAAAAGCCAAGACTGTTCCTGGAATAGAAAATTAAATTTATACTGATACAGTGTCAAATTACAAGCAAAAAATTGGGTTTATTTAGAAAAAAAAGTGATGTGGACTGTGTTTGCAATACATGTATAATGCTATGTAAATAGTGATTATTGAAGAATTTATCTTTATTTGTAGAGAAGTGCTTTGTTAATTATTTTTCATTTTATTTTCTGTTATTATTGAACATTCTAGTGATAAAAAGGGAAAATAAGACAAAATGTTTTAGAACAATTTTTTTTTATTTTGATTAAAAAAACATTATCTTTTCTCTATTTTTTTTTATTTTATTTTTTTTTTTAGTTACTTTTACTAGACGGTAAAATGATTTTAATAAAAAAAAAAAAAAAAAAAAAAAAATTTAAAGATATTTGGAAATTTTTAGTTTAATGCTGAGTTTAATGAATAAAAAAACCATATCTGTAAAGATCAAAATGGGAAGAAATTTCAACTCTTGTTGGGCAGAAAATTTGGTTGTTAAAATATCTTATTGAAATGTTGATCAAAAGAAATTATTTTAAATCATTTAAAATCTTGAAATTATGATTCCTAGTACAACAAGTTTATCTTGTAGGTGTAACTTCTAGTATCAAACAAACAAAAATTCATTAATAAATGTAAATACAGGTTTTTTTACATGGAAATCATTCAGTAAGAAGTAACAGTTTTTTCAACCATTTTCATAAAAACAAATCTGCTTTTTGTTTGTTAAAGCAGGATAATTGTGTTTATATATGTTTTAATTGGTTATGTGAAGAAGAAATATAATATGTATATGCCCACATCACAGCACATACAAGTATGTATAAACTTTGTGATCATGGCTGATTAAACAGGTGTCAGACCTATTCTTGTGTTAGTTTTTTGTGAAATATTTTTATTATTCTTAGCATAGGTAATCAAAGTGTAAATTTTTAATTAAATTTAAAACTCATTTTCTACTTAAAACAGGGTTATTTTTTTCTATTTTTATAATGATAAGGATATCATTATTGTGTATAAACAATAAAAGGCGTTTTTGTGATATTTGTTCTGTGCGAGATGTATATATATATTATATATCTATGTATACATATGTAGATAATATAAAGTGTAATTGTACCTATCGTGTATCTCTGGTGCTGTTTGAAGGCAATACTGCCAAAATATTGTACAGATCCTAGTCAATATAGCCTCCCATACAGTATTTTATACATATCAACCTTTACTCTTGTACTTCACAGTGTTTCCCTTACAACCAAATAGTGAATCTGGGATAACCCCTAATCTTGTCTAAATCAAACATCCAACATTGTCATAATGTCTGCTATCTTTAGAAATTAAAACCTCTGTAACCCAAACACCTGTCCGAGGACTTTCAATATTTTTCAAGTCTACCAGTAATTCACTATTTACAGGTGATACTTTTTTATTAAATCTTGAACAATTTTTATGAATATCTTATGCAACAAATCAGGAGGTACCAAAGACCATCTCAGGCAGGTAAAAATACCTGGTGCTGCCCCTTATTGAAAGGCCTGCTGCCTATTCTGGACAAAAATGATTTTAAAAAACATGTGCATACTTATAAGGCTCTGTTGAGCTAAAATACTAAGTTTTTATTCTAATGTTTTTTAATTTTTCATATGGTCTAGGTTAAGACCAAAATATTACAATGATTAATAAATAGTTTTAATTTTTCATATGGTCTAGGTTAAGACCAAAATATTACAATGATTAATAAATAGTTTTAATTTTTCATATGGTCTAGGTTAAGACCAAAATATTACAATGATTAATAGATAGTTTTCACAATTTTAGCTATTTCAAGTCTTAATTTTTGGTAAAAAATTTAAAGAAAGTCTTTTGAAATTTCCAAATTGAATAGTTGTACATGTATGTTTAAGAAATTAAAACATTTGTATTAAATCAATTCGTGTGAATGACTTTCATTATAAGTTATATTTTATTTAGAATCTCCAACTTATTCCGGTCAATAAAATCTTTTTCTCAAATTAAGATAAAACTTCAAATTTTCCATTTAATTGTGTGTTTGTTTAAAAGTAGGTCAGTAGAAGGATGTCCAAAATAGAATGGGTCATACAAACTGGCTTAACTACCATTTCCTAGAAAACTATTTATGAAATTTTTAGAATTTTTGTAATTTTTCACAAACATTTGTATATATCAGAATGTCCATGCTTTTTAGCTCACCTTGCCAAAGGCAATGTGAGCTTTGGCCATCACTTGGCATCCGTCGTCTGTCATCCGTTAACTTTTCACATTTTCATCTTCTCCTCTGAAACCCCCTCAGCCAAAGGAAGTGAAACTTGGTAGGAAACATTTATGGAAGGTCCTCTCTAAAGATTGCTCATTTTGTCCCGATCCATTAACAAACATGGCCGCTATAAGCAATTCTTGTTTCTGATTGGCCGATTTAAAAAAATCTTCTCCTCTGAAACCGCTTGGCCAAATAAACCGAAACTTGGTAGGAAGCATCTATGGAAGGTCCTCTATAAAGATTGCTCATTTCGTCTCGATCTGTGTACAAACATGGCCGCCACAGGCAATTCTTGTTTCTGATTGGATTGGCCGATTTCTAAAAAATCTTTTCTGAAACCGCTTGGCCAAATGAATCGAAACTTGGTAGGAAGCATCCTTGGAAGGTTCTCTATAAAGATTGCTAATTTAGATCCGATCCGTTAACAAAACATGGCCGCCACAGACAATTCTTGTTTCTGATCGGTTGATTTCTAAAAATTTGTCTCCTCTAAAACCGCTTAACCAAATGAATCGAAACTCGGTAGGAGGCATCCTTGGAAGGTCCTCTATAAAGAATGCTCATTCCGTTTTGATCCGTTAACAAACATGGCCACCATAAGCAATTCTTGTTTCTGATTGGCCGATTTAAAAAAATCTTCTTCTCTGAAACCGCTTTGCCAAATGAATCAAAACTTGGTAGGAAGCATCCTTGGAAGGTCATCTAAAAAAATGTGCATTTAGTTCCCATCCGTTAATAAACATGGCCACCACAGGCCATTCTTGTTTCTGATTGGTCGATTTCTAAAAATCTTCTTCTCTGTAACTGCTTAGCCAAATGAACCGAAACTTGGTGGGAAGCACCAATGGAAGGTTCTGTATTAAGTTTCCTCAAAACAGAATGAAAGGTGAGCAACACAGGCTCAGCCCACTGAGCCTCTAGTTTGTTAAATTGATAGTTTGAAGAAAACTTGCAATAGATGTATTTTGTGATTATTTATTTTAGTTTGTATTTTTTTAATGAATGAATAGATTTGAACGAGTCGATGAATGTATGCACATGACTTAAAGAACGAAAGTATTTTCGTGTGAACAGACAGGGATTTGTAGCAAATTATGCATTTTTACTCTTTTTCTCCGTTCAATTTTTTCTTTGGTATATTTTCATTAACATTCATGAATACTCTGTTTTTGTTTGTTTCTTTTCTTATTTTTATACATATTTAAAAAGCAATGGCAATGTGAGCTTTTGCCATCACTTGGCATCCTTCGTCTGTCGTCCTTTAACTTTTTGCATTTTAATTTTCTGCTCTGAAAGCTCTCGGCCAAATGAACTGAAACTTGGTAGGAAGCATCTATGGAAGGTTCTCTCTAAAGAATGCTCATTTTGTCCCTATCTATTAACAAACATGGCCGCCACAGGCAATTCTTGTTTCTGATTGGCCGATTTTTTAAAAAATCTCATCCGAAACCACTTGGCCAAATGAACCGAAACTTGGTAGGAAGGTCCTCTATGGAAGGTCCTCTATAGTGATTGGTCATTTTATCCCGATCCGTTAACAAACATGGCCACCACAGGCAATTCTTGTTTCTGATTGGCCGATTATTAAAAATCTTCTCCTCCGAAACCACTTGGCCATATGAACCGAAACTTGGTAGGAAGCATCTATGGAAGGTCCTCTATAAAGATTGCTGATTTCATCCTGATCCGTTAACAAGCATGGCCGTCACAGGCAATTCTTGTTTTTGATTGGCCGATTTTATTAAATCTTCTCCGACGAAATCGCTTGGCCAAATGAATTGAGACCTGGTAGGAAGCATCTATGGAAGGTTCTCTATAAAGATTGCTCATTTCATCCTGTTCCGTTAACAAACATGGCCACCACAGGCAATTCTTGTTTCTGATTGGTTCATTTCTATAAAAAAAAAAAAAAAAAAACTTCTCCATTGTAGTAAGCTGTTAAAAGGGAGATAACTCTTGCATTAAACTGTTAAAAGTTAAAAGATAACACTTGCCATTATCTCCCTTAGAAATTAACTAATGCTGATATAGTGTAACATGTTTTTACTATACATTACATGTAGGTATTCACATTTTAATATTCTTTTTAGCTCACCTTGCCAAAGGCAATGTGGGCTTTTGGCATCCGTAATTTGTTGTCTGTCATGTTAACTTTTCACATTTTAATCTTCTCCTCTGAAACCCATCAGCCAAATGAACTGAAACTTAGTAGGAAACATCTATGGAAGGTCCTCTCTAAAGAGTGCACATTTTGTTATGATCCATTACCAAACATGGCCCTCCACAGGCAATTCTTGTTTCTGATTGGCCAATTTTTTTAAATCTCCTCCTCTGAAACTGCTTGGCCAAATTAACCGAAGCATGACAGGAAGCATCTATGGAATTTCCTCTATGAAGATTGCTCATATCGTCCCGATCGGTTAACAAACATGGCCACCACAGACAATTCTTGTTTCTGATTGGTCGATATCTAAAAAATCTTCTCCTCTGAAACTGCCTAGCCCAATGAACCGAAACTTGGTAGGAAGCATCTACATGTATGGAAGGTTGTGTATTAAATTTGTTCAAAGCAGAATGAAAGGTGAACGACACAGGCTCAGCCCACTGAGCCTCTAGTTTGTTGTTCCCTTAATTTCCAGTTATTTCCCTTTGACCTCGTATGTTCTTCAATGAAGAGAACAAGGACAGTTTACTTTTATGATAATGGTTGACGTAATACAAACTTAATAAGCTACAGGTCCCTGTGCTGTAGGTAGTGAGTTACACAGGTGTAATAAGTTACAGGTCCCTGTGCTGTAGGTAGTGAGTTACACAGGTGTTGATGAACAAGTGTTTTACCAGAAATGGCTGTGTATACAAGTATAAATGACAAGATGGAATAATTGTGATGTGAATGCTTTATGTTAGATACTGGAATGACGAAAGCCAATTGTAATTGAAAGATTGTTTCTCAGATCCTAACATTTCTTGTAATTAATTCCTGGTCAGACAGAATTAAGTTGAAACAGAAACCTTGTATACATGTAAATTCAGAATATTGCTGTTAGCCTTGTTAATTTGTACTCCTTATGTTTATTATTACTTTTTAATGGTTAAATTGTACTCTTTTAACGTGAATCATTTTACATGATGTCCCATTTCAATCTTTTATCATTATTTATATAACAACCAAGTATATAAATAATGAAAAAAGATTGAAATGGGACATCATGTAAAATGATTCACGTTAAATTTTGCCCAAAATAGGGGGAATGATAAAATTTTCTATCAAATTGACAATACAGAAGCTAAAAAAACTGGGTTTGACATATCACTAAAAATATTTTAGATCCATATGACTAATGATCATGAAAAAAGGCATTTGACGGTAAAGGGCGTTCACATCCTCTTGGAGTAAAATAATTTAAAATTGTGAATTGTAAAAAAAATCAAAATATGAATTAAAAGAAGTTGAGAAGTAATAATTTCATTTTGAATGGCGATGAGATAAAGATATTGAAATGATTACATCAGTCATTTCTGGGGGGAAAATTGTTGGAAGAATGTGTATGGAGGTATATGACTCGGAAACATTTTTATGTTCTGGTGTAATTTTATAGAATGCCTGATAAGATGTATTGAAAATTTTTAAGGTGCTGTATGCATAGATGAATGGAGATGTCTAAATGAGTGAACATGTCTAGATGTATGGAGATCTTTAGATGAATGGATAATCTATTGTTGCTGCCTATAATCTTTGTTTTTGATATTGTCAACATTTAAGAAAAGTTGACTTATTTGTTATGGAGTAAAAAAAACTTTCAAAATAAATAGTAAAACATTTGTTTTTATTGTTTTAGTTTTTATGACAATGAGAAGTTACATAAAGTCAAACTTTAAAATCTACAAAAGAAATGACAGATTTAAATATATAGTGAGTGGATAATGTCACCAGTGTTCATTGGAAACTACAACACTAGAAGACAACAGTTTAGACAAGTCTTAAGTTGTTACGTGGTTATCTTTAGGACTTTATTTAGAAGTAACAGATTTAGTTTGTTACACATATTTTCATTGGTTCTTCAACCCTGAATGTCCGCATATATTCGGATACAGTTGGATGTTGTATTTAAAAAAAAACAATGGTTAAATCCGTAATATATCTGTTATTCAGTTATCAGACAGGGTATATAATGTCACATTATATACCTGTCTGATAGCTGAATAACATATAATGTAAGGAAACAAACTCTGTGTGTACTTGTATGTACCACAGTGCTGTATAGATATATGTACTCTCTGTGTACTTGTATGTACCACAGTGCTGTATAGATATATGTACTCTGTGTGTACTTGTATGTACCACAGTGCTGTATAGATATATGTACTCTGTGTGTACTTGTATGTACCACAGTGCTGTATAGATATATGTACTCTCTGTGTACTTGTATGTACCACAGTGCTGTATAGATATATGTACTCTGTGTGTACTTGTATGTACCACAGTGCTGTATAGATATATGTACTCTCTGTGTACTTGTATGTACCACAGTGCTGTATAGATATATGTACTCTGTGTGTACTTGTATGTACCACAGTGCTGTATAGATATATGTACTCTGTGTGTACTTGTATGTACCACAGTGCTGTATAGATATATGTACTCTCTGTGTACTTGTATGTACCACAGTGCTGTATAGATATATGTACTCTCTGTGTACTTGTATGTACCACAGTGCTGTATAGATATATGTACTCTCTGTGTACTTGTATGTACCACAGTGCTGTATAGATATATGTACTCTCTGTGTACTTGTATGTACCACAGTGCTGTATAGATATATGTACTCTCTGTGTACTTGTATGTACCACAGTGCTGTATAGATATATGTACTCTCTGTGTACTTGTATGTACCACAGTGCTGTATAGATATATGTACTCTCTGTGTACTTGTATGTACCACAGTGCTGTATAGATATATGTACTCTCTGTGTACTTGTATGTACCACAGTGCTGTATAGATATATGTACTCTGTGTGTACTTGTATGTACCACAGTGCTGTATAGATATATGTACTCTGTGTGTACTTGTATGTACCACAGTGCTGTATAGATATATGTACTCTCTGTGTACTTGTATGTACCACAGTACTGTATAGATATATGTACTCTGTGTGTACTTGTATGTACCACAGTGCTGTATAGATATATGTACTCTGTGTGTACTTGTATGTACCACAGTGCTGTATAGATATATGTACTCTGTGTGTACTTGTATGTACCACAGTGCTGTATAGATATATGTACTCTCTGTGTACTTGTATGTACCACAGTGCTGTATAGATATATGTACTCTCTGTGTACTTGTATGTACCACAGTGCTGTATAGATATATGTACTCTGTGTGTACTTGTATGTACCACAGTGCTGTATAGATATATGTACTCTCTGTGTACTTGTATGTACCACAGTGCTGTATAGATATATGTACTCTCTGTGTACTTGTATGTACCACAGTGCTGTATAGATATATGTACTCTCTGTGTACTTGTATGTACCACAGTGCTGTATAGATATATGTACTCTCTGTGTACTTGTATGTACCACAGTGCTGTATAGATATATGTACTCTGTGTGTACTTGTATGTACCACAGTGCTGTATAGATATATGTACTCTGTGTGTACTTGTATGTACCACAGTGCTGTATAGATATATGTACTCTCTGTGTACTTGTATGTACCACAGTACTGTATAGATATATGTACTCTGTGTGTACTTGTATGTACCACAGTGCTGTATAGATATATGTACTCTGTGTGTACTTGTATGTACCACAGTGCTGTATAGATATATGTACTCTGTGTGTACTTGTATGTACCACAGTGCTGTATAGATATATGTACTCTCTGTGTACTTGTATGTACCACAGTGCTGTATAGATATATGTACTCTCTGTGTACTTGTATGTACCACAGTGCTGTATAGATATATGTACTCTGTGTGTACTTGTATGTACCACAGTGCTGTATAGATATATGTACTCTGTGTGTACTTGTATGTACCACAGTGCTGTATAGATATATGTACTCTGTGTGTACTTGTATGTACCACAGTGCTGTATAGATATATGTACTCTCTGTGTACTTGTATGTACCACAGTGCTGTATAGATATATGTACTCTCTGTGTACTTGTATGTACCACAGTGCTGTATAGATATATGTACTCTCTGTGTACTTGTATGTACCACAGTGCTGTATAGATATATGTACTCTCTGTGTACTTGTATGTACCACAGTGCTGTATAGATATATGTACTCTGTGTGTACTTGTATGTACCACAGTGCTGTATAGATATATGTACTCTCTGTGTACTTGTATGTACCACAGTGCTGTATAGATATATGTACTCTGTGTGTACTTGTATGTACCACAGTGCTGTATAGATATATGGTGTTAGTATGTTTACTGCCATATTTCAGTTGTATCATAGCGATCAGTTTTATTAGTAGAGGATAACGGAGTACCAGGGGAATGAACACTGACCTGTCGTAAGTCACTGACAAACTTTATTACATAATGTTGTATCGAGTACACCTCACTATGAGTGGGATTCGAACTCACTACATTAGTGTTGATAGGCACTGATTGCATAGGTAGTTATAAATCCAACTATCATACGATCACAATGTCTCACTATAGATACATATCACTTATTTATCTGACAATTGTGAATCAGGAATCATGTCATCACATCATTGTTTATATTGAAAAAGAGAAGTCATATTAGAATTGAATGACATTTCAGATTTTAACATATATATTTCATATAAAACCACAATGTTTCAAAAATTACCCAGAAGTCATTTCTTCATAATTTTCTTATAATTTTATGATTTAAGATTTTCAAAAATTCACAAGTTATAACAAAAAAATCTATATTTGAATGTGACAAACTACTATGTAATTATAGTATTTTTGAACTTCAAGAATTTGTTTAACAGGTAAATGTTCAAAGTTGAAAAGTATGAATTACACGGTCATGACAACCTGCACAAAATTATTATGTCATGCATGAACATTTTATAAGAATGGAACAGAAAATGAGATGAAACAAAAATGGCTTTACATGAAAAATATCGGGGGTAATCAGAAGTGTCCACTTGTATATATCAAATTTAAAAACAGAAATGAGAGCAATAAAAAACAAATGCAAATACATTTGTGTACATTACAAGATGAATGCATACTAAACCAAGGGGTAATAGAGACAATATGTAACTTGACTTATTCAGTATCAATTAAAGTAGGATTTATACAAGTTAACCTGTAATCTGTGTAACATGTGTAGCATACATATGTTAGGTTTTACCGGGAGGGTTATCCTCAGTTATTTAACTGATTTCACCTATTTTCCTCTGAATAAAAAAATTCGAAAGTTGCAAGACAGTCAGAACAGGTAAAAAATGACCTTTTGAAAAGGTGTTGATGGTTTAAGCTACACTTATTTTATTTTCTAACCATAATCATTTACAAGCGATTTTTGCAACTTATTATTTTATTGCAGATTTGAAAGGTAGCAAAATAAGCTTCTAAACCTGACAATTGTTAAAAAAAAATCTTAAAGGCAGTTACTTTTGCAATTAATAGTTGGAGACTAGACCAAATTGATAAATAGAGAATATTATATGGCTCTTTCCGTATCAACCCGAGACACCAATATCATCCCGAGAGCTTTAGGTCGAGGGTTGATACAGGATGTGATTCGGAAAGAGCCATATCATATTATGTTTATCATATACTTTTAAAACATGAGAAAGTCTTGATGATATCGATGACAGTCACGGCAGACGAATACAGTCGTAATGTTCTTTCAGTATTATATATGCAAATTTCTTTTATTTAGTACTAAGTATATGATAAATGTATATAAACATATTTGGACTGAATTGGTCGAACCGTCCATTTTAAGATTATACAAATAATGTATAAAGTTTTAATAAGTAAGTGTTTTAATGTGAGTGAACCTGAAAAAAAAATTAATCTGACAATAAAAAAATTAAAAGTTGAGGCATCAGTAATTAAAGCCTTAGGACGTGACCATATGATCAGACACCTTGCTATTTGTTACAATATGATCAGACACATTGCTATTTGTTAAATAAACCACCCTATCTTAAAATGTTTCTTTTAGTTCAGGTATTTAGTGATGATCATAACTTATCCTGCATTTTTATTAACTCAACGGGCCAAAGGCATGGGAGGTTTTGCCATCCCTTGGCATCTGTCTCATTCCTGCTGTTGTACCTCATAAACTTACTCTTTTACATTTATCTACTGAAACTCAGCTGTTATGGTCCTGTGGTGGTTCTCCCTTAAACAAAATCATGATATGTCTCTGATATAATGGACAATGACAGTGATCTACAAAACACTACACACAAACCTAAACATCGAGCAATTAGAACCCCACTAAAACCGAGGGTGAACTCAGGTGCTCCGGAAGGGTTAGCAGTTTCTGCTCCTCTAGTGACACCCGTCGTGTTATTGTTAAACGACACGAACATCATCTGATATGGACATCGTATTAGACATCAGTATACTTAAATAAATAAAACATGAACCCACTAGAAAACAAATGAGAGTGAAGACGAACATCACATCACTGAATTAAAACGTGTAGGCATGACAACATGAACAACACGAACCCCAATAAGACAAGTCAAATTTGATAGATAAGTTTGTTGATAAAAATTCACATAAACATTTCAGAAACCATTGATCCAAATGAAACCAAATTGTGCTGAGAGGATATTTGGTTAGTCCACTTCACAGTTGTGTCTGACATCCCTATACTCTATACAAGATGTCTGCCGTTAGTAAAATTAGAAATTTCCTTAAATAGATTCAACTAACAGTAGAGTCCTACTTATTGTGTGTGACACAAAAAGAAAGACGAGTTCTTAAAATGATGATACATTTAGTTTTCTAATTTCACACCATCTCCGGTATTCACGTGTGATGCAGAGTGTTACCCTCGTTTTGAACTAAATATGAACTTAAGTGAGATTACTTTAAGAAGAGTTTGAAGATACCAAAGAGGTAATCAGAATCCGTATATCGAAGAAGAACAGACGACACAATGACCAAAAGGAAAAGTACAAAAGGACAATCAACGATCTACAAAACATACACATAAAACTAAAGATCGAGTAACACGAACCCCAGTAAAACCGAGGGTGAACTCAGGTGCTCCGGAAGAGTGAGCAGTTCCTGCTCCACTAGTAGCACCTGTCGTGTTAATCTAGTTACAAACCCGGTGATAAGTCATGAATGAGGAAAGGACCGGGAAGTGTTTACGACAAGTGGAACCGATATCCGTGGTCATTTGTGACATATATTCCATAACGGTCAACCAAGTCATGGTGGCGACCGTAAAACTTTGGTTCAGTAACTTCCTTGTTAGCAGCAACCCTCTATCAAGGAAAGCCCGATAGGAACCACAAGCTCTGGAATATTAACAAATGAAATTATTTACAACATTATTTACGCTCTTTTGTGTAGAAATATACAACATACACATTCATGTCACCGAGTACATTTTACTCTGACGTGTAATGATTGGCTGATTTTACTAATACATTATACATGAGACTTCATCTAGAGCTAGAGTATTATTGAAATAATTCATAGCTCAGTTAAGCTTCCCGAGTCATACATACGGAATTTGATGTCTGTACTTAGACCATGTTGCATGTTAGATTGGAAATATATGATCATGTGTTTTTTAACACGACGGATGCCACTAGTGGCGCAGGAACTACCTACCCTTCCTGAACACATGAGTTCACCACCGGTTTTTAGTGGGGTTCGTGTTACTCGATCTTTAGTTTTAAGTGTATGTTTTGTATATCGCTGTTTGTCCTTTTTCTTTTGGCCATTGTGTTGTTGTTTGTCCTTACGGATTCTGATTACCCGTTTGGTATCTTCAAACTCTTCTTAAAGACCATGAAATAGAACAATCCTGTTAAATGTAGGTTCAAATGTTAGACACAGTGGCCATGGTCAGACAGAAACTATGCTATGCTATGCAGAAATATATTTGAGGACGACTCGAAGCAAAAAGGTGAGAAAAATATTTCAGAACAATACACAGAATGTTCATACAAGCTTTAGTTCAAATGTTTCACTGTTTGAACAGAATACAGTTGGGTGAATGATTCGATTCATAGGAATATCCCACGTCGCCTTTGGCCATAAAAAGAATGTTCTGGAATTGCTACCGTTAATAAGAAATCCAAAGAATGGTACGTATTATCACCACGTGTTTCTGTTACGTTATACAAATAACATCATATTTAGAGAAAAAAACATGTACATTTCCAAATTAACAATAAGATCAAAAGGGGAGGGGGGGGGGGGGACATGGAGAGCGTCTTGGTGGGCCATTCAGTGTGGTGCATGTCTGTCTCTACACTTCACAATATGCAGTTTCCATGCACATGTTTGGTACTATTCATTCAGTAGCACATACAAATAGTATTTCGTAATGACATTTTATCATCGATGTTAAAAGTGGTAGTATTTATTAATCAATTTTGAACTATTATCAATCACTTATGGATCTCGGTATGTTTAACCCCGAACACAGAGATGGAATGTCATTTGAACTATCTCTTTAATTCGCTGTATTGGACGACTACACAAAGATGCAGCGACACAAATAGAAAAAACCACATAATCTTTTATAACCCTTTTAGGTGGAGTGATATATTGCGTGATATGGCTCATCAGTTTTCTCAAAGACTGTAAATCCTATTTGTTGATTTGCTTTTAACTTTATCTTTGCCATGCATTTTAAGCGTAATTTGCAAGCTAAAAATCGAATTAAAATTCAAGCTGTCAGGCTGCTGTCACTGATCACTGAGGAATCTTATTAAATGTGTATGTGCGTTGACAACGGTGAGAAATTGGTAACACGTCTTTAATTTGATTTTGGAAAATTGACACTATATAAAGACAATTAAGTAAATTTGAATTTCAAAGTAATCTTAGAAGGTTCACAAACAGGGAATAAATGTTCGAAAAAAACGAAGTAGCAATACAGAATGTACAATTCAGAGACACAGGAAACATTAGGCACAAAGTTATTTACAAGTAGAATTGTACATGAATAAAGGTCGTTTACATTCATTTAAATGTATATTTAGCATATTTAGTTTGTAATTGATGCTACATCTGAAGGTTATTTTAAAATAGTTCTTCCTACAGTTACAGGGCAAAGTATTTTCTTGATACAAAAAACTGTAAATGTGTTATTTTGTTCCAGCAATTAGAATGTTAGTGATGATTAACACCTGATTGATTCCATGCAGTATTTAGCTTGAAATTAGTAGCATAAACATTTGTTATATGTTCACAAAGAAAAAATGGACAAGATACAAGTACAAGATTTTCCGCTCAATACAAATATACATTCTTTTTTATACAACAGCTATTAAACGAAACTTATTATTAACAGAAAAAGAGTTTTTAGAAAAATATAAAATGTAAGGAACCATGATGGTTACTATGGTGATTGTTCTCTTCAGAAACAATCTAATGTAAAGAGATAGAATCTGTCAATAAAACCGAAAACATGCTTAAAATCCAGGTCGAAATTCAGTGCTTTGATAAAAATACTGTGGAACTGGATTAACAAACGTTTTCTTTGTTTGTAGCGGAGTTTCTGTTCAATCTTTAGTTTTCTGTTTTCTATTTTGTACATCATTGTTTGTCTTTTGTTTGTTTGTTGTCCAATCTAGTGTCTGTCTATTTATAGCTTCTGATTATTCCATTCATATCTTCAAACTTTTCTTACACAGATTGTATTGGATATCATATTTGAGATTATCCAACACAAGATCAAGTGTCGCATCCAAAGTAGTATTTCGGTGGTACCAGACGTTGTAAGCTTGCCTGTTAACTTTAATGAATCTAGGCAGATGTAGCATAAAAGTCATTCGTAAAGATAAGAGACAGACGCTTTCTCCCAACATTTATATTTTCTATAAATTCACTTTATACTAGTATTATATTATTATACAGAGCCAGTCAATGTCTTACACAGGGTCATCTATCCTTTCAATTACAATTAATAAAAGTTTGACGATGCCAAAGGGGAAATCAGAAGCTATAATTCAAAGGAATGAATATCAAAAAGAAAGTGGACAAAAATACAGACAATGGTCAACAAAATACTACACAGAAAACAGAAGATTGATCAACACGAACCCCACTTAATAACAGAGGTAGACGCAGGTGCTCCGGAAAGAGAGGCCGTTGTTGTCCCACGTGTAGCTGCTTCGTGTTACTCTTGTCAACAATCATATGCTAAGTCATGAATGAGGAAAATACTGTATTGTGATAACCAGAAACGATAACCGTGGTCATTTGTGACACTGATATTTCGTAGCGGTTATCCAAGTCATGGTGGCTACTATTATACTTTCAAAGTGATGACTTCAACTCAACCTCTAGGAACCCATGGTTCATTAGCTTCTTTGTTTGCAGCAACCATATCACAATACAAACTATTCAATGAAACGGAAATTAAATTAACATTGTTCGGTTGATATCCAGTTTCTACTGTAAGAATAAAATAAAAGACGATAATACCACAGAGTCAGAACAGTTCCAAATAAATAGTAGAAAAGGGCAGAATCAATAACTCTAACGCGCAAATACATGACCGCTCACGTGCCTTCCTTGGTATAGGTACCATAATAAAAAGAAACACTGGAGAATTAAACTACAACTCCTTGTGAAATAATGTGGCCATGCAAATGTTTTCCTGATGTGAACAAAATGCTAACCATCACATATAACTGGAGCGGTGGTATATGTAGAAATTGTGCCGGAAAGTCTGATTGAATTAATGTGGGAAGAAAAAAAAGGACAACACAGAAAAATAAAAGGATTAGTTACCATACGGCTTAATTTTATCAATCACCTTATTACAAGGGATGCAACTTAGACAACATTAGTGAAAATAACATGAGAAAAAGAAAAAAGCACCAAAACAAATACATATAATGATTTGTCAAAACAGCCGTTACTGCAGGGATGGTAACACTAGTAGAACACGTCATATAAACACATAATAATAGACATTTATGAATAATTACTGTCTGTATTTGTAATATTAAACAGCTGTCAAGTTCATCATTAGGAGCTTTTACAAAATTACAAACCTCGTATGCATAGTCCTGGGTTTTCATTCTTTTATTCCATTTGTGATAAGAGAGATAACTCAGATTTATAACAAATTAACAATTTGCTAAATAATTGAAAAATAAAATAAAATAAAAATCTTTCAACATCTGAAAATATCGAAACAGTGTTTTCTTTTATTAATCAGGAACTTGTCGCTGATTAAGGTTTATTTAGATATACAATGTAGCTTTCTTAATGTTTTATACACAACATATATGTTGACATTTTATTGTGTATTACGTGTTTCTGTTATTATTTGTACGTCTGCTCTAATCCAATTGAATTTTAGTTGTTGCATTTAAAGTTACCTTATAATATATTAATTATTAATCTTAATCAGACAAAAACATTCTAAATTTTTGGTTCAGATTTTAGAAGGCTGCTGCATATATCATAGATTTATCACAAACACGTCAAGTAATATAGCAGTTTAGAACACATTCTCTTGTTATACAATATTGGACACGATAGAAATTTAAATTCGGTTGACATATTGCATCTGGTGTCAATCCTATCTGATCAGTAGTTTTCTCTCCGGCAAAAGACTTATCCATATTGATGCCTCACGGCAATGTTTTGGGTAGAATAACTGATCAACTTGGTATCAGATAAAAAACAAAGCTGTAATCTCTATTTATGCTTAGAAATTTTATTTAAATTGTGCATACCCTAGCATTGAATGGAAAGCAAATACATATATTTTGTAAACAAGTTAAAATACGTAACATGTCTGATAATACCTAACAGCTTATGGACAATGTATATAAAGCTCTACACATAAACCGTTAAGATTAGTCGGGCAAGAATGTTGGTGTCTATTGTCACCTTCAGGATAAGGTAGATACAGCTCTACACATAAACCATGAAGATTAGTTGGGCAAGGATGTTGGTGTCTATTGTCACCTTCAGGAAAAGGTAGATACATCTCTACACATAAACCATGAAGATTAGTCGGGTAAGGATGTTGTTGTCTATTGTCACCTTCATGATAAGGTAGATACAGCTCTACACATAAACCATGAAGATTAGTCGGGTAAGGATGTTGTTGTCTATTGTCATCTTCAGGATAAGCTAGATAAAGCTCTACACATAAACCATGAAGATTAGTTGGGCAAGGATGCTGTTGTCTATTGTCACCTTCAGTATAAGGTAGATAAAGCTCTACACATAAACCATGAAGATTAGTCGGATAAGGATGTTGTTGTCTATTGTCACCTTCATGATAAGGTAGATAAAGCTCTACACATAAACCATGAAGATTAGTCGGGCAAGGATGTTGTTGTCTATTGTCACCTTCAGGATAAGGTAGATACATCTCTACACATAAACCATGAAGATTAGTCGGGCAAGGATGTTGGTTTCTATTGTCACCTTCAGGATAAGGTAGATACATCTCTACACATAAACCATGAAGATTAGTCGGGTAAAGATGTTGTTGTCTATTGTCACCTTCAGGATAAGGTAGATAAAGCTCTACACATATACCATGAAGATTAGTCGGGTAAGGATGTTGTTGTCTATTGTCATCTTCAGGATAAGGTAGATAAAGCTCTACACATAAACCATGAAGATTAGTTGGGCACGGATGTTATTGTCTATTGTCACCTTCAGAATAAGGTAGATACATCTCTACACATAAGCCATGAAGATTAGTCAGGCAAGGATGTTAGTGTCTATTGTCACCTTCAGGATAAGGTAGATACAGCTCTACACATAAGCCATGAAGATTAGTCAGGCAAGGATGTTAGTGTCTATTGTCATCTTCAGGATAAGGTAGATACATCGCTACACATAAACCATGAAGATTAGTCGGGTAAGGATGTTGTTGTCTATTGTCACCTTCAGGAAAAGGTAGATACAGCTCTACACATAAACCATGAAGATTAATCGGGCAAGGATGTTGTTGTCTATTGTCACCTTCAGGATAAGGTAGATAAAGCTCTACACATAAACCATGAAGATTTGTTGGGCACGGATGTTAGTGTCTATTGTCACCTTCAGGATAAGGTAGATACAGCTCTACACATAAACCATGAAGATTAGTCGGGTAAGCATGTTGTTGTCTGTTGTCACCTTCAGGATAAGGTAGATACAGCTCTACACATAAACCATGAAGATTAGTTGGGCAAGGATGTTGGTGTCTATTGTCACCTTCAGGATAAGGTAGATACAGCTCTACACATAAAACATGAAGATTAATCAGGCAAGGATGTTGTTGTCTATTGTCACCTTCAGGATAAGGTAGATACAGCTCTACACATAAACCATGAAGATTAGTTGGGCAAGGATGTTGGTGTCTATTGTCACCTTCAGGATAAGGTAGATACAGTTCTACACATAAACCATGAAGATTAGTCGGGCAAAGATGTTGCTGTCTATTGTCACCTTCAGGATAAGGTAGATACAGCTCTACACATAAACCATGAAGATTAGTCGGGCAAGGATGTTGTTGTCTATTATCACCTTCAGTATAAGGTAGATACAGCTCTACACATAAACCATGAAGATTAGTCGGGTAAGCATGTTAGTGTCTATTATCACCTTCAGGATAAGGTAGATACAGCTCTACACATAAACCATGAAGATTAATCGTGCAAGGATGTTGTTGTCTATTGTCACCTTCAGAATAAGGTAGATACAGCTCTACACATAAACCATGAAGATTAATCGGGCAAGGATGTTGTTGTCTATTGTCACCTTCAGGATAAGGTAGATAAAGCTCTACACATAAACCATGAAGATTAGTCGGGCAAGGATGTTGGTGTCTATTGTCACCTTCATGATAAGGTAGATACAACTCTACACATAAACCATGAAGATTAGTTGGGCAAGGATGTTGTTGTCTATTGTCACCTTCAGGATAAGGTAGATACATCTCTACACATAAACCATGAAGATTAGTCGGGTAAGGATGTTGTTGTCTATTGTCACCTTCAGGATAAGGTAGATACAGCTCTACACATAAACCATGAAAATTAGTCGGGCAAGGATGTTGTTGTCTGTTGTCACCTTCAGGATAAAGTAGATACAGCTCTACACATAAACCATGAAGATTAGTTGGGGAAGGATGCTGGTGTCTATTGTCACCTTCATGATAAGGTAGATACAACTCTACACATAAACCATGAAGATTAGTTGGGCAAGGATGTTGTTGTCTATTGTCACCTTCAGGATAAGGTAGATACATCTCTACACATAAACCATGAAGATTAGTCGGGTAAGGATGTTGTTGTCTATTGTCACCTTCAGGATAAGGTAGATACAGCTCTACACATAAACCATGAAAATTAGTCGGGCAAGGATGTTGTTGTCTGTTGTCACCTTCAGGATAAAGTAGATACAGCTCTACACATAAACCATGAAGATTAGTCGGGTAAGGATGTTGTTGTCTATTGTCACCTTCAGGATAAGGTAGGTAGAGCTCTACACCTAAACCATGAAGATTAGTCAGGCAAGGATGTTGTTTTCTATTGTCACCTTCAGGATAAGGTAGATACAGCTCTACACATAAACCATGAAGATTAGTCCGGCAAGGATGTTGTTGTCTATTGTCACCATCAGGATAAGGTAGATAAAGCTCTACACATAAACCATGAAGATTAGTTGGGCAAGGATGTTGTTGTCTATTGTCACCTTCAGGGTAAGGTAGATACAGCTCTACACCTAAACCATGAAGATTAGTCGGGCACGGATGTTGTTGTCTATTGTCACCTTCAGGATAAGGTAGATATAGCTCTACACATAAACCATGAAGATTAGTCGGGTAAGGATGTTGTTGTCTGTTGTCACCTTCAGGATAAGGTAGATAAAGCTCTACACATAAACCATGAAGATTAGTCGGGTAAGGATGTTGTTGTCTATTGTCACCTTCAGGATAAGGTAGATAAAGCTCTACACATAAACCATGAAGATTAGTCGGGTAAGGATGTTGTTGTCTGTTGTCACCTACATGATAAGGTAGATACAGCTCTACACATAAACCATGAAGATTAGTCGGGAAAGGATGTTGTTGTCTGTTGTAACCTTCATGATAAGGTAGATACAGCTCTACACATAAACCATGAAGATTAGTCGGGCAAGGATGTTGTTGTTTGTTGTAACGGTCAGTAACTTAACAGTTGAATGGTGATTACCAGACTTAATGAAGGAATGAAAGCTCGGATAGTTATATCACACAAATAGTGCAGCAAATGTATCATTGGTTGTCTTAAATGTACATCAAGACAAACGATGATATATTGTCTGTACTATTTGCGGGAATACATGTACGTAAAAGACACAATGGTATAACCCACAAACAGTACAGAATATTTCAGTAAAATTTGTTTTAATATATATTCCGACAAATAGTACAGGAGATGTGTAATTTTTATCTTTTATTTAAATCTATATTCCACAAAATAACTACAGAATGTGTACTGGTGTTTATAATTTATTGTAATGTATATTTCCAGAAACAACACAATTCATTATAATGTTATTGTTCCTCCAACAAAGATATGATGAATTACAAAATGCCCCAACAAAGTTAAATTATCTACTTTGTTATAATTTATGACAGGTGAAAAGCTGAAGAGGCACAACATTTATTTCAAAACAACATGTTGCCAATAATTGTTCAATCACCAGCAGTAACACAAGATTAACATATAAAACAATTTGTTGATGAAACCTACAGTCAGTCATTCCAGGTTCGTCCTATAATCAGGTGTGATCGAGGGTAAGTATACAAGACAATATCGAATGTAAGTGTTTTAATGTTCAATAATTATTACCCTTCTTTTTCTTTCTTATTTATTTTATTTTTTTATTATTGTTATTGTTTTTGTATCAAGATATATATATATAACATTTGTAATCGATAGCACGATCAACCAAAAGTAGTTCTTATAGGTACGTGATAATGATAACTCGATTAAATGATAGTTGTCCTATGTATGGTCTTTACAAATTAAAGATTGAAGATAATTTAGATATCTTTTTTATTATTTTTATTTTCATTCCTTAAGTTAATGCAATACATGCACATGCAAAAATATCACAGTTTGTCTAGGGAAACTGGGTCTCTCCCCATTCAATCTAATTATTAAGTTATTTTGTGTCTGATAAAATGGTAAATTATATGATGTAATTATTGCTATAAATAAAGTTCTCATTCCTCAGCCATAGGTGACCGTACCCAATTATGACTTTCCTGCTTAAGCCCTTTTGTGATTTTGTTTCCTCCCAAAGATTTAAAAATAATTTTGCCTTCCAATCTTTTGACATTGAACGTACGCGATGAAGGTTATTCGAGGAGCGACTCGTGTGCACTAAATTAGATATCTAAGATTTTATTAATACAGACACTAATTCATACATATTCATCTAAATCTCATTCAGATTTTTTCTCAGTTTAAAATATATTTACAATAATTTTCGTGCTTGCTGTTATTCAAAATGTAGTACTATTCCGCTTCATATTTTATCCAAACATTTCCATATCTTTAAAATAGCTATAACATAGATAGGTGAAAAAAGCAAACCTGATTTTATTTGTGCCCAATGTTGCCTGTGTCTCTAAATTGTCCATTGTTGATTGTCTCTTGGGTTTTCTCCAAAGTGTATTTATCGGGTGTTCTGTTTAATTGTTTAGAAGAAATGTTTTACAAGATGACATGGACTAAGCTGGCTCTATTTTACTTCAGGTGTTCTGTTTAATTGTTTAGAAGAGATGTTTTACAAGATGACATGGACTAAGCTGGCTCTATTTTACTTCATGTGGTCTGTTTAATTTTTTTGAAGAGATGTTTTCCAAGATGACATGGACTAAGCTGGCTCTATTTTACTTCAGGTGTTCTATTTAGTTGTCTAGAAGAAATGTTTTTCAAGATGACATGGACTAAGCTGGCTCTATTTTACTTCAGGTGGTCTGTTTAATTGTTTTGAAGAAATGTTTTCCAAGATGACATGGACTAAGCTGGCTCTATTTTACTTCAGGTGTTCTATTTAGTTGTTTACCAGAGATGTTTTTCAAGATGACATGGACTAAGCTGGCTCTATTTTACTTCAGGTGTTCTATTTAGTTGTTTAGAAGAGATGTTTTTCAAGATGACATGAACTAAGCTGGCTCTATTTTACTTCAGGTGTTCTATTTAGTTGTTTAGCAGAGATGTTTTTCAAGATGGCATGGACTAATCTGGCTCTATTTTACTTTAGGTGTTCTATTTAGTTGTTTAGCAGAAATGTTTTTCAAGATGGCATGGACTAAATTGGCTCTATTTTACTTCAGGTGTTCTATTTAGTTGTTTAGCAGAGATGTTTTTTCAAGATGACATGGACTAAGCTGGCTCTATTTTACTTCAGGTGTTCTATTTAGTTGTTTAGCAGAGATGTTTTTCAAGATGACATGGACTAAGCTGGCTCTATTTTACTTCAGGTGTTCTATTTAGTTGTTTAGCAGAGATGTTTTTCAAGATGACATGGACTAAGCTGGCTCTATTTTACTTCAGGTGGTCTGTTTAATTGTTTAGAAGAAATGTTTTTCAAGATGACATGGAGTAAGCTGGCTCTATTTTACTTCAAGTGGTCTGTTTAATTGTTTAGAAGTAAGGATGGCAACGAGTACCCGGTTAACAGGGTACTCGCTCGAACATCCGATTATCGAATACCAAAATCGGTATTCGGTTACTCGGAAAACCTTTTTTTATGAAAATAATGATAAATTTTCCGGACAATAAATAATTAATGTTAGATATAATAGAAATCGTACACATAAACCAGTGCTTGGCATATGTTTACATAACAATTATTGGTCAATTAAATGGTAATTGATCTCTTATCTGTTTATTCCCCCGGTAAAAGTGTGTTTGAATTGAATTTCGAGAGATAGGGCTGTGCAAATGCCACCTCCTACATCTAAAGTTTGGAAGTTTTTCAAACGATGTAATGACTCGAAAACTGTCAAATTCCAGTAACTGATTCTCTTTGCGTGGTGAAAAGATAATTCCGATAAATATTGAAGACTCTCGGTTCTTGCGTGCCGGTATTTAGCTGTTCCGTCAACATCTGTTCCGTCGGAAAGAATCTTCTCGGCAGCAGGTTTGATTGTTACGAAGCTTCGCAACAGACTGGCATCGTCTTGCATCGACCAAATTATTTTCCTTAGCAAAAACTCTGTACCACAATGACCGAATAACAATCATGAATGTGAAATGACATAACCTGGTATGTAAATAATTTGCACTGTGTTGTAAATAATAAATTTATATTTTTAAATTTGTTATCATTCAACTGAATCTTTACAATTATAGTTGAAATATAAAACTTTGAAATAATGAAAAGAAAGGAAGAAAACAGAAGTGTCATTAAACCCAGCTGTACCTTTTTTAAATCGAACAAAATAAATGTTCTACCGAGTAACGGGTACTCGATCGGAAACCTGACCGAGTAACCGGTTATAAGATTTTAATCGATTTGACATCCCTATTTAGAAGAGATGGTTTTTCAAGATGACGTGGACTAAACTGGCTCTATTTTACTTCAGGTGTTCTATTTAGTTGTTTAGCAGAGATATTTTTTTCAAGATGACATGGACTAAACTGGCTCTATTTTACTTCAGGTGTTCTATTTAGTTGTTTAGCAGAGATGTTTTTCAAGATGACATGGACTAAATTGGCCCTATTTTACTTCAGGTGTTCTATTTAGTTGTTTAGAAGAGATGTTTTTCAAGATGACATGGACTAAGCTGGCTCTATTTTACTTCAGGTGTTCTATTTAGTTGTTTAGCAGAGATGTTTTTCAAGATGACATGGACTAAGCTGGCTCTATTTTACTTCAGGTGTTCTATTTAATTGTTTAGCAGAGATGTTTTTCAAGATGACATGAACTAAACTGGCTCTATTTTACTTCAGGTGTTCTATTTAGTTGTTTAGAAGAGATGTTTTTCAAGATGACATGGACTAAGCTGGCTCTATTTTACTTCAGGTGTTCTATTTAGTTGTTTAGCAGAGATGTTTTTCAAGATGACATGGACTAAGCTGGCTCTATTGTACTTCAGGTGTTCTATTTAGTTGTTTAGAAGAGATGTTTTTCAAGATGACATGGACTAAGCTGGCTCTATTTTACTTCAGGTGTTCTATTTAGTTGTTTAGCAGAGATGTTTTTCAAGATGACATGGACTAAACTGGCTCTATTTTACTTCAGGTGGTCTGTTTAATTGTTTAGAAGAGATGTTTTTTCAAGATGACATGGACTAAGCTGGTTCTATTTTACTTCAGGTGGTCTGTTTAATTGTTTAGAAGATATGCTTTTCACGATGACATGGTCTAAGCTGGCTCTATTTTACTTCAGGTGGTCTGTTTAGTTGTTTAGAAGAGATGTGTTTTCAAGATGACATGTACTAAGCTGGCTCTATTTTACTTCAGGTGGTCTGTTTAATTGTTTAGAAGAGATGTTTTTCAAGATGACATGGACTAAGCTGGCTCTATTGTACTTCAGGTGGTCTGTTTAATTGCTTAGAAAAGATGTTTTTCAAGATGACATGGACTAAGCAGGCTCTATTGTACTTCAGGTGTTCTGTTTAATTGTTTAGAAGAGATATTTTTCAAGATGACATGGACTAAGCTGGCTCTATTTTACTTCAGGTGGTCTGTTTAATTGTTTAGAAGAGATATTTTTCAAGATGACATGGACTAAGCTGGCTCTATTTTACTTCAGGTGGTCTGTTTAATTGTTTAGAAGAGATGTTTTTCAAGATGACATGTACTAAGCTGGCTCTATTGTACTTCAGGTGGTCTGTTTAATTGTTTAGAAGAGATGTTTTTCAAGATGACATGGACTAAGCAGGCTCTATTTTACTTCATGTGGTCTGTTTAGTTGTTTAGAAGAGATGTTTTTCAAGATGACATGTACTAAGCTGGCTCTATTTTACTTCAGGTGGTCTGTTTAATTGTTTAGAAGAGATGTTTTTCAAGATGACATGGACTAAGCTGGCTCTATTTTACTTCAGGTGTTCTGTTTAGTTGTTTTGAAGAGATGTTTTTCAAGATGACATGAGCTAAGATGGCTCTATTTTACTTCAGGTGGTCTGTTTAATTGTTTACCAGAGATATTTGTCATGATGACATGGTCTAAGTTGGCTCTATTTTACTTGGGTGGTCTGTTTAATTGTTTAGCAGAGATGTTTTTCAAGATGACATGGTCTAAGCTGGCTTTATTTTACTTGGGTGTTCTGTTTAATTGTTTAGCAGAGATGTTTTTGAAGATGACATGGTCTAAGCTGGCTCTATTCTACTTCACATTTGGCCAAGCAATTCATTGAAATGTGGAATCATTATTTTTGTACTTATATGATACAAATTATACATATGAAGGTACACTATTATTCTTATTTCTTGTGTATGTCTTGGATCACACTTTTGTAGTTCGATAGCTTTGCATTACCATACCGTACGTTTGCAAGACATTTTCCAGAACTATACATAAGTTTTCATTAAAGATTTTTTGCTGGGCGTATGCTGTACACGTTCTCGGAAACTGATGTATCCAATACACGAACGAAATACTGTTCTTAAATTACATCAAGTTGTGAATTGGTCGTCATTAAAGAATCTACGAATACTGGTGACTTACCAAGATTGGTTACTCATTTGATAGTTTCACTCATTGAGTAAGCTGCAGCTTTTACGGAGCTTTTTCACAAAGGCGTCTGTTCTCTACGACATATGAATTAATTTGAATAATACAGTAAGGCAGAAACGACGTTAAAAAAGATGGAGAAAGATGCATTTTCTTATCCTTTGAAACTAAGCAAATAACGGTATAAAAATTAATCTGAATTAAACTGAAATATTTTTGAAAGTCTGGTAAAACATAGAAAAATCATCAGTCATATAATTTAAAACGTTTCCTTACGAAGCACATGTTTCTTTTGTTTATCATTCGTTCGATGGAAGCTTGCAGTGCACAAGGTGAGATGTTCTGCGGGAAACAAAAGAGTTATCACTTTTTTTGTATGAAGATGTTGAGATATAATATGGCGACAGACATGGTCAACAGACATATCTGAATACGTAAACTTTAGAGAATACCGAAGGACAAAACAAATAAAGGAAAGAAATGAGTAACACGGACCCCACCAAAAAAGCGGGGATGAACGCATGTGTTCGCGAAGGTTGAGCAGTTCCTGTTTCTTATAAGACACCCACCGTGTTACTCATATATACAGCCAAGTCCGGTAAACGTCTTGGTAGGGCTAGAAGAAGGAAATATCTACGTAAAGAGTAAAAGATCCATTCTCATTTGAGATATGGATATTTTGTAATGGTCAACCAGATTGTGATGACGTCCGTATATTTGGTGTAACGATAACTTCAACATATGGGCAACGTAGTCTTATTTGAGTAGCTTTTGTGTCAGTAGCTGAGCTCTGTCCTGAGAATCACTGCAGTACTGGGTACAAGCTCTAGAATAACGCATGAGTGATGATGCTAGAATATTGCTGCTGATGAATGGGAAGTTGACTATTGGAAAAGTAAAGTCATCGCGTTTGTCGTAGAGTTTTGTTTTTAATCTTCCTCCTGCTGTCAATTTCAATGGGAAGGTCAAACATACATTCCTTTATTTTGGCAGATCAAAATGGATTCCATCCTTAAATGTTTGATACTTGCAGTAATAATTTCAGTGTGCTCTTCCTGTTTGTGTGAACTCTCCCATCTACAAACAAGATTCTGTACCAGTTCATTTGGTAGGTATATCTTAATTACATTTTATTTCTTACTTAAATTTATAACATAGATAATTGTGCTAGTAATATTAGTTTATTGTAGGATAAAAGTCATCCTCAATCCATAAGTGAAGCTCATTCATGACTTGTCACCGGTATTTAAACAGATAAACACGACAGATGCCACTAGTGGAACAGGAACAGCTTACTCTTCGGAGCACCTGAGTCCCCCCCCTAAACATTTTGGTACAAATCAATTATTTTCTCTGTTGAAGTATATGATAAACATATCATAACATGTCATTTTTCATATCATACCCTTTACCAGCCCTCGTTCATATATCATCCCTTGAGCCTATCGGCTCTCGGGCTGATATCATGACCTCGGGTTGATAAAGGGTATGATATGAAACATGCCATGTAATAAGTAATAATCTATATTTATTATAGACTATATGTGTACATCTACAATTCTAACCTAAAAAACATCTAATAAAAGATATAGCCTGGATTTAATGTCGAAAGTTGGAAATATTGGAAATAACCACAAGTACTCCGAAAAAGTTTTTATCTTCAGTTATGCTAGCGTCATCCATCACCACGTCATTATTTAATGAGCTTGGGGTTATGGTGTTCAGTTACGTTATTTAATGTATACGTACACACGGGAGTGTGTTGGATACCAGAAACAGTTTTTAATAGGCTGAGATTGAAAAATATCAACCAAAGTATTGCTACGACTATAACATGATTGGATCAATGTTCTCACATTTGGTTTTTACTTTTTGTTTTGGTTGGTTTATTTATTTTTATTTGCTCTGTTTTTTTGTTTTTTTGTTTTTGTTTCCGGGTTTTGTTTTTGTTTTTGTTTTTTTCTTTTAAGTTTGTTGTGGTTAACCTCATAAACAGATCAACATCACAACGTTCACCGACCTTTCTCTAAGCATAACAACTGTGTGTTGACTCTAGATAACCTCATACAAATGTTAGCAATATGAGGAATTCATCTAACTTTCTCTAAGCATAACAACTGTGTGTTGACTCTAGCTAACCTCATACAAATGTTAGCAATATGAGGAATTCATCTAACTTTCTCTAAGCATAACAACTGTGTGTTGACTCTAGCTAACCTCATACAAATGTTAGCAATATGAGGAATTCATCTAACTTTCTCTAAGCATAACAACTGTGTGTTGACTCTAGCTAACCTCATACAAATGTTAGCAATATGAGGAATTCATCTAACTTTCTCTAAGCATAACAACTGTGTGTTGACTTTAGCTAACCTCATAAACAGGGTAACAATATGAAGAATTCAGAACTTTCTCTAAGCATAGCAGCTGTGTATTGACTTTAGCTAACCTCATAAACAGGTTAACAATATGAAGAATTCAAAACTTTCTCTAACCATAGCAGCTGTATGTTGACTTTAGCTTACCTCATAAACAGCTTAACAATATGAAGAATTCAGAACTTTCTTTAAGCATAACAACTATGTGTTGACTTTAGCTAATCTCATAAACAAGTTAACAATATGATGAATTCAGAACTTTCTCTAAGCATGGCAGCTGTGTGTTGACTTTAGCTAACCTCATAAACAGGTTAACAATATGAAGAATTCAGAACTTTCTCTAAGCATAGCAGCTGTGTATTGACTTTAGTTAACCTCATAAACAGGTTAACAATATGATGAATTCAGAACTTTCTCTAAGCATAGCAGTTGTGTGTTGACTTTAACTAACCTCATAAACAGGTTAACAATATGATGAATTCAGAACTTTCTCTAAGCATAGCAGCTGTGTGTTGACTTTAGCTAACCTCATAAACAGGTTAACAATATGATGAATTCAGAACTTTCTCTAAGCATAGCAGCTGTGTGTTGACTTTAGCTAACCTCATAAACAGGTTAACAATATGATGACTTCAGAACTTTCTCTAAGCATAGCAGCTGTGTGTTGACTTTAACTAACCTCATAAACAGGTTAACAATATGATGAATTCAGAACTTTCTCTAAGCATAGCAGCTGTGTGTTGACTTTAGCTAACCTCATAAACAGGTTAACAATATGATGAATTCAGAACTTTCTCTACGCATAGCAGCTGTGTGTTGACTTTAGCTAACCTCATAAACAGGTTAACAATATGATGAATTCAGAATTTTCTCTAAGCATAGCAGCTGTGTGTTGACTTTAGCTAACCTCATAAACAGGTTAACAATATGCAGAATTCAGAATCGCCTCGAAGCATAACAGCTGCATATAATAACAGTTAGCGGTACAAACAGGTCAATAATACAATAAACTCATTCCCTTTGGAATCGTATAAATATTTATCTTGTAGCAATATAGTAAATAGTTTATTGTGAAGCTCACAACAGTATACTATATATTAGACCGAATTACTATGCCTCAATATGGCATAGATTAATTATTCTTTGTTATCTTTCATTAATTTTTGCTTTTTATTATTATTATACATATACTTTTCGATAACTAGTTAATATATGTCCTTTAGGGTAGGTGTCTAAAAACCTTAATATTTGAGGTGGGGTTTAGGGTGAAAACTCGTGTCGATAACTAGTAAATATATGTCCTTTAGGGTAGGTGTCTGAAAACCTTAAGATTTGAGGTGGGTTTTAGGGTGAAAACTCGTGTCGATAACTAGTTAGTATATGTCCTTTAGGGTAGGTGTCTGAAAATCTTAATATTTGAGGTGGGTTTTCAGGTGAAAACTCGTGTCGATAACTAGTTAATATATGTCCTTTAGGGTAGGTGTCTGAGAACCTTTACATTTGAGGTAAGTTTTCGGGTGAAAACTCGTGTCGATTCCGTTAGACCTTTGCAAAATATATGTAAGGTAAAATCTCTGAGGGATGAAAATCATTTGTCTCATCAACCACAATAATGTAATCATAGTTATGTCTTTTATGTATTTCTTAATTCAGTTTTGAGGGTGAAGGTCATAAGAGAGAGCCTTCCCTCGGCAAAGAAGGTCAAGCATATAGGTGAAGTACTCGCAGATTATGCAGATATCATCCCACTGGATGCTAAATGGGTGTATGACGTGGATGTTATTGAAGCTTATAAGGTATTGTCATACAAAAGAAGTGTAGAGTAGAGACGACTTGTTTGTTTAACTAATATATTTGAGAGGAGATCTTTTGATGACTCTTTATATATACTGGTGTTAATATAAGATCAATCCTAGTACCGACTTTCAACCTACATGATGATTTTCTGTCAAGCATAGGATAAGCAAACTCTTGCTGAAAATATTCAGTTAACCTATATATATATATTATTTGTACAGATATATTTATCTAATGAAATCGCTTCATATTTTGTGTAAGACTATCAATAAAAAGAGCAATATAACTCATATTAAGCTATGACAGATCAGTAAAAGGGACAAGTGGGTGATTTTAATATCAGTAAAGGGGAGAAGTGGGTGATTTTAATATCAGTAAAGGGGAGAAGTGGGTGATTTTAATATCAGTAAAGGGGAGAAGTGGGTGATTTTAATATCAGTAAAGGGGAGAAGTGGGTGATTTTAATATCAGTAAAGGGGACAAGTGAGTGATTTTAATATCACTAAAGGGGACAAGTGAGTGATTTTAATATCAGTAAAGGGGACAAGTGAGTGATTTTAATATCAGTAAAGGGGGCAAGTGAGTGATTTTAATATCAGTAAAGGGGACAAGTGAGTGATTTTAATATCAGTAAAGGGGACAAGTGAGTGATTTTAATATCAGTAAAGAGGACAAGTGGGTGATTATAATATCAGTAAAGGGGACAAGTAAGTGATTTTAATATCAGTAAAGGTGACAAGTGAGTGATTTTAATATCAGTAAAGGGGACAAGTGAGTGATTTTAATATCAGTAAAGGGGACAAGTGAGTGATTTTAATATCAGTAAAGGGGATAAGTGGGTGATTTTAATATCAGTAAAGGGGACAAGTGGGTGATTTTAATATCAGTAAAGGGGACAAGTGAGTGATTTTAATATCAGTAAAGGGGACAAGTGAGTGATTTTAATATCAGTAAAGGGGACAAGTGGGTGATTTTAATATCAGTAAAGAGGACAAGTGAGTGATTTTAATATCAGTAAAGGGGAGAAGTGGGTGATTTTAATATCAGTAAAGGGGAGAAGTGAGTGATTTTAATATCAGTAAAGAATACAAGTGGGTGATTTTAATATCAGTAAAGGGGACAAGTGAGTGATTTTAATATCACTAAAGGGGACAAGTGAGTGATTTTAATATCAGTAAAGGGGACAAGTGAGTGATTTTAATATCAGTAAAGGGGGCAAATGAGTGATTTTAATATCAGTAAAGGGGACAAGTGAGTGATTTTATTATCAGTAAAGGAGAAAAGTGAGTGATTTTAATATCAGTAAAGGGGACAAGTGAGTGATTTTATTATCAGTAAAGGAGACAAGTGAGTGATTTTAATATCAGTAAAGGGGACAAGTGAGTGATTTTAATATCAGTAAAGGGGGCAAATGGGTGATTTTAATATCAGTAAAGAGGACAAGTGAGTGATTTTAATATCAGTAAAGGGGAGAAGTGGGTGATTTTAATATTAGTAAAGGGGAGAAGTGGGTGATTTTAATATCAGTAAAGGGGACAAGTGAGTGATTTTAATATCACTAAAGGGGACAAGTGAGTGATTTTAATATCAGTAAAGGGGACAAGTGAGTGATTTTAATATCAGTAAAGGGGGCAAGTGAGTGATTTTAATATCAGTAAAGGGGGCAAGTGAGTGATTTTAATATCAGTAAAGGGGACAAGTGAGTGATTTTAATATCTGTAAAGGGGATAAGTGGGTGATTTTAATATCAGTAAAGGGGACAAGTGAGTGATTTTAATATCAGTAAAGGGGACAAGTGAGTGATTTTACTATCAGTAAAGGGGATAAGTGGGTGATTTTAATATCAGTAAAGGGGACAAGTGAATGATTTTAATATCAGTAAAGGGGACAAGTGAGTGATTTTAATATCAGTAAAGGGGAGAAGTGAGTGATTTTAATATCAGTAAAGGGGACAAGTGAGTGATTTTAATATCAGTAAAGGGGACAAGTGAGTGATTTTAATATCAGTAAAGGGGACAAGTGGGTGATTTTAATATCAGTAAAGAGGACAAGTGAGTGATTTTAATATCAGTAAAGGAGACAAGTGAGTGATTTTAATATCAGTAAAAGGGACAAGTGGGTGATTTTAATATCAGTAAAGGGGACAAGTGAGTGATTTTAATATCAGTAAAGGGGACAAGTGAGTGATTTTAATATCAGTAAAGGGGACAAGAGATTGATTTTAATATCAGTAAAGGGGACAAGTGAGTGATTTTAATATCAGTAAAGGGGACAAGTGAGTGATTTTAATATCAGTAAAGGGGACAAGTGAGTGATTTTAATATCACTAAAGGGAAGAAGTGAGTGATTTTAATATCAGTAAAGGGGACAAGTGAGTGATTTTATTATCACTAAAGGGGACAAGTGGGTGATTTTAATATCAGTAAAGGGGACAAGTGAGTGATTTTAATATAAGTAAAGGGGACAGGTGGGTGATTTTAATATCAGTAAAGGGGAGAAGTGAGTGATTTTAATATCAGTAAAGGGGACAAGTGAGTTATTTTAATATCAGTAAAGGGGACAAGTGAGTGATTTTAATATCAGTAAAGGGGAGAAGTGAGTGATTTTAATAACAGTAAAGGAGACAAGTGAGTTATTTTAATATCAGTAAAGGGGACAAGTGAGTGATTTTAATATCAGTAAAGGGGACAAGTGAGTGATTTTAATATCAGTAAAGGGGACAAGTGAGTGATTTTAATATCAGTAAAGGGGACAAGTGGGTGATTTTAATATCAGTAAAGGGGACAAGTGGGTGATTTTAATATCAGTAAAGGTGACAAGTGAGTGATTTTAATATCAGTAAAGGGGACAAGTGAGTGATTTTAATATCAGTAAAGGGGACAAGTGGGTGATTTTAATATCAGTAAAGGGGACAAGTGAGTGATTTTAATATCAGTAAAGGGGACAAGTGAGTGATTTTAATATCAGTAAAGGGGACAAGTGGGTGATTTTAATATCAGTAAAGGGGACAAGTGAGTGATTTTAATATCAGTAAAGGGGACAAGTGGGTGATTTTAATATCAGTAAAGGGGACAAGTGAGTGATTTTAATATCAGTAAAGGGGACAAGTGGGTGATTTTAATATCAGTAAAGGGGACAAGTGAGTGATTTTAATATCAGTTAAGGGGACAAGGGAGTGATTTTAATATCAGTAAAAGGGACAAGTGGGTGATTTTAATATCAGTAAAGGGGACAAGTGAGTGATTTTTTTATCAGTAAAGGGGACAAGTGGGTGATTTTAATATCAGTAAAGGGGACAAGTGGGTGATTTTAATATCAGTAAAGGGGACAAGTGAGTGATTTTAATATCAGTAAAGGGGACAAGTGGGTGATTTTAATATCAGTAAAGGGGACAAGTGAGTAATTTTAATATCAGTAAAGGGGACAAGTGGGTGATTTTAATATCAGTAAAGGGGACAAGTGAGTGATTTTAATATCAGTAAAGGGGACAAGTGGGTGATTTTAATATCAGTAAAGGGGACAAGTGAGTGATTTTAATATCAGTAAAGGGGACAAGTGAGTGATTTTAATATCAGTAAAGGGGACAAGTGAGTGATTTTAATATCAGTAAAGGGGACAAGTGAGTGATTTTAATATCAGTAAAGGGGACAAGAGATTGATTTTAATATCAGTAAAGGGGACAAGTGAGTGATTTTAATATCAGTAAAGGGGACAAGTGAGTGATTTTAATATCAGTAAAGGGGACAAGTGAGTGATTTTATTATCACTAAAGGGAAGAAGTGAGTGATTTTAATATCAGTAAAGGGGACAAGTGAGTGATTTTATTATCACTAAAGGGGACAAGTGGGTGATTTTAATATCAGTAAAGGGGACAAGTGAGTGATTTTAATATAAGTAAAGGGGACAGGTGGGTGATTTTAATATCAGTAAAGGGGAGAAGTGAGTGATTTTAATATCAGTAAAGGGGACAAGTGAGTTATTTTAATATCAGTAAAGGGGACAAGTGAGTGATTTTAATATCAGTAAAGGGGAGAAGTGAGTGATTTTAATAACAGTAAAGGAGACAAGTGAGTTATTTTAATATCAGTAAAGGGGACAAGTGAGTGATTTTAATATCAGTAAAGGGGACAAGTGAGTGATTTTAATATCAGTAAAGGGGACAAGTGAGTGATTTTAATATCAGTAAAGGGGACAAGTGGGTGATTTTAATATCAGTAAAGGGGACAAGTGGGTGATTTTAATATCAGTAAAGGTGACAAGTGAGTGATTTTAATATCAGTAAAGGGGACAAGTGAGTGATTTTAATATCAGTAAAGGGAACAAGTGGGTGATTTTAATATCAGTAAAGGGGACAAGTGAGTGATTTTAATATCAGTAAAGGGGACAAGTGAGTGATTTTAATATCAGTAAAGGGGACAAGTGGGTGATTTTAATATCAGTAAAGGGGACAAGTGAGTGATTTTAATATCAGTAAAGGGGACAAGTGGGTGATTTTAATATCAGTAAAGGGGACAAGTGAGTGATTTTAATATCAGTAAAGGGGACAAGTGGGTGATTTTAATATCAGTAAAGGGGACAAGTGAGTGATTTTAATATCAGTTAAGGGGACAAGGGAGTGATTTTAATATCAGTAAAAGGGACAAGTGGGTGATTTTAATATCAGTAAAGGGGACAAGTGAGTGATTTTTTTATCAGTAAAGGGGACAAGTGGGTGATTTTAATATCAGTAAAGGGGACAAGTGGGTGATTTTAATATCAGTAAAGGGGACAAGTGAGTGATTTTAATATCAGTAAAGGGGACAAGTGGGTGATTTTAATATCAGTAAAGGGGACAAGTGAGTAATTTTAATATCAGTAAAGGGGACAAGTGGGTGATTTTAATATCAGTAAAGGGGACAAGTGAGTGATTTTAATATCAGTAAAGGGGACAAGTGGGTGATTTTAATATCAGTAAAGGGGACAAGTGAGTGATTTTAATATCAGTAAAGGGGACAAGTGAGTGATTTTAATATCAGTAAAGGGGACAAGTGAGTGATTTTAATATCAGTAAAGGGGACAAGTGAGTGATTTTAATATCAGTAAAGGGGACAGGTGGGTGATTTTAATATCAGTAAAGGGGACAAGTGGGTCATTTTAATATCAGTAAAGGGGACAAGTGAGTGATTTTAATATCAGTAAAGGGGACAAGAGATTGATTTTAATATCAGTAAAGGGGACAAATGGGTGATTTTAATATCAGTAAAGGGGACAAGTGAGTGATTTTAATATCAGTAAAGGGGACAAGTGGGTGATTTTAATATCAGTAAAGGGGACAAGTGAGTGATTTTAATATCAGTAAAGGGGACAAGTGGGTGATTTTAATATCAGTAAAGGGGACAAGTGGGTGATTTTAATATCAGTAAAGGTGACAAGTGAGTGATTTTAATATCAGTAAAGGGGACAAGTGAGTGATTTTAATATCAGTAAAGGGGACAAGTGGGTGATTTTAATATCAGTAAAGGGGACAAGTGAGTGATTTTAATATCAGTAAAGGGGACAAGTGAGTGATTTTAATATCAGTAAAGGGGACAAGTGGGTGATTTTAATATCAGTAAAGGGGACAAGTGAGTGATTTTAATATCAGTAAAGGGGGACAAGTGGGTGATTTTAATATCAGTAAAGGGGACAAGTGAGTGATTTTAATATCAGTAAAGGGGACAAGTGGGTGATTTTAATATCAGTAAAGGGGACAAGTGAGTGATTTTAATATCAGTAAAGGGGACAAGTGAGTGATTTTAATATCAGTAAAAAGGACAAGTGGGTGATTTTAATATCAGTAAAGGGGACAAGTGAGTGATTTTTTTATCAGTAAAGGGGACAAGTGGGTGATTTTAATATCAGTAAAGGGGACAAATGAGTGATTTTAATATCAGTAAAGGGGACAAGTGAGTGATTTTAATATCAGTAAAGGGGACAAGTGGGTGATTTTAATATCAGTAAAGGGGACAAGTGAGTGATTTTAATATCAGTAAAGGGGACAAGTGAGTGATTTTAATATCAGTAAAGGGGACAAGTGGGTGATTTTAATATCAGTAAAGGGGACAAGTGGGTGATTTTAATATCAGTAAAGGGGACAAGTGAGTGATTTTAATATCAGTAAAGGGGACAAGTGAGTGATTTTAATATCAGTAAAGGGGACAAGTGAGTGATTTTAATATCAGTAAAGGGGACAAGTGGGTGATTTTAATATCAGTAAAGGGGACAAGTGAGTGATTTTAATATCAGTAAAGGGGACAAGTGGGTGATTTTAATATCAGTAAAGGGGACAAGTGGGTGATTTTAATATCAGTAAAGGGGACAAGTGAGTGATTTTATTATCAGTAAAGGGGACAAGTGGGTGATTTTAATATCAGTAAAGGGGACAAGTGAGTGATTTTAATATCAGTAAAGGGGACAAGTAAGTGATTTTAATATCAGTAAAGGGGACAAGTGAGTGATTTTAATATCAGTAAAGGGGACAAGTCAGTGATTTTAATATCAGTAAAGGGGAGAAGTGAGTGATTTTAATATCAGTAAAGGGGACAAGTGGATGATTTTAATATCAGTAAAGGGGACAAGTGAGTGATTTTAATATCAGTAAAGGGGACAAGTGAGTGATTTTAATATCAGTAAAGGGGACAAGTGGGTGATTTTAATATCAGTAAAGGGGACAAGTGAGTGATTTTTATATCAGTAAAGGGGACAAGTGAGTGATTTTAATATCAGTAAAGGGGACAAGAGATTGATTTTAATATCAGTAAAGGGGACAAGTGGGTGATTTTAATATCAGTAAAGGGGACAAGTGAGTGATTTTAATATCAGTAAAGGGGACAAGTGAGTGATTTTAATATCAGTAAAGGGGAGAAGTGAGTGATTTTAAAATCAGTAAAGGGGACAAGTGAGTGATTTTAATATCAGTAAAGGGGAGAAGTGAGTGATTTTAATATCAGTAAAGAGGACAAGTGGGTGATTTTAATATCAGTAAAGGGGACAAGTGAGTGATTTTAATATCAGTAAAGGGGACAAGTGAGTGATTTTAATATCAGTAAAGGGGACAAGTGGGTGATTTTAATATCAGTAAAGGGGACAAGTGAGTGATTTTAATATCAGTAAAGGGAACAAGAGATTGATTTTAATATCAGTAAAGGGGACAAGTGGGTGATTTTAATATCAGTAAAGGGGACAAGTGAGTGATTTTAATATCAGTAAAGGGGACAAGAGATTGATTTTAATATCAGTAAAGGGGACAAGTGAGTGATTTTAATATCAGTAAAGGGGACAAGTGAGTGATTTTAATATCAGTAAAGGGGACAAGTGAGTGATTTTAATATCAGTAAAGGGGACAAGTGGGTGATTTTAATATCAGTAAAGGGGACAAGTGGGTGATTTTAATATCAGTAAAGGGGACAAGTGAGTGATTTTAATATCAGTAAAGGGGACAAGTGAGTGATTTTAATATCAGTAAAGGGGACAAGTGGGTGATTTTAATATCAGTAAAGGGGACAAGTGAGTGATTTTAATATCAGTAAAGGGGACAAGTGGGTGATTTTAATATCAGTAAAAGGGACAAGTGGGTGATTTTAATATCAGTAAAGGGGACAAGTGGGTGATTTTAATATCAGTAAAGGGGACAAGTGAGTGATTTTAATATCAGTAAAGGGGACAAGTGAGTAATTTTAATATCAGTAAAGGGGACAAGTGAGTGATTTTAATATCAGTAAAGGGGACAAGTGGGTGATTTTAATATCAGTAAAGGGGACAAGTGGGTGATTTTAATTTCAGTAAAGGGAACAAGTGAGTGATTTTAATATCAGTAAAGGGGACAAGTGAGTGATTTTAATATCAGAAAAGGGGACAAGTGGGTGATTTTAATATCAGTAAAGGGGACAAGTGAGTGATTTTAATATCAGTAAAGGGGACAAGTGGGTGATTTTAATATCAGTAAAGGGGACAAGTGGGTGATTTTAATATCAGTAAAGGGGACAGTGGGTGATTTTAATATCAGTAAAGGGGACAAGTGAGTGATTTTAATATCAGTAAAGAGGACAAGTGAGTGATTTTAATATCAGTAAAGCGGACAGGTGGGTGATTTTAATATCAGTAAAGGGGACAAGTGGGTGATTTTAATATCAGTAAAGGGGACAAGTGAGTGATTTTAATATCAGTAAAGGGAACAAGAGATTGATTTTAATATCAGTAAAGGGGACAAGTGGGTGATTTTAATATCAGTAAAGGGGACAAGTGAGTGATTTTAATATCAGTAAAGGGGACAAGAGATTGATTTTAATATCAGTAAAGGGGACAAGTGAGTGATTTTAATATCAGTAAAGGGGACAAGTGAGTGATTTTAATATCAGTAAAGGGGACAAGTGAGTGATTTTAATATCAGTAAAGGGGACAAGTGAGTGATTTTAATATCAGTAAAGGGGACAAGTGGGTGATTTTAATATCAGTAAAGGGGACAAGTGGGTGATTTTAATATCAGTAAAGGGGACAAGTGAGTGATTTTAATATCAGTAAAGGGGACAAGTGAGTGATTTTAATATCAGTAAAGGGGACAAGTGGATGATTTTAATATCAGTAAAGGGGACAAGTGAGTGATTTTAATATCAGTAAAGGGGACAAATGGGTGATTTTAATATCAGTAAAAGGGACAAGTGGGTGATTTTAATATCAGTAAAGGGGACAAGTGGGTGATTTTAATATCAGTAAAGGGGACAAGTGAGTGATTTTAATATCAGTAAAGGGGACAAGTGAGTAATTTTAATATCAGTAAAGGGGACAAGTGAGTGATTTTAATATCAGTAAAGGGGACAAGTGGGTGATTTTAATATCAGTAAAGGGGACAAGTGGGTGATTTTAATATCAGTAAAGGGAACAAGTGAGTGATTTTAATATCAGTAAAGGGGACAAGTGAGTGATTTTAATATCAGTAAAGGGGACAAGTGGGTGATTTTAATATCAGTAAAGGGGACAAGTGAGTGATTTTAATATCAGTAAAGGGGACAAGTGGGTGATTTTAATATCAGTAAAGGGGACAAGTGGGTGATTTTAATATCAGTAAAGGGGACAGTGGGTGATTTTAATATCAGTAAAGGGGACAAGTGAGTGATTTTAATATCAGTAAAGAGGACAAGTGAGTGATTTTAATATCAGTAAAGCGGACAGGTGGGTGATTTTAATATCAGTAAAGGGGACAAGTGGGTGATTTTAATATCAGTAAAGGGGACAAGTGAGTGATTTTAATATCAGTAAAGGGAACAAGAGATTGATTTTAATATCAGTAAAGGGGACAAGTGGGTGATTTTAATATCAGTAAAGGGGACAAGTGGGTGATTTTAATATCAGTAAAGGGGACAAGAGATTGATTTTAATATCAGTAAAGGGGACAAGTGAGTGATTTTAATATCAGTAAAGGGGACAAGTGAGTGATTTTAATATCAGTAAAGGGGACAAGTGAGTGATTTTAATATCAGTAAAGGGGACAAGTGGGTGATTTTAATATCAGTAAAGGGGACAAGTGGGTGATTTTAATATCAGTAAAGGGGACAAGTGAGTGATTTTAATATCAGTAAAGGGGACAAGTGAGTAATTTTAATATCAGTAAAGGGGACAAGTGGGTGATTTTAATATCAGTAAAGGGGACAAGTGAGTGATTTTAATATCAGTAAAGGGGACAAGAGATTGATTTTAATATCAGTAAAGGGGACAAGTGAGTGATTTTAATATCAGTAAAGGGGACAAGTGAGTGATTTTAATATCAGTAAAGGGGACAAGTGAGTGATTTTAATATCAGTAAAGGGGACAAGTGGGTGATTTTAATATCAGTAAAGGGGACAAGTGGGTGATTTTAATATCAGTAAAGGGGACAAGTGAGTGATTTTAATATCAGTAAAGGGGACAAGTGAGTGATTTTAATATCAGTAAAGGGGACAAGTGGGTGATTTTAATATCAGTAAAGGGGACAAGTGAGTGATTTTAATATCAGTAAAGGGGACAAGTGGGTGATTTTAATATCAGTAAAAGGGACAAGTGGGTGATTTTAATATCAGTAAAGGGGACAAGTGGGTGATTTTAATATCAGTAAAGGGGACAAGTGAGTGATTTTAATATCAGTAAAGGGGACAAGTGAGTAATTTTAATATCAGTAAAGGGGACAAGTGAGTGATTTTAATATCAGTAAAGGGGACAAGTGGGTGATTTTAATATCAGTAAAGGGGACAAGTGGGTGATTTTAATATCAGTAAAGGGAACAAGTGAGTGATTTTAATATCAGTAAAGGGGACAAGTGAGTGATTTTAATATCAGTAAAGGGGACAAGTGGGTGATTTTAATATCAGTAAAGGGGACAAGTGAGTGATTTTAATATCAGTAAAGGGGACAAGTGGGTGATTTTAATATCAGTAAAGGGGACAAGTGGGTGATTTTAATATCAGTAAAGGGGACAGTGGGTGATTTTAATATCAGTAAAGGGGACAAGTGAGTGATTTTAATATCAGTAAAGAGGACAAGTGAGTGATTTTAATATCAGTAAAGCGGACAGGTGGGTGATTTTAATATCAGTAAAGGGGAAAAGTGGGTGATTTTAATATCAGTAAAGGGGACAAGTGAGTGATTTTAATATCAGTAAAGGGAACAAGAGATTGATTTTAATATCAGTAAAGGGGACAAGTGGGTGATTTTAATATCAGTAAAGGGGACAAGTGAGTGATTTTAATATCAGTAAAGGGGACAAGAGATTGATTTTAATATCAGTAAAGGGGACAAGTGAGTGATTTTAATATCAGTAAAGGGGACAAGTGAGTGATTTTAATATCAGTAAAGGGGACAAGTGAGTGATTTTAATATCAGTAAAGGGGACAAGTGGGTGATTTTATTATCAGTAAAGGGGACAAGTGGGTGATTTTAATATCAGTAAAGGGGACAAGTGAGTGATTTTAATATCAGTAAAGGGGACAAGTGAGTGATTTTAATATCAGTAAAGGGGACAAGTGGGTGATTTTAATATCAGTAAAGGGGACAAGTGAGTGATTTTAATATCAGTAAAGAGGACAAGTGAGTGATTTTAATATCAGTAAAGGGGACAAGTGGGTGATTTTAATATCAGTAAAGGGGACAAGTGAGTGATTTTAATATCAGTAAAGGGGACAGTGGGTGATTTTAATATCAGTAAAGGGGACAAGTGAGTGATTTTAATATCAGTAAGGGGACAAGTGAGTGATTTTAATATCTGTAAAGGGAAGAAGTGAGTGATTTTAATATCAGTAAAGGGGACAAGTGAGTGATTTTAATATCAGTAAAGGGGAGAAGTGAGTGATTTTAATATCAGTAAAGGGGGCAAGTGAGTGATTTTAATATCAGTAAAGGGGACAAGTGAGTGATTTTAAAATCAGTAAAGGGGACAAGTGGGTGATTTTAATATCAGTAAAGGGGACAAGTGGGTGATTTTAATATCAGTAAAGAGGGCAAGTGAGTGATTTTAATATCAGTAAAGGGGACAAGTGAGTGATTTTAATATCAGTAAAGGTGACAAGTGAGTGATTTTAATATCAGTAAAGGGAACAAGTGAGTGATTTTAATATCAGTAAAGGGGACAAGTGAGTGATTTTAATATCAGTAAAGGGGAGAAGGGCGTGATTTTAATATCAGTAAAGGGGACAAGTGAGTGATTTTAATATCAGTAAAGGGGACAAGTGAGTGATTTTAATATCAGTAAAGGGGAGAAGTGAGTGATTTTAATATCAGTAAAGGGGGCAAGTGAGTGATTTTAATATCAGTAAAGGGGACAAGTGAGTGATTTTAAAATCAGTAAAGGGGACAAGTGGATGATTTTAATATCAGTAAAGGGGACAAGTGGGTGATTTTAATATCAGTAAAGAGGGCAAGTGAGTGATTTTAATATCAGTAAAGGGGACAAGTGAGTGATTTTAATATCAGTAAAGGTGACAAGTGAGTGATTTTAATATCAGTAAAGGGGACAAGTGAGTGATTTTAATATCAGTAAAGGGGACAAGTGGGTGATTTTAATATCAGTAAAGGGGACAAGTGAGTGATTTTAATATCAGTAAAGGGGACAAGTGGGTGATTATAATATCAGTAAAGGGGACAAGTGAGTGATTTTAATATCAGTAAAGAGGACAAGTGAGTGATTTTAATCAGGTTGGGACTTGAACCGAATGAAACCGATGCATAGGAAGAGTTTGAAGATACCAAAGCTGTCTAAATCTTAATTAAATGAAAATTATTTTCGAGTTACCCCGCTTTGTATGTCTTTCGTGAAAGTCAACTGATATTTCCATAAAGTGCAAAATAAGTCCTCATCCGTTTTTCCCAGGCCACGAAATTTTATCATTTTTGGAATATTGCCTTTTTGGCTTCATGACTTCATTTCCATGTATTCACATATTTATGTAATTTCAAGTATTTCGAATTCCCATATTTAACCATAAATACTTGTCATATGAATTAGGTACCTAAAAGCTCAAACATCAAGAAAGGTGATGTCATGCAAGCAACAACTGAGGCCATGATGTCTTGTGGTGAAAGACTTGATGATAAAAGCCAAGAATATTTACTTTCAGGTAAGATTGTTAAATAGTGTACATAGAACGTATTGGTGGATACAATTGAATATTTGTAAACTAATAAAGTACTCGATGTCACCTGGACTTACAGTCAAAAACTTTGGATTGCCAGTTTTGTACTTGTAAGCCAAAAACTACCCAATCAGAATGTTGTATATAATATATAGTATGTGCATGGCTCTGATTGGACGATTTTGGAGTACGAGTACGAAAGTCATGCTCTCAAAACTGGTCTGACCCCTTTTTGTAAAAGTTTGTGTATTTCATTATTTTTCATGCTTTGCTTACCTGGTGTCGTATTATCTACCCAGGCTGTGATTTGTTTTTACTTTTTCCCTCTAATTGATTTTTTTACCTTTATGCTAAGTCAGAATCAAGAAACATGTACCAAGAAATGACAAGAAGAATATTTACTGTCATAGACAGATACAAACCGGCAGTTGTTAAATTGGTTTGTGCTGTTTAAGATGTACATTAAAAATATATAATTTACTACAAGTACTTACGTCTTCATTGTAAACACATGTACAAGGTTATATTGGTAGGTAGTTTTATAAACTAAGATGTGGAGGATACCTCTATATACATTGGTAAATAGTGAGGATACCTCTATGCACATTGGTAAATAGTGAGGATACCTCTATATACATTGGTAAATAGTGAGGATACCTCTATGCACATTGGTAGATAGCGAGGATACCTCTATATACATTGGTAGATAGTGAGGATACCTCTATGCACATTGGTAAATAGTGAGGATACCTCTATATACATTGGTAAATAGTGAGGATACCTCTATGCACATTGGTAGATAGCGAGGATACCTCTATATACATTGGTAGATAGTGAGGATACCTCTATGCACATTGGTAGATAGTGAGGATACCTCTATGCACATTGGTAGATAGTGAGGATACCTCTATATACATTGGTAAATAGTGAAGATACCTCTATATACATTGGTAAATAGTGAGGATACCTCTATGCACATTGGTAGATAGCGAGGATACCTCTATATACATTGGTAGATAGTGAGGATACCTCTATGCACATTGGTAAATAGTGAGGATACCTCTATATACATTGGTAAATAGTGAGGATACCTCTATGCACATTGGTAGATAGCGAGGATACCTCTATATACATTGGTAAATAGTGAGGATACCTCTATATACATTGGTAGATAGTGAGGATACCTCTATACACATTGGTAGATAGTGAGGATACCTCTATACACATTGGTAGATAGTGAGGATACCTCTATGCACATTGGTAGATAGTGAGGATACCTCTATACACATTGGTAGATAGTGAGGATACCTCTATATACATTGGTAAATAGTGAGGATACCTCTATGCACATTGGTAGATAGCGAGGATACCTCTATATACATTGGTAAATAGTGAGGATACCTCTATACACATTGGTAGATAGCGAGGATACCTCTATATACATTGGTAAATAGTGAGGATACCTCTATATACATTGGTAAATAGTGAGGATACCTCTATACACATTGGTAGATAGTGAGGATACCTCTATACACATTGGTAGATAGTGAGGATACCTCTATATACATTGGTAAATAGTGAGGATACCTCTATATACATTGGTAGATAGTGAGGATACCTCTATGCACATTGGTAGATAGTGAGGATACCTCTATACACATTGGTAGATAGTGAGGATACCTCTATATACATTGGTAGATAGTGAGGATACCTCTATGCACATTGGTAGATAGTGAGGATACCTCTATACACATTGGTAGATAGTGAGGATACCTCTATGCACATTGGTAGATAGTGAGGATACCTCTATATACATTGGTAAATAGTGAGGATACCTCTATATACATTGGTAGATAGTGAGGATACCTCTATGCACATTGGTAGATAGTGAGGATACCTCTATGCACATTGGTAGATAGTGAGGATACCTCTATACACATTGGTAGATAGTGAGGATACCTCTATATACATTGGTAGATAGTGAGGATACCTCTATGCACATTGGTAGATAGTGAGGATACCTCTATACACATTGGTAGATAGTGAGGATACCTCTATGCACATTGGTAGATAGTGAGGATACCTCTATACACATTGGTAGATAGTGAGGATACCTCTATATACATTGGTAGATAGTGAGGATACCTCTATGCACATTGGTAGATAGTGAGGATACCTCTATACACATTGGTAGATAGTGAGGATACCTCTATATACATTGGTAGATAGTGAGGATACCTCTATGCACATTGGTAAATAGTGAGGATACCTCTATATACATTGGTAAATAGTGAGGATACCTCTATGCACATTGGTAAATAGTGAGGATACCTCTATATACATTGGTAAATAGTGAGGATACCTCTATATACATTGGTAGATAGTGAGGATACCTCTATACACATTGGTAGATAGTGAGGATACCTCTATACACATTGGTAGATAGTGAGGATACTTCTATGCACATTGGTAGATAGTGAGGATACCTCTATACACATTGGTAGATAGTGAGGATACCTCTATGCACATTGGTAAATAGTGAGGATACCTCTATATACATTGGTAAATAGTGAGGATACCTCTATGCACATTGGTAGATAGTGAGGATACCTCTATGCACATTGGTAGATAGTGAGGATACCTCTATGCACATTGGTAGATAGTGAGGATACCTCTATGCACATTGGTAGATAGTGAGGATACCTCTATGCACATTGGTAGATAGTGAGGATACCTCTATGCACATTGGTAGATAGTGAGGATACCTCTATGCACATTGGTAGATAGTGAGGATACCTCTATGCACATTGGTAGATAGTGAGGATACATTTATGCACATTGGTAGATAGTGAGGATACCTCTATGCACATTGGTAGATAGTGAGGATACCTTTATATACATTGGTAAATAGTGAGGATACCTCTATGCACATTGGGAGATAGTGAGGATACCTCTATGCACATTGGTAGATAGTGAGGATACCTCTATGCACATTGGTAGATAGTGAGGATACCTCTATGCACATTGGTAGAGAGTGAGGATACCTCTATGCACATTGGTAGATAGTGAGGATACCTCTATGCACATTGGTAGATAGTGAGGATACCTCTATGCACATTGGTAGATAGTGAGGATACCTCTATGCACATTGGTAGATAGTGAGGATACCTCTATGCACATTGGTAGATAGTGAGGATACCTCTATGCACATTGGTAGATAGTGAGGATACCTCTATGCACATTGGTAGATAGTGAGGATACCTCTATGCACATTGGTAGATAGTGAGGATACCTCTATGCACATTGGTAGATAGCGAGGATACCTCTATGCACATTGGTAGATAGTGAGGATACCTCTATGCACATTGGTAGATAGTGAGGATACCTCTATGCACATTGGTAGATAGTGAGGATACCTCTATGCACATTGGTAGATAGTGAGGATACCTCTATGCACATTGGTAGATAGTGAGGATACCTCTATGCACATTGGTAGATAGTGAGGATACCTCTATGCACATTGGTAGATAGTGAGGATACCTCTATGCACATTGGTAGATAGTGAGGATACCTCTATGCACATTGGTAGATAGTGAGGATACCTCTATGCACATTGGTAGATAGTGAGGATACCTCTATGCACATTGGTAGATAGTGAGGATACCTCTATGCACATTGGTGGATAGTGAGGATACCTCTATGCACATTGGTAGATAGTGAGGATACCTCTATGCACATTGGTAGATAGTGAGGATACCTCTATGCACATTGGTAGATAGTGAGGATACCTCTATGCACATTGGTAGATAGTGAGGATACCTCTATGCACATTGGTAGATAGTGAGGGTACCTCTATGCACATTGGTAGATAGTGAGGATACCTCTATGCACATTGGTAGATAGTGAGGATACCTCTATGCACATTGGTAGATAGAGAGGATACCTCTATGCACATTGGTAGATAGTGAGGATACCTCTATGCACATTGGTAGATAGTGAGGATACCTCTATGCACATTGGTAGATAGTGAGGATACCTCTATGCACATTGGTAGATAGTGAGGATACCTCTATGCACATTGGTAGATAGTGAGGATACCTCTATGCACATTGGTAGATAGTGAGGATACCTCTATGCACATTGGTAGATAGCGAGGATACCTCTATGCACATTGGTAGATAGCGAGAATACCTCTATGCACATTGGTAGATAGCGAGGATACCTCTATGCACATTGGTAGATAGTGAGGATACCTCTATGCACATTGGTAGATAGTGAGGATACCTCTATGCACATTGGTAGATAGTGAGGATACCTCTATGCACATTGGTAGATAGTGAGGATACCTCTATGCACATTGGTAGATAGTGAGGATACCTCTATGCACATTGGTAGATAGTGATAGTGATATATCTTTAAATAACAAATGTGGAATTGGATCATAAACGAACCATATATCGGAATCCCATTAACCGGCTGCCATATTTTTAGTGACTGTCCCATTTCAGGTTCTGAATCGCCAACGTCATATGTCCTGGTCTTTTTTGTGTTCAGTGAGTTAAGGTGAGAGATGATAGTTCGTTTTGTTGATATTAATAAAATTGTTTACCATCACTGTTTAAGCTTTCTTTTCAACAAAAAAATATATAAACTTTAAATATATAACCGTAACCACGTTATGGAGTGTGTTCCCACATATGAGGTACTTGTAGATATAACTACAACCATGTTATGGAGTGCGTTCCCACATATGAGATACTTGTAGATATAACTACAACCACGTTATGGAGTGTGTTCCCACATATGAGATACTTGTAGATATAACTACAACCACGTTATGGAGTGCGTTCCCACATATGAGGTACTTGTAGATATAACTACAACCATGTTATGGAGTGCGTTCCCACATATGAGATACTTGTAGATATAACTACAACCATGTTATGGAGTGCGTTCCCACATATGAGGTACTTGTAGATATAACTACAACCATGTTATGGAGTGCGTTCCCACATATGAGATACTTGTAGATATAACTACAACCACGTTATGGAGTGCGTTCCCACATATGAGGTACTTGTAGATATAACTACAACCATGTTATGGAGTGTGTTCCCACATATGAGGTACTTGTAGATATAACTACAACCATGTTATGGAGTGCGTTCCCACATATGAGGTACTTGTAGATATAACTACAACCATGTTATGGAGTGCGTTCCCACATATGAGGTACTTGTAGATATAACTACAACCATGTTATGGAGTGCGTTCCCACATATGAGATACTTGTAGATATAACTACAACCACGTTATGGAGTGTGTTCCCACATATGAGGTACTTGTAGATATAACTACAACCATGTTATGGAGTGCGTTCCCACATATGAGGTACTTGTAGATATATAAACTAGTGCTAACGACGATTGTCTGGAATATTCTTCATCGGAGACTCTCAAAATGTCTTCTTCAGGCAAGGAATTCGTATCCAGGAGGGTACTCTTGTTGAGGCTGAAGTAATATATTCTGGGACGTTTATATTAAATCCAGGTCGATACTTGTTCACAAATGTTCCTAACGTCAACCGGTGAAAAGTACCCTCATAATGTTTTATGTGACTTTTTAGGATGGAATGATGGAGGCAAATTGAATTTTGACACGTGTGATTTTCCAACAGTTTTTAGCAATATATCACCTGAACAGTTGGCGGGTCTAAAGGGCGAGTACCAATGTGGTTGTAAGGTATGTATTATATATATATTTTTTATAGTTCGAATACTGAACAGATGAAAAGTTGCGTTTACAAACACCATAAAAGTAGAGGAAAATAATTAAATCTATTCAAATGATTAAGACAACACCATTTATTACAAAACGTATAGGGACGTCTAAAAGTGTACATGTTTGCTTGTATGTGTGATTCATTCATTATATTCGATTAGTCAGAAATCACATTTATCAAATGTTCATACAAACATCTCTTTAATAAGATATAATATTCAACAAATATTTCAGTCAGCTGAAAGATTCAGACAGTGTCGGTGCAATCTGGTCACTCCATATTAAGGTAGTGGTTTCAGTATTGTGCTTTTTAATGTCTTCAGTTATGCCAATTGTATTTAAAAACATATGTGTATATTATCAGTTAATAATCTTTTATTACATGCGTGTAAATGCTGCCTAGTTTCACTCAGTGTTTCATTGCAGTTCATGTTATTCGTGTTTGGTTCTGTAGTGTTGTTTCTCTTTGCATCCTCTTTGAAAGACTCGGTCTTCGAAATTTTTTACTGCTTTCGTCGTACAAATATTAATACATCAGTGTTCTTTAATCATGGGCCAATCATGTCATCATATATAATACCAATTGATTCTTGAAGGCCCACTAGTGGAGCTGGAACAGGAACTGCTAACTCTCTTCCGAGACACCCCCGGTGTTAGTGGGTACTAGGGTTCTTGTTGTTCAATCTTTAGTTTTCTGCATAGTGCTTTTTAGACAACATTATGTCTGTTTGTTCTTGTATTTTTGGCCATGATATTGTCTGTCCTTCTTCGGGTCTGATTGCCATTGGTTTGGAAATTTAGCCAAGAGACTATCATGGTAACCATCCATCCACGGTCAACGGAAATAAAATGTTGAATATCATGTGTAAATTAGGAAACCATTTCTTAAAACATTTTGTTTAGATATACCCGTTAATAATGTTAATACTCGTTATTTTTACAATGTATAGTATTTACATTATAACACCATCCTATTATTTTTACAATGTATAGTATTTACATTATAACACCATCCTGTTATTTTTACAATGTATAGTATTTACATTATAACACCATCCTGTTATTTTTATAATGTATAGTATTTACATTATAACACCATCCTGTTATTTTTACAATGTATAGTATTTACATTATAACACCATCCTGTTTTAACGTATATACCGGTATTATTGTCTTTGTCTTTGGCAATGTTGATTTCAAACTTTAATTCATGTGATATAATTCAAGTTTTTTTAAACTTTTAATCCAAGTATTTATAATTTCAGATCACATCACAGTTTTTATTAAATCCAACAGTTAAGAAATCAGGATGTAGTTTGCCGTATTCATGTTTGGACAACTACCTGAAACATGGAATGTGTAAAGAAAACCTTGACAACGGATGTGTATGGGATATAGCTGATAAATACACTTGTAAACCTGAATATTTGGTCCAGAAGTAACATATTGAACTAAATTCGATGAAGACATTCCTTTACTTATCTCTTGTTGATATTACGTTTTAAGATACAAATATCTCCTAAGAAAAGAGGGGACGCTGTGGTTGTGATCGTATGGTAGTTAGATTTACAACTAACTGTGCAATCAGTACTGATCACGACTAACTCACGCTATACAACATTATGTGATAAATTTTGTAAGTGACTTGCGACAGGTCGGTGGTTTTCTCCGGGCACTCCGGTTTCCTCCACCAATAAAACTAACCGCCACGATATAACTGAAATATTGTTGAAAGTGGCGTTAAGCAACATAAATCAAACCTTAGAAAAGTGTTAAGATACCAAACAAGCAACCAGAAGCCGTAAAGACAATATGACGGTGAAAAGAAAAAAGACAAAAGGACAAACAATGATCTTCATAAATACTACCCAGAATGCAAAGATTGAGCAACACGAAACTCATTAAAACCTGGAGGTGAACTGTGGTGTTTCAGAAGGGTAAGCATCTGATGTAGCTATGGGGGCATCCGTCGTAAATTCACATTTAATAACTAGTACACGTGTTCCCTTCGATCCAGTGTTTTCCCTAAGCTGTGAATCCGTTAGCTAACACACGAGTACCATTTTATAGTAAGATGTGTTACTTTGTCGTTACGTTAACGCGATAAACTCCATCCTTGAAAATAAAATTTGCGAGTGGCAATGATGCTTGTTTTGTCACCTGTTTCTATTAAATCTGACAAAGTCTTCTAACTTTGACATTGCACGATAAATAAAATATACCTACAATTTGGACAAATATAAAATATATTACTACTTGGTGCGAAAATAATGAGAAAAGTTCGACAGAGTCTCTCTTCCCCAACTGTTTCTAAAGCTCATACACTATACATAGATATTGCATTAAAACATTGATGTGTTTTTGATGAAGCAGCTGTGCATTATATAGTGGTTTCTGTACATTATATAGTGGTTTCTGTACATTATATAGTGGTTTCTGTACATTATATAGTGGTTTCTGTACATTATATAGTGGTTTCTGTACATGTGCAGTATGGTGCTGTATTTACATACTGTAGCAGTGGTGGAAATGATCTAAGACAGAGTGAACTATCGGTATGGTCGCCACGTTAAAGCCATACAGAAGAGAAAGGTGACCCGGAAGCCAATAACATGTTTGTGTTATACCTTCTAGTCTGTCTATGTCTGGTTAGTTCCAGCATTCTTGTACGCAACAAAATTCACCGCATTTTTCCGGTCCAAATAACTTTGACATTCCTGAAGCAATATTAATAACGGAACTCCAACAATGGTATTATGGGATGTGGTGAACGACTCTGTTGTATTGGGTGTTAGACCCATGAACAACACGATCGTACATAATAGAAAGTTATAGAGCATGGTCACCTTAGTCGAAGACAATCTATCGTCTACATAAACTATGATATATGTCCAGGTGCGCTCGACTTGTACCATGTTTAGCAGACTATTACAGAACGCATACAAACATACGATCAACCAGTCAACCAATGTTCAATGGACATTCATCGAATAAGAAAAGACATACAAAAAGAATACTAATAACATATAGATAGAATAAAACAGTTACAAAAAAACCTAGAAATACAAATACATCCCCAATAGAGTCTGGATAGATAAAACTAACACCAACAAGAATAGCTTGAATTTCCTCTATCACTGTCAAGACTTTTACCGGACTCGACTATATGAGTAGCATGACAGGTATCTTATTAGAAGCAGGAACTGTTTACCCTTCGCGAGCACCTGTGTTCACCCCAGGTTTTTTATGGTGTGGTCCGTGTTGCTCATCTATTTAATTGTTTGTGTTGTCCTATTATATGTCTTTACTCTCTGAGTTCCGTGTTGTGATGTCCGTTACGATTTCCGCATACAAATCATGTTCGGTTCGTCTTTACCGCCAGTTGCTTGTAGAAGGGCACATGTCCTATTTACGTTATTTATGTTAATTTGCATATATTGGTGTCCAACACATATTATGTTGTGTTTTTGTTTTATTTTTCTTCGTCTTGTGTACCATACGTTGTCAGTTTCTCTGGATTGTCCTTTTTTGATTGCCCCTTCTATATATTCAAAGATAATAAAGATATAATCGTAGAGGAGTGACTGATTATTGCTTAACGCCCAATGAGCTGTCTTTCAGCTATATTCAGGACGATCGAAAAAGGGCAAACAATACATGTACAATATCAAAGATCAAAATGACAAAAAGACAACCAATGGTTCACAAAACACTACATAGAAAACAAAGATTGAGCAACAACAGCCCATTAAACATTGAAGGAGAACTCAGGAGCTCCGGAAGAGTAAGCAGTCCCTGCTCCATTAGTGATACCCGTCGTGTTGATCGTGTTACAAATCCGGTGTTAGATTAATAAAACAATGATATTATCGAAGCTACATGTAAATATGGTTGACTAAGAACAAACGTAACTAACAGTTTGAGATTTTCAACCATTTTGCATTAGAGATAAAGAGGGTACATAGATATATGTATTATCATTGTCTTCCTCATTTAGAAAAGACTGAAACATTAGTTATAAAACCTTGTATGATCGACAGTTATTAACTTGGGTATATTTATTGCTTTGCTAATTGACATTTTTTTAAAGATCGGCATTTTTCTGACATGTTCAAAACACTTGAATTACCGGATCATTTCTCTAAAAGAGGAAAAAGATTGTGCCCATGAAATAGCTAAAACCCGTTACGTTTTATGCAAGTACCCATTCCAAGCTAGAAGATTGTATCTATGTACGTTAGAGTTGTCTATATTGCCTCTGTTTTTATGATATTTCCATTGGATTCTGTTCTGTCGATGTGGTATTGATTCTGTTCTGTCGATGTGGTATTGATTCTGTTCTGTCGATGTGGTATTGATTCTGTTCTGTCGATGTGGTATTTGTTGTATTTCATTGATATAATATGCAATTACGATTTAATACATAAGATATAAAGTTAAGTATATAAAACTTGTGTGTATATAAAATATTTTAAATCACCCATCTAATATTCCTGTTCACAGTTCATAAGAATCATCTTTGTCGTTATTTTATCAAATCAACCCGATTTGAACAGAAGGACAGCAACCTGTCCTAAGTAAAAATATATAAAATGTTTTGTTTCATGTGTCACATAGCTTCCAAAATTTCTGCCAACAATACAATGCCAAGTTGGATTATACCTTTTGTCAAATTCTTTCTTTATGTAGGCAGCAATGTCTTTCTCTACGTTATATTTCTCCATGCTTTGTGTTGCTACATCTATAGCATCTTGTTGCATGTCCTCCGACATATCAGCATTCTTAACAACTGCTTTCCTCTCGGACATGGTACCAAAACTAACTCAATTAAAATCTGAAACTAAAACAAAACAACTGTTTCTAATGTCCGTACATGTTAATGTTACATTCTATGATAATCCATAACATATTAACCACGTGATCTTTCTATAATATACAATATAGATTACAGTTGTTGTCTGTTCGTGGTATTCTTTCTTGATAAGGACTGCCATTTATTAATTAATTAATTAATTAATTAATTAATTACTTTATTTATTTATTTATTTATTTATTTATTTATTTATTTATTTATTTTATGCTTAATGCTGAAGTCATTCGCTCCTTAAATGTGCATATGCCATTAAATAAAGCAATGCCACACCATGCATCTTTTATTTCCACTTATGAGTGCCAAGCAAGATGAACCTAATATTATGTAATGTCGAACTTTACGCACAAAAAAAATTATGATCAAAATATTGAAGAAAAAAAACTACTGCAATGATTGTTTAGTCAGTTCAAATGTTGATCACTATAAAATGGGACATATTTCTTGTAATAACCTCGTACCTCCAGATTTTCGATATACGTTTCGATGGGGAGATGGTGACGTGCTCGCGACTCAGTCTGGTCAAACTGAAGACTATGCAATTTATATTTGAGTCTTTGCCCCTCCGCTAAACACGCACCATTAATGAGTAAGCAAAGGCAGAGGTTTTTTCGGAGTCAGAATAATGTTTTCTATTGGAGCGGTATTATACATGTGTTCTCTTTTTCAGCGAATATGTACTACAACATTCTAACTAAGTGTAATTGTCTAGAACAAAATGAGGATCATCATCATCATCGTCTCATCTTAAAGTAAATTGTTCTTTCCCTGATATGGTTGACAAATTTCTCAGATAGCGCTAAACACCAATTACTCACTTACCCCGGAAACGTTTTTATATTTCATTAACCGTTTTATGCATTGGTGATCACATTTTATGTCTAAATGCTTAAATATGGACATGTATATCCAACTAGCTACATATCTATATAGTGTGATAAATATGGACATGTATATCCAACTAGCTACATATCTATATAGTGTGATAAATATGGACATGTATATCCAACTAGCTACATATCTATATAGTGTGATAAATATGGACATGTATATCCAACTAGCTACATATCTATATAGTGTGATAAATATGGACATGTATATCTAACTAGCTACATATCTATATAGTGTGATAAATATGGACATGTATATCCAACTAGCTACATATCTATATAGTGTGATAAATATGGACATGTATATCCAACTAGCTACATATCTATATAGTGTGATAAATATGGACATGTATATCCAACTAGCTACATATCTATATAGTGTGATAAAATGATCAAATGTTATACCAACAAAATTACGTTTATATATTATATTTCTCCCAAGCATAATGCTACAACATGTTTACATGTTACATTTCAATTATGATCGTTTACCTTTAAGATACTGTTCAATGTATATGATTCTTGAAGAAATTGACAGGTTTAGACATTATTACAAGAACTTATAATGTGACGAAAATAATCTATGGAAGGTGTATATTTCTTTCTATAGAATGAATTAATTTTATTTTAGTACTTACAGTTTGCCTTAAATGTCAGTAGAAAATAAAATAGTATATGGTTTAGTTATCGAAATCCATAGTGATAGTAGTGTTTTCTTCTTCAAAGTATGTCTCATGGAAGATGATTGGTCTAAAATATACTTGGTATTGTCTAACATCCCATCAAGCCATAGTTCTGTAAACAGGAAGTTGATCAAAATCCCATTTAAACTTGAAAGGATAACTTTTAACTTATTGATGTATGCAAACACTTTTAACTTATTCATGCATAAAAGAAATGTCATTGACAAGTAAAGGTAAAATTAATAAACTGCAAATAGTGCGTAACTGTATGGTTATGATCATCTATGATTTATAACTCATTCATAATAGTAACTGCTGGTTGCTGAATGTGAGGTGGTAAATATGTCATTTCATGTTCAGGATGAGAACAAGTTTAGCAATATATAATGATTATACAAAACGAAGGAGGAGTAGGTTCGTCAAGTGATGCAACGGCTTTTGACTACCATTTGAAATAAGCGTTAGAGAAAACCGAAGGGGCAATCAAGAATGGGCAATCTAGGGTCGCTGGCAACATTGGACACACAAGACAAGCAAAACCCTACCATAACGCAGGAGTGAACCTATGTGCTCGCGAAGGGTAAGCAGTCCCTGCTTCTAATAAGACACCCGTCATGTAGCTCTTATAATCAAGACGTGTTGGACACCACTATGCGCAAGCAAACATAAATAGCATTAACAAGACATGAGCCATCATACAAACAATTGGAGCCGGTTTTATGCGGAAATCGTAGAGGACATCATAACACGGAACTAAAGACGTATAATAGTATAGAACGTTTGACATCACAGCGCAAACAAACACAAACAACACAATAAGACATGAGCCCTCCTACAAACAACTGGGCGTAAAAACGAATCTACATCGTTTGTACGCGGAAATCGTAGCGGACATCACAACCATAACTACGAACGTAAAGACATAAAACAGGACAAAATTTACAACGCGAATCCCACTCAAAAACGCATACACCACTGGGCACAAGACACAGAACAAAGACAAACAAAGCAAAAACAAAGCGCAGAAAACTCAAAAGATTAACGTAACGGACCCCACAAAAACACCGGGGGACTCGCAAATGGTAAGTAGTTGATATAATTATATATAAAAAGTGGTCTACTATAGTCCAATCAGGCTTTCGGTATTATTACCTGATAACCCCCTCTGCTATATCTAGGGGGCATCTCTTATCCGCCACCTAGGGCCGTGCTCACCACCTCTTATTTCGAAAATAGTCTGAATTTCTGTAGAGTGAGTGAAGGATAATTGAGCTATTTTATCAGCTATAGCCATACCACGGTGAAATCAAGTAAGAATTTGATGACATGATAATGATGTCCACTTTGTACTAGACCAACACACTGAGTTGGATTTGCATAGTGCTGGCTCACTGAAACAACAGTTAGCAAATAGGCATGTCTCTCCATTCGCGAATAGGCATGTCTCTCCACTCGGACACATTATTCTGATTCCGAAGTCTCTCCACTCGGACACATTATTCTGATTCAGAAAAAAACAATCTACCTTTTACTCCTTAGTGATGTGTGATTTGCGGTAAATCAACAAAAAAACAATTTTGTTGTCTTTGTTTTGACACGACCGGCGCTCAATCCCACGATCTACCACACGATAGGCAAGCACGCTAGCCATTACACGATAGATGCGGTTTGCATTTCTATAGATGTGTCCGTCTTCTCCGGAATGCGCAATAAAACATCTGGTCTATTATTCTCTCAATTAAATTTCCAATAACATCTTGCATGCAATATTAATATTTTTATTTACTACAATTATATATCCTCAAATAATAAATTAATACCAAATGTATATTTTTACTTTGTTTACACCAGGGTTAGGGTTTGGTACAGTCTGTATGCAACACTAGGTATGGATGTATATAATGAGCTTATACTTTTTACACTCGTGGTCACATAAAAGAACATTCATTTTTTTCAAAATTTCACACATTGATTGATTGATTGATTGATTGATTGATTGATTGATTGATTGATTGATTGATTGATTGATTGATTGATCACAATATTGTGACATGACTGTTTTATATAATGACTGAATATTATCTTTATCTAATTACCTACAAGTTTAATGATATGTAGATAGTAATATCTGTTTTATGCATCTCATGGCAAAAAAGTTGATTTCTTCATCTCGTTACCAATGTAATGCTATTGATCCATATTTATCTTGATATATCTTATATTTCTGTGCAGGTAGAAACTGGAAATTTTAATATATCAATATACATTAAAAAAAAATGATTACTGAATTATTTATGTTCACAATAATGCTTATATATCATAACATTCCAATTTTCTTTGGTGAACTGTCTTTGCAAGAGGTTTTATTTCCTTAAAAAAAAAAGATATTTACCATGCATCAGCCTCCGCAAAAATAATAAGCAATATGTCATTCTTAGACGTTCGGTGAAACTTGACTAACACATCCTGAAGCTACCTGCAGATATATCGATGTTATATTTTCATCATAAGATGAGATGTTTCTGGTATATATCATGCACATTGATCTAATTGATATAGTTGTGGATCAAATTGTGCTTCTTTAACATATATAGCCCATGTCAAGAACAAGAGGCAAAAATAGAAGAAATTAGTTATAGGCAGAATATATTTAATCCAGCAGAGAGTAGAACAATGTTTGTTTTGCTTCTCAACGTTGTGTCCGAGATTGTAACACATGTCGACCCCACAAGTTTTGATAGCTACAGTTCTGTATTACAATCTGTCAGCATGTAGTCTTATGAAACTGTCAAAGTATAATTACAATTCAAAAACTAACCTTGAACTTTATTAGTTTGAGCACCAGCTCACACAAATAAAAAACATAAAATACCAGACTGTCAGAACAGACGCAATTTCCAAAATAAAAATCGTAGAAACATGGTTCAACTAGTTTTATGGGACCAAAACTGCCCTCTTCGTAAATTATCATGCGATCGATCGAAAGATTTCATATGATTATGAACTATATGATTGGAAAGCATTGTTTCAATTTTATGCTGCATGGATCCGCAGAATTGAATCTGGGCAGAATAAATGGTCAGATGATTCTGTGGATATAGAAACACCATTGTTGGCTAGTTCTGTTAGACCAAAACAGAACAAGTTAAACAGAGGTGTTAGCAATATGACCAAATCTCCTGTTGTATGGTTTTGTTCCTATTCTCAGAAAAATATATTTTCTTTTTCCGGATCTCATGACAAGGTCGTCAAAGGTGTGACTAGGCATGTGAAACATATTTGTGCAAGTTGTTTGTTGAAAGACAACAAACAGCTGTTTCATGCAGAGTCGGACACTTCATGTCCTCATCATGAATTATGACTATATGGTAATGAGCAAATGAATACAAACTGTTCAGATCATGATTGTAATATTTGTGCAGGTTCTAGTAGTTTGCAAAGTATTTTTGGTGTTCACGATATTGACAATTTAATACACATGCATGACCGAGTAGCAGAGTCCAAAATTCCAAATGCATTCGGATGCAAAATTCCAATTTATTATCAAATTATCACGATTCAGAAGTGGTTACATTTTTGGAGTTTGAGTTTCCTATAAATTGTCATGGTAATTGTTCAGGCATATCTAGTGAAAGAAATCACACAGGGGCAAACAATTTCCCAGACAAAATGGAAAAATATTTAAAAAAGGAATGCACATATGGGGCTATAATAAGGACCATTTTTCAAGAATCCATTCAAAACTGATATGGTTATTAGCCCACTTAATTCTGTGCCTAAGAAAGAAAGCGAAGATCGCAGGACAATTTTAGATTTAAGTTTTGGTGAATTTGAAGAGTCTGTTAACGGTCATATTGATAAGGATTATTATTTAGGAAATCCTATCAAGGTTTCTTACCCTTCGGTTGACTTTTTGGTGGAGCTGATCAGGATGAAAGGTCAAGGTTATCATTGTTTTAAGCACGATCTAAAACGGGCTTACAGACAAATTCCATGCTGTCCCGGTGACTGGCATTTGGTTGGGTTTTCTGGGAAAAATCACATATTTTTTGATAGAGTTCTTTCTATGGGTTTACGGTCCGCTGCATATATCTGTCAACGGGTGACAAATGCGGTTAGTTATATTTGTGATTCCCATTATGGATTGCAGGTTATTAACTATCTTGATGACTTTGCGGGTTGTAATACTCCAGATATGACACCTTAGGTCAGGTTTTGAAGGAGTGTAGTCTGGATAAGTCGGTGGAAAATGCTATCCCTCCTTCTACATCTATGTTTTTTTTAGGTATATTAGTTGATACAGTGAGTTGTACTCTTTCTATTACTAAGGAAAGGCTGGATGAAATGTCATCCTTAGTTGAAGATTGGTTAATAAGAAGAAAGTGTACTTTGAAGGAGTTGCAGTCCTTGCTTGGAATGTTACATTTTGTTAGTACGTGTGTTCGCCCCGGACGACCGTTTGTGTCCAGGTTATTGACTTGGTTAAAAACTGTTGTTGTACGTGTTTACGCCCCGGACGACTGTTTGTGTCCAGGTTATTGACTTGGTTAAAAACTGTTGTAGTACGTGTGTACGCCCCGGACGACTGTTTGTGTCCAGGTTATTGACTTGGTTAAAAACTGTTGTAGTACGTGTGTACGCCCCGGACCACTGTTTGTGTCCAGGTTATTGACTTGGTTAAAAACTGTTGTAGTACGTGTGTACGCCCCGGACCACTGTTTGTGTCCAGGTTATTGACTTGGTTAACAACTGTTTGTGTCCAGGTTATTGACTTGGTTAACAACTGTTTGTGTCCAGGTTATTGACTTGGTTAAAAACTGTTGGTGGTCAAAATGTTTCCAAGAAGATTCCAAAATATGTTAAATTAGACTTAGTATGGTGGAGTAAGTTTTTTATCATTTATAATGGCGTGTCCATGATGTTTCTACAAGATTTTTCCACTCCAGATTGCATTCTATCTTATGATTCTACTTCGGTTGGTTGTGGCGGACTGTGTGGCGATTTGTATTTTCACAAAATCTTTCCCAGGTTTATTCAAAAGAAAAGGTTGCATATAAATGCCCTTGAACTTCTGTGCTTAGTTGTTAGTTTGAAACTTTGGGCTTACAGGGTTCAAGGGTTAAAAGTGGTAATTTATTGTGACAATTCTTCTTCGGTAACTGTAGTAAATTCTGGGGCTTGCAGGAACTCTTTTATGCAATCTTGTTTGAGAGAGATATGTTTCCTGGCTGCTTCGTACGAATTTGTGTTAAAATGTCGTCATTTAGCTACAGTTGAAAATAGGTTAGCAGATTTGTTGTCTAGGTGGGATTTGCATCCACGATTAGTGTGGAATTTTTAAACCATGCAAAAAATAATGCATGGTCTGAAGTAGTAGTTGAAGATGAGTTGTTTTTATGTTTAGCCCCTTGGTAAGGTGTTGTTATTCTGTTTGTAGATGTGCAGTTGTATAATTTTCGAAAAGACACAGAATTATCCAAAAAGTCGGCTTTTGCGGAAGGGGCTTACAAGAATTTAAAAATTCAATTTAAATCTTACTTCTCATTTTGTACATATTTCAAACTGACACCATTACCCACTACAGTCAGTAAATTATGTCTTTATGGGGAATTTTTTAGTAGAAGCTTTAAAAGTGTAAATTCTATTTTATATCGTGGTTTAGCACGAGAAAATCCGCATTTGCCTCATAGGGCATTACCAATTACTCCTGATATTCTACTTCAGATGCACACAAAACTTGATATGTCAAATTCAGTAGATATAACTTACTGGTGTTCCTATTTGTTTGCCTTTTTCTTGATGGCAAGAAAATCAAATTTGGTACCGATTTCTGTTAAAAATATTTGATCCGTTCAAACAATTGTGCAGAAAAAATATCATAGTTCATAGGGACTATTTGGTAATACAAATTTTATGGTCAAAAACTATTCAATCTGGAGACAGAAAGTTAGAAATACCCTTAGTTAAAATTCCTAATTCTCCATTATGTCCATATCAGGCATATACTAATATGTGCAAGTTAGTTCCAGCAGATAAAAATGACCCTGCATTTTTAATTTGTCATGGACATGTTAGGAAAGTTTTAACTTGTACACAATATCAAAGAAAATTAAGAGATACTTTAAAAAGATGCAAATTAAATCCATCCAATTACTCATCACATTCATTTCGAAGGGGTGGTGCCAGTTAGGCATTTCATTCAAAAGTTCCGTTCGAACTAATTCAGTTTCATGGGTCATGATGCCTACAAAATTTACCTGGAATTTAACTTTGAGGATAAGTTATCAATTTCTCGCTCCATGGCAAACATGATTTCTCATTAACTTTCATTGCAGATGCTTCACATTCAAAGAAATTGGTTTTATTAGTTTCTGACTCCACTTGTAAATACGTAAATAACATTGACTGGATGGACGTTGAATCAATTTCTGGTGCCAACATATATACAATTCATCAATTTTTAAAAGACAACAAGGCACGTGTTAAAAAATACACGCACCTAATTTTGCATGTTGGCACTAATGACATTGAGTTATGCAGTAAACTTATAACACAATATTATTGTAATTTACTAGAATTAATTACACACAATTTTTCCAATATTAAAATAATTATGTCAGCAATTTTACCTCGACCAATTTATTTTGATAGAACGAAACAATTAGCTATTGAAACCAACAATTGTTTAGCTAATTTAGCTTTAAAAAAAAATTATCAATTTGTTAAAACATATAAACAATTTGTTAAGCAGCCAGGTTCATTGTATAAAAGAAAATGTTTTTGTAAAGATGGATTACATTTAAGTTATTTAGGGTTTTTGAAAAAGATGCTTTGTGGTTTTTCTTGATTATTTTTCAGAAGATGATGGTCACGAAAGCGGACGCTAGATCATTATTTCTATTACTGGTATATCTGCAATCCCATATTAGTTTGCAGAATTCCAGTCAAGGACTAAGATACGTTCTTTACATATGTTAAGTACTTATAAACATACTGTTAAACACAATATAATTATTAACTGGTCTGATAGACAGTCAACACTTTATAATGACCGTTGGTTTGGTGCTTTATATTAATTTATGTTAATTGAATTATTATGAACATTAATTACATAATTTGTTCTAAACATTTATAAAATATGTATGTATATAATTTGCCAAAATAATCAACATTTATCTTATTTCTGTATTACTTTATTTATATGCAAAATGAGAGCGGAAGGAATTGTTGTGTTTTCCTTCGTATTGTGGACCCAATGTTGCCAGTTTCTCTGGATTGTCCATTTTCGATCGCCCCTTCGGTATTCTCTGACGTTTATTTTCTAAAAATCATGACCAATTTTATAATTTATTTTTCTCGCTATAAAGTTACTGCTTGTTTAGAGCAGAGGTAGAGGGTGTATCATTCGCCCATCACCAAATGGGTCCAACCATGAATCCGTTTATTATTATTTGTTGTTTTTAGTTGATTGCCTGTATTGTCATTTCGAACATTTAATGTATGCCCCAGATGTAGAGTGGTTCTTGCCTCGACCATCAGAGAAGCTTTTAATATACCCAGGGATGGCGCCAAAATTATTCATATATTCTTGAAACCGGCGGCTACAATCCATTGTTAAGAGTCGCTTGGTTGAAACATTCAAGTCAGCGTCCATTGTTAAGAGTCGTTCGGTTGAAACATTCAAGTCAGCGTCCATTATTAAGAGTCGTTCGGTTGAAACATTCAAGCCAGCGTCCATTGTTAAGAGTCGTTCGGTTGAAACATTCAAGTCAGCGTCCATTGTTAAGAGTCGTTCGGTTGAAACATTCAAGTCAGCGTCCATTGTTAAGAGTCGTTCGGTTGAAACATTCAAGTCAGCGTCCATTGTTAAGAGTCGTTCGGTTGAAACATTCAAGTCAGCGTCCATTGTTAAGAGTCGTTCGGTTGAAACATTCAAGTCAGCGTCCATTGTTAAGAGTCGTTCGGTTGAAACATTCAAGTCAGCGTCCATTGTTAAGAGTCGTTCGGTTGAAACATTCAAGTCAGCGTCCATTGTTAAGAGTCGTTCGGTTGAAACATTCAAGTCAGCGTCCATTGTTAAGAGTCGTTCGGTTGAAACATTCAAGTCAGCGTCCATTGTTAAGAGTCGTTCGGTTGAAACATTCAAGTCAGCGTCCATTGTTAAGAGTCGTTCGGTTGAAACATTCAAGTCAGCGTCCATTGTTAAGAGTCGTTCGGTTGAAACATTCAAGTCAGCGTCCATTATTAAGAGTCGTTCGGTTGAAACATTCAAGCCAGCGTCCATTGTTAAGAGTCGTTCGGTTGAAACATTCAAGTCAGCGTCCATTGTTAAGAGTCGTTCGGTTGAAACATTCAAGTCAGCGTCCATTGTTAAGAGTCGTTCGGTTGAAACATTCAAGTCAGCGTCCATTGTTAAGAGTCGTTCGGTTGAAACATTCAAGTCAGCGTCCATTGTTAAGAGTCGTTCGGTTGAAACATTCAAGTCAGCGTCCATTGTTAAGAGTCGTTCGGTTGAAACATTCAAGTCAGCGTCCATTGTTAAGAGTCGTTCGGTTGAAACATTCAAGTCAGCGTCCATTGTTAAGAGTCGTTCGGTTGAAACATTCAAGTCAGCGTCCATTGTTAAGAGTCGTTCGGTTGAAACATTCAAGTCAGCGTCCATTGTTAAGAGTCGCTCGGTTGAAACATTCAAGTCAGCTGTCTCTTCTATCTAATACTAATTTATACAACCTAGGAATAGTTTAAACTTGTTCAATTGTCACGTGCAGTAAAGGTTTGAGGATACATAACAAAGGGGTTTGCTAACCTTAATCTTTCAGTGCGTAATCTTGACACACTATCTAAATTTAAAAAGGCAATCCGCAGTTCAATCTCAATGTCAATTCCGAGACACTATTCTTATGGTCCTAGAAAACTAAATATAATTCTAACACAGCTTCGCTGCAATGCATCCTTCTTGAATTACGATTTATGTAAAGTACAATTTTTATCAAATGCTTCCTGTAACTGTGGCGCACCACGTGAAAATTCTCACCATTTCTTTTTTGATTGTGATAAATATACAGATAATAGGGAAATAATATTTAATAGTCTCAACTGGCTACCTTCTAACATTAATATTGATGTAAATCTACTGACAAAAGGAAGTGATCTCCTAACATATGAAGAAAATATAACCATTTTTAAACATTCTTTTAAATATATTAAAGACTCCAAAAGATTTACAATTGTCTAAATGATCTAAAGAACCAACACACATCTCCAAAAGTATTTATTCTCTTTTCTTTTTTCTTTATTCTTTTTTTCCCCCGTATATTGTCTAAACTTATGTTTTTGTATATAGTCATTCTTTGTATATTTAACTCTATGCTATTATATACATATTATATCATTTCATTGCGCATGCTAATCCATATTGTAAATTATTGTATTCGGGAGAAGACTTCATAAGTTGGAAAAACTTGTGTCCGATTCCTATTTGTTATATTTAGCAAATAAAAATATGTTTAAACTAAAACAAAGGGGTAATCAGATGTAATCAAAGAATACGATGGATAACAGGAAAAGTAGATCTACAAACCACTACAGAGAAAACGACATATTGATCAACACGAACCCCATTGATCACCGGGGTGAACTCAGGTGTCCCGGAAGAGTTGGGAGTTTCTGTTTCATTAGTGACACCCGTTGTGTTAATCTTGTTACAAATCCGGTGATACGTAATGAATGAGGACAAAATTGGAATGTGATTTCGACGAATGGAACATATCCGTGGTCATTTGTGATACAGATATTCCGTAACGGGTAACCAAGTCATAGTGGCGACCGTAAAACTTTCGAAGTGCTGACTTCAACTTACCCACTAGGAACTCTTGGTTCAGTAGCTTCGATGGGCCGTCGTGGTCATGACCGTATGATAGTTGGATTTACAACTACCTGTTCAATCAGTGTCTATCACCACTTAAGTTGTGAGTTCGAACCCCGTTCATGGCGAGGTTTACTCCATACAATATTATGTGATAAAGTTTATCAGTGATTTGCGACAGGTCGGTGGTTTTCTCTATACAACATTATGTGATAAAGTTTGTCAGTGACTTACGACAGGTCGGTGGTTTTCTCTATACAACATTATGTGATAAAGTTTGTCAGTGACTTACGACAGGTCGGTGGTTTTCTCTATACAACATTATGTGATAAAGTTTGTCAGTGACTTACGACAGGTCGGTGGTTTTCTCTATACAACATTATGTGATAAAGTTTGTCAGTGACTTACGACAGGTCGGTGGTTTTCTCTATACAATATTATGTGATAAAGTTTATCAGTGATTTGCGACAGGTCGGTGGTTTTCTCTATACAATATTATGTGATAAAGTTTATCAGTGATTTGCGACAGGTCGGTGGTTTTCTCTATACAACATTATGTGATAAAGTTTGTCAGTGACTTACGACAGGTCGGTGGTTTTCTCTATACAACATTATGTGATAAAGTTTGTCAGTGACTTACGACAGGTCGGTGGTTTTCTCTATACAACATTATGTGATAAAGTTTGTCAGTGACTTACGACAGGTCGGTGGTTTTCTCTATACAACATTATGTGATAAAGTTTGTCAGTGACTTACGACAGGTCGGTGGTTTTCTCTATACAATATTATGTGATAAAGTTTATCAGTGATTTGCGACAGGTCGGTGGTTTTCTCTATACAACATTATGTGATAAAGTTTATCAGTGATTTACGACAGGTCGGTGGTTTTCTCTATACAACATTATGTGATAAAGTTTGTCAGTGACGTGCGACAGGTCGGTGGTTTTCTCCAGGTACTTCGGTTTCCTCTACCAATTAAACTGACCACCACGATATAACTGAAATATTGTTGAAAGTGGTGTTAAAACACCATAAACCAAACCAGTTTCTTCATTGCTATCAAGGAAATCACAATAGGAACCACAAGCTTAGCAATACCATATCAGTATATTCTCCATATGAAAGGTCTGTTGGAATGTTGCAACATATGTATGTAAATGGAAAGTTCACAGTGGGAGAATTGAAACCATGTCTTTTTGTGGTTGATGTTCGTTCTGCAACCTCTGACACAATAATAAACTTGTTCAAGCCGGTCAGTATTTGAGATTGAAATATAATGAAACGGAATTGTAAAAATATGTAATGTCAAATTTAATATAGTTTTTTCAGAACAGATAACAAACGTTTTGAGCTATTGTTGTCAACAATTTTCTACGATGATAAAAACAGAAGTCAAACATATAGATAAGTTATACATGATATTGTTTCACCAAAGATCGTTCAGCCAGATTTGAACAGAAGAATTGCTACTTGTCCCATATAAAAATAGATAAAATGTTTCGTTTCGTGTGTCACATAGCTTCCAAAGTTACGTCCTACAATACAATGCCATGTTGGATTATATTTCTTGTCGAATTCCTTTTTGATGTAAGCGGCAATGTCTTTTTCTATGTTAAATTTCTCCAAAGCTTGCGTAGTACAATCTACTGCATCTTGTTGCATATCCTCCGACATGTCCGCATTTTTTATCACTGCTTTTCTCTCAGACATATTGTGATCTACAACAGAAAAGAAGATATTATAGTTACTGATAGGTCTGCCTTAAATGTTCACCGTTATCATGAATTGTCTGTCATATACGTAACTTTAATGTTCACCGCCATCATTAATTGTCTGTTATATACGTAACTTTAATATTCACCGCCATCATGAATTTTCTGTCATATACCTAACTTTAATGTTCACCGCCATCGTGAATTGTCTGTTATATACGTAGCTTTAATGTTCACCGCCATCGTGAATTGTCTGTTATATACCAAACTTTAATGTTCACCGCCATCGTGAATTGTCTGTCACATACGTAACTTTAATGTTCACCGCCATCGTGAATTGTCTGTCATATACGTAACTTTAATGTTCACCGCCATCATGAATTGTCTGTTATATACGTAACTTTAATGTTCACCGCCATCATGAATTGTCTGTTATATACCTAACTTTAATGTTCACCGCCATCGTTAATTGTCTGTTATATACGTAACGTTAATGTTCACCGCCATCATTAATTGTCTGTCATATACCTAACTTTAATGTTCACCGCCATCATGAATTGTCTGTTATATACCTAACTTTAATGTTCACCGCCATCATGAATTGTCTGTTATATACGTAATTTTAATGTTCACCGCCATCATTAATTGTCTGTTATATACGTAACTTTAATGTTCACCGCCATCGTGAATTGTCTGTTATATACCTAACTTTAATGTTCACCGCCATCGTGAATTGTCTGTTATATACGTAACTTTAATGTTCACCGCCATCATGAATTGTCTGTTATATACCTAACTTTAATGTTCACCGCCATCGTGAATTGTCTGTTATATACCTGACTTTAATGTTCACCGCCATCATGAATTGTCTGTTATATACGTAACTTTAATGTTCACCGCCATCATGAATTGTCTGTCATATACCTAACTTTAATGTTCACCGCCATCATGAATTGTCTGTCATATACGTAACTTTAATGTTCACCGCCATCGTGAATTGTCTGTCATATACCTAACTTTAATGTTCACCGCCATCGTGAATTGTCTGTTATATACCTGACTTTAATGTTCACCGCCATCATGAATTGTCTGTTATATACGTAACTTTAATGTTCACCGCATTATGAATTGTCTGTTATATACGTAACTTTAATGTTCACCGCCATCATGAATTGTCTGTTATATACCTAACTTTAATGTTCACCGCCATCGTGAATTGTCTGTTATATACCTGACTTTAATGTTCACCGCCATCATGAATTGTCTGTTATATACGTAACTTTAATGTTCACCACCATCATTAATTGTCTGTCATATACGTAACTTTAATGTTCACCGCCATCATTAATTGTCTGTCATATACGTAACTTTAATGTTCACCGCCATCGTGAATTGTCTGTCATATACCTAACTTTAATGTTCACCGCCACCATTAATTGTCTGTCATATACGTAACTTTAATGTTCACCGCCATCGTGAATTGTCTGTTATATACGTAACTTTAATGTTCACCGCCATCGTGAATTGTCTGTTATATACCTGACTTTAATGTTCACCGCCATCATGAATTGTCTGTTATATACGTAACTTTAATGTTCACCGCCATCATTAATTGTCTGTCATATACGTAACTTTAATGTTCACCGCCATCATGAATTGTCTGTTATATACCTAACTTTAATGTTCACCGCCATCGTGAATTGTCTGTTATATACCTGACTTTAATGTTCACCGCCATCATGAATTGTCTGTTATATACGTAACTTTAATGTTCACCGCCATCATGAATTGTCTGTCATATACCTAACTTTAATGTTCACCGCCATCATGAATTGTCTGTCATATACGTAACTTTAATGTTCACCGCCATCGTGAATTGTCTGTCATATACCTAACTTTAATGTTCACCGCCATCGTGAATTGTCTGTTATATACCTGACTTTAATGTTCACCGCCATCATGAATTGTCTGTTATATACGTAACTTTAATGTTCACCGCATTATGAATTGTCTGTTATATACGTAACTTTAATGTTCACCGCCATCATGAATTGTCTGTTATATACCTAACTTTAATGTTCACCGCCATCGTGAATTGTCTGTTATATACCTGACTTTAATGTTCACCGCCATCATGAATTGTCTGTTATATACGTAACTTTAATGTTCACCACCATCATTAATTGTCTGTCATATACGTAACTTTAATGTTCACCGCCATCATTAATTGTCTGTCATATACGTAACTTTAATGTTCACCGCCATCGTGAATTGTCTGTCATATACCTAACTTTAATGTTCACCGCCACCATTAATTGTCTGTCATATACGTAACTTTAATGTTCACCGCCATCGTGAATTGTCTGTTATATACGTAACTTTAATGTTCACCGCCATCGTGAATTGTCTGTTATATACCTGACTTTAATGTTCACCGCCATCATGAATTGTCTGTTATATACGTAACTTTAATGTTCACCGCCATCATTAATTGTCTGTCATATACGTAACTTTAATGTTCACCGCCATCATGAATTGTCTGTTATATACCTAACTTTAATGTTCACCGCCATCGTGAATTGTCTGTTATATACCTGACTTTAATGTTCACCGCCATCATGAATTTTCTGTTATATACCTAACTTTAATGTTCACCACCATCATTAATTGTCTGTTATATACGTAACTTTAATGTTCACCGCCATCATTAATTGTCTGTCATATACGTAACTTTAATGTTCACCGCCATCATTAATTGTCTGTCATATACCTAACTTTAATGTTCACCGCCACCATTAATTGTCTGTCATATACGTAACATTAATGTTCACCGCCATCGTGAATTGTCTGTCACATACGTAACTTTAATGTTCACCGCCATCATTAATTGTCTGTCATATACCTAACTTTAATGTTCACCGCCATCATGAATTGTCTGTTATATACCTAACTTTAATGTTCACCGCCATCATGAATTGTCTGTTATATACCTAACTTTAATGTTCACCGCCATCATGAATTGTCTGTTATATACCTAACTTTAATGTTCACCGCCATCATGAATTGTCTGTCATATACCTAACTTTAATGTTCACCGCCATCATGAATTGTCTGTTATATACCTAACTTTAATGTTCACCGCCATCATGAATTGTCTGTTATATACCTAACTTTAAAGTTCACCGCCATCATTAATTGTCTGTTATATACCTAACTTTAATGTTCACCGCCATCATGAATTGTCTGTTATATACCTAACTTTAATGTTCACCGCCATCATGAATTGTCTGTTATATACGTAACTTTAATGTTCACCGCCATCGTGAATTGTCTGTTATATACCTAACTTTAATGTTCACCGCCATCATGAATTGTCTGTTATATACCTAACTTTAATGTTCACCGCCATCATGAATTGTCTGTTATATACCTAACTTTAATGTTCACCGCCATCATGAATTGTCTGTTATATACCTAACTTTAATGTTCACCGCCATCATGAATTGTCTGTTATATACCTAACTTTAAAGTTCACCGCCATCATGAATTGTCTGTTATATACGTAACTTTAATGTTCACCGCCATCGTGAATTGTCTGTTATATACCTAACTTTAATGTTCACCGCCATCATGAATTGTCTGTTATATACCTAACTTTAATGTTCACCGCCATCATGAATTGTCTGTTATATACCTAACTTTAATGTTCACCGCCATCATGAATTGTCTGTTATATACCTAACTTTAATGTTCACCGCCATCATGAATTGTCTGTTATATACGTAACTTTAATGTTCACCGCCATCGTGAATTGTCTGTTATATACCTAACTTTAAAGTTCACCGCCATCATGAATTGTCTGCTATACATAACTTTAAGTGTCTCAACTGATCTTAAGATACGTTCCCAGTATGTTCTTTAAAATCTGTTTGCTCTTAGGTGGCATTGTGAATTAATTACTCACTTTATATTCCGTGAATGGGACAGGGGAGAAGTACCTGTTCGCATTAATTTCCTGATTTTGTGTTTGTTCATGTAGTCCATTGTTTTTCTTTCTCTTTTACGTTTGTGTTTGTATTACTGTTGTTGGTTTTGTATCCGGGTCGTTCATATCCTCCAAAATAACCTCTGAGGGCAATATCCGGCATTTTCAACATTTGTTTAACAATATCAAATGGGGCCTAAATGACTTCAATGATTAAATAATATCACCTTTCATATCTTTAGGCCACAGTAATAGCGATAGCAAAAGGTTTGAAGGTACCAAATGGGTGATCAGAAGACGTAGATCGAAGAAAAACAGACAATACAATGGAAAAAGAACAGGGACAAAAAGACAAACTATGGTGGAAAATACACAGGAAACTAAAAATAAGGAAACACGAACTCCATAAAATTAATTAATCTTTACACGAAGCAAACCAACTAACTATATATGATCATAGCCTATTTTGTATTGTAATAGAGTGTCTGATATTTTGTCAAGCCATTGTTCCCTGTAGATACAACAAGTATACTTTGCTATTTGTTGTTGGATATAATTAGACATTCTGTTTATACATCTACGTTTATCAAAAATTCAGATACTGGTGAAAACTTGTTTGATATAAAGGGTTAATGATTGTTACCACAACATTGTCACACTTCTATGGTAATATGTATCCATCCATATCTTATTTATTATTTATTTGTATTTGATAAAGGTTGATACGCATTTCTGCAAACATTAATTGAGTATATCGTAAAATCAAATGAAAATATATTATAGGTTTCAAGATACTATTGTATATCAAGCTTGACGTTTGTTGGCTGGTGATCACAATTTGAACCCACATATCCTTACAATAAAGATGACTGGACACTTGAGTCTCTGCTTAATTGTTTGTCCATGCACATTGTTTTTGGGCATGCACATTTTATTTAATCAAAGTTATATAATTATCTTTACACTTATTTCTAACAGCTAAATTGACTTCCTTCGAATGAAAAAATTCCAAACAATTCGTTTTCAAACGATAAGTTTGTAGACATTGCGGGGGTATTAGCAGCCGTAAATCGATGGACGGACAATATAATTATAAACAGTAAGAATACGAAAAACCAACAATGTTCTGCTTAAACACTTCACAGAAAACTCAAGATTCGGCATCATGAACACCTCTAAAAATCGGGGGTGAATTCAGCTACTCCAGAAGATTAAGAAGTCATGCTCTAATAGTGACACCAGTCGTGTTACTTGTGATAAAAATTCGGTAATGTCATAGTCGATGATAACTCATGAACAATGAAAGGACTGTATTTGACTATGTCATACAGAACATATCCATGTTCATCTGTGACACAGACATTCCGTAGCGGTTATGCAAGTCATGTTCATCTGTGACACAGATATTCTGTAACGATTAACAAAGTCATGTTCATCTGTGACACAGACATTCTGTAACGGCTATCTAAGTCATGTTCATCTGTGACACAGACATTCCGTAACGGCTATCTAAGTCATGTTTATCTGTGACACAGACATTCTGTAACGGCTATCTAAGTCATGTTCATCTGTGACACAGACATTCTGTAACGATTAACATAGTCATGTTCATCTGTGACACAGACATTCTGTAACGGCTATCTAAGTCATGTTCATCTGTGACACAGACATTCTGTAACGGCTATCTAAGTCATGTTTATCTGTGACACAGACATTCTGTAACGATTAACATAGTCGTGCTCCTTTTGGGTCTCTGGATCATGAGAAGATGCCTATTATTTACAAATTTTAACATTGCGCATTATCATTATAAGAAAACATCGAGAAGACTGTTAACACTGACAACACTGCTTTATGTTATAGATATTGATCACAATGTGTAATTCATATAAATGTAGCGAGTATATTAAGTATTAAACTGTCACTGTAGACAATGCAAATGAATATAAACAATACATTATCGTTTCTTTGGTGTGTACAGTTCTATTTGACGTTTTTATACTTTTTGCATAAAAGATACACATTTTTAAATAATTTTTATTTACATGTAGATGGGTTTATTTATTCTTAGATCGTACCAAATTTATAAATGAAATTAATTTAAAAACTCACTGTGATGCTCTACTGTGCACATTAACTAATGTCAATAAAAATAGCGAAACAAATTATATCACTTTTTCATAGCAACACCTTTTTTAGAGTTTCATCACTATGAATTAGTAAATGTTGATTGGTTAATATCATTTTTTATCTTTTGGTATAGTATATCATACCGGCATTCCTAGCAATAGGATATACCTGTAACAAAGGTAATTTTTGAAACTTTAACGGAAATACTTCCGATATTCCGCGTAATTGTGAAAAAATCAAATATTCAATATATAACAACGAAATAATATACATTTAAAAATGAGACTACTTTACACCATCAAGATATTCTAAGCCTTATTAAAATTAAGCGTTAGAGAAAACCGAAGGCGAAGGGATAATCAAGAATGTATCATCCAGAAACTGGCAACGCTGAGTACACCAATCGTAACTACTCGGCCATTCTCGCTACCCTGAAAATAACCTCTTACGTACATAGTAGAAATTCTTCTTAAATTGTTTGCCGGAAGTTAAGCTAAGTTAAACCGCACCAAAATATAGTCCACGAAATTCCAATATGGAAGACATACTAAATAAAATCTAATCATGCAAAACTAATTAAAACTTTAATTGAAATATAGAATTTTTTTTAAAATATAACTTTATCAAACTTTCATGTAACTGACATGTGAAAAGTAGTGCGATTTATACGCCTAATGCATACGAGGTTATTTGCAGGGTAGCGAGAATGGCCGAGTAGTTACGATTGTGAGCACACAGGACTAAGACAAACACTACAAAAACAAAACACTCAACAAAACACAGAAAACTAAAATGATAAGCAACACGAACCCCACCAATAAATCTGGGAGGGGCAGGTAATCCTATAGTTCTAGTTACCGAAGAAATGTTAAAGACTGGAGTTCGCAAAGGTTGGGTGTTCATGCCTTTCCTTGAGGACATCTGAAATGACCGTCAAAACAAGGACCATTTAATGTAGATTTGCCAGGCATTGTCTTAGATTAATTCTTCTAAAAAATATAAGGAATAACTCCATCAATGTTCTCTTAATTGTCGGAATATAAGGAATGTCGAGGGTTTTCTTTGATACTCCAGTCAATATCACCGACGTCAACTCACGACACAACTTACATAGTGTTGAAAAAGGCATTACATATCTATAATCCTGGTCCTTGGTGGTTTCTGGATATTTTCCTTTTGTTTGGCATGGTTTCATATGGAGAATATACTAAAATAGCAATTGTTCTTGATATTTATTTTTTTATAATTACAGAGACCACTGTACATATAAGGCCTATGAGAGGTGGAGGGGGATTCAGCCGGTACATCGGTCCGGGTCCCGGAGAGCCAAGAAGGGGTCAGTTAATCCCTGAAGGGCTCCATATCCTTAACCAGAGACTTTTAATTTTAATTTTTCCATATTTTTTTGGGGGGAGGGGGTATTTTCAACTATTTTTAGTTAATTTAGATAAATAATTATGTAAAATTCACTTAGACTTCTGAATTCTGGTTGTATATATATTTGTCACTAGTACTGCTTTGTATAAACTATAAAGTATATGTTATCTGGACATTCTGCTGCACAGGAAATAAAGCATTTATAAAAGTTTACCAGTGATTTTAGTGGACCTCAAATCCTCAATTTTGAGATCAGGCTCAGTCTGTCCCCGGGACCCAAAGCAGTCTTGTTCCGACTTGCAAAATTGCTCTTGGAGACCCTGTGTACATGTTCATGAATAATGTTGTTATACAGAGACCACTGTACATATACCATAATAATGTTGTTATACAGAGACCACTGTACATATGCCATAATAATGTTGTTATACAGAGACTACTGTACATATACCATAATAATGTTGTTATACAGAGACCACTGTACATATACTATAATAATGTTGTTATACAGAGACCACTGTACATATACCATAATAATGTTGTTATACAGAGACTACTGTACATATACCATAATAATGTTGTTATACAGAGACCACTGTACATATACCATATATACCATAATAATGTTGTTATACAGAGACCACTGTACATATACCATAATAATGTTGTTATACAGAGACCACTGTACATATACCATAATAATGTTGTTATACAGAGACTACTGTACATATACCATAATAATGTTGTTATACAGAGACCACTGTACATATACCATATATACCATAATAATGTTGTTATACAGAGACTACTGTACATATACCATATATACCATAATAATGTTGTTATACAGAGACTACTGTACATATACCATATATACCATAATAATGTTGTTATACAGAGACTACTGTACATATACCATAATAATGTTGTTATACAGAGACTACTGTACATATACCATAAAAATGTTGTTATACAGAGACTACTGTACATATACCATAATAATGTTGTTATACAGAGACCACTGTACATATACCATATATACCATAATAATGTTGTTATACAGAGACTACTGTACATATACCATAATAATGTTGCTATACAGAGACCACTGTACATATACCATAATAATGTTGTTATACAGAGACCACTGTACATATACCATAAAAATGTTGTTATACAGAGACCACTGTACATATACCATAATAATGTTGTTATACAGAGACCACTGTACATATACCATAATAATGTTGCTATACAGAGAACACTGTACATATACCATAATAATGTTGCTATACAGAGACCACTGTACATATACCATAATAATGTTGTTATACAGAGACCACTGTACATATACCATAATAATGTTGTTATACAGAGACCACTGTACATATACCATAATAATGTTGCTATACAGAGAACACTGTACATATACCATAATAATGTTGCTATGCAGAGACCACTGTACATATACCATAATAATGTTGTTATACAGAGACCACTGTACATATACCATACAAATGTTGCTATACAGAGACCACTGTACATATACCATAATAATGTTGCTATACAGAGACCACTGTACATATACCATATATACCATAATAATGTTGCTATACAGAGACCACTGTACATATACCATAATAATGTTGTTATACAGAGACCACTGTGCATATACCATAATAATGTTGTTATACAGAGACCACTGTACATATGCCATAATAATGTTGTTATACAGAGACCACTGTACATATACCATAATAATGTTGTTATACAGAGACCGCTGGACATATGCCATAATAATGTTGTTATACAGAGACTACTGTACATATACCATAATAATGTTGTTATACAGAGACTACTGTACATATACCATAATAATGTTGTTATGCAGAGACCACTGTACATATACCATAATAATGTTGTTATACAGAGACCGCTGTATATATACCATAATAATGTTGTTATACAGAGACTACTGTACATATACCATAATAATGTTGTTATACAGAGACCACTGTACATATACCATATATACCATAATAATGTTGTTATACAGAGACTACTGTACATATACCATAATAATGTTGCTATACAGAGACCACTGTACATATACCATAATAATGTTGTTATACAGAGACCACTGTACATATACCATAAAAATGTTGTTATACAGAGACCACTGTACATATACCATAATAATGTTGTTATACAGAGACCACTGTACATATACCATAATAATGTTGCTATACAGAGAACACTGTACATATACCATAATAATGTTGCTATACAGAGACCACTGTACATATACCATAATAATGTTGTTATACAGAGACCACTGTACATATACCATAATAATGTTGTTATACAGAGACCACTGTACATATACCATAATAATGTTGCTATACAGAGAACACTGTACATATACCATAATAATGTTGCTATGCAGAGACCACTGTACATATACCATAATAATGTTGTTATACAGAGACCACTGTACATATACCATACAAATGTTGCTATACAGAGACCACTGTACATATACCATAATAATGTTGCTATACAGAGACCACTGTACATATACCATATATACCATAATAATGTTGCTATACAGAGACCACTGTACATATACCATAATAATGTTGTTATACAGAGACCACTGTGCATATACCATAATAATGTTGTTATACAGAGACCACTGTACATATGCCATAATAATGTTGTTATACAGAGACCACTGTACATATACCATAATAATGTTGTTATACAGAGACCGCTGGACATATGCCATAATAATGTTGTTATACAGAGACTACTGTACATATACCATAATAATGTTGTTATACAGAGACTACTGTACATATACCATAATAATGTTGTTATGCAGAGACCACTGTACATATACCATAATAATGTTGTTATACAGAGACCACTGTATATATACCATAATAATGTTGTTATACAGAGACTACTGTACATATACCATAATAATGTTGTTATACAGAGATCACTGTACATATACCATAATAATGTTGTTATACAGAGAACACTGTACATATACCATAATAATGTTGCTATACAGAGACCACTGTACATATACCATAATAATGTTGTTATACAGAGATCACTGTACATATACCATAATAATGTTGTTATACAGAGACTACTGTACATATACCATAATAATGCTGTTATACAAAGACCACTGTACATATACCATAATAATGTTGTTATACAGAGACCATTGTACATATACCATAATAATGTTGTTATACAGAGACTACTGTGCATATACCATAATAATGTTGTTATACAGAGGCCACTGTACATATACCATAATAATGTTGTTATACAGAGACTACTGTACATATACCATAATAATGTTGTTATACAGAGACCACTGTACATATACCATCATAATGCTGTTATACAGAGACCACTGTACATATACCATAATAATGTTGTTATACAGAGACCACTGTACATATACCATAATAATGTTGTTATACAGAGACTACTGTACATATATCATAATAATGTTGTTATACAGAGACCACTGTACATATACTATAATAATGTTGTTATACAGAGACTACTGTACATATATCATAATAATGTTGTTATACAGAGGCCACTGTACATATACCATAATAATGTTGTTATACAGAGACTACTGTACATATACCATAATAATGTTGTTATGCAAAGACCACTGTACATATACCATAATAATGTTGTTATACAGAGACCACTGTACATATACCATAATAATGTTGTTATACAGAGGCCACTGTACATATACCATAATAATGTTGTTATACAGAGATCACTGTACATATACCATAATAATGTTGTTATACAGAGACCACTGTACATATACCATCATAATGCTGTTATACAGAGACCACTGTACATATACCATAATAATGTTGTTATACAGAGACCACTGTACATATACCATAATAATGTTGTTATACAGAGACTACTGTACATATATCATAATAATGTTGTTATACAGAGACCACTGTACATATACTATAATAATGTTGTTATACAGAGACTACTGTACATATATCATAATAATGTTGTTATACAGAGGCCACTGTACATATACCATAATAATGTTGTTATACAGAGACTACTGTACATATACCATAATAATGTTGTTATGCAAAGACCACTGTACATATACCATAATAATGTTGTTATACAGAGACCACTGTACATATACCATAATAATGTTGTTATACAGAGACCATCAAAATCTTTTAGATTGATGTCATAAAATAAGAGATTTTATTATATAGTTTATGGCAATCACTAGCACAAAGTGGTGTCCAACACATCTTGACATATGACTAACATGGCGGTGTCTTATATGAGGCAGGAACTGCTTACTCTTCGCGAGTACACCCCTGTTTTTGGTGGGGTCCGTGACTCCGTGTTGCTCATCTCTTTAGTTTTATGTGTTGTGTTTTTGGTGAGATCCGTGACTCCGTGTTGTTCATCTTCGGTTTTTGTTGGGTTCCGTGACTCCGTGTTGCTCATCTCTTTACTTTTATGTGTTGTGTTTATGGTGGGGTCCGTGACTCCGTGTTGCTCATCTTTTTAGTTTTCTGTGTTGTGTTTTTGGTGGGGTCCGTGACTTCGTGTTGCCCATCTTCGGTTTTTGGTGGGATCTGTGACTCCGTGTTGCTCATCTCTTTAGTTTTCTGTGTTGTGTTTTTGGTGGGGTCCGTGACTCCGTGTTGCTCATCTCTTTAGTTTTCTGTGTTGTGTTTTTGGTGGGGTCCGTGACTCCGTGTTGCTCATTTCTTTAGTTTTCTGTGTTGTGTTTATGGTGGGGTCCGTGACTCCGTGTTGCTCATTTCTTTAGTTTTCTGTGTTGTGTTTATGGTGGGGTCCGTGACTTCGTGTTGCTCATCTCTTTAGTTTTCTGTGTTGTGTTTATGGTGGGGTCCGTGACTCTGTGTTGCTCATCTCTTTAGTTTTCTGTGTTGTGTTTTTGGTGGGGTCCGTGACTCCGTGTTGCTCATCTCCTTATTTTTCTGTGTTGTGTTTTTGGTGGAATCCGTGACTCCGTGTTGTTCATCTCTTTAGTTTTCTGTGTTGTGTTTTTGGTGTGGTCCATGGCTCCGTATTGCTCATTTCTTTAGTTTTCTGTGTTGTGTTTTTGGTGTGGTCCATGGCTCCGTATTGCTCATTTCTTTAGTTTTCTGTGTTGTGTTTTTGGTGTGGTCCATGGCTCCGTGTTGCTCATCTCTTTAGTTTTTTGTGTTGTGTTTTTGGTGGGGTTCGTGACTCCGTGTTGCTCATTTCTTTAGTTTTCTGTGTTGTGTTTATGGTGGGGTCCGTGACTCCGTGTTGCTCATCTCTTTAGTTTTCTGTGTTGTGTTTTTGGTGGGGTTCGTGACTCCGTGTTGCTCATTTCTTTAGTTTTCTGTGTTGTGTTTATGGTGGGGTCCGTGACTCCGTGTTGCTCATCTCTTTCGTTTTTTGTGTTGTGTTTTTGGTGGGGTTCGTGACTCCGTGTTGCTCATTTCTTTAGTTTTCTGTGTTGTGTTTATGGTGGGGTCCGTGACTCCGTGTTGCTCATCTCCTTATTTTTCTGTGTTGTGTTTTTGGTGGGGTCCGTGACTCCGTGTTGTTCATCTCTTTAGTTTTTTGTGTTGTGTTTATGGTGGGGTCCGTGACTCCGTGTTGCTCATCTCTTTAGTTTTCTGTGTTGTGTTTTTGGTGGGGTCCGTGACTCCGTATTGCTCATTTCTTTAGTTTTTTGTGTTGTGTTTTTGGTGGGGTTCGTGACTCCGTGTTGCTCATCTCTTTAGTTTTTTGTGTTGTGTTTTTGGTGTGGTCCATGGCTCCGTATTGCTCATTTCTTTAGTTTTCTGTGTTGTGTTTTTGGTGTGGTCCATGGCTCCGTATTGCTCATTTCTTTAGTTTTCTGTGTTGTGTTTTTGGTGTGGTCCATGGCTCCGTGTTGCTCATCTCTTTAGTTTTTTGTGTTGTGTTTTTGGTGGGGTTCGTGACTCCGTGTTGCTCATTTCTTTAGTTTTCTGTGTTGTGTTTATGGTGGGGTCCGTGACTCCGTGTTGCTCATCTCTTTAGTTTTCTGTGTTGTGTTTTTGGTGGTGTTCGTGACTCCGTGTTGCTCATTTCTTTAGTTTTCTGTGTTGTGTTTATGGTGGGGTCCGTGACTCCGTGTTGCTCATCTCTTTCGTTTTTTGTGTTGTGTTTTTGGTGGGGTTCGTGACTCCGTGTTGCTCATTTCTTTAGTTTTCTGTGTTGTGTTTATGGTGGGGTTCGTGACTCCGTGTTGCTCATCTCCTTATTTTTCTGTGTTGTGTTTTTGGTGGGGTCCGTGACTCCGTGTTGTTCATCTCTTTAGTTTTTTGTGTTGTGTTTATGGTGGGGTCCGTGACTCCGTGTTGCTCATCTCTTTCGTTTTCTGTGTTGTGTTTTTGGTGGGGTCCGTGACTCCGTATTGCTCATTTCTTTAGTTTTTTGTGTTGTGTTTTTGGTGGGGTTCGTGACTCCGTGTTGCTCATCTCTTTAGTTTTTTGTGTTGTGTTTTTGGTGGGATCTGTGACTCCGTGTTGCTCATCTCTTTAGTTTTCTGTGTTGTGTTTTTGGTGTGGTCCATGGCTCCGTATTGCTCATTTCTTTAGTTTTTTGTGTTGTGTTTTTGGTGGGGTTCGTGACTCCGTGTTGCTCATCTCTTTAGTTTTTTGTGTTGTGTTTTTGGTGGGATCTGTGACTCCGTGTTGCTCATCTCTTCAGTTTTCTGTGTTGTGTTTTTGGTGTGGTCCGTGACTCCGTCTTGCTCATTTCTTTAGTTTTCTGTGTTGTGTTTATGGTGGGGTCCGTGACTCCGTGTTGCTCATCTCTTTAGATTTCTGTGTTGTGTTTTTGGTGGGGTCCGTGACTTCGTGTTGCTCATCTCTTCAGTTTTCTGTGTTGTGTTTTTGGTGGGGTCCGTGACTCCGTGTTGTTCATCTATTTAGTTTTCTGTGTTGTGTTTTTGGTAGGGTCCGTGACTCCGTGTTGCTCATCTCTTTAGTTTTCTGTGTTGTGTTTTTGGTGGAATCCGTGACTCCGTGTTGTTCATCTCTTTAGTTTTATGTGTTGTGTTTATGGTGGGGTCCATGGCTCCGTATTGCTCATTTCATTAATTTTCTGTGTTGTATCTTTGGTGGGGTTCGTGACTCCGTGTTGCTCATCTCCTTAGTTTTCTGTGTTGTGTTTATGGTGGAGTCCGTGACTCCGTGTTGCTCATCTCCTTAGATTTCTGTGTTGTGTTTTTGGTGGAATCCGTGACTCCATGTTGCTCATCTCTTTAGTTTTCTGCATTGTGTTTTTGGTGGGGTTCGTGACTCCGTGTTGCTCATTTCTTTAGTTTTCTGTGTTGTATTTTTGGTGGGGTCTGTGACTCCGTGTTGCTCATCTCTTTAGTTTTCTGTGTTGTATTTTTGGTGGGGTCTGTGACTCCGTATTGCTCATCTCTTTAGTTTTCTGTGTTGTGTTTATGGTGGGGTCCGTGACTCCGTATTGCTCATTTCTTTAGTTTTCTGTGTTGTATTTTTGGTGGGGTCTGTGACTCCGTGTTGCTCATCTCTTTAGTTTTCTGTGTTGTGTTTATGGTGGGGTCCGTGACTCCGAGTTGCTCATCTTCGGTTTTTGGTGGGGTCCGTGACGTGTTGCTCATCTTTTTAGTTTTCTATGTTGTGTTTTGTTTGTTTTTTGTTGTTGTTGGTTTTTTGTTGGGTTTTTTTTTCTTCGTCCTGTGTCTTGTATACCCAATATTGCCAATTTCTCTGGATAGTCCATTCCTGGTTGTCCTTTAGTTTTTCTCTAACATTTATTGGACACAGCAATTATAAACCGAACACAAACATAGATAACAAATATATTTAAATAATATTACAATTAGGGTACATATACAAAGTAGATTTATTTATTATAAGTACAAAGTCAAATGTAATTTTACATAACGTTAAATGTATATTCTAATGTCAGACAAGTCTCCTCTCTCTTTTGATAATTATAAACTAACCAGACTTGAATAAAAGAATTGCAACTTGTCCTAAATAAAAATAAATAAAGTTTTTTGTTTCGTGCGTAACATAACTACCGAAATTACGTCCCACAATGCAATGCCATGTAGGGTTGTATTTCTTGTCAAATTCCTTTTTGATATAAGCGGCAATGTCTTTCTCAATATTATACTTTTCCAAAGATTGTGTGGCACAGTCTATAGCATCTTGTTGCACATCTTCTGGCATATCTGCATTCTTAATTATAGCCTTACTCTCCGACATAATGGTAATTATCTGAAATGCAAACTAGAAAAAAAGATATCTTTGTATTATAAATATTAAAATACTGATCAAGCTCTCTATGTTCAGTGAAGGTGTAAACCCTAACATATTAATGAGAAGTGAGGTCATAATATACACAAATAAAACGTAGATATCAAATTTAGTGCGCACGACGCGTTTCTGGTATAACCTTCATCAGGCTCAAAACCGAAAGGTTGGAAAGCCAAATAATTATAAAAAAAAACTAATATGTACCTTTCTGAATACAAGAGACGATACCAAATAGATAATCAGAAGCCGTAAATCAAAGAAGGACAGACAATGCAATGGCCAAAGCACTAAACAAAAACTACAGATTTAGCCACACGAACCCCACATCGGGGTAAACTTATGTGCTCCAGAAGGGTAACATCGGGGTGAACTTATGTGCTCCGGAAGGGTAGGCAGTTCCTATTACTCTTGATAAAAATACTGTAATAAATCATGAATGAATCACCAAAGACGGATGGGGTTGTGATTTCAACAAAAGGAACATATATACATGTATGTGACACAGAGTCATGGTGGTGACCGAAAAACGTTCCAAGTGATGACTTATACTTAACCTATAGTAAGCTTCCTTGTTAGCAGCAATCTTTTATCTGAGAACTCATGATAGGAACCACAAACTCTTATTGGTTATACCATGTTTAACCTTATATATAACAATATTCTTAAAAGGCGTTCAATGGGGTTAAATGTGACTTGGACAAGATGGTTGTTATGTGCAAAATCATAATGCATGTTCTCAATGCGGGTTCCTATATATCTTCAAAATGTGTGTAAAGCATCTATAAAATTATAATACGAAGACATCTTAAAAAGTCAACGAAGACGTTCGAAGATTCTACATACAGGTATCCGAAGAGTTATTATGATAATATTTTGTGTTCAGGATAGGAGATATTTAGGTGTTTATATTAGAAATCTACTTGTAAAATAGAAATCATCCCGATATGGATCGATCAACCAACAATAATAGCGGCCATGACATTATGATGGAAATTTGCTAGATTAAAATAACCTACTATTAACAAAAAAAAAACATACTGTCAAAACAGTTTCAAAATCAATTCGGAAAATCTCAGAAACCACGGCAAAATTGATACCCTGTAATGCACATTACCTCTTACTGTCCTGGCCTTTTAAAGGCACTTCAATCAAAGGTGGCGGGTTTATCTAGTTTTATCATATTTTGCATTTGACTTTGTCTCGATTTGGAAATGATATATTCTATATATATATATATGGAGTGGATGTGGTCGAGTGGTCTAGGGCGATGGAAGTAAGGCTAAGCGAATGGTGCTACAGTGTATCAATGGTGTGGGTTCAAATCCCGTCGAGGGAAGAACAAAAATTTGACAGCTCTAAAATCTAATTCTAACACTGTTTGGTTTAATTTTCAGACGTATGTATATATATATATATATATATATATATATATATATGTAAAGTAATTATATTTTTGTGTCATTGTTTTTATGATCTTATTTGCATTTTTTTCTTTTTCTTTTTTTTTTATCTTAAATTAAATCATGTGATATTTTGAAGTCTAATGGAAACGTTTGCATCTTAAATATATTAATGATTAAAATGAGAAGAGAACAATGTTAAAATTTACCCAGAGTAGTAGTACACTTCCGTCTCACTGTCTATCTCTGTTGATTATGCACGGGTGTCATATACAATAGTAATGCTGAACAAAACATTAATCTGTTATTGAATCATTTATAATGCATGTAATTCCCTCACAATAAAAGAAAGGTCATTGATAGTCCACTAACGTTAATGAACTGAGATCAGAAATCTTTATATATCTTAACAGTTTTAAGAGTTCATAAACCTTATAATAACACAAATTAAAACGACGTAGCAGGGTACTCAGGTCAGACCAGATGTTCGATTAACGGAAAGGGAAAAATAGGAACTATCATAAAGTCCGGGAACAACACTGGTTATCAAAAATAGCTTCCTATTCTATAACATATGTAATACCCATTCTAATATTAACTTTCACAACCAATAAAGAAAGCAGAATACGTCTAGTACTATGAAATCTTACTTAGCGTCTAGTACTGTGAAATCTTGCTTACCATCTAGCACAATGAAATCTTACTTAGCGCCTAGCACTATGATATCTTGCTAAGCGTTTAGTACTGTGAAATCTTGCTCTGCATCTAGCGCAATGAAATCTTACTTAGCGCCTAGCATTATGAAACCTTTCTAAGCGTCTAGTACTATAAAATCTTGCTTGGCGTCTACCTCTATGAAATCTAGCTTGGCGTCTACCTCTATGAAATCTTGCTTGGCGTCTACCCCTATGAAATCTTGCTTGGCGTCTACCCCTATGAAATCTTGCTTAGCGTCTACCCCTATGAAATCTTGCTTAGCGTCTACCCCTATGAAATCTTGCTTGGCGTCTACCCCTATGAAATCTTGCTTAGCGTCTACCCCTATGAAATCTTGCTTAGCGTCTACCCCTATGAAATCTTGCTTAGCGTCTACCCCTATGAAATCTTGCTTAGCGTCTACCCCTATGAAATCTTGCTTGGCGTCTACCCCTATGAAATCTTGCTTAGCGTCTACCCCTATGAAATCTTGCTTAGCGTCTACCCCTATGAAATCTTGCTTAGCGTCTACCCCTATGAAATCTTGCTTAGCGTCTACCTCTATGAAATCTTGCTTGGCGTCTACCCCTATGAAATCTTGCTTGGCGTCTACCCCTATGAAATCTTATTTAGCGTCTAGTACTATGAAATCTTATTTAGCGTCTAGTACTATGAAATCTTATTTAGTGTGTAGTACTATGAAATCTTATTTAGCGTCTAGCACTATGAAATTTTATTTAGCGTCTAGCACTATGAAATCTTGCTTAGCGTCTAATACTATGAAATCTTGCTTACCGTCTAATACTATGAAATCTTGCTTACCGTCTAATACAAGACTGATATGGTTAATTGTCCTCGTCATGTTACAGCTGAAAATGCTCACTTGGTGGTAAATAATTATCACCCACTCGGTATTATTGTCCTGTCATGTTCACCAGCAGAAAACCAATTAGATGTTAGAAAATAGAACGTTATATGGTAGTGTCGGATTACAAATATGTGTGTACAAAAATCACATGAAAACATTTTTTATAGTAATACAATATTTCTTATAATTTATCCCTTTTTAATATTGATAGTTTACTTTTAGTGTTTATAAAACTTACTTTATTTTGTATTGTTCACATGCTGTTCGCCCAGTTATATATGAGGATTGACATTTTAATGCTGTTCGCCCACTTATATATGAGGATTGACATTTTAATGCTGTTCGCCCAGTTATATATGAGGATTGACATTTTAATGCTGTTCACCCAGTTATATATGAGGATTGACATTTTAATGCTGTTCGCCCACTTATATATGAGGATTGACATTTTAATGCTGTTCGCCCAGTTATATATGAGGATTGACATTTTAATGCTGTTCGCCCACTTATATATGAGGATTGACATTTTAATGCTGTTCGCCCAGTTATATATGAGGATTGACATTTTAATGCTGTTTGCCCAGTTATATATGAGAATTGACATTTTAATACTGTTCGCCCAGTTATATATGAGGATTGACATTTTAATACTGTTCGCCCAGTTATATATGACGATTGACATTTTAATGCTGTTCGCCAAGTTATATATGAGGATTGACATTTTAATGCAGTTCACCCAGTTATATATGACGATTGACATTTTAATGCTGTTCGCCCAGTTATATATGAGGATTGACATTTTACTCAAATGCTGTTCGCCCAGTTATATATGAGGATTGACATTTTAATGCTGTTCGCCCAGTTATATATGAGGATTGACATTTTAATACTGTTCGCCCAGTTATATATGAGGATTGACATTTTAATGCTGTTCGCCCAGTTATATATTAGGATTGACATTTTAATGCTGTTCGCCCAGTTATATATGAGGATTGACATTTTAATGCTGTTCGCCCAGTTATATATGAGGATTGACATTTTACTCACATGTGATAAACACTTACATGACCGTATCATTTCACTAAGATGAAAGGTGCCCATTAAACTAGCTTAACCCAGTCATTTGTTTTTATTAAAGTGGCTGCTCCAAGCCAGGAAACTGGGCGGTCATGTATTTGTGTGTTATTGGTATCGATTTTGCCTCTTTCCACGATTTTTCTATTGCAATTTGGAACTGTTGCGACAGTGTTGTATTTTTTGTTTTTCGTTTTTATGAGTGCGCAAGACGCGTTTCTGGATTGACCTTAATCGGTTAAATAATTGAAAACTCTAACAATTTAGAAGTCTTAGGGAGTACGAAAATCAAAGAACCTAAACATGATAGTTAAATAACACAAAATATGTCGTTACACTTTAATATTAGATGGTCTATATTGTAGGGAATTATATCAACATATGTTGTCTCACTTGAATATTGACAGGTCTATACTGTACGGAATGATACCATGTTCATGTTATTAATGCAGAAATCACACATTCCTTTGTAAACTAGTGTAAGGTCAAATTATTTGTCCTTCCTGCCATTTTTTCTATTTGTATTATAATTTTATTGTCCGTCCTGCATTTTTTCAATCTGTGTTAGAATCAGGCTTAATTCTAATATCGGAAACAATATCAGGCCAATGTACTTCCCTTGAACTTTAAAAACGAAAGGTTTCTTTGTTAAAACCTCCATGCGTATCTGAAAATTCTGAATATTGCCAAGGAGTAAGCAGAAGCAGTAAGCAGAATAATGACAGATAATACAATGACAAAAAGAGAAGGCATGATAAAACAAACAAGGATGCACAAAACATAACACAGAACACTAAAGATTGATCAACCGGAACCTCACAAAAAACCGTAGCTCATGGGATCCGGTAAGCAGTTCCTGCTCCATTAGTGACGACTGTCGTGTTACTTCGACAAATCCTGTCACAGACCATGAAAGATGGAAGGGTAACGTGGTTGTGGCTACGACAAAAGGACTAGCCGTGGTCATCTGGAAGTCAGCAGTTGTAGCTAAGTTACTGATATTTTCCAATGTAATGGCATTTTGATTTTAGCAATTTAAACAACAAAAATGTCAACAAAATCGGAAATTAAATCAATAACCAGCTTATGTCAGTTTCGCCAGCGTTCCTTGTGAACAACGCCACCGGAAGACGACACATTGCAAAAGTCAATGTCGATACATGCTTATCTTTTGTCTTTTTTCCCCCAAGCAATTATCTGACAAGAAACAATACGAGCATGTTTATGTTTGTAAGCACCACGGGGTCCTGTATGAATAAATGAATTCATATAGGAAAGATGTTAATAATTTAGTCGGCAGTACGCATGTGCGAATTAAAATATATTGGGAGTTTTATCACGGTATTATGTATGCATATAGTCAATGAAGGACGTCATGTTAGAAATCCATATAAACGTAATAGGCCAAATAAAGTAGTGTGTATTATCTGCGCTGTAAATATGCTATGGGACAAACTTTTTAAAACCATAATCTCGAGAGAAAAAATTAATCAAATTTCAAATTTTTAATGTAAAAAGGGTACTATTTACCTTTATTGTTATGAAATAATTAATTAATAATTAATTTGCATTGTCTAGCATCTACGAACGTCTGTCCACCTTTGCAAAATGTCTTAATAGAAAATACAGCTGGGAAATCTTTCTTGGCTGAATAAAATGTTACAAAAAAACCTTATCCGTTCATAATATCAATGAGTTTTAACTGGAGGTAATGACTAGATCTGTTGTGACAACGCACACACACACCTCAGTGAGAAAGGTAGTCGCAAGTTTCTAAATAAATTCAAATGAGTTATTTTTAAACTTACTTATTAAAGTCACTGAACAATCTGATTATGAAAATTAAAATAACAAGAAATTAAAAATGCATATGTACTATATTGCGTGGGTTAAATGATAATCGGTTTATTATAGTTCTGAATGAACATAATAACATTGTTTTAATGTAGGCCTATATGTATCTATGATAAAAGCAAAGGAAACATTGGATCCATTATTTGTCTATTTTGAAAACATATTCCCTTCCCCTCTCCTATATCTCCATTTTCCCTTCAACTAATGCTATTGCATTACTTAGTTGAAACTATTTCTCGGAAATGTGTAGTCGTTTGAATTGCGACCTGATATTATTGTACAACTTCCGGGTAAACAATTGCATGTGATCATTGACAAAATGCAAAATGACATTTATCTGAGTTGGTTTACACCCAAACGACTCTGCATTTTATCAGTTTTACTAGCTGCGATAATCAAATGTTCATCGGGTATATGTTATGCAATTGTTTCGTTCAGATCTAATGAAAACTCAACAATAATCACACTCAATTACAGTACTAAAACTAAAAGCCAGTAAAGATCATCCACAGGGAATCACATAATGTCTGTATCATCATCCTAAGAACGAGATTATGTATCACACTCACAAGGCCTTGTCGAGTGTCGACGTATATTACAAGGCCCCGTGCAGGGTATTGCCACTATTGGTATTGTGGATATAATGTTCGACATGCAGCATTTTTGGTCTTCGCTTTAAATCATAATAACAAATTTTACAGGTCCTGTGGCCCAACATGACTGAAAAAAATGCCCCCATTTGATTTCCCAGATTGTACATGCAGTAACTAATTGTTTTGCATACGAGTAATGATTGAACTAATACCGATATATTTATAGCACAAAATATAATCCTAATGGTTATCAGAGGATATCCATATATGATTTTCTGTAATATCTTATATCTGGTAAGCCACAAGACAGTTGACAAAAGAATAAATCCATCGCACAATAAATCCCAATTGATTATCGGTAACAAACGGTCATGATGGTGGTGTATACAGAATATATCCATTACAGAAATAAAACTTCACATAAATTCCAATCTTCATTATAATAGACTTAAAGCACGTCTTGGAAAATTCACCAATCCTTTTGAATTTTTGCGTCTAATCGCTCTAACAATTTCTAAATAATGACTACATTTACTACTCGGAGTCAGAGTGAGTAGATTTCACTAGAAATCATTCGGGTGGAAATAACGGCCAAAGGGAAATAATCAAAATAAAAAACTATTACTACTGCTGCATAATTAGCAGCTTTTTAAGGAAAAAACCTACCCTATAAAGTGGAAGTTGAATTTCAAATCTTATTTTTCTCATATGTTCTGCAATGTTTGGTGTTTGTTTTTCCAGTTGTTTGGCATCAATTTCAACTGAAGAATATAAATACAAAAATGTACACCTAGTGTATGGCATTAATATTGGTTTATTAGATACAGTGTACTTCATGTAATATATATTACTACCACTAGGTCGATACCATTGCTGGTTGATTGTTAGTTCCAGAGGCTATCACCAACCCATGGCCAGTAGTCAAGACCTCTGTGTTAGTCCTAAAGGGTATCAACACCCCAGTATCAGGACCTTGGTATTTATCCCAGTGTATCACCAACCCAGTAGTCAGGACCTCTGTGTTAGTCCAAGAGGGTAACCACCACAGTATGGTCAGGACCTTTCTGGGTTAGTGTTAGTTCCAGAGGATATCACCAGCCTTGTAGTCAAGACCTATGTGAAAGCACCAAATTAAAGGGTATCACTAGCTCAGTAGTCACGATCTTTGTGTTCGTCCCACGGGATATCACCATCCCATGGCCAGTATAGTCAGGACCATGGTGTTAGTCCCAGAAGTTATCAGCAACCCATTAGTCAGAACCTTAGTGTTAGTTCCAGAGGATATCACCAGTCTGGTTGTCAGAACCTTGGTGTTAGTCCCAGAAGGTATTGCCAGCCCAGTAGACAGGATGATTATGAGGTGTTAGTCCCAGAGGGTATTGGCACCCCAGTAGTAAGGGACTCACGATCGATGTAAGTTCCATTGGGGATCACCATTCCAGATAAACTTTGTAATCATTAGTGACCTACAGTAAGTTTGAGGCAATAAATGGGCATTTATGGAATATGCTGCATTGTATTCCATTTAATTATGAAAAGAAAGTTTAAACAGTGATGGTCAACAATTCCACCGATATCAACAAATACTAAACACAAGGATAGAAATCCAGTATCTGAAAATGTCAGTCTCATATTTTTGTTAATATAAACAATGTTTATAATTTCAAAAAATCATAAATGTTAAATTACCATACAAATAATTAAATATTATAATGTACCAGTAGTAGTGTAGTCTATAGAGAATTGGTAACAATAGTGTTTAAAGTAGAGATGAGATGCAAAAATAGCAAGATTGTAAATGTATGTTTGAACCATCAACTATCTGCTTTCTGTCTTAAATAAATCCAACTAAAGGCACTTCATGATCTTCTAAAAGTACTTTGGAACATGATCCTGTACATTGCAGTTACTCAGAATTGTTTTATGTTTTCAGACAATGTACCATGTAAACAAGTAAATTTTGGGGACAGTTCTTCTGTATGTGTTTGTAACTCTACATACTGTGACACAGTAGAACCAAACTATAAAGTAATCAATGGATATGCTGTCTATACATCAACACAGGATGGACTACGACTTAACAGAACAACTGGCACATTTACATCTTCTCCGTCTAGCAAGGGTAAGCATCTTATTTGCCTTGAATGATATAAAAAAAAATCATGTAAGTATCTACCAGAGTAGAAGGAACCAATTTAGGAACACTTGTTTTAAAAATAGAATATAAAATAGAATTGTATAGTTTTATTGGTGTGTAAAGGCATTTACTAAAGTACATTTTGTATGAAGCATGATAGAGCTTCATATGAAAAATTGTACTAATACAATAAAAAAATAATTTGAATCAATAGAACAAATGAAATCATACTTTGAAGGTACATGTACATGTATACGTAACCTGGATAGTTCCCATCAAATTTATTTATGTTTTCCTAATCTTGTTTATGTCACCAAAGATGGCAGTAAAGACCTTTGAATGATTTAGAAATATAATCTACATAGTTTATAATGCTGGTCTGGATCATTATTATGTATATCAGACCAGTTCAACACAGATGGTGGTTGGTTAATAGTTGATGCATTATGGTGTTTAATGCTACTTTCAACAATATTTCAGTTATATCGTGGCGGTCAGTTTTATTGATGGAGGAAACCAGAGAAAACCACTAACCTGTTGCAAGTCACTAACAAACTTTATCACATAATGTTGTATCAAGTACATCTCGCCATGAACTGGGTTCACAACATTAGTGATGATAGGCACTGATTGCACAGGTAAATCTAACTACCATATCATCATGATTACAACAGCCCCTCAACACAGACTAACAGTAAATCTAACTACCATATCATCATGATTACAACAGCCCCTCAACACAGACTAACAGTAAATCTAACTACCATATCATCATGATTACAACAGCCCCTCAACACAGACTAACAGTAAATCTAACTACCATATCATCATGATTACAACAGCCCCTCAACACAGACTAACAGTAAATCTAACTACCATATCATCATGATTACAACAGCCCCTCAACACAGACTAACAGGTAAATCTAACTACCATATCATCATGATTACAACAGCCCCTCAACACAGACTAACAGTAAATCTAACTACCATATCATCATGATTACAACAGCCCCTCAACACAGACTAACAGTAAATCTAACTACCATATCATCATGATTACAACAGCCCCTCAACACAGACTAACAGTAAATCTAACTACCATATCATCATGATTACAACAGCCCCTCAACACAGACTAACAGTAAATCTAACTACCATATCATCATGATTACAACAGCCCCTCAACACAGACTAACAGGTAAATCTAACTACCATATCATCATGATTACAACAGCCCCTCAACACAGGCTAACAGGTAAATCTAACTACCATATCATCATGATTACAACAGCCCCTCAACACAGACTAACAGGTAAATCTAACTACCATATCATCATGATTACAACAGCCCCTCAACACAGACTAACAGTAAATCTAACTACCATATCATCATGATTACAACAGCCCCTCAACACAGACTAACAGTAAATCTAACTACCATATCATCATGATTACAACAGCCCCTCAACACAGACTAACAGGTAAATCTAACTACCATATCATCATGATTACAACAGCCCCTCAACACAGACTAACAGGTAAATCTAACTACCATATCATCATGATTACAACAGCCCCTCAACACAGACTAACAGTAAATCTAACTACCATATCATCATGATTACAACAGCCCCTCAACACAGACTAACAGTAAATCTAACTACCATATCATCATGATTACAACAGCCCCTCAACACAGACTAACAGTAAATCTAACTACCATATCATCATGATTACAACAGCCCCTCAACACAGACTAACAGTAAATCTAACTACCATATCATCATGATTACAACAGCCCCTCAACACAGACTAACAGTAAATCTAACTACCATATCATCATGATTACAACAGCCCCTCAACACAGACTAACAGTAAATCTAACTACCATATCATCATGATTACAACAGCCCCTCAACACAGACTAACAGTAAATCTAACTACCATATCATCATGATTACAACAGCCCCTCAACACAGACTAACAGTAAATCTAACTACCATATCATCATGATTACAACAGCCCCTCAACACAGACTAACAGGTAAATCTAACTACCATATCATCATGATTACAACAGCCCCTCAACACAGACTAACAGGTAAATCTAACTACCATATCATCATGATTACAACAGCCCCTCAACACAGACTAACAGTAAATCTAACTACCATATCATCATGATTACAACAGCCCCTCAACACAGACTAACAGTAAATCTAACTACCATATCATCATGATTACAACAGCCCCTCAACACAGACTAACAGTAAATCTAACTACCATATCATCATGATTACAACAGCCCCTCAACACAGACTAACAGTAAATCTAACTACCATATCATCATGATTACAACAGCCCCTCAACACAGACTAACAGTAAATCTAACTACCATATCATCATGATTACAACAGCCCCTCAACACAGACTAACAGTAAATCTAACTACCATATCATCATGATTACAACAGCCCCTCAACACAGACTAACAGTAAATCTAACTACCATATCATCATGATTACAACAGCCCCTCAACACAGACTAACAGTAAATCTAACTACCATATCATCATGATTACAACAGCCCCTCAACACAGACTAACAGTAAATCTAACTACCATATCATCATGATTACAACAGCCCCTCAACACAGACTAACAGGTAAATCTAACTACCATATCATCATGATTACAACAGCCCCTCAACACAGCCTAACAGGTAAATCTAACTACCATATCATCATGATTACAACAGCCCCTCAACACAGACTAACAGTAAATCAGTCATTATAAATACACAATAAACAAATATAACAAATTTGATATATATTGCAATGTCCGGTATATAATATTTTCTATGCTATATGTTAATACCTTTTTTCATCTTCAAGATATTTCCCCGCCATTATAAGTCTATGAACAATATGCCATTTAGACAAGGGGAACTTGGTGGCTGAGAAGATATGACCACAAGTCTAACATGACTCATGTTGGTTTAAGTGCCAATTCCCACCACTGATGTTTGTTTGTGTGCTCTTCCCCCATTAAGTCTGATAGTCATGATATAGCTGAAACAGATGATAAACACTGGTACTTAACCAACACAACTCATTTAGACATAACGTCTACATACCAACAGGGAACTAGTCCTATAGTTCAACTAATACAGTAATTATATCTATCTATATATATATATATATATATATATATATATACTTGTTACAGTAATATTTACAATCAACAAGAATGTAACATACCAGACAATCATAGGATTTGGTGGAGCTTTTACTGATGCAGCAGCGATCAACATTGCCAGTCTGTCGTCTGCTACACAAGATAATTTACTGATGTCTTACTATTCACCAAAGGGTAGGTCTTGTGTTATAGAACAGTATCTGTGTATTGTTTAATGTCTCATTTTTTAAACATGGTGGACAGGTAGAAATTAATGTTCTGTGTTGTCATTGTTTACATCACTGTTCATCTTGATATTTGATTGATTGATTGATTGATTGATTGTTTGATTGATTGATTGATTGATTGGTTGGTTGGTTGTTGTTTTCAGCTATTGTCATGACAAGAACAAGTTAACAAGCAATACATCATGTAGGTAAAAATGTGGCAGGGTGACCGGTCTATGTTGTGGAAGGTTAGATTGCCATAGGAAAAAGTAAGCTTATAGAATCAGAGAATTTTACCTTACAATAGGCCACCAACAAACACTCCTAGCAATCTGTTGCATATTCGTTAATGCTGCAGGTTGTCTTTACATGCAAGGAGTGTGACAATCTCCAGACACTAGTTGCTCATTTGTGTACATCCTAGTGCAAGTTGTGTATTAAATTCATCATGCATATCCAGCAGATGCTCCTTTTAGAGGGGTTGTACTAGGTCCTATTTCTATACCCTGAGGTTTTCTCTCAGATCATTTGAACTCTCAACTTACATTCTAATTTGACATGCTTCATTACAACCATTAGGAGAGTTTAAAGTTCAGTGCTTCACTGGGAAAGTCTATCTTTTGTATTAGGAAAAGAATTATGGATAATGGAATTGTGATGGTCAATTGATGACGTATGAGTACATGGAAAAATGATTGACCTTCAGTAAAATCACTGATAAATTTTATCTTTGTATCAAGTACATCTTGTTTTAGGAGTACTTTTCTTTTCATGTGATATGTTTTATCAGGAGGCAGTATAAATTTTTTTATGAAGAAAACATTTGTGCAGTGTTATTTTGCATGGAATAAAAATTTTGTTTGTAGTGTTCAACTCCTAATTATTTGGGGTCGTCTCATTACTCCGACAGTCATTACTCCGACACTCATTACTACTCCGCCGGACCATGCATCCTGGACTGTATCATCATATCCTATCTAATCGCAACTACAAACAACTATAGGATAATTGCACGGAGTGGATATTGAAAATATGATCATGAGTGCCGCAAAACGCTTCAGATTAAACGAGTGTGCGGAACTTGCTACGCGCACAAGTTTAATATTGCGTTTCGGCACGAGTGATCATATATTCAATATTCACGACGTGCAATTCATTATTATATTTATTTCATTGACGAAAATAAAAGATATAGTCGAAAATTTAGATGAACTACCCAACAGAATACTTCCAAACTTGGCACATTTGTTAATTTTATGTGTGTTTACAAGTGTCCTGTGTGGAGTCAATAAAGAAGTGAAGGAAAATAACAACAACAACAAAAAACCAAATCCAATCTTGGCCTTTTATATACAAACCCGGGGAGCATAGACAACAATCTAAAGGGGATTAAACACAAAATTACGATCCCAATGAGTTCGACCGAATGCGAGTGAAGCAATTTCTGTCTGAAACTTGCAATGCACCCGCAGTATTGGTCGCGGGTAGTACGGGTCTCTTCAACAAACCCAATTCCGTACGCATCTGATGCAATGGTAGGTAGGTGTCGCTCAACTATGAGACGACTTGATAACTTGAAAAGATATACATATAGGCCATGTATTTTTGCTATCCTGAATTTTGAGGAAAATATGACGGGAATCGAAGAAACAAACTAATCAGAGAAAACATTTTTATTAGATCTACATGAAATAATATTTTCTTTTGTAAAAAATATTTTGTTGGTCCGCGCTGAAAAGCTTTGAAAACAATAGCACTGCATACGAAAAAAACTTCCGACTGGGATAAAAACCATGCCCCTTTCAAGTTAAATGGGCAGTCCCGTACTGTATTTGGATTGCTAAAAAAGCCAGAATTGCAAAGACTATCGGTCACTGTCGAAGTATTAAGAGTCGGCGTACTGACTGTCGGAGTATTGAGTGTCGGAGTAATGACATTATCCCAATTATTTCTAATATCTCTTGATTTAAGGTATAAGAATAAGAATAAGAATTTTATTGTTCAATAGAGGGCCCACAAGGGGCAAAGTCATTGCAGTGATTTATAAACAATAACTTTAAAAAATATAAATATTATACGTTGCAATGAACAAAACTGCCCATAAAATATACTAAATACTTATGATAATAATTAATAAAAAAAAAGAATGCAATCAAGGAATCCTAACAGAGTAACTTATAAAGAATATATAAATATAAAAAATAACAACAAATATGTTATCGGTAATGCTGTTGATTTTGACAACGCTGAGGCCATTATTCAAGGGCATGAGTATGTATCTCTCCATTCTCAGAAAGGATGAAAATAATTGTGTAATTGTGTACATTTATACAGCTGACACTTTTAATTGAACATACTAAATTTTTTGAGCAATTTATTATTTTAGAATCTTTAAATTGATAAAGCAAAAATGATGAAGGAGTGATATAATGTTTTTTTTTTTAATATAATTTACAGGTATTGAGTATACATTAGGAAGAATACCAATGGCCAGCTGTGACTTCTCAACACATCCATATTCTTATGATGACCAATCAGGAGATTTTATGTTACAGAAGTTTGCATTGGCCGACGAAGACACAAAGTATAAAGTAAAAAATGTTTTGTCTAAAAACAGATTTAAATTAAATGTAAAAAAATATTAAAATATCAGTCCTAAAGAAGTCCCTTAAAGTCTTAAATAAATCCATTATATGAGTTTATTGCAGGGAAGCCAAATTAATACCCAAAGTATATAGTATTAAAAACATATTGTGTTGCAAAACACACTTTAACCAAAGATCATTCCATTTAGCAAAGGAACACATTTTTATGAACTATGAAAATTGTACAGCAAATTTCTTTGAAATAAAAAATTATGAAATAATTAAAAAGTATATTCAATCAAGCATGAATGTTTTGATATGGTCGAGCCTTTTACAACCTATCACCTCGTACATTCCATGTAGAAACACGTTACTTTGTTACTGACTGATAAGCTGATTAAATATAATTAAAATATAGCAGAAACAATAACTCTATGAACCTTCGTTGGTTCCTATGACTTCATGGAATGAAAATCCCCATCAAGGCGACATGTTTTTGAGAATTTGATTATTTAAATTTCAGATTCCTTTTATTTTAGCAGCCAAAAAGATGAGTAATAGAAATATAAGTTTATTTGGAAGTCCCTGGAGTGCCCCAGCTTGGATGAAAACCAATCAAAATATGACAGGAAAAGGAACATTGATAGGGGCACCAGGAGGGAAATACTATAAGACATGGGCACAGTATTTTGTTAGGTACAGTAACTATCTTCCCACTTTGATGCAGTAATAGTAAATCAAATACAAATGCTTGTTAAAAATGATACAAAGATGGCCGACAATGTGACCTATCACAACAATCAAAAACAATTTCTCCAATTTCCAGAAACACAATGACAAAATCTGATGGACTGGCCTAAAGATGCAGAGGTGTTAAATTGACAAAATTCAATCCTAATTTTTACCTTCTGGCAAAACAATGACTAACAAACAGTACAAACAATGACTAACAAACAGTACAAACACTGCACACATTTGTTCTACGCTGAAGTCACAAGTTTTTATAACATTTATGTGCCAACGTAATCAACAATATTTCGCTGCCTTTTATATTTTCCAATTTTTAGACCATTTCTTACGCTCAAATAGAGATCTATTTGTCTTCCATTAGAATAGAAATAACTGTATTGTATTTGAATAGTTGCCGCCCTGCAACTATTCAAATACAATACAGTTATTTCTTAATTACCAACCACACAAAGAAGTCCTCTGAAATGAAGAAATGACAATGAAAGAAACTGGCTTGACACAGGTTGGGTTAAACTGATTTCCTAGAATTCCAAGCCTCCTTCTGGAAAGTGATCAGTAATTTATTGAAATATACAGTTTGGTGGGTGATTTGACAAGAAAAGATGTTTGAAATATTTAGTTTTTTTGTATTCATCTTGATCATGGTCAGTAAGTTCTATGACATTGTCATTTTCTTTATATTGTAATGGCTTTCGAACCTCAAAAACACAATAAAATTTTCACTCAACAAAATTAACCATGATATGGTAATGAGTCAGTCTTTTTTAACAACAGATAATTGTGTATAATGTTTGTTCTATTCTAATGTAGATTTATACAAGAGTATGCAAAACATGGTATAAGTCTCTGGGGACTTACAACCCAGAATGAACCAACAGATGGAAACTTTCCTAACTTTAAATTCCAAGCTATGGGATGGACCCCTGTTCAACAAAGAGATTTTATTGCATTAGATTTAGGTCCTGCTTTAGAGAAGAATGGTTTACAACATATCAAACTGATGATTTTAGATGATGCTCGAGTTTTATTACCCTACTGGGCAGAACAGGTATTGTTTTATTATCCTACTGGGCAGAACAGGTATTGTTTTATTGCCCTACTGGGCAGAACAGGTATTGTTTTATTACCCTACTGGGCAGAACAGGTATTGTTTTATTACCCTACTGGGCAGAACAGGTATTGTTTTATTGCCCTACTGGGCAGAACAGGTATTGTTTTATTGCCCTACTGGGCAGAACAGGTATTGTTTTATTACCCTACTGGGCAGAACAGGTATTGTTTTATTACCCTACTGGGCAGAACAGGTATTGTTTTATTGCCCTACTGGGCAGAACAGGTATTGTTTTATTACCCTACTGGGCAGAACAGGTATTGTTTTATTGCCCTACTGGGCAGAACAGGTATTGTTGTATTGCCCTACTGGGCAGAACAGGTATTGTTTTATTACCCTACTGGGCAGAACAGGTATTGTTTTATTGCCCTACTGGGAAGAACAGGTATTGTTTTATTGCCCTACTGGGCAGAACAGGTATTGTTTTATTACCCTACTGGGCAGAACAGGTATTGTTTTATTGCCCTACTGGGCAGAACAGGTATTGTTTTATTGCCCTACTGGGTAGAACAGGTATTGTTTTATTACCCTACTGGGCAGAACAGGTATTGTTTTATTATCCTACTGGGCAGAACAGGTATTGTTTTATTACCCTACTGGGCAGAACAGGTATTGTTTTATTACCGTACTGGGCAGAACAGGTATTGTTTTATTGCCCTACTGGGCAGAACAGGTATTGTTTTATTACCCTACTGGGCAGAACAGGTATTGTTTTATTATCCTACTGGGCAGAACAGGTATTGTTGTATTGCCTTACTGGGTGGAACAGGTATTGTTTTATTACCCTACTGGGCAGAACAGATATTGTTTTATTGCCCTACTGGGCAGAACAGGTATTGTTTTATTACCCTACTGGGCAGAACAGGTATTGTTTTATTACCATACTGGGCAGAACAGGTATTGTATTAGAAATCTCATGCATATTAACTGCAGTAATATCCCATAGCCAAAGTGTCATTTAATAAAAATATTATATTACACTGAGAGACAATATTTAAAAGTTTCTGTGAAAAGCACAATTTTCATATATTACTACACATGTAATAGAAAATGTAGGAAAGTTAAGATTGGAATAGATACTTCTATGCAAATCTGTCATGTTCTTGGTGGTGTAATGCATCAAGTATGGAATGTTTTTGATGCCATGCCAAATCAAATCAAATTAATGATATACAAGGGTTCTCCGTAAAGTTCGTGGACTATCTCAATAAAATCTGACTGACATGTCCGAAATAATTGAAACTAGGATATAATTAATTACATGATTTACTGATTAATTGTACAAAATTTTATCATAGTACGTGCTTAAATAATTGTATTCCGTCAATTTAAAAATCAATAGTAACTCACACCCGGAGCACGGCAAAAATACCACATAACATGCGAGTCGCTGTTTTTAATTTTTGTTTTTCTAAGTATCAAACTCCACGAAAATTCACCTGTAACTTACACTATGACGTCGACATTACACCTGCTAAATTTGAAAAGTCAAAGTTTCGAAATGGCTGAGAAATCTGGATTTGAAACGCTGAAGACAGGATCGGCATTACTAAAAAAAGGGACGTTTGCGGAAAAGGTGGAGCAGCGGGCGGTGATAAAGTTTTGCGTGGACATCGGAAAAACGCCAACAGATACGCACAAGTTCTTAAAACAGTCAGAGAAACATAGTAAAGTAAGCCGTTCATTGATATTCAAGTGGCACAGAAGGTTTGCGGACGGAAGAGACAGTTTAGCAGACGATGAGCGGGAAGGCAGACCATCTTTTAGAGAATCCGATGCTGTAAAAAATGAAGTTCGGGACGTTATTAACGGTGATCGGCGGCTAACAGTCCGTGAAGTTGCAGACAAATGTGGAATTTCTAAGACTACAGCGCACCAAATTTTAGGAAATGATTTAAATATGAACTATGTGCTAGATGGGTACCGCGAATTCTTACAACTGAACATTTAACAAAAAGAGTGGAATTGTCAAAACAATTGATCAAAAAAATTAATTGTGGTGGCATAAGATTTCTAAACCGAATAATTACAACCGACGAAAGCTGGTTCCACTACTATAATCCGGAAACTAAACAACAGTCAAGTCAGTGGAAAAACTGTAACTCTCCTCCACCAAAAAAGGCAAAAATAACCAAATCACTGGGAAAGAATATGTTTATTCTCTTTATGGACAGGAAAGGAATGCTACTGACACATGCTGTTCCCCGTGGCCAGACTGTCAATTCTGAATACTACCCCAAGATAATAAACATAATAATTACTTTTGAAATTAATGAATTAATTATTTTCCCAGTAAATTTAAACTAATATAATAAACATTTCAAAAATGTGTTCAGCTGAAAGAATTAATTTTATATTATCAATTCGATTTTACTTTATAGATGCAATACGGTAAAAAGTCTGTTTATCTTGTTAGGTACTGAGGCAAGATTTGGTACAAGCTCTGAGAAAGAAACGTTCTTATTTAGCTGCCAATCTAGACCAAGTGATACTACACCAAGATAATGCACCGGCACATACTTCCCACACAACTCAACTAGAATTAGATTTACTTGGATTCAAGTGTCTGAAGCATCCTCCATGCAGCCCTGACTTAGCGCCAATGGATTTTGCAGTATTTCCGTACATTAAATCATTTCTCCGTGGACAGTGGTTCGATGATTTACCGGAACTAAGACAGGAAGTGATGAATATAATTCTAAATATGAAAACGGAACAATTTGAGAAAATATTTGATGACTGATTAAAGAGATGTAAGAAATGTGTTGAGTTGGACGGGGACTACGTCGAGAAAAGTTAACTTTTACTACTGTTGACGTTGTTGAACGTCAGGAATTTTTTCCTAAGCTCCGGGTGTGAGTTACTATTGATTTTTAAATTGACGGAATACAATTATTTAAGCATGTACTGTGATAAAATTTTGTACAATTAATCAGTAAATCATGTAATTAATTATATCCTAGTTTCAATTATTTCGGACATGTCAGTCAGATTTGATTGAGATAGTCCACAAACTTTACGGACAACCCTCGTATGTTTGGTATTTACAGCTTAAGCACTAAGGATTGGTTCTTCATGTCTACACTGTTAAAAAGCAACATATTAGTCAAGTATGAAACAAACACCATCAAAATGTCATCAATCAATGATGTAGTAGAAAAGTTTACTCCAATTGATATTAATCAATAAACAAATGATCCACATGCATGTATATAGAAGTAACAAATGCAAAATACTCTTTCATAATTTATATTGGGGGCCGTCGTGGTCGTGATCATGTGGTAGTTGGATTTACAACTACCTGTGCAATCAGTGCCTATCACCACTAAATTTGTGAGTTCGAACCCTGTTGTACTCAATACAACATCATGTGAGAAATGTTGAAAGTGGCATTAAACACCATAAACCAAACCATATTTTATATTGCACAATAATGACATAAAAAAATGTCCTACATTCATACATTCATAATAACATAATTATAGATCATAGCATGCAAGAAGTCTTTTTTTAAGGCTTCTGTGTTTGTTTCTTGTGCTCTATAATGTTATCAGGACAATGATATAAACACAATCAAGATTTATTTATAGATAGATTGAAATAAATGTAATAAAATACTGAAAAATACGTTATTGGTTTGTAATCTATTTAAGGTATTTTCTAGTAAAGATGCAGTGAAGTATGTATCAGGAATAGCAGTCCATTGGTATGAAGACTTTGTAACTCCAGCATTGGCTTTATCAAGTACACATCAAAAGTTCCCAGATAAATTTATCCTGGCCACAGAAGCATGTGCTGGATCTTTCCCCTGGGATGTAGAGAAAGTTGCTTTAGGAAGCTGGGAGAGAGCAGAGAGTTATGCCCATGATATTTTACAGGTAGATACAGTTCATAGGGTGCTGGGGGGAAACAGGTTAATCCCATAATATTTTACAGGTAGATACAGTTCATAGGGTGCTGGGGGGAAACAGGTTAATCCCATAATATGTTACAGGTAGATACAGTTCATAGGGGGCTGGGGGGAAACAGGTTAATCCCATAATATTTTACAGGTAGATACAGTTCATAGGGTGCTGGAGGGAAACAGGTTAATCCCATAATATTTTACAGGTAGATACAGTTCATAGGGTGCTGGGGGGAAACAGGTTAATCCCATAATATTTTACAGGTAGATACAGTTCATAGGGTGCTGGGGGGAAACAGGTTAATCCCATAATATTTTACAGGTAGATACAGTTCATAGGGTGCTGGGAGGAAACAGGTTAATCCCATAATATTTTACAGGTAGATACAGTTCATAGGGTGCTGGGGGGAAACAGGTTAATCCCATAATATTTTACAGGTAGATACAGTTCATAGGGTGCTGGGGGGAAACAGATTAATCCCATAATATTTTACAGGTAGATACAGTTCATAGGGTGCTGGGGGGAAACGGGTTAATCCCATAATATTTTACAGGTAGATACAGTTCATAGGGTGCTGGGGGGAAACGGGTTAATCCCATAATATTTTACAGATAGATACAGTTCATAGGGTGCTGGGGGGAAACAGGTTAATCCCATAATATTTTACAGGTAGACTTGGATCAATTTGTTTTAGGGAGGCAATAGAAACCAGGGAGTTATACCTATTATATTTGAGTGATTGCCATGACCAAGGAGTTATACCTATTATATTGAGTGATTGCCATGACCAGGGAGTTATACCTATTAGATTTAGTGATTGCCATGACCAGGGAGTTATACCTATTAGATTGAGTGATTGCCATGATATTTTATAGATAGTTATGGAGAAAGTTTTTCTTAGGAATTGGAGAAGAACAGAGCATTATACTATCAAGTAGACATATAGAGAAATAAAATAGTTCTAGAGAGCTGTGAGAGAAATATAGAGAAATAAAATAGTTCTAGAGAGCTGTGAGAGAAATATAGAGAAATAAAATAGTTCTAGAGAGCTGTGAGAGAAATATAGAAAAATAAAATAGTTCTAGAGAGCTGTGAGAGAAATATAGAGAAATAAAATAGTTCTAGAGAGCTGTGAGAGAAATATAGAGAAATAAAATAGTTCTAGAGAGCTGTGAGAGAAATATAGAGAAATAAAATAGTTCTAGAGAGCTGTGAGAGAAATATAGAAAAATAAAATAGTTCTAGAGAGCTGTGAGAGAAATATAGAGAAATAAAATAGTTCTAGAGAGCTGTGAGAGAAAACAGAGTTATACTTGTTATACTAGAAAACCAGATATATTACTGTGCTATTTTACAGTTAGATATATTAACACAATGAATCTGGGTGGGATTTATACTCATGACATTTGTTTTTTAGCTGGATATAAAGTAGTTTTAGGCAAATGAGATAGAGTAGAGAGTTATGCCAATACAGTAGTCCCCCTAATATAAAGCCTCTCCCTCCAAAATCCACTCCTCTTATCAGGCCAGATTTCAGATGTACTATGTTAGTAAAATACTACTAAATTGTCCCTCTCAGGACATGACACCTCTATTTATAAGGCCACCTTTTCATTGTAGAATGCATGATCTTATAAGAGGGGAACTAGTTTATTATTATTTTACGAGTGCATATTGAGAATAGTGGTTTTTGTTCTGTAGACTGGTTCAATTTACAGTAGAATTGGAAATTTAAGATGGTGACATGGCATCCTTCGTACTCCAAGGCTTTTAGTGAGTGTAAACTCACATAATTGTAGAATATACTTGTTTATAATTTCATTTCTGTGAATATAATGGTGAATTACCGTATCCATACACAAAAGGAAATGATAGAAAAACCAAACAGAAATGTTTGTGCAAATTCCAGTGAACAGCAATATTAAATAAATGATATTAATGATATTAATAATAATAATAATCATGAGACAATGTTGACCTGTCATTCTTGCTAACAAAGTCATAAATTGTGCTCCTTTTCAAGGAGGAATTTATAGGATTTTCTAAGGCTTGCCTTATAGGTTTACACCTATCTTATGTTATACATTTAAGCAAATGATGACATTTTTACATAAAGAAATGTTAGAGTATACTATTTATTAGAGTATAATATTGATGTCAAAAGCCTTGTATAAAATGAAGAATATATAATTTGTCACAAGACCCTGCGAGAAGATGGTCTTCTTTGTTGATAAACAAACAAAATGGACTTCTAATTCCTAGTTCACGTGAATGTTTATAACTTAGAAGTTTTCCGTCAATATTTAATATGTAAATAATGTTTGTATAAAAATCACTGGTAATTATATGACCATGACTTGTTGTAGCAATGTCACATGGGGAGAATGGTCTATTTTTTTCAAGGTCACGACACCCTCTGTAAATCCATCATTTGTGACCTTCAGCATCTAAGGCTACAATTTCACCGTACAAATAATTGTGGTATACACTATAGCTAATACATATATCATTATTAACATTTTCTGAAATTCTAATTCGGTTTAGGTTAGGATTCCACATATATTTTTCATCACATTTCATAGTTTTCACACATTTTCCACCATTTTCTAACACGATCATGTGATAAATGGTTTTCCCAAGTGGAATGATATTCTGTGTTGACAATGGCTCCATGAACAGTATTATAATTCTTCCATCCCTACACACATGTAAAGCTGAAATGTTAGTTTGACTTTTTGGCAGGTTGTAAAAAAGTTTCATTTTGCCTTCCTGTGATATGATGTTTATTTCTGAAAGAAACTAGCAATTCTCCTGTTGTCATGGCAGCCAAGTCTTCTATGTCTTCCAATGTTTTAAACATTTCCACTTTTTCATTTTCATTGATAAACATCAAGTGAAATCTATTAGTGAAGCACATTTTTTCCATCTGTAACAGTAGAGCTTACTAAGTCTATATCTGTTTTTAATTGATAAGATTTCAGTAAAGCAAGGTGAAGGTCAGAATATATACCTGATAACAATTCACGGTTTTTATATGCCTTAATAGCTGAATCATCCTTTATTTCACTTTGTAGATCTTTGTTATTTTTTCTTTCCATCTGTACAGGAACATTACATTCAATTTTATCTTCAGTAGAATTTGTTATTCCTGGTTCACCTTTGTTCATTTTTTCGGTTTTGTCTTTTCCTGTTCCCCATAAATATGACCAGAATGCCATTTTATTTTTCTTCTCAATTTCCTGTGAGAAAAAATTGAAAATATAGTGCAAGGTTTTTTTTATCTTTACAAAACATATATACAATGTACCAGATTAGATAATGTTAGATATTGACACAATCAGTCGCCAGATTTTTTTCTGTAGTGATAGTGTTATCTGGTTCAACAATCAAGTTGACAAATCTGACTGACACATTATTAAAAATAACCTGTTTTATACTAGTAATTGATAGTTTCAAAATATAAATAATAAACGATGAGTATTAATTATAAGTATTTAATATATTTTTGGTATCAATGATATCTAAGAAATATTTTTCGTATTTACTAGTAATTTACTTATACCCTTTTATAGTCATGAGAATCATTACAATAAACTGTTGATACTTTCTTATCTAAGTAAATCCTTTGATTGGAGAGACTGGTACATTGCCCTTATTATTGCAATATAACAATATTTTTTAAATGGCATTATACACCAAAAAGATGAGCAGATATTTTATTTTCAGATGTACAGTCGATGATTTGGATATCAAGAACAGATTGTATTTTTTTTAAGAAAACAAAAAATTCAGAAAACTGGATTTACAGTCATAAATCTTGTGTACTCTTATTGAAAAAACAGCCAATCCAAACTGTCAACAATGTTTAAACTATTTTTATTGGACAATTTTGGAGTACAAGTTCAAAACTCATGATAAACATATAACATAATATTGTTTAATGTTTTGTAGGATTTAAATAACTGGGTGACAGGATGGACAGATTGGAACATTGCTTTAAATATGGAAGGAGGTCCTAACTGGGTGAACAATTTTGTAGACAGTCCAATTATTGTAAATGAGAAGAAAGATGAATTTTATAAACAACCAATGTTTTATACCATGGGACATTTTAGGTATGATTTGGCAGATCTGAAGTTGATAGAAAAGATGCTTCTTACTCCATGTCTACATCGCTGAATCAAGCAAATACAATAAAACCTAGTTAAATGTCACCATCAGTTCAGCAAGATTGTGGCGTTATGACAACTTTAGGAATACATCCAGTCAAGTACATTTTTTTTTTTTTTTAAAAACAGAATGGAACAAAAAACAAATTGTTGTAAAAGTCTTATCTTTTACATCTTTGGTTCAATTTGAAAACAAAGATAAAAGTGAATTTATAGATCACAATTTAATCTTTTATGCACAAGAATATTCAACAGGACCATTATTAAAATGTCACCTGTGACCTCTGCAAAATGATAACCTAAATGTTACCTATAAAACATGATACATGTATGATTTTACAAGTGACTAAGTTCATTCTCTTTTGCTTCTTAAAGCCTGTATGTTTGGAGCATGTGTTAAAGATATTAAAAACTCACAAACCATTCCATTTGGTTTCTAATGAAATTCAATGAAATTAATTTTTTTAACAAAAGATAATTTTCATACTTGACTCTGTGTAATATTTTTGTTTATACATATTTTGTGTACAAGTTGTAGTACTTTATAATTACATTGTATATGATGACTTGTAGGGTTATAAATTATACAGAAAGTGTACAAATTATAGTTTATAGGAAATATGACAGAAAATTGGTAAATATTGTATAGAAATTCATGAATTTATACTGCAAAACATGTAAAGGTTAATAATGGATGTTTGTATTTTGTAGTAAATTTATTCTACCTGGATCTAAGAGAGTACAGACACAAGGAAGCTATTTAAAAGATGTTCAGATTTCATCATTTTTACAGGGAGATAACTCTGTTGTTGTTGTTATACTAAATAAGTAAGTATTACAATAAGATTGTTGTGTTTATTGTATTTTGTTTTGCGTTCGTTAATTAAAGAATACTATGAAGTATAATTTCAAAAAAGCCACATGTAATAATATTTCAATATTGGTGTTTCCATGGTTACGATCATATTATTACATCCACCTATTCAATCGGTGCCTATCACTCCCAGGACTGTGATGGTTGGTGCTTTGTGGAATGTCTGTGGTTTTCTCTGTGGACTCCAATTTCATTCACAAATAAAACTGACCAACTTTATGTATCTGCAAAATAATACTGTTATATTATAGCATGTTATTAAGTAACTACCTACAATCCACGAAACACCACGATATAAGTGAAATATTGGTGAAAGTGGTGTTAAACACCATTACCCTAACCCACATCCACGAAAAATTGATTTTGTTTTCAACTTCACAGTTTCTGAGTTATTGCTCTTTGTTGAATAGATCAATAACCTTGTTTATTTTTTAATTCCTTGTTACCAGTATGTAGTTCATATTTATAATTTGTGATGCAACTTTCTATGGATGTTGATCAAACTAGACTGTCAAGTTCTACTTCTTAAACTTATAAATAGCAAAAACAGTCATAAATTACAGACTAAAAGTTCCCAGAGTACAAAATATATAATCTTTGTCCTTTTAGTTCACTTGATCTGAAGGGTCTACTAAGTTTGTGATTTTCGTGTCAATTGAAAACTCAACATTGCTGCTGAAATTTTTAAAGATCTTCTTGTCAGAAAGCACACAGCCTTTGGAATTGTTACTTTGTGTGAATGATCCTAAGATGGTCCTCTACCAAATTTGTTTATCGATCCAAAATCTAAGATGGAATTTTAGAGTGTTATAAAATAATTCAAGTTTCTTTTTTATGTTTTTATGTTGAGTTGTCTCTCTTTGGACATGTATTTAGCCAAATAATGTTTTTTTTTTACAATTTCAATTTGTATCATGGCATATGTTTAATAGTACCAGCATGTTTTGCATTGAAAATTGCAGTTTCTGTAAATTAAATTGCTATAAATTCATTTTAGATAAGACTCTACTTTTGCCATATGTAATTTAAATATAGATGGACAAAAAAAATGTTGATAATCTGATCCTCTATTTAAATTTGCATGTGTAAGGATATTTATATATGTTTCATTATCATTTCAGATCAGATGAAGATGGTATTATTTCATTACATGATCCAGATGCAGGTTATATTAACATAGCCTATCTTCCACACTCTATTCAAACAGTTATATGGTGGAATTCAAGGAGACACAACTGATACTTGTGGATGCATCCACTATGTTCTGCATTCAGTTAAAAGAAATAATGATGGTGGATAAAAGAAAATTTACCCGTGGATAGGATCAAGAATCTATTAATAAGGATTTTATTTATTGCTTTACTGATCATATGCCAATAATTTTATATTTTTGTACAAAACCATGTAATTTATCTTTTAATGTCTGCACACACACACACACACTGTTTTATGCAGGAAAGAAAGATCATCTGTTTCAAATGGTAATCAGGATTCTCAAGAATTCACAATATACATGTATATTGTATTTTGTATGTACTGTAATTGTACTTCAACTTAATTTTGTTTCATGATTATTTGCTTGTTTTTCCTGGAAATGGTATTGTCGTCACTATAGCTTTGTGTAAATATATAGAAAAGTTTGAACATAGCAAAGGGGTAATCAGAAGCCGTAATTCTACGTAGGACAGACAATAATATGGTCAAAAGAAAAAAGACACAAACAATGGTCAACATAACACTGCAGAGAAAACCTAAGATTCAGTAACATGAACCCCACAGTTAACATGGGTGAACTCTGGTGCTCCAGAAAGGTAAAGAGCTCCTCTAGTGACATTGATTGTGTTACTCTTCTTACAAACCCAGTGATAAGTCATGAATGAGGAAAGGACGGAATTGTGATTAAGACAAATTTCCCATCAACACAAAATATTGAAAGAACAATACACAAGGGCCATCCCACCGTAGTTTCCTTTCAAATAGTTCAGTTCTGATAATACAGAGAAGGATATTTTTAAAATATTTTTTGCCAAAGGGTTCTATTTTATATTATTACCTTATTATAATTTTTATATGTATTTTTTTATTTTTGACTACTTTTTTTAATATTCAGAAGCTGTCTATTTCCCTGGGCAATTGATCAGTCAATAGGTCGATTGATAATGCGTAATCTAAAACGTCACAAGAACAGCTCATGTAATTTCTGGATGTATTTGCACATTCTCAATCAACAACTAACAATTCAGCAGTCTATTCTATCAGTCTGATAACAAGTAAAACTAGTACTATTGAGTGCAAAACTGTACCATCTAAATTTCCAATAATGCATTTTCAAAATGTAGGACAGGTCCATCTTCATTACCAATAAGCCTATTAAATACTGCTGGATAGTTTGACAGTTTTTTCAGATTACTTTATGAAGTTGATATTTTTATTGATTCTATGAGATTCTTCATGTTTATTATGAAAAAGATCATTTATGTTATTTGTTAAAATTGTTAAACAAAATTAAAATATTGAAAACAGTATTTTCTTTAATTTGTCTTAAAAAATCATAATTTGGTACATGTAGTAAACCAGTTATTTAATGTGAGTGTAGGCAATAGAACAAACCATTTTACCTCTGTATTGGGAAAGATCAGGGGTGCGTTCAACATCGTAGCTGCTAGGTTGAGCTACGTAGAAAAATCCTATTGAACAGAAAGCTAGCCTAGCCGCTACATAGCTCTAGCTAGCTTAAAGAATGTCTGCTAGCTTTTGAATCCAAGATGGCGGCTAAAACTAAATTTAATTTCGCAAGGTAAAAATAGTGGCATTGCAGGAAGTGACAACGCTTTTAATACGGATGATAATTTATTAAAGTAACTAGACAAATACGATTAGCTAAAATGTTTCAAGAAATTATTTTATATGATTGGCACCATATTTGTTAGCACTGCTACGTAGCTAATCGTTCAATAACGTCATGGATAGTTTACCTAGCAGCTAGGCTAGCTGCTACGATATTGAACGCAACCCTGTGTTCTCTTGCATTCAGGCTTTGGTCTCGGGCAATAGCACACTTTGGTCTTTCCCAATACCTTAGGAAAAATAGTTTGATATATTGCCTGCACTTCCAGTAAATAACTGTATACTATGTCCTGTGGTGACAGCCATCTTGGATCCTCTTATCCAAACAAATAATATAGCATTAAAGACTACCATACAATGATAATTCCATCCTTTTTCCTGTCAATTGTTTAGAGCTTCCATGGAGGAGATTATGAACCCTTGTCCTGTGTTGGCAGCTATTTTGGATTTGAACAAATATAATATACATTTTGTAAGAGACCGTTCAATGTTCACTCATGTACAGTTGAGTTCACTATAATTTGTAAATTCCCAGAAAGTTAGTTATTCATTTTCCAATAAGATCCTATTTCAAACTTTGTCCTGCTGTGTGGCCAATGTGGAGTGCTAATCAACAAAAACAAAACATAAATGTTGTAAAGGATGAATAAAGAACATGTCTACAAAGTAACATGGTTTGTGGGAAAGAGTATTTGACATGTCAACAGACCATATTATTTTACAAATGGGGTGGAAATCAGATAGTATTGAGGACCAGCGATATAACATTTCTGTCAGGTTTGGTTCCTATTGGCTAAGAAGAGTGTGAGAAAAAGATTGAAATATGAAAACGCTGGTGACTGCAGACAACCATGGATGATGGTGATCTAAATAAACACTAGTCAAATATGTTGTCTGTCAATTAAAAAGCCTGAACCCTGCTTCCTTTTATTGATTTGTTGCTGACTTATGAGGATGATTGTGTCTTGTTTTACTGTTAAAACCATTGTGACTAGTAGAACACTGTAGACTTTGAATCTGTATCTTTATATCAAAATGATATTTCAAAACAAATAGTCATATTTTCATGATTGGTTCTTAAGATGATATTAACATTTTCCCATTGTGTCAAAGGTTTGGATCCCAGAATTCCGGGTTTGAATCTCACAATGACTTTTTCTGCCAAATACACCTGGATTTTCATAGCTGTTTGTACAAAAATAAGCTTAATACTTTGACAAACAGCTAGAGATTGAAAGTGATGGCTGGCTAAGAACGAAACTTTACGACAAAAGAGATGATTCCAATTTTCACCATATAAATGTATATGTAGGAATATTCTAGCAACGCCTGCATATGAAGTATATACATGTATCTCTCAGTTGATATTCCAGAGCTTGTTGTTCCTATCAGGATGTTCCTTGATCAGATAAAGGGTTGCTGCAAACAAGCAATCGACTTAGCCATCACATGACCACATATCTAGATCTATGTTCAATCCTGTCGTTCTTTACCTTTTCATGACTTATCACTGGACATTTAACGAGAGTAACACGACAGGTGCCACTAGTTAGGCAGAAACTGCTTACCCTATTTGAGCACCTGATTTTTATAACATAAATTCTGTGATAGTCCCTAAGCGACATCCGAACAGCAGGAAATACCAATAATATTATGACAATATTTTGAGAAGATCCCCTAGGAGACCTAATAAGAGCTTCCCATAATACAACCCATTCAATTTCCTGCTGCGACCAGAATAGCACGCTTTTCTTGTCCTTGGAGAACAGATGAAAACGATCTTTGTTTGTTTTTGATACTACCATTATACATTTTTTTTTTGTATATTATATTTATATTGTGACACAATTTTACTGTAATTTCAGGTAATTTACAGTATATTTATTTATTATTTTTTGTTCAAATTGTAAAAATTATGGAATTGAGCCCATTCAAATCCATCACAGGCAGTGACACTTTTTGGGATGGTTCCATACATAACCCTCTGAGTGGGAATTCCGACCTCCGTTTCCCAGACTACTCCTGAGACTTCGGTAGCAGGACTGAGAAACCACCTAACCTCGAACCTGGTTCCGAATAGGTCAGTTACCAGTGTTGGAATTTCCATTGTGTCTTCAGTGACCCACACTTTTTCTCGTCCTGTTGATACGGTTGTTTCTAATGTCACTGCTCCATCTTTTTTAACGCGTTTGAATGCTATGCAACATAGACCTCCAATTTCTTCAGGTTGGCCTTGGACACCTCAGTTCCAAGCTCATCCTGGTTTTCCTTGTGACCTTTACTATCCTTGGTCAACTTTTCCTGGTAATCCTTCCAGTAACCACAGGTTGCCTTCTGATACTTCCTCTTCTCAGACTTCACTAGCCAGAGAAGTAAGAGAAACCTTAGGGGAGTCTACGAAGTCACTTATTTCTGATCTGATGATTATCTCGGATAGGTTGTATACTTTGAAGTCTCGGTCAGGTGCCCCGGTAGAGCCTTCTTCTCCTAACCAGTGTCAGGATGAAGAAGATGACACTAACTATGGCCCCAGGGAGTCAGGAGGCTTCTTTTCCCATTGTAGAGGAGAAAGCTGTTCCTACTACTTCTGTTTCGAAGAAATCTGTTTCTTCCACTCTGAACAGAGCTGGTACTCCCGAGGAAGGTAGTTCTAGTGAATCCGAGTCTGAGGAGTTTCCTGCTTCTAGGGATCAGCTAAAGGCTAGGGTTTATTCTCTCCTCAGAGAAAAAGCCCATGTTCCTTTTGCTTCCCCTCCTAGGATTCAAAAACACTTTATCCACGTTTGAGACGTCGTGTGGTTTGTCTCAGGAACTTTCCTCTTCTTACAAGTCTTTTCCTGAATCTAAGCATGTTTCCACGGCTCTTCAAGTGATTCATGATACATGTAGTTTGGCTTCAGCTCCAGGATCTTCTAGTGACAATACTGGAAAATTTCCTGGTTTTGGCCCCTCTTCTTTTCCAGGCAGGTTTAGAAGTAAGGATTTCGAGATACACAATTCGTCTATTGGAAAGTCAGCTTCTACTTGTGATAAATCTATGGCTTCCCTTCTAGGCTCTAAGTCAGTAGATGGGTTAAGTCTTACACAATCTCTTTGGTCTAAGACAGAGAACCTTCTTAGGAACGCCTCTCATGCACTGGGTACAGCTGAACACTTTCTGTCGGCAGCTGGGTATTTACTTCTGGAGAGAGGAGCTTAAGTCCTTCTTACTCCAAGTTAACCAAGCTATTGGTATCTCTCAACTTCTTCTTATGGGCACTCTCGGTAATTTCACTCTTTCTAAAAGAAGTGAAATTTTAGAGAAATCCTCGGTCAATTAGTCTTGAAAAGATTCTTTGCTGTCTTCTCCTTTCTCGGACAAGATCTTTGGCTTGTCTGTCCAAGAGATGAAGAAACTTCCACAGCCTGTCAAAGTTAACGTTCAGGTAACTAATGGCAAACGTTCTGTGGTAACTAATCCTCCTGGTTCTACCCACACGTTTCCCAAGAAGAGGAAAGTTGACCCACCAACTACCTCTTCTGCTTCCAAGCCCAATTTTTCTCACAAGAAAAAATGGGCCAAGAAGACAGGGAATCGTAAATAGGAAGTTGCCCCCTCATTCATTACTGACACCTCCCAAGAAGGAGGAACAGTTTTCTGTTCCGTTCCCCTCTTTTCCTGTAGGAGGGAGACACTCACTTTCTGAGTCAATGGGAGAAAATTACCACGGACTCCTGGGTTCTGTCAGTAATTCGGGGGGACTTCATCTTCAGTTTCGGAGGTCACCTCCACTGTCAGAGATTCCCATCTCTTTGTCTCACACGTCAGACAAAGAGCAGCGGATTCTTCTGTCGGAGGAAGTTCAGTCTGATCTTGAAAGGAGCAATAGAGAGGGTTCAGGATCCTTTTCAATCTACAGGTTTTTACTCCCGTCTTTTCTTAGTTCCCAAGAAAACTGGAGGTATGAAACCAGTTATAGATCTTTCTATCCTGAATACGTTTTTTCTTGGTACCCCATTTCAAAATGGAAACCAATCGTTCCATCAGATCTTGTATCCACCCTGGGATGTGGAAAACAAGCCTCGATCTCATGGATGCGTACTTTCACATCCCTATTGCTCCTCCCTTCAGAAAATGTCTTCGTTTTGTTTGGAACAATACAGTATACCAATTTCGATCTCAACGGCTCCCCTAATCTTCACAAGAGTGTTTCAAACAGTAATAGCTCATCTGCACACACTGTCTATTCAGATTCATTCCTATCTAGACGATTCTCTGATCAAGGATTTCGATCAACAAACTCTTGTTTCCCAAACGGAATTGGTAATTCAGCTTTTTCTAAATCTGTTTTTTTTTTCTTTTATCTTGGAAGAAGTCGGAGTTGACTTCTTCACAGAATTTTCTGTTTCTAGGGGAACACTACAGAACAGACCTGGGTCTCATTTTTCCACCAGAGGAAAACATTGTATTCCTCTGTCAAAGAATTATGTTGTTCCAACACTCAGTTCGTAACAGCCAGACAGTTTTCTCAACAGCTAGGTTTCCTCAACTCGCTCGCGGAAGTGATTCCGCTAGGGCGTCTCCACATTCGGCCCCTACAGTTTTATCTTCTTCAACATTGGCTTCCAGCCTCTCAAGACTGGGAAGCAAAGATCCCTCTTTTTCCTTCACTGTTACCTCACCTACAGTGGTGGATAAACAGGGAGAATGTGATGAAAGGTCTATCTCTGTCAGTACCAGTTCGTACCCTAACTCTCTATACAGATGCTTCCAACCTGGGTTGGGGAGCTTATCTAGAGGGAAGTTGAGCCTTAGGGTTGTGGTCTCCTCAACAACAGAAGGAACACATCAAGCAGTTCATCTGGCATTGTCTCATTTCAGAGCAACCCTCCATCTCAAATCTCTGGTTCTGGCAACAGACAATACTACCGTGGTAGCTTATTTGAAAAACCAGGGAGGCACTCATTGTTTCAACCTGTATTCTCTTTGCAGGGAGATTCTCCTTCTTTGCTCGGAACTTCAGATTCAACTGGTAGTGAGCCATATTCCAGGTCATCTCAATGTACTAGCAGACACACTGTCACGTTCTTTAATACCAGTGAACACGGAATGTGAATTACTACAAGTAATGTTCAATGCCATCAGTCTTCTTTGGTGTCGTCCTCATTTGGATCTGTTTGCTATGTCTCTGAACCACAAGCTGGACACTTTCGTTTCTCCAGTTCCAGATCCTCTAACATACGCTGTCGACGCAATGTCAATCTCTTGGAAAGGAATGTTCGCTTACGCATTCCCTCCCTTCAGGTTTCTTTCCCAAATCCTTCAAAAGGTGGCTCGGGAATCTTGCAATATCATTCTTATTGCACCGGCTTGGCCAAAACAAGCCTGGTTCACAGATCTGCTGCGTCTCTCGTGTGCAAGACCACTTCTTCTTCTCTCAGAGTGAATCTACTGTCTCAGCTGAAAGGAAGAATAATGCATCCAAATCCAGAGAACCTGCATTTGCACGCATGGTTACTCTCCGGAAGGGAATCCGACAGAAAGGTTTTTCTGTCAGAGCAACCAACCACATCTCTAAGGTTGTCCGACAGTCTACAGAGATTGTCTACGATGAAAAGTGGTCAATCTTCGTTAATTGGTGTGTTGGACGGGAAATTGATCCTATCAAAGTCTCTGTACAACAACTAGCAGATTTGTTGTACATCTTTTTGAAGATAAAGGTCTCTTACCATCTACCATTAAAGGTTACAGATCTAGTATTACTCGCACTTTAACTATTTCTGGTGGAACTGATTTCAGCAATAATGATTTTTTATCATTATTGATTAGAAATTTTGACCTTGAGAGACCTAAACAAAAAAGACTGGTTTCTCAGTGGGATTTAGGATTGGTACTTTCGGCTCTTAAGTCACCACCCTTTGAACCTGCAACTGAGGTTGATATCAAATTTGTCTCTTACAACTGTTGCTTCTTATTAGCTTTAGCTTCTGGTAGAAGAAGAAGTGAAATTCATGCACTGTCAGTCTCAGATCCTTGTCTTCGATTTAATCGAGATCAGTCAGCTGTTACTCTTTTAACAGATCCCTCCTTTCTAGGTAAAAATCAGATTCCTAGTAAGGGCTCGGAACCTATTCTCATCCCAGCCCTTCCTTCTGGTCCAGGGGTGGATCCAGGATTTCAAGTTAGGGGGCGCACTTAAAAAAATTGCGCCGAGCGGAGGGAGGCAGGAAAATTTTTGGGGTATTTCGTGTGAAAAATCAAGATTTTACGCCAAAAAATCATATTCTTTTCCAATTTTAGAGCGGGCGCGCGCCGGGTGCCCTCCCCCCCCCCCCCCCCCCCCTTGGATCCGCCCCTGTGATCTACTGTGTCCTATAAGAATATTGAAAATATATTTGGATAAGACAAGACAGAGAAGATCTAATTCTAATTCTAGATTATTTTACCTTTAAAAAGAGGTATTTCTGATTTATCATCGAAGTCCATATCACTCTTCTGGTGAGCAAACTTTAGCTCGCCACTCAGTTAAAGCACATGAGGTCAGAGCATTTTTTCGTCTTGGGCTTTTTTTAGTTAAGCTTCTATGGCAGAAGTTTTGTCAGCAGGTTTTTGGAGATGTCAGAACTCTCATTGATCATTACCTGCGTTCCATGACCTCACATGCTGATAATCTTTTTTCCCTAGGACCTATTATAGCTGCGCAACGAATTAATCTCCCCCCGGTCACTACTACATCAGGGGATTCAGCTATATGTTAGATTCTGTGTTTCTCAGAATTTATAGTGGTAAGGTATTTATGTTATAAAATTTAAAATTTTTGAAGTAAAATTAATTTTTATTAATAAATACTTACCACTATAAATTATAGGTCCCACTCATTTCAGTCTCCTCCCCTGCTTCTTTTTAGTACTTGAGGAAATTGAATGGGTTGTATTATGGGAAGCTCTTATTAGGTCTCCTAGGGGATCTTCTCAAAATATTGTCATAATATTATTGGTATTTCTTGCTGTTCGGATATCGCTTAGGGACTATCTCAGAATTTATAATGGCAATTATTTATTAATAAAAATTAATTTTACTTCAAAAATTTAAAATGTTGTTGCTTATTTTGTCCAAATACACGTTTTCACGTTGTGTTGTCCGATACGATATCTGATGTCTACGTAAAAAGGTATCTTTATTCCAAATTGGTTTGTAGGGTTTCCTGTTTTATTTATGATATTTGTATGTATTATTGGTATCCAACATGATTCCCATCCAATAGTATGTACTTGACATTCAACAGTAACACGACTGGTGACACTTATTGAGAAGGAACGTATTGATCTTCCGAAGCACCCGAGTTTTTAGTTTACTAGTATGTCGCTCAATTCTTAGTTTTCTGTTTTGCATTTTGTCGACCATTGTTGACAGATATCTTGTCCCTTTTCTCTTGGTCATTTTATCATCTAGTCTTTCGTCTTTTACCCCTTTAGCATCTTCAAACTTTTCTTTACAAGTGAAATATGTTTTGTTATAAATCCTATCAGATATAGAATAAATACTTTTATTCTGCAAGAATAAACCAGAACATACATACCGACCATACAACTGTTTATATCATACCCTACTCTTCTACGTCATGTACGAGGATAACTGTATTTAGTTATACAAGTTCTGGTGCATGTTTTATAGTCGGGTCGAGTTGGATTCATCTTCGCTAGCCAAGGGTTACGATTCGGGTTCCTCTTCTCTCCACCCTTGGCAGATCTAGAATACATTTTGAGGATTCGCGCTTTAATATTTCATTGGTTACGGCTACCAGTACACGTATCCAATCAGAAGACGTTTTACACGGAGCACGTGTTATCGACGAAATGTAAACAAAGATGGCACCGGAATGCTCTCATATGACAACGATTTGCCACTTCCCGTTTTGGTTCCAATGAAAACATCTTTCCCGTCTGCCAAAGCTTTGAAACTTTCACTTGGTTGACAGTAAGTGCTTCCAAATTAAATTTATCACAAATAAGTTTTTCTTCACCGGGCGCTGCCATTTTCAACTCTCCAACATACGTATAACAAAACGATTCTGATTGGCTGGCGATGACGACTATCTAAGGGGCGCAACTTCGATAAACCACCAGGTGGCATTGCGCGCGAATTTCAAAATGTATTCTAGATCCGCCAAGGGTGGAGAGAAGGGGGACCCGAATCGTAACCCTTGGCTAGCGAAGTTGAGTTGGATTATGCAAACGTGTTTATTTCCACCATTGCATAACCTGAGTAATTAAGCCATAGGTATCACAGGCGCTCGTGGCACGAACCCCCCCCCCCTTTTTCTAACTTTCTGTTTACAAATTTATTTTCAATAAAATTTCTTTATTTCTTTATTATTTCATCTCTTTTTCCTTATTTTAACTTGTTCGTGTCAATATTCATACAAATAAAGAAATTTTATTGAAAATAAATTGGTAAACAGAAAGTTAGAAAAAGGGGGTGGTCCGTGCCACGAGCGCCTGTGATAGGTATTTTCAAACTCTTCTTGGTAGAATGTTAATGTCCTGTATTATATCGTTTGTAGCACAGGTGCTCGTGGCACAGAATTAACACCCCTTTTTAATTAAACAAAATAATAAAAAAATTCTCTATTATTTCATCTCTATTGAAAATAAATATGTAAGCAGAAATTAAAGCTAAAAAGGGGGCGGTAATTCCATGTCACGAGCGCCTGTGGTTTGTAATTCTTCATTATACAAACATGTAGTTGTATCATTTTCGCTAGTCAAAGATTACGATTCGGGTCCCCCTTCTCTCCACCCTTAGCGGATCTAGAATACATTTTGAGGATTCGCGCTTTAATATTTCATTGGTTACGGCTACCAGTACACGTATCCAATCAGAAGATGTTTTACACGGAGCACATGTTATCGACGAAATGTAAGCAAAGATGCCACTTCCCGTTTTGGTTTCAATGAAAACATCTTTCCCGTCTGCCAAAGCTTTGAAACTTTTCACTTGGTTGACAGTAAGTGCTTCCAAATTAAATTTATCACAAATAAGTTTTTCTTCACTGGGCGCTGCCATTTTCAACTCTCCAACATACGTATAACAAAACGATTCTGATTGGCTGGCGATGACGACTATCTAAGGGACGCAACTTCAATCAACCACCAGGTGGCATTGGGCGCGAATTTCAAAATATATTCTAGATCCGCCAAGGGTGGAGAGAAGGGGGACCCGAATCGTAACCCTTGGCTAGCGAAGATGGTAGTTGTATGTACATGTATATATCCTCGGAGTTGATCCATGATTGGAAACAAATATATCTTATGACTTACCAAATATAAAAATATATATATTACATAGCCACATTATGGTCTAGTACATATACAAGGAAAACTATTTTCTTCATATTTTCACTGTAGGGTCAATGTTATGGTGTTTAACGCCACTTTCAGTTATATCGTAGCGGTTTTATTGGGGAGCATTCTCTATCTAGAGTTGTCGTTCCCGCTACGCTCCATACACTTAAAACAATTTTAAGTACATTTTTTTTACTGTTTCTAAATTTTACAAAAATCTTGTAAAATGAGCGTTGACAGAGGTGTATGGGGCGTAGCGGGAACAACAACTCTGGATAGAGAATGATTGAGGAGAGGAAACCGGAGAAAACCATCGACCTGCCGCAAGTCACTGACAAACTTTATCACATAATGTTCTATCGAGCACACCTCGCCATGAGCCAGATTCCAACTCACAATTGGCATTTATTGCACAGGTACATGTAGTGGTAAATCAAACTACCATACGATCACGATCATGACGGTTCTATTTTCACTGTAGAATCAGTTGAAGATGTATATTTTTTGTATAGGCTTATTTGTCATGTGCAGACATTTTTTAATCAATAGCTGTACAAGACACGATAAACAAAATGTATCTCAAATGTACAGGGGGCGGATCCAAGGGGGGCGCACCCCCCCCCCCCCCCCTAATAACAAAATTGGAAAAAATATGATTTTTTGGCGTAAAATCGTGATTTTTCACACGAAATACCACAAAAATTTTCGCGCCTCCCGCCGGTTGGCGCAATTTTTTTAAGTGCGCCCCCCCTAACTTGAAATCCTGGATCCGCCCCTGATGTATACAATAATTGATTGTGATTACTGAAAAGAAATACGGGAAGGCCAAATTGTGCTGGTACATGTTTACAACTGAAAAATGTGTTCAGGATGATGTACCGTTGAATTATTCAAAGCCTGGGCTGTGTAATGCATATTACGCCGACAATGTGAAAATTTCGAAAAATTGCTAACAGGGGTAATACATATTGCAGTTGTCACGACCATGATGAAAGTTGACTTATTTGTATTTTAAAATGGAGAAAATCAATGCGATTTAAAAATGATCTGTACATTACAGCTACAGGTCCCCATCTTTAAAATTAAAATTGAATCTCAATTCCCCCCCTTTCTTTATCCCATGCAGAAAACAAGGGAGAGAATCAAGTGAAGTGATCTGGTTTTCTGCATGGGATAAAGAAAAGGGGGGGGGATTGAGATTCAATTTTAATTATAGATTGACAAATGTCATTATTTGAACGACTATCGGATGTACCGATAACATATATTAATGTATTCATGCATGTTTAAAAATGAAATAAAATATCTATTGAAACCAATTTTATTGATTTAGTATAAAACAAAAACAAAAAAATATTACCACAAGTATAAATACTGCTTGCTTATCCTAATGTCACAATTAATCCCCATTTTGAATGGAATTCTACTCCTAATTCTAACTTGAACACAAATTTATCCAAAATCAATTCAGAAATGTTCTAGATTCATTCCTCACATCTATATGTTCATGATAAGTTCCTTACATAACATACACAAATAAAAGTTATAAATGTTTTTCATTCTGTCTTTGCTGGAGCTCCTTTATTTTTCGCTGTCTTTGCTTTTCCTTTTGCAGCTTTCTTTTTTGGAGACTTTGTCTTTTTTGCAGCTTTGGCTTTCTTTGCAGGTTTGACTTTTTTGGATTTCTTTGGCGATTTAGTTTCCTTTTTTTCTTTTTTCTTTGGTGGTGAAGATTTTGGTTCTGACTTTTTTTTACTCTTAGATTTCCCTTCTCCTAGTTTGAATGAACCAGAGGCACCTTGTCCTTTGCTTTGAGTCAATGTTCCATTTTTCACACCAGCTCTTAATGACATTTTCAGGTGGTTATTTGCTGTCTTTTCATCCACAAGAATTTTGTTATTAGCCATAATGTATTTTAAAATCGCTTGTCTTGAACTTCCACCTCTTTCCTTCAGACTTGTTAGAGCGTCCTTAATCATGTCTCTGTAATGAGGATGGTTGACTGGTGGATGCTTCGTCTTTTTCTTCTTACTTGCGGCTGCTGTAGCTTTCTTTTTTGGTGACTTTTTAGTAGGCTTTGACACTGTCTTCACCTCCTCTGGTTCACTTTCAGCCTCTGGTGCCGTGGTAGACTCTTCCTCTGACATATTTCAAAATTTCAGACTGTCGATAGACAAAAAGAAAGTAGTTAGACAGATTGTTATATGCTATTTGCGCGGACCTCGCTGAAGACACCCTATGGAAAGCAAGTGCGTGTGTATTGACAGAATTGTAAACATAATGGCGATGTGTTTCCCAGTGTATTAAAAATTTGATTTGTACGCATAAAGGAAAGATGACATAACTAACATTGTACGAATCAGAATGCATATGTGTTTCAACAGTTCCGTGGTAGGCTTTTGTAGATACACATATCTGTCTAATGTGTAAAATTAATATAAATACAACATGCCACCCATCATCGGCGTCATCCAATTTGTAGAAAAATAGGCTTTTATTAAATAAAGACAAAAATGGGTAATGCAGATTTATGCATATTTTATAGTTCAAATCTTTCTCAAGACATACAGCTTATTTTGTTTATTGTACACATTCTATTTATTCGTAAAAATCAGATTTTAGAAGGGTACCCAAAGCACACCATATCTGCCTTTGTTCACACCCGGGATAATAAATTATCTTATTTTATTGCAGAAATGTTGATTTACGTCCATAATTTTATTTTAGAATGATAGATTAATAGTAATTTGAACGGCAATGTAAAAAATAAATGCCGTGAAATTTCCATTTTTCCATTTAAACTGATATGTTTTTTATTAATGTTGGGAAAGAAAACATCATTAACATTTTATGCACGCCATCTTGACTATGTGGAATGGATATATGTTTTTATTATTATTAGTTTATATTCTTTCTAATATTTTACGTGAAATTTTGTTTTGGTAAACGAAGTCGTGTTTAGGTCAGATCAGATCAGAGAGTCACTAATTATGCCTCGTCTCAATAGATTTTCCAGCATATGACCTACTTTCATTTTGCAAGCTATTTATAACTGATTACAGTTGGGGTTTTTTTTTCATGTCAAAACTAAAATACAAGTCGCTAAGATCTCTCAATACAGCTTCCTTTCACCAAAAGTAGAATATTAAGATAAAGAGCAATATTTTCTATTTACCAAATAAGGACTATTATTGAATATAAACACGATTCAGATATATAGACAAGATATTAAAAAGTACAAAGCATAGCAAAAAATGCATACAAGATAGATCATTGTAATTAATGCCATGGGTGGTTTTGCCCCACAACCCCCACATTTTGGCAAACATTCATAAAAAGCTGAATTTTTAGCATGGAAGCAAATAAAATTTTAAGTTCAGTTTAGTGTAGCTTTTGAAGCCAAATTACTTTTTTTTTCCGCTTGTCAGTTTTGAATGCTTACCCCCATTTTCTGATTCTGTCCTGAAACTTCCCCGCCACTTTTCGGCCTGCTTCCAAAGCTTGCTCCTCCACCACCTTCGGGTCAACTCACAAAGCCCCTCCCCTTAACATTCCGGTTCACTCCTACACTAATCAAGACGCATGCGTGTTCAAATTCAACAAAACTATGCTATCGTCATATCAATAATTTACATATTATCATTCAGAGATTAAAATAACATTTTTTTCTGAATTCAGTAAATAAATGATTTTGTGTTCCATGTTAGTTGCAAGTTTTTAAATAACTGGTCCCTGGTAGATTCATATTTTTGACCTGAAAGTGGGGGGCAATCTTTGGAAGCAGGCCGGAAAGTAGTTCTAATAATAAAACCCTAAATGCTCGCTTACTCGCAAGGGTTATAACGGGATGCCATTACACGTAATGGAGCAGCCGCCGAGATTTTTTGCGCTCGCTTACAGAGTTTCTGACGCCTGCATTTATCAATAATAAGACTTAACCTTTCCTTTTGTCCATTATTATAATAAGTTTTTATCACCTACCAGTATTTTAGAATGTAATTCCCACAAAATAAAAATCCATGTTTCCTTTCTCTCTGAACATTTTGAATTTCGTCATTTCCGGCCTCACTATTTGGATGTCGATACTATATTTGGCGATTTGAGGCATGAATGTTTACATCAGCCATAGTAACGTGTAGTAAGAAATACCATATTTAGAAAAGCTCCGCCTTCCGTAGTTTCCGGTTATGGCAAACGATCGATAAATTTGAACAAAGTTGTTGCTACCTTTGAAAAGCATATATTTCTCAGCCAAACCGATTCAGCAAGGACTGGGATCATCAGTAATAGTTATAATGAATTGTTTGAAGCGTAAATAGTGAGTTTTTATGTTTCAACTGCAACTTTTTTTTTTGCTCCATTGTGACGAATGTTACCGCGTTGTAGCTCTGCCGAGACACAAGTTTGTCACAGGAGCTACATTATTGCAGCTAGCCGGAAAGTGGTGGGGAATTTTCAGAACAGGATCAGAAAATGGGGGTATGCATTCAAAGCTGACAATCGAAAACAAAATCATTTGGCTTCAAAAATTGTTCCAATTAAAAACAAGGAAAATTCGCTACTTTCCACAAGCTAACAATTACTTCCGGTAAAGCAGGGTAGACATCGGTGAACCAAAATAGTATGGAAAACCTTTGAATTAAGTTACTATGGATTTAAAACCCCTAAATTAATGGATAACATTTTCAATTGCATAAAGGTATTAACTTTGGACGTAATTCGTAATTATACCTCACGAAATAGCTGAAATATTGATAAACTTAGTAAAAGTAATGTTCGGTACAACCCAGGGTACAACCCGTCCTGTCAACGTTATGAGTACTATGACATCATGTCTTTCCTATTGACGTTTACGCGGTAAATATATATCGTATGCATTTTAGCGGGGCTTAAGATTATGCTTGCTCTAGACCAATCAAATTATCACAATGAAGCAATTTATTTTTTAATACCAACAGTTTTTTATGATTCAGTTTTGTTCAGATTTATCCTACAAAAATGAAAACGGAATTCTTGCAATACGCTAGATATTTATGCATGGCAATGCGAGAGGGGTGCGGGGGTGGGGGGGGGGGAGGGATGTTTTGGGTTGTTGTTTTTTGTTGTTTTTTTTTTTTGCTTTGTTTTGTTTGTTGTTTTTTGTTGGGTTGTTTTTTTTTTTATTTTTTTTTTTTTATTTTTTTTTTTGTTAGACGATTTACAGAAATGTTGGAAACACAAATATTTACATGTTCCTTTCAGTGCCCTTACATTAAATATACATTGTATTTTATCCGTATAAAGGCTCCTATGACCCTATGACTAGCCTATATCGCTCGCTTCTCAGGTCTCTCTTAATAATACTGTACAGCTAGAAATTTTTCTGTGAATACAAAAAATATAATTTGAAAATCAAAATAGAGTCAACATAGACCAGAGGTAAATTTGATTGCAAAGAATAAGTTCGATTGAAGTCTATGTAGAACCCCGAGGATTATGCTTGCTTTAACCTCCTATCATATTCTTTTTAGATCACAATACAAATACAAAACGTTTTATTTTAAGTCGAGCATATATTTATAAACAATAACATAAGCTCTAATAATGATATTTTTACCGACATAAAAGTAGTCTATGTAGAACCCCGAGGATTATGCTTTGTTTCATTCATTCATTCATTCATTTTTATTCAGGCAAATATCAAGCACATACATTAAAATAAAAAACATCACAAAAACATTACATTAAATAAAATAAATAGGTTTAAGAACAGTGCATGACTGCCTTAGATAACTCATAAAGCCCGAAGGTTATGTGATATCACGCCGGATAAGAGAATTTGTCAACCTGAACGTATTTTAAAAGAATCAACACAAAAATAACACTTCTTTCTCCGATTTACACAAATACAAATAGTTTGATTGATAATCAAATCGCCCTTACGGGAAGTATAAATCAACACAAAATTCCATACAATGATTGGCAATGATTAGAAATACAAAAAATACAAGATACAAAATACTTTATTTTCCAAATCAGGGCCCCTGGAGGGCATGATACAACATTCATAATTAGCACATACACAATAAATAAAGTAAAATATAATAATTATTTTATTACCATCAACCATGTCTGTCACAGATTAGAACAAAGGGAAGTAATTCAAGCTAGATTGTCTTAGAATTTCATATTAAGTTTGAGTATATAGTATAGAATAGTAGAATAGTTTTATTAAATCAATCAAGAAGCCCGTGAGAGCACAGAATTACAGACATTTGCATTTTACACTTACAATGATTTTGATGATTAGTAACATATATGACATATATAAAAAGAATAAAAACAAGTATAGATGATCGACACTGCAGGTGGGAAACCACCCCTAGGCAGAACAAACTATGACAGTTTATAGCTAATATTATGATATACATAAAAAATATATATTATACAAATATAATATGATGTAGATATAGCATGGTGTTCATATCACGAATACTATTTTATCTTTAAGTAAGGTTAAGTTTGCAATGTATGGTTCTTCCGTATTTCAAAGCTTTTGTTTAGGAAGACAGCAAGTTTATTTAATAACAGAGTGTCTTCACTACTAAGAAGCCAAATCAACTTATTGTTCAGACTCAGATGTTCAAAATTTTTACAATTATCTTGAATGTATATCAGTAATGCAGCCCTTTCAGTTTCATATATTGGGCATTTGAATAACATATGACTTTCGTCTTCAACCTCATTTAATGTACAATGAAGGCATTTTCTTTCCCCTCTATCTAGCATAACTAAATTTCCTTGGGAGTTTCGGATACGTTCATAACGTCCCGTTTCTATTCTTAACCGATGAGCACTTATTCTAAATTTTGTTACAATAGATCTATTTATAATATTTTTCAGTTCAAAGTATTTTTCTGTGGTAAATCTGGTTTTAAATTGGAAGTAAGTGGATAATTTACCAGATTCTCCCTGATTTTGTTTAATATTATTCCAATAAGATAAAAATTGATGTTTCAACGTCTTTTTTAATTCATTTTTAAACTTATTCCTGCCAAAAGTTTTTGATAAATTCATATCAATGTTTAGTGTTTTACAATATATATATATACGTCTGGAAATTAAACCAAACAGTGTTAGAATTATATTTTAGAGTTGTCAAATTTTTGTTCTTCCCTCGACGGGATTTGAACCTACACCATTGATACACTGCAGCACCATTCGCTTAGCCTTACGTCCAGCGCCCTAGACCACTCAACCTCATCCACTCCCTTAAAAAGAGCTTCAATAATCGTAGTGTTACCTTTTCTCGTAAGGCAAATCTAGGGATAGCGGTAAGACATGTGTATAAGCGTGTGTAGATGGTACATATATACTTAATATTATAATTAGACAGCAATCTAACTCAGCAATTTTTAATATATTGTATAGGATAATGAAGACTGAATTCACTATACAGTCACTGGAAATAAAGTATATTATACAAACGTCTAGAAGCAAGTGACAACCATACAATATATCTCTCCCACTGGATCTCAAAGTTACTTTAAAGGATACTAGGTTAATACTAAATAATACTATATAATAATTATATATAATAATTATAAATGATAAGTGTAAACAAGTGTTTTATAATTCAGTTTGAGTATATAGTATATATACTCATTAAAATAATAATAAATAATAAATGTATACAAGTGTCTCATCTGCCGAAAGCACCAACACGGCTGGTAATTGGCACAAGCAGAACAGTTGGTTCTGCAAAGAAATTCGTGAGGATAAATTCCGGTTTTGGTGGAGGAGAGTTCACGAAGACGCTTCGCAAGGTATGTACATGTCAAAAATTGAAATTTTCTTTTTTACTGCTCGAATATTGCAAAATCAGAGAATGCTATGCTGTGGCGAATGCTTTCACGATTAGAAACATGTATAGTTTATTCTTGTATATGAAGTGTAACTCTCGCAAAATCAATCGTCCCACCAAAAACATGACGAAAATTGTGACAGTCTTACATTTCTAAGTTGTTCTTGACAAAGATGCAAGTTAAATTTTCAATATTTTTTCATCATGGGAGTCTAAATGTAATCGGGGATAAATTCCGATTCGTCAGAAGTAAACTGAAGTCTAGATAAATCTACAAACTGTCAATTTTCTCGTTTTCCTGCTTGAGGAGATCGGTTCTGATAGAGCACATTGCGAATGCATGAGGAGATTTGCTAGTTTTGGTACGACACATGTAATCCACTTTATAATCACAAATTTTGCATGTCTGGCTGGTAATAAATTCACGAACTGATGCCCTTCTTCCGTCGGGTTTTTAAAAGTATAAAAGTAATATTTCATTGTTCATGGGCTGTCCACCTAGAAAGAAACATTTCATTTAAGGAATCAATTCATAATTGTAACTGTGGTTTCCCATGATTTAGCTTGTCATTATTGATCATTTGTTGTTTGTGACAACTTCCATTGTGTTTTGGATACACAAGATTAACTTCCCTTACATTGAAAAAAATTGAAAATGCACTGTAAGATAATTTTATAATCAAGAATATTTAAACTTAATGTGAATCATTTCTTTATAATTTCTAATACAAATGATACACTCTAAATTAAATATCATACAGTTGAGAATAATATTAATTTGTGGTTTGTTTTTCTATTATGTAGTGTGTTATGTGTACACACTTGTAAATAAAAAAGAGCTCTGTTAGTAGTGGTTACAAGATGTAAAGCGCTTTACCGATTTTAAGGATATGTCCACAGTTTAATTGACATCTTGTGTTTAATTTATTCATGACTACTAGCACTAAGTGAATGTTTATTTACGTTAGACCTATGTATGTGCTGAAATCATGTAATATTATAACTTGTGTAGATCTGCGGTGAAGTTTCCGTCGTCTTTAGTAAAAATGTTACGCCGAATAGATGTGTAAACCCGTTTGAAAGGATATAAATATTTTGAAATTGAAAGAGATTTTTTTAATAAACTTGGTGTCCTGATTGATGGGGATTTTAAATTTGGTGTACTGCTGCTTGTTTTTGTTCGTTTCCTTGGCGGCGATACAGGCAATCTATATCGAAATGGATTTTTGTAAAGAGTCAATGTCAGTCCCCTTTTCCTCTTTCCATTGAATCCTGGCATCTGCTGAAAGTGGACAAAGAATAGTTTATTTTGATTAGAGTATTTATCAGTTTTGTGTTTAAAAGTGTCAATTTATCAATTTTGCAGAAAACAATTAACAAAACTAGCAAATCTCCTCATGCATTCGCAATGTGCTCTATCAGAACCGACCTCCTCAAGCAGGAAAACGAGAAAATTGACAGCTTGTAGATTTATCTAAACTTCAATTTACTTCTGACGAATCGGAATTTATCCCCGATTACATTTAGACCCCCATGATTAAAAAATATTGAAAATTTAACTTGCATCTTTGTCAAGAACAACTTAGAAATGTAAGAGTGTCACAATTTTCGTCATGTTTTTCGTGGGACGATTGATTTTGCGAGAGTTACACTTCATATACAAGAATAAACTATACATGTTTCTAATCGTGAAAGCATTCGCCACAGCATAGCATTCTCTGATTTTGCAATATTCGAGCAGTAAAATAGAAAATTTCAATTGTTGACATGTACATACCTTGCGAAGCGTCTTCGTGAACTCTCCTCCACCAAAACCGGAAGTTATCCTCACGAATTTCTTTGCAGAACCAACTGTTCTGCTTGTGCGGATTACCAGCCGTGACCAAGGAATGGTACCAAGTGGAGATTTATTCCAACTTGTGCTTGGTGCAGAATAGACACTCAGTTTATTTGGAAGATTTGCAATAGGCATCAGGGGACGGTGCCACAAAAAGATTTTTTTCCTATGCTCACAGCAAATCATCCAATGAGTCTGAATTTTTATAGTATAGAGGGGGGAAAAAATAACAAAAAAACAACAAAAAAACAACAAAAAACAACAAAATAAAATAAACAATAATAAACATTATGGATATTAAGCACAGTGACCCCAAATAATCTGTTGAAGAGGCATGGCTAACAATGGCTATATGTATGACTATACACACCGGGTATCCCGATCCGTCGTCCACGGAGGAGTCCGTCATCCACGGAGCAATCGGCAGTAAACAACTGTTAAGGTAGGTATGTTAAATTAAGTCTGATTTTATGAATATTTGGAGGGTGAATCCTGTATTATCAAGTTAGCTGTAGAAATGTACGATATACCAATACCAATATTGTTATTCCAATTAAGGCCCCTCAAGGGGCAATAACAAATATACATTCATAATTATACCAGCAGTTACAACAATACAGAATGGAGACATATGTTCATAAACAAGACAATTCTAACTATTTAAATAATAACATGCTACAGCAAGTGGGTTGTGTTTGGCAGCACGACCCGAGGAGAGGCAAGGAGTAATGTATAGTAGCAGAGTACATCGTATGGTTGAAGAATGGACTACATGTATGCGATTACTTAGCTGGAGGAGACATCAGGGGACGCTGCTTAAGAATTGTACTTTGATTCTCCCCGTGTCTGATCCAGCAAAGCAAGCGGCTCAAGTAGTAAAACATCATGTGTTTGATGAAAGGACTGTGATTACTTAACTGGAGGAGACACCGGGGGACGGTGCTTAAGAATCGCATTTCGATTCTCCCCGTGTTTGATCCAGGAAAGCAAGCAGTTCAAGTAATAAGCTGAAATGGGAATAAATAGATGTATCGTTTATCTGCAACAGACACCAAGGGACAGTGCTTCAGGAATTGCATTGCATCTACTAAGATTAGCAATGAGCATTCCTCCTCGTGTCTAGTGCAGACAAACAATAATATATTTTAGACATTAATATGTAGATTTTGTTATTAAAATTGAAGCAGTGTTATTCAGTTATTTAAATTATCTGCAGTATTTATAAATAAAGTGATACAACTCTTTTAAAACGGGTTGGTCTAAAAACAGGACGGAGAAAAACAGGACGGGCAAATTTTGATATATTTTTAGACATAACTTTTTTATTACTTGAGTTTTTTTTCAAATTTAAATTGATTTGTAAAGTAGAAACAAATATCTAACGTTTGCTATAAAATGTATTTGGAAATATTGAAAGATGAATTCAAAATCTTGACAGGACGGACTTTTTCACGGAACAAAAGGGCGAGAAAATTATCAGTGTTCTCGTCTTTGATGTCAAATTATTCTTTTAATAATAATTTTTGTCAAAAGAAAATTATATATTTGGAAAGCTTGTACAATAGGCTTTATTTTGATATAAAGTTTATTTCGAAATACTGAAAGATGAATTCAAAATCTTGACAGGACGGACTTTTTCACGGAACAAAATGGCGAGAAAATTATCAGTGTTCTCGTCTTTGATGTCAAATTATTCTTTTAATAATAATTTTTGTCAAAAGAAAATTATATATTTGGAAAGCTTGTACAATAGGCTTTATTTTGATATAAAGTTTATTTCGAAATACTGAAAGATGAATTCAAAATCTTGACAGGACGGACTTTTTCACGGAACAAAAGGGCGAGAAAATTATCAGTGTTCTTGTGTTTGATCTAATATCGTGCTTAGAAAAAAATCTATTCACACCATTTCCAAAATGTTACATGTCAAAGAAATCTAAAGTTGAATCAACAAATTTTATAATTGAAACAAATCGTGACTGTGGGGAGACTGATGGCATACAAAATATGGTTGGGTGTGAATGGACAAAGGGAATTAAGACATGCAACATATGGAAACATAAATCGGGATAATGTCATTACTCCGACACTCAATACTCCGACATTCATTACTCCGACACTTATTACTCCGACAATCATTACTCCGACTCTTAATACTTCGACAGTGACCGATAGTCTTTGCAATTCTGGCGCTTTTAGCAATCCAAATGCAGTACGGGACTGCCCATTTAACTTGAAAGGGGCAGGGTTTTTATCCCGCGGCCCAACAAAATATTTTTTACAAAAGTAAATATTATTTCATATAGATCTAATAAAAATGCTTTCTCTGATTAGTTTGTTTCTTCGATTCCCGTCATATTTTCCTCAAAATTCAGCATAGCTTAGGAATGTTATTCAAAATTTGTTGTAAAGCACCATACCAAGAGGATTTGCAAGGAAAGGTGAAGTCAGCTCTCTTTGTCCTATGTGCAAAAAAGAGACTGAAAACACGGCTCATTTCATACTGCAATGTGCAAGCCTACAGGAAGTAAGAAAACCATTCATGGATAAAGTTTTTTCATATCTGAGAATCTGACACCTTATGTCACAGACCTACTGGAGGATCAAAATATGCTACAGCTACTAATTGACTGTACAAAATTTGACTTTATACCACTCAAGGAAAGGAGCTATTTAGAAACCTTATCCAGAGGTTTATGTTATAAACTGTACCAGCAACCATTACACAAAATAACTACGGTATCATAATAGGATCTAGAAAACCTGAGGATTAATAAGATATCGACACCGTTAGAGAGCAGATAGATGTAGATTAGGCATATAAATATATTTTTCATTTTAAACATATTTATTCATAAATAAATGAAATGGATTGGATAGCAGGCAATAGCCTATATAAATCCTCTCCATACACAAGGCAACAGCAACAATCAACAATGCATGCAGTTAATATTTACAATACACAATATAGAATTTCATACTCAAAGGGAAATAACTCGAGTATACAATAGCAGTCAGAAATCTCATATAATCAGTTATTGATAAGTAATTATTATTAACATTGATTAGATTTTATCGACAATTTGGCTGATATGAGATCTACTAAATTTTTTTAAATACACTTAGTTGCTATCTAAAAGTGCTACCAGTGTACGATGTTGCTAGATTTATTACCTCTCAATTTAATTGAAATACTTAATTCATTTCAGAATTTTTTTATTAGCATGCAGTAGGTAATCATAGTGTAAATATGAGATTTATGACATTATATATACACATGTATATATTTATAAAACAAAATAAATTATGAATAGAATATCAAGAAGTTAATTTAATTTAGTCATGTGAGAGGTATAGTATCGATATTTGCAATCATGGTCCATCATATGTGAGAATACTGTGTTTAAAAAAAATTAAATTTATATTACTATATTATTATCAAATCGTTTGCTACGCTTAATAAAGGAATGTACTGCACGAAAAAGTTTTACATTCTGATTATAATCCGAGGTTTCACTTCCATAAAGAATGGTTTGAATAGTAAATTCTATGTTATTCTATATATATATATAAGATTTAGCAGGGTGAAAGCTTGCTGAATCTCGTAATGAATAACTTTTTTCTTTTTAACAATTTTAATTGGATATGCCAGGACATTTTAACGGTTTTGAAATGAAGTTTAGTGGACAATGTAATAATAACGTACCATCCATCGTCACGCTAGAAGTTGTTCTTTTTACATTTTATTAGTACAAATGACTCTTTTATGACTCGTGTATATAGAAATAAATACTTTTAAATACTTTTAAAACCGTTTTAAACTAGATAGGGATATTTTAGAGATAAGTTAGGGATAAGTGATAGGGGCACACCATTCCAGACATTTATGATTCTGGACTTCAGTGGTGAATACGTTGGTAACAACGGTTATCCAGGTAGTGGATGAAGATTCAAGATAGGTAACATGTAACAGGTAACAGGATATCCGGTTTTCATATAATTTTCTGGACTGTGTGTATGCATCCTTCAACAAGGGAAAAGTGTCCAAAGTTTCTAATAAAAAGTTCCCATATTTCAGAGCAACATAGTAAAACATGTTAAAAAGTATGGTCAAAAACATATGTCCTAAGCGACGTCGCTAAGTAAACATTGACGCACAGGAACACTGAAAACATAGTTCATCAACATTTTCGTCTATATCTTTTATTTTCGTCAATGAAATAAATATAATAATCAATTGCACGTCGTGAATATTGAATATATGATCACTCGTGTGCCGAAACGCATTCAGATTAAACTCGTGCGCGTAGCAAGTTCCGCACACTCGTTTAATCTGATGCGTTTTGCGGCACTCGTGATCATATTTTCAATATCCACTCTGTGCAATTATCCTATAGTTGTTTGGAGTTGCGATTAGATAGGATATGATGATACAGTTCGGGATGCATGGTCGAATTATTAATGAGTGTCGGAGTAATGACTGTCGGAGTAATGAGTGCCGGAGAAATAACTGTCGGAGTAATGACTGTTGGAGTAATGAGACGACCCCCATAAATTATGTGCAAGCCCAGATTCTGCTAACACATGGTACTGCAGTAAACACAAGCCACACTGACACTTTTAATTACTAGTAATTACTAAAATCATACGATTAAAACATCCTAAGTTAAATAAACGGGTGCGTAGTTATGGTCCGACAGCTCTTTAGTCCGACAGTTCGATAGTCCGACAGTTCGATGGTCTGACAGTTCGATAGTCCGACACAATCGTAACTACTTAACAATTTCCGTTGCACGGAAAACAAGATACATGTATGATTATAATCTAACGATTGTGGAAGTCTCCCAAACCGGCCACTGACAACAGGTTTCTTCTTCTTCTTCTTCCAGGTAAAGGACGGAATTCAATAAATGAATGTTTGTGTCCTGTGATTAAAAACTTCGCAGGCTCTCGGGAACAGACGAGTCTCCTTTGCTATACAATTAAAAGTTCCCTAGAATATATACAAAGCTAAAACTATCTACACAGCTCAGGTTTATATGAACACTTTGCATTATGACAAATCCTGAGCTTGATTTTTTGCGGTATTGTGGTGGCCATTTTGAAAATGAAGAATGGTAGATGAGTGGGGGCTATATTGCAATCACATTGTCCGGCCGTCCGTTCGTCCGTCCGTTCACACTTTCGTAACAGATATCTCAGCTTCTACTGGAAGAAATGATTTTATATTTGATATATGGCTTTGGCATGGTGACTTGTACCGTGTCTCCCCTTTCCAGGTTTACCGCACATCTACTTCCTGTTTACAGTGCGACTTACAAATGAACGAGTGGGGGTATTCTTAGCATGACGTAGCGTGCAACATCTTGTTTAATATTGAATTTTTGCGGTATTGTGACGGCCATTTTGAAAATTTTGACAACGCAGAATTACTCCTCTAATGGTGACCTATCATTATGTCAAATTTTATGTCTATCATTATCCATTTAGAAGTTATCAACATTAATGTACGAAATTTCAACTTTCCCATAGGATTCTATAGTAACCCCACACCATTTGAACCCCTCAAAATATGACTTTACCACAAAGCTGAAAACTTTAGGACCAACTAGAAACAGATATCTATAACTCCACCAAGTTTCATGAATTTCTGTCCAGTAGTTCCTGAAATCTGCCGCGGACACGTTCATGTCGCATGGAAAGAAAGGCGAATATAATAATAATAACCTTAAAAGCCATTGTAATTTATAAAATATATATGCAATTTATTAAAAACATATAAATTTATTTGATAGAAATCATAATCATCCATTTAAATATCATTTTGTGCTTCTGGAATCATCTGGACTCTTGTTCTTTGTTCTGGACTCACTTTCGATGTGCAAGTAAAAGTCCGTCCTGTCAAGATGTTTATACTTTATAGGTTTAAAAAAAAAAAGAAAGATATATGTATCAAAATAAAGCTGTTTTTACACACTTTCCAAATATATAATCATCTTTTGACAGAAATTATTATTAAAAGAATAATTTGACATCAAAGACGAGAACACTGATAATTTTCTCGCCACTTTGTTCCGTGAAAAAGCCCGTCCTGTCAAGATTTTGAATTCATCTTTCAGTATTTCGAAATAAACTTTATATCAAAATAAAGCCTATTGTACAAGCTTTCCAAATATATAATTATCTTTTGACAGAAACTATTATTAAAAGAATAATTTGACATCAAAGACGAGAACACTGATAATTTTCTCGCCATTTTATTCCGTGAAAAAGTCCGTCCTGTCAAGATTTTGAATTCATCTTTCAATATTTCCAAATACATTTTATAGCAAACGTTAGATATTTGTTTCTACTTTACAAATCAATTTAAATTTAAAAAAAAAGCTCAAGTAATAAAAATGTTATGTCTAATAATATATCAAAATTTGCTCGTCCTGTTTTTCTCCGTCCTGTTTTTAAACCAACCCTTTTAAAACTGATGCATCCTCACAGGTCATTAACCAGTAAACAAATTCTTGAGGATTTAATTGTAGAAGCTTCACCTGGGTGCAAGTTAACTTCAAATTGATAGACAATTAATGAAAATATCAATCATTGAACTTGAAAATTTACTGAAAAGTAACGAGTTTTGGTCTTCAAGAGTTGATTTTATAAAAATGATAGTCATTTTCTCTATTTTTTGCAATCAATTTCAACTTGACATCAATGTATCTCACATCATTCATATTAAGGACAACATTAATCTTTCTCATCTCTGTAAACGTGTCGATTTTTAAAGTATGGGTAGAAAATAATAGGATCCGTAATACACGGAGCTAATTTTCGAAATGATACGTGACATACGGAGCAATGGTCCGGTAAACACGGAGCAAAATTATTTGGTTATTGTAGAAATAGTTGAGTTTCCGCATTTTTTGTATTTTTTTATATTTAAAAATCACATTTGTTGGCGTTTGCAATTATCTATAACAATGTAAGATGTTTCCTAAGAGATAAATATACAATACATAATATACATTGTCGGAAAATACCTTAACAACAGGTAGAAAGGTGAGGCTCGTCGAGCATTTTTCGACTGTTTTGCGGCGAATACAAATGAATTTGATATATATCGACAATGTGCATGTACTGTTTTTATCGTGCAATCATAAAACAATTTTATTTTTAGCGTAATTTCACCTTTTCATAAGTCTCACTTTTGGAGAAAAAGCTGGAATCGGTTGTGCATTCTTTAATGATTATATGACGTCATAACAGGTGCAGATTCAGTCCCCCCTCATATTAGAAAAAAAAATTAAAAGAACAAAAAGCAACAAAAAAAAATAATAATAAAAAGGTCCTACGATGGAGGGTGTCCTCTAACATAAAATCTTGAATCCGCGCCTGCATAATAAGACCTTTGAGCAGTGAACCAGAGTACAATGCAAAACACCTTTGAATGACCCGACCAGGGCACCAGCAGACGAATATCATATAGTATACAAATATCACTACTGAGTATTCGTATACAAAATGAGCTAGTTACAGGATAAAAATGATTATCCATTTTTTTTAAAGCATAAATTGCATTCATATATTCATTATCCTATTCAAAAACATTTTATGGTAGACCATTTCACAGTCTATTGGGGAAAAACTAAGTAATGGTCAATGATTTCTTGTAGTGTTCCGGACTCTAACGCACAAAAGTAACAAAGGAATACCATTCTGCCATTCCAATGGTACATAAATTTAAAAAAGAAAACAATGCTTGTCTGTAAAGACCATAGTTTGCCAAACAAAAGCCAATTGCTTGTGTGTTCTCTGTACACAACAATGTGTGTCGCGACTTAAATTCTGGGGTATGACCTACAATAGACCTTAACCGACCACTCATTCATTTATAAAACTGGTCAACATGTTCAAGTATTATACCGGTAATATGGCTATTATCATAGATCAATATGGGCCAATATTTATGATTTCTCATAATATGTGTGACGGATGCATGGACAGACGCATGGACGTTCATACTGACCGATGCATGAGCGGAGGACGGATGAAATTACATGTGTAACTCTATATTACCCAATCACACTCGAGTGACATGAAAAAAAGAATTGTATTTCAGTATGTGCTCCGTGGTTTACTATCAATCATTTGCAAAAACACGCTCCGTGTTGAACAGGATCATGCTCCGTGTATTACGGATCCTATTTTTTTCTACCCATCCTTTAAAAATCGCCAAGTTTACAGAGATGAGAAAGAGTAATGTACTGGCCTTAATATGAATGATGTGAGATACATTGATGTTGAAATTGATTGCAAAAAAAAATTGGGAAAATGACTCATTTTTATAAAATCAACTCGTGAAAACTAAAACTCTTACTTTTCAGTAAATTTTGAAGTTCAAGGATTGATATTTTCATTAATTGTCTATCAATTTGAAGTTAGCTTGCACCCACGTGAAGCTTATACATCGTACATTTCTACAGCTAACTTGATAATACAGGATTCACACTACAAATATTCATAAAATCAGACTTAACATACCTACCTCAACAGTTGTTTACTGCCGACTGCTCCGTGGACGACGGATCGGGATACCCGGTGTGATATATGGGTGCTGGCAGTATCACACCCCATCAGCTAATATAGATTGTTTTTTTAATATTTAAATTATACAATAACTTATATAAGTGTTGAATCACAAAATCATCTTCAGAAGACATCAACCATATAAATTTGTTATTGACGTCAAGACTATTGAAATTTTTGTACTCTTTGCTTATAAGTTCTAAAAAAAAAAATCCTTTCAATTTCTAACTTTGGACATTGTAATAAAAAGTGACACTCATCTTCAATATCAATTTTACATAATTTACATTTACGATCGTGCACTTTTAACCCAATATATCTCCCCTTTTCTATTTCTAAATCATGAGCACTGATACGAAATTTTGTAAGTAATTTTCGTTGACTATAGTTTCCAAATAATAAATAGTCCTTAATAGTGTTCAAAATTAAATGTGTTTTTAAATAATCTGTACGTTCAAAGCTTATTTCCATATCCTTGTCCAGAATTATCACGAAATAATTCTTGACGCCATATGGCTTCATATTTTATTCTCAATTTGCTTAATAAATATTTCTTAACATTCAGCTTCGATTTAAGTAAATAGCTTGTATTGACATTAAGATACTGAAGTAGTGCATCAATACATCCAAACCATGAGTTTTTATCATTATTAAACAATGTTTTTGAGGTTGAAAGCGCCTCGGATAATAGGCCATCACTTTTTAGAAGTCGTATATAATAATTTACCATATTTATGAATATATCTATGTATAAAGGATATCTGCCAAGTTCACCCATAGCATTTTTTGTGAACGTTTTCTATTATTACATTTTTGCAGAGTTTATCAAAAGCTTAGGAATCTGCATTAAATACTAACTTTTTGCCAGGAAAGAAACCCCAAATTTCACTACCATATAACAATACTGGTTACCGTATGGTCAAACACTAGATACGATAAGTAACCCTCAGTCCGCTTTTGCTCCAGCGAGGGTTACGATTCGGTCCCATTCAACGTTGTGCTTACTTAGTCTTGTATTTTAGCTGTATGTTGCATGCTTGTTATTTGTTATTTATTCTGTGTCTGTGTATGTCGGTTAAAAGCTCAACAGAGCTTATGTTGTATGTTGTTTTAACCATGCCGACTCTAAATAAAGCTTATTTATTTATTTATTTATTTATTAATGGAGCAGCGCCCGGAGTGATTCACAACGGGCGTTTTTTTGTCCTAATTCCGTTGAAGTTGTTGGAAAAATTAACAGGGGTGAAAGATAAATATATTTAGATAAAGCTTGAGGTGTTAAGTAAACGCTGCATCAATCCATGGTAGTCTATATCCATTTGAAAATTTGAATGCATGAGATCTTCTTTCTGTCCAACATTTTGTTTACAAGTTGCTATTTCACGTGCACTTGCCTCGTTTTGGAGATATCCTTATTTGGATCGATTGCCGTAAATATCGTAGTAAAAGTTTTCCATATATGGCATTCAGATCCATATATGGATAGGTTCCCACCCATCACGATAGTCTACGTGAGGTGTCATGTCGGACAAGAAACAATTTTCGAATACGAAATCGATCGTGAAGGTAGAAAAAGGTATTGTAACACTTATTTCGTATCACCATTACTTAAAAATTGTAGGGAATAATAAGTTATGACCACATATGCAAAAAGAAAGTTGAAATATTCACGGAACGAAAATTTTAATTTGATCCATTACGTTGAATGGGACCGAATCGTAACTCTCGCTGGAGCAAAAGCGGACTGAGGGTTACGTTATCGTATCTAGGTCAAACACATGAAGCAATGTCTTTATTTTAGGTTTATTACCTTCAAAACATTTACGTATTTAAAATAGGCCTTTAATCCTTTTTTGTATAAATCGGTTTTAGCATTTGTAAAATTTCCAGAAATAGCACAAGAATGCATTGTGTTTGAACATTATGTGAAATACGGTAACAATAAAAATGGGAGATTACCCTACTATTTACATCATTAGTTATCTCCCCTATTTGTGGGTGTGAAGAGGATGACGATTCGATACAAATAGGATGATTTAAAGCAAGAAAAGAATGTCACAGTTTATTTCGTATATAACTAGAAATGAAATAGAAAGAGGGAAAGAGGTATAACAAAGTAAAATTTCTTTCCATAAATCTTTATCGATCGAAGTCTGAAGATGAAAAAATAAAAAAAAACGTAAACAAATTAACCATGACGAGTCCGGGTATCGAAAGTTTCATTTGACTATGGTATAAATTAGTTATAAATCGTCAGACTGAACATTTAAGCGTGTCTATATAAAACGATATAGAGCTCTATGTATTATATTTTTTTACGTTTGACCCTTTAAGTTTTGCAGTCCTTTAGATGAAAATTTGAATTTAATCAAACTGAAGAATTTACTTGTTTGAACAAAGTTTTCCTGTTATTGGACCGGAGTACTGGTGCTCATTGTGAGGACTGGTTTTGTTGTGTGCATTACTACTGTGTGTACTAGTACACGGTAGAAATAGTAGCAAAAATAAGCGATTTAAAGAATACAGGACACGTATAACACACAAGTCCATCATTCTGCACAACAATATTAAATATTACATTGATGAAACTGAGGAAGAGCTAGAGAGTCATGTGTCTGTGACAATGGTACCGATAAAATACCCTTTTTAAAAAGAAAAGTCCATGATATCTGTGCATCAGTCACCATCAGACAACAGGAGACGGTAACAAACGTATGAAATTACCCACTATACTAAGAATACAGAGTAACCATCTGTCAATATGTCGTAAACTTATCACATTTTCAACTTCTTTTTCATACAAATGTAACCACTGCATGCACAATCATCAAACTTACTACAAATATAGGAATCATGAAGATAGAAATCCAAGATGCCTGCCCTGGTCTCTGATTGGCCAAAACATTTTTGACTTCTCCAGAACTTCTGCATATAAAGTCTTGCCCAAAAATGTACCTCTGAGGGTCCTCAAGAGGTGGTGTTAATTACTTATTAGAGAGATTTGGAATCCAACATAACTGTCACTGCCTCTAATAGGGGGAGATATTTTTGAGTCACCAGACTTGCCAAGAATGTTCTTCTAGCAATTCTGAAGAAGTTTTGTTGCTTTATGGGCCAAAATCTAAGATTTGCAAAGACATTCTTTACTTCTTATCCTGGAAAACTCCACGCTAAGTCACCAGACTTTCTAGAAATGTTCCTCTAAGGGATCATTTGTATTTCATCTACAGATAGAAACAGATAGGAAAGCCAGTCTTTGACGAGGGTCGTGGTCGTGATCGTATGGCAGTTGGATTTCAACTACCTGTGCAATCAGTGCCTATCACCACTAAAGTTGAAAGTTGTACCCTGTTCGATCCAACATTATGTGATAAAGTTTGTCAGTGACTTGCGACAGGTCGGTGGTTTTCTCCGGGTACTCCGGTTTCCTCCACCAACAAAGCTGACTGCCACGATATAACTGAAATATTGTTGAAAGTGGCATTAAACACCATAAGCCAAACCAAACTATATATTGGTTATGCATGTGATGTATGATCTGATGTCACAATATAATTATTTGCCATCATATTTTAATTTGTACAAAATTACTTTATGATGTGGACAACTAAGGTGTCGTATTCTGTAGTTAGTTACCTGGCATAAGTTTTTATGTATACATGTATCTTAAAAAATTATAATAATTGATCTATGAATCTTATAATTTGTTTAAATTTTACAAAGGTAAAACATAGTTTTTGTAAGTATTGAATTCCAATAAACCATGGATTCCAGAATTATATATATACATTTTTTTGTGGTAAGTAATTGGTTGGAATTTTCTTTATGATTAATTAATTAACAACTATTTTTCTTTAGACTGGAAACGTTCAATTACAATCTTATCATCTAATGGAGGTAGTATAAGATTTGTCTCCCCTGATCTATCCAACAAACCATATAGCAAAACAGAAGCTTTTAATGAACTTTACATATTTAGATTAATTTGTTAACTCAGTTTATACAGTGACACCTATCTAATAAAGGACCGACCATTTAACTTGAAGGGGGGGGGGGGGGGTGGGGGGGTTATGGTTTTTTGTTTCGTTCAGAATTGTTTTTTCGGACAACACAAGAGTTAGAATATTATTTTTTTTTGTCGCGCAAAGCGCAAATTTTTTTTCCAGAATTTAAAATTAGGTTACACCAAAATCAAAATATTTTTTTCAGCAACATTGAGAATCAGAATATTTTTTTTAGAAAAAAACCATAACCCCCCCCCCCCCCCCCCCTTCAAGTTAAATGGTCGTTCCCTGAACCAGAATCTTGAGTTAATTGAGCTTTAAATAAAATGTAGTAAATGTTTGTTACTGTAACCTGTCTAAACGGCTGTCTCTTCTAATGAAGTTTGGTTTAGACGGGGGTCACTGTATCTAAATGTAAAATTCTCTGTCAAATATTTAATTAACTTATATTGCTAACATAAAAAACAAACTGGTTGTGTATTAGTGACAAACAGAACTTTGCACATTATACAACATATTGTGATGTCGTTGATGTGCTGTCACCGTTTTCTTTGACTTTCTCTGATATAACTTTAGAAGCGGAAGCCTAAAATTAAACATTTATCATATATCTATCAAACATATCTTGCTGTTTCTTCGTGACCTGCGACAGATCAGTGGTTTTCTTCGGGTACTCCTGTTTCCTGCACCAATAAAACTGAGAGCTACGATATAACTGAAATATTGTTGAAAGTGGCGTTAAATGCTATAAACCTAAACCTGTATTAGGAATTGAATGTGTCGATTCAAAATTAGGAATTGGTACTATTTATCATTATTGACAATATGATAATATTCAATCTTCAAAAATTCATTTCTGAATTACAAATGTACAAATAAAATAAAGAAATAGAAAATTTATATGGATCTAAAACATGTATTTCATAATAAGTATGGTGTAGCTTTTTTAGCCTTCTGTTTTGCTTTAGACCGTATAGACCTATACATTTTAAGCCACTGTAACATTTGCACACCTAGGCTAGGATTTGAATAACGACAACACTGCTGTCTTATTTCTAACCAAGAGTATTGTCTAATAAAGAAAGTAGACTTGTGTGTTACACTGTTACCACACATTCAAAGCTGTGTTACACTGTTACCACACGTTCAAAGCTGTGTTACACTGTTACCACATGTTCAAAGCTGTGTTACACTGTTACCACACGTTCAAAGCTGTGTTACACTATTACCACACATTCAAAGCTGTGTTACACTGTTACCACACATTCAAAGCTGTGTTACACTGTTACCACACATTCAAAGCTGTGTTACACTGTTACCACACATTCAAAGCTGTGTTACACTATTACCACATGTTCAAAGCTGTGTTACACTGTTACCACACATTCAAAGCTGTGTTACACTGTTAGCACATGTTCAAAGCTGTGTTACACTGTTACCACACGTTCAAAACTGTGTTACACTGTTAGCACATGTTCAAAGCTGTGTTACACTATTACCACATGTTCAAAGCTGTGTTACACTGTTACCACACGTTCAAAACTGTGTTACACTGTTAGCACATGTTCAAAGCTGTGTTACACTGTTACCACACGTTCAAAACTGTGTTACACTGTTAGCACATGTTCAAAGCTGTGTTACACTGTTAGTACATGTTCAAAGCTGTGTTACACTGTTACCACACATTCAAAGCTGTGTTACACTGTTAGCACATGTTCAAAGCTGTGTTACACTGTTAGCACATGTTCAAAGCTGTGTTACACTGTTACCACACGTTCAAAACTGTGTTACACTGTTAGCACATGTTCAAAGCTGTGTTACACTGTTAGTACATGTTCAAAGCTGTGTTACACTATTAGCACATGTTCAAAGCTGTGTTACACTGTTACCACATGTTCAAAGCTGTGTTACACTGTTACCACACGTTCAAAGTTGTGTTACACTATTACCACATGTTCAAAGCTGTGTTACACTGTTACCACACGTTCAAAGCTGTGTTACACTGTTACCACACGTTCAAAGCTGTGTTACACTATTACCACATGTTCAAAGCTGTGTTACACTATTACCACATGTTCAAAGCTGTGTTACACTATTACCACATGTTCAAAGCTGTGTTACACTATTACCACACGTTCAAAGCTGTGTTACATTGTTACCACACGTTCAAAGCTGTGTTACACTGTTACCACACGTTCAAAGCTGTGTTACATTGTTACCACACGTTCAAAGCTGTGTTACACTGTTATCACACGTTCAAAGCTGTGTTACACTATTACCACACGTTCAATGCTGTGTTACACTATTACCACATGTTCAAAGCTGTGTTACACTGTTACCACACGTTCAAAGCTGTGTTACACTATTACCACATGTTCAAAGCTGTGTTACACTATTACCACACGTTCAAAGCTGTGTTACACTGTTACCACACGTTCAGAGCTGTGTTACACTGTTAGCACATGTTCAAAGCTGTGTTACACTGTTGCCACACGTTCAAAACTGTGTTACACTATTACCACACGTTCAAAGCTGTGTTACACTATTACCACATGTTCAAAGCTGTGTTACACTATTACCACATGTTCAAAGCTGTGTTACACTGTTACCACACGTTCAAAGCTGTGTTACACTATTACCACATGTTCAAAGCTGTGTTACACTGTTAGCACATGTTCAAAGCTGTGTTACACTGTTACCACACGTTCAGAGCTGTGTTACACTGTTAGCACATGTTCAAAGCTGTGTTACACTGTTGCCACACGTTCAAAGCTGTGTTACACTGTTACCACACGTTCAAAGCTGTGTTACACTGTTGCCACACGTTCAAAGCTGTGTTACACTGTTACCACACGTTCAAAGCTGTGCTACACTATTACCACATGTTCAAAGCTGTGTTACACTGTTACCACATGTTCAAAGCTGTGTTACACTGTTACCACACGTTCAAAGCTGTGTTACACTATTACCACATGTTCAAAGCTGTGTTACACTGTTAGCACATGTTCAAAGCTGTGTTACACTGTTAGTACATGTTCAAAGCTGTGTTACACTATTAGCACATGTTCAAAGCTGTGTTACACTGTTACCACATGTTCAAAGCTGTGTTACACTTACCACACGTTCAAAGCTGTGTTACACTGTTACCACACGTTCAAAGCTGTGTTACACTTACCACACGTTCAAAGCTGTGTTACACTGTTACCACACGTTCAAAGCTGTGTTACACTGTTACCACACGTTCAAAGCTGTGTTACACTATTACCACATGTTCAAAGCTGTGTTACACTATTACCACATGTTCAAAGCTGTGTTACACTATTACCACATGTTCAAAGCTGTGTTACACTATTACCACATGTTCAAAGCTGTGTTACACTATTACCACACGTTCAAAGCTGTGTTACACTGTTACCACACGTTCAGAGCTGTGTTACACTGTTAGCACATGTTCAAAGCTGTGTTACACTGTTGCCACACGTTCAAAACTGTGTTACACTATTACCACACGTTCAAAGCTGTGTTACACTATTACCACATGTTCAAAGCTGTGTTACACTATTACCACATGTTCAAAGCTGTGTTACACTGTTACCACACGTTCAAAGCTGTGTTACACTATTACCACATGTTCAAAGCTGTGTTACACTGTTAGCACATGTTCAAAGCTGTGTTACACTGTTACCACACGTTCAGAGCTGTGTTACACTGTTAGCACATGTTCAAAGCTGTGTTACACTGTTGCCACACGTTCAAAGCTGTGTTACACTGTTACCACACGTTCAAAGCTGTGTTACACTGTTGCCACACGTTCAAAGCTGTGTTACACTGTTACCACACGTTCAAAGCTGTGCTACACTATTACCACATGTTCAAAGCTGTGTTACACTGTTACCACACGTTCAAAGCTGTGTTACACTGTTACCACACGTTCAAAGCTGTGTTACACTATTACCACATGTTCAAAGCTGTGTTACACTGTTAGCACATGTTCAAAGCTGTGTTACACTGTTAGTACATGTTCAAAGCTGTGTTACACTATTAGCACATGTTCAAAGCTGTGTTACACTGTTACCACATGTTCAAAGCTGTGTTACACTTACCACACGTTCAAAGCTGTGTTACACTGTTACCACACGTTCAAAGCTGTGTTACACTTACCACACGTTCAAAGCTGTGTTACACTGTTACCACACGTTCAAAGCTGTGTTACACTGTTATCACACGTTCAAAGCTGTGTTACACTATTACCACACGTTCAAAGCTGTGTTACACTATTACCACATGTTCAAAGCTGTGTTACACTGTTACCACACGTTCAAAGCTGTGTTACACTATTACCACATGTTCAAAGCTGTGTTACACTGTTATCACACGTTCAAAGCTGTGTTACACTATTACCACACGTTCAAAGCTGTGTTACACTATTACCACATGTTCAAAGCTGTGTTACACTGTTACCACACGTTCAAAGCTGTGTTACACTATTACCACATGTTCAAAGCTGTGTTACACTGTTAGCACATGTTCAAAGCTGTGTTACACTATTACCACACGTTCAAAGCTGTGTTACACTGTTACCACAGGTTCAAAGCTGTGTTACACTGTTAGCACATGTTCAAAGCTGTGTTACACTGTTGCCACACGTTCAAAACTGTGTTACACTATTACCACACGTTCAAAGCTGTGTTACACTATTACCACATGTTCAAAGCTGTGTTACACTATTACCACATGTTCAAAGCTGTGTTACACTGTTACCACACGTTCAAAGCTGTGTTACACTATTACCACATGTTCAAAGCTGTGTTACACTGTTAGCACATGTTCAAAGCTGTGTTACACTGTTACCACACGTTCAGAGCTGTGTTACACTGTTAGCACATGTTCAAAGCTGTGTTACACTGTTGCCACACGTTCAAAGCTGTGTTACACTGTTACCACACGTTCAAAGCTGTGTTACACTGTTGCCACACGTTCAAAGCTGTGTTACACTGTTACCACACGTTCAAAGCTGTGCTACACTATTACCACATGTTCAAAGCTGTGTTACACTGTTACCACACGTTCAAAGCTGTGTTACACTGTTACCACACGTTCAAAGCTGTGTTACACTATTACCACATGTTCAAAGCTGTGTTACACTGTTAGCACATGTTCAAAACTGTGTTACACTGTTAGCACATGTTCAAAGCTGTGTTACACTGTTACCACATGTTCAAAGCTGTGTTACACTATTACCACACATTCAAAACTGTGTTACACTATTACCACACGTTCAAAGCTGTGTTACACTGTTACCACACGTTCAAAGCTATGTTACACTGTTACCACATGTTCAAAGCTGTGTTACACTATTACCACATGTTCAAAGCTGTGTTACACTATTACCACAAGTTCAAAGCTGTGTTACACTTGTTACCACACGTTCAAAGCTGTGTTACACTGTTACCACATGTTCAAAGCTGTGTTACACTGTTACCACACGTTCAAAGCTGTGTTACACTATTACCACATGTTCAAAGCTGTGTTACACTGTTAGCACATGCTCAAAGCTGTGTTACACTATTACCACACGTTCAAAGCTGTGTTACACTGTTACCACACGTTCAAAGCTGTGTTACACTGTTAGCACATGTTCAAAGCTGTGTTACACTGTTGCCACACGTTCAAAACTGTGTTACACTATTACCACACGTTCAAAGCTGTGTTACACTGTTACCACACGTTCAAAGCTGTGTTACACTATTACCACATGTTCAAAGCTGTGTTACACTATTACCACATGTTCAAAGCTGTGTTACACTGTTAGCACATGTTCAAAGCTGTGTTACACTGTTACCACACGTTCAGAGCTGTGTTACACTGTTAGCACATGTTCAAAGCTGTATTACACTGTTGCCACACGTTCAAAGCTGTGTTACACTGTTACCACACGTTCAAAGCTGTGTTACACTGTTGCCACACGTTCAAAGCTGTGTTACACTGTTACCACACGTTCAAAGCTGTGCTACACTATTACCACATGTTCAAAGCTGTGTTACACTGTTACCACACGTTCAAAGCTGTGTTACACTGTTACCACACGTTCAAAGCTGTGTTACACTATTACCATATGTTCAAAGCTGTGTTACACTGTTAGCACATGTTCAAAACTGTGTTACACTGTTAGCACATGTTCAAAGCTGTTTTACACTGTTACCACATGTTCAAAGCTGTGTTACACTATTACCACACGTTCAAAACTGTGTTACACTATTACCACATGTTCAAAGCTGTGTTACACTGTTACCACACGTTCAAAGCTATGTTACACTGTTACCACATGTTCAAAGCTGTGTTACACTATTACCACATGTTCAAAGCTGTGTTACACTATTACCACATGTTCAAAGCTGTGTTACACTGTTGCCACACGTTCAAAGCTGTGTTACACTGTTACCACACATTCAAAGCTGTGTTACACTATTACCACATGTTCAAAGCTGTGTTACACTGTTAGCACATGTTCAAAGCTGTGTTACACTGTTACCACACGTTCAGAGCTGTGTTACACTGTTAGCACATGTTCAAAGCTGTGTTACACTGTTACCACATGTTCAAAGCTGTGTTACACTGTTAGCACATGTTCAAAGCTGTGTTACACTGTTACCACATGTTCAAAGCTGTGTTACACTGTTAGCACATGTTCAAAGCTGTGTTACACTGTTACCACATGTTCAAAGCTGTGTTACACTGTTAGCACATGTTCAAAGCTGAGACTGTAATTAACATTCTGATGTACTTCTTCTGACCATCACTGTTTAACTTTTATACTTTAATCTATTAAAAGATTAAGAAATATAATTTAAATGTTTGGTTGGTCAATTATTATTCAAAGATTTTCTATTAAATAGTTCTCCTTATTTATTATAGGAGATAATAAAATTGAATGCTACACAGAAAATTGTTTTTGATGACAATTTGTTTTTATCTTGACATCTGCAAATTCCTGTCATATTTATTTTACATGAAACGTGAAATATAGTGCCCAACAAAAATCCTCCTGCATCACAACACAATTCCAGATTATTCACTATTATCCAAATAAAATGCATGATACAAGATACAAGATAAAAGATATTTTATTTTCCAATCATGGAGCCCAGTACTGAGCAGAATAATCATTTACAAATTAAAGAACATAAAATACACCTATGATTTGTAATAATTAAATGTAATTTGAAAACATATTAAGACAATACAGAAAAAAAAAGAAAAAAAAAAGTTTTGTAGACACAGTGACTCTGAAGGTCAAGGGGGAGACAACCCATAAAAGCATAATAAATGTATTTATTATATTATTTTAAGTAATTCTCTGTTTTCTTTCTTTAAATAAATCAATTAATAGTTTAGATGTTAATAAAAATAATTTCTTTATCTTCACATGATAGTAACCATATAAATTTATCTTCTGTTGATAAGTTCTCAAAGTTGGTATATAACCTTTTTATAATATTAAAATATTTTGCTCTACAGTTATCTAATGGCGAGCAAATCATAAAGAAATGAAACTCATCTTCTATATTTAAATTACATGTACATGTATTACAAATTCTATCTTCAACCTTCAAACCTTCATACCTGCCTCTTTCTATTCTTAAATCATGGGCTCTTATTCTAGATTTTGCATTTGTGTCAAGTGGATTGAACAATTTCTCTACTAGAGATACTTAAATTTTCATACCAGTATTTTAAAAGACTGGGGTTATCATAGAATATAGAAATGTGAAAATATCAAGAGTAGAGAAATATGTTATAGTTAGAAGCCAGATTCCAGGGCATTGGTCCGAAGGTTCATTAGTCCGAAGGGTCATTGAACCAAAAGGTCGATAGTCCGAAGGGTCAATGGCCTGAAGTATCTGTGGCTCAAAAATATTTAAAAAATCAGACAAAAAGGCACATGTAAACTTGATTTAGCTGTATAAATGTTCCAAATATTATGAGTAAAAGTCTTATTTTTCAAGAGCTATGTGTGGATTTTCCCGAAAATGTTCAACATTCAGCTTCCTTACATTGCTTGGTCATCTCCGATTGAATCTTAAAGGCATGATAGAAAATAAGAAAAACTGAATGAGCAACCAAAAACCAACATCCAATGACAGATATATAAACCCCTAGAAACAAGAAGTGAACATCAACATTAATAAAATACAATCAATACATAAACACATGTGAACAACATGAACTCCCGATGGAAAGGGAGTGAAACAGGGGCTCCGAAATTTGTAGAAAGTTTCTGCCTATCAGACATCCGTCATGTTGCTCGAGATTAATTCTGATGGGAGTCATATCCGACGACGATGACACAGGGAACAACTCTTACAACAACCTCAAATCAATTCCCATCTGGAAAATATACATATATCATATGTTTCCACAAGCATTGGGTGCCTCCTGTAGAACTTTTGATTCTAACAACCTATGTTACTGATTAAGCAATTTCAGAGTTAACCCACCAGCCGTCGAGCCTTCAAAAAAATCATAGCATTTTCCACAGGCTCTCAAGTAACGCTTCATACATTGGTTGTTGCTAAGATAGGCAAAGATGATTGTAGAACGTTGAAGTCATTACGTTTGTCGTAGAGTTTAGTGTAACATGTCGCCTTTGAGTCCATATCGACATGTAGATTAACAGGTATCAGTTATTTAATCGACACCCGTGTCTCGCTTCAGTTGTGCAAGATGTAAACCCTTCATAGCTATACTTAGACTGCAAGGCGTTCTCTATGTGAGATTTTGCTGTTTTGTTGGATCGTGGTCTCATTGACATTTATTCCACAATTCAGTATTTTCCATGTACATATGCTATCAAGAAATTTGTATGGCTGACAATTACTATGACCTGTTCAAAATTTCAATCAGTTAGGACTGAAACTACTGAAAATTACTTGGAAAAATATAAATCCAAGGGCAATAACTCTGCAAAAAATAATCAGACCACATACTTGCTATGTAACACAACATGATACACCATGATACTAAATATCAAGTCAATATGTTAAGGCATTACAAAGTAAATATAAATATAGAAAGGATAAAAAGGACAAGCCACAAAATTGCGTGTTATTGTGTGTAAAGTTTTAAAAGCTTGTATTCGTCGTGTGATAGAAAAATATTTGTCATGCAAACTGTCGAAAAGGATGTATTATTACATGAGAAAACGTGGCAACCATTTCTATCAATGTTTTATGCAATTCTATATTATATTGATACATAAATTTGTAGTCTCAAGGTCGTTCAAAATTCGATTTTGCTCGGACCTTTCGGACTATCGACCCTTCAGACTATTGACCCTTCAGACCATTGACCTTTCAGACTAATGAACTGACACAAGAAGCCAAGCCAAAGGACAAAAATTAAAATTTGATAATATGAAGGTGTTAATAAATGTTAGCTTATTAAGCTTAGATAAAAAAAAAAAAAAGATATGCTTTAGCACACTCAATTGTTGCGAAACTTTGCGACATATACATTGAATATGTTGATCAAAATTTAGTTGATATATCAATACACAGTAATTTAACAACTTCATCACATGATATATTAGCAGACTCAATATTAAAAACAGGTTCTTTTGTATTTTAAGTTTTCTTGCCGACAGCTGTAGATTTTAATTTATATGGGTTGGCTTGTATATATACAATTAAAACAGAGCTTTCTTTTTCTAAAACATTAAATTAAGGTACAGTGGAACCTGTCTAATCCGACACACCAAGGGACCAGGGAAATGTGTCGGATTGTACAGGATGCCGGAAAACTCAGGTTTTCTTTTTAGTTAACAGAAATTTGCATAAATTCAACAAGAGAAGAAATTGTGTATGTTTCATTATGTGAATGGTTTAAATAATTGGAACTACATTCTACAGGGATTTTATACAATGTAGATGAAAATACATTTTATATTTAATTTATGCACAATTATTATATTTAGAACAATTTCATAATCTGATCAGATAATCGTTGTAGCCATGTTCTTTACAAAGAAAGTGAAAACAGTTAACTGCAAAATTTTAATTATTATATTCTTTGTAAACTTACTTTTTAACCCTTGTTAATGAGTCTCTAATCACCTGCTAATCATAATTTATTTGTGTGCACAAGTGGCAGCCTAGAACAATTTCATAATATATCAGATAATGGTTGTAGCCATGTCCTTTACAAAGAAAGTGAAAACAGCTAACTAAAAATTTTAATTATTGCATATATATTCTTTGTAAACTTACTTTTAATGTTATCTAATGAGCTTCTAATTACATGTGAGCTAAGCCTGTCAATTTGTTAATGGTCTATGTATAGGTTAAACAGTAGTTTTCCATGTTCATAAAGTTCATAAAACATGGAAAACTAGTATTTGACCAATTTAGAACATAATCACCTATCAGAGAAAAATAAAAGAAACTATAATTAGCAATAATTAGTCAAATAATGAACTTTCAGTATCTGTACAGAGAAAAATGTATTCACTTAAAAAGTCCAAACAAATGAAATGAAAATGTACCCTTAAGACTTTTCTTTTTAATGTGATCATGATTAAAACTGTTTCTTAAATAAGTGAACCATGTGTTAAAAATGCTCACCCCCATACTTATCTACCAAACACATTAGTGGCATTAGTAAGATACCTAAGGGAAAATAATAAACCAGAAATAAACTTTATGCAAAAGAATTCACCTGTGTTTCCCCTATTTCAAAAATGAATTGATGCAAAGATGAAGGAGTTAACACAAGCTGGAATTTGTATCATTTATTAACGTAAATAAAATTAAATCAAAAAGTTTTATTTAAAGTCGGTACATTTTATAATAGTACAACATAAGCTCTCAAGAGCTTTTCAAACCGACATGCACAGATAACTTTGTATTTCGGTGGGATAACCCCCCACCCCCCATTTTATTTTTGTATGCATTTTTTTCATAAACGATATCGATATAATGAAAATGTGAAATTACAGTTATATTTTTAGCTTTTGCTTTGTTCTATTTTTTGTTGTTGTTATTAAGTCTCCCAAACAACGTTTGGAGACTTATTGTTTTTGCTCCGTTTCTTATTATTATTATTATTATTATTATTATTAAGTCTCACAAACAACGTTTGGGGGACTTATTGTTTTTGCTCCGTTTCTTATTATTATTATTCTTATTCTTTCTTTCCGCGAAGCATGAACTTGTCCACGACAGATCTCAGGAACTACAGGACAGAATTTCATGAAACTTGGTGGAGTTATAGATATATGTTTCTAGTTGATCCTAAAGTTTTCAGATTTGTGGTAAAGGGGGTCAAAGCCATATTTTTGGGGGTTTTAAGGGGGTGGGGGTTACTATAGAATCCTATGGGAAGCTTGAAATTTCGGACATTAATGTTGATAACTTCTAACTGGATAATGATATAGACATAAAATTTGACATAGTGATAGGTCACCATTAGAGGAGCAATTCTGCATTTTCAAAATTTTCAAGATGTCTGCCATTTTCAAAATGGCTGCCAAAACACGGCATAAAAATGGGGGGTAAAAATTCAACATTGTCCGATATCATCAAAATTTGATATGTGGGTAGATAAGTGTCAGTGGCCCGTTTGGGAGACTTCATAATCGTTAGATTATAATCATATCTTATTATTATTTAATTTTTTACAGAAAATGGTTTTCTATGTTTGATAAGGGACCAACCATTTAACTTGCGGGGGGGGTTATGGTATTTTGCTTTGTTCAGAATTTGTTTTTCGGACAACACAAGAGTTGTAATATTTATTTTGTTTGTCGCGCAAAGTGCTAAATTTTTTCTTCCAGAATTTAACATTAGGTTATATGACAAAAACTCTGAATCAGATTTTTTTTTTTTCTCCACCAAAATCAAAATATCTTTTTCAGCAACATTGGGAGTCAGAATATTTTTTTAGAAAAAAACCATACCTCCCCCCTTCAAGTTAAATGGTCTGTCCCTAATTTATTGTAATCCAGGCAGATTTTCATTGTTCTCTAATCAGACTTAGTGTGAACTTTATTGAGTCATTCTATACCTGATAAGAGAACAATGCAAATCCAGTCAATCGTGACATTTTATAAAACATAGAAAACCATGTTTTATGAAAATAAGAGTAAAAAATCCAAGCTTCTGATTGGTCGAGGAGAGGTGATTATGTTCTAAATTTAATGATACACATGGAAGGATGGTCATTTATTGATGAGCAGATCAAAGGGTCGGATAAGACAGGATTAATTAAGTGTAATTAATAACACTGGGACCGTAAAACAGTGTCGGAAGTGACAGGTTGCGGAATACTCAAGGTTTGCACAGGTTCCACTTTATTATAATCTTGATCAGCATATGATAAGGTGTTGTCATCAGCATAGTTGTACAATGTACCATGTTAAATAAAATAAAAAATGTTGTTTATAAAAATATTAAAAAGCAAGGGTCCCATTATGGAGCCTTGGGATACACCTTTCTGTATAATTTACCAACTACTGACCAGACCACGCCCCCTGAAGTTTAATTCTTTGCTTACGATCTGTCAAATAATTTTATAGTAATTTTACTGATTGGGATGACAAGCCATTTAAGAAGCCAATTTACTGAGGAAAATGTTACGTGGCAGACAATCAAAAGCCTTCGAAAGATCCATCAGTAGTATGGTCTGACAGTCATGACCTTTCTAAAAGCACATGAAAAATCATGAAAAATATTATTAAAAAATTCCACTTGGGGATCTGACAGTACCATTTCATAGATTTTTGAAATTGTATGAAGAATATTGACAGGACGATAGTTTTTGTTGTCTAGTGGATCTTTTTTTTATGCAGGTTAAAATTCTGGCTGGCAAATACTGCAGGTTCTAGTATAAAAAATTATTATGTGAGCTAAAACCATAACAATTTGTCAGATTCCTTGCTATTTTATTCTTTATTTCAAGAAATTATATTCATTTAATGTTAGCTTCGTGATTTGAAAAAGAACATATCATAGATCTGGAATGGAAATAATATGTCTTATTTGTTTTGACTGTTTCAGACATTCAGGTCTTACATTGAAGAAGAAGATGATAATGAAAAAGTAAGTTGTAAGATGGTCATGAAATGTTTTTACTTTACAGAAACAAATTTGCAGATAGTTTCTTAAAATAGAGTGCATGTTTGTTTATTAAAATGCTCATTTGTATTAGTTTATATATTTTCATGGAAATTAAATCATGATTAAAAGCATGATTATTTTTTTTTACAAAATATAGTAGGAGTATTTATTCATTGGAAACTGAAGGCTGATGAGGTTAGAGGAAGGGGGGTAAGTATAATAGGTAGATATCCACCAATGTTGCTCGCTATTCTTGCACTGTTTCCCGTACACTACTTTACATGTAAACAGGAAGTACTGGTATTTGTTTTATCTATATATATATATATAAGGTTGGAGATGTATAAAAATGCTGTGGTCAGTTGTTTATAAGACTAACATTTTTTGCTTAGAAATTGTTTTTACCATGACATGTGAGTATATGGATTATACACAAAGGTTATATGCTATGTATACTTAGATTATTGAATTTTTTTAGTTGATTCAGTTAGTTATTGAAAGCACCAAGGTACTGTTGGGCAATTAATGGTAAAAATAATAAGCTTTGGTTATTGGTGTATTTATTTGTGTATTATCGAAAATGCTCAGTTGATGAGTCAGTTTATTAAAAGCCTAAAGGTTAATACTATACACAATTACAATAGGAGAAAAGATGAACATCAGGTGAGCAATGGTGATCATGTTTGGCTGGAGTGTGGTAGATCGTCGGTTCGACCCCCAGTTGCATCAAACCGAAGGCTATGCAATTGGTAGTTGCTACCTCTTTACAGAATTAAGGAGTAAGAGCAAAATCTTATAGGCTCGAAATTAGGATAATGGATCAGAGTGGGGAACATATCTACCCAATGTACTGTTGTTTCAGCATGTTAGCTGTATTAAAATTCAACTAAACGTCGTTGTCTAGTACACAGCAGATATCATCACTTTGTACTTGCCATGATATGACTTAAAAATTGCCCAATAATCACTCACTAACTCATGATAAGATTCATCAAGAAATATTAATAGAAAATATGGAAGTGCCTAGGTCAAGTGACCTCCAATTTTCAGTACTTTTGTAAATACGGTAGTCCCCTCTTGTAAGATCACTTCCACCAACACTCCCTCCTAGATGGTCACTTCCACCAAAAGCCCTTCTTATTAGGTCACTTCCACCAAAGGCCCTTCTTATTAGGTCACTTCCATCAAAGGCCCTTCTTATAAGGTCACTTCCACCAAAGGCCCTTCTTATTAGGTCACTTCCATCAAAGGCCCTTCTTATAAGGTCACTTCCACCAAAGGCCCTTCTTATAAGATCACTTCCACCAAAGGCCCTTCTTATAAGGTCACTTCCACCAAAGGCCCTTCTTATAAGGTCACTTCCACCAAAGGCCCTTCTTATTAGGTCACTTCCACCAAAGGCCCTTCTTATTAGGTCACTTCCATCAAAGGCCCTTCTTATAAGGTCACTTCCACCAAAGGCCCTTCTTATTAGGTCACTTCCATCAAAGGCCCTTCTTATTAGGTCACTTCCACCAAAGGCCTTTCTTATAAGGTCACTTCCACCAAAGGCTCTTCTTATTAGGTCACTTCCACCAAAGGCCCTTCTTATAAGGTCACTTCCACCAAAGGCCCTTCTTATTAGGTCACTTCCATCAAAGGCCCTTCTTATAAGGTCACTTCCACCAAAGGCCCTTCTTATTAGGTCACTTCCATCAAAGGCCCTTCTTATTAGGTCACTTCCACCAAAGGCCCTTCTTATAAGGTCACTTCCACCAAAGGCTCTTCTTATAAGGTCACTTCCACCAAAGGCTCTTCTTATAAGGTCATTTCCACCAAAGGCTCTTCTTATAAGATCACTTCCACCAAAGGCTCTTCTTATGAGGTCACTTCCACCAAAGGCCCTTCTTATAAGATCACTTCCACCAAAGGCCCTTCTTATAAGGTCACTTCCACCAAAGGCTCTTCTTATAAGGTCATTTCCACCAAAGGCTCTTCTTATAAGATCACTTCCACCAAAGGCTCTTCTTATAAGGTCACTTCCACCAAAGGCCCTTCTTATAAGATCACTTCCACCAAAGGCTCTTCTTATAAGGTCACTTCCACCAAAGGCCCTTCTTATAAGATCACTTCCACCAAAGGCCCTTCTTATAAGATCACTTCCACCAAAGGCTCTTCTTATAAGGTCACTTCCACCAAAGGCCCTTCTTATAAGATCACTTCCACCAAAGGCCCTTCTTATAAGGTCACTTCCACCAAAGGCTCTTCTTATAAGGTCACTTTCACCAAAGGCCCTTCTTATTAGGTCACTTCCACCAAAGGCTCTTCTTATTAGGTCACTTCCACCAAAGGCCCTTCTTATAAGGTCACTTCCACCAAAGGCTCTTCTTATTAGGTCACTTCCACCAAAGGCTCTTCTTATAAGGTCACTTCCATCAAAGGCCCTCCTTATTAGGTCACTTCCACCAAAGGCCCTTCTTATAAGATCACTTCCACCAAAGGCCCTTCTTATAAGGTCACTTCCACCAAAGGCCCTTCTTATTAGGTCACTTCCACCAAAGGCTCTTCTTATTAGGTCACTTCCATCAAAGGCCCTTCTTATTAGGTCACTTCCACCAAAGGCCCTTCTTATAAGATCACTTCCACCAAAGGCCCTTCTTATAAGGTCACTTCCACCAAAGGCCCTTCTTATTAGGTCACTTCCACCAAAGGCTCTTCTTATTAGGTCATTTCCACCAAAGGCCCTTCTTATAAGATCACTTCCACCAAAGGCCCTTCTTATAAGGTCACTTCCACCAAAGGCCCTTCTTATTAGGTCACTTCCACCAAAGGCTCTTCTTATAAGGTCACTTCCACCAAAGGCTCTTCTTATTAGGTCACTTCCACCAAAGGCCCTTCTTATTAGGTCACTTCCACCAAAGGCCCTTCTTATTAGGTCACTTCCACCAAAGGCCCTTCTTATTAGGTCATTTCCACCAAAGGCCCTTCTTATTAGGTCACTTCCACCAAAGGCCCTTCTTATTAGGTCACTTCCATCAAAGGCCCTTCTTATAAGGTCACTTCCACCAAAGGCCCTTTTCATTAGGTCACTTCCATCAAAGGCCCTTCTTATTAGGTCACTTCCACCAAAGGCCCTTCTTATAAGATCACTTCCACCAAAGGCCCTTCTTATTAGGTCACTTCCATCAAAGACCCTTCTTATAAGGTCACTTCCACCAAAGGCTCTTCTTATAAGGTCACTTCCACCAAAGGCTCTTCTTATAAGGTCACTTCCACCAAAGGCCCTTCTTATTAGGTCACTTCCACCAAAGGCCCTTCTTATTAGGTCATTTCCACCAAAGCCCCCTCATATTGAACCATATTTCAGATACACTGACATAACAAAATAATACTAAGCTGTCCCCCTCAAAAGAGACCATGCCTCTTGTAAGGCCATTTTTTAATTGTAGAAAGGTTGGTTTTATAAGAGGGGAGACTACTGTTCCCTTTTTTCAACCCTATTTTATCTCATCTGTATGTGCAGATAAAGTCAATAAAATAAATCTTTAAGCAAGGAAGTGTATTATAAAATAAATCTTTAAACAAGGAAGTGTATTATAAAATAAATCTTTAAACAAGGAAGTGTATTATATTTTAGACATTAGTGTAATTTCCTGTATTAAAGTGGTTTAAAAGGATGTGTTAACCACATTAGAACACCAATGAGGTATTTCAATCTCGTTTTAATCTGTAATAGATCTGTTGATACTTGTACACTTATTTTAGATGAAGTTTTTTCTGGAGTACATTATTTTTATATTACACTTATTGATTATTTAATATTAGAAGAAGGAAGTTTTTGTAGGTTGTTAATCTTTTTGGAAACTAAAAAAAAAAACATGTGTTACATTATATTTTTTTTTTACTCAAATGTATATTGGGTCAGTTAGATTTTTTCCCACACTTTAAAGAGTTATGCCAATTCAACCAGATTACTCTACTTAATATTTTCATCAGATTCCATAAATTTCAGGGAATATATTTAAATTATATGAAGAATTAATATTTTACAATGATTTACTACTGGGTAACTATCCTTATTAATTTGACATGAACTATGAATGGTTCTCTATCATCATTAGGTTATGAATTATCAGAAAAACTCTCCCCATAATTATAGTACTATGAATGAGTCAAACCTCCACTTTAACTTCTAATTTACACTCTCCAACAATGATAAACTGTTGTCTCATGTATGGAAGTTGTTCATCAAATCAATACAAGATTTATACAGTCAAACCTGTATTAAGAGGTCATGACCTTTGAGACCAAGAAAAAGTGACCTTATAAGACAGGTGACCTCTTATAAAAGGTTCAATTTATATGAAATTTACTATGACAGGACAAGAAAAGGTGACCTTTAAATACAGGTGACTGTTTAATAGAGATGACCACATATGTAGGTTTAACTGTTGTTATACAGTGTAGTAAGTATGATTTACAACCAGATAAATACTAAAACATGTACATAAATACAAGCTGTCTGGCATAACTGATAATAGGACCAGTTATATCCTATTTTATAATTAAATATACTCTTATTTTGGGAGGAAATGTCATCAAAACTTAGTTAGGTATAGAACTAATATTTCCCTATCATTTCAGGACGACATGAGACAAAAGGCCTCATCATTTTTCCAGACGGGTCTGTTTCCACGACTTTTACCTGGTAATTTTTACATACTGTATATACCATATATATTGTTGTTTTATGTCAAACAACAGACAATATATTCTGTAAATAATGTAAAAAAAAGATATTTAGGAGATAACTGTATTGTATTTGAAGATTTGCCAGCATCAATTGCTGATTTGATGGCTGCAGTTTTGAGTTTATTGTTGATTCATTAGTGGAGCCAGTAAACAGATATTTGTGACCATCAAATCAAAATTAATTCCACCATACATTAGTTATCTCCATTCTAATTGCCAGTAAACAGATATTTGTGACCATCAAATCAAAATTAATTCCACCATACATTACAGTTATCTCCATTCTAATTCGGTTTAAGAAAAATTAGCATAAAATTGCATTTTTTGATAACCAGATATATTGTTTCCATTTGCTCAAACTGTTTGACAGCATAAATCATGCAATTGATGCTGTCAAACATTTGACACAGTCCAATCAGAAAAAAGTGTTGCATAGCCAACAGCATTAGACAAATCTTTATTGTTATTCTTTATTTTTAGTTAGAATGATTGAGAGAAAAATGGACAATAGCAATAAAATGAAATACATGTAAAAATGTTTGATTTATCTCCCTTTGAATGACAAGTAGGAATAGACAGCATACATTTACCAATGACACAATGTTATTCAAATGTATGGGGTAAAAAATTGAGACAGCAGATTGTTATCAGAAGTAGGTTCCAAAATTTGGGTATGGCTTTATTTTCCTATTTAAAATTTGAAATGTCAATGTGCTCTGAAAATATCATTTAGATAAAATATTTGATAAAAATAGAAAAAATAGATTAATATTACTTTAGGAATCTGACATTCAATTTAAGTGATACTGAATTCACACTCGCTCAGAAATGCAAAATATTAACTTTAACAGTTTTAAAACCATGTTATTGGTGCAATTGTTAGCATGCTCGCCTCAAGTGGGGTAGATCGTGGGTTCGAGTCCTACTCGGGTCAAACCAAGGACTACACAGTTGGTGTTTATTGCTTCTCCACAAAAGCTGGAACATTAAGGAGAAATAACAAAGACTGGTTGGCTCTGAATCAGGATAATGTGTTGGAGTGGGGCGACATGTCTATCAGTGGACTGTCGGAGTGGGGCGACATGTCTATCAGTGGACTGTCGGAGTGGGGCGACATGTCTATCAGTGGACTGTCGGAGTGGGGCGACATGTTTATCAGTGGACTGTCGGAGTGGGGCTACATGTCTATCAGTGGACTGTCGGAGTGGGGCAACATGTCTATCAGTGGACTGTCGGAGTGGGGCGAAATGTCTATCAGTGGACTGTCTGAGTGGGGCAACATGTCTATCAGTGGACTGTCGGAGTGGGGCGACATGTCTATCAGTGGACTGTCGGAGTGGGGCAACATGTCTATCAGTGGACTGTCGGAGTGGGGCGACATGTCTATCAGTGGACTGTCTGAGTGGGGCGACATGTCTATCCATGGACTGCTGTTTCAATGAGCTAATGCTATGAAAATCAAAGTATAGTATAAGTGTGTTAGTCTAGTACAAAGCAGACATCATTATCATCTCATAGAAAGTCAATTGTTTTAGTGATGATATAACTGAAAGTTACTCATTTTGTGTTAAACAGCATTCACTCACTTAATATTTAATATAAAACAAATATTTACTTTATCCATACTGGTCAGTATTTATTTTTATTGTATTGATTGTATCATACACCATACTTAGAGAAGTCTTGTGATGGATTAGTACTAGAGAAGCCTTGTGATGGATTAGTACTAAATAGAAAATTGTCACCATTGAAATAAAATGAACTTGATTAACTAGATTATTTATATATTTGTAGGAGAGAGTAAAGTAACTGAGGCTGACAAGACATTAAGTTTTATGCCCTTCACTGACAGGAAATCTGGTATAACAGGGAAACTGTTTATTACTAACTTCAAGGTTGCCTTTGTAACAGAGGATAGGTCATCTTATGAGGGGGTAATCATTTAGTTTATTTTTAGAAAAAAAAAACTCATTCTCTGCTTCATCTTGGAAACATTTCATTGTGGTGAGAATTTCATGAAAAACCATGACATTTTCTTACAATTGGCTGGATATAGTTCATGCTAAGTACATCTCTGTATATTTAGGCCATGCTTAAAAATAATTAATTTGCCGATTCTCTGCCTACACTTTTGAGTGGTAGGTAGGTAGATAGGTTTAGTTTTCTACAAATCCAAAAAAGTCACATTTTTGTAGTAAAAGCATGCTAAAAATAGTATTAAAAAATTCAATATCTGAATACACATGTATATATTAAAATTGTTTTGGTGGGGTTGATTTTGCTGATTTGATTTGATTTTATTTTATTGTGTTTAATGCCACTTTCAGCAATATTTTAGCTACACTACAATCAAACCTGTCATAACGGTCACCTTTGTATAATGGTCACCTGCTCATAGCAGTCACTTTAGTGCTCTCCCTGTGCATTTTACTATATATATAAATTTGATATAGTGGTCACCTGTTCAATGTGGTCAGCAGTCATCATTTATTAGTAATTTCCAGTGTAAAACCTTTGTATAACGATAAATTCATTTTTAAAATAATACCAGAAGTGATTTCGGAAGATCAGTATTTTTCTCATATATACTAAAAATCCTGAGGTGTTACAAAATTTATTGATTAATTTTATTATTATTATTATTATTATTATTTTTATTCAGGCAAATATCAAGCACATACATTTAAGCAAAAAACTTCACAAAAACATTACATTAAATAAAATAAATAGGTTTAAGAACAGTGCATGACTGCCTTGGATAACCCATACACCCGAAGGCTTATTTCTAATGGGGTCCATGCCTTTTAAATATAATACAAAATGACTGAATATAATATTTAGCACTAAGCACAAAATGTTTCCCGAAAAAAATAGGAACATAAATATATATATTATGACTATACACATAAAATTTAAAATTCATAGCTAAAATCATCCAATTCTCTATTTCTGGCTGTTATTTTTAAATATTTTTTAACTGCTGATTTGAATGCAGGTTTATTAGAAATATTTTTTATTTTGATTGGCAAGAACAAATCTAACAACTTTGTTTTGTACTACTTGTAATTTTTTTATCATACCCTACCCTAAACTACAATACCAAAATTAACTAAATAAACAAACACTTATGCAATTTGTGAATAGTAAATTACATGAGGGACAGTTTATACCCTGGGGGTTATTGGAGATTTTTATTCATTACGACGAGAGTAGAAATTCACTAACCAAAAATATTTTGTATCTAGTGCATCATGTCAAATTATCAGCATCCGTAACTAGTAAAGCTTTGAAATTAGACGACAAAGTGAAAGCGATAAATCATTGTGATGGTGGGAAAAGTTGTCAGACTGTGGCCGAGAAGATGGGTGTTGGTCGTACCCAGATAATGAACATTCTTCAAAGAAAACGTGAGATTTTCGACGATTTTGAAAACAATGTTTCCAGTTCAACATCGTGTTACTGGAAATTGTACTTTCTTTATTAAATATCTTTATTTATTTATTTGTATGTTTTATTCAAATCATATCATATTGAGATAATTTCATCAACAATAAATTTAAAAAAGAGTAACATTACGACAGGAACAAAATAACAAGTAAAACATTATTAAAATATAATATGTAATTAAAAATGTTTATTAATGTGCAATACTTTGTCGAAAAATCGAAACCCTTCATATAAAAGTCACCTGTAAATAGTGGTCACTCCAGGTGACCACTATAGACAGGTTTGACTGTATATCATGACGACAAGTTTGGTGGAAGAAGCCGGAGTACCAGGAGAGAACCACCGACCATGGGCAAGCAACTGGTAAACTTTATCACTTGCGGCTGCGAGTCGAGTGCACCCTTTTTATGCCCCCGCGACGAAGAGTCGGGGGGCATATTAATTTACCCCTGTTCGTCCGTTCGTCCATTGGATATAGATACATGAATTGTCTGGCTATCTCCTCCTACAGTTTTGGAGCTACAACTTTAATATTTTGTAGAATGTTTATACACATAATGGAGGTGTGCATGTCCACAGGATTTTGATTTTCTTCAAATATTCTCAAAATGACAGGTAGTTGGACTTAGTCAGTTTTTTCATACTAGCTGCATAAAGGGAACATGGTTTGTCCGGCTAATTCCTCCTACAGTTTTAGAGCTACAGCTTTAATATTTTGCAGGATGTTTATACACATAATGGAGGTGTGCATGTCCACAGGATTTTGGACATAGTCATTTTGTTCGTCCGTCCGGATATAGATACATGGTTTGTCCTGCTATCTATCTCCTCCTACAGTTTTGGAGCTACAGCTTTAATATTTTGTATGATGTTTATACACATAATGGAGGTTGTCTTGTTTATAATTTCTTATGGTCAGGCGGGGGCATCATTTGTGTCTTACAGACACACTTCATTTTTAAAAAATCACTCCTAACAAAACAACTTTGTCCATAATTATCAAGTGTGGGGGCATTCTTCTTTTCTAGTTGTAATTTACAAAGCCGGGCGCAAACCCACGTCTTATTGGCGATAGGCTTGTACGAGTTGTTAGGTAATCTAACTAGCTATCTCATTGAGCCACCCTGGCCCTTGATTTTGCTGAGTCTGTACAGAAATATATTAAAATATTTAAGTAAGGCTGGTTTAAATAGGTCATATCATAAAAATCGAAGATATGTGTATTGGTAAATTATAACTTCATATTGAAATAATGCTTCCTTAGTTTGGTGTCATATTTTTACATTCTATAATAAACTATGTAAGTTATCATTGGGTCATTGAATTATTATTCTAGGCAAATAAAAGACAAAGGAATTTACTGGTAGATGATATTGACATTCCACTAACATCAATAGATAGTATATATCAAGGTCAGATTTAATTTTAAAACATTGATATGATTGGTTGATTTATGGGTGTTTAGATTACATCTACCTATGTAATCGGTAGCTATCACCACTTATGTCGGGTCAATTTATTTCTGCAAATGTCATTTTAAACACCCATAACCCTAACCTGTGTGTTTGACACTACATTATTTCTGTGAAGCCATTTTTTGAGATTCCAGAAAGTTGTCCATTATGCCACTATTAAAAATATAGAAGGTAGTTCAAAGCAACTTTTTGGATAAAAATTGTTGTTATTCTTTCTATGCAAATTAATCATAGAAAAAACAGTTATTTCTCCTATATCAAACCTCTAATTGTATGATCAAAATTTATAACCAGCTTCATCACTATATGTTGTTGTATTTGAAATACCACTAGGTATACAGATTTATAAAATTGGTGGTGTCTGTGTCCATCCAAGATGGTTGCTACACTCTAGCGTTATTACAGGTTTTCTTAACAGAAACTACCCACGAAGGCCCCTAACATGAATATTAAGCATATATAGAATAATTTAAAGTGACTAAAATTGTATATGATCAATAACACATACAATTACATATTTGATAGGTTTGTTATATGTTATAATTTGAATGATATCATAGTTGTCTTTATTTTTAGTTGTATCTGGAGGTCGGAGAAGAAAATTAGCCCCTGGAACAACAGTCAGTAATTATACAAAGTATATAGAAGTACATTGTAAGGTAGGTTACTATGATATAGCTTGTCATAACCAAACAATATATATAAATGGAAAATCTCTTTGTTCAGTACATGCAATGATGTCATTAAGGTCACACCAAATTAATTTGAAGTTCTTTTGATTTTGAAGCTCCAATTTTGAGCAAAAAATATTTTTTCATCATATATTTAAAATAAAATGATGTAATTTCAACTCCATGTCTTTTAACTATAAAGATTTTAATTTTTAAAAATTCTCTTTTTCCTATAATTAAGTAAAAAATCTTTTAAAAATATGAATCCAGTATTATATTATGGCACTATTGTAAGACATAATAGTGTCCTATGTTAAAGTGTCCCCCCTGACAATATTTGATAGAGATTGCGATATGAAATAGTGTCTGGTGCTATGAAATTATGTCCTAGTATAGGGTTAGGGTTAGGGTAAGACATAATAGTGTCCTATGTTAAAGTGTCCCTCCTGACAATATTTGATAGAGATTGCGATATGAAATAGTGTCTGGTGCTATGAAATTATGTCCTAGTATAGGGTTAGGGTTAGGGTAAGACATAATAGTGTCCTATGTTAAAGTGTCCCCCCGGACAATATTATATTGAGATTGCGATATGAAATAGTGTCTGCTGAACACTGTGACATATGTAAAAGTGTCCGGCGGACACTTTGAACTAGAGGACACAATTAAATGTGTCTGGCGGACACTTTGAACTAGAGGACACAATTAAATGTGTCTGGCGGACACTTTGAACTAGAGGACACAATTAAATGTGTCTGGCGGACACTTTGAACTAGAGGACACAATTAAATGTGTCTGGCGGACACTTTGAACTAGAGGACACAATTAAATGTGTCTGGTGGACACTTTGAACTAGAGGACACAATTAAATGTGTCTGGCTGACACTTAGAACTAGAGGACACAATTAAATGTGTCTGGTGGACACTTTGAACTAGAGGACACAATTAAATGCTGCACCATTTCCTTTAAAAATGCTTTTCATGGGGAAAAAAATTAAATTAACCAATCGCCGATGTTTTGCTCTTTCAAATATCCAAAGAGCTAAAAATCATATTTTAGTAGCCCAGCAAAAATTTTTGGAGTCCAACAACTGACTTTGTACATGAAATTTTCAAAATTGCAGTTGCCAGCTGGGCTACTAACTAAAATTTTTCAGGAGTCCAGGACTAACTTTAGTGGTCTTTGGCAACTGTGACCCTGTTAAGTTTTATCACTGTATACAGGCAATTTATACTTGTATTTTTGCCCCAGAAAACTTAACATGCATCTGTTCATATCTATATTGTACATGAATGCCTACAATGGGAAATGGTACATACATAATTACACAACCCTTTAGACAGATTGAAGAGGATACACCTCTGTAAACACTTTCATTAACCTTTACACAGTGTAATGTACATACTTATCACTTGCAAATTTTGAATACATCTGTACTGTGGCAATTTGTAAAATTGTACATGAATGCTTGCTCGTGGATATAATGCTTACATAGACAAACCTTTCATGCATCCTTTCACATAAAATGTTGGTTTTTTTTCAGAATTTTAGTATTCATGTTTTTGGATTTAAGTTTACCCCAAAAGACCAGAATAAGATGGTAAGATTTAAATTGATAAGAAAGAAATTCAGAAGAACAGACAAAACCAAATTAACCAAGCATTTTAATGTAGATTTTTTTGCTCTCTCAACCAGTATTGTACACAGTTGAATCTCGTTATCTTGAGTTCACAGGACAGTTGCAGAATTTCGAGTTATCCGAAATTCGACTTAAGGGAAGTGAGGGATTTTTATACCAACTGATGTTGTCGATCATTTACAATGTATAGATCATCATTTTGTTTTTGTGTCATTTGTTTGTGTGTACATATTTTTTTAACACATGCATAGGTATTAACTTTTTGGGTGGGGGGGGGGGGGGGGGGGAATAAATTAAAATTTACGAGATTCAACTGTATTTACATCTTGATAAACATATTTAGGAAGATAACTTGTGTCAATCTGTCAACCAGGATTTATTTGTTGTACTTAAGCTGGATTGATTGATTGATTGATTGTTGTTGTTTATCGTCCATCGACAAGTAGTTCATTCATATTCAGAACGAGTAATTAAGTTAGAAGTAAATATGAAAATCCCATCAGACCACACAATGTGATTGATTTACTACAATAGAAGTAGTTTATAGTTTAGTATTGAAATTATGCCTGAATTTTTAATGACTCCAAACTGAAATTGAATAACTCAATGGTCCAGTTTTTATAAATAGAAATGATCCCTGTAAGTATTGGAAAGATATGGTAACTGGTTACTTTCTGTACAAAAGGAGTTAATTTGATTCCTCCTTCTCAGTTGTACAGTGTTTATTACAATAAACTTAGATAAACATTGGATCAGTCATTTTCCAGGATAACTTGAAGTAAGAATATGGTTCATTCATAAAAATTTGCCCTGGAAGCTCATATACTTGTCTAATTCAAACTAAATTAGTTGTCCCTTTCAACTTTGACTCGATGAAGTTTGATTGTATTTGACTTCATGTGATATTGATTTAATATTATCTCTAACTATTAAGTCTGATTGTTATCTGAAATCCATTACATTATTTAAGACCAGACTCCATCAATTCAAATAAATAGGTAGAAATTATAATGTTTTAGAAAGTTTGCAATTTACCTTAGCTGTTGGTGACAATGTCATTTTTTAAAGTGGCATACCTTTTGCTAAAAATATTGAGAATTTATATTATTTCTGCAGATTGTTAACACCTTGGTACACTATGCATATCCTACAAAGTCATCACTGCTTTTTGCTTTTTATTATGGAAAAGAACAACAACATTTAAGTAAGTATATTTACTCATTAAGAGTAGCTTTGACAGTAGCATTGGTAAAAAAGGGAAGCAATCTAAAAAAAATTATCTTACAAATTATGATAGTAATGACAATCAGCTGTTTGAGAAGGGGAGATTATCTCATGTGGGTTTTTTTTTCTGTTAACATGTTATAATAACCGTAGACCATTCTTTCTAACTGATTGGGAGAGGGGAGATATGACATCTATCTGATTTGGAAAGGGCTTTTCTGTTGTAGATTTTCGTAGTTCTGTAGACACACCTCTTTATGACAGTCCATCTGACTGGGAAAGGGAGATAATATTATACTTTTTAGCTCACCTTGCCAATGGCAACGTGAGCTTTTGCCATCACTTGGCGTCTGCCGTCCGTCATCTGTCGTCCATTAACTTTTCACATTTTAATCTTCTCCTCTGAAAACCCTCAGCCAAATGAACTGAAACTTGGTAGGAAGCATCTATGGAAGGTCCTTTATAAAGATTGCTCATTTTGTCCCGAATCATTAACAAACATGGCCACCACAGGCAATACTTGTTTCTGATTGGGCAAATTTTAAAAATCTTCTTCTCCTCTGAAACCGCTTGGCCAAATGAACCGAAACTTGGTAGGAAGCATCTATGGAAGGTTCTCTATAAATAGTGCTCATTTTGTCCCGATTGGTTAACAAACATGGCCGCCACAGGCAATTCTTGTTTCTGATTGGTTAATTTCTAAAAAATCTTATCCTCTGTTAAAAGAAAGATAACTCTTGTTTAAATATAGATATCTGTATTCAAGATGCAGTTATCTCTATATCTCTGAATTGAATTACAAATATATGCCTCTGAAACCCCTCAGCTCAAATGAACTGAAACTTGGTAGGAAGCATCTATGGAAGGTCCTCTATAAAGATTGCTCATTTCGTCCCAATCCATTAAAGGGAAACTTCGCAAAAAAATAGTTTTTTTTATATGTTTTTCCTGATGTATAAATATGGATGTTTATATATATATTAGCGTTTTATTATGTTGGATAAGGGAATGAAATCGATTTTAAAATTTGGTCAACGATAGGTGGATGTCGCCATTTTGATAGCATCTCGATACCAATTATCACGTGATGTCTAAATACCACCACGCCCCAAAACGAGCATGACAAACCGGGGTCCTCATTCAGTGTCGATATGGCTTGTCAGGCGTAATTCTTTTTATTTTTCTTATTATTCTAAATATATGAATTTATTACACAATCACTTTTTGCAGATTTACGTTTTGTTTCTATATACTTATGGCAAAACAAACGAATCGGAGAAAGCGGTCCGTCTTTAATGAGACACATTTGCAAAAGATTTTTTTCGAAAATTGAAGAACTACGAAATTATGTGAAAAAAAAAAGAACGGACATCAGGACAATGCCATGAATTCGTAAAAAAAATAAAAATAGGTCTATACTACGGGGCAAAATTGTTTTAATGATATTATTTATAAGATCACACTTTGTAATCGATCGTTCATGCACTACAATAAAGCTACACATAAGCTCTGCTTCTTAGCTAAAAGCACAGAAAGTTACAGGGTAGGAAGCCATAAAATTGAGAGGATTATGTAAACATATAATTTGTAAGTTTTCATTTGACAATTACAGACGATGAGTATTATAAATACTTTTAAAGTTTATTATACAAAACTTCAGTGTACATCTCTTACGTAATATAATAATCTGTTTATGGAAATACAATATTCTTATTCGCCAACAGTAAAAAGATTAATCTGTTTTCATAACGGTTATTTCTGATTTGAACAAAGCGTAACATATAATATGTCTCTGCGTAAAGAAAACATTTTTTGTTTATTTTAATCACGTCTTTCCAACTGGCGGACCCTTCTGATTAATCTCAGAATAGTCATAAAAAATATGGTTGTTGTTTTTATAAGGAAAAATTGCATACAAATGGTTTTTGTCTATTTTGCTTTTTGGGGTTTGCAAGAAGAATTTTCTACCCTGCCCTGTTCACCTTGCTTTACTTCATAATTTTGGTTGTTATATCATTCTGATGAGGCACAAAAAAAATCAAGATAAAAATGAACAATTCAATATAACTTACGATTAATCTTAATCTTAAGATGTTTTTGTGAAAATAGCCCCAGAATCATTGCTGCATCAGGCGCGGATCCAGCAGTTTTGAAAACGTGGTCCCAGGCTCTTGTTTGCCAATTTTTACCCAATTTATACACAAATTTTACTAAATTGTCGAACACCCCCTTGATCCGCCAGTGTGCATTAATATGCACCCATTCCTAATGTATACTTGATCAGGGTCGTGTATTTTGATCACCTATTAGAACCTTTAAAATGTGTATTGCATCTCCTATTCTAGTCACGGGTAGCGTTAACGGGTCACAAAATGTGTATTGCGTTTCTGATTATTGCCAAAGATTGTGACTCAAGTATTCCGTCAACTGGATGTAAAATGACACTTGTATATTCTGCCTGGCGACTTCCTGTGTGGACCTAAACTCATTACGCAATATTAGGTTCCCTGCTGAGTGAATCGGTGTGAATGTACCTGTCGTTTTCAGAATGAAAATAAAAATAAGTAAATCCCGCCTTTCACTTCTTATTTCAGGAATTATTTGCCTTAATTTATTGAAGAATAAAATATAGTTAGGCCAATTTGGCTCCTCTAATAATGAAAACTTATAATTTCAAGGATGGTGTATACTTTTTTATCATCTAAAACATAATTACAATTAATAATTGTTCCTGTTATTTCAACATTATATTTATTCTAATGTTTTAAAAATATTTTAGCTTTAATAAATAATAAACGATCTACCAACTCGTCTTGGAAAGCAAATAGTGTGTATTCAAATTCCCATGTTATTAATCCGATCAATACACAAGTTACGCGTTGTCAAAATTATCCATTATATTTTTCAGCACATTAGCAGTAAAACAAAATTAACATAATTGTAAAAGGGATCCTACATATAGTGAATATAGGTGACTGTTGTAAAAACACTCTTTCCGTTGTAAATATAAAGGAAATGAAACATTTAGTTCATTTAAAATAGTTGTTTGTCAAAAAGGTACGTAGCTGTTCACTTCAGTATTTAATTTTCCAACGGTTATTAGATTTAAATTACAGTCCTCTGAGCGCTTTAAATGAAGCGAATTTAACATTAGCGACCCAGACTTTAGATTTCAATCCCACAATGCAATTATCGGGCTAAAACGTCACAACTCATGAAAAAATAGAAATTAAAATTACAAATTTGCGATTTGCTTCGGTATTTGTGGAAATATGTCGATAAAACTTTGTGAATATGTATTTTATATCACCAGGAACATATTTAGCTAACATGTAAAAAATCGCAAAGTTTCCCTTTAACAAACATGGCCGCCACAGGTGACTTGTTTCTGAATGGCTAATTTTTAAAATTCTTCTCTGAAACCGCTTGGCCAAATGAACCGAAAGTTGGTAGGAAACATCTATGGGCGGTCCTCCATAAAGAGTGTTCATTTCGTCCTGATCCATTAACAAACATGGCCACCACAGGCAATTCTTGTTTCTGATTGGTCGATTTCTAAAAATCTTCTCCTCTGAAACCGCTTGGCCAAATGATCCGAAACTTGGTAGGAAGCATCTATGGAAGGCCCTCTATAAAGATTGCTCATTCCATCCCAATCCGTTAATAAATATGGCCACCACAGGCGATTCTTGTTTCTGATTGGCTGATTTTTTTAGATTCTTATCATCTGAAACCGTTTGGCCAAATAAACCGAAACTTGGTTACTTAGGAAGCATCTATGGAAAGTCCTCTGTTGCGATTGCTCCTTTCGTCCCGATCCATTAACAAATATGGCTGCCACAGTCAATTCTTGTTTCTAATTGGTTGATTTCTAAAAATCTTCTCCTCTGAAACCGCTTTGCCAAATAAACCAAAACTTGGTAGGAAGCATCTATGGAATGTTCTCTATAAAGATTGCTCATTTTGTCGCGATCCATTAACAAACATGGCCACCACAGGCAATTCTTGTTTCTGATTGGTCGATTTCTAAAAATCTTCTACTCTGAAACAGCTTGGCCAAATGGACCGAAACATGGTAGGAAGCATCTATGGAAGGTCCTCTATGGGAATTGCTCATTCCGTTTTGATCCATTAACAAACATGGTCGTCCTAGGCAATTCTTGTTTCTTATTGGTCGATTTCTAAAACAGCTTTTCTTCTGAAGCCGCTTGGCCAAATGATATGAAACTTGGTAAGAAGCATCTATGGAAGGTCCTCTATAGAGAATGCTCATTTCGTTTTGATCCATTAACAAACATGGCTGCCACAGGTAATTCTTGTTTTAGATTGGTCGATTTCTAAAAATCTTCTTCTCTGAAACTGCTTTGCCAAAATGAACCGAAATTTGTTGGGAAGCACCTATGAAAGGTTCTGTATTAAGTTTCCTCAAAGCAGAATGAAAGGTGATTGACACAGGCTCAGGCCACTGAGTCTCTAGTTTGTTGTAGATTTTGGTAGTTCTGTAGACACACCTCATTATGATGGCCCATCTGACTAGGAAAGGGAGATAATATTATACTTTTCTGTTGTAGATTTTGGTAGTTCTGTAGACACACCTCTTTTTGATAGCCCATCTGACTGGGAAAGGGAGATAATATTATACTTTTCTGTTGTAGATTTTGGTAGTTCTGTAGACACACCTCTTTTTGATAGCCCATCTGACTGGGAAAGGGAGATTAACAGATGTAGATGTTCTCACAAGTGGTGGGTGACAGATGTCAATGCTGATTATCAAATGTCAACAAGGTAATATTATATTTTTATTCTTAAGAATCATAAGTAAATTACAATAAGTATCAGAATTCTGTATGATGTAAAAACGTTAGATGTCGCATAATTCACAATTTCCCTTTTCAGCATGGACAACATTAAAGTGTTGTTTTACTAAAAAGATGTTCAAAATAAATCGAACTAGCTAAGCTTTGAAATGCAGAAGTTATTTTAAATGTCTTATTTTACAACACATACAGTATTCATCTATCTATTTCTGTAAACAGACCTGGGTGGGATAGTAGCTAAGGCTGTTAACTTTTGACCTCTTACGTCACTGACATGGTTCATTTAACAGATTTATTACACACCATGGTTTGTTATGTTTTCAAATTACAGCAAATTTTATTTTAGTGTTATTTGATTCTTTGACCTTTGATTTTTAACCTTCATTTTGATAGAAGTTGGAACTATTTGTTTCATCATATGGTTTTCTTGAAGTTTGATGAGTTTCTTTCTGTTTACCAGAAATATTTGTTGTGCCATGTTGTTGGTTAAAGTTTGGATCTTTGTACTTTTGTTTTCCAGAAAGATCAGTGTACCATACCATTTGTTACCATTTTACTTTCAGTTTACCAGAAAGTTTTGTTGTGTCTTGTGTTTTATTTAACAAATGTCTTTTACTTTCAGTTTACCAGAAAGTTTTGTTGTGTCTTGTGTTTTATTTAGCAAATGTCTTACTTTCAGTTTACCAGAAAGATTTGTTGAGTCTTGTGTTTTATTTAACAAATGTCTTTTACTTTCAGTTTACCAGAAAGATTTGTTGTGCCTTGTGGTTTGTTGAACTTTGACCTCACTAATGCAGCATCACACTTTGTAGACAGAAGAATACCAGTAAGTAGATTTTGTATTATTTGTAAACTACCTATTAATGTGTTTAGCAATACAAGCTAGCATGAATCTTGATTATTTCAGATACTATTAGGTAGAACAATTGTTTAAACTGAATTTTAACAGGACATATCAGAAAAATGTGGCATTGGAAATCTAGGTAGATTTGGGACAGACACAAAATTGTGATAGAGTTAAACCGTTGGATGGGAACACAACAATTTCACTCTTAATAAGTGAATCTCCAACAGCAATACAGAAATGAACAAACGATACAAAAACCCTGCACAGATTCACTTCAACTCAAACCGTCCACACTCTTATCACAAATATGAATGACAAGATAAACATGGACAGTACAATAGCAGGATCAGTGAATGACAACATAAACATGGACAGTACAATAGCAGGATCAGTGAATGACAACATAAACATGGACAGTACAATAACTAGGTTAATGAATGACAAGATAAACATGTACATTACAATAGCAGGATCAGTGAATGACAACATAAACATGGACAGTAGAATAACTGGATCAATGAATGACAACATAAACATGGACAGTACAATAGCAGGATCAGTGAATGACAACATAAACATGTACAGTACAATAGCAGGATCAGTGAATGACAACATAAACATGGACAGTACAATAGCAGGATCAGTGAATGACAACATAAACATGGACAGTACAATAGCAGGATCAGTGAATGACAACATAAACATGGACAGTACAATAGCAGGATCAATGAATGACAACATAAACATGGACAGTACAATAGCAGGATCAGTGAATGACAACATAAACATGTACAGTACAATAGCAGGATCAGTGAATGACAACATAAACATGGACAGTACAATAACTGGGTTAATGAATGACAAGATAAACATGTACAGTACAATAGCAGGATCAGTGAATGACAACATAAACATGGACAGTACAATAACTGGGTTAATGAATGACAAGATAAACATGTACAGTACAATAGCAGGATCAGTGAATGACAACATAAACATGTACAGTACAATAACTGGGTTAATGAATGACAAGATAAACATGTACAGTACAATAGCAGGGTTAATGAATGACAACATAAACATGGACAGTACAATAACTGGGTTAATGAATGACAAGATAAACATGGACAGTACAATAGCAGGATCAGTGAATGACAACATAAACATGGACAGTACAATAACTGGGTTAATGAATGACAAGATAAACATGTACATTACAATAGCAGGATCAGTGAATGACAACATAAACATGGACAGTACAATAACTGGATCAATGAATGACAACATAAACATGGACAGTACAATAGCAGGATCAGTGAATGACAACATAAACATGTACAGTACAATAGCAGGATCAGTGAATGACAACATAAACATGGACAGTACAATAGCAGGATCAGTGAATGACAACATAAACATGGACAGTACAATAGCAGGATCAGTGAATGACAACATAAACATGGACAGTACAATAGCAGGATCAATGAATGACAACATAAACATGGACAGTACAATAGCAGGATCAGTGAATGACAACATAAACATGTACAGTACAATAGCAGGATCAGTGAATGACAACATAAACATGGACAGTACAATAACTGGGTTAATGAATGACAAGATAAACATGTACAGTACAATAGCAGGATCAGTGAATGACAACATAAACATGGACAGTACAATAACTGGGTTAATGAATGACAAGATAAACATGTACAGTACAATAGCAGGATCAGTGAATGACAACATAAACATGTACAGTACAATAACTGGGTTAATGAATGACAAGATAAACATGTACAGTACAATAGCAGGGTTAATGAATGACAACATAAACATGGACAGTACAATAACAGGGTTAATGAATGACAACATAAACATGGACAGTACAATAACAGGGTTAATGAATGACAACATAAACATGGACAGTACAATAACAGGGTTAATGAATGACAAGATAAACATGTACAGTACAATAGCAGGATCAGTGAATGACAACATAAACATGGACAGTACAATAACTGGGTTAATGAATGACAAGATAAACATGTACATTACAATAGCAGGATCAGTGAATGACAACATAAACATGGACAGTACAATAACTGGATCAATGAATGACAACATAAACATGGACAGTACAATAGCAGGATCAGTGAATGACAACATAAACATGTACAGTACAATAGCAGGATCAGTGAATGACAACATAAACATGGACAGTACAATAGCAGGATCAGTGAATGACAACATAAACATGGACAGTACAATAGCAGGATCAGTGAATGACAACATAAACATGGACAGTACAATAGCAGGATCAATGAATGACAACATAAACATGGACAGTACAATAGCAGGATCAGTGAATGACAACATAAACATGTACAGTACAATAGCAGGATCAGTGAATGACAACATAAACATGGACAGTACAATAACTGGGTTAATGAATGACAAGATAAACATGTACAGTACAATAGCAGGATCAGTGAATGACAACATAAACATGGACAGTACAATAACTGGGTTAATGAATGACAACATAAACATGTACAGTACAATAGCAGGATCAGTGAATGACAACATAAACATGTACATTACAATAACTGGGTTAATGAATGACAAGATAAACATGTACAGTACAATAGCAGGGTTAATGAATGACAACATAAACATGGACAGTACAATAACAGGGTTAATGAATGACAACATAAACATGGACAGTACAATAACAGGGTTAATGAATGACAACATAAACATGGACAGTACAATAACAGGGTTAATGAATGACAAGATAAACATGTACAGTACAATAGCAGGATCAGTGAATGACAACATAAACATGGACAGTACAATAACTGGGTTAATGAATGACAAGATAAACATGTACATTACAATAGCAGGATCAGTGAATGACAACATAAACATGGACAGTACAATAACTGGATCAATGAATGACAACATAAACATGGACAGTACAATAGCAGGATCAGTGAATGACAACATAAACATGTACAGTACAATAGCAGGATCAGTGAATGACAACATAAACATGGACAGTACAATAGCAGGATCAGTGAATGACAACATAAACATGGACAGTACAATAGCAGGATCAGTGAATGACAACATAAACATGGACAGTACAATAACAGGATCAATGAATGACAACATAAACATGGACAGTACAATAGCAGGATCAGTGAATGACAACATAAACATGGACAGTACAATAGCAGGATCAGTGAATGACAACATAAACATGGACAGTACAATAACTGGGTTAATGAATGACAAGATAAACATGTACAGTACAATAGCAGGATCAGTGAATGACAACATAAACATGGACAGTACAATAACTGCGTTAATGAATGACAAGATAAACATGTACAGTACAATAGCAGGATCAGTGAATGACAACATAAACATGTACAGTACAATAACTGGGTTAATGAATGACAAGATAAACATGTACAGTACAATAGCAGGGTTAATGAATGACAACATAAACATGGACAGTACAATAACAGGGTTAATGAATGACAACATAAACATGGACAGTACAATAACAGGGTTAATGAATGACAAGATAAACATGTACAGTACAATAGCAGGGTTAATGAATGACAACATAAACATGGACAGTACAATAACAGGGTTAATGAATGACAAGATAAACATGTACAGTACAATAGCAGGATCAGTGAATGACAACATAAACATGGACAGTACAATAACTGCATTAATGAATGACAAGATAAACATGTACAGTACAATAGCAGGATCAGTGAATGACAACATAGACATGTACAGTACAATAACTGGGTTAATGAATGACAAGATAAACATGTACAGTACAATAGCAGGGTTAATGAATGACAACATAAACATGGACAGTACAATAACAGGGTTAATGAATGACAACATAAACATGGACAGTACAATAACAGGGTTAATGAATGACAACATAAACATGGACAGTACAATAACAGGGTTAATGAATGACAAGATAAACATGGACAGTACAATAACAGGATTAATGAATGCCAACATAAACATGGACAGTACAATAACAGGGTTAATGAATGACAACATAAACATGGACAGTACAATAACAGGGTTAATGAATGACAAGATAAACATGTACAGAACAATAGCAGGATCAGTAAATGACAACATAAACATGGACAGTACAATAACTGGGTTAATGAATGACAAGATAAACATGTACAGTACAATAGCAGGATCAGTGAATGACAACATAAACATGGACAGTACAATAACTGGGTTAATGAATGACAAGATAAACATGTACAGTACAATAGCAGGATCAGTGAATGACAACATAAACATGTACAGTACAATAGCAGGATCAGTGAATGACAACATAAACATGTACTGTACAATAACTGGGTTAATGAATGACAAGATAAACATGTACATTACAATAGCAGGGTTAATTATTGACAACATAAACATGGACAGTACAATAGCAGGATCAGTGAATGACAACATAAACATGGACAGTACAATAGCTGGGTTAATGAATGACAAGATAAACATGTACAGTACAATAACTGGGTTAATGAATGACAAGATAAACATGTACATTACAATAGCAGGGTTAATTATTGACAACATAAACATGGACAGTACAATAGCAGCATCAGTGAATGACAACATAAACATGGACAGTACAATAACTGGGTTAATGAATGACAAGATAAACATGTACATTACAATAGCAGGGTTAATTATTGACAACATAAACATGGGCAGTACAATAGCAGGATCAGTCAATGACAACATAAACATGGACAGTACAATAACAGGGTTAATTATTGACAACATAAACATATACAGTACAATAGCAGGATCAGTGAATGACAACATAAACATGGACAGTACAATAGCAGGATCAATGAATGACAACATAAACATGAACAGTACAATAGCAGGATCAATGAATGACAACATAAACATGGACAATACAATAACAGGGTTAATTATTGACAACATAAACATGGACAGTACAATAGCAGGATCAGTGAATGACAACATAAACATGGACAGTACAATAACAGGGTTAATTATTGACAACATAACCATGTACAGTACAATAGCAGGATCAGTGAATGACAATATATACATGGACAGTACAATAGCAGGATCAATGAATGACAACATAAACATATACAGTACAATAGCAGGATCAGTGAATGACAACATAAACATGGACAATACAATAACAGGGTTAATTATTGACAACATAAACATGTACAGTACAATAACATGATCAGTGAATGACAACATAAACATGAACAGTACAATAGCAAGATCAGTGAATGACAACATAAACATGAACAGTGCAATAGCAAGATCAGTGAATGACAACATAAACATGGACAGTACAATAGCAGGATCAGTGAATGACAACATAAACATGGACAGTACAATAGCAGGATCAATGAATGACAACATAAACATATACAGTACAATAGCAGGATCAGTGAATGACAACATAAACATGGACAATACAATAACAGGGTTAATTATTGACAACATAAACATGTACAGTACAATAACATGATCAGTGAATGACAACATAAACATGAACAGTACATTAGCAAGATCAGTGAATGACAACATAAACATGGACAGTACAATAGCAGGATCAGTGAATGACAACATAAACATGGACAGTACAATAGCAGGATCAGTGAATGACAACATAAACATGGACAGTACAATAGCAGGATCAGTGAATGACAACATAAACATGTACAGTACAATAGCAGGATCAGTGAATGACAACATAAACATGTACAGTACAATAACAGGGTTAATTATTGACAACATAAACATGTACAGTACAATAACATGATCAGTGAATGACAACATAAACATGGACAGTACAATAGCAGGATCAGTGAATGACAGTATAAACATGTACAGTACAATAGCAGGATCAGTGAATGACAACATAAACATGTACAGTACAATAGCAGGATCAGTGAATGACAACATAAACATGGACAGTACAATAGCAAGATCAGTGAATGACAACATAAACATGGACAGTACAATAGCAGGATCAGTGAATGACAACATAAACATGGACAGTACAATAGCAGGATCAGTGAATGACAACATAAACATGGACAGTACAATAGCAGGATCAGTGAATGACAACATAAACATGTACAGTACAATAGCAGGATCAGTGAATGACAACATAAACATGTACAGTACAATAGCAGGATCAGTGAATGACAACATAAACATGTACAGTACAATAGCAGGATCAGTGAATGACAACATAAACATGTACAGTACAATAGCAGGATCAGTGAATGACAACATAAACATGTACAGTACAATAACAGGGTTAATTATTGACAACATAAACATGTACAGTACAATAACATGATCAGTGAATGACAACATAAACATGGACAGTACAATAGCAGGATCAGTGAATGACAGTATAAACATGTACAGTACAATAGCAGGATCAGTGAATGACAACATAAACATGTACAGTACAATAGCAGGATCAGTGAATGACAACATAAACATGGACAGTACAATAGCAGGATCAGTGAATGACAACATAAACATGGACAGTACAATAGCAGGATCAGTGAATGACAACATAAACATGGACAGTACAATAGCAGGATCAGTGAATGACAACATAAACATGGACAGTACAATAGCAGGATCAGTGAATGACAACATAAACATGTACAGTACAATAGCAGGATCAGTGAATGACAACATAAACATGTACAGTACAATAGCAGGATCAGTGAATGACAACATAAACATGGACAGTACAATAGCAGGATCAGTGAATGACAACATAAACATGTACAGTACAATAGCAGGATCAGTGAATGACAACATAAACATGTACAGTACAATAGCAGGATCAGTGAATGACAACATAAACATGGACAGTACAATAGCAGGATCAGTGAATGACAACATAAACATGGACAGTACAATAGCAGGATCAGTGAATGACAACATAAACATGGACAGTACAATAGCAGGATCAGTGAATGACAACATAAACATAGACAGTACAATAGCAGGATCAGTGAATGACAACATAAACATAGACAGTACAATAGCAGGGTTAATGAATGACAAGATAAACATGTACATTACAATAGCAGGGTTAATTATTGACAACATAAACATGTACAGTACAATAGCAGGGTCAATGAATGACAACATAAACATGGACAGTACAATAGCAGGATCAGTGAATGACAACATAAACATGGACAGTACAATAGCAGGATCAGTGAATGACAACATAAACATGGACAGTACAATAGCAGGATCAGTGAATGACAAGATAAACATGGACAGTACAATAGCAGGATCAGTGAATGACAACATAAACATGGACAGTACAATAGCAGGATCAGTGAATGACAACATAAACATGTACAGTACAATAGCAGGATCAGTGAATGACAACATAAACATGGACAGTACAATAGCAGGATCAGTGAATGACAACATAAACATGGACAGTACAATAGCAGGATCAGTGAATGACAACATAAACATGGACAGTACAATAGCAGGATCAGTGAATGACAACATAAACATGGACAGTACAATAGCAGGATCAGTGAATGACAACATAAATATGTACAGTACAATAGCAGGATCAGTGAATGACAACATAAACATGTACAGTACAATAGCAGGATCAGTGAATGACAACATAAACATGGACAGTACAATAGCAGGATCAGTGAATGACAACATAAACATGGACAGTACAATAGCAGGATCAGTGAATGACAACATAAAGATGGACAGTACAATAGCAGGATCAGTAAATGACAACATAGACATGTACAGTACAATAGCAGGATCAGTGAATGACAACATAAACATGTACAGTACAATAGCAGGATCAGTGAATGACAACATAAACATGGACAGTACAATAGCAGGATCAGTGAATGACAACATAAACATGGACAGTACAATAGCAGGATCAGTGAATGACAACATAAACATGTACAGTACAATAGCAGGATCAGTGAATGACAACATAAACATGGACAGTACAATAGCAGGATCAGTGAATGACAACATAAACATGGACAGTACAATAGCAGGATCAGTGAATGACAACATAAACATGTACAGTACAATAGCAGGATCAGTGAATGACAACATAAACATGTACAGTACAATAGCAGGATCAGTGAATGACAACATAAACATGGACAGTACAATAGCAGGATCAGTGAATGACAACATAAACATGTACAGTACAATAGCAGGATCAGTGAATGACAACATAAACATGGACAGTACAATAGCAGGATCAGTGAATGACAACATAAACATGTACAGTACAATAGCAGGATCAGTGAATGACAACATAAACATGTACAGTACAATAGCAGGATCAGTGAATGACAACATAAACATGGACAGTACAATAGCAGGATCAGTGAATGACAACATAAACATGTACAGTACAATAGCAGGATCAGTGAATGACAACATAAACATGTACAGTACAATAACAGGATCAGTGAATACTTGTAGTAAACTGACTACTAACTAAGAAGTTTAAATCTGTTTGTTAAAGACTATAACTCTTAGGTTAAAACATGATAACTGATACATGTTAAAACATGATAACTGATACATGTTAAAACATGATAACTGATACATGTTAAAACATGATAACTGATACATGTTAAAACATGATAACTGATACATGTTAAAACATGATAACTGATACATGTTAAAACATGATAACTGATACATGTTAAAACATGATAACTGATACATGTTAAAACATGATAACTGATACATGTTAAAACATGATAACTGATACATGTTAAAACATGATAACTGATACATGTTAAAACATGATAACTGATACATGTTAAAACATGATAACTGATACATGTTAAAACATGATAACTGATACATGTATTTCTAACAGATTTAAAAACAATTAGTCATAAACATCTGAAGAAATTAATGGTCTTCACATGTGTGGTTTTTTTTTCAGACATGGTGTTATACCCATACAAATGGCGTTAGTCTGGTAAGAATGGCAAATTTGTTACATCAAACTGATGTAGCTACCTATGAAGAAAGGTAATTATATTTTAATAGGGTCTAGGACAAAAGCCCCCCAGACAAAAGCCTCCTGACTAAAAGCCCCCTAATAATGATGAAAAGTAAAAGTTAATGTTTTTTTGCTATGCATTTTTTTATATTGAGTGATATTAGATATATTAAAGTGTAGAGGAAAAAAATTAATTTAAAAAAATGAATACTTATAGAATCTGTTTTCTTCACATTTTGTTTATTATTATTAACATTTATATTTATAAAGTGTAAATTACAAAAGAAAAACTGATAATTTGTTAATAAATTAAAGTTAATTTTTGAATTATTCATAATTAAAGTCAATACATTTCATTTTTTTCTGTGTCATTGTTCAACTTTTTGGATTTGTAAAATTTTCTTTGTGTTGTCTAACATGATTCAAGATTTTTTGTACCTCTGTATTTTAATTCCTTGTGTCTGTATACTGTAAAAATATTTATATCTTTGTGTCTTTGCACAACTGCCTATGCAACCATTGCCTATCATCACTGATGTGAGTATGAACCTCGATCAGGGAGATGTGTACAACATTATGTGATAAAGATGATTCAAAAAATAACTTTAATTTATAAACAAATCAGTTTTTCTTTTGTAATTTACACTTTATAAATATAAATGTTAATAATAATAAACAAAATGTGAAGAAATTTTTTTCTATAAGTATTAAAAAAAATTAATTAATTTTATTTTTTTTTATATTGATGGTGATATTAGATATATTAAAGTATAAACTTTAATATATCTAATATCACCATCAATATAAAAAAATGTATAAAAAAAAAACATTTTACTTTTCATCATTATTGGGGGGCTTTTTGTCAGGGGGCTTTTGTCCTAGGGGGGCTTTTGTCTGGGGGGGCTTTTGTCCTGTTCCCATTTTAATACTTAAAACAAAATTACACTTCCAACAAGAACATCCAATCCAACACAGTCTGACCAATATCATTTTGTGTAAGTGCATTGTCAGTTTTTAGTCATTATACATTCAAAACCACTTAATTAAATAAATACTTTGTAGAATATTCCTTATATAAACCTCTTGTGTATATCAGAAATCAAGGATCCATTGTGGCCCAATCGGCAAACCTCGGGTGAGTCCGCTTTCTTTTCTCAATCCCTCGGCTGTAATATAGTATTTGATATGCGTCTACGCGTCACATTTCTTCGCCGGAAGACCGTATCACTTCAATCAAACATTGCGTACCGCGAATAAGTTCTAAAATGGTGACAATAGTTGAGTGTATAGAGTTTGCTTTGAAAAATATTTGTCTTTGATAAAGGTACGGAATCAGCCGACATTGCGACGAATGAAAATATATTATTATTGGACAAATATTCGAAAGTGAAATTATTTTATTACCTCCTTCATTGAAGATTTCCGAAAGTAGTTCCAATGGGAGCTATCGTAATACGGACGAGGTTTGATGAAGGTACGGAATCAGCCGAAGTTGCGACGAGTGCATTGTGGCCATTAATATATGGTAAACTATACAGTCATTTTCTTTTACCATTAAAGATTGCTGATTTGATTCCCATTTGTGACAAGTGTTTTCAATACAACTTTATGTGGTATTGTTTTGTGAATTACTTGTGACAAGCGAGGTGACCACTTTGTGTAATGGTCAGAGTACTCCCCTGAGGTGTGGTAGATTGTGGGTTCAAGACCCGGTCTCGTCAAACCAAAGACTGTAAAATTGGTATTTGCTTCTTATCCACTAAGCATGCAGCATTAAGAAGTAAGAGCCAAGACTGGTTGGGTCTGTATCAGGATAATGTGTTCTTGTGGAGCAATATGTCTACCCATTGTATCAGTAAGCTAGCACTATAAAATTCCAGCACAAAGTAGTGCAAAGCAGAAATAATCATTTCATTGAAATGTAACTTGTTCTTGCCATGATATATCTGAATAATTGCTCACTTGGCATTTAGCAACAATTGCTCACTCACTCACAAGCCAGTATTTTTCTTGGGCTACTCTGGATCCCCATCCAAAAATAACTGCTACTACACCATGAATGAATTATTCTTAAAAGTGTCATTAAACACATATAACCCATATAATTTAGACTTAAAATATCGTTGATAGATCTTATTCACTGAGGTTATAATTCTATCTAATGTCCAAGTGTATTATACAGATATATTATACTTTATGCAAATTTCTAAACTATTGATACAATGCCATTGGTCGATTAGAAAATGGTATTTTTCACTAATTTTACGAAGCTCCACCTTCGTATCAATACCACATCCTGTAGCTCCGCCTCCTTCTAGCAACGGGTGGTATTCTGTGTTGGCAACAGGTGTTATTGCAATACCACCCTCCGCACCAGAAACAGTCCATTTCGTCAAAGTTTTTAACTTAGTCTTACATATAAATAAACAAACAGACAACAGTACGCTCTTGGACATTTAGACCAGGTTAAGTGACAAAAAGAAGTATGAAATTTCAGATTGTTTGAATGATAATCTGACAAATCCCTGTGGTCAAAAGTTCGCAGACAACTCTGCCATCCAACACTGAGAATATGTCAAATGTGGGAAGTAATGTAAACAATCCAAGCGATATCAATACCACAGATGTAGATTTTCTTTTTGCCGATACTGATTTACAAGCACTGTTTGACAATGATTTTGAACTGCAAAATGTACCCCCCTGCAAATGTTCCAAGTAACCCCGTTCAGAGTGTTCAGTCTATGCCAGTACAATTCAACAGCCTCATGGAGGCTAATAACCGAAATGTGATGCCAGCCGTATCCAATTATAACTGTACTGTTCATTTCAATTTTTATTCAAAATGATGGCTGTGATTCAAACATTTTTATATTGTTACACTTTTACACCATTGTTACAGTTGTTTTTGTTTCCTTGTTATTTAAAAGTTTATTAAATTAGATATTGTAATTTAGTTCTTAGAGAATTACCTTAAATCAGTATTAAAACAACACACACCTTTGACAATGTAATATCAGAGCATTCAGTATAATATAAAACATACTGCCTTTAGTTTCGGGTGTTATGGTAGATTACCACACTCAGAAAACAACAATATCACCCTCGACTTCGTCTCGGATGATATTGGTTTTCTGAGTGTGGTAATCTACCATAACACCCTCAATTAAAGGCAGTATGTTTATAATATCATGTTTGGGAGGGGTATTTGCGAAAAATACCAATCGAGAGACGAAAAATTTCCCGAGCCGAATGGCGAGGAAAATTTAGTCTCAAGACTGGTATTTTTCGCAAATACCCCTCCCAAACATGATATATCTGTTTAATTACACCGAATATTATTTAGAACACTGGCTAAATAAATAATACCTTTTGTTTGTCGTTTTCAGGACCTAACATGATGTATCTGTTTAATTCTACCGAATGATGTTACATAAAACGCACAACTGATAACGTTTTACAAATTTTGTTACAAGCGTCTCGGTGAAGGGTAAAAACCGCAAATACGATTTTGCAAATGCCATGGAAAAAAGTTAAATCTTATGCAAATACACCTACATGAAGTAAACATTCTGCAAATTCACAATGCAAGGCCTGAATTTGTAAAAAATATCATGGCTATTAACCAATCAGAATCCAGCATTCTTATATAAGGTGTAATTATAGTTTTAATATGTGTTGATAAATTGAAGGAATATTTCCTCACATTCAACTTTCAAGTAATATTTATTTTTGACAGGAATTACACTTCAAAGATGTATGTAGAACTTGTACAAATTATTGTTGTGATAGTAGATACCTTGTTATTGTTTCGTACATAAATAATAGTTTTATATATATTTTAAAAGATCAAGGAGTGCTTTATATCTCGGGAAGAGAGGGGGGGGGGGGGGGGGGGGGGGGGAATATTTTTATTAAGTTATTGTGGTTGATACCTAGGAAACAGAAATACTTTGTCAGTAATACATTAACTTTGTAAATCTGTTAAAACTGCCTATAAAAGTCAAAATATCCAATAATTTTGTTTTATTATTAATCAGAGATATTGTTTTTCTTGGATGTGAAGTTTATACTTGAATAAATAGTACTGGGATACTAAGTATTAAAAACTTTGGAATTCAGTGTAAGAAAAAAAGGGGGAAAGATGGCTTGTTTTCATTCCAAAGATAAGGATAAATTATTTAAACATCCTAAAACTTTACAAATTGTTTTAATTTTAAATAATATTTATGCCACTACAAATTTGGAAACTTTTATCTATGACTTGTAATGTTACCTTAATTATCACTGTTAATGAATTGACAAACGTAAAGAAATGTTTAACATACCGGTAAGTAAGGGATACAATAACAAGGTTCTTTTAATACGAGTTCCAGCATGCAACTGATTATACAGAAGAAAACAAATATGCATGGCTGTTTTTCTTTTGATTTAAGCCTTATATTTTTTGGGGTTTGGTTTGGAGAATATTTATATTTAATTTAACCTATATATCCAACATGTTCAGATTATATTTTGATGTTATTTGTTTACTTTTAGTATAGTTTATATGTTTATGATACATTTAAGTGTAGTTTACTAGTTATAGAAACAAAATGCATGTTTTATCCTGCAATCAAGTTCTTATAGTTAAAAATAAAAGAATAAAAATTCATGTTTGTATACATTACAAATAAAGCTTTAATTGTGTCATCATAATGTAATTTTACTTATAGTATAATGTATAAGTATGATTTACAGTTGAAAATGTTGACAAAAATTTCCTGTAAATATTTGATTTTAAGATCTTTTGTCATTGTTCAAAACAATACTAAGTACACTGTACAGTATTGCAGAATAAACAACATATATATGTTCATTGTCACATGATATCATATTTATTATTTACTTCACATAAAATGGATGATAAATGATTTGTAAATTGTACATTTTTTACTGTTTCTATCCCTGTTTTAAGATAAATTTGATATGATATGGCAATGTACATATATTACATATTGTATTGTTTAACAATTTAATATCAATAGGAAAATGTTTATTACTGTTGTCAATTTTCAATATCTAAAGCAAAAATTTAACTTCAAGCATGACATTGTACACTACATGTATATTCAAAATGTTTGTTTGTACAATATTCACACTATGTTTATTTATTTGTACATTGTATGTTATATACTCATTTGCAATATTGTACAAACCCAAAAATAAATCTTAAGTCATTTTGTTGTAATCCAAACATCTATCTGATTTATTTATTGTTTATAAATTTGTGCGTTTCATGTTCCTCGTAAACAAAACTTACATTGATTAAAGAATATATTTTAATATTATAATTTCATACTGTAATCATTTCTCATTTCTCCTAATATCATACGTTAACCTTCCTAGATGTAGGTCACAGCTCAGTGTAATATTATTTGTTTTGTAGGCTTTTAGCAGCTGTACAAATGGCAGACAGCAAGGGTCCACCAGAAATCTTTGACCTCAACAAATCTTGTCCTTCATGTGAAGATGTACAAAACAGTTTTAGAAAATTGAAAGATTTGTGTTTGATAGGTAACGTGTTGCTATAGTTACAATATATTTCTGTCATAAAAGGGGAGGGTATATATAAGAATCTATGGCCTTAGTTATAATTAATTGTACAGTAACCTGGCTTGAGAGACCACTTTTTGTTATAGTCTGTTGTAGCAGATGGTCTGTCAATAGAGGTCTGTTTTCCATAAGCCATGAAGAGTTCACAGAGATAAATGATGGAATCTGACAAGGATATACCATATTTTACTTTCTACCAACAAATAGATAAAACCACCTCATTAGAAATACAATGTACTGCCTTTGTTCTGTCTCTGCTGCGGCATACTTTTTTCTTTTTAAATAAGAACTTATTTGAAAATACAAAATCTTAATCCATAGTCCCAACAATATGATAAATATGTACTCAGGATATTTATATTCATATTTTACATATTTTTAATAAATAATCATATTCAAGATATTAAAATTTTTTAGTGTGGACATATTCAATTGATAATATTTAGATCTATAAAAATTACAATTTTTATGTACTTACATGTATTTATGAGTTAAAGCTTAGAATATATCTTTTTATATATGATGTGTTCTATTTTTAAATAACTGGAACCAGTGAGAGGATGAAGAATCGGAGAAGTTAATTACATTTTAAGCATTTTATCAATGCTAATTTCCAATGTCTTTGATATTTACCGTGTATCACATTACATGTAATAATGAAATTGATATGCCCCGCAGGGCCATTGTGTTCGTGATCGTATGGTAGTTGGATTTACAACTATCTGCGCAATCAGTGCCTATCACCACTGAAGTTGTGAGTTCGAACCCTGGTCATGGTGAGGTGTACTCGATACAATATTATGTGATAAAGTTTGTCAGTGACTTGCGGCAGGTCGGTGGTTTTGTCAGGGCACTCCGATTTCCTCCCCCAATAAAACAGACAGCCACGATATAACTTAAATATTGTTGAAAGTGGTGTTAAACACCATACATTAAACCAAGCGAGATGCCCGGCAGTCTCTTTCTGAATATGTATGTTAAGCAACCAGCAATCAATCGATTAAATTGCACGAGTCTGGGGAATTATAACTTTCTCTAAAGAAGGAAAACAAATTTCTACTATTTAGCCGTAAATGATGTGGATGTAATTGGACATAAAAGACAATTATTCAGAAACTCAGATATAAATCAAACATTGAGAAAACTGGAATTTATTGGTATTTATCATCTTCCTGTTAAATCTTCAATGAGAAAGTATACATCATACCTCCAAGTGAGAGTGAGAAGGTACATACAGACAAGCTGTATTCTAAACTTCTCTAAAAAAATAAAAATTGCATTATTATCCGATATATAGATTACGATGAAATACCAGAATTTCTTAATGAAATACATATTTCAATTTAGAAATGCAAATGTCGTCACAATTGTAAAACCTTTGCATGCTGAAAATGACAATATAGTTCATTTGTTTTTAACATTTCAAGTCACGAACAACATGAAATTAGAATAGACTAAACATTATAACTAATCTGAATTTTCGATTTTCAAAAAACATTTCACTCATGACTAAGAAATTCTATATGATCCACTTAATCGCTAACCGCTTTTGTTAGTTATTGCTATGTCCAGTCACTCAGGGGAAAAAAAGTTTTTTGATTATTAAAAAATCTTAATTAATTATTCTATATTTATACAATAATATTGTGTTGTTCATGTTATATGCCGAAATATGTCCCAAGGTTAGAAGGCATAATGCACGACCCGATGCCTTCTAACCTTGGGACATATTTCGGCATATAACATGGACAACACAACATTATTGTTATTATTACTCTGAATGTCTTTGGTGATTTTAAAAAATTAAATTTGTCTAAAATGTATTGATAGTATAAAGATTGGCAAATAATATTCATTTAAATTCAAGAAATATTTAATTTCAACAATAACAATGAACTGTCAAATATTTAATTCCCAAACCTGGAACTGGCCATTGTTTTGACAGACGACAGCATCAACGTTAAAGAAAAACATATAATACATTGTAAATTGTACACTGTTAAAAGCACTCAGGTGATCCTGTTTAGACCTCCGCCTATTTAAATGATGTAACATTGTTCTAAGCTCCACCCATTAGCATAGTAATGACTCCAACAATAGTACTATGCACGACGCTATGTATTCATTGTAAAATTATGTTTCGATAATATGTCGATTATAATGAAAATTTCTTACATGAAGAGTAATAATTATATATATCTATGGATAACTCACGTATAAGGGTAATAGAACAATTATTAATATGTCGATTATAATGAAAGTTTCTTACATGAAGAGTAATAATTATATATATCTATGGATAACTCACGTATGAGGGTAATAGAACAATTATTAATATGTCGATTATAATGAAAGTTTCTTACATGAAGAGTAATAATTATATATATCTATGGATAACTCACGTATGAGGGTAATAGAACAATTATTAATATGTCGATTATAATGAAAGTTTCTTACATGAAGAGTAATAATTATATATATCTATAGATAACTCACGTATGAGGGTAATAGAACAATTATTAATATGTCGATTATAATGAAAGTTTCTTACATGAAGAGTAATAATTATATATATCTATGGATAACTCACGTATGAGGGTAATAGAACAATTATTAATATGTCGATTATAATGAAAGTTTCTTACATGAAGAGTAATAATTATATATATCTATGGATAACTCACGTATGAGGGTAATAGAACAATTATTAATATGTCGATTATAATGAAAGTTTCTTACATGAAGAGTAATAATTATATATATCTATGGATAACTCACATATGAGGGTAATAGAACAATTATTAATATGTCGATTATAATGAAAGTTTCTTACATGAAGAGTAATAATTATATATATCTATAGATAACTCACGTATGAGGGTAATAGAACAATTATTAATATGTCGATTATAATGAAAGTTTCTTACATGAAGAGTAATAATTATATATATCTATGGATAACTCACGTATGAGGGTAATAGAACAATTATTAATATGTCGATTATAATGAAAGTTTCTTACATGAAGAGTAATAATTATATATATCTATAGATAACTCACGTATGAGGGTAATAGAACAATTATTAATATGTCGATTATAATGAAAGTTTCTTACATGAAGAGTAATAATTATATATATCTATGGATAACTCACGTATGAGGGTAATAGAACAATTATTAATATGTCGATTATAATGAAAGTTTCTTACATGAAGAGTAATAATTATATATATCTATGGATAACTCACGTATGAGGGTAATAGAACAATTATTAATATGTCGATTATAATGAAAGTTTCTTACATGAAGAGTAATAATTATATATATCTATAGATAACTCACGTATGTCGATTATAATGAAAGTTTCTTACATGAAGAGTAATAATTATATATATCTATGGATAACTCACGTATGAGGGTAATAGAACAATTATTAATATGTCGATTATAATGAAAGTTTCTTACATGAAGAGTAATAATTATATATATCTATGGATAACTCACGTATGAGGGTAATAGAACAATTATTAATATGTCGATTATAATGAAAGTTTCTTACATGAAGAGTAATAATTATATATATCTATAGATAACTCACGTATGAGGGTAATAGAACAATTATTAATATGTCGATTATGATGAAAGTTTCTTACATGAAGAGTAATAATTATATATATCTATGGATAACTCACGTATGAGGGTAATAGAACAATTATTAATATGTCGATTATAATGAAAGTTTCTTACATGAAGAGTAATAATTATATATATCTATGGATAACTCACATATGAGGGTAATAGAACAATTATTAATATGTCGATTATAATGAAAGTTTCTTACATGAAGAGTAATAATTATATATATCTATGGATAACTCACGTATGAGGGTAATAGAACAATTATTAATATGTCGATTATAATGAAAGTTTCTTACATGAAGAGTAATAATTATATATATCTATGGATAACTCACGTATGAGGGTAATAGAACAATTATTAATATGTCGATTATAATGAAAGTTTCTTACATGAAGAGTAATAATTATATATATCTATAGATAACTCACGTATGAGGGTAATAGAACAATTATTAATATGTCGATTATAATGAAAGTTTCTTACATGAAGAGTAATAATTATATATATCTATGGATAACTCACGTATGTCGATTATAATGAAAGTTTCTTACATGAAGAGTAATAATTATATATATCTATGGATAACTCACGTATGAAGGTAATAGAACAATTATTAATAAACACGTAGATATCAAATTTAGTGCACACGATGCGTTTCTGGAATAACCACCAGGTACGCTCAAAATCAAAAGAAAAAGCCAAATAATTTTAAAGTTTTGGGAGCAATAAATTAAAAGGATAGCTAAAATCAGCTAAGGTTGAAGGTCGCCTATCCCTGAGGGAGGAAAAGGTTAGTTGTATTACTAAATACATTATTTAGGAACTGTAAATTTCAGTAATAGATATAAATCATCTATCATAACATCATTGTACCATCCTTGTAAATTTTCAGGACATAAGATTAGATACAGTGCACTGGGTATTATATATATATATATATATATATATATATATCAACATGCTATTATTAATCATATCCATTCTATTAAAATAGTAATGCACGATTTTTATACTTATGAATATCTTCATTTAACTTGTTATGTTTTAGCAAAAATTTTCAGTCACCAATTTGACGATGTGGAAACTAAATCATATGCAGGGATACCTGGCATTTATTTACGAAAGCCTAGGATTATCATTCAAGATTCAATGTCTGAAGTTCTAGATGCGAAATTGAATATCTAAAGCAACATATTAAGAGAAAACGCTTCTAAATTATGGAATTTTAATGTCCAATGAAATGTCTTTTAACATAATTACATACAGTGCAAAACAAACAAAACCTTTTTCATTCTATGAAATAAAAATCCATTCATAGATCAAAATTAAAGAACAAACAAACTAACTAACTTACAAAAATCAGTAGATAAATGAAAATAATAAATAATTGAAAACAACGGGAGTGAAAACTGAAGTGCACATTTAGTGATAATCAAAACAGTTACAGAAGAAATATATGACAAGAAATTCTACATGTCCAAATTTAGATAAGTAAGAGTTGTCTCCCTTCAGTGTAACATCATATGGCTTTCCATTGATTAATTAGGATATTGAATTTCGATTCATGAATCTCGAATGTGTCAAGGTTACCAGAAGTACTTGGCTTTATATATGTAATGCGTTAAATAGAAGAAAATGATAGATTTCTTACTTGTATTTGGAGTAAATCTCTACCATATTCGTGTGTTCCTATCCTTGCAAGGGCCATTGTGGTCATGATCATATGGTAGTTTGATTTACAACTACCTATGCAATCAGTGCCTATCACCACTTACATTGTGAGTTCGAATCCCACTCATGGTGAGGTGTACTAGATACATTATGTGATAAAGTTTGTTAGTGACTTGCGGCAGGTCAGTGGTTTTCTCTAGGTGCTCCGGGTTTCCTCCACCAATAAAACTGACAGCCTTAATATAGCTGAAATATTGTTAAAAGTGGCATTAAACGCCATAACCATAACGCTAACCCCTATCCTTGCATATGATGTTATGTAGTTTCCCTACCGTGAATGTGGAATTAGAATTTGCGATGGAAAACGTTTTCCATTTCTTCATTTACTTTGAATTTTCTTAGCTCTAATATGTATATATTATCTCCCTTATTGATAATAGAATATCACCAAATATCATCTGTGTATCAAAATTATGAAGTTATTCTGAGTATGTTAGCCTTACGGAGCCAGAAAACTTCATATTTAATGGAGCGTCTAATATTTAACAATATCTATGTAAATCAATTCAGATCATGTGGCTTTTTTTAATTGATTTTCAAACCTCTCTGACTTTGATGCAGGTTGAGAATAAAATCATAAATGACAAATTTGACTGTGTTTCATATTCTAAGTTAGAATAAGAGTTTTCAAATAGATCTTTTTCCATTGATCAAATTATTTGTTGATTTTTATACATGTATTTATTCAATATTAGTGCAAAAAAATGATTCGATTCAAGTATCAATTTTAATAGACCAATAAGGACTGCCATTAAACTACTGATTATTAGAATGTGACAAAAATTATCTTTCTCATAATAAGTATAAAACTTACTGAAATATCTTGTGCTGTGACGTAAACATTCTGCCACAATTGTTGCGTTACTATTTCTTATACAAATTTGTTTTCTCATTTCTAGTTAAGTAGACTAAGATTAAGTATTACGGTACAAAAAATGTTGAAAGTAATATTACCATAATTCTAAGCAAAATATAAAACATGAAGATTTACAAAATATTTGTATTTTCAGATTCTGAGAAAGAATTTCTGGTACAAGACATAAACTGGATGTCAAGTCTAGAGAACACCAAATGGTTATCACTAGTGTCCCAGTGTCTCTCTATATCTATTGAAGTAATGGACACTATTGTTAAGAGAGAGAAAACAGTTGTTGTAAAAGGTTAGTTCCTCAAATCTAGAAACAAATCTGATTAAATGGAAACAATTACCATGTCCTTTTTTAAATTGCTGTCTCCATACAGACAAATGCCACGTCTTTTTGTCACCTGTGTAGCAGAGTTGACACGTAGGGATCACTCTTGTGTTGTTGTTCATTGTCATCAGTGTCATTATCATGCTTTCCTCAATCTTTAACTCCTCCTAAACCACTTGGTGGAAAACAACAACAAAATACAGCCCAATAAATAACCAATGGGCATGAGGTCAGACAAAACAGACTGTGAACTTATTTGGAGAAGGAGACACATAAAGATGCTAGTGGAAAGTTGTAAGGAGTTAAGGGGTATCTGTGGCTTATACACACATATGTATCTGTGGATTATACACACATATGTATCTGTGGCTTATACACACATATGTATCTGTGGCTTATACACACATATGTATCTGTGGCTTATACACACATATGTATCTGTGGCTTATACACACATGTATCTGTGGCTTATACACACATATGTATCTGTGGCTTATACACACATATGTATCTGTGGCTTATACACACATATGTATCTGTGGCTTATACACACATATGTATCTGTGGCTTATACACACATATGTATCTGTGGCTTATACACACATATGTATCTGTGACTTATGCACACATATGTATCTGTGGCTTATACACACATATGTATCTGTGGCTTACACACACATGTATCTGTGGCTTACACACACATATGTATCTGTGGCTTACACACACATATGTATCTGGCTTACACACACATATGTATCTGTGGCTTATACACACATATGTATCTGTGGCTTATACACACATGTATCTGTGGCTTATACACACATGTATCTGTGGCTTATACACACATATGTATCTGTGGCTTATACACACATATGTATCTGTGGCTTATACACATATGTATCTGTGGCTTATACACACATATGTATCTGTGGCTTATATACACATATGTATCTGTGGCTTATACACACATATGTATCTGTGGATTATACACACATATGTATCTGTGGCTTATACACACATATGTATCTGTGGCTTATGCACACATATGTATCTGTGGCTTATGCACACATATGTATCTGTGGCTTATACACACATATGTATCTGTGACTTATACACACATATGTATCTGTGGATTATACACACATATGTATCTGTGGCTTATACACACATATGTATCTGTGGCTTATGCACACATATGTATCTGTGGCTTATGCACACATATGTATCTGTGGCTTATACACACATATGTATCTGTGACTTATACACACATATGTATCTGTGGCTTATACACACATATGTATCTGTGACTTATACACACATATGTATCTGTGGCTTATACACACATATATTGACTCACTGGAGGTTACAGTGGAGTATGACATCTCTTCTTAATTAGAATAAAAATGTAGATAATCAAGTTAGTGTACACAATGCATTTTTGAAGTAACCTTCATCAGGTATGCTCAAAGTCTAGAGATTGGTATGCCAAATAGTTTACCGATATTCCCTAGAAATATATAAATAAACAACAAAAACTTGTATACCATGGTATATACCAGACCTCACCACACTTCATAAGAACAGGGCGACAGTCAGTTGACTTAAGGGTGACGTGAGGGAAAATCTGGATGACTTCTAAAGATCGTGCAGATAATTTTATGTTTATTTTCTGCTACTGCATGTCCCCCTATCTTTCACAAAAACAAACCTGCTGCTCTACGATCTTAAAAAAGATGGAATCAACAAGTTTGGAATCAAATAATGAATAGTTCAAGTTTCAGGGACATTTTTATATATGAATATGGATGAAAAAGCTTGGTTATTGGTGAAAAAATACTGACTTCCAAAAGGTGACAGGGTGACTAAAACTTCACCTAATATGTAGAAATAGGGTGGTTTCATTGAAACCAGGGTGAACAAGTTGTTCTCTTCGGCTGGTTTTGGTGAGCCTTGATATAACTGCCAGCTAAAAATACTGTAAACTGTCCAGGTACAATGCAGGACAGGTTAAGGTTTAACGACCACATTTCCCAGACAAAGTCTGTCGACTATATAGATAATATGTATATTTGTCATATTTTCCATAGATATCGGAGTATAAAAATTCTAAACCTTTAGTCTTAAGACGTATGATATTTACATGCCTTATCACTAACTGTAATCCATTACTCTGCAATCAACAAACCAGTAGTATTTTTTTTTTAATCTAATTCCAAAGTTAAATACTGTTGTCTTATTTGAACACTTTATTAATGTCTGCTGTATTTATAATTGTTTTTCTCAGAATTTGACAGTAGGAACTTTGCTTGCCTTATCTTATCACAGATTTTAACACTGTGTCATCTCACGTCTATCACAGATTTTAACATTGTGCCATCTCAAGTCTTATCACAGATTTTAGTGCTGTGTCATCTCAAGTCTATCACTGATTTTAACAGTGTCATTTCAAGTCTATCACAGATTTTTGAACACTGTGTCATTTGAAGTTTATCACAGATTTTAACACTGTGTCATCTCAAGTCTATCACATATTTTAACACTGTGTCATCTCAAGTCTATCACAGATTTTAGCACTGTGTCATCTCAAGTCTATCACAGATTTTAGCACTGTCATTTCAAGTTTATCACAGATTTTAACACTGTGATCTCAAATCTGTCACAGATTTTAACACTGTCATCTCAAGTCGGTCACATATTTTAACTCTGTGTCATCTCAAGTCTGTCACAGATTTTAGCACTGTGTCATCTCTAGTCTCGCAGATTTTAGCACTGTGTCATCTCAAGTCTATCACAGATTTTAACACTGTTCATCTCAAGTCTATCACAGATTTTAACACTGTGTCATCTCAAGTGTATCACATATTTTAGCACTGTGTCATCTTAAGTCTATCACAGATTTTAGCACTGTCATTTTAAGTCTATCACAGATTTTAACACTGTGTCATCTCAAGTCTATCACAGATTTGAGCACTGTCATTTTAAGTCTATCACAGATTTTAACACTGTCATCTCAAATCTATCACAGATTTTAGCACTGTGTCATTTCAAGTCTATCACAGATTTTAGCAGTGTCATCTCAAGTCTGTCACATATTTTAACACTGTATCATCTCAAGTCTGTCACAGATTTTAACACTGTCATCTCAAGTCTATCACAGATTCTAGCACTGTGTCATCTCAAGTCTATCACAGATTTTAACACTGTCATCTCAGGTCTGTCACATATTTTAGTGCTGTGTCATCTCAAGTCTATCACAGATTTTAGCACTGTGTCAACTCAAGTTCATCACAGATTTTAGCACTGTGTCATCTCAAGTCTATCACAGATTTTAGCAGTGTGTCATCTCAAGTCTGTCACAGATTTTAGCAGTGTGTCATCTCAAGTCTGTCACAGATTTTAACTCTGTCATCTCAAGTCTGTCACAGATTTTAACACTGTCATCTCAAGTCTATCACAGATTCTAGCACTGTCATCTCAAGTCTATCACAGATTTTAACACTGTCATCTCAGGTCTGTCACATATTTTAATGCTGTGTCATCTCAAGTCTATCACAGATTCTAACACTGTGTCATCTCAAGTCTATCACAGATTTTAACACTGTCATCTCAGGTCTGTCACATATTTTAATGCTGTGTCATCTCAAGTCTATCACAGATTTTAGCACTGTGTCATCTCAAGTTCATCACAGATTTTAACACTGTCATTTCAAGTCTATCACAGATTTTAGCACTGTGTCATCTCAAGTCTATCTTAGATTTTAACACTATCATCTCAAGTCTATCACAGATTTTAGCAGTGTGTCATCTTAAGTCTGTCACAGATTTTAACACTGTGTCATCTCAAGTTTATCACAGATTTTAACACTGTGTCATCTCAAGTCTATCACAGATTTTGGCACTGTGTCATCTCAAGTCTATCACAGATTTTAGCACTGTGTCATCTCAAGTCTATCACAGATTTTAACACTGTTATCTCAAGTCTATCATGGATTTTGGCACTGTGTCATCTCAAGTCTATCACAGATTTTAACACTGTGTCATCTCAGGTATGTCACATATTTTAGTGCTGTGTCATCTCAAGTCTATCACAGATTTGAGCACTGTGTCATCTCAAGTCTATCACAGAATTTAGCGCTGTGATATCTCAGGTCTGTCACATATTTTAGTGCTGTGTCATCTCAAGTCTATCACAGATTTGAGCACTGTGTCATCTCAAGTCTATCACAAATTTTAGCACTGTCATTTCAAGTCTATCACAGATTTTAGCACTGTCATCTCAAGTCTATCACATATTTTACCATTGTATCATCTCAAGTCTATCACATATTTTAGCACTGTGTCATCTCAAGTCTATCACAGATTTTAGCACTGTGTCATCTCGAGTCCATCACAGATTTTAACACTGTCATTTCAAGTCTATCACAGATTTTAGCACTGTATCATCTCAAGTCTATCATAGATTTTAACACTATCATCTCAAGTCTATCACAGATTTTAGCACTGTGTCATCTCAAGTCTGTCACAGATTTTAACACTGTCATCTCAAGTCTAGCACAGATTTTAACACTGTGTCATCTCAGGTATGTCACATATTTTAGCGCTGTGTCATCTCAAGTCTATCACAGATTTGAGCACTGTGTCATCTCAAGTCTATCACAGATTTTAGTGCTGTGTTATCTCAGGTCTGTCACATATTTTAGCACTGTGTCATCTCAAGTCTATCACAGATTTGAGCACTGTGTCATCTCAAGTCTATCACAAATTTTAGCACTGTCATTTCAAGTCTATCACAGATTTTAGCACTGTCATCTCAAGTCTATCACATATTTTACCATTGTGTTATCTCAAGTCTATCACAGATTTTAACACTGTGTCACCTCAAATCTATCACAGATTTTAACACTGTCATCTCAATTCTATCACAGATTTGAGCACTGTGTCATTTTAAGTCTATCACAGATTTTAACACTCATCTCAAATCTATCACAGACTTTAGTACTGTGTCATTTCAAATCTATCACAGATTTTAGCACTATGTCATTTCAAGTCTATCACAGATTTTAACACTGTGTCATCTCAAGTCTGTCACAGATTTTAACACTGTGTCATCTCAAATCTATCACAGATTCTAGCACTGTGTCATCTCAAGTCTATCACAGATTTTAACACTGTTATCTCAGGTCTGTCACATATTTTAGCACTGTGTCATCTCAAGTCTATCACAGATTTTAGCACTGTGTCATCTCGAGTCCATCACAGATTTTAACACTGTCATTTCAAGTCGATCACAGATTTTAGCACTGTGTCATCTCAAGTCTGTCACAGATTTTAACACTGTCATCTCAAGCCTAACACAGATTTTAATGCTGTGTCATCTGAAGTCTATCAAAATTTTTAGCACTGTGTCATCTGAAATCTATCACAGATTTTAACACTCTGTCATCTCGAGTCTATCACAGATTTTAGCACTGTGTCATCTCGAGTCTATCACAGATTTTAGCACTGTGTTATCTCAAGTCTATCACAGATTTTAGCACTGTTTACTGTATTTAAATGTTTTGTTTTACAGAATTTGACAGTAGGAACTTTGCTTGCCTCATTTCAAGTCTATCACAGATTCTCATGGATCCAAACTTTCGGACACAAGTAGGATTCCAGTCACTAGTACAAAGAGAATGGGTGATGATGGGTCATCCGTTCCAAAAATATAACAACTTAATTCAACAGGGCAGCAATGAAAGGGTAATTAAAATATCAATCTCTTTCTTCACCATCAATATACATGAGAATAGAGAAAATTTCAGTATGTATCAAGACAATCTAATTATGATATCTCTCACTTGCTTCCCTTTACCAATATGTCATGGTGTGGGAGATCTGAAGAAACTCTATTACGGGTAACATGTGAGTAACCCTATGTCATTAATTTTTAACTATGTGATAAAAGCGGGTTATGACCTTTTTCAGCCAATTGGATTGCTCGTAGCAAACAAAGCAGTTTAATTTTAATTTTTAGCCCTTTCATAGTCCCCTAAGCACCGTTTTCATTGGACGGTAATATAAGGTCACTTGTATGTGACCTGTAATGAGATTTCTACAGATCTACCATGCCATGACATACTGGTAAAGGGAGGTAAGTGAGAGATGGGGTTTCTACAGATCTACCATGCCATGACATACTGGTAAAGGGAGGTAAGTGAGAGATGTGATTATTATCAGATTGGTACCAAGATATAGGAAATATTCTCTTCTGTCATAATTTAACCCTTTGTATTGTGGGCATTGGTGGCTGAGAGGTCAAGGTAGTTGACTACTGACCACAAGTCTAACACCATTGTTTTTTGTGGGGTTCATGTTGCTCAATCTTTATTTTTCTGTGTAATGTTTTATCGACCATTTTTGTTTATCTTTTTGTCCTTCTCTTTGGCCATTGTATTGTCTTGTAATTTAATTTGTTACTTCTGATTACCATATTAGTGTCTTCAAACTTTACATTTTATTCCAACACCATTAACATAGGTTTGCTCCCCAATACCCACCCCAAGTGTTAATATATCCAGACACCAACCCTTTGTTAACGGTCAGTTCTTTTATAAATGTCCAGGCTTTTCACCTCTATTATAAAAATATTTGGAAGATACCATTCAGAAGACGTAAATGGAAGAAGGACAGACAATACAATAGTCAAATTAATAACGACAGGCAATACAATAGAAGAAGGACAGACAATACAACAGTCAAATTAAGAAGGACAGACAATACAATAGACAGAAAGACAAACAATGATCTACAAAACACTACACAGACAACTAAACATTGAGCAACACCACAAAAAACAGGGGTGAACTCAGGTACTCCAGAAGGGTAAACATTTCCTGCTTCACTAGTGGTACGTATTACTCTTGTTACAAGTTCATTAAGTCAGGTAGTCACAATATAGCTGACAATGAACATCAATAACCCTACCCTTTGTATTTAAGCAGTATATGATTATTGTTTTATTGTTATTTATTTTGTTTTACAACTGTACACCAATTTACCGTTCTATTGTTGCTGTCTATTAGTGAACCTACAGTACCTAGAGAAAACCACTTGTCTTCTGTTTTAGGTCATCATTATTATATCTTTATTTCTCATAAACCAACATGGTATAGATACCTGAAGTCTGTAAGTCACTGACAAAGTAGATCACATCAGATAGTATTGTATCAAATTTAATTAAACTTAGATGTTTATAGATATCTGAAGTCTGTAAGTCACTGACAAAGTAGATCACATCAGATAGTATTGTATCAAATTTAATTAAAATTAGATGTTTATAGATATCTGAAGTCTGTAAGTCACTGACAAAGTAGATCACATCAGATAGTATTGTATCAAATTTAATTAAAGTTACATGTTTATAGAAGCCTCATTGTTTTATCTTAATATCTTATTTTTATTCCTGTTAAAATCAGTGCACCAGATAAACTTCTCCAATTAGTATACATCAATACCTTTGACCCACTAGGAGACCAAGACATGAATATGATTAATAAAATAGGATATGAATAACAGTAGGTCGTGTGAAATAAATGTGGTAAAGTTTGGATATGTTCTAAGTGTGATAAGAGGAGTTATAGATAAACAAGTCTGGTGTGTTGGCTCCTCTATACTGATGACAAATGTGTACCAATAATAACACTTAATGTCTGTTAGGAAAAAACATGAATATTAAGTTGCCATTCATTACATTGCAGTAATAAATACAAAAGTTATAATATTATCAGATCATTTTATTGAGAAATGAAATATCCTGAGAACATAGAGAAGTTGCTGCTTGATTCACTGTACAGACTGTTTGAACCAGAACCAAGATGCTTGATATATACTCTGTCTCCTTTCTTCAGTTCTAACACCATGTTAAGTGTACCCATATTATAACCAGTACCAGGATATAAGCTCACAGTTCGTTGGTCATTTTTCATCAGATGGAGTTTAAGGGTTTTACCAGATGCTGGCATTGCTGAGCATGAGAACTGGTAAACTCCACCTCTTGGCGCAGTAAATACACCACTGCTTGCGTCATAACCATTACCAATATTTGTCCAGACTTTGTCAAATTTGACAACTTCATTATTGGCAAGGTTCTTATGTTTAGCGGAGGAGGCTCCAAAGGCAGGAACTTCACTTTTATGACCACCATGATGATGATCTGTAAAAAAAAACGTATATAATGATTAACTACATACAGATGTTTAGATCACCAATGACAACAATATAATTGTATTTGACTTGAAGCTACTAGTTACATTGACGAGACATCAAACTTTATTGGACCATGCAGATTCAAGCCACCACATAAAAATCCTCATGGCCTTTGTGGTCCAAAATTTAAGATATGCTGCTAGAGAGAAAGCTTAAAAATCTTTTAAGAACCAGGAATGGTTATTGTGATATGAAGATTCTATTTTATGTACTCAAATACAAACATAAAAAAAAAATTATATAAAAAAAATAAAGATTTTTCTGATATTAAATTTTATTTAGAGAAACTCTTTGCCTAATATAGTAAGTCAACATTTGAATATTAATATTGCTGACTGATGGTCTCTTAATGGTAAAATGTAATAAACTGAACTTTAATTGGTTTTGGTATAATAGTGCTGCATTTGATGACAAAATTTTGACCAATATTAGCTTTTCAGCTTTTGTGAATAGTTAAAAGTAAACAGAAAATTTAAATCAAAATACACATAAAGTTAACATTGTTTTTCATTGTAACAATATTTTTTTGTTTCAAAATGAAATGTTTCGGTGTTTCTATAATGTCAAAATATAGTACTAGTAATTTCATTTGTTTTTAAATATCAACAAAACAAACAACCACCTGTCACCTCGTATATACTTTCGAAAAAGTGGTAAACGGCCAAATCGATGACCACATATGTTAAAATTTGTAAATAACAAATTTTCTTTTGCACATTTGTCAAAATTATTTCACCATAATATTGACCTTATATTAAAATTTGGTGGGATTTTTTTTAATTGAATATTAAATACTGATATTACTGAACTTACCAGTGCCTTTGATCTTTAACATCATACCAAGAAGGTCCTCAAAAAGAACATTTTCTGAAAATATCAATGTAATAAAAATGTAGATATTTAGTTAAGTGTGCACAACACTTTTGTAGAATAACCTTCATATGGTAAAATCTAATTAAACAGATTGGAAAACCAAATAAGAGAAGCAGCAAATATTAATTATATAGTCTTTGGTTTGACCTGACCGGACTCAACCCATGATCTACTGCACTCGAGGCAACTAAGATAACCATTAGGTGTCAAACCACCAATTAATTTCTTTAAGGTTTTCTACTAAATTTGTGTTTTTTCGAGCCTACCTGGTCATTTTATCTTAAGTTTAACCTTTCGAAGACCATATATTTTCTGAAACGTACATGATTCCTCTACGTTCTGTCAAAATATCAGGGCATGTTTAAAATCTTGCAGTGAAATGCCATGCTACGGAAAGCGCCTACTCTAAAAATAGCTCGGTCATCCCCAAGAAATTCACTATTTATAGGTCATGCATCAAATCCTCCATAGAGGTATTAAAATACAATTAAATCCATCAAATTTGGACTCAAAATAATCCCTATTTATTTAACTTCAATTATCAATTTCAATTAGTCCATTCCATTCAGTAGTTTTCACAATACTACAAAGTGAAAGGAACTTTTTTCTTGAAAAGGGACTACATTCGTATATGTTCCAAGCTCTGATTGGTGAATTAGTGGTTTGACACCTAAAGAGCATAAAAACTTGCTTCTTTCACCATTTGTTGACCTAATTTCTATTCCTTAGCCAATACCAACCCAAGAAAACCTCATAAGGTATGTGGCTGTCTGATATTTGCAAGTATAAGTGTTCAAATGCAAAGGTACCCCCTTGAAGATTTTTAATGAAAATATCTCCATTTACAGCTGTTGAGTTCAGATTGTGTAATATACCAAAACTTACCTATTCTCTTATATATTACAGTTATTAAGCTAGTTTCTAACATAATAAGCAATCTTAGCACATATATATGCCTCAGTTGTATATTTAATAGCTAAATACTATGAAATGTTTGCATTTAGCCCCCCCCCCCCTTTTTTCGTCTCATAAAATGAGCTCATATCATTCTTAATTTTGTTAATTCATGCTTTTATCCCATAAATTATGTGGTTTAAGACATAAAATATGTTTTTGTATGTACATCTTTAGTTGAAATTCCTTCTAATTCCATCAAATTTGCAAAAATATGATTTATTGATATTCAAGTCTTGGAATTTCTGATGGTGCACAACTATAATTTCCCCCAAAACTCAATAAATATATGCTTCTACATCATTTTTTTCCACTGTGTAAGTAAGCTGGATGTTCAAATGTACTGTTACAGCCAAATAATATTCTAAAACATGAAATTCAAATTGACAATTTGAAAAATTAACAGAAAATGCTAAGCAGTCAAAATAATTTTTCTGGGATCACTTAAATTACCAGGTTTTTACTACATAATTTTCAATTAAAACTGCTTTCTATAGCCTTATATTATTTTGTAAGTACATTGTAGATGTATTCTAACTGAAACTATCAAAATTTACCAGGAAAAATGTGTAGGATTGAAAAAAATCCAATCATGATATCACCATATCCTATATTTGAAGTCAACAAACTGCCGCATGATGAAATTTTTTAAATTCTTAATATCAACCATATTTTCAATATTATATGCCCTTCTACTGCAAAAACACATTCAATAACATATTCCCAATAATTATAAAGTCATAAAGAAAAAGAAAATGAGTTGCAATACCTGGTGTCCATGTATATCCAGTGTTTGGGAGCAATATTCCAAAATATTACATAACATGCATTTTGACCATGTAATCTGACACCACAATGCATTTTGTAACATTTTTGTATGAAAAATGTCACTCTGGGTCTGTTGTGACATGCTTAGACTAATTTGAACATGATAGCAACAAGAGATAATTTTGACGTTTTTGTCTTAAGGTGTCAAACCACCAATTAATTTCTTTAAGGTTTTCTACTAAATTTGTGTTTTTTCGAGCCTACCTGGTCATTTTATCTTAAGTTTAACCTTTTGAAGACCATATATTTTCTGAAGCGTACATGATTCCTCTACGTTCTGTCAAAATATCAGGGCATGTTTAAAATCTTGCAGTGAAATGCCATGTTACGGAAAGTGCCTACTCTAAAAATAGCTCGGTCATCCCCAAGAAATTCACTATTTATAGGTCATGCATCAAATCCTCCATAGAGGTATTAAAATACAATTAAATCCATCAAATTTGGACTCAAAATAATCCCTATTTATTTAACTTCAATTATCAATTTCAATTAGTCCATTCCATTCAGTAGTTTTCACAATACTACAAAGTGAAAGGAACTTTTTTCTTGAAAAGGGACTACTTTCGTATATGTTCCAAGCTCTGATTGGTGAATTAGTGGTTTGACACCATTACACTACCAACACAGTCAGATTATTTGTACTGTAGTTATCAGTGATATTAATGTGAATACATCATAATGCATGATTACTTAATTTGTAATTAGATAATGCAAAGCTGACTACTGAAAAATGAATTTAAACATCTATTATATCTAAATTTACACACAAAAAATGAATAGTAAAAATATATCTAATAAGTAATTAAAGAATAATCTCTATCAAATAAAATATCAAGCAAACATACCTAGTTTTGGACTACAAGTCCCATGGACCATTGTTGTACAGCCACACAGTATCAAAACTAATACAGATATTGAAACCATGTTGGTAGAGGGAAGTAACTCTAATTAAAAACTGGAACTTGATTCTTAGAATTCTTTACTGCTTTTTATAACACTTATTAAAATGATTAAATTGCGTGCTACGCTGTCATTAATGAAATTTGATACTTAACATCTGGAAGGGTTTAGAGTTTTCAATTTTTCCTAGAAGTAAACATTCTAGAAATGTAAATTCAATATACAAATCTATAATACATGTACAATACATATATAAAAAAACATGCTTATTTGACAAAATGTCATTTACATGGTAGAACAGAAGAAATGTTATTGTAATCCATTATCCATTTTCTCATTTCTTTTTGCAATGAGTTTTCTGACAATTTTCCCAAATTGATTTTATTTTAGATATAATTACATTAGTAATTTGACTTTATTAATTAATATTTTTTTAGGTTCCTGTTTTCTTGTTATTTCTTGACTGTGTATGGCAACTTCAGCAACAATTCCCGTCATCTTTTGCATTTACTGAGACATATCTGACATCAATTTGGGATAGTGTCCAAATTGGGCTTTTTGAAACATTCCTATTTGACAGTGCTCACCAGAGGTCAAGGTTCAATGTAGATAACAGAGTAATGAGACAATTCAGGCTGCCCCCTGTATGGAGTTGGAATCAACAGTTCAGTCAGGAGGATCAGGCAGTATTTAATAACCCATTATATGTCATGAAATGTAAATCTCAAGTGAACGGTCCCAATAAGGACATTCTGAATGGAAGCTTGTCACGCAATGCTAGCTACATGTATAAATTAGGATCTTATTATGGTGAACATGACGTTGATGTATTTCCTGCTGAACTTTCTTTTCCACTTTTACGCCCTCAGACAGGCGAAGCTGTGATAAAACTGTGGAGTCAGTGCTACCTACGTTGGGCAACTCCAGCCCAAATAATAGGGGGAGGCAACCCTGCACAATATTTTCAACAGTGCATCATGATTGAAGAAATCATACATCTTCAACACAGACTTGCATCACTTAATTCTAAATCTCACCAACGCAGACCGAGTAGTAATCTTATATTTAGTGCTGACAAACAAAAAGACCAAACACAGAACATGTTAGACAGTAGTTATCTAACTTCATCTTTTCCATTTTCACCCGGACCAAGAGCTAAGAACAAGCCATCGTTGATTTTTACACCAATAAGTGTCTATTTACAAAACAGTACAATAGACAATGACTACAGAGATAGTGATGATTAGGTCTTTATTTAATCATTTCAGTTTCATTCCTTTGGAAAGCTTCATACCTCTAGATCTGCTAACAATTTGAAAATTAGATAAAGCATTTATCTAGGCTAAGTCTGTAGAGAAATCACATTCTGGTGGCCATGCACTTAAAAATGTCCATGATTCATAAAATGTTCATTATTTATACCACACTGAAGATAAATGCCAGATGTTTGAAATGATGGCTAAAGTAAATGAGCAATAATGTTAAACATTTATTATGTTATCTCTGCTATTTGAGAAAAAAAATAATTGAAGGATTTTTATGCTATTGTTGAATTTTTTTGGGGGAATTTTGCGTTTGCATGAAGATCCGTCCATCTACCTGTCTAAGAATTCCTACACTGTTCATAATTTTAATATAATTTTTTTTTCTTTAATAATTAATTATTTTTTTTCATCAGTGACATTTCTTGATTATTTGAATTAAAAGCATGGTGTAATTCCTCTATACCAGACACTTATTTGTGGTACCAAGAGTTACTCTTGTCCATATCTCCTGTATAACATACATCTATACCAGACACTTATTTGTGGTACCAAGAGTTACTCTTGTCCATATCTCCTGTATAACATACATCTATACCAGACACTTATTTGTGGTACCAAGAGTTACTCTTGTCCATATCTCCTGTATAACATACATCTATACCAGACACTTATTTGTGGTACCAAGAGTTACTCTTGTCCATATCTCCTGTATAACATACATCTATACCAGACACTTATTTGTGGTACCAAGAGTTACTCTTGTCCATATCTCCTGTATAACATACATCTATACCAGACACTTATTTGTGGTACCAAGAGTTACTCTTGTCCATATCTCCTGTATAACATACATCTATACCAGACACTTATTTGTGGTACCAAGAGTTACTCTTGTCCATATCTCCTGTATAACATACATCTATACCAGACACTTATTTGTGGTACCAAGAGTTACTCTTGTCCATATCTCCTGTATAACATACATCTATACCAGACACTTATTTGTGGTACCAAGAGTTACTCTTGTCCATATCTCCTGTGTAACATACATCTATACCAGACACTTATTTGTGGTACCAAGAGTTACTCTTGTCCATATCTCCTGTATAACATACATCTATACCAGACACTTATTTGTGGTACCAAGAGTTACTCTTGTCCATATCTCCTGTATAACATACATCTATACCAGACACTTATTTGTGGTACCAAGAGTTACTCTTGTCCATATCTCCTGTATAACATACATCTATACCAGACACTTATTTGTGGTACCAAGAGTTACTCTTGTCCATATCTCCTGTGTAACATACATCTATACCAGACACTTATTTGTGGTACCAAGAGTTACTCTTGTCCATATCTCCTGTGTAACATACATCTATACCAGACACTTATTTGTGGTACCAAGAGTTACTCTTGTCCATATCTCCTGTATAACATACATCTATACCAGACACTTATTTGTGGTACCAAGAGTTACTCTTGTCCATATCTCCTGTATAACATACATCTATACCAGACACTTATTTGTGGTACCAAGAGTTACTCTTGTCCATATCTCCTGTATAACATACATCTATACCAGACACTTATTTGTGGTACCAAGAGTTACTCTTGTCCATATCTCCTGTGTAACATACATCTATACCAGACACTTATTTGTGGTACCAAGAGTTACTCTTGTCCATATCTCCTGTGTAACATACATCTATACCAGACACTTATTTGTGGTACCAAGAGTTACTCTTGTCCATATCTCCTGTATAACATACATCTATACCAGACACTTATTTGTGGTACCAAGAGTTACTCTTGTCCATATCTCCTGTATAACATACATCTATACCAGACACTTATTTGTGGTACCAAGAGTTACTCTTGTCCATATCTCCTGTATAACATACATCTATACCAGACACTTATTTGTGGTACCAAGAGTTACTCTTGTCCATATCTCCTGTATAACATACATCTATACCAGACACTTATTTGTAGTACCAAGAGTTACTCTTGTCCATATCTCCTGTATAACATACATCTATACCAGACACTTATTTGTGGTACCAAGAGTTACTCTTGTCCATATCTCCTGTATAACATACATCTATACCAGACACTTATTTGTGGTAGTATTATTGTTGTATACTGTAGTCCCCCTTTTATAAAGTCATTCCACAAAATGCCACCCTCTTATAAGGTCAAATTTCAGATGCACTTGGATATTAAAATACCACAAAATCATCCCCCTCAAGAGTGGTCCCCCTTTTTGTAAGGACACTTATTTATTGCCGTAGGGCTCCTTAGTAAGACAGAGACTACTGTAGATATGTTTAAATATATAGATATTGTGATCATATATCAAATATAAATGTACAAGCATTAGAGACTGGTAGAAAAACAAACTGGTATGCTTGTTTTGTCCTGTTTCACAGCAAGTGCGAATAAATTTTATTTCTACCGACACTGTGCATACCTTTATATGGTGTTTATCCTGATGTCAAAAAGTCTAAAACAGCTGTCAAATTATAACTATAAAGATCAGAAACAAGCATCATTCCAATCATTTTCAAGGGTGTCCTCTTTCCTGTCTACTTTTAACTGTTACTGTTTCCTTCCATTCCCTCTATGTTAATCATATTTATACAGATTAATACATGGGCATTTGGAATGAGTCACCAGTCACAAATGTCACAGATATGTAGATTGTAGCCTTACAGAAATAATATTGTAGACCCCTATTTATTTATAAAATACCTCATATTGACTTTATAAACCAATAACCTCTGACATCAACCACATTTTATACTCATTTTATTTATCTTTTAATGTGTTATTTATTTTTTCACAAGTTGTCATGGTTACCAATTTTTCATTGTAATTCTCATTTTATGGAACTTTTTACTATCATCCCCCCCCCCCCCCCCCCCCCCCCCCCCCCCCTGGATACTAGTATATACCACAGAAAACTAATTCTATATTTACAGGTAATCACTGGAATTTTACAGTTTAAACTGATCAAAATATATGTAGACAAACTTTAGTGTGGGGTTCTTCTTCCACATGTATTTTCATTCATGATGTACTGACTGGTAATTGGCTTAATAGAACTTTTAGTAAAATAATATTAAAATATATTCAGTATGAAGTATTCATGTAAATCTTCTAAAAACAGTAACTAAAACATGAAAAAGGTGATATAACTTAGACCAATCACCCCATCATTACAAAAATCAATTAATCAACAATGAAACAAGAGACTTTCTGTTTTTACCAGTTTAGTGTTTTTGATAACTCACTCTGACCTCCCCACAATGTTATTCAAATATTGTCATGAACAAGTTTCATATTTTATTTTTGACTGAAAATATAAAAGTATCATTTCCACAAGAAAAAATTGAATATTTCCTATTTAAAATAAAAATACATGTATAATCTGAAACAGAAATTGAATGCAAACAAAATAGTGTTCTATACAATATCCAACCATTAACAGAAGTATAGTTTATGCTCCACCTCTACCCACCCCCCACCCCCACCCCCACCACCCAATAGTTTTATGGTTGTTACATTTTATCAACTTTACATTTCTAGTTTTAACCAAAAATATAGAATGAAGGTAGATATGGAACCATATGGTCAAAAAGGCTGCAGCTATTAATAAAGGATATATAAAAATTGTTAAATTTCATAATGGCGAGTGTACATTTTCTTCTATTTTCATGATTTCTATTATTTTGTTAATTTTATATTATTATTGAATGTATATATAAAGTGATAATATATTTTAAGTTGTTTTTATTGATTAAATACATGTGTACTTGACATGTTTAATTATAACCAGGATTCTTGATGTATGAAAAGTTAAAATAAAATCTGAATTACAAATGCGATATTTTTTTATGTCTGCACACTGTTTGATATATTCTACACAAAAATGTTGAAAAAAATAGCACAATTTTAGCTCACCTGACCACTGGCCATGTATATCTCATAATGTGGCATCCACCAGCCTACTGACATCCTTAGCTTCTTCATAATGTGGCATCCACCAGCCTACTGACATCCTTAACTTCTTCATAATGTGGCATCCACCAGCCTACTGACATCCTTAACTTCTTCATAATGTGGCATCCACCAGCCTACTGACATCCTTAACTTCTTCATAATGTGGCATCCACCAGCCTACTGACGTCCTTAACTTCTTCGTAATATGGCATCCACCAGCCTACTGACATCCTTAACTTCTTCATAATGTGGCATCCACCAGCCTACTGACATCCTTAACTTCTTCATAATGTGGCATCCACCAGCCTACTGACATCCTTAATTTCTTCGTAATGTGGCATCCACCAGCCTACTGACATCCTAATCTTCTTCATAATGTGGCATCCACCAGCCTATTGACATCCTTAACTTCTTCATAATGTGGCATCCACCAGCCTACTGACATCCTTAACTTCTTCATAATGTGGCATCCACCAGCCTACTAACATCCTTAACTTCTTCGTAATGTGGCATCCACCAGCCTACTGACGTCCTTAACTTCTTCATAATGTGGCATCCACCAGCCTAGTGACATCCTTAATTTCTTCATAATGTGGCATCCACCAGCCTACTGACATCCTTAATTTCTTCATAATGTGGCATCCACCAGCCTACTGACATCCTTAACTTCTTCATAATGTGGCATCCACCTGCCTAGTGACATCCTTAATTTCTTCGTAATGTTGCATCCACCAGCCTACTGACACCATTATCTTCTTCGTAATGTGGCATCCACCAGCATTCTGACATCTTTAACTTCTTCATAATGTGGCATCCACCAGCATACTGACATCCTTAACTTCATAATGTGGCATCCACCAGCCTACTGACATCCTTAACTTCTTCATAATGTGGCATCCACCAGCCTACTGACGTCCTTAACTTCTTCGTAATGTGGCATCCACCAGCCTACTGACATCATTAACTTCTTCGTAATATGGCATCCACCAGCCTACTGACATCCTTAACTTCTTCATAATGTGGCATCCACCAGCCTATTGACATCCTTAACTTCTTCGTAATGTGGTATCCACCAGCCTACTGACATCCTTAACTTCTTTATAATGTAGCATCCACCAGCCTACTGACATCCTTAACTTCTTCGTAATGTGGCATCCACCAGCCTATTGACATCCTTAACTTCTTCGTAATGTGGCATCCACCAGCCGACTGACATCCTTAACTTCGTCGTAATGTGGCATCCACCAGCCTACTGACATCCTTAACTTCTTCGTCATGTGGCATCCACCAGCCTACTGACATCCTTAACTTCTTCATAATGTGGCATCCACCAGCCTACTGACATCCTTAACTTCTTCGTAATGTGGAATCCACCAGCCTACTGACATCCTTAACTTCTTCGTAATGTGGCATCCACCAGCCTACTGACATCCTTAACTTCTTCGTAATGTGGCATCCACCAGCCTACTGACATCCTTAATTTCTTCATAATGTGGCATCCACCAGCCTACTGACATCCTTAACTTCTTCATACTTCATTCTTGTACGAAGAACTGATCAGCCAAGTATACCACATTTTTAGATCTAGCCATCACATGGTGTGCACCATCAGTCCTTTTTAGATTTTTAGATTTTAATCTTCTACTCTGAAATCACTGGGCATAGACTAAGATTGTCCATGAGTGGTCCCTTTCTGAAATGTATGTTACAGCCTTACCCACCATCCAAGATGGCTGTCATTGCAAAAAATATATATTTCCTTAAATGGTCAAAAGTAACGTATTTTAGGTTGGAATAAACAGAATGTAAGCTGTAGCTACATGAAAATATACAAATATATATATACGTCTGAAAATTAAATCAAACAGTGTTAGAATTAGATTTTTAGAGCTGTCAAATTTTTGTTCTTCCCTCGACGGGATTTGAAACCACACCATTGATACACTGCAGCACCATTCGCTTAGCCTTACGTCCAGCGCCCTCGACCGCATCCACTCCCTATATATATTGGTGTATGGTATCGTTGACAAATTTAGCATATATGAAAGATGACAATTCATTAGAGGATGACTGTTCTTTTGTACAAATAAAATATAAATTTGGGAGTGTGGGGGGAGAAATTGTGTGAAGAGATTTTAGAGGTGTCTAAATGACAAGTTATTTTGTGGTGCATGAAATTGTTAACTTTCTATTTACAGTCCCAGCAGAAAACAATCTAATTAAAATTAGATCTACACACTTGCTCCCTATTTTCTATCCTTTTTTTTTCTTGGTCGCTCGTGTAGTAGATCTAACAATACTCCGCTAATGGTTGCGTCAGGGGTCAGCACGAATACAATAAAACTGACCAATCAACGATTTTTCTACAAACTCATGAAGATAACTTGCCGATGGAGGGCGCAGTATAGACAAGCACATGCATTTTGAACGCACCCGATAGACTCCGAATGGTTAAAAAAGATAAAATGTCTGTGCCCATGTTTGTCGCTTGAAGAAATGAAATAACAAAAACATGCAATTAGCGACCTCTGATACGCCAAAAAAGAAGTATATAAGAAACGATATTTGTGTAATATATGGCCTCTCCTTCATACAAACAGAAATAACACCCGAAGTTAACTGACGCAAATCTCTAGCGGAAAATGATGTATAACTTGAGGGAAAACAAAAACCTAACGGACTTTTCAAGTAGGTAGCCGATTTCCTATGGTTACTGATGGATGCTGATAGTGGCTCATATTGCCATATCTGCAAGACATATCGTGAATGATTATTGTCAAAATCGTGGACAGCATTTTGTCCCGCCGCCAGTCATCTGCAAAATATGCTGTTTGCCTCATGTCATGAAGGACACCATTAAGACTAAACACATGACTGGTTTGGTGGACAAAGCCATTGTCATATTTAATCAAAATGAACTTCGGCGATATGAGAAGCTTTTCAACACAGCTTATTCTGTCACTACACACTCCTATCTGAAATTCAAATTAAAAATCGTCTTTGTTTGGGCAACAGTATTTAGACAGGGATGTTTGTGTTAACTTTATTAAACTTTATGAATGATGTTACAATAGACCATAAGAAGCAAGCTGGATTAACAGTACGGACTCCTGTCACTGATCTAGAGGCAATCCTTGCAAGATATATCCACCATTACACTGCTGTATCAAATATTTTAAAAAAAAACCAGGACAAGTATGATTCTGTGCCAACAAGTAACTTGTTTCAGATAACTTGCCTGTGGACAAGCAGAACATTTGTGTATTTCCACACTCCTGTCTACATTTATATCTTGTTTAAATAAATAGATCACTAAATAACTTAAATCATATTACATTTCTTCTCTGCTGACAGTAGCATTTTAATTGTGTTATCAAATGATGGATGAACCAGGATTTATAATTACAAATTATTTTTATTTTGTCAATGATAAAATATTGGGTTTTATTGTTCTTGTGTAAGTCATGATCATCTACTCTCCAACCAGAAATCGACCACCTGGTTGGTATAGTGGTTTAGTGTGTTCCCCTCTGAGTGTTAAAATGCTTATTTGTCCCAACATAAGAGGGGTGAATGTTGTTTAACGCCAACTCAGTAATTTTTCAGTTATATCAAGTTAATTTTCAATGAAATGAAGGTGAGTTTGCTTTGTACTAGTTTACAAGAGCAACACCCTTAGCTGGATTATCATAGTGCTAGCTCACTGAAACAACAGTCTGTGGATAAACATATCGCCCCCACTCGGACATATCATCCTGATTCCAAGCCAACCAGTTTGCTCTTTCTCCTTAATGCAGAGATTTGGTGCAATACTGATATAAAAAGTTCTACATTTGAGTTTCGGCTTAGCCTAGTCCATCTTCGCTAGCCAAGGGTTACGATTCGGGTTCCCCTTCTCTCCACCCTTGGCGGATCTAGAATACATTTTAAATTCGCGCGCAATGCCACCTGGTGGTTTATCGAAGTTGCGCCCCTTAGATAGTCGTTATCGCCAGCCAATCAGAATCGCTTTGTTATACGTATGTTGGAGAGTTGAAAATGGCAGCGCCCAGTGAATAAAAAGTTATTTGTGATAAATTTAATTTGGAAGCACTTACTGTTAACCAAGTGAAAGTTTCAAACCTTTGGCAGACGGGAAAGATGTTTTCATTGGAACCAAAACGGGAAGTGGCAAATCGTTGTCATATGAGAGCATTCCGGTGCCATTTTTGTTTACATTTCGTGGATAACATGTGTTCCGTGTAAAACGTCTTCTGATTGGATACGTGTACTGGTAGCCGTAACCAATGAAATATTAAAGCGCGAATCCTCAAAATGTATTCTAGATCTGCCAAGGGTGGAGAGAAGGGGGACTCGAATCGTAACCCTTGGCTAGCGAAGATGAGCCTAGTCATGCGACTTCCAAATTTTGAATGACTACGCATTTATAAGTCTGTAAGAATGGGACACAAGGCAAACTTTATAATGGATTATGCCATACAAAATCTATTTAAGATCTTCAGACTCGCCTGTTCCTAAAAGCTTGAGGTTAAAAAAATTGTTAAATACTGCCTTTTGCTTCTAACTATTGCAATTTTACATCTCATTTGACTGAATAATCATAACAACATATTAAAAATAAACTGGTAGAAAGTGCTAAAGTGGGTCACGGTAATCGGGCAGCTGGATCGAGAAACAGATACAGTGTTGAAAAAACTGTTGATACTCATAAAATATTGATAAATGCAATAACATGTTATGTTTGTCTTCAGAAATATGATAGACAAAACCATGTGTGAAGTTTTATGACGAAATATCTCCCATTTCTATGTAAATTTACGAGTTGAAGTGGGGAAACACCCACAGGTAATTTTAGCGATGTATTTTTATCTTGGACAAGAATAATGAGCGTCCTGATTGGATGACCTATTTAAAACACATTGACTCCGCATGGTTTAGCAAGGTTACTCAGGTCAATAGTTTATAAATATTTTAAATCCACTTGTGATGTAAATCTATTGTCTAAACTCTCCATTATTATCAAGGAATGGAGAGTTATGAACAATGTGGACAGGGACGGAGTTATTGTTCTCTTTGTACTTTAGATACTATACACAGACTTTGTTTTGTTACAAGATTAATAATTAATAAAATTTATAAAGTACAATGGGTGGATTTTAAGTTGGGGAATGTCCTCGTATCTCTCCATTCCTTAAAAACAATGGGCATCGGCCCCTTCGGAGGCTCCGCTCCAATGTTTTTAAAGAATGGAGAGTTACTTGGACATTCTCCTATACAGAATCTTGACATCTCCAGCTTTCCAACCATGTAAGTATGTTTGCTTTACGGCGAGGAAAAGTATATTACTGAGTGAATTAAAGGTTAACATGTTATTATTTTTTAAATATAATAATTTTTTAAAAAGAAAAACAGCTATAAATGTGTTCTTTGGTTCATATAGGAAAGGAAAATATCGGACTTTTAACATTGAAACGGAACCATCTTACGCGGAAACCCACCCGAAAACCCCTACCCTCACTTGAATTTGATGAATGTTGCAGCCACCATTTTCTTGATATGATAATGTAAAGCAAAAAGATGCATGTAAAAGAAATCTATGTTATATTTATTCATTTGTTTGATTCTAGAATATTGATGATCATTGATTTAAACAAGAAAAAAGGGAAAAAGGGGGGGGTGCATTTTATTTGTGAATTTTACAGTTAAATAAATGTTATGCTTCGACAGTTTAAAGAGAAAAATAAAAATTTGTTGCGACTAAAGCTTAAATCAGCGTTAAAAATTGAACAAATATCAATGGTTTTGTAAATGAGATTTATTTAAAATAGAAAATCTGAATTTATTATTTATTAATTTATTATTAATGATACAATTTTATATTCCTTGGGAGGGGAGGGGGAGGGGGGGGGGGGGGGGGGGCTATGATGAACATTTGAAATAAAAACACAGGACCGCATTTTCAAATAAGGATTAGTTTTTTATTAAAAAAAATCCAGAATCCTGTGTTCATGATTTTTTTTTTAAGTTTTTTTTTGTCATATATAATTTTATTTTGATCAAAAGCAATAAAAGTTTGACATAATATTTTCAGTAACCATGCAAACTTATTTGTACACATTATTTTAGCATATTATTTCTAATACAGAAATAAAAAGAAGAAGAAAAAAAAATTATATATACATGTATATATATATATATATATATCTTACTCATCAGACTGAAAAAGATTTTTCATCAATTCCCATTTCCTTTTAATAATTTGGGCCTGTCTAGGGGTACAAATGCATAAAAATTTAAGATTAATGTTTCTATAATAATTAAGAGTTTCCAAACATCCTGTCCAATTAACCATTTCTCTTTTTATTCTACAAACATATATATAGTAACGAATGATAATATAAGACAGGTGTTAAGGATCTCACAGTTTGGGTCAAACAGAACCCCAAGTGTACATTCAACTGGATTAATATCTATATTAATGCCACACTTGGACCTCAGGTTATCAGTAAACTGTAGCCAAAGAGAACGAACCAATCGACATTCATAGAACAAGTGGATGAGGGATTATTTTGTTTCAAAATAATAACTACATAATTCTGTCTCAGATAAACCACATTTCATCAACATGCTGTTGGTGTACAAAATTCTTAAGTTTAACTTATATTGAAATGACTGAAGTTTTGTGCTTAATATACTTTTAAAAGGAAGTTGATATATTATGTCCAGTGGCGGATTTAGAGGGGGCGTGCGCCCCCCTAAAATTCGCAAAGCATATGTTATACAACGTTAATTAAGCAGTTCAATAAATAACTTTTTCATGAATGGTTAACTCGTGACCTGTAGTAAAATATTCTTACACATTGTAAATACACGTTGGATGTGTTCGCTGATTCATATATGTATTCGCCGTTAGTAGTTCAAAGATTATTCCATTCTGATTGGTTCCGAGGTACCAGACATCAACTATTTTCTCACGCTAATTAAACATTATTTCTGCAGGCAATTTTACAACTACATGTACACGTGCTATTTAGAAATTATAAAATGGACGAAAATTCTAGGCCAAGAAAACAAGCAAGATTGGATACATTTCTTATTCCTCGACGAGACGAGAAAAGTCAAAGGTAAACTAAAAAGTAAATTCAATCAATACTTCGAATAATTAACACTGTGTACAATCGAGTACGGCAACGGTTGTTTGGTTTCACTTCCGGTTAGCTAGGATGGACGTCAGGACACGAAAGGTGGGCACATTTTTTGAACATTTTGTTATCTAGAAATAAATTGATAACCCAAGCATTACACTTGTCTTTTTCTAGATATAGTTTTGCGTCAAAACACATTCAATGTTAAGCCCATTATTACAAATGGTATGAAAAAACATGGGAGATGGTGGTGTTGGTGATCATTTTCACAGATTTTTGCGTGGTTTTCCTCGATTTTGTGCTCCTATTTGATATATTTCATCTTTTTATTGATTCCGCATTTAGATTAATATGTTACCTACCTTTGTCGCTATCCTACCATTGACGATTCCTGCAAATTATCGCTTGTCATCTCAGTTTTTGTCAGTGGGTTTAAAAGTCGGTGTACGTGTTTGGTTTAAGGTAAGTGTACGGTTCGGTATTATAAACAATACAAAAAATGTACGGTTTGGTTTTTCTCTTAGTTGGTATGGCTTGCAAAGCGTAGAGAATGAACTGAAACTTGATAGGAAGCATCTATGGAAGATCCTTTATAAAGATTGCTCATTTTGTCCCGATCCATTAACAAACATGGCCGCCACAGGCAATTCTTGTTTCTGATTGGCCGATTTTTTTAAAATCTTCACCTAAGAAACTGCTTGGCCAAATAAACCGAAACTTGGTAGGAAGCATCTACGGAAGGTCCTCTATATAGATGCTCATTTAGTTCCGATCCGTTAACAAACATGGCCGCCACAGGCCATTCTTGTTCTTGATTGGTTGATTTCTAAAAAAATCTTCTACTCTGAAACCGTTTTCACAAATGAACTGAAATTTGGTAGGTAGCATTCTGAAATTGTAGTTCAAAATTAAGTCAAATTTATTCTGTAATCATCTTTTACTAATCCGTAACTAGAAAGTTTTTTTTTCTGGACACGCTTGAAAAAGGCGGTGTTTGTTTACGGTACACTGTACATGTCGTCACGATTTACGGAATTGACGCAGTTGCAAATGAAATAGATGTCGTTTTGAAATTTTTTGACTTGGTAATGAAAATACAAAATTTTATTTAACAAAAGCAAAATAAAGTGGCTATTATTTAAATCTTTTTCATGAAAGTAATTTACTTTCGTATCTATGCTGGCTTACACATCCGGGTTTAAATGTCATCGCCCCAACATTTAAGTCTCGCGATCAATATATTCGCGAGACAGACACGAGAAATAGAGCATCAGTATGTGATTTACCGGGGTGGTCTACCGTAATGAGGACTAACGTCCTCTATAAAGATTGCTAATTTTGTCACGATCCATTAACAAACATGGCCGCCACAGGCAATTCTTGTTTCTGATTGGTCAATTTTTTTTAATTTTCTCCTCTAAAACCGCTGGCCAAATGAACCGAACCTTGGTAGGAGGCATCTATGGAAGGTCCTCTATAAAGATTGCTCATTTCATCCCGATCTGTTAACAAACATGGCTGCTATAGATAATTCTTGTTTCTGGTCGGTTGATTTCTAAAAATCTTCTTATCTGAAACTGCTTGGTCAAATGAACCGAAACTTGGTGGGAAGCACCTATGGAAGGCTCTGTATTAAGTTTCCTCAAAGCAAAATGAAAGGTGAGCGACACAGGCTCAGCCCACTGAGCCTCTAGTTGTTATCATCATCAGAAAGTGATAGAGCATGTACATGCAAACCATCCATTTTGCTGTTATTATTGTGATACAACATGTACAGAATTTGACAACATCATCAAACATTCAGTAAGAAATCACAGCCTAGACGTCTTAAAGATGAAGCATTTAGAGTTAAATGAAAGAAATGGAATATACGGTTACAGGCGCCATAATTTTAATATTATACCTAGAGAGCTTGATTCAACGGGAAAGAAAATCGAAACCGACACTACACTTGTTCCTTAAAACTTCACTTCGTATTAAATAAAAGCTCAGACATTACTACTATTTCAAGTCCTCTTCATAAAAGGATGAAACCATCTGATTCACCAGTTCATGACTGTATAACGGAAAATCACGAAACACTTGCTAAGGAGGACGTCGATTTCCAGGAAATGGATTATAGCGACGATGGTGATTTTGAAAATGAGGACGAAAAACATCTTCTAGATCTCGTTCCATCAGTACTAGAAACAATGAACAATCATGGAAAAGTAGATATATATGGATACAATTTCACAAAATGTTGGCTCTTGCCTCATTTCCGATTGGACAATATAGCTTCTTCTTTTTTATTATTTCTAGATGTTGTTAAGTGGCATAATTCGGAGTCCACCACCCTAATGAGGTACGAATGTCCTACAGTTAACAAGTTTTGGCGAATTGGATACAAAATGTTCCATGGTAAATGGTTAAGGTTCATGAGTGGACCTAAGAATAAAGGTGACATCGTCAAATATTTATGACGCATGGTTGGTTCATTACTTCAAATCTTAGTATGAAATGAAATGAAATATGGATTAACTGATTTTTCGTTTTTCCACATGCAAAAAGTCAAGACACTCATCGAGTATTTTGTAAGAGGAAGGCATTACTACTTCTGGGATGCTGTTAAATAGACACCCTGGCTTTTAAGCGTCTTATGTAAGGCCAAAATCTATGTAGCCTTTAATATAAAGATGGAATTGAAAATACGATAATAAAAATGTTGGTTTTGGTGTTACCTCATCATGAGAAAGAAAGGATATTGTGTATGTTTTTTTTTATCTCTACACGTACAGAGTAATGCCAAAAGATAATCGATGTCCCGGATTAAGATTATATCGAATTACTGTGGCATACTGCAGTTGAAATCGATTTTTTCTATACATACCATATCGTACACTTTTGCATTACCAAACCGTTGCAAACAAATATTTTTGCATTAACCAAACACGTACACCGACTTTTAAACCCACTGACAAAAACTGAGATGACAAGCGATAATTTGCAGGAATCGTCAATGGTAGGATAGTGACAAAGGTAGGGAACATATTAATCCAAATGCAGAATCAATAAAAAGATGAAATATATCACATAGGAACACAAAATCGAGGAAAACCACGCAAAAATCTATGAAAATGATCACAAACACCACCATCTCCCATGTTTGTTCATACCATTTGTAATAATAGGCTTAACATTGAATGTGTTTTGACGCAAAACTATATCTAGAAAAAGACAAATGTAATGCAACTGAGACAGTGTGTAGAAACTTGAGTGTCCCAAGAAAATGGTCACTTCTCTTTAAATAATGGTTCAAATAGTTCTTGAATTCGAAATTATGCAATTTCATATGGAAAAAAAATATAAGTTTGATTTGTATGCAAATACCCGAAAATGTTGTCTTTTACTTTTCAAGTAAAGATCAGTAAAAATACGCGTTGGTATATTGTACATTAAAATACAAAAGTAACATATTAATAAAAAAAAAATAATAGGCGGCAATTTATTTGTAGCAATCTCTGCATCTGCCCGAGGTATCTGCACAAGAAAGTGTGAACAAATCCTTTGTCCGGGTACGTTTATATTATATATATCTACCAATGGATGTCTGTACAATTTTTTTTACACATTTTTAACAAAAAATTCTGACTACAATTTATTTGTAATAAATTAATATCTACAACTGCACATGAAAGTGTGAAAATAATCTCGACAAAATGGTTTATGCATATCTCACACCTGATTTCCGTAAGCATATTTCTCGAGAACTTTAATACATTTTTGCTGTTTGATCTTTTAGTGCAATGAGGTTTTTACGCCCGTTGCTCAAACATTTGATGTCCGTCCGTCCGTCCGTTCGTCCGTCCGTCTTTAAGATTTCTGCAATCCGCAACTCTCCTGACTGTAACCACGCAATTGATTGACGTTAAACTATATAATGTACTTGAAATACATTGTAGTTGTGCACAATGGTTTTTAGATTTTCATTGAAGGCCGGGTGGAGGGGGTAGGAGGATGATTCTGCAACCCGCAACTCCTAAATAACCACTCAATAGATTGAAGTGAAACTTAAACTACAAATTTGACATACAATGTAGTTTGCTCACCACGGTTTTATTTTTAGAATTGGAGGTTAGGGGTAGGAGGGAGATTCTGTAATCTGCTTTATTGGCGTAAAATCGTGAATTTTCACACGAAATACCCCAAAAATGTTCGCGCCTCCCTCCGCTCGGCGCAATTTTTTTAAGTGCGCCCCCCCCCCCCCCCCTAACTTGAAATACTGGATCCGCCCCTGATGTCCCAGTTTTCTTCTTCAGTGATATTTAAGTCTGTCATCCACTTATTCTGTGACTTGAGAGGTTTCTCAAAAACCTTTTGTATGAATATTTTATAGAAGGGTTTTACAACTCTCTGGCTAACACGCAAAAGCAAGATATGTTTATTGCATATCTCATCTAGCTTCTCTATTTGATTGTCTCGCAAAATTGATTTCCATTCTTGAGGGATGGAGAGGATTATACTATAATAATCTAAAAAAAAATCATATTAATATTGTAGTTATTTTTTAAATCAGTAAGTGACAGAAGACTTCCATCTTCTTTGATTAAATCATTAAAAAAAAATATACCCGATTTGGCCCAATGTGAGAAAAAAACCGGTTGACCACCAACCCTTATTCTCCCATTGTGCCAAATTGGCTGTGACAAAATTTCCTCGGGGGCTGTGGAAGAGTCATCCTTAACAGATGCCCACACATTAATAACATTTTTCCAAAATGGATTAAACTTTGCGCTTAGTACTTTTAAGGTACTCTGACTATGGTACCAACATTTGTCCTGACCGAGGTCCTCCAAAACATCGGTTAATAGTACTTTCCATGGAGCATAATTATCTGGATCCAAGACTCTCTTAATCCAAGAAATTTTTAATGCATGAACAAATGACAGAACATGGGGTATTTTTAGACCACCATCTTCATAATTACCTATTACAGTATTACGTTTAACTCTATCAACTTTATCATTCCAGAGAAAATTAAAGAAAATATCTTGGATTTTTTGGACAATATGTATTGGAGGATCTGACAGAACAGTAAAAGGTTGAACCAGTATATGGCAGTGCCAAAGTCTTGATGACTGTAACTTTTCCAATCAATGATATATTTCTCAAAGACCAATCACCTAGTAATCTTTGTATTTGTTCTATCTTTTGAGTAAAGTTATCTATATATCTATCTGATTTATGTAGAGAATATTGAATACCCAGTAATTTAAATGCACATGATTCTACTTGATGGGTTTATTTGTTTGAAGTTCCTCCCCACAGCCCCGTCTTACCCCAATCCATACAGCTTGGGTTTTATCATAGCTTGCTCTCAAACCAGAACATGTAGAGAAAGTTCAACTATCTCTAAAGCCTGATTCAAAGATTGTGTGTCATCTTCCAGTATCAGAGTTGAGTCGTCAGCGTACTGACTAATTAAAAACTCAGAATCATAAATTTTTATTCCATTTAGGGAACGACCATTTAACTTGAAGGGGGGTGGGGGGTGGTTATGGTTTTTTTCTAAAAAAAATATTCTGATTCCCAATGTTGCTGAAAAAAGTATTCTGATTTTGGTGGAGGAAAAAAAAATAATCTGATTCAGAGTTTTTGTCATATAACCTAATGTTAAATTCTGGAAAAAAAGTTCGCCCTTCGCGCGACAAAAAAAAATATTCTAACTCTTGTGTTGTCCGAAAAAAATTTTTGAACGAAACAAAAAACCATAGCCCCCCCCCCCCCCCCCCCCCCCCCCCACCTCCCTTCAAGTTAAATGGTCGGTCCCTTATATTAGGGTGCAATTTAATTGCAGCGCTGAGTAGTTCAACTGACAAAATAAATAAATATGGGGATAAAGGGTCTCCTTGACGGTCTCCCCTTTCTATTTTAAAACGCTTTGAAAGATGCCCATTGTTCAATACACAACTTTCTGAATTATGATAAAATGTTTCGAACCAATGAATTATTGAAGGACCAAACCCCAACAATTCTAAAGATTTGCGAATAAAGTTCCACTCTACTGAATCGAAGGCTTTTTCAAAATCCAGTAGTATCAAGACACCTGGAATATTATTTTCATCACATTTTTCAATGATGTCACATATTAGTCTTGTACACTCACCAATGAAACGCCCTTTCATGAAACCCATCTGGGTATCAGAGATAAGATATGTTAATACCTTTTTAAAGCGTAACGCAATAGCAGAAGCACAAATTTTGTAATCCACATTTAGTAATGATATAGGGCGCCAGTTTTTTAGGTAAAATTTAGACTTTCCTTCTTTTGGACAGCACATTTCTGTGTCCACACTTGACCTCAGGCAACACTTGTATTTCTGTGTCCACACTTGACCTCAGGCAACACTTGTATTTCTGTGTCCACACTTGACCTCAGGCAACACTTGTATTTCTGTGTCCACACTTGACCTCAGGCAACACTTGTATTTCTGTGTCCACACTTGACCTCAGGCAACACTTGTATTTCTGTGTCCACACTTGACCTCAGGCAACACTTGTATTTCTGTGTCCACACTTGACCTCAGGCAACACTTGTATTTCTGTGTCCACACTTGACCTCAGGCAACACTTGTATTTCTGTGTCCACACTTGACCTCAGGCAACACTTGTATTTCTGTGTCCACACTTGACCTCAGGCAACACTTGTATTTTGGACAGCACATTTCTGTGTCCACACTTGACCTCAGACAACACTTGTATTTTGAAAAATATTAAATGTCATGGCTTAAATAATATTGGTAATTGAAGGTCAATATATAAGGATTATTTTGAGCCCAAATTTGGTTGCCTTAACTTGTATTTTAATCCTTTATGGAGGTCTTGATACTGACATTCTGGGAATGATGTTGCTATTTTTAGAATAGGGGATGTCCCAGATAATGTTTTTTTACACTGCAAGACTTTAAACATCCCATGATATTTTGACAGCACGTAGAGGAATCGTGTACGTTTAAGAAAATATATAAAAGTTCAGACAAAATAGCCAGGTAGACTCAAAAAACACAAATTTGGTAGAAAACATTAAAGAAATTAATTAGTGGTTTTACACCTATGCTTCACCCATAACATCTACAGGCACTCGTCGCACGGACCACCCCCCTTTTTCTAACTTTCTGTTTACAAATTTATTTTCAATAAAATTTCTTTATTTCTTTATTATTTCATCTCTTTTTCTTTATTTTAACTTGTTAGATTAAAAACAAATTGTTCACTAGGTTCTGGAAAATAAGAAATTTCATAGAAAAAAATAATAAACACCTTTCCCTCACCATTATCGCTTACTAAAAAGTTGTTTTAAAAAAAAAAAGCTGAAATTTGTTCGCTCTGATAAGATATTCCAGAGTTTGTGCAATCTAATTAAAATTAAATCTACACACTTGCTCCCTATTTTCTATCCCTTTTTTTTTTGGTCGCTCGTGTAGTACACGACTGACCAAAAAAAAAGAAGATAGAAAATAGGGAGCAAGTGTGTGGATCTAATTTTAATTAGATTGGTACCTTTTGTCCTGTGATTTTCTGTCCTACATTCGACGGAAACATCCATACAAATAATGTACATAATAGATATAATAATTAACTAATCTTTTTTTTATTTATATATAGTATATAATATATTTAAACAAAGTGTTGCAAAAATTTTCGACGGCACAACCGTCTTCGTCAGTTGCAAAACATAAACTGCTTAGAGACGGTTTTGCCGTCGAAAATTTTTGCAACACTTTGTTTAAATATATAAATTTATAATCTCCATGAAGAAATGTTTTGTTTGAATGTAGTATATAATAAATATAATAAGTATTTAATATTATATATAATTATTTACTATATAATTGTGAGAAAATGCAGTTAATAGACGGGGTGTGTCAGAAGCACCGTCCCTTGGTGTTTTTAGCAGGTTTACTGCTTGTTAAGGAATATGCAACATATGTAAAGTTTCACGCTGGATGTGAGATATAGGGGACAAACCAGATCATGATCCACTAAATAATAATAATTATATTTATATTTTTAGAAATATAAACCCAAACTATGTCCTTTTTCTTTTTTGTGTATGTCTCATTTATCAATCATGAATGTTTGTATTGTTAATGATGCCTCATGTGGGCCCCATGATTAGGCAATACAATGTATTATATTCTATTCTATTCTATTCTATTCTATGTGCTATTTCCAATTCTCTAATTCTTGTTCAATTTTCACACTTCTCAACCCGTGTGAGAAGAAATCGATAATCAACGTGTGGATCAGTTTGTTCTCAGTCGCTGATTGGTCAATTACGCAATTATGTCTCAACCCGTGGGTGAGATAAGAATTTCACGCTACTTTTCCCGTAAAAATGTTACGTTTCGCAAAATGTCATTGTATCAATAAAATCGTTTAATTAACCGTAACTAACCGTAATTAACCGTACCGTCATCAAGAACCCCTCATCTGGAATATTGTCCCTTCTCCATCATTTAAGAATTGAATGCATTCTTTTGAAGTTTCATTGGGGTATGAAAGCGTTGACCGAAGTACATTTTCAATGAAGCGCCGCTATTCATGTTGAAAATGTAGTTCGATCAACGCTTTCATACTCCAATGAAACTTCAAAAGAATGCATTCAATTCTTATAATTATATTTAAATCACACCAAAATTTAATATAGTTGAATTTTTCGTTGTGAATTTATTTGTGTTAGATTATTTGCTGTTGGAAATTACTACGCCATTGATTGTTTACATCTGACGTCGTCATGGAGGCACGTGCAAGTTCGGATTTGAGTTTCATTGGGATATGAAACATCACTTTTATAATCATGTGACCACTTCATAACCAATCATATTGTAATATTTCAATGAAAAACTGAAGTAATGTAATTATTGCTTCAAAAACATTCCTTAACGGGTGGGACGTATACGTCAGTGACGTCATTGGACGTCGATTTGAGAAAGTGAAAAACGGCCATATATTTTGTTAAATTAGTGAGAAAAAAAATCAAACAAATTTTTAGTGGTTCATTAGAGAAATGTGAAAATTTAACTATCTTGATTTGAGAAATTATCGTAATAAACGGGAAACAATGTTAGAGACTATATTTATACAACATTTACAAGGCTTAATCAATTTGTTTTTGGTAAAAGGAAATGTGTCTTTTTTCAAACTGACGACAAGCATAAAAAAGCATGGATCTAGTGGTACATGTACCTCATTCATCTATCGCCTTGATATACATTTTCAATAAAAATAGGAATGTGAATCTAAGAAACCTGCACGTGCGCCACACATCAACGTCGTGCGGAAAAAAATGTAAGAAAATGAACTACACATTATTTGTTTCACTCTGGTTACAATAAGCTGTCGAATTATCGGACTGTCAGACAATAAGATGGTCCGATTAAAAGTAGGTATCCCTTAAACAGGTACATTGTACTGCCGTCAAAACAACAAATCTTTTTGTTTGACCGGTTGTGGTCTGAATATCTGTTACATTTGTACATCATTTCAATATGTCTATACATCAGCAATGTACCTCAAGAATTGTACCTAAAATGTCTCGGGCAGACGAGGCAAGGATCTACATGCTAACTGGTTTCTAATTGAAACGATGATCGTTTCGCCATTTCTGTGACGTTGGACTGTTTCAAGTTTGGTCAAATGGTCTTACTATACTTTATTAGACATTACTGCTCGGACACCTTTAATACGAATTTGGCCCCTGTGTGTATGTATCGGTTTAAAAATGATTTCCACAACAAGTAGGAATATACAATGGCTGTCATGTAAATATAATTATCTCAACAGAATATGTTCAATATACACAGGTGTCGGTAAAGAAATTCGGTTTGAGAAAACTGAAGGGAACGGATAATAATATTCTTAGCTTATTTGATATTAGCCATACCTCTATAAAAAATAGATTATGAATTATCTTGGAGTTTTCAAGGGAAAACCTTTGTCGCATCCACGTTGATATACAAATATCTAAGTGTTGGACACGCCGGTAGTAATGGGTTTTTTTTGTAATTTTTAGCACTTGGCTTCGATTCTGTCCTGTCAAATGTGAATTGAAAATTTTCTGGATTACAGCTATCTTTTATTACAATTATGTAGATTGTTTCGTGAAGTCAATGTCCGCACAGAACAGTACAATACATTCAAATGAATTATACACAAAGCCATAAAAATGTCATAGGTACCCGATTTGTGGACCCCCCTTTTTTCTTTTTTTTTTAATTCATCACTTTTGTGGGACGTTTTCATTATAAACAGTGTTGAACAACTTCAAACATTACCAAAAACTCAATCTGAGATCGATATAAGCCCATTTCTAAAAATACAAAAATCCTCCTCTAGTCTATTCTTCTTAAAGGAGCAGCGAAAGTTGAATATTTGACGAAAAAAAATAATAAAAAATATAGAAATCCAATTACCAGCAATATCCATGCATGTACGCCTTCCTCAATCACTCATTTCGATGTCTATACAAAAACTATATACAAATCGGTCGTCTTTTGCGCAATCGGCGAGGTTTTCGCGACCGGGTGCTTCACTTTCAATTATCGCCAACGTTATGCAAGAAAAGATAACTCTGTACTTCTCTCTATCTGTCGTTCTGAAATACAAAGTACCAGTTTATTGTTATTGCAAAAAGTTCGGGGAAATAAAAAAATGTTGGATGAAGACCAAGTTACAGCACTAAATCTGGCTAAGAATGGTCACAATCTATTAATAACAGGACAAGCCGGGTGTGGCAAAACATTTCTTGTTAAAGAAATTGCAAAACAACTTAAAAATTAGCACTGTGTACAAACTGACCCGGCAAAAAATGTTTGGACTCGTGCATATCTAATGCCGGAACGGAACCGGACTGTAAGAAGGCAAGAAGGTAAGAATTATGTTTATTTATTTGTTTTTTGCATGAACTTGGGGGAAATAAATGCTTTCCTAACCATTTCCTGCTGTCAGATGAAACATTTTGGCTATGTCATCGTATATTAATTGAGAAATAAGCGATAATGTGCCGCAAAATGACGATCAGCTTGACCCCAACCCCGAATTTCGCTCAGTTTCTCTTTTAATTGCTCACATTGAATGGAACGAAATGTATTGAAGGAACGATTGATGAATAAAGATGACAAGAATCGTCAATTTGTGCTTTTAATTATTGATATAAGTAAGCACGGGGCGAAAGAAATGGGTCATGTCAAAATGGCAGGACCCGGTTTCGTTAGTTCTAATAATAAAACCCTAAATGCTCGCTTACTCGCAAAGGTTATAACGGGATGCCATTACACGTAATGGAGCAGCCGCCGAGATTTTTTGCGCTCGCTTACAGAGCTTCTGACGCCTGCATTTATCAATAATAAGACATAACCTTTTCTTTTGTCCATTATTATAACAAGTTTTTATCACCTACCAGTATTTTAGAATGTAATTCCCACAAAATAAAAAACTTCTCTTTGAAAATTTTGAATTTCGTCATTTCCGGCCTCACTATTTGGATGTCGATACCATATTTGGCGATTTAGGCGTGAATGTTTACCAATCGTAACTACTCGGCCATTCTCGCTACCCTGCAAATAACAGGGTAGCGAGAATGGCCGAGTAGTTACGATTGGAATGTTTACATCAGCTTGTAATAAGAAATACCATATTTAGAAAAGCTCCGCCTTCCGTAGTTTCCGGTTATGGAAAACGAACGATAAATTTGAACAAGGTTGTTGCTAACTTTGAAAAGCATATATTTCTCAGCCAAACCGATTTAACAAGGACTGGGATCATCAGTAATTGTTATAATGAAATGTTTGAAGCGTGAATAGTGAGTATTTATGTTTCAACTGCAACTTTTTTTTTGCTCCATTGTGACGAATGGGACCGCGTTGTAGCTCTGCCGAGACACAAGTTTGTCACAGGAGCTACATTATTGCAGCTAGGTTTCGTGAATGATGTTACAGCATGATGACCCGGTTTGTTCAAAAAAAAATTACGAACAAACAGGAACCAAAGCCTTTATTTTCTCTGGAATAACATTGACATTATGACTTTTGTAACCATAATGTCCACTAGATGGATTCAGTTCAAGGTATTTAACTTTCAACATTAGTGAGCCGTGGTTTTCCGTCGAGTGTTTTATTACTTCTTTAAATAGGACGAAGGTTGTTTTGCAGTAATAACAATGGTACGGATGATTTTCTCTAGAATGTTTTATTAAATCATCGAATTGTGGAAATGTTGTATCACAGTATAAACAATGATTTTTTTTAGATTTTAACGAATGGACTGTAAACAGATAGTGAGGGCATTACCCGAACTCTTTTTATCCGTTTTAATCTGTGCACATAAATATACGTTTGTTGGAGGATAAATCACTGTATATAATTTTGGAGCACTAGTTCTACATACAGAGGACCCTGTACGGTTCCCCTACAGAGGGGGTGAAGATCCGGAGGTCAGGTACTTGGTAAGTTTTTTATATTTTTAATTATTATTTTTTTCGTCAAATATTCAACTTTCGCTGCTCCAGAGTTGTTTACCTTTAAGAAGATATAGACTAGAGGAGGATTTTTGTGTTTTTAGAAATGGGCTTATATCGATCTCGGATTGAGTTTTTGGTAATGTTTGAAGTTGTTCAACACTGTTTATAATGAAAACGTTCCACAAAAGTGATGAATTAAAAAATTCAAAAACACAAGAATGAAACTTTGACAGTAATTATGTAAACCGGGATGTTTCCGAAACATTAGGCTCTGGTGGAAACAGAAACAAAAGTAAATGTAAGAATGAGAACACTCTAATGATGCACGGCCAATTATAAGTTTTCTGCCTGATAATCATGCGGGACACAAATTATTCTGCATTATCTAAATAAAAACTAGAATAAAATATCATATAATCTGTTCTTCCTTGTCTCCGAATATAACTTTCTTTGTATAGGATAAAAATTACAAGATTTAATAGAAGATTTGATGAATTGGGTATATATATATCTTTCTTCTCATAAACCACTGTAGTTACAAAGGTATAGAGATACACAACTTAGACATGTCGCAACATTATTTATGTCCACGACGGGCTGTCGTAGTTTTCAGGAAAAAAACTGAACGTGGTGTCACTTATAAAACGACATTTTCGATGGCTTTATCTGCATTTTGTTTATATTTATTGAAATTATGTGCTATCGTAGTATATATTTAAAGTTTTAGAGCAATTGAATCTTTATTTTGTGAAATAATCATGTTTAAGGAGCGTTTTATCAAAATATGTAGGTCCGGAAAAATCGTCTGCTTTCCTTCCGGTAAAAGGGGAAAAGTCGGACATTTCTTGTGCTTTCCTCAATCTTTAACTCCACTTAGTGGAAAACAACAACAAAATACAGCCCAATAAATAACCAATGGGCATGGGGTCAGACAAAACGGACTGTGAACTTATTTGGAGAAGGAGACACATAAAGATGCTAGTGGAAACATGAGATCTGGAGACCGACAAACAGATCGACTGAGAGTTAAATGTGGCTAAGGAGAAGTTGTAAGGAGTTATACACACATATGTATATGTGGCTTATACACACATATGTATCTGTGGCTTATGTACACATATGTATCTGTGGCTTATGTACACATATGTATCTGTGGCTTATACACATATGTATCTGTGGCTTATACACACATATGTATCTGTGGCTTATACACACATATGTATCTGTGGCTTATACACACATATGTATCTGTGACTTATGCACACATATGTATCTGTGACATATACACAAATATTTATCTGTGACTTATACACACATATGTATCTGTGACTTATACACACATGTATCTGTGGCTTATACACACATATGTATCTGTGGCTTATACACACATATGTATCTGTGGCTTATACACACATATGTATCTGTGGCTTATACACACATATGTATCTGTGGCTTATACACACATATATTGACTCACTGGAGGTTACAGTGGAGTATGACATCTCTTCTTAATTATAATAAAAATGTAGATAATCAAGTTAGCGTACACAATGCATTTTTGGAGTAACCTTCATCAGGTATGCTCAAAGTCTAGAGATTGGTATGCCAAATAGTTTACCGATATTCCCTAGAAATATATAAATAAACAACAAAAACTTGTATACCATGGTATATACCAGACCTCACCACACTTAGTAAGAACAGGGCAACAGTCAGTTGACTTAAACCGGGTGACGTGAGGGAAAATATGGATGACTTCTAAAGAGCGTGCAGATAATTCTATGTTTATTTTCTGCTACTGCATGTGGCCCTATCTTTCACAAAACAAATCTGCTGCTCTACGATCTTAAGAAAGATGCAATCAACAAGTTTGGAATAAAATAATGAATAGTTCAAGTTTCAGGAACATGGAAGCTTTTTATATGTGAATATGGATGAAAAAGCTTGGTTATTGGTAAAAAAAAATACTGACTTCCAAAAGGTGACAGGGTGACTAAAACTTCACCTAATAGGTAGAAATAGGGTGGTTTCATTGAAATCAGGGTGAAAAAGTTGTTCTCTTCGACTGGTTTTGGTGAGCCCTGATATAACTGCCAGCTAAAAATACTGTAAACTGTCCAGGTACAATGCAGGACAGGTTAAGGTTTAACGACTACGTTTCCCAGACAAAGTCTGTCGACTATATACAGTGTAAATAATATGTATATTTGTCATATTTTCCATAGATATCGGAGTGTGAAAATTCTAAACCTTTAGTCTTAAGACGTATGATATTTACATGCCTTATCACTAACTGTAATCCATTACTCTACAATCAACAAACCAGTAGTATTTAGTTTTTATCTAATTCCAAAGTTATATACTGTTGTCTTATTTGAACACTTTATTAATGTCTGCTGTATATATAATATTTTTTTCAGAATTTGACAGTAGGAACTTTGCTTGCCTTATCTTATCACAGATTTTAACACTGTGTCATCTCACGTCTATCACAGATTTTAGTGCTGTGCCATCTCAACTCTATCACAGATTTTAGTGCTGTGTCATTTCAAGTCTATCACAGATTTTAAACACTATGTCATCTGAAGTCTATCACATATTTTAACACTGTGTCATCTGAAGTCTATCACAAATTTTAACACTATGTCATCTCAAGTCTATCATAGATTTTAGAACTGTGTCATCTCAAGTCTATCACAGATTTTAACACTGATATCTCAAGTCTGTCACATATTTTAACACTGTGTCATCTTCTATTTTTTTTTCCTTTTTCTTTTCTTTTCTTTTTCTTTTCTCTTTTTTTTTTTTTTTTTTTTTTTTTTCTATAACACATCAAATTAAATCACATATGTTAACACTGTGTCATTTCAAGTCTATCACAGATTTTAAACACTATGTCATCTGAAGTCTATCACATATTTTAACACTGTGTCATCTGAAGTCTATCACAAATTTTAACACTATGTCATCTCAAGTCTATCATAGATTTTAGAACTGTGTCATCTCAAGTCTATCACAGATTTTAACACTGATATCTCAAGTCTGTCACATATTTTAACACTGTGTCATCTTCTATTTTTTTTTCCTTTTTCTTTTCTTTTCTTTTTCTTTTCTCTTTTTTTTTTTTTTTTTTTTTTTTTTCTATAACACATCAAATTAAATCACATATGTTAACACTGTGTCATTTCAAGTCTATCACAGATTTAAACACTTTGTCATCTCAAATCTATCACAGATTTTAGCACTGTGTCATTTCAAGTCTATCACAGATTTTAGCACTGTCATCTCAAATCTGTCACATATTGTAACACTGTGTCATCTCAAGTCTATCACAGATTTTAGCACTCTGTCATCTCAAGTCTGTCACATATTTTAACACTGTGTCATCTCAAGTCTATCACATATTTTAGTACTGTGTCATCTCAAGTTTATCACAGATTTTAGCACTGTGTCTACTGTATTTAAATGTTTTTTTTAACAGAATGTGACAGTAGGAGATTTGCTTGCCTCATCTCAAGTCTCACAGATTTTAGCACTGTGTCATTTCAAGTCTGTCACAGATTTTAACACTGTGTCATCTCTAGTTTATCACATATTTTAGCACTGTGTCATTTTAAGTCTATCAGATTTTAACACCGTGTCATCTCAAGTCTATCATATATTTTATCATTGTGTCATCTCAAGTCTCACAGACTTTAACACTGTGTTATCCCAAGTCTAACACAGATTTTAGCACTGTGTCATCTCTAGTCTATCACATATTTTAGCACTGTGTCATTTTAAGTCTATCAGATTTTAACACCGTGTTATCTCAAGTATATCACAGATTTTAGCACTGTGTCATTTTAGGTCTATCACAGATTTTAACACTGTGTCATCTCAAATCTATCACAGATTTTAGCACTGTGTCATTTCAAATCTATCACAGATTTTAACACTGTGTCATCTCAAGTCTATCACAGATTTTAACACTGTCATCTCAAGTCTGTCACAGATTTTAACACTGTGTCATTTCAAGTCTACCACAGATTCTAGAACTGTGTCATCTCAAGTCTATCACAGATTTTAGCACTGTCATCTCAAGTCTCACAGGTTTTAGCTCTGTGTCATCTCAAGTCTATCACAGATTTTAAGTGTCATTTCAAGTCTATCACAGATTTTAACACTGTCATCTCAAGTCTGTCACAGATTTTAACACTGTGTCATCTCAAGTCTATCACAGATTTTAACACTGATATCTCAAGTCTATCACAGATTTTAGCACTGTCATCTCAAGTCTCACAGATTTTAGCTCTGTGTCATCTCAAGTCTATCACAGATTATAAGTGTCATTTCAAGTCTATCACAGATTCTAACACTGTCATCTCAAGTCTATCACAGATTTTAACACTGTGTCATTTCAAGTCTGTCACAGATTTTATGACTGTCATCTCAAGTCTATCACATGTTAACACTGTTTACTGTATTTAAATGTATTTTTACATAATTTGACAGTAGGGGCTTTGCTTGCCTCATCTCAAGTCTATCACAGATTTTAGCACTGTGTCATTTCAAGTCTATCACAGATTTTAACACTGTGTCATCTCAAATCTGTCACAGAATTTAACACTGTCATCTCAAGTCTGTCACAGATTTTAGCACTGTGTCATCTCAAGTCTATCACATATTTTACCACTGTGTCATCTCAAGTCTATCACAGATTTTAGCACTGTGTCATCTCAAGTCTGTCACAGATTTTAGCACTGTCATCTCAAATCTATCACAGATTTTAGCACTGTGTCATCTCAAGTCTATCACAGATTTTAGCACTCTGTCATCTCAAGTCTATCACATATTTGATCATTATGTCATTTCAAGTCTATCACAGATTTTAACACTGTGTCATCGCAAGTCTATCACAGATTTTATCACTGTTATTTCAAGTTTATCACAGATTTTAGCACGGTGTCATTTCAAGTCTATCACAGATTTTAACACTGCTATCTCAAGTCTATCACAGATTTTAACTGTCATTTTAAGTCTATCACAGATTTTAACACTGTGTCATCTCAAATCTGTCACAGATTTTAACACTGTCATCTCAAGTCTATCACAGATTTTGAACACTGTGTCATCTCAAGTCTATCACATATTTTAGCACTGTATAATCTCAAGTCTATCACAGATTCTAGCACTGTGTCATCTCACGTCTATCACAGATTTTAACACTGTGTCATCTCAAGTCTATCACATATTTTAACACTGTCTACTGTATTTAAAAGGTTTTGTTTTTACATAATTTGACAGTAGGGGCTTTGCTTGCCTCATCTCAAGTCTATCACAGATTTGAACACTGTGTCATCTCAGGTCTGTCACATATTAAAACGCTATGTCATCTCAAGTCTATCACAGATTTTAACACTGTGTCATCTCAAGTCCATCACAGATTTTAACTCTGTCATTTCAAGTCTATCACAGATTTTAGCACTGTGTCATCTCAAGTCTATCACAGATTTTAACACTGTGTCATCGCAAGTCTCACAGATTTTAGCACTGTATCATCTCTAGTATATCACAGATTTTAGCACTGTGTCATTTTAAGTCTATCAGATTTTAGCACCGTGTCATCTCCAGTATATCACAGATTTTAGCACTGTGTCATCTCAGGTCTGTCACATATTAAAACGCTATGTCATCTCAAGTCTATCACAGATTTTAACACTGTGTCATCTCAAATCTATCACAGATTTTACCACTGTGTCATTTCAAATCTATCACAGATTTTAACACTGTGTCATCTCAGGTCTATCACATATTTTATCATTGTGTCATCTCAAGTCTCACAGACTTTAACACTGTGTTATCCCAAGTCTAACACAGATTTTAGCACTGTGTCATCTCTAGTCTATCACAGATTTTAGCACTGTGTCATTTTAAGTCTATCAGATTTTAACACCGTGTTATCTCAAGTATATCACAGATTTTAGCACTGTGTCATTTTAGGTCTATCACAGATTTTAACACTGTGTCATCTCAAATCTATCACAGATTTTAGCACTGTGTCATTTCAAATCTATCACAGATTTTAACACTGTGTCATCTCAAGTCTATCACAGATTTTAACACTGTCATCTCAAGTCTGTCACAGATTTTAAAACTGTGTCATCTCAAGTCTACCACAGATTCTAGAACTGTGTCATCTCAAGTCTATCACAGATTTTAGCACTGTCATCTCAAGTCTCACAGATTTTAGCTCTGTGTCATCTCAAGTCTATCACAGATTTTAAGTGTCATTTCAAGTCTATCACAGATTTTAACACTGTCATCTCAAGTCTGTCACAGATTTTAACACTGTGTCATCTCAAGTCTATCACAGATTTTAACACTGATATCTCAAGTCTATCACAGATTTTAGCACTGTCATCTCAAGTCTCACAGATTTTAGCTCTGTGTCATCTCAAGTCTATCACAGATTATAAGTGTCATTTCAAGTCTATCACAGATTCTAACACTGTCATCTCAAGTCTATCACAGATTTTAACACTGTGTCATTTCAAGTCTGTCACAGATTTTATGACTGTCATCTCAAGTCTATCACATGTTAACACTGTTTACTGTATTTAAATGTATTTTTACATAATTTGACAGTAGGGGCTTTGCTTGCCTCATCTCAAGTCTATCACAGATTTGAACACTGTGTCATCTCAGGTCTGTCACATATTAAAACGCTATGTCATCTCAAGTCTATCACAGATTTTAACACTGTGTCATCTCAAGTCCATCACAGATTTTAACTCTGTCATTTCAAGTCTATCACAGATTTTAGCACTGTGTCATCTCAAGTCTATCACAGATTTTAACACTGTGTCATCGCAAGTCTCACAGATTTTAGCACTGTATCATCTCTAGTATATCACAGATTTTAGCACTGTGTCATTTTAAGTCTATCAGATTTTAGCACCGTGTCATCTCCAGTATATCACAGATTTTAGCACTGTGTCATCTCAGGTCTGTCACATATTAAAACGCTATGTCATCTCAAGTCTATCACAGATTTTAACACTGTGTCATCTCAAATCTATCACAGATTTTACCACTGTGTCATTTCAAATCTATCACAGATTTTAACACTGTGTCATCTCAGGTCTATCACATATTTTATCATTGTGTCATCTCAAGTCTCACAGACTTTAACACTGTGTTATCCCAAGTCTAACACAGATTTTAGCACTGTGTCATCTCTAGTCTATCACAGATTTTAGCACTGTGTCATTTTAAGTCTATCAGATTTTAACACCGTGTTATCTCAAGTATATCACAGATTTTAGCACTGTGTCATTTTAGGTCTATCACAGATTTTAACACTGTGTCATCTCAAATCTATCACAGATTTTAGCACTGTGTCATTTCAAATCTATCACAGATTTTAACACTGTGTCATCTCAAGTCTATCACAGATTTTAACACTGTCATCTCAAGTCTGTCACAGATTTTAAAACTGTGTCATCTCAAGTCTACCACAGATTCTAGAACTGTGTCATCTCAAGTCTATCACAGATTTTAGCACTGTCATCTCAAGTCTCACAGATTTTAGCTCTGTGTCATCTCAAGTCTATCACAGATTTTAAGTGTCATTTCAAGTCTATCACAGATTTTAACACTGTCATCTCAAGTCTGTCACAGATTTTAACACTGTGTCATCTCAAGTCTATCACAGATTTTAACACTGATATCTCAAGTCTATCACAGATTTTAGCACTGTCATCTCAAGTCTCACTGATTTTAGCTCTGTGTCATCTCAAGTCTATCACAGATTATAAGTGTCATTTCAAGTCTATCACAGATTCTAACACTGTCATCTCAAGTCTATCACAGATTTTAACACTGTGTCATTTCAAGTCTGTCACAGATTTTATGACTGTCATCTCAAGTCTATCACATGTTAACACTGTTTACTGTATTTAAATGTATTTTTACATAATTTGACAGTAGGGGCTTTGCTTGCCTCATCTCAAGTCTATCACAGATTTGAACACTGTGTCATCTCAGGTCTGTCACATATTAAAACGCTATGTCATCTCAAGTCTATCACAGATTTTAACACTGTCATCTCAAGTCCATCACAGATTTTAACTCTGTCATTTCAAGTCTCTCACAGATTTTAGCACTGTGTCATCTCAAGTCTATCACAGATTTTAACACTGTGTCATCGCAAGTCTCACAGATTTTAGCACTGTATCATCTCTAGTATATCACAGATTTTAGCACTGTGTCATTTTAAGTCTATCAGATTTTAGCACCGTGTCATCTCCAGTATATCACAGATTTTAGCACTGTGTCATCTCAGGTCTGTCACATATTAAAACGCTATGTCATCTCAAGTCTATCACAGATTTTAACACTGTGTCATCTCAAATCTATCACAGATTTTACCACTGTGTCATTTCAAATCTATCACAGATTTTAACACTGTGTCATCTCAGGTCTATCACATATTTTATCATTGTGTCATCTCAAGTCTCACAGACTTTAACACTGTGTTATCCCAAGTCTAACACAGATTTTAGCACTGTGTCATCTCAAGTTTATCACAGATTTTAGCACTGTGTCTACTGTATTTAAAAGTTTTTTTAACAGAATGTGACAGTAGGAGATTTGCTTGCCTCATCTCAAGTCTCACAGATTTTAGCACTGTGTCATTTCAAGTCTGTCACAGATTTTAACACTGTGTCATCTCTAGCCTATCACATATTTTAGCACTGTGTCATTTCAAGTCTGTCACAGATTTTAACACTGTGTCATCTCTAGCCTATCACATATTTTAGCACTGTGTCATTTTAAGTCTATAAGATTTTAACCCCGTGTCATCTCAAGTCTATCACATATTTTATCATTGTGTCATCTCAAGTCTCACAGACTTTAATACTGTGTCATCCCAAGTCTAACACAGATTTTAGCACTGTGTCATCTCTAATCTATCACATATTTTAGCACTGTGTCATTTTAAGTCTATCAGATTTTAACACCGTGTTATCTCAAGTATATCACAGATTTTAGCACTGTGTCATTTTAAGTCTATCACAGATTTTAACACTGTGTCATCTCAAATCTATCACAGATTTTAGCACTGTGTCATTTCAAATCTATCACAGATTTTAACACTGTGTCATCTCAAGTCTATCACAGATTTTAACACTGTCATCTCAAGTCTGTCACAGATTTTAACACTGTCATTTCAAGTCTACCACAGATTCTAGAACTGTGTCATCTTAAGTCTATCACAGATTTTAGCACTGTCATCTCAAGTCTCACAGATTTTAGCTCTGTGTCATCTCAAGTCTATCACAGATTTTAAGTGTCATTTCAAGTCTATCACAGATTCTAACACTGTCATCTCAAGTCTATCACAGATTTTAACACTGTGTCATTTCAAGTTTGTCACAGATTTTATGACTGTCATCTCAAGTCTATCACATGTTAACACTGTCTACTGTATTTAAATGTATTTTTACATAATTTGACAGTAGGGGCTTTGCTTGCCTCATCTCAAGTCTATCACAGATTTTAGCACTGTGTCATCTCAAGTCTATCGCAGATTTTAACACTGTGTCATCTCAAATCTGTCACAGATTTTCACACTGTCATCTCAAGTCTGTCACAGATTTTAGCACTGTGTCATCTCAAGTCTATCACAGATTTTAACACTGATATCTCAAGTCTATCACAGATTTTAGCACTGTCATCTCAAGTCTCACAGATTTTAGCTCTGTGTCATCTCAAGTCTATCACGGATTTTAAGTGTCATTTGAAGTCTATCACAGATTCTAACACTGTCATCTCAAGTCTATCACAAATTTTAACACTGTGTCATTTCAAGTCTGTCACAGATTTTATGACTGTCATCTCAAGTTTGTCACATGTTAACACTGTCTACTGTATTTAAATGTATTTCTACATAATTTGACAGTAGGGGCTTTGCTTGCCTCATCTCAAGTCTATCACAGATTTTAGCACTGTGTCATTTCAAGTCTATCACAGATTTTAACACTGTGTCATCTCAAATCTGTCACAGAATTTAACACTGTCATCTCAAGTCTGTCACAGATTTTAGCACTGTGTTATCTCAAGTCTATCACATATTTTACCACTGTGTCATCTCAAGTCTATCACAGATTTTAGCACTGTCATCTCAAGTCTGTCACAGATTTTAGCACTGTCATCTCAAGTCTATCACAGATTTTAGCACTGTGTCATCTCAAGTCTGTCACATATTTTAGCACTGTGTCATCTCAAGTTTATCACAGATTTTAGCACTGTGTCTACTGTATTTAAATGGTTTTTTTAACAGAATGTGACAGTAGGAGATTTGCTTGCCTCATCTCAAGTCTCACAGATTTTAGCACTGTGTCATTTCAAGTCTGTCACAGATTTTAACACTGTGTCATCTCTAGTTTATCACATATTTTAGCACTGTGTCATTTTAAGTCTATCAGATTTTAACACCGTGTCATCTCAAGTCTATCACATATTTTATCATTGTGTCATCTCAAGTCTCACAGACTTTAACACTGTGTTATCCCAAGTCTAACACAGATTTTAGCACTGTGTCATCTCTAGTCTATCACATATTTTAGCACTGTGTCATTTTAAGTCTATCAGATTTTAACACCGTGTTATCTCAAGTATATCACAGATGTTAGCACTGTGTCATTTTAGGTCTATCACAGATTTTAACACTGTGTCATCTCAAATCTATCACAGATTTTAGCACTGTGTCATTTCAAATCTATCACAGATTTTAACACTGTGTCATCTCAAGTCTATCACAGATTTTAACACTGTCATCTCAAGTCTGTCACAGATTTTAACACTGTGTCATCTCAAGTCTACCACAGATTCTAGAACTGTGTCATCTCAAGTCTATCACAGATTTTAGCACTGTCATCTCAAGTCTCACAGATTTTAGCTCTGTGTCATCTCAAGTCTATCACAGATTTTAAGTGTCATTTCAAGTCTATCACAGATTTTAACACTGTCATCTCAAGTCTGTCACAGATTTTAACACTGTGTCATCTCAAGTCTATCACAGATTTTAACACTGATATCTCAAGTCTATCACAGATTTTAGCACTGTCATCTCAAGTCTCACAGATTTTAGCTCTGTGTCATCTCAAGTCTATCACAGATTATAAGTGTCATTTCAAGTCTATCACAGATTCTAACACTGTCATCTCAAGTCTATCACAGATTTTAACACTGTGTCATTTCAAGTCTGTCACAGATTTTATGACTGTCATCTCAAGTCTATCACATGTTAACACTGTTTACTGTATTTAAATGTATTTTTACATAATTTGACAGTAGGGGCTTTGCTTGCCTCATCTCAAGTCTATCACAGATTTTAGCACTGTGTCATTTCAAGTCTATCACAGATTTTAACACTGTGTCATCTCAAATCTGTCACAGAATTTAACACTCATCTCAAGTCTGTCACAGATTTTAGCACTGTGTCATCTCAAGTCTATCACATATTTTACCACTGTGTCATCTCAAGTCTATCACAGATTTTAGCACTGTGTCATCTCAAGTCTGTCACAGATTTTAGCACTGTCATCTCAAATCTATCACAGATTTTAGCACTGTGTCATCTCAAGTCTATCACAGATTTTAGCACTCTGTCATCTCAAGTCTATCACATATTTGATCATTATGTCATTTCAAGTCTATCACAGATTTTAACACTGTGTCATCGCAAGTCTATCACAGATTTTATCACTGTTATTTCAAGTTTATCACAGATTTTAGCACGGTGTCATTTCAAGTCTATCACAGATTTTAACACTGCTATCTCAAGTCTATCACAGATTTTAACTGTCATTTTAAGTCTATTACAGATTTTAACACTGTGTCATCTCAAGTCTGTCACAGATTTTAACACTGTCATCTCAAGTCTATCACAGATTTTGAACACTGTGTCATCTCAAGTCTATCACATATTTTAGCACTGTATAATCTCAAGTCTATCACAGATTCTAGCACTGTGTCATCTCACGTCTATCACAGATTTTAACACTGTGTCATCTCAAGTCTATCACATATTTTAACACTGTCTACTGTATTTAAAAGGTTTTGTTTTTACCGAATTTGACAGTAGGAGCTTTGCTTGCCTCATCTCAAGTCTATCACAGATTTGAACACTGTGTCATCTCAGGTCTGTCACATATTAAAACGCTATGTCATCTCAAGTCTATCACAGATTTTAACACTGTGTCATCTCAAGTCCATCACAGATTTTAACTCTGTCATTTCAAGTCTATCACAGATTTTAGCACTGTGTCATCTCAAGTCTATCACAGATTTTAACACTGTGTCATCGCAAGTCTCACAGATTTTAGCACTGTATCATCTCTAGTATATCACAGATTTTAGCACTGTGTCATTTTAAGTCTATCAGATTTTAGCACCGTGTCATCTCCAGTATATCACAGATTTTAGCACTGTGTCATCTCAGGTCTGTCACATATTAAAACGCTATGTCATCTCAAGTCTATCACAGATTTTAACACTGTGTCATCTCAAATCTATCACAGATTTTACCACTGTGTCATTTCAAATCTATCACAGATTTTAACACTGTGTCATCTCAGGTCTATCACAGATTTTAGCACTGTGTCATCTCAAGTCTTACATATTTTAACACTGTGTCATCTCAAGTCTATCACATATTTTAGCACTGTGTCATCTCAAGTTTATCACAGATTTTAGCACTGTGTCTACTGTATTTAAAAGTTTTTTTAACAGAATGTGACAGTAGGAGATTTGCTTGCCTCATCTCAAGTCTCACAGATTTTAGCACTGTGTCATTTCAAGTCTGTCACAGATTTTAGCACTGTGTCATCTCTAGCCTATCACATATTTTAGCACTGTGTCATTTCAAGTCTGTCACAGATTTTAACACTGTGTCATCTCTAGCCTATCACATATTTTAGCACTGTGTCATTTTAAGTCTATAAGATTTTAACACCGTGTCATCTCAAGTCTATCACATATTTTATCATTGTGTCATCTCAAGTCTCACAGACTTTAATACTGTGTCATCCCAAGTCTAACACAGATTTTAGCACTGTGTCATCTCTAATCTATCACATATTTTAGCACTGTGTCATTTTAAGTCTATCAGATTTTAACACCGTGTTATCTCAAGTATATCACAGATTTTAGCACTGTGTCATTTTAAGTCTATCACAGATTTTAACACTGTGTCATCTCAAATCTATCACAGATTTTAGCACTGTGTCATTTCAAATCTATCACAGATTTTAACACTGTGTCATCTCAAGTCTATCACAGATTTTAACACTGTCATCTCAAGTCTGTCACAGATTTTAACACTGTCATTTCAAGTCTACCACAGATTCTAGAACTGTGTCATCTTAAGTCTAATACAGATTTTAGCACTGTCATCTCAAGTCTCACAGATTTTAGCTCTGTGTCATCTCAAGTCTATCACAGATTTTAAGTGTCATTTCAAGTCTATCACAGATTCTAACACTGTCATCTCAAATCTATCACAGATTTTAACACTGTGTCATTTCAAGTTTGTCACAGATTTTATGACTGTCATCTCAAGTCTATCACATGTTAACACTGTCTACTGTATTTAAATGTATTTTTACATAATTTGACAGTAGGGGCTTTGCTTGCCTCATCTCAAGTCTATCACAGATTTTAGCACTGTGTCATCTCAAGTCTATCGCAGATTTTAACACTGTGTCATCTCAAATCTGTCACAGATTTTCACACTGTCATCTCAAGTCTGTCACAGATTTTAGCACTGTGTCATCTCAAGTCTATCACAGATTTTAACACTGATATCTCAAGTCTATCACAGATTTTAGCACTGTCATCTCAAGTCTCACAGATTTTAGCTCTGTGTCATCTCAAGTCTCTCACGGATTTTAAGTGTCATTTGAAGTCTATCACAGATTCTAACACTGTCATCTCAAGTCTATCACAAATTTTAACACTGTGTCATTTCAAGTCTGTCACAGATTTTATGACTGTCATCTCAAGTTTGTCACATGTTAACACTGTCTACTGTATTTAAATGTATTTCTACATAATTTGACAGTAGGGGCTTTGCTTGCCTCATCTCAAGTCTATCACAGATTTTAGCACTGTGTCATTTCAAGTCTATCACAGATTTTAACACTGTGTCATCTCAAATCTGTCACAGAATTTAACACTGTCATCTCAAGTCTGTCACAGATTTTAGCACTGTGTTATCTCAAGTCTATCACATATTTTACCACTGTGTCATCTCAAGTCTATCACAGATTTTAGCACTGTCATCTCAAGTCTGTCACAAATTTTAGCACTGTCATCTCAAGTCTATCACAGATTTTAGCACTGTGTCATCTCAAGTCTATCACAGATTTTAGCACTGTGTCATCTGAAGTCTATCACATATTTGATCATTGTGTCATTTCAAGTCTATCACAGATTTTAACACTGTGTCATCGCAAGTTTATCACAGATTTTAGCACTGTTATTTCAAGTTGATCACAGATTTTAACACTGTCATTTCAAGTCTATCACAGATTTTAACACTGTTATCTCAAGTCTATCACAGATTTTAACTGGCATTTTAAGTCTATCACAGATTTTAGCACTGTGTCATCTCAAGTCTGTCACAGATTTTAACACTGTCATCTCAAGTCTATCACAGATTTTGAACACTGTCATCTCAAGTCTATCACATATTTTAACACTGTATCATCTCAAGTCTATCACAGATTCTAGCACTGTGTCATCTCACGTCTATCACAGATTTTAACACTGTGTCATCTCAAGTCTATCACATATGTTAACACTGTCTACTGTATTTAAAAGGTTTTGTTTTTACCGAATTTGACAGTAGGAGCTTTGCTTGCCTCATTTCAAGTCTATCACAGATTTTAACACTGTGTCATCTCAAGTCTATCACAGATTTTAACACTGTGTCATCTCAAGTCCATCACAGATTTTAACTCTGTCATTTCAAGTCTATCACAGATTTTAGCACTGTGTCATCTCAAGTCTATCACAGATTTTAACACTGTCATCGCAAGTCTATCACAGATTTTAGCACTGTGTCATCTCTAGTATATCACAGATTTTAGCACTGTGTCATTTTAAATCTATCAGATTTTAGCACCGTGTCATCCCCAGTATATTACAGATTTTAGCACTGTGTCATCTCAGGTCTGTCACATATTAAAACGCTATGTCATCTCAAGTCTATCACAGATTTTAACACTGTCATCTCAAACCTATCACAGATTTTACCACTGTCATTTCAAATCTATCCCAGATTTTAACACTGTGTCATCTCATGTCTATCACAGATTTTAGCACTGTGTCATCTCAAGTCTGTCACAGATTTTAACACTGTGTCATCTCAAGTCTATCTCAGATTCTAGAACTGTCATCTCAAGTCTATCACAGATTTTAAAACTGTTATTTCAAATCTATCACAGATTTTAGCACTGTGTCATCGCAAGTATCACAGACTTTAGCACTGTTTCATCTCAAGTCTATCACAGATTTAAGTGTCATTTCAAGTCTTTCACAGATTTTAACACTGTGTCATCTCAAGTCTCTCACAGATTTTAACACTGTGTCATTTCAAGTCTTGTCACAGATTTCATCACTGTCATATCAAGTCTATCACATATGGTATCACTGTCTACTGTATTTAAATGGTTTTTTTTACATAATTTGACAGTAGGAGCTTTGCTTGCTTCATCTCAAATCTATCACATATTTTATCACTGTGTCATCTGAAGTCTATCACATATTTTATCATTGTGTCATTTCAAGTCTATCACAGATTTTAACACTGTGTCATCGCAAGTCTATTACAGATTTTAGCACTGTGTTATTTCAAGTCTATCACAGATTTTAGCACTGTCATTTCAAGTCTATCTCAGATTTTAACACTGTCATCTCAAGTCTGTCACAGATTTTAACACTGTCATCTCAAGTCTATCACAGATTTTGAACACTGTGTCATCTCAAGTCTATCACATATTTTAGCACTGTGTCATCTCAAGTCTATCACATATTTTAATACTGTCTACTGTATTTAAAAGGTTTTGTTTTTACCGAATTTGACAGTAGGAGCTTAGCTTGCCTCATCTCAAGTCTATCACAGATTTAGCACTATGTCATCTCAGGTCTGTCACATATTAAAACGCTATGTCATCTCAAGTCTATCACAGATTTTAACACTGTGTAATCTCAAGTCTATCACAGATTTTAACACTGTGTCATCTCAAGTCCATCACAGATTTTAACTCTGTCATTTCAAGTCTATCACATATTTTAGCACTGTGTCATCTCAAGTCTATCACAGATTTTAACACTGTGTCATTTCAAGTCTGTCAGAGATTTTAACACTGTGTCATCTCAAATCTATCACAGATTTTAACACTGTGTCATCTCAAGTCTATCACAGATTTTAGCAACGTGTCATCTGAAATCTATCACAGATTCTAACACTGTGTCATCTCAAGTCTATCACAGATTTTTAACACTGTGTTATCTCAAGTCTGTCACAGATTTTGGCACTGTGTCATCTCAAGTCTCACAGATTTTGGTACTGTGTCATCGCAAATCTATCACAGATTTTAACACTGTCTACTGTATTTAAATGTTTTGTTTTACAGAATTTGACAGTAGGAACTTTGCTTGCCTCATCTCAAGTCTATCACAGATTCTCATGGATCCAAACTTTCGGACACAAGTAGGATTCCAGTCACTAGTACAAAGAGAATAGGTGATGATGGGTCATCCGTTCCAAAAATATAACAACTTAATTCAACAGGGCAGCAATGAAAGGGTAATTAAACTATCAATCTCTTTCTTCACCATCAATATACATGTGTGTAGAGAAAATTTCAGTATGTATCAAGACAATCTAATTATAATGACATCTCTCACTTGCTTCCCTTTACCAATATGTCATGGCGTGGGAGATCTGAAGAAACTCCATTACGGGAAACATGTGAGTAACCCTATGTCATTAATTTTTAATTATGTGATAAAAGCGTGTTATGACCGTTTTCAGCCAATTGGATTGCTCGTAGCAAAGAAAACAGTTTAATTTTAATTATAACCCTTTCATAGTTCTGTAAGCACCATTTTCATTGGACTGTAATATAAGGTCACTTGCATGTGACCCGTAATGTGGTTTCTACAGATCTACCATGCCATGACATACTGGTAAAGGGAGGTAAGTGAGAGATGGGGTTTCTACAGATCTACCATGCCATGACATACTGGTAAAGGGAGGTAAGTGAGAGATGAGGTTTCTACAGATCTACCATGCCATGACATACTGGTAAAGGGAGGTAAGTGAGAGATGGGGTTTCTACAGATCTACCATGCCATGACATACTGGTAAAGGGAGGTAAGTGAGAGATGGGGTTTCTACAGATCTACCATGCCATGACATACTGGTAAAGGGAGGTAAGTGAGAGATGGGGTTTCTACAGATCTACCATGTCATGACATACTGGTAAAGGGAGGTAAGTGAGAGATGGGGTTTCTACAGATCTACTATGCCATGACATACTGGTAAAGGGAGGTAAATGAGAGATGTGGTTTCTACAGATCTACCATGACATGACATACTGGTAAAGGGAGGTAAGTGAGAGATGTGATTATAATCAGATTGGTACCAAGATATAGGAAATATTTTCTTCTGTCATAATTTAACCCTATGTATTGTGGGCATTGGTGGCCGAGAGGTCAAGGTAGTTGACTACTGACCACAAGTCTTAACACCATTGTTTTTTGTGGGGTTCATGTTGCTCAATCTTTAGTTTTCTGTGAAGTGTTTTATCGACCATTTTGTTTATCTTTTTGTCCTTCTCTTTGGCCATTGTATTGTCTTGTAATTTAATTTGTGGCTTCTGATTACCCTATTAGTGTCTTCAAACTTTACATTTTATTCCAACACCATTAACATAGGTTTGCTCCCCAATACCCACCCCAAGTGTTAATATATCAAGACACCAACCTTTTGTTAACGGTCAGTTCTTTTATAAATGTCCAGGCTTTTCACCTCTATTCATTTTGAAGATACCATTCAGAAGCCGTAAATGGAAGAAGGACAGACAATACAATAGTCAAACTAATAAGGACAGAAAGACAAAACACTACACAGACAACTAAACATTGAGCAACACCACAAAAACAGGGGTGAACTCAGGTACTCTAGAAGGGTAAACATTTCCTGCTCCACTAGTGGTACGTATTACTCTTGTTACAAGTTCATTAAGTCAGGTAGTCACAGCTGAAGGTGACAATGAACACCAATAACCCTAACCTTTCTATTTAAGCAGATTATTGTTTTATTGTTATTTGTTATGTTTTATAACTGTACACCACCAATTTACCGTTCTATTGTTGCTGTCTATTAGTGAACCTACAGTACCTAGAGAAAACCACTTGTCTTCTGTTTTAGGTCATCATTATTATATCTTTATTTCTCATAAACCAACATGGTATAGATACCTGAAGTCTGTAAGTCACTGACAAAGTAGATCACATCAGATAGTATTGTATAAACTGACAAAGTAGATCACATCAGAGAGTATTGTATCAAATTTAATTAAAATTAGATGTTTATAGATATCTGAAGTCTGTAAGTCACTGACAAAGTAGATCACATCAGATAGTATTGTATAAAATTTAATTAAAATTAGATGTTTATAGATATCTAAAGTCTGTAAGTCACTGACAAAGTAGATCACATCAGATAGTATTGTATCAAATTTAATTAAAGTTACATGTTTATAAATATCTGAAGTCTGTAAGTCACTGACAAAGTAGATCACATCAGATAGTATTGTATCAAATTTAATTAAAGTTACATGTTTATAGAAGCATCATTGTTTTATCTTAATATCTTATTTTTATTCCTGTTAAAATCAGTGCACCTGATAAACTTCTCCAATTAGTATACATCAATACCTTTGACCCACTAGGAGACCAAGACATGAATATAGGATATGAATAACAGTAGGTCATGTGAAATAAATGTGGTAAAGTTTGGATATGTTCCAAGTGTGATAAGAGGAGTTATAGATAAACAAGTCTGGTGTGGTGGCTCCTCTATACTGGTGAAAAATGTGTACCAATAATAACACTTAATGTCTGTTAGGAAAAAACATGAATATTAAGTTGCCATTCATTACATTGAAGTAATAAATACAAAAGTTATAATATTATCAAATCATTTTATTGAGAAATGAAATATCCTGAGAACATACTGTAGTTGTATCCTGCTTCACTGTACAGACTGTTGTAAATAGAACCAGGATGCTTGATATATACTCTGTCTCCTTTCTTCAGTTCTAACACCATGTTAAGTGTACCCATATTATGACCACTAGTACCAGGATATAAGCTCACAGTTCGTTGGTCATTTTTCATCAGATGGAGTCGAAGGGTTTTACCAGAGTATGTCATTGCTGAGCATGAGAATTGGTAAACTCCACCTCTTGGCGCAGTAAATACACCACTGCTTGCGTCATAACCATTACCAATATTTGTCCAGACTTTGTCAAATTTGACAACTTCATTATTTGCAAGGTTCACATGTTTAGTGAAGGAGGCTCCAAAGGCAGGAACTTCACTTTTATGATCTGTAAAAAAAAAACGTATATAATGATTAACTACAAACAGATGTTTAGATCTCCAATGACAATAATATAATTGTATTTGACTTGAAGCTACTAGTTACATTGATTAGACATCAAACCTTATTGGGCCATGCAAATTCAAGCCAGCACATAACAAGCGTCATGGCCTTTATGGTCCAAAATTTAAGATATGCTGCTAGGGAGAAAGCTTAAAAATCTTTTAAGAACCAGGAATGGTTATTGTGATCTGAAGATTCTATTTTATGCACTCAAATACAAACATAACAAAATGTTTATATAAAAAAAATAAAGATTTTTCTGATATTAAATTTTATTTAGAGAAAATCTTTGCCCAATATAGTAAGTCAACATTTGAATATTAATATTGCTGACTTAATGGTAAAATGTAGTCGGCTGAAATTTAATTGGTTTTGGTATAATAGTGCTGCATTTGGTGACAAAAATTTCTACCAATATTAGTTTTTCAGCTTTTGTGAATAGTAAAATGTAAACAGAAAATTTAAATCAAAATACACATAAAATTACATTGCTTTTCATTGTAGCAACATTTTTTTGTTTCAAAATGAAATGTTTCGGTGTTTCTATAATGTCAAAATATAGTACAATGTACATGTAGTAATTTCATTTGTTTGTAAATATCAACAAAACAAACAACCACCTGTCACCTCATATATACTTTCGAAAAAGTGGTAAATGGCCAAATCGATGACCACATATTATAAAATTTGTAAATAACAAATTTTCTTTTGCACATGTGTCAAAATTATTTCACCATTATATTGACCTTATATTAAAATTTGGTGGGATTTTTTTTAATTGAATATTAAATACTGATATTACTGAATTTACCAGTGCCTTTGATCTTTAACATCATACCAAGAAGGTCCTCAAAAAGAACATTTTCTGAAAATATCAATGTAATAAAAATGTAGATATTTAGTTAAGTGTGCACAACACTTATAGAATAACCTTCATATGGTACAATCTAATTAAACAGATTGGAAAACCAAATAATTAAAAAGTCTTTGTCAGCAAACAAACCAAAGGGAGATAACATCAAACCAGGTTGTTTATGTCTGAGAGAGATTAACCTTAGTTTAAACTTTATTAAGGAATTGTTAATTTCAATAATAATTATACATGTATCTTATAAACTTTGTAAGTGTTGAAACACTGTCTACTGGGTAGATGCTTTTTAGTGAGAGAGTGAGAAAGCTATTGTTAACGACAAGTGAGCCATTTTTCAGCCATATCATGGCGAGAACAAGTTACATTTCGAATAATTGATAATGATGTCTGCTTTGTACTACACCAATATGTTTACTTAGATTTCTGTAGTGTTAACTGACTGAAACAGTCCACATGTCACTCCACTCTGACACATTATCCTGATTTCGAGCCATTCAATCTTTGCTCTTACTTTTTACGTTGTATGCTTAACAGAGAAGCAGTAAATATTAATTATATAGTCTTTGGTTTGACCTGACCGGACTCAACCTATGATCTACTGCACTCGAGGCAACTAAGATAACCATTACACTACCAACACAGTCAGATTATTATTACTGTAGTTATCAGTGATATTAAAGTGAATACATCATAATTTATGATTACTTAATTTGTAATTAGATAATGCAAAGCTGACTACTGAAAAATAAATTTAAACATCTATTATATCTAAATTTACACACAAAAAATGAATAGTAAAAATATATCTAATAAGTAATTAAAGAATAATCTCTATCAAATAAAATATCAAGCAAACATACCTAGTTTTGGACTACAAGTCCCATGGACCATTGTTGTACAGCCACACAGTATCAAAACTAATACAGATATTGAAACCATGTTGGTAGAGGGAAGTAACTCTAATTAAAAACTGGAACTTGATTCTTAGAATTCTTTACTGCTTTTTATAACACTTATTAAAATGATTAAATTGCGTGCTACGCTGTCATTAATGAAATTTGATACTTAACATCTGGAAGGGTTTAGAGTTTTCAATTTTTCCTAGAAGTAAACATTCTAGAAATGTAAATTCAATATACAAATCTATAATACATGTACAATACATATATAAAAAAACATGCTTATTTGACAAAATGTCATTTACATGGTAGAACAGAAGAAATGTTATTGTAATCCATTATCCATTTTCTCATTTCTTTTTGCAATGAGTTTTCTGACAATTTTCCCAAATTGATTTTATTTTAGATATAATTACATTAGTAATTTGACTTTATTAATTAATATTTTTTTAGGTTCCTGTTTTCTTGTTATTTCTTGACTGTGTATGGCAACTTCAGCAACAATTCCCGTCGTCTTTTGCATTTACTGAGACATATCTGACATCAATTTGGGATAGTGTCCAAATTGGGCTTTTTGAAACATTCCTATTTGACAGTGCTCACCAGAGGTCAAGGTTCAATGTAGATAACAGAGTAATGAGACAATTCAGGCTGCCACCTGTATGGAGTTGGAATCAACAGTTCAGTCAGGAGGATCAGGCAGTATTTAATAACCCATTATATGTCATGAAATGTAAATCTCAAGTGAACGGTCCCAATAAGGACATTCTGAATGGAAGCTTGTCACGCAATGCTAGCTACATGTATAAATTAGGATCTTATTATGGTGAACATGACGTTGATGTATTTCCTGCTGAACTTTCTTTTCCACTTTTACGCCCTCAGACAGGCGAAGCTGTGATAAAACTGTGGAGTCAGTGCTACCTACGTTGGGCAACTCCAGCCCAAATAATAGGGGGAGGCAACCCTGCACAATATTTCCAACAGTGCATCATGATTGAAGAAATCATACATCTTCAACTGCATCACTTAATTCTAAATCTCACCAACGCAGACCGAGTAGTAATCTTATATTTAGTGCTGACAAACAAAAAGACCAAACACAGAACATGTTAGACAGTAGTTATCTAACTTCATCTTTTCCATTTTCACCCGGACCAAGAGCTAAGAACAAGCCGTCGTTGATTTTTACACCAATAAGTGTCTATTTACAAAACAGTACAATAGACAATGACTACAGAGATAGTGATGATTAGGTCTTTATTTAATCATTTCAGTTTCATTCCTTTGGAAAGCTTCATACCTCTAGATCTGCTAACAATTTGAAAATTAGATAAAGCATTTATCTAGGCTAAGTCTATAGAGAAATCACATTCTGGTGGCCATGCACTTAAAAATGTCCATGATTCATAAAATGTTCATTATTTATACCACACTGAAGATAAATGCCAGATGTTTGAAATGATGGCTAAAGTAAATGAGCAATAATGTTAAACATTTATTATGTTATCTCTGCTATTTGAGAAAAAAAATAATTGAAGGATTTTTATGCTATTGTTGAATTTTTTTGGGGGAATTTTGCGTTTGCATGAAGATCCGTCCATCTACCTGTCTAAGAATTCCTACACTGTTCATAATTTTAATATGATTTTTTTTTCTTTAATAATTAATTTTTTTTTTCATCAGTGACATTTCTTGATTATTTGAATTAAAAGCATGGTGTAATTCCTCTATACCAGACACTTATTTGTGATACCAAGAGTTACTCTTGTCCATATCTCCTGTATAACATACATCTATACCAGACACTTATTTGTGGTAGTATTATTGTTGTATACTGTAGTCCCCCTTTTATAAAGTCATTCCACTAAATGCCACCCTCTTATAAGGTCAAATTTCAGATGCACTTGGATATTAAATACCACAAAATCATCCCCCTCAAAAGTGGTCACCCTTTTTGTAAGGACACTTATTTATTGCCGTAGGGCTGCTTAGTAAGATAGAGACTACTGTATATATGTTTAAATATATAGATATTGTGATCATATATAAAATATAAGTGTACAAGCATTAGAGACTGGTAGAAAAACAAACTGGTATGCTTGTTTTGTCCTGTTTCACAGCAAGTGCGAATAAATTTTATTTCTACCGACACTGTGCATACCTTTATATGGTGTTTATCTTGATGTCAAAAAGTCTAAAACAGCTGTCAAATTATAACTATAAAGATCAGAAACAAGCATCATTCCAATCATTTTCAAGGGTGTCCTCTTTCCTGTCTACTTTTAACTGTTACTGTTTCCTTCCATTCCCTCTATGTTAATCATATTTATACAGATTAATACATGGGCATTTGGAATGAGTCACCAGTCACAAATGTCACAGATATGTAGATTGTAGCCTTACAGAAATAATATTGTAGACCCCTATATATTTATAAAATACCTCATATTGACTTTATAAACCAATAACCTCTGACATCAACCACATTTTATACTCATTTTATTTATCTTTTAATGTGTTATTTATTTTTTCACAAGTTGACATGGTTACCAATTTTTCATTGTAATTCTCATTTTATAGAACTTTTTATTATCATTCCCCCCCCCCCCCCCCCTGGATACTAGTATATACCACAGAAAACTAATTCTATATTTACAGGTAATCACTGGAATTTTACAGTTTAAACTGATCAAAATATATGTAGACAAACTTTAGTGTGGGGTTCTTCTTCCACATGTATTTTCATTCATGATGTACTGACTGGTAATTGGCTTAATAGAACTTTTAGTAAAATAATATTAAAATATATTCAGTATGAAGTATTCATGTAAATCTTCTAAAAACAGTAACTAAAACATGAAAAAGGTGATATGACTTAGACCAATCACCCCATCATTACAAAAATCAATTAATCAACAGTGAAACAAGAGACTTTCTGTTTTTACCAGTTTAGTGTTTTTGATAACTCACTCTGACCTCCCCACAATGTTATTCAAATATTGTCATGAACAAGTTTCATATTTTATTTTTGACTGAAAATATAAAAGTATCATTTCCACAAGAAAAAATTGAATATTTCCTATTTAAAATAAAAATACATGTATAATCTGAAACAGAAATTGAATGCAAACAAAATAGTGTTCTATACAATATCCAACCATTAACAGAAGTATAGTTTATTCTCCACCTCTACCCACCCCCCACCCCCACCCCCACCACCCAATAGTTTTATGGTTGTTACATTTTATCAACTTTACATTTCTAGTTTTAACCAAAAATATAGAATGAAGGTAGATGTGGAACCATATGGTCAAAAAGGCTGCAGCTATTAATAAAGGATATATACAAATTGTTAAATTTCATAATGGCGAGTGTACATTTTCTTCTATTTTCATGATTTCTATTATTTTGTTAATTTTATATTATTATTGAATGTATATATAAAGTGATAATATATTTTAAGTTGTTTTTGTTGATTAAATACATGTGTACTTGACATGTTTAATTATAACCAGGATTCTTGATGTATGAAAAGGTAAAATAAAATCTGAATTACGAATGCGATATTTTTTTATGTCTGCACACTGTTTGATATATTCTACACAAAAATGTTGAAAAAAATAGAACAATTTTAGTTCACCTGACCACTGGCCATGTATATCTCATAATGTGGCATCAACCAGCCTACTGACATCCTTAGCTTCTTCATAATGTGGCATCCACCAGCCTACTGACATCCTTAACTTCTTCATAATGTGGCATCCACCAGCCTACTGACATCCTTAACTTCTTCATAATGTGGCATCCACCAGCCTACTGACGTCCTTAACTTCTTCGTAATATGACATCCACCAGCCTACTGACGTCCTTAACTTCTTCGTAATATGGCATCCACCAGCCTACTGACATCCTTAACTTCTTCATAATGTGGCATCCACCAGCCTACTGACATCCTTAGCTTCTTCATAATGTGGCATCCACCAACCTACTGACATCATTAACTTCTTCATAATGTGGCATCCACCAGCCTACTGACATCCTTAATTTCTTCGTAATGTGGCATCCACCAGCCTACTGACATCATTATCTTCTTCGTAATGTGGCATCCACCAGCATTCTGACATCTTTAACTTCTTCATAATGTGGCATCCACCAGCCTACTGACATTCTTAACTTCTTCGTAATGTGGCATCCACCAGCCTACTGACATCCTTAACTTCTTCGTAATGTGGCATCCACCAGCCTACTGACATCCTTAACTTCTTCGTAATGTGGCATCCACCAGCCTACTGACATCCTTAACTTCTTCGTAATGTGGCATCCACCAGCCTACTGACATCCTTAACTTCTTCATAATGTGACATCCACCAGCCTACTTACATCCTTAACTTCTTCGTAATGTGGCATCCACCAGCCTATTGACATCCTTAACTTCTTCATAATGTGGCATCCACCAGCCTACTGACATCCTTAACTTCTTCGTAATGTGGCATCCACCAGCCTACTGACATCCTTAATTTCTTCATAATGTGGCATCCACCAGCCTACTGACATCCTTAACTTCTTCATAATGTGGCATCCACCAGCCTACTGACATCCTTAATTTCTTCATAATGTGGCATCCACCAGCCTACTGACATCCTTAACTTCTTCATAATGTGGCATCCACCAGCCTACTGACATCATTATCTTCTTCGTAATGTGGCATCCACCAGCATTCTGACAACTTTAACTTCTTCATAATGTGGCATCCACCAGTATACTGACATCCTTAACTTCATAATGTGGCATCCACCAGCCTACTGACGTCCTTAACTTCTTCATAATGTGGCATCCACCAGCCTACTGACGTCCTTAACTTCTTCGTAATGTGGCATCCACCAGCCTACTGACATCATTAACTTCTTCGTAATATGGCATCCACCAGCCTATTGACATCCTTAACTTCTTCGTAATGTGGTATCCACCAGCCGACTGACATCCTTAACTTCTTTATAATGTAGCATCCACCAGCCTACTGACGTCCTTAACTTCTTCGTAATGTGGCATCCACCAGCCTACTGACCTTAACTTCTTCATAATGTGGCATCCACCAGCCTACTGACATCCTTGACTTCTTCATAATGTGGCATCCAGCAGACTACTGACATCCTTAACTTCTTCATAATGTGGCATCCAGAAGCCTACTGACAGCCTTAACTTCTTCATAATATGGCATCCACCAGCCTACTGACATCCTTAACTTCTTCATAATGTGGCATCCACCAACCTACTGACATCCTTAACTTCTTCATAATGTGGCATCCACCAGCCTACTGACATCCTTAACTTCTTTGTAATGTGGCATCCACCAGCCTACTGACATCCTTAACTTCTTCGTAATGTGGCATCCACCAGCCTACTGACATCCTTAACTTCTTCATAATGTGGCATCCACCAGCCTACTGACATCCTTAACTTCTTCGTAATGTGGCATCCACCAGCCTACTGACATCCTTAACTTCTTCGTAATGTGGCATCCACCAGCCTACTGACATCCTTAATTTCTTCGTAATGTGGCATCCACCAGCCTACTGACATCCTTAATTTCTTCATAATGTGGCATCCACCAGCCTACTGACATCCTTAACTTCTTCATAATGTGGCATCCACCAGCCTACTGACATCCTTAACTTCTTCATACTTCAATCTTGTATGAAGAACTGATCAGCCAAGTATACCACATTTTTAGATCTAGCCATCACATGGTGTGCACCTTCAGTCCTTTTTAGATTTTTAGATTTTAATCTTCTACTCTGAAATCACTGGGCATAGACTAAGATTGTCCATGAGTGGTCCCTTTCTGAAATGTATGTTACAGCCTTACCTACCATCCGAGATGGCTGTCATTGCAAAAAATATATATTTCCTTAAATGGTCAAAAGTAACGTATTTTAGGTTGGAATAAACAGAATGTAAGCTGTAGCTACATGAAAATATAAGTATAAATAACGTCTGAAAATTAAACCAAACAGTGTTAGAATTAGATTTTTAGAGCTGTCAAATTTTTGTTCTTCCCTCGACGGGATTTGAACCCACACCATTGATACACTGCAGCACCATTCGCTTAGCCTTACGTCTAGCGCCCTCGACCACATCCACTCCCTATATATATTGGTGTATGGTATCGTTGACAAATTTAGCATATATGAAAGATAACAATTCATTAGAGGATGACTGTTCTTTTGTACAAATAAAATATAAATTTGGGAGTGTGGGGGGAGAAATTGTGTGAAGAGATTTTAGAGGTGTCTAAATGACAAGTTATTTTGTGGTGCATGAAATTGTCAACTTTCTATTTACAGTCCCAGCAGAAAACAATCTAATTAAAATTAGATCTACACACTTGCTCCCTATTTGCTATCCTTTTTTTTTTTGGTCGCTCGTGTAGTAGATCTAACAATACTCCGCTAATGGTCGCGTCAGGGGTCAGCACGAATACAATAAAACTGACCAATCAACGATTTTTCTACAAACTCATGAAGATAACTTGCCGATAGAGGGCACAGTATAGACAAGCACATGCATTTTGAACGCACCCGATAGACTCCGAATGGTTAAAAAAAATAAAATGTCTGTGCCCATGTTTGTCGCTTGAAGAAATGAAATAACAAAAACATGCAATTAGCGACCTCTGATACGCCAAAAAAGAAGTATATAAGAAACGATATTTGTGTAATATATGGCCTCTCCTTCATACAAACAGAAAGAACACCCGAAGTTAACTGACGCAAATCTCTAGCGGAAAATGATGTATAACTTGAGGGAAAACAAAACCCTAACGGACTTTTCAAGTAGGTAGCCGATTTCCTATGGTTACTGATGGATGCTGAAAATGGCTCATATTGCCATATCTGCAAGAAATATCGTGAATGATTATTGTCAAAATCGTGGACAGCATTTTGTCCCGCCGCCAGTCATCTGCAAAGTATGCTGTTTGCCTCATGTCATGAAGGACACCATTAAGACTAAACACATGACTGGTTTGGTGGACAAAGCCATTGCCATATTTAATCAAAATGAACTTCAGCGATATGAGAAGCTTTTCAACACAGCTTATTCTGTCACTACACACTCCTATCTGAAATTCAAATTAAAAATGGTCTTTGTTTGGGCAACAGTATTTAGACAGGGATGTTTGTGTTAACTTTATTAAATTTTATGAATGATGTTACAATAGACTATAAGAAGCAAGCTGGATTAACAGTACAGACTCCTGTCACTGATCTAGAGGCAATCTTTGCAAGATGTACATGTATCCACCATTACACTGCTGTATCAAATGTTTAAAAAAAACAGGACAAGTATGATTCTGTGCCAACAAGTAACTTGTTTCAGATAACTTGCCTGTGGACAAGCAGAACATTTGTGTATTTCCACACTCCTGTCTACATTTATATTTTGTTTAAATAAATAGATCACTTTAGCTTAAATCATATTACATTTCTTCTCTGCTGACAGTAGCATTTTAATTGTGTTATCAAATGATGGATGAACCAGGATTTATAATTACAAATTATTTTTATTTTGTCAATGATAAAATATTGGGTTTTATTGTTCTTGTGTAAGTCATGATCATCTGTTCTCCAACCAGAAATCGACCATCTGATTGGTATAGTTGTTTAGTGTGTTCCCCTTTTTGAGTGTTAAAATGCTTATTTGTCACCATCATAAGAGGAGTGAATGTTGTTTAACGCCAACTCAGTAATTTTTCAGTTATATCAAGTTAATTTTCAATGAAATGAAGGTGAGTTTGCTTTGTACTAGTTTACAAGAGCAACACCCTTAGCTGGATTATCAACAGTCTGTGGATAAACATATCGCCCCCACTCGGACATATTATCCTGATTCCAAGCCAACCAGTCTGCTCTTTCTCCTTAATGCAGAGATTTGGAGCAATACTGATATAAAAAGTTCTACATTTGAGTTTCGGCTTAGCCTAGTCCATCTTCGCTAGCCAAGGGTTACGATTCGGGTTCCCCTTCTCTTCAGATGGGGGACCCGAATCGTAACCCTTGGCTAACGAAGATGAGCCTAGTCATGCGACTTCCAAATTTTGAATGACTACGCATTTATAAGTCTGTAAGAATGGGACACAAGGCAAACTTTATAATGGATTATGCCATACAAAATCTATTTAAGATCTTCAGACTCGCCTGTTCCAAAAAGCTTGAGGTTAAAAAATTTGCTAAATACTGCCTTTTGCTTCTAACTGTTGCAATTTTACATCTCATTTGACTGAATAATCATAGCAACATATTAAGAATAAACTGGTAGAACGTGCTAAAGTGGGTCACGGTAATCGGGCGGCTGTATCGAGAAACAGATACAGTGTTGAAAAAACTGTTGATACTCATAAAATATTGATAAATGCAATAAAATGTTATGTTAGTCTTCAGAAATATGATAGACAAAGCCATGTGTGAAGTTTTATGACGAAATATCTCCCATTTCTATGTAAATTTACTAGTTGAAGTGGGGAAACACGCACAGGTAATTTTAGCGATGTATTTTTATCTTGGACAAGAATAATGAGCGTCCTGATTGGATGACCGATTTAAAACACACTGACTCCGCATGGTTTAGCAAGGTTACTCAGGTCAATAGTTTATAAATATTTAAAATCCACTTGTGATGTAAATCTATTGTCTAAACTCTCCATTATTTTCAAGGAATGGAGAGTTATGAACAATGTGGACAGGGACGGAGTTATTGTTCTCTTTGTACTTTAGATACTATACACAGACTGTTTTGTTACAAGATTAATAATTAATAAAATTTATAAAGTACAATGGGTGAATTTTAAGTTGGAGAATGTCCTCGTATCTCTCCATTCCTTAAAAACAATGGGCATCGGCCCCTTCGGAGGCTCCGCTCCAATATTTTTAAGGAATGGAGAGTTACTTGGACATTCTCCTATACAGAATCTTGACATCTCCAGCTTTCCAACCATGTAAGTATGTTTGCTTTACGGCGAGGAAAAACATATTACTGAGTGAATTAAAGGTTAACATGTTATTATTTTTTAAATATAATAATTTTTTAAAAAGAAAAACAGCTATAAATGTGTTCTTTGGTTCATATAGGAAAGGAAAATACCGGACTTTTAACAATGAAACGGAACCATCTTACGCGGAAACCCACCCGAAAACCCCTACCCTCACTTGAATTTGATGAATGTTGCAACCACCATTTTCTTGATATGATAATGTAAAACAAAAAGATGAACATTTGAAATAAAAACACAGGACCGGATTTTCAAATAAGGATTAGTTTTTTATTAAAAAAAATCCAGGACCCTGTGTCCATGATTTTTTTTTAAAGTTTTTTTTGTCATATATAATTTTATTTTGATCAAAAGCAATAAAAGTTTGACATAATATTTTCAGTAACCATGCAAACTTATTTGTACACATTATTTTAGCATATTATTTCTAATACAGAAATACAAAGAAGAAGAAAAAAAAATTATATATACATGTATATATATCTTACTCATCAGACTGAAAAAGATTTTTCATCAATTCCCATTTCCTTTTAATAATTTGGGCCTGTCTAGGGGTACAAATGCATAAAAATTTAAGATCAATGTTTCTATAATAATTAAGAGTTTCCAAACATCCTGTCCAATTAATCATTTCTCTTTTTATTCTACAAACATATATATAGTAAGGAATGATAATATAAGACAGGTGTTAAGGAGCTCACAGTTTGGGTCAAACAGAACCCCAAGTGTACATTCAACTGGATTAATATTTATATTAATGCCACAGTAAACTGTAGCCAAAGAGAACGAACAAATCGACATTCATAGAACAAGTGGATGAGGAATTATTTTGTTTCAAAACAATAACTACATAATTCTGTCTCAGATAAACCACATTTCATCAACATGCTGTTGGTGTACAAAATTCTTAAGTTTAACTTATATTGAAATGACTGAAGTTTTGTGCTTAATATACTTTTAAAAGGAAGTTGATATATTATGTCCAGTGGCGGATTTAGAGGGGGCGTGCGCCCCCCTAAATTTCGCAAAGCATATGTTATACAACGTTAATTAAGCAGTTCAATAAATAACATTTTCATGAATGGTTAACTCGTGACCTGTAGTAAAATATTCTTACACATTGTAAATACACGTTGGATGTGTTCGCTGATTCATATATGTATTCGCCGTCAGTAGTTCAAAGATTATTCCATTCTGATTGGTTCCGAGGTACCAGACATCAACTATTTTCTCACGCTAATTAAACATTATTTCTGCAGTCAATTTTACAACTACATGTACACGTGCTATTTAGAAATTATAAAATGGACGAAAATTCTAGGCCAAGAAAACAAGCAAGATTGGATACATTTCTTATTCCTCGACGAGACGAGAAAAGTCAAAGGTAAACTAAAAAGTAAATTCAATCAATACTTCGAATAATTAACACTGTGTACAATCGAGTACGGCAACGGTTGTTTGGTTTCACTTCCGGTTAGCTAAAATGGACGTCAGGACACGAAAGGTGGGCACATTTTTTGAAAATTTTGTTATCTAGAAATAAATTGATAACCCAAGCATTACACTTGTCTTTTTCTAGATATAGTTTTGCGTCAAAACACATTCAATGTTAAGCGCATTATTACAAATGGTATGAACAAACATGGGAGATGGTGGTGTTGGTGATCATTTTCACAGATTTTTGCGTGGTTTTCCTCGATTTTGTGTTCCTATGTGATATATTTCATCTTTTTATTGATTCTGCATTTGGATTAATATGTTCCCTACCTTTGTCACTATCCTACCATTGACGATTCCTGCAAATTATCGCTTGTCATCTCAGTTTTTGTCAGTGGGTTTAAAAGTCGGTGTACGTATTTGGTTAATGCAAAAATATTTGTTTGCAACGGTTTGGTAATGCAAAAGTGTACGATATGGTATGTATAGAAAAAATCGATTTCAACTGCAGTATGCCACAGTAATTCGATATAATCTTAATCCGGGACATCGATTATCTTTTGGCATTACTCTGTACGTGTAGAGATAAAAAAAACCATACACAATATCCTTTCTTTCTCATGATGAGGTAACACCAAACACCAAAACCAACATTTTTATTATCGTATTTTCAATTCCATCTTTACATTAAAGGCTACATAGATTTTGGTCTTACATAAGACGCTTAAAAGCCAGGGTGTCTATTTAGCAGCATCCCAGAAGTAGTAATGCCTTCCTCTTACAAGATACTCGATGAGTGTCTTGACTTTTTGTATGTGCAAAAACGAAAAATCAGTTAATCCATATTTCATTTCATTTCATACTAAGATATGAAATAATGAACCAACCATGCGTCATAAATATTTGACGATGTCACCTTTATTCTTAGGTCCACTCATGAACCTTAATCATTTACCATGGAACATTTTGTATCCAATTCGCCAAAACTTGTTAACTGTAGGACATTCGTACCTCATTAGGGTGGTAGACTCCGAATTATGCCACTTAACAACATCTAGAAATAATAAAAAAAAAAGAAGCTATATTGTCCATCGGAAATGAGGCAAGAGCCAACATTTTGTGAAATTGTATCCATATATATCTACTTTTCCATGATTGTACATTGTTTCTAGTACTGATGGAACGAGATCTAGAAGATGTTTTTCGTCCTCATTTTCAAAATCACCATCGTCGCTATAATCCATTTCCTGGAAATCGACGTCCTCCTTAGCAAGTGTTTCGTGATTTTCCGTTATACAGTCATGAACTGGTGAATCAGATGGTTTCATCCTTTTATGAAGAGGACTTGAAATAGTAGTAATGTCTGAGCTTTTATTTAATACGATGTGAAGTTTTAAGGAATAATAGATATTGTTGTCTAAAATGCAATGTTTCGCCAACATCGTTTCCAATATCCGGAACGATTACAAAGACTTTTGTATAAAATCATTATTATCATGTCAGAAAACTTTCAATGGTATGGCTTGCAAAGCGTAGAGAATGAACTGAAACTTGGTAGGAAGTATCTATGGAAGGTCCTTTATAAAAATTGCTCATTTTGTCCCGATCCATTAACAAACATGGCCGCCACAGGCAATTCTTGTTTCTGATTGGCCGATTTTTTTTAAATCTTCACCTAAGAAACCTCTTGGCCAAATAAACCGAAGCATCTACGGAAGGTCCTCTATTAAGATTGCTCATTTCGTCCCGATCCGTTAACAAACATGGCCGCCACAGGCCATTCTTGTTTCTGATTGGTTCATTTCTAAAAAAATATTCTCTTGTGAAACCGCCTGGCCAAATGAATCAAAACTTGGTAGGAAGCATCCTTTGAAGGTCCTCTATAAAGATGTTCATTTAGTTCCGATCCGTTAACAATCATGGCCGCCACAGGCCATTCTTGTTCTTGATTGGTTGATTTCTAAAAAAATCTCCTCTGAAACCGTTTTCACAAATGAACTGAAATTTGGTAGGTAGCATTCTGAAAATATTGTAGTTCAAAATTAAGTCCAATTTATTCTATAATCATCTTTTACTAATCCGTAACTAGAAAGTTTTTTTTTCTGGACACGCTTGAAAAAGGCGGTGTTTGTTTACGGTACACTGTACATGTCGTCACGATTTATGGAATTGACGCAGTTGCAAATGAAATAGATGTCGTTTTGAAATTTTTTGACTTGGTAATGAAAATACAAGATTTTATTTAACAAAAACAAAATAAAGTGGCTATTATTTAAATCTTTTTCATGAAAGTAATTTACTTTCGTATCTATGCTGGCTTACACATCCAGGTTTAAATGTCGGGGCCCCAAAATTTAAGTCTCGCGATCAATATATTCGCGAGAAAGACACGAGAAATAGAGCATCAGTATGTGATTTACCGGGGTGGTCTACCGTAATGAGGACTAACGTCCTCTATAAAGATTGCTAATTTTGTCACGATCCATTAACAAACATGGCCGCCACAGGCAATTCTTGTTCCTGATTGGCCAATTTTTTTTAATTTTCTCCTCTAAAACCGCTGGCCAATGAACCGAACCTTGGTAGGAGGCATCTATGGAAGGTCCTCTATAAAGATTGCTCATTTCATCCCGATCTGTTAACAAACATGGCTGCTATAGACAATTCTTGTTTCTGGTCGGTTGATTTCTAAAAATCTTCTTATCTGAAACTGCTTGGTCAAATGAACCGAAACTTGGTGGGAAGCACCTATGGAAGGCTCTGTATTAAGTTTCCTCAAAGCAAAATGAAAGGTGAGCGACACAGGCTCAGCCCACTGAGCCTCTAGTTGTTATCATCATCAGAAAGTGATAGAGCATGTACATGCAAACCATCCATTTTGCTGTTATTATTGTGATACAACATGTACAGAATTTGACAACATCATCAAACATTCAGTAAAACATCACAGCCTAGACGTTTTAAAGATGAAGCATTTAGAGTTAAATGAAAGAAATGGAATATACGGTTACAGGCGCCATAATTTTAATATTATACCTAGAGAGCTTGATTCAACGGGAAAGAAAATCGAAACCGACACTGCACTTGATTCCTTAAAACTTCACATCGTATTAAATAAAAGCTCAGACATTACTACTATTTCAAGTCCTCTTCATAAAAGGATGAAACCATCTGATTCACCAGTTCATGACTGTATAACGGAAAATCACGAAACACTTGCTAAGGAGGACGTCGATTTCCAGGAAATGGATTATAGCGACGATGGTGATTTTGAAAATGAGGACGAAAAACATCTTCTAGATCTCGTTCCATCAGTACTAGAAACAATGAACAATCATGGAAAAGTAGATATATATGGATACAATTTCACAAAATGTTGGCTCTTGCCTCATTTCCGATGGACAATATAGCTTTTTTTTTTTTTATTATTTCTAGATGTTGTTAAGTGGCATAATTCGGAGTCTACCACCCTAATGAGGTACGAATGTCCTACAGTTAACAAGTTTTGGCGAATTGGATACAAAATGTTCCATGGTAAATGATTAAGGTTCATGAGTGGACCTAAGAATAAAGGTGACATCGTCAAATATTTATGACGCATGGTTGGTTCATTATTTCAAATCTTAGTATGAAATGAAATGAAATATGGATTAACTGATTTTTCGTTTTTGCACATACAAAAAGTCAAGACACTCATCGAGTATCTTGTAAGAGGAAGGCATTACTACTTCTGGGATGCTGCTAAATAGACACCCTGGCTTTTAAGCGTCTTATGTAAGACCAAAATCTATGTAGCCTTTAATGTAAAGATGGAATTGAAAATACGATAATAAAAATGTTGGTTTTGGTGTTACCTCATCATGAGAAAGAAAGGATATTGTGTATGGTTTTTTTTATCTCTACACGTACAGAGTAATGCCAAAAGATAATCGATGTCCCGGATTAAGATTATATCGAATTACTGTGGCATACTGCAGTTGAAATCGATTTTTTCTATACATACCATATCGTACACTTTTGCATTACCAAACCGTTGCAAACAAATATTTTTGCATTAACCAAATACGTACACCGACTTTTAAACCCACTGACAAAAACTGAGATGACAAGCGATAATTTGCAGGAATCGTCAATGGTAGGATAGTGACAAAGGTAGGGAACATATTAATCCAAATGCAGAATCAATAAAAAGATGAAATATATCACATAGGAACACAAAATCGAGGGAAACCACGCAAAAATCTGTGAAAATGATCACCAACACCACCATCTCCCATGTTTGTTCATACCATTTGTAATAATGCGCTTAACATTGAATGTGTTTTGACGCAAAACTATATCTAGAAAAAGACAAATGTAATGCTTGGGTTATCAATTCATTTCTAGATAACAAAATTTTTAAAAAATGTGCCCACCTCTCGTGTCCTGACGTCCTTCCTAGCTAACCGGAAGTGAAACCAAACAACCGTTGCCGTATTCGATTGTACACAGTGATTAATTTAACAATTGATCTCATTTATAAAACATACAACGAAAACCTATAACGAGAGAATCAGATGATGAAACTGAGACAGTGTGTAGAAACTTGAGTGTCCCAAGAAAATGGTCACTTCTCTTTAAATAATGGTTCAAATAGTTCTTGAATTCGAAATTATGCAATTTCATATGAAAAATAAATATAAGTTTGATTTGTATGCAAATACCCGAAAATGTTGCCTTTTACTTTTCAAGTAAAGATCAGTAAAAATACGCGTTGGTATATTGTACATTAAAATACAAAAGTAACATATTAATAATAAAAAAAAAAATTAGCGGCAATTTATTTGTAGCAATCTCTGCATCTGCCCGAGGTATCTGCACAAGAAAGTGTGAACAAATCCTTTGTCCGGGTACGTTTATATTATATATATCTACCAATGGATGTCTGTACAATTTTTTTTACACATTTTTAACAAAAAATTCTGACTACAATTTATTTGTAATAAATTAATATCTACAACTGCAGATGAAAGTGTGAAAATAATCTCGACAAAATGGTTTATGCATATCTCACACCTGATTTCCGTAAGCATATTTCTCGAGAACTTTGATACATTTTTGTTGTTTGATCTTTTAGTGCAATGAGGTTTTTACGCCCGTTGCTCAAACACTTGATGTTCGTCCGTAAGATTTCTGCAATCCGCAACTCTCCTGACTGTAACCACGCAATTGATTGACGTTAAACTATATAATGTACTTGAAATACATTGTAGTTGTGCACAATGGTTTTTAGATTTTCATTGAAGGCCGGGTGGAGGGGGTAGGAGGATGATTCTGCAACCCGCAACTCCTAAATAACCACTCAATGGATTGAACTGAAACTTAAACTACAAATTTGACATACAATGTAGTTTGCTCACCACGGTTTTATTTTTAGAATTGGAGGTTAGGGGTAGGAGGGAGATTCTGTAATCTGCTTTATTGGCGTAAAATCGTGAATTTTCACACGAAATACCCCAAAAATGTTCGCGCCTCCCTCCGCTCGGCGCAATTTTTTTAAATGCGCCCCCCCCCCCCCTCCCCTAACTTGAAATCCTGGCTCCGCCCCTGATGTCCCAGTTTTCTTCTTCAGTGATATTTAAGTCTGTCATCCACTTATTCTGTGACTTGAGAGGTTTCTCAAAAACCTTTTGTATGAATATTTTATAGAAGGGTTTTACAACTCTCTGGCTAACACGCAAAAGCAAGATATGTTTATTGCATATCTCATCTAACTTCTCTATTTGATTGTCTCGCAAAATTGATTTCCATTCTTGTGGGATGGAGAGGATTATACTATAATAATCTAAAAAAAAATCATATTAATATTGTAGTTATTTTTTAAATCAGTAAGTGACAGAAGACTTCCATCTTCTTTGATTAAATCATTAATAAAAAATATACCCGATTTGGCCCAATGTGAGAAAAAGACCGGTTGACCACCAACCCTTATTCTCCCATTGTGCCAAATTGGCTGTGACAAAATTTCCTCGGGGGCTGTGGAAGAGTCATCCTTAACAGATGCCCACACATTAATAACATTTTTCCAAAATGGATTAAACTTTGCGCTTAGTACTTTTAAGGCACTCTGACTATAGTACCAAAATTTGTCCTGACCGAGGTCCTCCAAAACATCTGTTAATAGTACTTTCCATGGAGCATAATTATCTGGATCCAAGACTCTCTTAATCCAAGAAATTTTTAATGCATGAACAAATGACAGAACATGGGGTATTTTTAGACCACCATCTTCATAATTACCTATTACAGTATTACGTTTAACTCTATCAACTTTATTATTCCACAGAAAATTAAAGAACATATCTTGGATTTTTTGACAATATGTATTGGAGGATCTGGCAGAACAGTAAAAGGTTGAACCAGTATAGACAGTGCCAAAGTCTTGATGACTGTAACTTTCCCAATCAATGATATATTTCTCAAAGACCAATCACCTAGTAATCTTTGTATTTGTTCTATCTTTTGAGTAAAGTTATCTATATATCTATCTGATTTATGTAGAGAATATTGAATACCCAGTAATTTAAATGCACCTGAATGATTCTACTTGATGGGTTTATTTGTTTGAAGTCCCTCCCCACAGCCCCGTCTTGCCCCAATCCATACAGCTTGGGTTTTATCATAGCTTGCTCTCAAACCAGAACATGTAGAGAAAAGTTCAACTACCTCTAAAGCCTGATTCAAAGATTGTGTGTCATCTTCCAGTATCAGAGTTGAGTCGTCAGCGTACTGACTAATTAAAAACTCAGAATCATCAAGTTTTATTCCACTTAGGGAACGACCATTTAACTTGAAGGGGGGTGGGGGGTGGTTATGATTTTTTTCTAAAAAAAATATTCTGATTCCCAATGTTGCTGAAAAAAATATTCTGATTTTGGTGGAGGAAAAAAAAATAATGTGATTCAGAGTTTTTGTCATATAACCTAAAAAAATATTCTAACTCTTGTGTTGTCCGAAAAAAAATTCTGATCGAAACAAAAAAATATTATTTTCATCACATTTTTCAATGATGTCACATATCAGTCTTGTACACTCACCAATGAAACGCCCTTTCATGAAACCCATCTGGGTATCAGAGATAAGATATGTTAATACCTTTTTAAAGCGTAACGCAATAGCAGAAGCACAAATTTTGTAATCCACATTTAGTAATGATATAGGGCGCCAGTTTTTTAGGTAAAATTTAGACTTTCCTTCTTTTGGACAGCACATTTCTGTGTCCACACTTGCCCTCAGGCAACACTTGTATTTTGAAAAATATTAAATGTCATGGCTTAAATAATAGTGGTAATTGAAGGTCAATATATAAGGATTATTTTGAGCCCAAATTTGGTTGCCTTAACTTGTATTTTAATCCTTTATGGAGGTCTTGATACTGACATTCTGGGAGTGATGTTGCTATTTTTAGAATAGGGAATGTCCCAGATAATGGTTTTTTTACACTGCAAGACTTTAAACATCCCATGATATTTTGACAGCACGTAGAGGAATTGTGTACGTTTAAGAAAATATATAAAAGTTCAGACAAAATAGCCAGGTAGACTCAAAAAACACAAATTTGGTAGAAAACATTAAAGAAATTAATTAGTGGTTTTACACCTATGCTTCACCCATAACATCTACAGGCACTCGTCGCACGGACCACCCCCCTTTTTCTAACTTTCTGTTTACAAATTTATTTTCAATAAAATTTCTTTATTTCTTTATTATTTCATCTCTTTTTCTTTATTTTAACTTGTTAGATTAAAAACAAATTGTTCACTAGGTTCTGGAAAATAAGAAATTTCATAGAAAAAAATAATAAACACCTTTCCCTCACCATTATCGCTTACTAAAAAGTTGTTTTAAAAAAAAAAGCTGAAATTTGTTCGCTCTGATAAGATATTCCAGAGTTTGTGCAATCTAATTAAAATTAAATCTACACACTTGCTCCCTATTTTCTATCCCTTTTTTTTTTGGTCGCTCGTGTAGTACACGACTGACCAAAAAAAAAGAAGATAGAAAATAGGGAGCAAGTGTGTGGATCTAATTTTAATTAGATTGGTTGTGGACCTTTTGTCCTGTGACTTTCTGTCCTACATTCGACGGAAACATCCATACAAATAATGTACATAATAGATATAATAATTAACTAATCTTTTTTTTATTCATATATAGTATATAATAAATATAATAAGTATTTGATATTATATATAATTATTTACTATATAATTGTGAGAAAATGCAATTAATAGACGGGGTGTGTCAGAAACACCGTCCCTTGGTGTTTTAGCAGGTTTATTGCTTGTTAAGGAATATGCAACATATGTAAAGTTTCACACTGGATGTGAGATATAGGGGACAAACCAGATCATGATCCACTAAATAATAATAATTATATTTATATTTTTAGAAATATAAACCCAAACTATGTCCTTTTTCTTTTGTGTGTATGTCTCATTTATCAATCATGAATGTTTGTATTGTTAATGATGACTCATGGGGGCCCCATGATTAGGCAATACAATGTATTATATTATATTCTATTCTGTTCTATTCTATTCTATTCTATGTGCTATTTCCAATTCTCTAATTCTTGTTCAATTTTCACACTTCTCAACCCGTGTGAGAAGAAATCGATAATCAACGTGTGGATCGGTTTGTTCTCAGTCGCTGATTGGTCAATTACGCAATTATGTCTCAACCCGTGGGTGAGATAAGAATTTCACGCTACTTTTCCCGTAAAAATGTTACGTTTCGCAAAATGTCATTGTATCAATAAAATCGTTTAATTAACCGTAACTAACCGTAATTAACCGTACCGTCATCAAGAACCCCTCATCTGGAATATTGTCCCTTCTCCATGATTGTTTACATCTGACGTCGTCATGGAGGCACGTGCAAGTTCGGATTTGAGTTTCATTTGGATATGAAACATCACTGTTATAATCATGTGACCACTTCATAACCAATCATATTGTAACATTTCAATGAAAAACTGAAGTAATGTAATTATTAGAGAAATGTGAAAATTTAACTATCTTGATTTGAGAAAATATCGTAATAAACGGGAAACAATGTTAAAGACTATATTTATACAACATTTACAAGGCTTAATCAATTTGTTTTTAGTAAAAGGAAATGTGTCTTTTTTCAAACTGACGACAAGCATAAAAAAGCATGGATCTAGTGGTACATGTACCTCATTCATCTATCGCCTTGATATACATTTTCAATAAAAATAGGAAAGTGAATCTAAGAAACCTGCACGTGCGCAACACATCAACGTCGTGCGGGAAAAAATGTAAGAAAATGAACTACACATTATTTGTTTCACTCTGGTTACAATAAGCTGTCGAATTATCGGACTGTCAGACAATAAGATGGTCCGATTAAAAGTAGGTATCCCTTAAACAGGTACATTGTACTGCCGTCAAAACAACAAATCTTTTTGTTTGACCGGTTGTGGTCTGAATATCTGTTACATGTGTACATCATTTCAATATGCCTATACATCAGCAATGTACCTCAAGAATTGTGCCTAAAATGTCTTGGGCAGACGAGGCAAGGATCTACATGCTAACTGGTTTCTAATAGAAACGATGATCTTTTCGCCATTTCTGTGACGTTGGACTGTTTCAAGTTTGGTCAAATGGTCTTACTATACTTTATTAGACATTACTGCTCGGACACCTTTAATACGAATTTGGCCCCTGTGTGTATGTATCGGTTTAAAAATGATTTCCACAACAAGTAGGAATATACAATGGCTGTCATGTAAACATAATTATCTCAACAGAATATGTTCAATATACACAGGTGTCGGTAAAGAAATTCGGTTTGAGAAAACTGACGGGAACGGATAATAATATTCTTAGCTTATTTGATATTAGCCATACCTCTATAAAAAGTAGATTATGAATTATCTTGGAGTTTTCAAGGGAAAACCTTTCTCGCATCCACGTTGATATACAAATATCTAAGTGTTGGACACGCCGGTAGTAATGTGTTTTTTTTTTTGTAATTTTAGCACTTGGCTTCGATTCTGTCCTGTCAAATGTGAATTGAACATTTTCTGGATTACAGCTATCTCTTATTACAATTATGTAGATTGTTTCGTGAAGTCAATGTCCGCACAGAGCAGTGCAATACATCCAAATGAATTATACACAAAGCCATAAAAATGTCATAGGTACCCGATTTGTGGACCCCCCTTTTTTCTTTTTTTTTTAATTCATCACTTTTATGGGACGTTTTCATTATAAACAGTGTTGAACAACTTCAAACATTACCAAAAACTCAATCTGAGATCGATATAAGCCCATTTCTAAAAACACAAAAATCCTCCTCTAGTCTATTCTTCTTAAAGGTAAACAACTCTGGAGCAGCGAAAGTTGAATATTTGACGAAAAAAAATATTAAAAATATAGAAATCCAATTACCAGCAATATCCATGCATGTACGCCTTCCTCAATCACTCATCTCGATGTCTATACAAAAACTATATACAAATCGGTCGTCTTTTGCGCAATCGGCGAGGTTTTCGCGACCGGGTGCTTCACTTTCAATTATCGCCAACGTTATGCAAGAAAAGATAACTCTGTACTTCTCTCTATCTGTCGTTCTGAAATACAAAGTACCAGTTTATTGTTATTGCAAAAAGTTCGGGAAAATAAAAAAATGTTGGATGAAGACCAAGTTACAGCACTAAATCTGGCTAAAAATGGTCACAATCTATTAATAACAGGACAAGCCGGGTGTGGCAAAACATTTCTTGTTAAAGAAATTGCAAAACAACTTAAAAATTAGCACTGTGTACAAACTGACCCGGCAAAAAATGTTTGGACTCGTGCATATCTAATTCCGGAACGGAACCGGACTGTAAGAAGGCAAGAAGGTAAAAATTATGTTTATTTATTTGTTTTTTGCATGAACTTGGGGGAAATAAATGCTTTCTTAACCATTTCCTGCTGTCAGATTAAACATTTTGGCTATGTCATCGTATATTAATTGAGAAATAAGCGATAATGTGCCGCAAAATAACGATCAGCTTGACCCCAACTCCGAATTTCGCTCAGTTTCTCTTTTAATTGCTCACATTGAATGGAACGAAATGTATTGAAGGAACGATTGATGAATAAAGATGACAAGAATCGTCAATTTGTGCTTTTAATTATTGATATAAGTAAGCACGGGGCGAAAGAAATGGGTCATGTCAAAATGGCAGGAGCCGGTTTCGTGAATGATGTTACAGCATGATGACCCGGTTTTGTTTAAAAAAAAATTACGAACAAACAGGAACCAAAGCCTTTATTTTCTATGGAATAACATTGAAATTATGGCTTTTGTAACCATAATGTCCACTAGATGGATTCAGTTCAAGGTATTTAACTTTCAACATTAGTGAGCCGTGGTTTTCCGTCGAGTGTTTTATTACTTCTTCAAATAGGACGAAGGTTGTTTTGCAGTAATAACAATGGTATGGATGATTTTCTCTAGAATGTTTTATTAAGTCATCGAATTGTGGAAATGTTGTATCACAGTATAAACAATGATTTTTTTTAGATTTTAACGAATGGACTGTAAATAGATAGTGAGGGCATTACCCGAACTCTTTTTATCCGTTTTAATCTGTGCACATAAATATGCGTTTGGTGGAGGATAAATCACTGTATATAACTTTGGAGCACTAGTTCTACATACAGAGGACCCTGTATGGTTCCCCTACAGAGGGGGTGAAGATCCGGAGGTCAGGTACTTGGTCAGTTATCTTTTCTTGCATAACGTTGGCGATAATTGAAAGTGAAGCGTAAACCTCACCGGATTGCGCAAAAGACGACCGATTTGTATATAGGTTTTGTATAGACATCGAGATGAGTGATTGAGGAAGGCGTACATGCCTGGATATTGCTGGTAATTGGATTTCTATATTTTTTATTATTTTTTTTCGTCAAATATTCAACTTTCGCTGCTCCAGAGTTGTTTACCATTAAGAAGAATAGACTAGAGGAGTGTTTTTGTGCCTCGGTCCACGCTTTTACACGCCAATAAAACTATAAAAAAAATGCATTCAATACTTATAATTACATTTGCGACAAAGCGCGGGTATTTTTTTCGATTGTCAGTATTTACTTTGTGTACTTTTGTGTATCACCTGGTTTTCGTTGTGTGGAAATGTTGGGAGAATTTGCCTTGTTCATTAAAGACTATCAAATAAACGTCTCATGATATATTTTAATGACTGTAAACCAATTGAAAACAAATAACAAGTTATGTTGAAAATGTAGTTCGATCAACTCTTTCATACCCCAATGAAACTTCAAAAGAATGCATTCAATTCTTATAATTATATTTAAATCACACCAAAATTTAATATAGTTGCATTTTTCGTTGTGAATTTTATTTGTGTTAGATTATTTGCTGGTGGAAATTACTACGCCATTGATTGTTTACATCTGACGTCGTCATGGAGGCACTTGCAAGTTCGGATTTGAGTTTCATTGGGATGTGAAACATCTCTTTTATAATCATGTGACCACTTCATAACCAATCATATTGTAACATTTCAATGAAAAACGGAAGTAATGTAATTATACATATGTATCTGTGACTTATACACACATATGTATCTGTGACTTATACACACATATGTATCTGTGACTTATACACACATATGTATGTGTGGCTTATGCACACATATGTATCTGTGACTTATACACACATATGTATCTGACTTATACACACATGTATCTGTGACTTATACACACATATGTATCTGTGACTTATACACACATATGTATCTGTGACTTATACACACATATGTATGTGTGGCTTATGCACACATATGTATCTGTGACTTATACACACATATGTATCTGACTTATACACACATGTATCTGTGACTTATACACACATGTATCTGTGACTTATACACACATATGTATCTGTGACTTATACACACATGTATCTGTGACTTATACACACATATGTATCTGTGACTTATACACACATATGTATCTGTGTCTTGTACACACATATGTATCTGTGACTTATACACACATCTGTATCTGTGACTTATACACACATATGTATCAGTGACTGATACACGACTTATACACACATATGTATCTGTGACTTATACACACATATGTATCTGTGACTTATGCACACATATGTATCTGTGACTTATGCACACATATATATCTGTGACTTATGCACACATATGTATCTGTGACTTATACAAACATATGTATCTGTGACTTATACACACATATGTATCTGTGACTTATACACACATATGTATCTGACTTATACACACATGTGTATCTATGACTTATACACACATATGTATCTGTGGCTTATACACACATATGTATCTGACTTATACACACATGTATCTGTGACTTATACACACATATGTATCTGTAGCTTATACACACATATGTATCTGTGGCTTATACACATATGTATCTGTGACTTATACATACATATGTATCTGTGATTTATACACACATATGTATCTGTGGCTTATACACACATATGTATCTGTGACTTATACACACATATGTATCTGTGACTTATACACACATATGTATCTGTGACTTATACACACATGTATCTGTGGCTTATACACACATATGTATCTGTGACTTATACACACATATGTATCTGTGGCTTATACACACATATGTATCTGTGGCTTATACACATATGTATCTGTGGCTTATACACACATATGTATCTGTGGCTTATACACACATATGTATCTGTGACTTATACACACATATGTATCTGTGGCTTATACACACATATATTGACTCACTGGAGGTTATAGTGGAGTATGACATCTCTTCTTAATTATAATAAAAATGTAGATAATCAAGTTAGCGTACACAATGCATTTTTGGAGTAACCTTCATCAGGTATGCTCAAAGTCTAGAGATTGGTATGCCAAATAGTTTACCGATATTCCCTAGAAATATATAAATAAACAACAAAAACTTGTATACCATGGTATAAACCAGACCTCACCACACTTAGTAAGAACAGGGCAACAGTCAGTTGACTTAAGCCGGGTGACGTGAGGGAAAATATGGATGACTTCTAAAGAGCGTGCAGATAATTCTGTTTATTTTCTGCTACTGCATGTCGCCCTATCTTTCACAAAACAAATCTGCTGCTCTACGATCTTAAAAAAGATGCAATCAACAAGTTTGGAATAAAATAATGAATAGTTCAAGTTTCAGGAACATGGAAGCTTTTTATATGTGAATATGGATGAAAAAGCCTGGTTATTGGTAAAAAAAATACTGACTTCCAAAAGGTGACAGGGTGACTAAAACTTCACCTAATATGTAGAAATAGGGTGGTTTCATTGAAACCAGGGTGAAAAAGTTGTTCTCTTCGACTGGTTTTGGTGAGCCCTGATATAACTGCCAGCTAAAAATACTGTAAACTGTCCAGGTACAATGCAGGACAGGTTAAGGTTTAACGACCACATTTCCCAGACAAAGTATGTCGACTATATACAGTGTAGATAATATGTATATTTGTCATATTTTCCATAGATATCGGAGTATAAAAATTCTAAACCTTTAGTCTTAAGACGTATGATATTTACATGCCTTATCACTAACTGTAATCCATTACTCTGCAATCAACAAACCAGTAGTATTTATTTTTATCTAATTCCAAAGTTAAATACTGTTGTCTTATTTGAACACTTTATTAATGTCTGCTGTATTTATAATTGTTTTTCTCAGAATTTGACAGTAGGAACTTTGCTTGCCTTATCTTATCACAGATTTTAACACTGTGTCATCTCACGTCTACCACAGATTTTAACATTGTGCCATCTCAAGTCTTATCACAGATTTTAGTGCTGTGTCATCTCAAGTCTATCACTGATTTTAACAGTGTCATTTCAAGTCTATCACAGATTTTTGAACACTGTGTCATCTGAAGTTGATCACAGATTTTAACACTGTGTCATCTCAAGTCTATCACATATTTTAACACTGTGTCATCTCAAGTCTATCACAGATTTTAGCACTGTGTCATCTCAGGTCTATCACATATTTGAACACTGTCATTTCAAGTCTATCCTAGATTTAAGCACTTTGTCATCTCAAGTCTATCACAGATTTTAGCACTGTGTCATCTCAAGTCTATCACAGATTTTAGCACGGTCATTTCAAGTCTATCACAGATTTAAACACTGTCATCTCAAATCTGTCACAGATTTTGACACTGTCATCTCAAGTCGGTCACATATTTTAACTCTGTGTCATCTCAAGTCTGTCACAGATTTTAGCACTGTGTCATCTCTAGTCTCACAGATTTTAGCACTGTGTCATCTCAAGTCTATCACAGATTTTAACACTGTTCATCTCAAGTCTATGACAGATTTTAACACAGTGTCATCTCAAGTCTATCACAGATCTTAGCACTGTGTCATCTCAAGTATATCACAGATTTTAACACTGTCATTTTAAGTCTATCGCAGATTTTAACACTGTGTCATCTCAAGTCTATCACAGATTTGAGCGCTGTCATTTTAAGTCTATCACAGATTTTAACACTGTCATCTCAAATCTATCACAGATTTTAGCACTGTGTCATTTCAAGTCTATCACAGATTTTAACAGTGTCATCTCAAGTCTGTCACATATTTTAACACTGTATCATCTCAAGTCTGTCACAGATTTTAACACTGTCATCTCAAGTCTGTCACAGATTTTAACACTGTGTCATCTCAAGTTTATCACAGATTTTAGCACTGTTCATCTCAAGTCTATCACAGATTTTAACACAAAGTCATCTCAAGTCTATCACAGATTTTAGCACTGTGTCATCTCAAGTCTATCACAAATTTTAGCACTGTGTCATCTCAAGTATATCACAGATTTTAACACTGTCATTTTAAGTCTATCACAGATTTTAACACTGTCATCTCAAGTCTATCACAGATTTGAGCAATGTCATTTTAAGTCTATCACAGATTTTAACACTGTGTCATCTCAAGTCTATCACAGATTTGAGCACTGTCATTTTAAGTCTATCACAGATTTTAACACTGTCATCTCAAATCTATCACAGATTTTAGCACTGTGTCATTTCAAGTCTATCACAGATTTTAACAGTGTCATCTCAAGTCTGTCACATATTTTAGCACTGTATCATCTCAAGTCTGTCACAGATTTTAACACTGTGTCATCTCAAGTCTATCACAGATTCTAGCACTGTGTCATCTCAAGTCTATCACAGATTTTAACAATGTCATCTCAGGTCTGTCACATATTTTAGTGCTGTGTCATCTCAAGTCTGTCACAGATTTTAGCACTGTGTCATCTCAAGTTCATCACAGATTTTAGCACTGTGTCATCTCAAGTCTATCACAGATTTTAGCAGTGTGTCATCTCAAGTCTGTCACAGATTTTAGCAGTGTGTCATCTCAAGTCTGTCACAGATTTTAACACTGTCATCTCAAATCTGTCACAGATTTTAGCACTGTGTCATCTCAAGTCTATCACAGATTCTAGCACTGTGTCATCTCAAGTTCATCACAGATTTTAACACTGTCATTTCAAGTCTATCACAGATTTTAGCACTGTGTCATCTCAAGTCTATCACAGATTTTAACACTATCATCTCAAATCTATCACAGATTTTAGCAGTGTGTCATCTTAAGTCTGTCACATATTTTAACACTGTGTCATCTCAAGTCTATCACAGATTTTGGCACTGTGTCATCTCAAGTCTATCACAGATTTTAGCACTGTGTCATCTCAAGTCTATCACAGATTTTAACACTGTTATCTCAAGTCTGTCACATATTTTAGCACTGTGTCATCTCAAGTCTGTCACAGATTTTAACACTGTGTCATCTCAGGTATGTCACATATTTTAGCACTGTGTCATCTCAAGTCTATCACACATTTGAGCACTGTGTTTTCTCAGGTCTGTCACATATTTTAGCGCTGTGTCATCTCAAGTCTATCACAGATTTGAGCACTGTGTCATCTCAAGTCTATCACAAATTTTAGCACTGTCATTTCAAGTCTATCACAGATTTTAGCACTGTCATCTCAAGTCTATCACATATTTTACCATTGTGTCATCTCAAGTCTATCACAGATTTTAGCACTCTGTCACCTCAAGTCTATCACAGATTTTAACACTGTCATCTCAAGTCTATCACAGATTTGAGCACTGTGTCATTTTAAGTCTATCACAGATTTTAGCACTGTGTCATCTCAAGTCTGTCACAGATTTTAACACTGTGTCATCTCAAATCTATCACAGATTCTAGCACTGTGTCATCACAAGTCTATCACAGATTTTAACACTGTTATCTCAGGTCTGTCACATATTTTAGCACTGTGTCATCTCAAGTCTATCACAGATTTTAGCACTGTGTCATCTCGAGTCCATCACAGATTTTAACACTGTCATTTCAAGTCTATCACAGATTTTAGCACTGTGTCATCTCAAGTCTATCATAGATTTTAACACTATCATCTCAAGTCTATCACAGATTTTAGCACTGTGTCATCTCAAGTCTGTCACAGATTTTAACACTGTCATCTCAAGTCTAGCACAGATTTCAATGCTGTGTCATCTGAAGTCTATCAAAATTTTTAGCACTGTGTCATCTGAAATCTATCACAGATTTTAACACTGTGTCATCTCAAGTCTATCACAGATTTTAGCACTGTGTTATCTCAAGTCTGTCACAGATTTTGGCACTGTGTCATCGCGAGTCTATCACACATTTTAGCACTGTGTTATCTCAAGTCTATCACAGATTTTAGCACTGTTTACTGTATTTAAATGTTTTGTTTTACAGAATTTGACAGTAGGAACTTTGCTTGCCTCATTTCAAGTCTATCACAGATTCTCATGGATCCAAACTTTCGGACACAAGTAGGATTCCAGTCACTAGTACAAAGAGAATGGGTGATGATGGGTCATCCGTTCCAAAAATATAACAACTTAATTCAACAGGGCAGTAATGAAAGGGTAATTAAAATATCAATCTCTTTCTTCACCATCAATATACATGAGAATAGAGAAAATTTCAGTATGTATCAAGACAATCTAATTATGATATCTCTCACTTTCTTCCCTTTACCAATATGTCATGGCGTGGGAGATCTGAAGAAACTCTATTACGAGTAACATGTGAATAACCCTATGTCATTAATTTTTTAGCTATGTGATAAAAGCGGGTTATGACCTTTTTCAGCCAATTGGATTGCTCGTAGCAAACAAAGCAGTTTAATTTTAATTTTTAGCCCTTTCATAGTCCCCTAAGCACCATTTTCATTGGACGTTAATATAAGGTCACTTGTATGTGACCCGTAATGAGGTTTCTACAGATCTACCATGCTATGACATACTGGTAAAGGGAGGTAAGTGAGAGATGGGGTTTCTACAGATCTACCATGCCATGAGATACTGGTAAAGGGAGGTAAGTGAGAGATGTGATTATAATCAGATTGGTACCAAGATATAGGAAATATTTTCTTCTGTCATAATTTAACCCTTTGTATTGTGGGCATTGGTGGCTGAGAGGTCAAGGTAGTTGACTACTGACCATAAGTCTAACACCATTGTTTTTTGTGGGGTTCATGTTGCTCAATCTTTAGTTTTCTGTGAAGTGTTTTATCGACCATTTTGTTTATCTTTTTGTCCTTCTCTTTGGCCATTGTATTGTCTTCTAATTTAATTTGTAGCTTCTGATTACCATATTAGTGTTTTGAAACTTTACATTTTATTCCAACACCATTAACATAGGTTTGCTCCCCAATACCCACCCCAAGTGTTAATATATCCAGACACCAACCTTTTGTTAACGGTCAGTTCTTTTATAAATGTCCAGGCTTTTCACCTCTATTATAAAAATAATTTGAAGATACCATTCAGAAGCCGTAAATGGAAGAACAGACAATACAATAGAAGGACAGACAATACAATAGAAGGACAGACAATACAATAGAAGAAGGACAGACAATACAATAGAAGGACAGACAATACAATAGAAGAAGGACAGACAATACAATAGAAGGACAGACAATACAATAGAAGAAGGACAGACAATACAATAGAAGGACAGACAATACAATAGAAGGACAGACAATACAATAGAAGAAGGACAGACAATACAATAGAAGGACAGACAATACAATAGAAGAAGGACAGGCAATACAATAGAAGGACAGACAATACAATAGAAGAAGGACAGACAATACAATAGAAGGACAGACAATACAATAGAAGAAGGACAGACAATACAATAGAAGGACAGACAATACAATAGAAGAAGGACAGACAATACAATAGAAGGACAGACAATACAATAGAAGAAGGACAGACAATACAATAGAAGGACAGACAATACAATAGAAGAAGGACAGGCAATACAATAGAAGGACAGACAATACAATAGAAGAAGGACAGACAATACAATAGAAGGACAGACAATACAATAGAAGAAGGACAGACAATACAATAGAAGGACAGACAATACAATAGAAGAAGGACAGACAATACAATAGAAGAAGGACAGACAATACAATAGAAGGACAGACAATACAATAGAAGAAGGACAGACAATACAATAGAAGGACAGACAATACAATAGAAGGACAGACAATACAATAGAATAAGGACAGACAATACAATAGAAGGACAGACAATACAATAGAAGAAGGACAAACAATACAATAGAAGGACAGACAATACAATAGAAGGACAGACAATACAATAGAAGAAGGACAGACAATACAATAGAAGGACAGACAATACAATAGAAGGACAGACAATACAATAGAAGGACAGACAATTCAATAGAAGGACAGACAATACAATAGAAGAAGGACAGACAATACAATAGAGGAAGGACAGACAATACAATAAAAGGACAGACAATACAATAGAAGGACAGACAATACAATAGAAGGACAGACAATACAATAGAAGAAGGACAGACAATACAATAGAAGGACAGACAATACAATAGAAGGACAGACAATACAATAGAAGGACAGACAATTCAATAGAAGGACAGACAATACAATAGAAGAAGGACAGACAATACAATAGAGGAAGGACAGACAATACAATAAAAGGACAGACAATACAATAGAAGGCCAGACAATACAATAGAAGAACACACAATACAATAGAGGAAGGACAGACAATACAATAGAAGGATAGACAATACAATAGAAGGACAGACAATACAATAGAAGGACAGACAATACAATAGAAGGAGAGACAATACAATAGAAGGACAGACAATACAATAGAAGGACAGACAATAAAATAGAAGAAGGACAGACAATACAATAGAAGGACAGACAATACAATAGAAGAAGGACAGACAATACAATAGAAGGACAGACAATACAATAGAAGAAGGACAGACAATACAATAGAAGGACAGACAATACAATAGAAGGACAGGCAATACAATAGAAGGACAGACAATACAATAGAAGGACAGACAATTCAATAGAAGAAGGACAGACAATACAATAGAAGGACAGACAATACAATAGAAGGACAGACAATACAATAGAAGAAAGACAGACAATACAATAGAAGGACAGACAATACAATAGAAGAAGGACAGACAATACAATAGAAGGACAGACAATACAATAGAAGGACAGACAATACAATAGAAGAAGGACAGACAATACAATAGAAGGACAGACAATACAATAGAAGAAGGACAGACAATACAATAGAAGGACAGACAATACAATAGAAGAAGGACAGACAATACAATAGAAGGACAGAATACAATAGAAGGACAGACAATACAATAGAAGGACAGACAATACAATAGAAGGACAGACAATACAATAGAAGAAGGACAGACAATACAATAGAAGGACAGACAATTCAATAGAAGAAGGACATACAATACAATAGAAGGACAGACAATACAATAGAAGGACAGACAATACAATAGAAGGACAGACAATACAATAGAAGAAGGACAGACAATACAATAGAAGAAGGACAGACAATACAATAGAAGAAGGACAGACAATACAATAGAAGAAGGACAGACAATACAATAGAAGGACAGACAATACAATAGAAGGACAGACAATACAATAGAAGAAGGACAGACAATACAATAGAAGGACAGACAATACAATAGAAGAAGGACAGACAATACAATAGAAGGACAGACAATACAATAGAAGGACAGACAATACAATAGAAGGACAGACAATACAATAGAAGAAGGACAGATAATACAATAGAAGGACAGACAATTCAATAGAAGGACAGACAATACAATAGAAGAAGGACAGACAATACAATAGAAGGACAGACAATACAATAGAAGGACAGACAATACAATAGAAGGACAGACAATACAATAGAAGGACAGACAATACAATAGAAGAAGGACAGACAATACAATAGAAGGACAGACAATACAATAGAAGAAGGACAGACAATACAATAGAAGGACAGACAATACAATAGAAGAAGGACAGACAATACAATAGAAGAAGGACAGACAATACAATAGAAGGACAGACAATACAATAGAAGAAGGACAGACAATACAATAGAAGGACAGACAATGCAATAGAAGGACAGACAATACAATAGAATAAGGACAGACAATACAATAGAAGGACAGACAATACAATAGAAGAAGGACAAACAATACAATAGAAGGACAGACAATACAATAGAAGGACAGACAATACAATAGAAGAAGGACAGACAATACAATAGAAGGACAGACAATACAATAGAAGGACAGACAATTCAATAGAAGGACAGACAATACAATAGAAGAAGGACAAACAATACAATAGAGGAAGGACAGACAATACAATAAAAGGACAGACAATACAATAGAAGGACAGACAATACAATAGAAGGACAGACAATACAATAGAAGAAGGACAGACAATACAATAGAAGGACAGACAATACAATAGAAGGACAGACAATACAATAGAAGGACAGACAATTCAATAGAAGGACAGACAATACAATAGAAGGACAGACAATACAATAGAGGAAGGACAGACAATACAATAAAAGGACAGACAATACAATAGAAGGCCAGACAATACAATAGAATGACACACAATACAATAGAGGAAGGACAGACAATACAATAGAAGGATAGACAATACAATAGAAGGACAAACAATACAATAGGACAGACAATACAATAGAAGGAGAGACAATACAATAGAAGGACAGACAATACAATAGAAGGACAGACAATACAATAGAAGAAGGACAGACAATACAATAGAAGGACAGACAATACAATAGAAGAAGGACAGACAATACAATAGAAGGACAGACAATACAATAGAAGAAGGACAGACAATACAATAGAAGGACAGACAATACAATAGAAGAAGGACAGACAATACAATAGAAGGACAGACAATACAATAGAAGAAGGACAGACAATACAATAGAAGGACAGACAATACAATAGAAGGACAGACAATACAATAGAAGAAGGACAGACAATACAATAGAAGGACAGACAATACAATAGAAGAAGGACAGACAATACAATAGAAGGACAGACAATACAATAGAAGAAGGACAGACAATACAATAGAAGGACAGACAATACAATAGAAGAAGGACAGACAATACAATAGAAGGACAGACAATACAATAGAAGAAGGACAGACAATACAATAGAAGGACAGACAATACAATAGAAGGACAGACAATACAATAGAAGAAGGACAGACAATACAATAGAAGAAGGACAGACAATACAATAGAAGGACAGACAATACAATAGAAGGACACACAATACAATAGAAGGACAGACAATACAATAGAAGGACAGACAATACAATAGAAGGACAGACAATACAATAGAAGGACAGACAATACAATAAAAGGACAGACAATACAATAGAAGGACAGACAATACAATAGAAGGACAGACAATACAATAGAAGGACAGACAATACAATAGAAGGAGAGACAATACAATAGAAGGACAGACAATACAATAGAAGAAGGACAGACAATACAATAGAAGGACAGACAATACAATAGAAGAAGGACAGACAATACAATAGAAGGACAGACAATACAATAGAAGAAGGACAGACAATACAATAGAAGAAGGACAGACAATACAATAGAAGAAGGACAGACAATACAATAGAAGGACAAACAATACAATAGAAGGACAGACAATACAATAGAAGGACAGACAATACAATAGAAGGACAGACAATACAATAGAAGGAGAGACAATACAATAGAAGGACAGACAATACAATAGAAGGACAGACAATACAATAGAAGGACAGACAATACAATAGAAGGACAGACAATACAATAGAAGGACAGACAATACAATATAAGAAGGACAGACAATACAATAGAAGAAGGACAGACAATACAATAGAAGGACAGACAATACAATAGAAGAAGGACAGACAATACAATAGAAGAAGGACAGACAATACAATAGAAGAAGGACAGACAATACAATAGAAGGACAGACAATACAATAGAAGGACAGACAATACAATAGAAAAAGGACAGACAATACAATAGAAAAAGGACAGACAATACAATAGAAAAAGGACAGACAATACAATAGAAGGACAGACAATACAATAGAAGGAGAGACAATACAATAGAAGGACAGACAATACAATAGAAGAAGGACAGACAATACAATAGAAGGACAGACAATACAATAGAAGGACAGACAATACAATAGAAGAAGGACAGACAATACAATAGAAGAAGGACAGACAATACAATAGAAGGACAGACAATACAATAGAAGAAGGACAGACAATACAATAGAAGGACAGACAATACAATAGAAGGACAGACAATACAATAGAAGGACAGACAATACAATAGAAGAAGGACAGACAATACAATAGAAGGACAGACAATACAATAGAAGGACAGACAATACAATAGAAGAAGGACAGACAATACAATAGAAGGACAGACAATACAATAGAAGAAGGACAGACAATACAATAGAAGGACAGACAATACAATAGAAGAAGGACAGACAATACAATAGGACAGACAATACAATAGAGGAAGGACAGACAATACAATAGAAGGATAGACAATACAATAGAAGGACAGACAATACAATAGAAGGACAGACAATACAATAGAAGGAGAGACAATACAATAGAAGGACAGACAATACAATAGAAGGACAGACAATACAATAGAAGAAGGACAGACAATACAATAGAAGGACAGACAATACAATAGAAGAAGGACAGACAATACAATAGAAGGACAGACAATACAATAGAAGGACAGACAATACAATAGAAGAAGGACAGACAATACAATAGAAGGACAGACAATACAATAGAAGGACAGACAATACAATAGAAGGACAGACAATACAATAGAAGAAGGACAGACAATACAATAGAAGGACAGACAATACAATAGAAGGACAGACAATACAATAGAAGGACAGACAATACAATAGAAGAAGGACAGACAATACAATAGGACAGACAATACAATAGAAGGACAGACAATACAATAGAAGGACAGACAATACAATAGAAGAAGGACAGAAAATACAATAGAAGGACAGACAAGACAATAGAAGAAGGACAGACAATACAATAGAAGGACAGACAATACAATAGAAGAAGGACAGACAATACAATAGAAGGACAGACAATACAATAGAAGGACAGACAATACAATAGAAGAAGGACAGACAATACAATAGAAGGACAGACAATACAATAGAAGAAGGACAGACAATACAATAGAAGAAGGACAGACAATACAATAGAAGGACAAACAATACAATAGAAGGACAGACAATACAATAGAAGGACAGACAATACAATAGAAGGACAGACAATACAATAGAAGGAGAGACAATACAATAGAAGGACAGACAATACAATAGAAGGACAGACAATACAATAGAAGGACAGACAATACAATAGAAGGACAGACAATACAATAGAAGGACAGACAATACAATATAAGAAGGACAGACAATACAATAGAAGGACAGACAATAAAATAGAAGAAGGACAGACAATACAATAGAAGGACAGACAATACAATAGAAGAAGGACAGACAATACAATAGAAGAAGGACAGACAATACAATAGAAGAAGGACAGACAATACAATAGAAGGACAGACAATACAATAGAAGGACAGACAATACAATAGAAAAAGGACAGACAATACAATAGAAAAAGGACAGACAATACAATAGAAGGACAGACAATACAATAGAAGGAGAGACAATACAATAGAAGGACAGACAATACAATAGAAGAAGGACAGACAATACAATAGAAGGACAGACAATACAATAGAAGGACAGACAATACAATAGAAGGACAGACAATACAATAGAAGAAGGACAGACAATACAATAGAAGAAGGACAGACAATACAATAGAAGGACAGACAATACAATAGAAGAAGGACAGACAATACAATAGAAGGACAGACAATACAATAGAAGGACAGACAATACAATAGAAGGACAGACAATACAATAGAAGAAGGACAGACAATACAATAGAAGGACAGACAATACAATAGAAGGACAGACAATACAATAGAAGAAGGACAGACAATACAATAGAAGGACAGACAATACAATAGAAGAAGGACAGACAATACAATAGAAGGACAGACAATACAATAGAAGAAGGACAGACAATACAATAGGACAGACAATACAATAGAGGAAGGACAGACAATACAATAGAAGGATAGACAATACAATAGAAGGACAGACAATACAATAGAAGGACAGACAATACAATAGAAGGAGAGACAATACAATAGAAGGACAGACAATACAATAGAAGGACAGACAATACAATAGAAGAAGGACAGACAATACAATAGAAGGACAGACAATACAATAGAAGAAGGACAGACAATACAATAGAAGGACAGACAATACAATAGAAGGACAGACAATACAATAGAAGAAGGACAGACAATACAATAGAAGGACAGACAATACAATAGAAGGACAGACAATACAATAGAAGGACAGACAATACAATAGAAGAAGGACAGACAATACAATAGAAGGACAGACAATACAATAGAAGGACAGACAATACAATAGAAGAAGGACAGACAATACAATAGGACAGACAATACAATAGAAGGACAGACAATACAATAGAAGGACAGACAATACAATAGAAGAAGGACAGAAAATACAATAGAAGGACAGACAAGACAATAGAAGAAGGACAGACAATACAATAGAAGGACAGACAATACAATAGAAGAAGGACAGACAATACAATAGAAGGACAGACAATACAATAGAAGGACAGACAATACAATAGAAGAAGGACAGACAATACAATAGAAGGACAGACAATACAATAGAAGAAGGACAGACAATACAATAGAAGGACAGACAATACAATAGAAGAAGGACAGACAATACAATAGAAGGACAGACAATACAATAGAAGGACAGACAATACAATAGAAGGACAGACAATACAATAGAAGAAGGACAGACAATACAATAGAAGGACAGACAATACAATAGAAGGACAGACAATACAATAGAAGGACAGACAATACAATAGAAGGACAGACAATACATTAGAAGGACAGACAATACAATAGAAGGACAGACAATACAATAGAAGGACAGACAATACAATAGAAGAAGGACAGACAATACAATAGAAGGACAGACAATACAATAGAAGAAGGACAGACAATACAATAGAAGGACAGACAATGCAATAGAAGGACAGACAATACAATAGAAGAAGGACAGACAATACAATAGAAGAAGGACAGACAATACAATAGAAGGACAGACAATACAATAGAAGAAGGACAGACAATACAATAGAAGGACAGAAAATACAATAGAAGGACAGACAATACAATAGAAGAAGGACAGACAATACAATAGAAGAAGGACAGACAATACAATAGAAGGACAGACAATACAATAGAAGGACAGACAATACAATAGAAGGACAGACAATACAATAGAAGAAGGACAGACAATACAATAGAAGGACAGACAATACAATAGAAGGACAGACAATACAATAGAAGGACAGACAATACAATAGAAGGACAGACAATACAATAGAAGGACAGACAATACAATAGGACAGACAATACAATAGAAGGACAGACAATACAATAGAAGAAGGACAGACAATACAATAGAAGGACAGACAATACAATAGAAGAAGGACAGACAATACAATAGAAGAAGGACAGACAATACAATAGAAGAAGGACAGACAATACAATAGAAGGACAGACAATACAATAGAAGAAGGACAGACAATACAATAGAAGAAGGACAGACAATACAATAGAAGGACAGACAATACAATAGAAGGACAGACAATACAATAGAAGGACAGACAATACAATAGAAGGACAGACAATACAATAGAAGGACAGACAATACAATAGAAGAAGGACAGACAATACAATAGAAGGACAGACAATACAATAGAAGGACAGACAATACAATAGAAGGACAGACAATACAATAGAAGGACAGACAATACAATAGAAGAAGGACAGACAATACAATAGAAGGACAGACAATACAATAGAAGAAGGACAGACAATACAATAGAAGGACAGACAATACAATAGAAGAAGGACAGACAATACAATAGAAGGACAGACAATACAATAGAAGGACAGACAATACAATAGAAGGACAGACAATACAACGGAAGGACAGACAATACAATAGAAGGACAGACAATACAATAGAAGAAGGACAGACAATACAATAGAAGGACAGACAATACAATAGAAGGACAGACAAAATAATAGAAGAAGGACAGACAATACAATAGAAGGACAGACAATACAATAGAAGAAGGACAGACAATGCAATAGAAGAACAGACAATACAATAGAAGGACAGACAATACAATAGAAGGACAGACAATACAATAGAAGGACAGACAATACAATAGAAGAAGGACAGACAATACAATAGAAGGACAGACAATACAATTGAAGGACAGACAATACAATAGAAGGACAGACAATACAATAGAAGGACAGACAATACAATAGAAGGACAGACAATACAATAGAAGGACAGACAATACAATAGAAGAAGGACAGACAATACAATAGAAGGACAGACAATACAATAGAAGAAGGACAGACAATACAATAGAAGGACAGACAATACAATAGAAGAAGGACAGACAATACAATAGAAGGACAGACAATACAATAGAAGGACAGACAATACAATAGAAGGACAGACAATACAATAGAAGGACAGACAATACAATAGAAGAAGGACAGACAATACAATAGAAGGACAGACAATACAATAGAAGGACAGACAATATAATAGAAGAAGGACAGACAATACAATAGAAGGACAGACAATACAATAGAAGAAGGACAGACAATACAATAGAAGGACAGACATTACAATAGAAGGACAGACAATACAATAGAAGGACAGACAATATAATAGAAGGACAGACAATACAATAGAAAGACAGACAATACAATAGAAGGACAGACAATACAATAGAAGGACAGACAATACAATAGAAGAAGGACAGACAATACAATAGAAGGACAGACAATATAATAGAAGAAGGACAGACAATACAATAGAAGGACAGACAATACAATAGAAGGACAGACAATACAATAGAAGGACAGACAATACAATAGAAGGACAGACAATACAATAGAAGAAGGACAGACAATACAATAGAAGGACAGACAATATAATAGAAGGACAGACAATACAATAGAAGGGACAGACAATACAATAGAAGGACAGACAATACAATAGAAGGACAGACAATACAATAGAAGGACAGACAATACAATAGAAGGACAGACAATACAATAGAAGGACAGACAATACAATAGAAGGACAGACAATACAACGGAAGGACAGACAATACAATAGAAGGACAGACAATACAATAGAAGAAGGACAGACAATACAATAGAAGGACAGACAATACAATAGAAGGACAGACAAAATAATAGAAGAAAGACAGACAATACAATAGAAGGACAGACAATACAATAGAAGAAGGACAGACAATGCAATAGAAGGACAGACAATACAATAGAAGAAGGACAGACAATACAATAGAAGGACAGACAATACAATAGAAGGACAGACAATACAATAGAAGGAGAGACAATACAATAGAAGGACAGACAATACAATAGAAGGACAGACAATACAATAGAAGAAGGACAGACAATACAATAGAAGGACAGACAATACAATAGAAGAAGGACAGACAATACAATAGAAGGACAGACAATACAATAGAAGAAGGACAGACAATACAATAGAAGGACAGACAATACAATAGAAGAAGGACAGACAATACAATAGAAGGACAGACAATACAATAGAAGAAGGACAGACAATACAATAGAAGGACAGACAATACAATAGAAGAAGGACAGACAATACAATAGAAGGACAGACAATACAATAGAAGAAGGACAGACAATACAATAGAAGGACAGACAATACAATAGAAGAAGGACAGACAATACAATAGAAGGACAGACAATACAATAGAAGAAGGACAGACAATACAATAGAAGGACAGACAATACAATAGAAGGACAGACAATACAATAGAAGAAGGACAGACAATACAATAGAAGGACAGACAATACAATAGAAGAAGGACAGACAATACAATAGAAGGACAGACAATACAATAGAAGGACAGACAATACAATAGAAGAAGGACAGACAATACAATAGAAGGAGAGACAATACAATAGAAGGACAGACAATACAATAGAAGGACAGACAATATAATAGAAGAAGGACAGACAATACAATAGAAGGACAGACAATACAATAGAAGAAGGACAGACAATACAATAGAAGGACAGACATTACAATAGAAGGACAGACAATACAATAGAAGGACAGACAATATAATAGAAGGACAGACAATACAATAGAAAGACAGACAATACAATAGAAGGACAGACAATACAATAGAAGAAGGACAGACAATACAATAGAAGGACAGACAATATAATAGAAGAAGGACAGACAATACAATAGAAGGACAGACAATACAATAGAAGGACAGACAATACAATAGAAGGACAGACAATACAATAGAAGAAGGACAGACAATACAATAGAAGAACAGACAATATAATAGAAGGACAGACAATACAATAGAAGGACAGACAATACAATAGAAGAAGGACAGACAATACAATAGAAGGACAGACAATACAATAGAAGAAGGACAGACAATACAATAGAAGGACAGACAATACAATAGAAGGACAGACAATACAATAGAAGGACAGACAATACAATAGAAGGACAGACAATACAATAAAAGAAGGACAGACAATACAATAGAAGGACAGACAATACAATAGAAGAAGGACAGACAATACAATAGAAGGACAGACAATACAATAGAAGGACAGACAATACAATAGAAGGACAGACAATACAATAGAAGGACAGACAATACAATAGAAGGACAGACAATACAACGGAAGGACAGACAATACAATAGAAGGACAGACAATACAATAGAAGAAGGACAGACAATACAATAGAAGGACAGACAATACAATAGAAGGACAGACAAAATAATAGAAGAAGGACAGACAATACAATAGAAGGACAGACAATACAATAGAAGAAGGACAGACAATGCAATAGAAGGACAGACAATACAATAGAAGAAGGACAGACAATACAATAGAAGGACAGACAATACAATAGAAGGACAGACAATACAATAGAAGAAGGACAGACAATACAATAGAAGGACAGACAATATGATAGAAGGACAGACAATACAATAGAAGGACAGACAATACAATAGAAGGACAGACAATACAATAGAAGGACAGACAATACAATAGAAGAAGGACAGACAATACAATAGAAGGACAGACAATACAATAGAAGAAGGACAGACAATACAATAGAAGGACAGACAATACAATAGAAGGACAGACAATACAATAGAAGGACAGACAATACAATAGAAGGACAGACAATACAATAGAAGAAGGACAGACAATACAATAGAAGGACAGACAATACAATAGAAGGACAGACAATATAATAGAAGAAGGACAGACAATACAATAGAAGGACAGACAATACAATAGAAGGACAGACAATACAATAGAAGGACAGACAATATAATAGAAGGACAGACAATACAATAGAAAGACAGACAATACAATAGAAGGACAGACAATACAATAGAAGGACAGACAATACAATAGAAGAAGGACAGACAATACAATAGAAGGACAGACAATATAATAGAAGAAGGACAGACAATACAATAGAAGGACAGACAATACAATAGAAGGACAGACAATACAATAGAAGGACAGACAATACAATAGAAGGACAGACAATACAATAGAAGAAGGACAGACAATACAATAGAAGGACAGACAATATAATAGAAGGACAGACAATACAATAGAAGGACAGACAATACAATAGAAGGACAGACAATACAATAGAAGGACAGACAATACAATAGAAGAAGGACAGACAATACAATAGAAGGACAGACAATATAATAGAAGGACAGACAATACAATAGAAGGACAGACAATACAATAGAAGGACAGACAATACAATAGAAGGACAGACAATACAATAGAAGAAGGACAGACAATACAATAGAAGGACAGACAATATAATAGAAGGACAGACAATACAATAGAAGGACAGACAATACAATAGAAGAAGGACAGACAATACAATAGAAGGACAGACAATACAATAGAAGGACAGACAATACAATAGAAGGACAGACAATACAATAGAAGGACAGACAATACAATAGAAGAAGGACAGACAATACAATAGAAGGACAGACAATACAATAGAAGGACAGACAATACAATAGAAGGACAGACAATACAATAGAAGGACAGACAATACAATAGAAGGACAGACAATACAATAGAAGAAGGACAGACAATACAATAGAAGGACAGACAATACAATAGAAGAAGGACAGACAATACAATAGAAGGACAGACAATACAATAGAAGGACAGACAATACAATAGAAGGACAGACAATACAATAGAAGGACAGACAATACAATAGAAGAAGGACAGACAATACAATAGAAGGACAGACAATACAATAGAAGAAGGACAGACAATACAATAGAAGGACAGACAATACAATAGAAGGACAGACAATATAATAGAAGGACAGACAATACAATAGAAAGACAGACAATACAATAGAAGGACAGACAATACAATAGAAGGACAGACAATACAATAGAAGAAGGACAGACAATACAATAGAAGGACAGACAATACAATAGAAGAAGGACAGACAATACAATAGAAGGACAGACAATACAATAGAAGGACAGACAATACAATAGAAGGACAGACAATACAATAGAAGAAGGACAGACAATACAATAGAAGGACAGACAATACAATAGAAAAAGGACAGACAATACAATAGAAGGACAGACAATACAATAGAAGGACAGACAATACAATAGGACAGACAATACAATAGAAGGACAGACAATACAATAGAAGGACAGACAATACAATAGAAGGACAGACAATACAACGGAAGGACAGACAATACAATAGAAGGACAGACAATACAATAGAAGGACAGACAATACAATAGAAGAAGGACAGACAATACAATAGAAGGACAGACAACATAATAGAAGGACAGACAATACAATAGAAGGACAGACAATACAATAGAAGAAGGACAGACAATGCAATAGAAGGACAGACAATACAATAGAAGAAGGACAGACAATACAATAGAAGGACAGACAATACAATAGAAGGACAGACAATACAATAGAAGGACAGACAATACAATAGAAGGACAGACAATACAATAGAAGGACAGACAATACAATAGAAGGACAGACAATACAATAGAAGAAGGACAGACAATACAATAGAAGGACAGACAATACAATAGAAGAAGGACAGACAATACAATAGAAGGACAGACAATACAATAGAAGGACAGACAATACAATAGAAGGACAGACAATACAATAGAAGGACAGACAATACAATAGAAGGACAGACAATACAATAGAAGAAGGACAGACAATACAATAGAAGGACAGACAATACAATAGAAGGACAGACAATACAATAGAAGGACAGACAATATAATAGAAGAAGGACAGACAATACAATAGAAGGACAGACAATACAATAGAAGAAGGACAGACAATACAATAGAAGGACAGACATTACAATAGAAGGACAGACAATACAATAGAAGGACAGACAATATAATAGAAGGACAGACAATACAATAGAAAGACAGACAATACAATAGAAGGACAGACAATACAATAGAAGGACAGACAATACAATAGAAGAAGGACAGACAATACAATAGAAGGACAGACAATATAATAGAAGAAGGACAGACAATACAATAGAAGGACAGACAATACAATAGAAGGACAGACAATACAATAGAAGGACAGACAATACAATAGAAGGACAGACAATACAATAGAAGGACAGACAATACAATAGAAGAAGGACAGACAATACAATAGAAGGACAGACAATATAATAGAAGGACAGACAATACAATAGAAGGACAGACAATACAATAGAAGAAGGAGACAATACAATAGAAGGACAGACAATACAATAGAAGAAGGACAGACAATACAATAGAAGGACAGACAATACAATAGAAGGACAGACAATACAATAGAAGGACAGACAATACAATAGAAGGACAGACAATACAATAGAAGGACAGACAATACAATAGAAGAAGGACAGACAATACAATAGAAGGACAGATAATATAATAGAAGGACAGACAATACAATAGAAGGACAGACAATACAATAGAAGAAGGACAGACAATACAATAGAAGGACAGACAATACAATAGAAGGACAGACAATACAATAGAAGGACAGACAATACAATAGAAGAAGGACAGACAATACAATAGAAGGACAGACAATATAATAGAAGGACAGACAATACAATAGAAGGACAGACAATACAATAGAAGGACAGACAATACAATAGAAGGACAGACAATATAATAGAAGGACAGACAATACAATAGAAGAAGGACAGACAATACAATAGAAGGACAGACAATATAATAGAAGGACAGACAATACAATAGAAGGACAGACAATACAATAGAAGGACAGACAATACAATAGAAGAAGGACAGACAATACAATAGAAGGACAGACAATACAGTAGAAGGACAGACAATACAATAGAAGAAGGACAGACAATACAATAGAAGGACAGACAATACAATAGAAGAAGGACAGACAATACAATAGAAGGACAGACAATACAATAGAAGAAGGACAGACAATACAATAGAAGAAGGACAGACAATACAATAGAAGGACAGACAATACAATAGAATGACAGACAATACAATAGAAGGACAGACAATACAATAGAAGGACAGAAAATACAATAGAAGAAGGACAGACAATACAATAGAAGGACAGACAATACAATAGAAGAAGGACAGACAATACAATAGAAGAAGGACAGACAATACAATAGAAGGACAGACAATACAATAGAAGGACAGACAATACAATAGAAGGACAGACAATACAATAGAAGGACAGACAATACAATAGAAGAAGGACAGACAATACAATAGAAGGACAGACAATACAATAGAAGGACAGACAATACAATAGAAGGACAGACAATATAATAGTCAAATTAATAAAGATAGAAAGACAAACAATGATCTACAAAACACAGACAACTAAACATTGAGCAACACCACAAAAACAGGGGTGAACTCAGGTACTCCAGAAGGGTAAACATTTCCTGCTCCACTAGTGGTACGTATTACTCTTGTTACAAGTTCATCAAGTCAGGTAGTCACAATATAGCTGACAATGAACATCAATAACCCTACCCTTTGTATTTAAGCAGTATATGATTATTGTTTTATTGTTATTTATTTTGTTTTACAACTGTACACCAATTTACCATTCTATTGTTGCTGTCTATTAGTGAACCTACAGTACCTAGAGAAAACCACTTGTCTTCTGTTTTAGGTCATCATTATTATATCTTTATTTCTCATAAACCAACATGGTATAGATACCTGAAGTCTGTAAGTCACTGACAAAGTAGATCACATCAGATAGTATTGTATAAACTGACAAAGTAGATCACATCAGAGAGTATTGTATAAACTGACAAAGTAGATCACATCAGATAGTATTGTATAAAATTTAATTAAAATTAGATGTTTATAGATACCTGAAGTCTGTAAGTCACTGACAAAGTAGATCACATCAGATAGTATTGTATAAAATTTAATTAAAGTTACATGTTTATAGAAGCCTCATTGTTTTATCTTAATATCTTATTTTTATTCCTGTTAAAATCAGTGCACCAGATAAACTTCTCCAATTAGTATACATCAATACCTTTGACCCACTAGGAGACCAAGACATGAATATGATTAATAAAATAGGATATGAATAACAGTAGGTCGTGTGAAATAAATGTGGTAAAGTTTGGATATGTTCTAAGTGTGATAAGAGGAGTTATAGATAAACAAGTCTGGTGTGTTGGCTCCTCTATACTGATGACAAATGTGTACCAATGATAACACTTAATGTCTGTTAGGAAAAAACATGAATATTAAGTTGCCATTCATTACATTGCAGTAATAAATACAAAAGTTATAATATTATCAGATCATTTTATTGAGAAATGAAATATCCTGAGAACATACTGTAGTTGTATCCTGCTTCACTGTACATACTGTTGTGACCAGAACCAGGATGCTTGATATATACTCTGTCTCCTTTCTTCAGTTCTAACACCATGTTAAGTGTACCCATATTATGACCACCAGTACCAGGATATAAGCTCACAGTTCGTTGGTCATTTTTCATCAGATGGAGTCGAAGGGTTTTACCAGAAAGTGTCATTGCTGAGCATGAAAATTGGTAAACTCCACCTCTTGGTGCTGTAAATACACCACTGCTTGAGTCATAACCATTACCAATATTTGTCCAGACTTTGTCAAATTTGACAACTTCATTATTGTCAAGGTTCTCATTTTTAGTGGAGGAGGCTCCAAAGGCAGGAACTTCATTTTTATGACCACCATGATGATGATCTGTAAAAAAGTGTAGATCATGATAAACTACATACAAATGTTTAGATCACCAATGACAACATGATCTATTAAAATGTGTAGATAATGATATACTACATACAAATGTTTAGATCACCATTGACAAGAATATAATTGTATTTGACTTGAAGCTACTAGTTACATGGTATGAGACATGAAACCTTATTAAGGTATGCAGATTCAAACCAGCGCATAAAAAAATTGTGGGTTCAAAATTTAAGATATGCTGCAAGGGAGAAAACTTAAAAATCTTTTAAGAACCAGGAATGGTTATTGTGATATGATGATTCTATTTTATGATAATGAATGTCCCAGGGTCCAAATCATGGGGGTCAAAATTTAACAGATGCTACGATAGGTGAAAGTTCAAAAACCAGGTGAATGATACAGCTTCATGTGAGACTCCAAGTTTTAAATCTTATATAAATACCTATATGTCTTAACAAGACAGTTTTAATGTAGAAGTATTTACTAGAGGCTCCCAGGAGCCTGTATAGCTCACCTGGGTATAATAACAACATCAGTCAATAAAACTTTATAACTTTGGTAAAAAAATAACAAATGTAACCCTCGTCATTGCAGACCCCTTCTCCAAAAAAATTTGGGCAGGGGTTCCCCCTTTAATGTAAGTTATCAAAATAGCTATGAAAAAAAACATATGTCAATGATTATAAAAATTTAGCTTTTGCTACTTCACATTTTGTAATAGAGTTGCTTCCCTTTGATTATTTGAGTAACCAAAAGCAGTGAGTCAACAAAAAAATGCCTTTCAAGAGGAATAACTCTTCACACAGTTGTCGCACATGGGAATTTTTTTGTAAATCTTGACATGCTGAACATTTTTGCAGTTTAAATTTTTCCTCTATCTCTAATAATTTTTGACATATAAAATGAAAGTATTAAAATTTAGAACATTTTGATGAAAAATGGGCAATAACTCCAAAATGGGTAATGGGATTTACTTCAAAATTGTGGGGTAGGTAGATCTTGACATGTTACAAATTTTTGCAATTTAAACTTAAACTTTATCACTTACAGTTTTTGAAATATAAGACGAAAAGTATTAAAATTTTACAAATTTGATGAAAAAAAGGACAATAACTCCAAGATGGGTAATCAGATTTACTTCAAAATTTCAGGGTATGTAGATCTTGATATACTGAACATGTTTGATGTTTAAACTTAACATCTATCTCTTATAGATTTTGAAATAAAGGACGAAAACTATTAAAATTTAGAACATTTGATGAAAAAAGGGCAATAACTCCAAAATAGGTAATGGTATTTACTTTAAAATTACAGAGTTGGTAGATCTTGACATGCTGTACATTTTTGCAATTTAAACTTAACATCTATCTCTTACAGTTTTTGAAATATAAGATGAAAAGTATTAAATTAAAAAAAAAACTGATGAAAAAAGGGCAATAACTCCAAGATGGGTAATGGGATTTACTTCAAAATTGTGGGGTAGGTAGACCTTATATTAATATTTGGTGGGATTTTTTTTAATTGAATATTAAATACTGTATGAACTTACCAGTGCCTTTGATCTTTAACATCATACCAAGAAGGTCCTCAAAAAGAACATTTTCTGAAAATATCAATGACAATGTAATAAAAATGTAGATATTTAGTTTAGTGTGCACAACACTTTTGTAGAATAACCTTCATATGGTACAATCAAATTAAACAGATTGGAAAACCAAATAATTAAAAAGTCTTTGTCAGCAAACAAACCAAAGGGAGATAACATCAAACCAGGTTGTTTATGTCTGAGAGAGATTAACCTTAGTTTGAACTTTATTAAGGAACCGTTAATTTCAATAATAATTATACATGTATTTTATAAACTTTGTAAGTGTTGAAACACTGTCTACTGGGTAGATGATTTTTAGTGAGAGAGTGAGTAAGTTATTGTTAACGACAAGTGAGCCATATCATGGCGAGAACAAGTTACATTTCGAATAATTGATAATGATGTCTGCTTTGTACTACACCAATATGTTTACTTAGATTTCTGTAGTGTTAACTGACTGAAACAGTCCACATGTCACTCCACTCTGACACATTATCCTGATTTCGAGCCATTCAATCTTTGCTCTTACTTTTTACATTGTATGCTTAGCAGAGAAGCATCAAATATCAATTATATAGTCTTTGGTTTGACCTGACCGGACTCAACCTATGATCTACTGCACTCGAGGCAACTAAGATAACCATTACACTACCAACACAGTCAGATTATTATTACTGTAGTTATCAGTGATATTAAAGTGAATACATCATAATGCATGATTACTTAATTTGTAATTAGATAATGCAAAGCTGACTACTGAAAAATAAATTTAAACATCTATTATATCTAAATTTACACACAAAAAATGAATAATAAAAAATATATCTAATAAGTAATTAAAGAATAATCTCTATCAAATAAAATATCAAGCAAACATACCTAGTTTTGGACTACAAGTCCCATGGACCATTGTTGTACAGCCACACAGTATCAAAACTAATACAGATATTGAAACCATGTTGGTAGAGGGAAGTAACTCTAATTAAAAACTGGAACTTGATTCTTAGAATTCTTTACTGCTTTTTATAACACTTATTAAAATGATTAAATTGCGTGCTATGCTGTCATTAATGAAATTTGATACTTAACATCTGGAAGGGTTTAGAGTTTTCAATTTTTCCTAGAAGTAAACATTCTAGAAATGTAAATTCAATATACAAATCTATAATACATGTACAATACATATATAAAAAAAACATGCTTATTTGACAAAATGTCATTTACATGGTAGAACAGAAGAAATGTTATTGTAATCCATTATCCATTTTCTCATTTCTTTTTACAATGAGTTTTCTGACAATTTTCCCAAGTTGATTTTATTTTAGATATAATTACATTAGTAATTTGACTTTATTAATTAATATTTTTTTAGGTTCCTGTTTTCTTGTTATTTCTTGACTGTGTATGGCAACTTCAGCAACAATTCCCGTCGTCTTTTGCATTTACTGAGACATATCTGACATCACTTTGGGATAGTGTCCAAATTGGGCTTTTTGAAACATTCCTATTTGACAGTGCTCACCAGAGGTCAAGGTTCAATGTAGATAACAGAGTAATGAGACAATTCAGGCTGCCACCTGTATGGAGTTGGAATCAACAGTTTAGTCAGGAGGATCAGGCAGTATTTAATAACCCATTATATGTCATGAAATGTAAATCTCAAGTGAACGGTCCCAATAAGGACATTCTGAATGGAAGCTTGTCACGCAACGCTAGCTACATGTATAAATTAGGATCTTATTATGATGAACTTGATGTTGATGTATTTCCTGCTGAACTTTCTTTTCCACTTTTACGCCCTCAGACAGGCGAAGCTGTGATAAAACTGTGGAGTCAGTGCTACCTACGTTGGGCAACTCCAGCCCAAATAATAGGGGGAGGCAACCCTGCACAATATTTTCAACAGTGCATCATGATTGAAGAAATCATACATCTTCAACACAGACTTGCATCACTTAATTCTAAATCTCACCAACGCAGACCGAGTAGTAATCTTATATTTAGTGCTGACAAACAAAAAGACCAAACACAGAACATGTTAGACAGTAGTTATCTAACTTCATCTTTTCCATTTTCACCCGGACCAAGAGCTAAGAACAAGCCGTCGTTGATTTTTACACCAATAAGTGTCTATTTACAAAACAGTACAATAGACAATGACTACAGAGATAGTGATGATTAGGTCTTTATTTAATCATTTCAGTTTCATTCCTTTGGAAAGCTTCATACCTCTAGATCTGCTAACAATTTGAAAATTAGATAAAGCATTTATCTAGGCTAAGTCTATAGAGAAATCACATTCTGGTGGCCATGCACTTAAAAATGTCCATGATTCATAAAATGTTCATTATTTATACCACACTGAAGATAAATGCCAGATGTTTGAAATGATGGCTAAAGTAAATGAGCAATAATGGTAAACATTTATTATGTTATCTCTGCTATTTGAGAAAAAAAATAATTGAAGGATTTTTATGCTATTGTTGAATTTTTTTGGGGGAATTTTGCGTTTGCATGAAGATCCGTCCATCTACCTGTCTAAGAATTCCTACACTGTTCATAATTTTAATATGATTTTTTTTTCTTTAATAATGAATTTTTTTTTTCATCAGTGACATTTCTTGATTATTTGAATTAAAAGCATGGTGTAATTCCTCTATACCAGACACTTATTTGTGGTACCAAGAGTTACTCTTGTCCATATCTCCTGTATAACATACATCTATACCAGACACTTATTTGTGGTAGTATTATTGTTGTATACTGTAGTCCCCCTTTTATAAAGTCATTCCACAAAATGCCACCCTCTTATAAGGTCAAATTTCAGATGCACTTGGATATTAAAATACCACAAAATCATCCCCCTCAAAAGTGGTCACCCTTTTTGTAAGGACACTTATTTATTGCCGTAGGGCTGCTTAGTAAGATAGAGACTACTGTATATATGTTTAAATATATAGATATTGTGATCATATATAAAATATAAGTGTACAAGCATTAGAGACTGGTAGAAAAACAAACTGGTATGCTTGTTTTGTCCTGTTTCACAGCAAGTGCGAATAAATTTTATTTCTACCGACACTGTGCATACCTTTATATGGTGTTTATCTTGATGTCAAAAAGTCTAAAACAGCTGTCAAATTATAACTATAAAGATCAGAAACAAGCATCATTCCAATCATTTTCAAGGGTGTCCTCTTTCCTGTCTACTTTTAACTGTTACTGTTTCCTTCCATTCCCTCTATGTTAATCATATTTATACAGATTAATACATGGGCATTTGGAATGAGTCACCAGTCACAAATGTCACAGATATGTAGATTGTAGCCTTACAGAAATAATATTGTAGACCCCTATATATTTATAAAATACCTCATATTGACTTTATAAACCAATAACCTCTGACATCAACCACATTTTATACTCATTTTATTTATCTTTTAATGTGTTATTTATTTTTTCACAAGTTGTCATGGTTACCAATTTTTCATTGTAATTCTCATTTTATAGAACTTTTTATTATCATTCCCCCCCCCCCCCCCCCCCCCCCCCCCTGGATACTAGTATATACCACAGAAAACTAATTCTCTATTTACAGGTAATCACTGGAATTTTACAGTTTAAACTGATCAAAATATATGTAGACAAACTTTAGTGTGGGGTTCTTCTTCCACATGTATTTTCATTCATGATGTACTGACTGGTAATTGGCTTAATAGAACTTTTAGTAAAATAATTTTAAAATATATTCAGTATGAAGTATTCATGTAAATCTTCTAAAAACAGTAACTAAAACATGAAAAAGGTGATATGACTTAGACCAATCACCCCATCATTACAAAAATCAATTAATCAACAGTGAAACAAGAGACTTTCTATTTTTACCAGTTTAGTGTTTTTGATAACTCACTCTGACCTTCCCACAATGTTATTCAAATATTGTCATGAACAAGTTTCATATTTTATTTTTGACTGAAAATATAAAAGTATCATTTCCACAAGGAAAAATTGAATATTTCCTATTTAAAATAAAAATACATGTATAATCTGAAACAGAAATTGAATGCAAACAAAATAGTGTTCTATACAATATCCAACCATTAACAGAAGTATAGTTTATGCTCCACCTCTACCCACCCCCCACCCCCACCCCCACCCCCCAATAGTTTTATGGTTGTTACATTTTATCAACTTTACATTTCTAGTTTTAACCAAAAATATAGAATGAAGGTAGATATGGAACCATATGGTCAAAAAGGCTGCAGCTATTAATAAAGGATATATAAAAATTGTTAAATTTCATAATGGCGAGTGTACATTTACTTCTATTTTCATGATTTCTATTATTTTGTTAATTTTATATTATTATTGAATGTATATATAAAGTGATAATATATTTTAAGTTGTTTTTGTTGATTAAATACATGTGTACTTGACATGTTTAATTATAACCAGGATTCTTGATGTATGAAAAGTTAAAATAAAATCTGAATTACGAATGCGATATTTTTTTATGACTGCACACTTTGATATATTCTACACAAAAATGTTGAAAAAAATAGAACAATTTTAGTTCACCTGACCACTGGCCATGTATATCTCATAATGTGGCATCAACCAGCCTACTGACATCCTTAGCTTCTTCATAATGTGGCATCCACCAGCCTACTGACATCCTTAACTTCTTCATAATGTGGCATCCAGCAGCCTACTGACATCCTTAACTTCTTCATAATGTGGCATCCACCAGCCTACTGACATCCTTAACTTCTTCATAATGTGGCATCCACCAGCCTACTGACATCCTTAACTTCTTCATAATGTGGCATCCACCAGCCTACTGACATCCTTAACTTCTTCATAATGTGGCATCCACCAGCCTACTGACATCCTTAACTTCTTCATAATGTGGCATCCACCAGCCTACTGACATCCTTAACTTCTTCATAATGTGGCATCCACCAGCCTACTGACATCCTTAACTTCTTCATAATGTGGCATCCAGAAGCCTACTGACATCCTTAACTTCTTCATAATGTGGCATCCACCAGCCTACTGACATCCTTAACTTCTTCATAATGTGGCATCCACCAGCCTACTGACATCCTTAACTTCTTCATAATGTGGCATCCACCAGCCTACTGACATCCTTAACTTCTTCATAATGTGGCATCCACCAGCCTACTGACATCCTTAACTTCTTCGTAATGTGGCATCCACCAGCCTACTGACATCCTTAACTTCTTCGTAATCTGGCATCCACCAGCCTACTGACATCCTTAACTTCTTCGTAATGTGGCATCCAATAGCCTACTGACATCCTTAACTTCTTTGCAATGTGGCATCCACCAGCCTACTGACATCCTTAACTTCTTCATAATGTGGCATCCACCAGCCTACTGACATCCTTAACTTCTTCGTAATGTGGCATCCACCAGCCTACTGACATCCTTAACCTCTTCATAATGTGGCATCCACCAGCCTACTGACATCCTTAACTTCTTCGTAATGTGGCATCCACCAGCCTACTGACATCCTTAACTTCTTCATAATGTGGCATCCACCAGCCTACTGACATCCTTAATTTCTTCATAATGTGGCATCCACCAGCCTACTGACATCCTTAACTTCTTCATAATGTGGCATCCACCAGCCTACTGACATCCTTAATTTCTTCATAATATGGCATCCACCAGCCTACTGACATCATTATCTTCTTCGTAATGTGGCATCCACCAGCATTCTGACATCTTTAACTTCTTCATAATGTGGCATCCACCAGCCTACTGACATCCTTAACTTCTTCGTAATGTGGCATCCACCAGCCTACTGACATCCTTAACTTCTTCGTAATGTGGCATCCACCAGCCTACTGACATCCTTAATTTCTTCATAATGTGGCATCCACCAGCCTACTGACATCCTTAACTTCTTCATAATGTGGCATCCACCAGCCTACTGACATCCTTAATTTCTTCATAATATGGCATCCACCAGCCTACTGACATCATTATCTTCTTCGTAATGTGGCATCCACCAGCATTCTGACATCTTTAACTTCTTCATAATGTGGCATCCACCAGCATACTGACATCCTTAACTTCATAATGTGGCATCCACCAGCCTACTGACATCCTTAACTTCTTCATAATGTGGCATCCACCAGCCTACTGACGTCCTTAACTTCTTCGTAATGTGGCTTCCACCAGCCTACTGACATCATTAACTTCTTCGTAATATGGCATCCACCAGCCTATTGACGTCCTTAACTTCTTCATAATGTGGCATCCACCAGCCTACTGACATCCTTAACTTCTTCATAATGTGGCATCCACCAGCCTACTGACATCCTTAGCTTCTTCGTAATGTGGCATCCACCAGCCTACTGACATCCTTAACTTCTTCGTAATGTGGCATCCACCAGCCTACTGACATCCTTAACTTCTTCGTAATGTGGCATCCACCAGCCTACTGACATCCTTAATTTCTTCATAATGTGGCATCCACCAGCCTACTGACATCCTTAACTTCTTCATAATGTGGCATCCACCAGCCTACTGACATCCTTAACTTCTTCATACTTCAATCTTGTACGAAGAACTGATCAGCCAAGTATTCAGTCATTTTTAGATTTTAATCTTCTACTCTGAAATCACTGGGCATAGACTAAGATTGTCAATGAGTGGTCCCTTTCTGAAATGTATGTTACAGCCTTACCCACCATCCAAGATGGCTGTCATTGCAAAAAATATATATTTCCTTAAATGGTCAAAACTAACGTATTTTAGGTTGGAATAAACAGAATGTAAGCTGTAGCTACATGAAAATATACGTATAAATAACGTCTGAAAATTAAACCAAACAGTGTTAGAATTAGATTTTTAGAGCTGTCAAATTTTTGTTCTTCCCTCGACGGGATTTGAAACCACACCATTGATACACTGCAGCACCATTCGCTTAGCCTTACGTCCAGCGCCCTCGACCGCATCCACTCCCTATATATATTGGTGTATGGTATCGTTGACAAATTTAGCATATATGAAAGATGACAATTCATTAGAGGATGACTGTTCTTTTGTACAAATAAAATATAAATTTGGGAGTGTGGGGGGAGAAATTGTGTGAAGAGATTTTAGAGGTGTCTAAATGACAAGTTATTTTGTGGTGCATGAAATTGTCAACTTTCTATTTACAGTCCCAGCAGAAAACAATTAATTAAAATTAGATCTACACACTTGCTCCCTATTTTCTATCTTTTTTTTTTTTTTTTTGGTCGCTCGTGTAGTAGATCTAACAATACTCCGCTAATGGTTGCGTCAGGGGTCAGCACGAATACAATAAAACTGACCAATCAACGATTTTTCTACAAACTCATGAAGATAACTTGCCGATAGAGGGCGCAGTATAGACAAGCACATGCATTTTGAACGCACCCGATAGACTCCGAATGGTTAAAAAAAATAAAATGTCTGTGTCCATGTTTGTCGCTTGAAGAAATGAAATAACAAAAACATGCAATTAGCGACCTCTGATACGCCAAAAAAGAAGTATATAAGAAACGATATTTGTGTAATATATGGCCTCTCCTTCATACAAACAGAAATAACACCCGAAGTTAACTGACGCAAATCTCTAGCGGAAAATGATGTATAACTTGAGGGAAAACAAAAACCTAACGGACTTTTCAAGTAGGTAGCCGATTTCCTATGGTTACTGATGGATGCTGATAGTGGCTCATATTGCCATATCTGCAAGAAATATCGTGAATGATTATTGTCAAAATCGTGGACAGCATTTTGTTCCGCCGCCAGTCATCTGCAAAGTATGCTGTTTGCCTCATGTCATGAAGGACACCATTAAGACTAAACACATGACTGGTTTGGTGGACAAAACCATTGCCATATTTAATCAAAATGAACTTTGCCGATATGAGAAGCTTTTCTACACAGCTTATTCTATCACTACACACTCCTATCTGAAATTCAAATTAAAAATGGTCTTTGTTTGGGCAACAGTATTTAGACAGGGATGTTTGTGTTAACTTTATTAAACTTTATGAATGATGTTACAATAGACCATAAGAAGCAAGCTGGATTAACAGTACGGACTCCTGTCACTGATCTAGAGGCAATCCTTGCAAGATATATCCACCATTACACTGCTGTATCAAATGTTTAAAAAAAAAACCAGGACAAGTATGATTCTGTGCCAACAAGTAACTTGTTTAAGATAACTTGCCTGTGGACAAGCAGAACATTTGTGTATTTCCACACTCCTGTCTACATTTATATCTTGTTTAAATAAATAGATCACTTTAGCTTAAATCATATTACATTTCTTCTCTGCTGACAGTAGCATTTTAATTGTGTTATCAAATGATGGATGAACCAGGATTTATAATTACAAATTATTTTTATTTTGTCAATGATAAAATATTGGGTTTTATTGTTCTTGTGTACAGGTATATATATATACCCACAAAAATACATGGACATACATTGACAAACATATAAAAATTCAAGCATAATTAAAATGCAGCAGCAGATAATTAGGTTATAAGCACTACGAAAACAAGCACTACCCTAAAAAAGTAGGGATTAAAATACAAAATAAAGCAAGCACATAAGCAGAGCCATGCAAGAAATATATGTATAGCAAAGCGAAAACAACAATTTTAAATGCACATAAGAGGAGTGAATGTTGTTTAACGCCAACTCAGTAATTTTTCAGTTGTATCAAGTTAATCTTCAATGAAATGAAGGTGAGTTTGCTTTGTACTAGTTTACAAGAGCAACACCCTTAGCTGGATTATCATAGTGCTAGCTCACTGAAACAACAGTCTGTGGATAAACATATCACCCCACTCGGACATATCATCCTGATTCCAAGCCAACCAGTCTGTTCTTTCTCCTTAATGCAGAGATTTAGTGCAATACTGATATAAAAAGTTCTACATTTCAGTTTCGGCTTAACCTAGTCATGCGACTTCAAAATTTTGACTGAATAATTATAACAACATATTAAGAATAAACTGGTAGAACATGCTAAAGTGGGTCACGGTAATCTCGCGACTGTATTGAGAAACAGATACAGTGTTGAAAAAACTGTTGATACTCATAAAATGTTATAAAATTTATGTTTATCTTCAAGAAATATGATAGACAAAACCATGTGTGAAGTTTTATGACGAAATATCTCCCATTTCTATGTAAATGTACGAGTTGAAGTGGGGAAACAAATAATGAGCGTCCTGATTGGATGACCGATTTAAAACACACTGACTCCGCATGGTTAACAAAGTTACTCAGGTCAATAGATCCACCTGTGATGTAAATCTATTGTCTAAACTCTCCAGTATTTTCAAGGAATGGAGAATTATGAACAATGTGGACAGGGGCCGAGTTATTGTTCTCTTTGTACTTTAGATACTATACGCAGACTGTGTTTTGTTACAAGATTAATAATTAATAAAATTGATATAAAGTACAGTGGGTGGATTTTAAGTTGGAGAATGTCCTCGTATTTCTCCATTCCGTAAAGACAATGGGTCTCGGCCTCTTCGGAGCCTCCGCTCCACTATTTTTAAGGAATGGAGAGTTACTTGGACATTCTCCTATACAGAATCTTGACATCTCCAGCTTTACAACCATGTAAGTATGTTTGCTCTACGGCGAGGAAAAGCATATTACTGAGTGAATTAAAGGTTAACATGTTATTATTTTTTAAATATAATTATTTTTTAAAAAGAAAACCAGCTATAAATGTGTTCTTTGGTTCATTTAGGAAAGGAAAATACCGGACTTTTAACATTGAAACGGAACCATCTTACGCGGAAACCCAGCCGAAAACCCCTACCCCCACTTGAATTTGATGAATGTTACAGCCACCATTTTCTTGATATGATAATGTAAAACAAAAAGATGCATGTAAAAGAAATCTATGTTATATTTATTCATTTGTTTGATACTAGAATATTGTTGATCATTGATTTAAACAAGAAAAAAGGGAAAAAGGGGGGAGGGGTGAATTTTATTTGTGAATTTTACAGTTAAATAAATGTTATGTTTCGACAGTTTAAAGAGAAAAATAAAACTTTGTTGCAACTAAAGCTTAAATCAGCGTTAAAAATTGAACAAATATCAGTGGTTTTGTAAATGAGATTTATTTTAAATAGAAAATCTGAATTTATTATTTATTAATTTATTATTAATGATACAATTTTATATCCCTTGAGAGGGGGGGGGGGGGGTATCCCAGATAATGGGTTTTTTACACTGCAAGACTTTAAGCATCCCATGATATGTTGACAGCACGTAGAGGAATCGTGCACGTTTAAGAAAATATATAAAAGTTCAGACAAAATAGCCAGGTAGACTCAAAAAACACAAATTTGGTAGAAAACAATAAAGAAATTAATTAGTGGTTTTACACCTATACTTCACCCATAACATCTACAGGCATTCGTCGCACGGCCACCTCCTTTTTCTAACTTTCTGTTTACAAATTTATTTTCAATAAAATTTCTTTATTTCTTTATTATTTCATCTCTTTTTCCTTATTTTAACTTGTTAGATTAAAAAAAAATTGTTCACTAGGTTCTGGAAAATAAGAAATTTCATAGAAAAAAATAATAAACACCTTTCCCTCACCATTATCGCTTACTAAAAAGTTGTTTTGAAAAAAAAGCTGAAATTTGCTCGCTCTGATAAGATATTCCAGAGTTTGTGCAATCTAATTAAAATTAAATCTACACACTTGCTCCCTATTTTCTATCCCTTTTTTTTTTGTCGCTCGTGTAGTACACGACTGACCAAAAAAAAGAAGATAGAAAATAGGGAGCAAGTGTGTGGATCTAATTTTAATTAGATTGGTTGTGGACCTTTTGTCCTGTGACTTTCTGTCCTACATTCGACGGAAACATCCATACAAATAATGTACATAATAGATATAATAATTAACTAATCTTTTTTTTATTTATATATAATATATAATAAGTATTTAATATTATTCACAATTAATAGACGGGGTGTGTCAGAAGCAGGTTTACTGCTTGTTAAGGTATATGCAACACAGTACCACATATGATAAGCTTCTACACAAACTAGAACAATACGGTATCAAAGGAAACATCCACTCATGGCTAACCAACTTCCTATCAACCAGAACAATGAGAACAATAGTGGAGGGTGAAAGTTCAAAGGAAACATCAGTAGACTGGAGTGCCTCAAGGTACTGTACTCGGTCCGGTAATGTTCTTATGCCATATAAATGACCTTCCAGACTGTGTCAACTCGTCTGTCCGTTTATTTGCCCACGATTGCCTATTATATAGAATGATCAAAAAGGAAGAAGACCACCTCACACTGCAAGCAGACCTTAAACATCTTGAAGAATGGGCAAATAAATGGGGCATGAGATTCAACACTAAGAAATGTTATGTCCTGTCAATAAACAACAAGTCATCTAGATATTACCAACTAGAAAAACACACACTACAAGAAGTACAGGACAATCCATATTTAGGACTCCCACTCTCAAACGACCTGAAATGGAGCATACACATCAACAATGTGTGTAAAAAAAGCAAACACAACACTGGGCTTCCTGAGAAGAAATTTAAGAAATGTCCCTGAAACATGCCGAAAGACCACATATGTTACCCTAGTAAGATCAATCATGGAATATGGAGCTACCATCTGGAACTCATACCTTAAGGGAGACATAGACAAACTAGAACGAATACAGAACAGGGAGCTATAAGGTTCGTTAAAAAAGACTACAAATGTAGAGAAACAGGAGCCATCACGAGGATGAGAGAAGACTTTGAGCTGGAGACATTAGAGGAAAGACGACTTAGCCTACGTCTGATCCTAATGTACAAGGTGGTTGAGGGGTTGGTAGCGGCACTACCAACAGATAATTTCGTTAAATTAGCTAGACCGAAAAGGAACATCAAAGCAAAACATTTTAAAGATTATATAACATCAAATATAGTAGAGAAACGTACATGCAATAATACAAAAGGACTTAAATTACCGGACTACAAGAAACAGCAGTACCAACATTCATTCTTTGTGGACACTGTAATTCATTGGAACCATCTGCCAAACAGTGTCGTGCATGCAAATTCCTTAGAAGCATTTAAGACGCTCTAAGGAATCAGCGCCAATAAAGACCGCCATCGGCGCTCTCTCTATCCGTTGTATAAAAACCATAGTTGGGTTCTACAACGTACCAGATACAGATATGAATAAGAATTTGTTATTGTCCAATAGAGGGCCCACAAGGGGCAAAGTCATTACATGGTTCATTAAAAAATAAAAATAAAAATATTGTACGTTACAATGAACAGTTTTTGCCCATAAAATATATTAAATACTCATACTAATGATAATTATAATAATAATAATTAAGTGCCGTCAACTATGACACTGGATGTGAGATATAGGGGACAAACCAGAGCATGATCCACTAAATAATAATAATTATATTTATATTTTTAGAAATATAAAAACCCCAAACTATGTCCATTTTCTTTTGTGTGTATGTCTCATTTATTAATCATGAATGTTTGTATTGTTAATGATGCCTCATGTGGGCCCTATGATTAGGCAATCAAATGTATTCTATTCTATTCTATGTGCTATTTCCAATTATACAACATTTACAAGGCTTAATCAATTTGTTTTTGGTAAAAGGAAATGTGTCTTTTTTCAAACTGACGACAAGCATAAAAAAGCATGGATCTAGTGATACATGTACCTCATTCATCTATCGCCTTGATATACATTTTCTATAAAAATAGGAATGTGAATCTAAGAAACCTGCACGTGCGCCACACATCAACGTCGTGCGGAAAAAAATGTAAGAAAATGAACTACACATTATTTGTTTCACTCTGGTTACAATAAGCTGTTGAATTATCGGACTGTCAGACAATAAGATGGTCCGATTAAAAGTAGGTATCCCTTAAACAGGTATATTGTACTGGCGTCAAAACAACAAATCTTTTTGTTTGACTGGTTGTGGTCTGAATATCTGTTACATTTGTACATCATTTCAATATGCCTATACATCAGCAATGTACCTCAAGAATTGTACCTAAAATGTCTCGGGCAGACGAGGCAAGGATCTACATGCTAACTGGTTTCTAATAGAAACGATGATCTTTTCGCCATTTCTGTGACGTTGGACTGTTTCAAGTTTGGTCAAATGGTCTTACTATACTTTATTAGACATTACTGCTCGGACACCTTTAATACGAATTTGACCCCTGTGTGTATGTATCGGTTTAAAAATGATTTCCACAACAAGTAGGAATATACAATGGCTGTCATGTAAATATAATTATCTCAACAGAATATGTTCAATATACACAGGTGTCGGTAAAGAAATTCGGTTTGAGAAAACTGAAGGGAACGGATAATAATATTCTTAGCTTATTTGATATTAGCCATACCTCTATAAAAAATAGATTATGAATTATCTTGGAGTTTTCAAGGGAAAACCTTTGTCGCATCCACGTTGATATACAAATATCTAAGTGTTGGACACGCCGGTAGTAATGTTTTTTTTTGTAATTTTTAGCACTTGGCTTCGATTCTGTCCTGTCAAATGTGAATTGAAAATTTTCTGGATTACAGCTATCTCTTATTACAATTATGTAGATTGTTTCGTGAAGTCAATGTCCGCACAGAGCAGTACAATACATTCAAATGAATTATACACAAAGCCATAAAAATGTCATAGGTACCCGATTTGTGGACCCCCCTTTTTTCTTTTTTTTTTAATTCATCACTTTTGTGGGACGTTTTCATTATAAACAGTGTTGAACAACTTCAAACATTACCAAAAACTCAATCTGAGATCGATATAAGCCCATTTCTAAAAACACAAAAATCCTCCTCTAGTCTATTCTTCTTAAAGGTAAACAACTCTGGAGCAGCGAAAGTTGAATATTTGACGAAAAAAAATAATAAAAAATATAGAAATCCAATTACCAGCAATATCCATGCATGTACGCCTTCCTCAATCACTCATCTCGATGTCTATACAAAAACTATATAGAAATCGGTCGTCTTTTGCGCAATCGGCGAGGTTTTCGCGACCGGGTGCTTCACTTTCAATTATCGCCAACGTTATGCAAGAAAAGATAACTCTGTACTTCTCTCTATCAATCGTAACTACTCGGCCATTCTCGCTACCTTGCAAATAACCTCGTACGTACATAGTAGAAATTCTTCTTAAATTGTTTGCCGGAAGTTAAGTTAAGTTAAGCCGCACAAAAATATAGTCCACGAAAATCCAATATGGAAGACATACTAAGTAAAATCTAATCATGCAAAACTAATTAAAACTTTAATTGAAATATAGAAAATTGTTTAAAATATAACTTTATCAAACTTTTATGTAACTGACATGTGAAAAGTAGTGCGATTTATACGCCTAATGCATACGAGGTTATTTGCAGGGTAGCGAGAATGGCCGAGTAGTTACGATTGTCTCTCTATCTGTCGTTCTGAAATACAAAGTACCAGTTTATTGTTATTGCAAAAAGTTCGGGAAAATAAAAAATGTTGAATGAAGACCAAGTTACAGCACTAAATCTGGCTAAAAATGGTCACAATCTATTAATAACAGGACAAGCCGGGTGTGGCAAAACATTTCTTGTTAAAGAAATTGCAAAACAACTTAAAAATTAGCACTGTGTACAAACTGACCCGGCAAAAAATGTTTGGTCTCGTGCATATCTAATTCCGGAACGGAACCGGACTGTAAGAAGGCAAGAAGGTAAAAATTATGTTTATTTATTTGTTTTTTGCATGAACTTGGGGGAAATAAATGCTTTCTTAACCATTTCCTGCTGTCAGATTAAACATTTTGGCTATGTCATCGTATATTAATTGAGAAATAAGCGATAATGTGCCGCAAAATGACGATCAGCTTGACCCCAACCCCGAATTTCGCTCAGTTTCTCTTTTAATTGCTCACATTGAATGGAACGAAATGTATTGAAGGAACGATTGATGAATAAAGATGACAAGAATCGTCAATTTGTGCTTTTAATTATTGATATAAGTAGCACGGGGCGAAAGAAATGGGTAATGTCAAAATGGCAGGACCCGGTTTCGTGAATGATGTTACAGCATGATGACCCGATTTTGTTTAAAAAAAATTACGAACAAACAGGAACCAAAGCCTTTATTTTCTATGGAATAACATTGAAATTATGGCTTTGTAACCATAATGTCCACTAGATGGATTCAGTTCAAGGTATTTAACTTTCAACATTAGTGAGCCGTGGTTTTCCGTCGAGTGTTTTATTACTTCTTCAAATAGGACGAAGGTTGTTTTGCAGTAATAACAATGGTATGGATGATTTTCTCTAGAATGTTTTATTAAGTCATCGAATTGTGGAAATGTTGTATCACAGTATGATTACATTACTTCTGTTTTTCATTGAAATGTTACAATATGATTGGTTATGAAGTGGTCACATGATTATAAAAGAGATGTTTCACATCCCAATTTAGTTTAATAATATTTTATTGTACATAAACAATAGGATTGGACAGCAAGTTATACCAACTTATATGAAGTCCTCTCCTTACAAATTATACACATGAATTAATGACAGCAAAACAAAACACAAACAATAGACATTTAAAATTTTGACACTGAAAGAAAGTAACTTGCACGTGCCTCCATGACAACGTCAGATGTGAACAATCAATGGCGTAGTAATTTCCAACAGCAAATAATCTAACACAAATAAAATTCACAACGAAAAATTCAACTATGTTAAATTTTGGTGTGATTTAAATATAATTATAAGAATTGAATGCATTCTTTTGAAGTTTCATTGGGGTATGAAAGCGTTGATCGAGCGTTGATCGAGCTACATTTTCAACATGGAGCGCTACCGCTTAAATAAGCAATGATTTTTTTTAGATTTTAACGAATGGACTGTAAATAGATAATGAGGGCATTACCCGAACTCTTTTTATCCGTTTTAATCTGTGCACATAAATATGCGTTTGGTGGAGGATAAATCACTGTATATAACTTTGGAGCACTAGTTCTACATACAGAGGACCCTGTATGGTTCCCCTACAGAGGGGGTGACGATCCGGAGGTAAGGTACTTGGTCAGTTATCTTTTCTTGCATAACGTTGGCGATAATTGAAAGTGAAGCGTAAACCTCACCGGATTGCGCAAAAGACGACCGATTTGTATATAGGTTTTGTATAGACATCGAGATGAGTGATTGAGGAAGGTGTACATGCCTGGATATTGCTGGTAATTGGATTTCTATATTTTTTATTATTTTTTTTCGTCAAATATTCAACTTTCGCTGCTCCAGAGTTGTTTACCATTAAGAAGAATAGACTAGAGGAGGGTTTTTGTGCCTCGGTCCACGCTTTTACACGCCAATAAAACTATAAAAAAAATGCATTCAATACTTATAATTACATTTGCGACAAAGCGCGGGTATTTTTTTCGATTGTCAGTATTTACTTTGTGTACTTTTGTGTATCACCTGGTTTTCGTTGTGTGGAAATGTTGGGAGAATTTGCCTTGTTCATTAAAGACTATCAAATAAACGTCTCATGATATATTTTAATGACTGTAAACCAATTGAAAACAAATAACAAGTTATGTTGAAAATGTAGTTCGATCAACTCTTTCATAATGATGTGACTACTTCATAACCAATCATATTGTAACATTTCAATGAAAAACGGAAGTAATGTAATTATACTTAAGAATTGAATGCATTCTTTTGAAGTTTCATTGGGGTATGAAAGCGTTGACCGAAGTACATTTTCAATGAAGCACGATAGCGCTTCATGTTAAAAATGTAGTTCGATCAACGCTTTCATACCCCAATGAAACTTCAAAAGAATGCATTCAATTCTTATAATTATTTTTAAATCACACCAAAATGTAATATGGTTGAATTTTTCGTTGTGAATTTTATTTGTGTTAGATTATTTGCTGTTGGAAATTACTACGCCATTGATTGTTTACATCTGACGTCGTCGTGGAGGCACGTGCAAGTTCGGATTTGAGTTTCATTGGGATGTGAAACATCACTTTTATAATCATGTGACCATTTCATAACAAATCATATTGTAACATTTCAATGAAAAACGGAAGTAATGTAATTATACATATGTATCTGTGACTTATACACACATATGTATCTGTGACTTATACACACATATGTATCTGTGACTTATACACACATATGTATGTGTGGCTTATGCACACATATGTATCTGTGACTTATACACACATATGTATCTGACTTATACACACATATGTATCTGTGACTTAAACACACATATGTATCTGTGACTTATACACACATATGTATGTGTGGCTTATGCACACATATGTATCTGTGACTTATACACACATATGTATCTGACTTATACACACATGTATCTGTGACTTATACACACATATGTATCTGTGACTTATACACATATGTATCTGTGACTTATACACACATATGTATCTGTGACTTATACACACATATATATCTGTGACCTATGCACACATATGTATCTGTGACTTATGCACACATATGTATCTGTGACTTATACACACATATGTATCTGTGACTTATACACACATATGTATCTGACTTATACACACATGTGTATCTATGACTTATACACACATATGTATCTGTGGCTTATACACACATATGTATCTGTGACTTATACACACATATGAATGTGTGACTTATACACACATATGTATCTGTGACTTATGCACACATATGTATCTGACTTATACACACATATGTATTTGTGACTTATACACACATATGTATCTGTGACTTATACACACATATGTATCTGTGACTTATACACACATATGTATGTGTGGCTTATGCACACATATGTATCTGTGACTTATACACACATATGTATCTGACTTATACACACATGTATCTGTGACTTATACACACATGTATCTGTGACTTATACACACACATGTATATGTGACTTATACACACATGTATCTGTGACTTATACACACATATGTATCTGTGACTTATACACACATATGTATCTGTGTCTTGTACACACATATGTATCTGTGACTTATACACACATCTGTATCTGTGACTTATACACACATATGTATCAGTGACTGATACACGACTTATACACACATATGTATCTGTGACTTATACACACATATGTATCTGTGACTTATGCACACATATGTATCTGTGACTTATGCACACATATATATCTGTGACTTATGCACACATATGTATCTGTGACTTATACACACATATGTATCTGACTTATACACACATGTGTATCTATGACTTATACACACATATGTATCTGTGGCTTATACACACATATGTATCTGTGACTTATACACACATATGAATGTGTGACTTATACACACATATGTATCTGTGACTTATGCACACATATGTATCTGACTTATACACACATATGTATTTGTGACTTATACACACATATGTATCTGTGACTTATACACACATATGTATCTGACTTATACACACATGTATCTGTGGCTTATACACACATATGTATCTGTGGCTTATACACACATATGTATATGTGGCTTATAAACACATATGTATCTGTGGCTTATACACACATATGTATCTGTGGCTTATACACACATATGTATCTGTGGCTTATACACACATATGTATCTGTGGCTTATACACACATATGTATATGTGACTTATGCACACATATGTATCTGTGGCTTATACACACATATGTATATGTGGCTTATAAACACATATGTATCTGTGGCTTATGCACACATATGTATTTGTGGCTTATACACACATGTATCTGTGGCTTATACACACATATGTATCTGTGACTTATACACACATATGTATCTGTGACTTATACACACATATGTATCTGTGACTTATACACACATATGTATCTGTGACTTTTACACACATATGTATGTGTGACTTATACACACATATGTATCTGTGACTTATACACACATATGTATCTGTGACTTATACACACATATGTATCTGTGACTTATGCACACATATGTATCTGTGACTTCTACAAACATATGTATCTGTGACTTATACACACATATGTATCTGTGACTTATACACACATATGTATCTGTGGCTTATACACACATATGTATCTGTGGCTTATACACACATATGTATCTGTGGCTTATACACACATATGTATATGTGACTTATACACACATATGTATCTGTGGCTTATACACACATGTATATGTGGCTTATAAACACATATGTATCTGTGGCTTATACACACATATGTATCTGTGGCTTATGCACACATATGTATCTGTGGCTTATACACACATATGTATCTGTGACTTATACACACATATGTATCTGTGACTTATACACACATATGTATCTGTGACTTATACACACATATGTATCTGTGACTTATACACACATATGTATCTGTGACTTATACACACATATGTATCTGTGACTTATACACACATATGTATCTGTGACTTATACACACATATGTATCTGTGACTTATACACACATATGTATCTGTGACTTATACACACATATGTATCTGTGACTTATACACACATATGTATCTGTGGCTTATACACACATATGTATCTGTGGCTTATACACACATATATTGACTCACTGGAGGTTACAGTGGAGTATGACATCTCTTCTTAATTATAATAAAAATGTAGATAATCAAGTTAGTGTACACAATGCATTTTTGGAGTAACCTTCATCAGGTATGCTCAAAGTCTAGAGATTGGTATGCCAAATAGTTTACCAATATTCCCTAGAAATATGATATATAAATAAACAGCAAAAACTTGTATACCATGGTATATACCAGACCTCACCACACTTAGTAAGAACAGGGCAACAGTCAGTTGACTTAAGGGTGACGTGAGGGAAAATCTGGATGACTTCTAAAGATCGTGCAGATAATTTTATGTTTATTTTCTGCTACTGCATGTCACCCTATCTTTCACAAAACAAATCTGCTGCTCTACCATCTTAAAAAAGATGGAATCAACAAGTTTGGAATCAAATAATGAATAGTTCAAGTTTCAGGAACATTTTTATATGTGAATATGGATGAAAAAGCTTGGTTATTGTTGAAAAAATACTGACTTCCAAAAGGTGACAGGATGACTAAAACTTCACCTAATAGGTAGAAATAGGGTGGTTTCATTGAAATCAGGGTGAAAAAGTTGTTCTCTTCGACTGGTTTTGGTGAGCCCTGATATAACTGCCAGCTAAAAATACTGTAAACTGTCCAGGTACAATGCAGGACAGATTCAGGTTTAACGACCACATTTCCCAGACAAAGTCTGTCGACTATATAGATAATATGTATATTTGTCATATTTTCCATAGATATCGGAGTATAAAAATTCTAAACCTTTAGTCTTAAGACGTATGATATTTACATGCCTTATCACTAACTGTAATCCATTACTCTGCAATCAACAAACTTGTAGTATTTTTTTTTAAATCTAATTCCAAAGTTAAATACTGTTGTCTTATTTGAACACTTTATTAATGTCTGCTGTATATATAATATTTTTTACAGAATTTGACAGTAGGAAGTTTGCTTGCCTTATCTTATCACAGATTTTAACACTGTGTCATCTCACGTCTATCACAGATTTTAACATTGTGCCATCTGAAGTCTATCACAGAATTTCGCACTGTGTCATCTAAGGCCTATCACATATTTTAACACTGTGTCATTTCAAGTCTATCACAGATTTAAGCACTTTGTCACTCTCAAGTCTATCACAGATTTTAGCACTGTGTCATCTCAAGTCTATCACAGATGTTAGCATTGTGTCATTTCAAGTCTATCACAGATTTTAACACTGTGTCATCTCAATTCTGTCACAGATTTTAACACTGTGTCATCTCAAGTCTGTCACAGACTTAACACTGTGTCATCTCAAGTCTATCACATATTTCAACATTGTGTCATCTCAAGTCTGTCACAGATTTTAGCACTGTGTCATCTCAAGTCTATCACAGATTTTAGCACTGCGTCATCTCAAATTTATCACAGATTTTAACACTGTGTCATCTCAAGTCTGTCACAGATTTTTACACTGATCATCTCAAGTCTATCACATATTTTAGCACTGTGTCATCGCAAGTCTATCACAGATTTTAGCACTGTGTCTACTGTATTTAAATGGTTTTTTTTGCAGAATGTGACAGTAGGAGCTTTGCTTGCCTCATCACAAGTCTATCACAAATTTTAGCACTGTGTCATCTCAAGTCTATCACAAATTTTAACACTGTCATCCCAAATCTATCACATATTTTAACGCTGTCATCTCAAGTCTATCACAGATTTTAGCACTGTCATTTTAAGTCTATCACAGATATTAACACTGTGTCACCTCAAGTTTATCACAGATTTTAGCACTGTGTCATTTTAAGTCTGTCACAGATTTTAGCACTGTGTCATCTCAAGTCTATCACAAATTTTAGCACTGTGTCATCTCAAGTCTATCACAAATTTTAACACTGTCATCCCAAATCTATCACATATTTTAACGCTGTCATCTCAAGTCTATCACAGATTTTAGCACTGTCATTTTAAGTCTATCACAGATATTAACACTGTGTCACCTCAAGTTTATCACAGATTTTAGCACTGTGTCATTTTAAGTCTATCACAGATTTTAGCACTGTGTCATTTTAAGTCTATCACAGATTTTAACACTGTCATTTCAAGTCTATCACATATTTTAACACTGTGTCTGTCATCTCAAGTCTCACCGATTTTAGCACTGTAGCATATCAAGTCTGTCACAGATTTGATCACTGTGTCATCTCAAGTCTATCGCATATTTTAACACTGTCTACCGTATTTAAATGGTTTTTTGTACAGAATTTGACAGTAGGGGCTTTGTTTGCCTCATCGCAAGTCTATCACAGATCGTATCATTGTGTCATTTCAAGTCTATCATAGATTTTAACACTCTGTCATCGCAAGTCTATCACAGATTTTAAGGCTGTGTCATCTCAAGTCCATCACAGATTTTAACACTGTCATTTCAAGTCTGTCACAGATTTTAGCACTGTATCATCTCGAGTCTATCTCAGATTTTAACACTGTCATCTCAAGTCTGTCACAGATATTAACACTGTGTGATTTCAAGTCCATCATAGAATTTAACACTGTGTTATCTCAAGTCTGTCATAGATTTTAGCACTGTGTCATCTCAAGTCTATCACAGATTTTAGCACTGTGTCATCTCAAGTCTATCACAGATTTTAACACTGTCTACTGTATTTAAATGTTTTGTTTTACAGAATTTGACAGTAGGAACTTTGCTTGCCTCATCTCAAGTCTATCACAGATTCTCATGGATCCAAACTTTCGGACACAAGTAGGATTCCAGAAAGTAGTACAAAGAGAATGGGTGATGATGGGTCATCCGTTCCAAATATATAACAACTTAATTCAACAGGGCAGCAATGAAAGGGTAATTAAACTATCAATCTCTTTCTTCACCATCAATATACATGTGTATAGAGAAAATTTCAGTATGTATCAAGACAATCTAATTATGACATCTCTCACTTGCTTCCCCTTACCAATATGTCATGGCGTGGGAGATCTGAAGAAACTCTATTACGAGTAACATGTGAATAACCCTATGTCATTAATTTTTAACTATGTGATAAAATCGGGTTATGACCTTTTTCAGCCAATTGGATTGCTCGTAGCAAAGCTGTTTAATTTTAATTTGTAGCCCTTTCATAGTCCCCTAAGCACCATTTTCATTGGACTGTAATATAAGGTTACTTGCATGTGACCCGTACTGGGGTTTCTACAGATCTACCATGCCATGACATACTGGTAAAGGGAGGTAAGTGAGAGATGGGGTTTCTACAGATCTACCATGCCATGACATACTGGTAAAGGGAGGTAAGTGAGAGATGGGGTTTCTACAGATCTACCATGCCATGACATACTGGTAAAGGGAGGTAAGTGAGAGATGTGATTAAGTTGCTCAATCTTTAGTTTTCTGTGTAGTGTTTTATCCACCATTTTTGTTTATCTTTTTGTCCTTCTCTTTGGCCATTGTATTGTCTTCTAATTTAATTTGTTACTTCTGATTACCATATTAGTGTCTTCAAACTTTACATTTTATTCCAACACCATTAACATAGGTTTGCTCCCCAATACCCACCCCAAGTGTTAATATATCCAGACACCAACCTTTTGTTAACGGTCAGTTCTTTTATAAATGTCCAGGCTTTTCACCTCTATTATAAAAATATTTTGAAGATACCATTCAGAAGCCGTACATGGAAGGACAGACAATACAATAGAAGGACAGACAATACAATAGAAGAAGAATAGACAATACAATAGAAGGAGGACAGACAATACAATGGAAGGACAAGACAATACAATAGAAGGACATACAATACAATAGAAGAAGGACAGACAATACAATAGAAGAAGAATAGACAATACAATAGAAGAAGGACAGACAATACAATAGAAGGACAGACATTACAATAGAAGGACAGAAAATACAATAGAAGGGCAGACAATACAATAGAAGGAGGACAGACAATACAATAGAAGAAGGGCAGACAATACAATAGAAGGACAGACAATACAATAGAAGGACAGACAATTCAATAGAAGACGGACAGACAATACAATAGAAGGACAGACAATACAATAGAAGGACAGACATTACAATAGAAGGACAGACAATACAATAGAAGAAGGACAGACAATACAATAGAAGGAGGACAGACAATACAATAGAAGGACAGACAATACAATAGAAGGAGGACAGACAATACAATAGAAGAAGGACAGACAATACAATAGAAGAAGGACAGACAATACAATAGAAGAAGGACAGACAATACAATAGAAGAAGGACAGACAATACAATAGAAGGACAGACAATACAATAGAAGGACAGACAAAACAATAGAAGGACAGACAATACAATAGAAGGACAGACAATACAATAGAAGAAGGACAGACAATACAATAGAAGAAGGACAGACAATACAATAGAAGAAGGACAGACAATACAATAGAAGGACAGACAATACAATAGAAGGACAGACAATACAATAGAAGGACAGACAAAACAATAGAAGGACAGACAATACAATAGAAGGACAGACAATACAATAGAAGAAGGACAGACAAAACAATAGAAGGACAGACAATACAATAGAAGAAGGACAGACAATACAATAGAAGGACAGACAAAACAATAGAAGGACAGACAATACAATAGAAGGACAGACAATACAATAGAAGGACAGACAATACAATAGAAGGACAGACAATACAATAGAAGGAGGACAGACAATACAATAGAAGAAGGGCAGACAATACAATAGAAGGACAGACAATACAATAGAAGAAGGACAGACAATACAATAGAAGAAGGACAGACAATACAATAGAAGAAGGACAGATAATACAATAGAAGGACAGACAATACAATAGAAGGACAGACAATACAATAGAAGAAGGACAGACAATACAATAGAAGAAGGACAGACAATACAATAAAAGGACAGACAATACAATAGAAGGACAGACAATACAATAGAAAGACAGACAATACAATAGAAGGACAGACAAAACAATAGAAGAAGGACAGACAATACAATACAAGAAGGACAGACAATACAATAGAAGGACAGACAATACAATAGAAGGACAGACAATACAATAGAAGGACAGACAAAACAATAGAAGGACAGACAATACAATAAAAGGACGGACAATACAATAGAAGGGCAGACAATACAATAGAAGGACAGACAATACAATAGAAGGACAGACAAAACAATAGAAGAAGGACAGACAATACAATAGAAGGAGGACAGACAATACAATAGAAGGACAGACAATACAATACAAGAAGGACAGACAATACAATAGAAGGACAGACAATACAATAGAAGGACAGACAATACAATAGAAGGACAGACAATACAATAGAAGGACAGACAATACAATAGAAGGACAGACAATACAATAGAAGGACAGACAATACAATAGAAGGACAGACAATACAATAGAAGAAGGACAGACAATACAATAGAAGAACGACAGACAATACAATAGAAGGACAGACAATACAATAGAAGGACAGACAATACAATAGAAGAAGGACAGACAATACAATAGAAGAAGGACAGACAATACAATAGAAGAAGGACAGACAATACAATAGAAGAAGGACAGACAATACAATAGAAGAAGGACAGACAATACAATAGAAGAAGGACAGACAATACAATAGAAGGACAGACAATACAATAGTCAAACTGATAAGGACAGAAAGACCAACAATGATCTACAAAACACTACACAGACAACTAAACATTGTGCAACCAGAATCCACAAAAAACAGGGGTGAACTCAGGTACTCCAGAAGGGTAAACATTTCCTGCTCCACTAGTGGTACTCGACGTATTACTCTTGTTACAAGTTCATTAAGTCAGGTAGCCACAATATAGCTGACAATGAACATCAATAACCCTACCCTTTGTATTTAAGCAGTATATGATTATTGTTTTATTGTTATTTATTTTGTTTTACAACTGTACACCAATTTACCGTTCTATTGTTGCTGTCTATTAGTGAACCTACAGTACCTAGAGAAAACCACTTGTCTTCTGTTTTTGGTCATCATTATTATATCTTTATTTCTCATAAACAAGTGTGGACACAGAAATGTGCTGTCCAGAAGGCAAGTATGGATGTCAATATTTCATATTATTAACTTTATAAAAAAAAAAAAATCATGGATTAAAAAACTAATCCTGGATTATTATGTTTGCTTAAAGTCCGGTCCTGTGTTTTTATTTCAAATTTTCATCATAACCCCCCTCCCCTTCCCAAGGGATATAAAATTGTATCATTAATAATAAATTAATAAATAATAAATTCAGATTTTCTATTTAAAATAAATCTCATTTACAAAACCACTGATATTTGTTCAATTTTTAACGCTGATTTAAGCTTTAGTCGCAACAAATTTTTATTTTTCTCTTTAAACTAATAAAATTCACCTCCCCTTTTTTTTCCCTTTTTTCTTGTTTAAATCAATGATCAACAATATTCCAGAATCAAACAAATGAATAAATATAACAGATTTCTTTTAAATGCATCTTTTTACCATGCGGAGTCAGTGTGTTTTAAATCGGTCATCCAATCAAGACGCTCATTATTCTTGTCCAAGATAAAAATACATCGCTAAAATTACCTGTGGGTGTTTCCCCACTTCAACTCGTAAATTTACATAGAAATCGGAGATATTTCGTCATAAAACTTCACACATGGTTTTTGTCTATCATATTTCTTGAAGACAAACATAAAATTTTATTGCATTTATCAATATTTTATGAGTATCAACAGTTTTTTCAACACTGTATCTGTTTCTCGATACAGCCACCCGATTACAGTGACCCGTGACCCACTTTAGCACGTTCTAGCAGTTTTTTCTTAATAATGTTGTTTAGCCAACATGGTATAGAGATACCTCAAGTCTGTAAGTCACTGACAAAGTAGATCATATCTGATAGTATTGTATAGAATTTAATTAAAGTTAGATGTTTATAAAAGCCTCAATTTTTAGCTCACCTGTGTGAGCTATTGCCATCACTTGGCGTCCGTCGTCCGTCTGTAAACTTTTTCAAAAATCTTCTCCTCTGAAACCAGTGGGCAAATTTAAACCAAACATGGCCTGAATCATCCTTAGGGGGTTCCCTTTAAAAGTTATGTCCGATAGCTATGCCCTCCATCCATGATCACATCAGAGAGTATTGTATAAAATTTAATTAAAGTTAGATGTTTATAGATATCTGAAGTCTGTAAGTCACTGACAAAGTAGATCACATCAGATAGTATTGTATAAAATTTAATTAAAGTTACATGTTTATAGAAGCCTCAATTTTTTATCTTAATATCTTATTTTTATTCCTGTTAAAATCAGTGCACCAGAAAAACTTCTCCAATTAGTATACATCAATACCTTTGACCCACTAGGAGACCAAGACATGAATATGATTAATAAAATAGGATATGAATAACAGTAGGTCATGTGAAATAAATGTGGTAAAGTTTGGATATGTTCTAAGTGTGATAAGAGGAGTTATAGATAAACAAGTCTGGTGTGTTGGCTCCTCTATACTGATGACAAATGTGTACCAATAATAACACTTAATGTCTGTTAGAAAAAAACATGAATATTAAGTTGCCATTCATTACATTGAAGTAATAAATACAAAAGTTATAATATTATCAGATCATTTTATTGAGAAATAAAATATCCTGAGAACATACTGAAGTTGCTTCCTGCTTCACTGTACAGACTGTTTTCACTACCACCTTGCTTGATATATACTTTGTCTCCTTTCTTCAGTTCTAACACCATGCTAAGTGTACCCATATTATAACCAGTACCAGGATATAAGCTCACAGTTCGTTGGTCGTTTTTCATCAGATGGAGTCGAAGGGTTTTACCAGAGTATGTCATTGCTGAGCATGAGAACTGGTAAACTCCACCTCTTGGCGCTGTAAATACACCACTGCTTGCGTCATAACCATTACCAATATTTGTCCAGACTTTGTCAAATTTGACAACTTCATTATTTGCAAGGTTCTTATGTTTAGTGAAGGAGGCTCCAAAGGCAGGAACTTCACTTTTATGACCACCATGATGATGATCTGTAAAAAAAAACGTATATAATGATTAACTACAAACAGATGTTTAGATCACCAATGACAACAATATAATTGTATTTGACTTGAAGCTACTAGTTATATTGATGAGACATCAAACTTTATTGGGCCATGCAGATTCAAGCCAGCACATAAAAAGCATCATGGCCTTTGTGGTCCAAAATTTAAGATATGCTGCTAGGGAGAAAGCTTAAAAATCTTTTAAGAACCAGGAATGGTTATTGTGATCTGAAGATTCTATTTTATGTACTCAAATACAAACATATAAAAAAATGTTTATATAAAAAAAATAAAGATTTTTCTGATATTAAATTTTATTTAGAGAAACTCTTTGCCTAATATAGTAAGTCAACATTTGAATATTAATATTGCTGACTGATGATCTCTTAATGGTAAAATGTAGTCAACTGAACTTTAATTGGTTTTGGTATAACAGTGCTGCATTTGATGACAAAATTTTGACCAATATTAGCTTTTCAGCTTTTGTGAATAGTTAAAAGTAAACAGAAAATTTAAATCAAAATACACATAAAGTTACATTGTTTTTCATTGTAACAATTTTTTTGTTTGTTTCAAAATGAAATGTTTCGGTGTTTCTATAATGTCAAAATATAGTACAATGTACTAGTAATTTCATTTGTTTTTAAATATCAACAAAACAAACAACCACCTGTCACGTATATATATACTTTCGAAAAAGTGGTAAACGGCCAAATCGATGATCACATATGTTAAAATTTTTAAATAACAAATTTTCTTTTGCACATTTGTCGAAATTATTTCACCATAATATTCACTCTCTTGATTCCACTCCGACTCCGAATGTTTGGAATCTACTTCCGGTTGGAAAAATCGTCCCGGATTGTAACGTCAAACGTAGGACACTTTTATTAAATTGATGATAATATTGACTTATAGCCATGTAAAGAAAACAGTTCTGTGTCAATAGAATCTGTTACTAATGTACTTTATTCAAATTAACTCGATTCAGTCATAAACTGAAAAAATAATTACAAAACATGCGTTTGAAGTTCAGTGAACATTGCGATTTCTTTGTTTTGTCATCATTTCATGGCATGTTTTGCTACAGACCTGAAGTAATTTAAACGAATCATAGTATCTTTATTGAAATAAACATCCACTACACTTAATAACATTTACTAATTTTCTTAATTTTTGCTATAAAAGAAACATTTTCATAATTTCTGACACGTTGTCTGATGATAGGGTACGGCCTACGGGTTTGGAACTTGTCAAATTTTGTTCGATGTACGGTTTGGACATTTTTAAGTGTACGGTTTTCTTTTCGTGTTTTATTGTTTTAGTTGAATCTATACACTATTGACTAATACAGTAATTAATAATCCTCAATCTGTCACTCTTAAAAAAATTACCGTTTATGAAATTATGTTTGTAAATACAATTGGACCTCTATTCCCTCTTTTCGTGTCCCGGGATTCTTCCGTAATTTATTCCTTTTTGGAAGAGTTAATGTAACGGAATAGAGTTAATTACCTGTCCACCCAGGTGTGTGCCCTCTTGTTTGTTTATGTATCTTACTACAGTTGAATTGTCCAAGCGTAGCTGAACATTTTTGCCTACTAATTTTGGAAGGAAATGTTGTACATGTATTGATAACATTACTGCTTTCATTTCTAATACATTTATGTGAAGTAGACTCTCTTTTTTTGGACCAGATACCTTGAAAAATCTCTTTTTTGCTTAGGTGACCCCCGTACCCGCTTTTGGAAGCGTCTGTTATCGATGTGTTTCATGGAGTTATGGACCTGCCTTTGTTTAGATTTTCCTGGTTCAACCACCATTTTAGATGACTTTTTAAAAGTTTCGAAAAAGGAACTTTTGCTTCCAGAATTTGACTTGATAGTTTCCAATGAAAAAGAAGGTGTAACTGAATTGGTCGCATGAACAACCTTGCATTCGGTATTAGTTCTATGCAAGAAGCCATAATAACTAATAGATGAAGAAAATCTCTTGCTGTAGCTTGACTTTCCATTTTTAAGATATTTTCTATTCCTAACAGAAGTTTGGTTATTCGTTCTGAAGTAGGACGAACTATTCCCTCTTTTAAACAGAACATTGCTCCTATGTAAGTTATTGTCGGCACCGTTATTGTCTGTGTTAGGATTAAATTTGACTTTTCTTCCAAATTTACTATGAAACCTAGATTTATTATAAGATTGAGCGTCTTCTCTCGATCTTCCATCAACATTTGTTTGTTTTGATTTACTACAAACCAATCGTCTAGGTAAGCAGATAGACGGATGTTTGGAGCTCTCAAGTGTGCAGCTAACACTGAGCACACTTTTGTGAAAATTCGGGGAGCTGCTGTTGGCCCGAAACAAAGAACTCGAAATTGGTAACATTGGTTGTTGACACAAAACATTAAGAACTTGTTGTGAGTTTTGTGAATTGGAACATGAAAATATGCGTCTTTCAGATCGAGAGAAAGGGCCCAATCTCCCTTTTGGACTAAATGAGATGGTTTAAAGTATTTGAAAACCATACACTAAATCATATGAAATTATTTCCCAACCGTACACATTATCAAATCCATACCATACACAATGTTCCACACCCTGACATGTTTACCGAAGCCTGGACGACTATTTTAAACGTATGTTACATTATTGTTTTTATGAAAGGCATGGGAAAGTAATAGATTTTTAATAAATACTTTGCCTCATTCAATATTGTACGGGTTTGTGACGATTTCGGCTCTGAAAGCATTTTGAACCACGACATTCTATCATTTGTCAGTAAAACAATCGATTTATCAAATTATTGCATGTTTTTGAGACTGTTAAAAGCTATACATGTAAAGAATATGACATTCAGGTTGCATTGAATATGAAATTACATTATATAATGCATCTACATTGTAAAAATATGAAAAAATCTGTCTTGCCTCAATAACAAAAATGCTTCATGTTTTCCCGGAAGTAGATTCCAAACATTCGGAGTCAGAGTGGAATCAAGACAGTGATATTGACCTTATATTAAAATTTGGTGGGATTTTTTTTAATTGAATATTAAATACTGATATTACTGAACTTACCAGTGCCTTTGATCTTTAACATCATACCAAGAAGGTCCTCAAAAAGAACATTTTCTGAAAATATCAATGTAATAAAAATGTAGATATTTAGTTAAGTGTGCACAACACTTTTGTAGAATAACCTTCATATGGTAAAATCTAATTAAACAGATTGGAAAACCAAATAATTAAAAAGTCTTTGTCAGCAAACAAACCAAAGGGAGATAACATCAAACCAGGTTGTTTATGTCTGAGAGAGATTAACCTTAGTTTGAACTTTATTAAGGAATTGTTAATTTCAATAATAATTATACATGTATCTTATAAACTTTGTAAGTGTTGAAACACTGTCTACTGGGTAGATGATTTTTAGTGAGAGAGTGAGAAAGCTATTGTTAACGACAAGTGAGCCATTTTTCAGCCATATCATGGCGAGAACAAGTTACATTTCGAATAATTGATAATGATGTCTGCTTTGTACTACACCAATATGTTTACTTAGATTTCTGTAGTGTTAGCTGACTGAAACAGTCCACATGTCACTCCACTCTGACACATTATCCTGATTTCGAGCCATTCAATCTTTACTCTTACTTTTTACGTTGTATGCTTAACAGAGAAGCAGTAAATATTAATTATATAGTCTTTGGTTTGACCTGACCGGACTCAACCCATGATCTACTGCACTCAAGGCAACTAAGATAACCATTACACTACCAACAGTCAGATTATTATTACTGTAGTTATCAGTGATATTAATGTGAATACATCATAATTTATGATTACTTAATTTGTAATTAGATAATGCAAAGCTGACTACTGAAAAATAAATTTAAACATCTATTATATCTAAATTTACACACAAAAAATGAATAGTAAAAATATATCTAATAAGTAATTAAAGAATAATCTCTATCAAATAAAATATCAAGCAAACATACCTAGTTTTGAACTACAAGTCCCATGGACCATTGTTGTACAGCCACACAGTATCAAAACTAATACAGATATTGAAACCATGTTGGTAGAGGGAAGTAACTCTAATTAAAAACTGGAACTTGATTCTTAGAATTCTTTACTGCTTTTTATAACACTTATTAAAATGATTAAATTGCGTGCTACGCTGTCATTAATGAAATTTGATACTTAACATCTGGAAGGGTTTAGAGTTTTCAATTTTTCCTAGAAGTAAACATTCTAGAAATGTAAATTCAATATACAAATCTATAATACATGTACAATACATATATAAAAAAACATGCTTATTTGACAAAATGTCATTTACATGGTAGAACAGAAGAAATGTTATTGTAAACCATTATCCATTTTCTCATTTCTTTTTACAATGAGTTTTCTGACAATTTTCCCAAATTGATTTTATTTTAGATATAATTACATTAGTAATTTGACTTTATTAATTAATATTTTTTTAGGTTCCTGTTTTCTTGTTATTTCTTGACTGTGTATGGCAACTTCAGCCACAATTCCCGTCATCTTTTGCATTTACTGAGACATATCTGACATCACTTTGGGATAGTGTCCAAATTGGGCTTTTTGAAACATTCCTATTTGACAGTGCTCACCAGAGGTCAAGGTTCAATGTAGATAACAGAGTAATGAGACAATTCAGGCTGCCACCTGTATGGAGTTGGAATCAACAGTTCAGTCAGGAGGATCAGGCAGTATTTAATAACCCATTATATGTCATGAAATGTAAATCTCAAGTGAACGGTCCCAATAAGGACATTCTGAATGGAAGCTTGTCACGCAATGCTAGCTACATGTATAAATTAGGATCTTATTATGATGAACTTGACATTGATGTATTTCCTGCTGAAATTTCTTTTCCACTTTTACGCCCTCAGACAGGCGAAGCTGTGATAAAACTGTGGAGTCAGTGCTACCTACGTTGGGCAACTCCAGCCCAAATAATAGGGGGAGGCAACCCTGCACAATATTTCCAACAGTGCATCATGATTGAAGAAATCATACATCTTCAACACAGACTTGCATCACTTAATTCTAAATCTCACCAACGCAGACCGAGTAGTAATCTTATATTTAGTGCTGACAAACAAAAAGACCAAACACAGAACATGTTAGACAGTAGTTATCTAACTTCATCTTTTCCATTTTCACCCGGACCAAGAGCTAAGAACAAGCCGTCATTGATTTTTACACCAATAAGTGTCTATTTACAAAACAGTACTATAGACAATGACTACAGAGATAGTGATGATTAGGTCTTTATTTAATCATTTCAGTTTCATTCCTTTGGAAAGCTTCATACCTCTAGATCTGCTAATAATTTGAAAATTAGATAAAGCCTTTATCTAGGCTAAGTCTATAGAGAAATCACATTCTGGTGGCCATGCACTTAAAAATGTCCATGATTCATAAAATGTTCATTATTTATACCACACTGAAGATAAATGCCAGATGTTTGAAATGATGGCTAAAGTAAATGAGCAATAATGTTAAACATTTATTATGGTATCTCTGCTATTTGAGAAAAAAAATAATTGAAGGATTTTTATGCTATTGTTGAATTTATTTGGGGGAATTTTGCGTTTGCATGAAGATCCATCCATCTACCTGTCTAAGAATTCCTACACTGTTCATAATTTTGGTATGATTTTTTTTTTCTTTAATAATTAAAAAAAATAATTCATCAGTGACATTTCTTGATTATTTGAATTAAAAGCATGGTGTAATTCCTCTATACCAGACACTTATTTGTGGTACCAAGAGTTACTCTTGTCCATATCTCCTGTATAACATACATCTATACCAGACACTTATTTGTGGTACCAAGAGTTACTCTTGTCCACATCTCCTGTATAACATACATCTATACCAGACACTTATTTGTGGTACCAAGAGTTACTCTTGTCCACATCTCCTGTATAACATACATCTATACCAGACACTTATTTGTGGTACCAAGAGTTACTATTGTCCACATCTCCTGTATAACATACATCTATACCAGACACTTATTTGTGGTACCAAGAGTTACTCTTGTCCACATCTCCTGTATAACATACATCTATACCAGACACTTATTTGTGGTACCAAGAGTTACTCTTGTCCATATCTCCTGTATAACATACATCTATACCAGACACTTATTTGTGGTACCAAGAGTTATTCTTGTCCATATCTCCTGTATAACATACATCTATACCAGACACTTATTTGTGGTACCAAGAGTTATTCTTGTCCATATCTCCTGTATAACATACATCTATACCAGACACTTATTTGTGGTACCAAGAGTTACTCTTGTCCATATCTCCTGTATAACATACATCTATACCAGACACTTATTTGTGGTACCAAGAGTTACTCTTGTCCATATCTCCTGTATAACATACATCTATACCAGACACTTATTTGTGGTACCAAGAGTTATTCTTGTCCATATCTCCTGTATAACATACATCTATACCAGACACTTATTTGTGGTACCAAGAGTTACTCTTGTCCATATCTCCTGTATAACATACATCTATACCAGACACTTATTTGTGGTACCAAGAGTTACTCTTGTCCACATCTCCTGTATAACATACATCTATACCAGACACTTATTTGTGGTACCAAGAGTTACTCTTGTCCACATCTCCTGTATAACATACATCTATACCAGACACTTATTTGTGGTACCAAGAGTTACTCTTGTCCACATCTCCTGTATAACATACATCTATACCAGACACTTATTTGTGGTACCAAGAGTTACTATTGTCCACATCTCCTGTATAACATACATCTATACCAGACACTTATTTGTGGTACCAAGAGTTACTCTTGTCCATATCTCCTGTATAACATACATCTATACCAGACACTTATTTGTGGTACCAAGAGTTACTCTTGTCCATATCTCCTGTATAACATACATCTATACCAGACACTTATTTGTGGTACCAAGAGTTACTCTTGTCCATATCTCCTGTATAACATACATCTATACCAGACACTTATTTGTGGTACCAAGAGTTACTCTTGTCCATATCTCCTGTATAACATACATCTATACCAGACACTTATTTGTGGTACCAAGAGTTACTCTTGTCCATATCTCCTGTATAACATACATCTATACCAGACACTTATTTGTGGTACCAAGAGTTACTCTTGTCCATATCTCCTGTATAACATACATCTATACCAGACACTTATTTGTGGTACCAAGAGTTACTCTTGTCCATATCTCCTGTATAACATACATCTATACCAGACACTTATTTGTGGTACCAAGAGTTACTCTTGTCCATATCTCCTGTATAACATACATCTATACCAGACACTTATTTGTGGTACCAAGAGTTACTCTTGTCCATATCTCCTGTATAACATACATCTATACCAGACACTTATTTGTGGTACCAAGAGTTACTCTTGTCCATATCTCCTGTATAACATACATCTATACCAGACACTTATTTGTGGTACCAAGAGTTACTCTTGTCCATATCTCCTGTATAACATACATCTATACCAGACACTTATTTGTGGTACCAAGAGTTACTCTTGTCCATATCTCCTGTATAACATACATCTATACCAGACACTTATTTGTGGTACCAAGAGTTACTCTTGTCCATATCTCCTGTATAACATACATCTATACCAGACACTTATTTGTGGTACCAAGAGTTACTCTTGTCCATATCTCCTGTATAACATACATCTATACCAGACACTTATTTGTGGTACCAAGAGTTACTCTTGTCCATATCTCCTGTATAACATACATCTATACCAGACACTTATTTGTGGTACCAAGAGTTACTCTTGTCCATATCTCCTGTATAACATACATCTATACCAGACACTTATTTGTGGTACCAAGAGTTACTCTTGTCCATATCTCCTGTATAACATACATCTATACCAGACACTTATTTGTGGTACCAAGAGTTACTCTTGTCCATATCTCCTGTATAACATACATCTATACCAGACACTTATTTGTGGTACCAAGAGTTACTCTTGTCCATATCTCCTGTATAACATACATCTATACCAGACACTTATTTGTGGTACCAAGAGTTACTCTTGTCCATATCTCCTGTATAACATACATCTATACCAGACACTTATTTGTGGTACCAAGAGTTACTCTTGTCCATATCTCCTGTATAACATACATCTATACCAGACACTTATTTGTGGTACCAAGAGTTACTCTTGTCCATATCTCCTGTATAACATACATCTATACCAGACACTTATTTGTGGTACCAAGAGTTACTCTTGTCCATATCTCCTGTATAACATACATCTATACCAGACACTTATTTGTGGTACCAAGAGTTACTCTTGTCCATATCTCCTGTATAACATACATCTATACCAGACACTTATTTGTGGTACCAAGAGTTACTCTTGTCCATATCTCCTGTATAACATACATCTATACCAGACACTTATTTGTGGTACCAAGAGTTACTCTTGTCCATATCTCCTGTATAACATACATCTATACCAGACACTTATTTGTGGTACCAAGAGTTACTCTTGTCCATATCTCCTGTATAACATACATCTATACCAGACACTTATTTGTGGTACCAAGAGTTACTCTTGTCCATATCTCCTGTATAACATACATCTATACCAGACACTTATTTGTGGTACCAAGAGTTACTCTTGTCCATATCTCCTGTATAACATACATCTATACCAGACACTTATTTGTGGTACCAAGAGTTACTCTTGTCCATATCTCCTGTATAACATACATCTATACCAGACACTTATTTGTGATACCAAGAGTTACTCTTGTCCATATCTCCTGTATAACATACATCTATACCAGACACTTATTTGTGATACCAAGAGTTACTCTTGTCCATATCTCCTGTATAACATACATCTATACCAGACACTTATTTGTGGTACCAAGAGTTACTCTTGTCCATATCTCCTGTATAACATACATCTATACCAGACACTTATTTGTGGTACCAAGAGTTACTCTTGTCCATATCTCCTGTATAACATACATCTATACCAGACACTTATTTGTGATACCAAGAGTTACTCTTGTCCATATCTCCTGTATAACATACATCTATACCAGACACTTATTTGTGGTACCAAGAGTTACTCTTGTCCATATCTCCTGTATAACATACATCTATACCAGACACTTATTTGTGGTACCAAGAGTTACTCTTGTCCATATCTCCTGTATAACATACATCTATACCAGACACTTATTTGTGGTACCAAGAGTTACTCTTGTCCATATCTCCTGTATAACATACATCTATACCAGACACTTATTTGTGGTACCAAGAGTTACTCTTGTCCATATCTCCTGTATAACATACATCTATACCAGACACTTATTTGTGATACCAAGAGTTACTCTTGTCCATATCTCCTGTATAACATACATCTATACCAGACACTTATTTGTGGTACCAAGAGTTACTCTTGTCCATATCTCCTGTATAACATACATCTATACCAGACACTTATTTGTGGTACCAAGAGTTACTCTTGTCCATATCTCCTGTATAACATACATCTATACCAGACACTTATTTGTGGTACCAAGAGTTACTCTTGTCCATATCTCCTGTATAACATACATCTATACCAGACACTTATTTGTGGTACCAAGAGTTACTCTTGTCCATATCTCCTGTATAACATACATCTATACCAGACACTTATTTGTGGTACCAAGAGTTACTCTTGTCCATATCTCCTGTATAACATACATCTATACCAGACACTTATTTGTGATACCAAGAGTTACTCTTGTCCATATCTCCTGTATAACATACATCTATACCAGACACTTATTTGTGGTACCAAGAGTTACTCTTGTCCATATCTCCTGTATAACATACATCTATACCAGACACTTATTTGTGATACCAAGAGTTACTCTTGTCCATATCTCCTGTATAACATACATCTATACCAGACACTTATTTGTGGTACCAAGAGTTACTCTTGTCCATATCTCCTGTATAACATACATCTATACCAGACACTTATTTGTGATACCAAGAGTTACTCTTGTCCATATCTCCTGTATAACATACATCTATACCAGACACTTATTTGTGGTACCAAGAGTTACTCTTGTCCATATCTCCTGTATAACATACATCTATACCAGACACTTATTTGTGGTAGTATTATTGTTGTATACTGTAGTCCCCCTTTTATAAAGTCATTCCACAAAATGCCACCCTCTTATAAGGCCAAATTTCAGATGCACTTTGATATTAAAATACCACAAAATCATCCCCCTCAAGAGTGGTCACCCTTTTTATAAGGACACTTATTTATTGCCGTAGGGCTGCTTAGTAAGATAGAGACTACTGTATATATGTTTAAATATATAGATATTGTGATCATATATAAAATATAAGTGTACAAGCATTAGAGACTGGTAGAAAAACAAACTGGTATGCTTGTTTTGTCCTGTTTCACAGCAAGTGCGAATACATTTTATTTCTACCGACACTGTGCATACCTTTATATGGTGTTTATCTTGATGTCAAAAAGTCTAAAACAGCTGTCAAATTATAACTATAAAGATCAGAAACAAGCATCATTCCAATCATTTTCAAGGGTGTCCTCTTTCCTGTCTACTTTTAACTGTTACTGTTTCCTTCCATTCCCTCTATGTTAATCATATTTATACAGATTAATACATGGGCATTTGGAATGAGTCACCAGTCACAAATGTCACAGATATGTAGATTGTAGCCTTACAGAAATAATATTGTAGACCCCTATATATTTATAAAATACCTCATATTGACTTTATAAACCAATAACCTCTGACATCAACCACATTTTATACTCATTTTATTTATCTTTTAATGTGTTATTTATTTTTTCACAAGTTGTCATGGTTACCAATTTTTCATTGTAATTCTCATTTTATAGAACTTTTTATTATCATTCCCCCCCCCCCCCCCCCCCCCTGGATACTAGTATATACCACAGAAAACTAATTCTATATTTACGGGGAATCACTGGAATTTGACAGTTTAAACTGATCAAAATATATGTAGACAAACTTTAGTGTGGGGTTCTTCTTCCACATGTATTTTCATTCATGATGTACTGACTGGTAATTGGCTTAATAGAACTTTTAGTAAAATAATATTAAAATATATTCAGTATGAAGTATTCATGTAAATCTTCTAAAAACAGTAACTAAAACATGAAAAAGGTGATATGACTTAGACCAATCACCCCATCATTACAAAAATCAATTAATCAACAGTGAAACAAGAGACTTTCTGTTTTTACCAGTTTAGTGTTTTTGATAACTCACTCTGACCTCCCCACAATGTTATTCAAATATTGTCATGAACAAGTTTCATATTTTATTTTTGACTGAAAATATAAAAGAATCATTTCCACAAGGAAAAATTGAATATTTCCTATTTAAATTAAAAATACATGTATAATCTGAAACAGAAATTGAATGCAAACAAAATAGTTTTCTATACAATATCCAACCATTAACAGAAGTATAGTTTGTACTCCACCTCTACCCACCCCCCACCCCCACCCCCACCACCCAATAGTTTTATGGTTGTTACATTTTATCAACTTTACATTTCTAGTTTTAACCAAAAATATAGAATGAAGGTAGATATGGAACCATATGGTCAAAAAGGCTGCAGCTATTAATAAAGGATATATACAAATTGTTAAATTTCATAATGGCGAGTGTACATTTTCTTCTATTTTCATGATTTCTATTATTTTGTTAATTTTATATTATTATTGAATGTATATATAAAGTGATAATATATTTTAAGTTGTTTTTGTTGATTAAATACATGTGTACTTGACATGTTTAATTATAACCAGGATTTTTGATGTATGAAAAGTTAAAATAAAATCTGAATTACAAATGCGATATTTTTTTATGTCTGCACACTGTTTGATATATTCTACACAAAAATGTTGAAAAAAATAGAACAATTTTAGTTCACCTGACCACTGGCCATGTATATCTCATAATGTGGCATCAACCAGCCTACTGACATCCTTAGCTTCTTCATAATGTGGCATCCACCAGCCTACTGACATCCTTAACTTCTTCATAATGTGGCATCCACCAGCCTACTGACATCCTTAACTTCTTCATAATGTGGCATCCACCAGCCTACTGACATTCTTAACTTCTTCATAATATGGCGTCCACCAGCCTACTGACATCCTTAACTTCTTCATAATGTGGCATCCACCAGCCTACTGACGTCCTTAACTTCTTCATAATGTGGCATCCACCAGCCTTCTGACATTCTTAACTTCTTCATAATGTGGCATCCACCAGCCTACTGACATCCTTAGCTTCTTCATAATGTGGCATCCACCAGCCTACTGACATCCTTAACTTCTTCATAATGTGGCATCCACCAGCCTCCTGACATTCTTATCTTCTTCATAATGTGGCATCCACCAGCCTACTGACATCCTTAACTTCTTCATAATGTGGCATCCACCAGCCTACTGACGTCCTTAACTTCTTCGTAATATGGCATCCACCAGCCTACTGACATTCTTAACTTCTTCATAATGTGGCATCCACCAGCCTACTGACATCCTTAACTTCTTCATAATGTGGCATCCACCAGCCTACTGACATCCTTAACTTCTTCATAATGTGGCATCCACCAGCCTACTGACGTCCTTAACTTCTTCGTAATGTGGCATCCACCAGCCTACTGACATCCTTAACTTCTTCATAATGTGGCATCCACCAGCCTACTGACATCCTTAACTTCTTCATAATGTGGCATCCACCAGCCTACTGACATTCTTAACTTCTTCATAATGTGGCGTCCACCAGCCTACTGACATCCTTAACTTCTTCATAATGTGGCATCCACCAGCCTACTGACGTCCTTAACTTCTTCATAATGTGGCATCCACCAGCCTTCTGACATTCTTAACTTCTTCATAATGTGGCATCCACCAGCCTACTGACATCCTTAGCTTCTTCATAATGTGGCATCCACCAGCCTACTGACATCCTTAACTTCTTCATAATGTGGCATCCACCAGCCTCCTGACATTCTTATCTTCTTCATAATGTGGCATCCACCAGCCTACTGACATCCTTAACTTCTTCATAATGTGGCATCCACCAGCCTACTGACGTCCTTAACTTCTTCGTAATATGGCATCCACCAGCCTACTGACATTCTTAACTTCTTCATAATGTGGCATCCACCAGCCTACTGACATCCTTAACTTCTTCATAATGTGGCATCCACCAGCCTACTGACATCCTTAACTTCTTCATAATGTGGCATCCACCAGCCTACTGACGTCCTTAACTTCTTCGTAATGTGGCATCCACCAGCCTACTGACATCCTTAACTTCTTCATAATGTGGCATCCACCAGCCTACTGACATCCTTAACTTCTTCATAATGTGGCATCCACCAGCCTACTGACATCCTCAACTTCTTCGTAATGTGGCATCCACCAGCCTACTGACATCCTTAACTTCTTCATAATGTGGCATCCACCAGCCTACTGACGTCCTTAACTTCTTCGTAATGTGGCATCCACCAGCCTACTGACATCCTTAACTTCTTTATAATGTGGCATCCACCAGCCTACTGACATCCTTAACTTCTTCGTAATGGGGCATCCAACAGCCTACTTACGTCCTTAACTTCTTCGTGATGTGGCATCCACCAGCCTACTGACCTCCTTAACTTCTTCATAATGTGGCATCCACCAGCCTACTGACATCCTTGACTTCTTCATAATATGGCATCCAGCAGACTACTGACATCCTTAACTTCTTCATAATGTGGCATCCAGCAGCCTACTGACATCCTTAACTTCTTCATAATGTGGCATCCAGAAGCCTACTGACATCCTTAATTTCTTCATAATGTGGCATCCACCAGCCTACTGACATCCTTAACTTCTTCATAATGTGGCATCCACCAGCCTACTGACATCCTTAACTTCTTCATAATGTGGCATCCACCAGCCTACTGACATCCTTAACTTCTTCATAATGTGGCATCCACCAGCCTACTGACATCCTTAACTTCTTCATAATGTGGCATCCACCAGCCTACTGACATCCTTAACTTCTTCATAATGTGGCATCCACCAGCCTACTGACGTCCTTAACTTCTTCGTAATCTGGCATCCACCAGCCTACTGACATCCTTAACTTCTTCATAATGTGGCATCCACCAGCCTACTGACATCCTTAACTTCCTCATAATGTGGCATCCACCAGCCTACTGACATCCTTAACTTCTTCGTAATGTGGCATCCACCAGCCTACTGACATCCTTAACTTCTTCATAATGTGGCATCCACCAGCCTACTGACGTCCTTAATTTCTTCGTAATGTGGCATCCACCAGCCTACTGACATCATTAACTTCTTCGTAATATGGCATCCAGCAGCCTATTGACATCCTTAACTTCTTCGTAATGGGGCATCCAACAGCCTACTTACGTCCTTAACTTCTTCGTAATGTGGCATCCACCAGCCTACTGACCTCCTTAACTTCTTCATAATGTGGCATCCACCAGCCTACTGACATCCTTGACTTCTTCATAATATGGCATCCAGCAGACTACTGACATCCTTAACTTCTTCATAATGTGGCATCCAGCAGCCTACTGACATCCTTAACTTCTTCATAATGTGGCATCCAGAAGCCTACTGACATCCTTAACTTCTTCAGAATGTGGCATCTACCAGCCTACTGACATCCTTAACTTCTTCATAATGTGGCATCCACCTTCTTCATAATGTGGCATCCACCAGCCTACTGACATCCTTAACTTCTTCATAATGTGGCATCCACCAGCCTACTGACATCCTTAACTTCTTCGTAATGTGGCATCCACCAGCCTACTGACATCCTTAACTTCTTCGTAATGTGGCATCCACTAGCCTACTGACATCATTAACTTCTTCGTAATGTGGCATCCACCAGCCTATTGACATCCTTAGCTTCTTCGTAATGTGGCATCCACCAGCCTACTGACCTCCTTAATTTCTTCATAATGTGGCATCCACCAGCCTACTGACATCCTTGACTTCTTCATAATATGGCATCCAGCAAACTACTGACATCCTTAACTTCTTCATAATGTGGCATCCACCAGCCTACTGACATCCTTAACTTCTTCATAATGTGGCATCCACCAGCCTACTGACGTCCTTAACTTCTTCGTAATATGGCATCCACCAGCCTACTGACATTCTTAACCTCTTCATAATGTGGCATCCACCAGCCTACTGACATCCTTAACTTCTTCATAATGTGGCATCCACCAGCCTACTGACATCCTTAACTTCTTCATAATGTGGCATCCACCTTCTTCATAATGTGGCATCCACCAGCTTACTGACGTCCTTAACTTCTTCGTAATATGGCATCCACCAGCCTACTGACATCCTTAACTTCTTCATAATGTGGCATCCACCAGCCTACTGACATCCTTAACTTCTTCATAATGTGGCATCCACCAGCCTACTGACATCCTTAACTTCTTCGTAATGTGGCATCCACCAGCCTACTGACATCCTTAACTTCTTCATAATGTGGCATCCACCAGCCTACTGACGTCCTTAACTTCTTCGTAATGTGGCATCCACCAGCCTACTGACATTAACTTCTTCGTAATATGGCATCCACCAGCCTATTGACATCCTTAACTTCTTCGTAATGTGGCATCCACCAGCCTACTGACATCCTTAACTTCTTTATAATGTAGCATCCACCAGCCTACTGACATCCTTAACTTCTTCGTAATGGGGCATCCAACAGCCTACTTACGTCCTTAACTTCTTCGTAATGTGGCATCCACCAGCCTACTGACCTCCTTAACTTCTTCATAATGTGGCATCCACCAGCCTACTGACATCCTTGACTTCTTCATAATATGGCATCCAGCAGACTACTGACATCCTTAACTTCTTCATAATGTGGCATCCAGCAGCCTACTGACATCCTTAACTTCTTCATAATGTGGCATCCAGAAGCCTACTGACATCCTAAACTTCTTCATAATGTGGCATCCACCAGCCTACTGACATCCTTAACTTCTTCATAATGTGGCATCCACCAGCCTACTGACATCCTTAACTTCTTCATAATGTGGCATCCACCAGCCTACTGACATCCTTAACTTCTTCATAATGTGGCATCCACCAGCCTACTGACATCCTTAACTTCTTCATAATGTGGCATCCACCAGCCTACTGACGTCCTTAACTTCTTCGTAATCTGGCATCCACCAGCCTACTGACATCCTTAACTTCTTCATTATGTGGCATCCACCAGCCTACTGACATCCTTAGCTTCTTCATAATGTGGCATCCACCAACCTACTGACATCCTTAACTTCTTCGTAATGTGGCATCCACCAGCCTACTGACATCCTTAACTTCTTCATAATGTGGCATCCACCAGCCTACTGACGTCCTTAACTTCTTCGTAATGTGGCATCCACCAGCCTACTGACATCATTAACTTCTTCGTAATATGGCATCCACCAGCCTATTGACATCATTAACTTCTTCGTAATGTGGCATCCACCAGCCTACTGACATCCTTAACTTCTTTATAATGTAGCATCCACCAGCCTACTGACATCCTTAACTTCTTCGTAATGGGGCATCCAACAGCCTACTTACGTCCTTAACTTCTTCGTAATGTGGCATCCACCAGCCTACTGACCTCCTTAACTTCTTCATAATGTGGCATCCACCAGCCTACTGACATCCTTGACTTCTTCATAATATGGCATCCAGCAGACTACTGACATCCTTAACTTCTTCATAATGTGGCATCCAGCAGCCTACTGACATCCTTAACTTCTTCATAATGTGGCATCCAGAAGCCTACTGACATCCTTAACTTCTTCATAATGTGGCATCCACCAGCCTACTGACATCCTTAACTTCTTCATAATGTGGCATCCACCAGCCTACTGACATCCTTAACTTCTTCATAATGTGGCATCCACCAGCCTACTGACATCCTTAAGTTCTTCGTAATGTGGCATCCACCAGCCTACTGACATCCTTAACTTCTTCGTAATGTGGCATCCACTAGCCTACTGACATCATTAACTTCTTCGTAATATGGCATCCACCAGCCTATTGACATCCTTAACTTCTTCGTAATGTGGCATCCACCAGCCTACTGACCTCCTTAACTTCTTCATAATGTGGCATCCACCAGCCTACTGACATCCTTGACTTCTTCATAATATGGCATTCAGCAGACTACTGACATCCTTAACTTCTTCATAATGTGGCATCCACCAGCCTACTGACATCCTTAACTTCTTCATAATGTGGCATCCACCAGCCTACTGACGTCCTTAACTTCTTCGTAATCTGGCATCCACCAGCCTACTGACATCCTTAACTTCTTCATAATGTGGCATCCACCAGCCTACTGACATCCTTAGCTTCTTCATAATGTGGCATCCACCAACCTACTGACATCCTTAACTTCTTCGTAATGTGGCATCCACCAGCCTACTGACATCCTTAACTTCTTCATAATGTGGCATCCACCAGCCTACTGACGTCCTTAACTTCTTCGTAATGTGGCATCCACCAGCCTACTGACATCATTAACTTCTTCGTAATATGGCATCCACCAGCCTATTGACATCATTAACTTCTTCGTAATGTGGCATCCACCAGCCTACTGACATCCTTAACTTCTTTATAATGTAGCATCCACCAGCCTACTGACATCCTTAACCTCTTCGTAATGGGGCATCCAACAGCCTACTTACGTCCTTAACTTCTTCGTAATGTGGCATCCACCAGCCTACTGACCTCCTTAACTTCTTCATAATGTGGCATCCACCAGCCTACTGACATCCTTGACTTCTTCATAATATGGCATCCAGCAGACTACTGACATCCTTAACTTCTTCATAATGTGGCATCCAGCAGCCTACTGACATCCTTAACTTCTTCATAATGTGGCATCCAGAAGCCTACTGACATCCTTAACTTCTTCATAATGTGGCATCCACCAGCCTACTGACATCCTTAACTTCTTCATAATGTGGCATCCACCAGCCTACTGACATCCTTAACTTCTTCATAATGTGGCATCCACCAGCCTACTGACATCCTTAAGTTCTTCGTAATGTGGCATCCACCAGCCTACTGACATCCTTAACTTCTTCGTAATGTGGCATCCACTAGCCTACTGACATCATTAACTTCTTCGTAATATGGCATCCACCAGCCTATTGACATCCTTAACTTCTTCGTAATGTGGCATCCACCAGCCTACTGACCTCCTTAACTTCTTCATAATGTGGCATCCACCAGCCTACTGACATCCTTGACTTCTTCATAATATGGCATTCAGCAGACTACTGACATCCTTAACTTCTTCATAATGTGGCATCCAGCAGCCTACTGACATCCTTAACTTCTTCATAATGTGGCATCCAGAAGCCTACTGACATCCTTAACTTCTTCATAATGTGGCATCCACCAGCCTACTGACATCCTTAACTTCTTCATAATGTGGCATCCACCAGCCTACTGACATCATTAACTTCTTCGTAATATGGCATCCACCAGCATATTGACATCCTTAACTTCTTCGTAATGTGGCATCCACCAGCCTACTGACATCCTTAACTTCTTCATAATGTGGCATCCACCAGCCTACTGACATCCTTAGCTTCTTCATAATGTGGCATCCACCAACCTACTGACATCCTTAACTTCTTCGTAATGTGGCATCCACCAGCCTACTGACATCCTTAACTTCTTCATAATGTGGCATCCACCAGCCTACTGACGTCCTTAACTTCTTCGTAATGTGGCATCCACCAGCCTACTGACATCATTAACTTCTTCGTAATATGGCATCCACCAGCCTATTGACATCATTAACTTCTTCGTAATGTGGCATCCACCAGCCTACTGACATCCTTAACTTCTTTATAATGTAGCATCCACCAGCCTACTGACATCCTTAACTTCTTCGTAATGGGGCATCCAACAGCCTACTTACGTCCTTAACTTCTTCGTAATGTGGCATCCACCAGCCTACTGACCTCCTTAACTTCTTCATAATGTGGCATCCACCAGCCTACTGACATCCTTGACTTCTTCATAATATGGCATCCAGCAGACTACTGACATCCTTAACTTCTTCATAATGTGGCATCCAGCAGCCTACTGACATCCTTAACTTCTTCATAATGTGGCATCCAGAAGCCTACTGACATCCTTAACTTCTTCATAATGTGGCATCCACCAGCCTACTGACATCCTTAACTTCTTCATAATGTGGCATCCACCAGCCTACTGACATCCTTAACTTCTTCATAATGTGGCATCCACCAGCCTACTGACATCCTTAAGTTCTTCGTAATGTGGCATCCACCAGCCTACTGACATCCTTAACTTCTTCGTAATGTGGCATCCACTAGCCTACTGACATCATTAACTTCTTCGTAATATGGCATCCACCAGCCTATTGACATCCTTAACTTCTTCGTAATGTGGCATCCACCAACCTACTGACCTCCTTAACTTCTTCATAATGTGGCATCCACCAGCCTACTGACATCCTTGACTTCTTCATAATATGGCATTCAGCAGACTACTGACATCCTTAACTTCTTCATAATGTGGCATCCAGCAGCCTACTGACATCCTTAACTTCTTCATAATGTGGCATCCAGAAGCCTACTGACATCCTTAACTTCTTCATAATGTGGCATCCACCAGCCTACTGACATCCTTAACTTCTTCATAATGTGGCATCCACCAGCCTACTGACATCCTAAACTTCTTCATAATGTGGCATCCACCAGCCTACTGACATCCTTAACTTCTTCATAATGTGGTATCCACCAGCCTACTGACATCCTTAACTTCTTCATAATGTGGCATCCACCTTCTTCATAATGTGGCATCCACCAGCCTACTGACGTCCTTAACTTCTTCGTAATATGGCATCCACCAGCCTACTGACATCCTTAACTTCTTCATAATGTGGCATCCACCAGCCTACTGACATTCTTAACTTCTTCATAATGTGGCATTCACCAGCCTACTGACATCCTTAACTTCTTCGTAATGTGGCATCCACCAGCCTACTGACATCCTTAACTTCTTCATAATGTGGCATCCACCAGGCTACTGACGTCCTTAACTTCTTCGTAATGTGGCATCCACCAGCCTACTGACATCATTAACTTCTTCGTAATATGGCATCCACCAGCCTATTGACATCCTTAACTTCTTCGTAATGTGGCATCCACCAGCCTACTGACATCCTTAACTTTTGTATAATGTAGCATCCACCAGCCTACTGACATCCTTAACTTCTTCGTAATGGGGCATCCAACAGCCTACTTACGTCCTTAACTTCTTCGTAATGTGGCATCCACCAGCCTACTGACCTCCTTAACTTCTTCATAATGTGGCACCCACCAGCCTACTGACATCCTTGACTTCTTCATAATATGGCATCCAGCAGACTACTGACATCCTTACCTTCTTCATAATGTGGCATCCAGCAGCCTACTGACATCCTTAACTTCTTCATAATGTGGCATCCAGAAGCCTACTGACATCCTTAACTTCTTCATAATGTGGCATCCACCAGCCTACTGACATCCTTAACTTCTTCATAATGTGGCATCCACCAGCCTACTGACATCCTTAACTTCTTCGTAATGTGGCATCCACCAGCCTACTGACATCCTTAACTTCTTCATAATGTGGCATCCACCAGCCTATTGACGTCCTTAACTTCTTCGTAATGTGGCATCCACCAGCCTACTGACATCATTAATTTCTTCGTAATATGGCATCCACCAGCCTATTGACATCCTTAACTTCTTCGTAATGTGGCATCCACCAGCCTACTGACATCCTTAACTTCTTCATAATTTAGCATCCACCAGCCTACTGACATCCTTAACTTCTTCGTAATGGGGCATCCAACAGCCTACTTACGTCCTTAACTTCTTCGTAATGTGGCATCCACCAGCCTACTGATCTCCTTAACTTCTTCATAATGTGGCATCCACCAGCCTACTGACATCCTTGACTTCTTCATAATATGGCATCCAGCAGACAACTGACATCCTTAACTTCTTCATAATGTGGCATCCAGCAGCCTACTGACATCCTTAACTTCTTCATAATGTGGCATCCAGAAGCCTACTGACATCCTTAACTTCTTCATAATGTGGCATCCACCAGCCTACTGACATCCTTAACTTCTTCATAATGTGGCATCCACCAGCCTACTGACATCCTTAACTTCTTCATAATGTGGCATCCACCAGCCTACTGACGTCCTTAACTTCTTCATAATGTGGCATCCACCAGCCTACTGACATCCTTAACTTCTTCATAATGTGGCATCCACCTTCTTCATAATGTGGCATCCACCTTCTTCATAATGTGGCATCCACCAGCCTACTGACGTCCTTAACTTCTTCGTAATATGGCATCCACCAGCCTACTGACATACTTAACTTCTTCATAATGTGGCATCCACCAGCCTACTGACATCCTTGACTTCTTCATAATATGGCATCCAGCAGACTACTGACATCCTTAACTTCTTCATAATGTGGCATCCACCAGCCTACTGACATCCTTAACTTCTTCATAATGTGGCATCCACCAGCCTACTGACGTCCTTAACTTCTTCGTAATATGGCATCCACCAGCCTACTGACATTCTTAACTTCTTCATAATGTGGCATCCACCAGCCTACTGACATCCTTAACTTCTTCATAATATGGCATCCACCAGCCTACTGACATCCTTAACTTCTTCATAATGTGGCATCCACCTTCTTCATAATGTGGCATCCACCAGCTTACTGACGTCCTTAACTTCTTCGTAATATGGCATCCACCAGCCTACTGACATCCTTAACTTCTTCATAATGTGGCATCCACCAGCCTACTGACATCCTTAACTTCTTCATAATGTGGCATCCACCAGCCTACTGACATCCTTAACTTCTTCGTAATGTGGCATCCACCAGCCTACTGACATCCTTAACTTCTTCATAATGTGGCATCCACCAGCCTACTGACGTCCTTAGCTTCTTCGTAATGTGGCATCCACCAGCCTACTGACATCATTAACTTCTTCGTAATATGGCATCCACCAGCCTATTGACATCCTTAACTTCTTCGTAATGTGGCATCCACCAGCCTACTGACATCCTTAACTTCTTCATAATGTAGCATCAACCAGCCTACTGACATCCTTAACTTCTTCGTAATGGGGCATCCAACAGCCTACTTACGTCCTTAACTTCTTCGTAATGTGGCATCCACCAGCCTACTGACCTCCTTAACTTCTTCATAATGTGGCATCCACCAGCCTACTGACATCCTTGACTTCTTCATAATATGGCATCCAGCAGATTACTGACATCCTTAACTTCTTCATAATGTGGCATCCAGCAGCCTACTGACATCCTTAACTTCTTCATAATGTGGCATCCAGAAGCCTACTGACATCCTTAACTTCTTCATAATGTGGCATCCACCAGCCTACTGACATCCTTGACTTCTTCATAATATGGCATCCAGCAGATTACTGACATCCTTAACTTCTTCATAATGTGGCATCCAGAAGCCTACTGACATCCTTAACTTCTTCATAATGTGGCATCCAGAAGCCTACTGACATCCTTAACTTCTTCATAATGTGGCATCCACCAGCCTACTGACATCCTTAACTTCTTCATACTTCAATCTTGTAAGAAGAACTGATCAGCCAAGTATACCACATTTTTAGATCTAGCCATCACATGGTGTGCACCATCAGTCCTTTTTAGATTTTTAGATTTTAATCTTCTACTCTGAAATCACTGGGCATAGACTAAGATTGTCCATGAGTGGTCCCTTTCTGAAATGTATGTTACAGCCTTACCCACCATCCAAGATGGCTGTCATTGCAAAAAATATATATTTCCTTAAATGGTCAAAAGTAACGTATTTTAGGTTGGAATAAACAGAATGTAAGCTGTAGCTACATGAAAATATACAAATATATATATATATATATATATATATATATACGTCTGAAAATTAAACCAAACAGTGTTAGAATTGGATTTTTTTAGACCTGTCAAATTTTTGTTCTTCCCTCGACGGGATTTGAACCCACACCATTGATATATATATATTTTGGTGTATGGTATCGTTGAGAAATTTTAGCATATATGAAAAATGACAATTCATTAGAGGATGAATTTTAGAGGTGTCTAAATGACTTTTAGGTTATTTTGTGGTGCATGAAATTGTCAACTTTCTATTTACAGTCCCAGCAGAAAATGATATACAAATGTACCATGTAGATACATCTGTAAAAAGTTTTAAGGGAATTACAAAGATGTCCTACCAAGATATGCGTTATTATCAACAGATTGCCAAAGTAATAGATTCTATGTATGACCATAATGGCTAGTTAGATTTACATCTATATTTGTAATAGGGGTGGTCGTGATCGTATGGTAGTTGGATTTATAACTACCTATGCAATCAGTGCCTATCACCACTAAAGCTGTGTGTTCGAATCCTACGCATAGCGAGGTGTACTTGATACAACATTACATGATAAAAGTTTGTCAGGTCGGTGGTTTTCTCCAGGTAATATTGTTTCCTCCACCAATAAAACGTACCATCATGATATAACTGAAAAATTGTAGAAAGTGGCATTATTAAACACCATTACCCTAACCTTATTAATATGTGTCTTATCACAAAAGTTGTTAGATTGAATCCAACTCATGGCAAGGTGTACTAAATACAACATTATCATATAAAGTTTGTCAGTGAGCCTGACCAGGTAAATAGTTTTCTCCAGAAAACTACCAGTATTTCCTACATCATTAAAACTAACCGCCATGATATTTTAAACATTTTTTTTTACAAAAGATCTATATGAAATATCTTCATTTTTGGACATTTCAGTGCATACTTTGATTTAAATAGGGTATAGTATTGGTTTGAAAGCTTTTGTTTTTTGCTCACTGAAGCCAAATTTCAAGTGAGTTTTTCTCATGACTTGGTGACCTTTCACATTTGATCCTCTCCAGAACAACTGGGTCAAAATTGAATATGATACTCCTTGGCTCACTATTCTTTTCTACAAGTGTGACTTGGTGACAATACAATACAAACAAATTTAGATCAATGCTGGCTTTAGTTTAGGGAGCCTATTTTTTACGCTTGATTGATTGTTGCTTAACATCAAGTGAGCAGTATTCCTGTTATATTCACGAGAACACCAGTAGTAAACAATAAATCATGCAGTTTAAATGTGGACTTGTGGACCAATGTCTTAATAGTCACAGGGAAACGTTGAATGTGATTAGAGAAATTTTGCCTTGCAACTGACCACCACCAACAACTAAGAAACTATTACTAATTAGCAGCTGTTCCAAGTTGACTTTTTAGTTTAATGAACCTGTTAATTCCCAAATACATTTACTTCCCTTCCATGACATCATAAATAAAATAGTTTAATGAACCTTTTAATCACCAAATACATTTACTTCCCTTCCAAGGCATCATAGATAAAATAGTTTAATGAACCTGTTAATCCCCAAATACATTTACTTCCCTTCCAAGACATCATAAATAAAATAGTTTAATGAACCTGTTAATCCCCAAAATACATTTACTTCCCTTCCAAGACATCATAAATAAAATAGTTTAATGAACCTGTTAATCACCAAATACATTTACTTCCCTTCCAAGACATCATAAATAAAATAGTTTAATGAACCTGTTAATCCCCAAATACATTTACTTCCCTTCCAAGAAAACATAAATAAAATAGTTTAATGAACCTGTTAATCCCCAAATACATTTACTTCCCTTCCAAGGCATCATAGATAAAATAGTTTAATGAACCTGTTAATCCCCAAAATACATTTACTTCCCTTCCAAGACATCATAAATAAAATAGTTTAATGAACCTGTTAATCACCAAATACATTTACTTCCCTTCCAAGGCATCATAGATAAAATAGTTTAATGAACCTGTTAATCCCCAAATACATTTACTTCCCTTCCAAGGCATCATAGATAAAATAGTTTAATGAACCTGTTAATCCCCAAAATACATTTACTTCCCTTCCAAGACATCATAAATAAAATAGTTTAATGAACCTGTTAATCACCAAATACCTTTACTTCCCTTCCAAGACATCATAAATAAAATAGTTTAATGAACCTGTTAATCCCCAAATACATTTACTTCCCTTCCAAGAAAACATAAATAAAATAGTTTAATGAACCTGTTAATCCCCAAATACATTTACTTCCCTTCCAAGGCATCATAGATAAAATAGTTTAATGAACCTGTTAATCCCCAAAATACATTTACTTCCCTTCCAAGACATCATAAATAAAATAGTTTAATGAACCTGTTAATCACCAAATACATTTACTTCCCTTCCAAGGCATCATAGATAAAATAGTTTAATGAACCTGTTAATCCCCAAATACATTTACTTCCCTTCCAAGGCATCATAGATAAAATAGTTTAATGAACCTGTTAATCCCCAAAATACATTTACTTCCCTTCCAAGACATCATAAATAAAATAGTTTAATGAACCTGTTAATCCCCAAATACATTTACTTCCCTTCCAAGGCATCATAGATAAAATAGTTTAATGAACCTGTTAATCCCCAAATACATTTACTTCCCTTCCAAGACATCATAAATAAAATAGTTTAATGAACCTGTTAATCCCCAAAATGCATTTACTTCCCTTCCAAGACATCATAAATAAAATAGTTTAATGAACCTGTTAATCACCAAATACATTTACTTCCCTTCCAAGACATCATAAATAAAATAGTTTAATGAACCTGTTAATCCCCAAATACATTTACTTCCCTTCCAAGACATCATAAATAAAATAGTTTAATGAACCTGTTAATCCCCAAATACATTTACTTCCCTTCCAAGACATCATAAATAAAATAGTTTAATGAACCTGTTAATCCCCAAATACATTTACTTCCCTTCCAAGGCATCATAGATAAAATAGTTTAATGAACCTGTTAATCCCCAAAATACATTTACTTCCCTTCCAAGACATCATAAATAAAATAGTTTAATGAACCTGTTAATCACCAAATACATTTACTTCCCTTCCAAGACATCATAAATAAAATAGTTTAATGAACCTGTTAATCCCCAAATACATTTACTTCCCTTCCAAGACATCATAGATAAAATAGTTTAATGAACCTGTTAATCCCCAAAATACATTTACTTCCCTTCCAAGACATCATAAATAAAATAGTTTAATGAACCTGTTAATCACCAAATACATTTACTTCCCTTCCAAGACATCATAAATAAAATAGTTTAATGAACCTGTTAATCCCCAACTACATTTACTTCCCTTCCAAGACATCATAAATAAAATAGTTTAATGAACCTGTTAATCACCAAATACATTTACTTCCCTTCCAAGACATCATAAATAAAATAGTTTAATGAACCTGTTAATCCCCAACTACATTTACTTCCCTTCCAAGACATCATAAATAAAATAGTTTAATGAACCTGTTAATCCCCAAATACCTTTACTTCCCTTCCAAGACATCATAAATAAAATAGTTTAATGAACCTGTTAATCCCCAAATACATTTACTTCCCTTCCAAGGCATCATAGATAAAATAGTTTAATGAACCTGTTAATCCCCAAAATACATTTACTTCCCTTCCAAGACATCATAAATAAAATAGTTTAATGAACCTGTTAATCCCCAACTACATTTACTTCCCTTCCAAGACATCATAAATAAAATAGTTTAATGAACCTGTTAATCCCCAAATACATTTACTTCCCTTCCAAGGCATCATAGATAAAATAGTTTAATGAACCTGTTAATCCCCAAAATACATTTACTTCCCTTCCAAGACATCATAAATAAAATAGTTTAATGAACCTGTTAATCACCAAATACATTTACTTCCCTTCCAAGACATCATAAATAAAATAGTTTAATGAACCTGTTAATCCCCAACTACATTTACTTCCCTTCCAAGACATCATAAATAAAATAGTTTAATGAACCTGTTAATCCCCAAATACCTTTACTTCCCTTCCAAGACATCATAAATAAAATAGTTTAATGAACCTGTTAATCCCCAACTACATTTACTTCCCTTCCAAGACATCATAGATAAAATAGTTTAATGAACCTGTTAATCCCCAAATACATTTACTTCCCTTCCAAGACATCATAAATAAAATAGTAACATCTGATTTGAGACATAAAAGTGTAATCCTATCGATTTTTTATATGTTGAGTGCGGTAGATATTTTGTCTGATAAATCCATATCCATATGCAATATCAATATTAGAAGTATAAGAAATAAAATAAATTTTCTCCAAAATTTTGTTGATGAATTCGATATTATTGTTTTAACTGAAACACATCTTGACAACAGCATTGAAAACAGAGATATCGAACTCGATTCATTTGATAAAAATCCTCAACGAAAAGATCGTACTAATTCTGGTGGCGGGTTACTTATTTACTCAAAGGAAGACATCGGCATTTGCAGGTAACACGAACTTGAAAATGACATAGATGAAACGATTTGGGTTGAAGTTCATGCCAAAGGTCACTCTTTTCTTTTGTGTAATACATATCGACCTGAATGGACCGACTCTGAATATTGGGCACGCTTAAATCATGCTATAGGTTTAGCACACAGGCGCATGGGGCATGGATTTCGTTTCCTCCTCCCCCCTTTTTTCAAAATTTTCATATAAATCATTCCTTTTTCAAAATTTTCATAATCATTCGTTTTTTCTTCATTTGACAATATCAGTAGACGTCATACATCATGAATAATTTTGAAAAAAAGGGGGGGTAGTAGAGAAAAGGGGGGAGGAGGAAACGAAATCCATGCCCCATGCGCCTGTGGTTTAGCATATCAAGTCAACGAAAATATTGTGATCTCTGGAGATCTGAACTCTGACCTTATGTCTTTAAACAATAACAAATTGATTGATATGATGAGGCTTTTTAACTTTAAAAATGTAATAGAGAAACCAACAAGGGTAACAAATCATAGTAGAACATTATTAGATCCCATTATAGTAAGTGACACAATTAATTATGTATTTTCTGATGTTTTTAAATTACCTGATAATATTAGTGATCATGATGCCTCAGTCGTAATTCTTCAATGTTCCAAAAATATCTCGCGATCATTTAAAAGAGAAATTTGGCAGTATCAAAAAATTAATTACGAAAAATTTGAAGAAAAATTAAATGAAATTAACTGGAATGAAAAACTTGACCACTTGAATGACGTTTATGAAATGTGCGAAAAATTTACAAAGTGTTTCCTAAAAATAGCACAGGAATGTATCCCGACAAAAATAATAACTATTCGGAATAATGATAGGCCGTGGTTTAACAACGAAATACGAAAAGAAATTCGCATAAGGGACCGATTTAGAAAAACTGTTTTGAAATTTCACAGGGAAAGGGATATTAAACTATATAAAAAACAGAGAAATAAAGTAAATAACATGAAAAAAATTGCAAAAGAAAATTTTGAAAATAATTTAGATCACATTCTTTTAGAAAACTCGTCCAATCCAAAAACATACTGGAAAATTATGAAAATGCTTATCAAATCAAATAAGGGAAACAACTGTATTCCTCCTCTTAGAAACTCTATAAATGATGAAAACTTCGACGATATTGTGTATGGAGATGAAGACAAGTGTGATTTATTAAATAAATACTTTAGTCTTATATCGAAGTTGGAGGAGGAGAACGTATCTCTTCCAGACTTTGATATAAAAACTAATAATGTAATAAATGAGATTTTTGTAACCATAAGTGAAATTGTAGATATTTTAAAAATTATTGATCCATACAAAGCTTCTGGACCCGACAAAATTAGTCACAAAATGTTAAAAATTTCCCCTGAAAAGATAGCCATCCCACTACAAATTATTTTTAACAAATCTCTCCGCCAATGTAAATATCCCTCTAGTTGGAAAAATGCGCATGTCATAGCGATTTTTAAAAAAGGTGATACATCTTTACCTTCTAATTACCGCCTAATATCACTGATTAGCTGTGTCGGAAAAGTAATGGAAAGGATTATATACAAACACGTATATAACCATTTAATTCAAAACAAGCTTATCTACCAGTATCAATCTGGTTTTTTGCCTAAGCATTCCTCAGTCCACCAATTAATAGAACTATATAATACTATCTTAAACTCTCTTGAAAAAAAAGAACTATGTTGCTTCGTTTTCTGTGATTTCTCAAAGGCTTTCGATAAAGTTTGGCACAAAGGTTTGATACATAAAATGAATTGTTATGGAATAAAAGGGAATTTATTAAAATGGTTTGAAAATTATTTATATTGTAGACACCAAAAAGTAGTAAACAGAGATTCGTCGTCCTCATATGTGTCTGTGTCCGCTGGGGTCCCCCAAGGATCTGTCCTAGACCTCTGTTATTTCTGGTTTATATTAATGATATTGGTGATAAACTTCTTTCCTTAAGCCGTTTGTTTGCTGATGATACTTCCCTTGGCTATGCAAGCCAAGATGAAGATCAAATAAAATATGTCATAAATCATGATCTACATGAACTTGGTGACTGGTCAAAGAGATGGTTGATGTCTTTCAACCCAGACAAAACTGAAATCATGCTTTTTAAAAATGTAGAAAACTCAACAAATTTTTATTTTTATTTTGATGGAAAATTAATTCCACTTAAATCAAACCATAAACATTTGGGGATAACATTTAGCGAGGAAGCAAAATGGAATAAACATGTAGCAAATTTAATAAAAAGTGTCTCTAAACACATATGTGTTTTGCGTAAATTGAAATATAAATTAAATAGAAAAAATTTAGAGAAATTATACTTAATTTACATTCGACCAATATTTGAGTATGCATGTGAGGTCTGGGACAACTGTGGTGTCTCTAATTCGTGCAAATTGGAGAGGCTACAGTTGGAGGCAGCTAGAATTATCACCAGACTTCCAATCTTTACCAACACAGAATATCTATATAGAGAAACTGGCTGGGAGAGATTGGAAGAAAGAAGAACTAGGAGAAAGCTCCAATTATTATATAATATCCAAAACGGTAGCACACCCTCTTATTTACTCGATCTTATTCCCCCAACAATCCAAAGTACGACTATTTATCCCCTTCGAAATGGCAACGATATTATTGTTCCATTCTGTAGACTATCTTTAACTAGAGATTCTTTCGTCTCAGCTACAGTAAGGGAATGGAATAACCTTAATCTTTCAGTGCGTAATCTTGACACACTATCTAAATTTAAAAAGGCAATCCGCAGTTCAATCTCAATGCCAATTCCGAGACACTATTCTTATGGTTCTAGAAAACTAAATATAATTCTAACACAGCTTCGCTGCAATGCATCCTTCTTGAATTACGATTTATGTAAAGTAAAAATTTTATCAAATGCTTCCTGTAACTGTGGCGCATCATGTGAAAATTCTCACCATTTCTTTTTTGATTGTGATAAATATACAGATAATAGGGAAATAATATTTAATAGTCTTAACTGGCTACCTTCTAACATTAATATTGATGTAAATCTACTGACAAAAGGAAGTGATCTCCTAACATATCAAGAAAATATAACCATTTTTAAACATGCTTTTAAATATATTAAAGACTCCAAAAGATTTACAATTGTCTAAATGATCTAAAGAACCAACACACATCTCCAAAAGTATTTATTCTCTTTTCTTTTTTCTTTATTCTTTTTTTTCCCCGTATATTGTCTAAGCTTATGTTTTTGTATATAGTCATTCTTTGTATATTTAACTCTATGCTATTATATACATATTATATCATTTCATTGCGCATGCTAATCCATATTGTAAATTATTGTATTCGGGAGAAGACTTCATAAGTTGGAAAAACTTGTGTCCGATCCCTATTTGTTATATTTAGCAAATAAAAATATGTTTAAACTAAAGAGATATAGACACAATTCTAATGGAACCTAAAATGGGTAGGTATGTTGGTTTGACAAAAGGGTGTCAAAAGTTTTTGTATTGTACCTTATATTGAGTCTGCACAATTTTGAGGAATGCAACAGTTTAATGTAGGAATCATGATGACATGCCTTTTTGACCACCCATATTTTATGATTATCTAAACAGGTTGGAACATATTTTTTTTAAATGTCTGCCATTTTTGCTGAAGCTTATTAATTGGAATATTCTACAGATTATCTTAAAAATCAAATCTTATTTCGTGCAATGCCAACATCCAATATGTATAAAACTTTGATTTCTATCTGATTGCAAGGTGAAAACAGTTTGTTTTGGAACGAAAACCCATGGAAAATCTTGAAAATTCATTGTCCTAATATTCTGTATCAAATATGGACATCAGGTGTATCAGACATTTTACTTGTTTGCTAGACCATGGAAACATCTTTCAGATTGAAAGTTAATACTTTTAAACAAATTCCAAGAGCAATAATTTTTGTTGATATTGCATTGATCTTGAGTTAAGTTTGACTTTTTTTTTTATAAAATCTGATACAATAGGTTAATTCGTAGTGGCTGAACAGAAGAAGTCTTCTTTACTAAAACTGGGTTTGTTTCAGTAAGTGGTCGCTGTTTAAGGCCACGTGAGCCGGCAGTTATATCATGGCGAGAACAAGGAGCAATTAATGAAATGGTGATGATGACGGCTTTGTTCTAGACCAACACGCTTATTTGGATCTTTATAAAGCTAGCCCACTGAAACAATAGTCCGGGAGAGGACATATCGCTCCACTCGGACATATCGCTCCACTCGGACGTATTATCCTGATTTCGAGTCAACTAGTCTGTGTTCTTACTCCTTAGCGGAGAAGCAGCCAATACCAATTTTATAGTTTTTGGTTTGACCTGACCGGGGCTCAAACCCATGATGAGCTGTACTTGGGACGAATACACTAACCATTACATCACACCACAGATACGGTGTGTGTTGTTTGAGTACTGTACAGGAGTTGTTCATAGATTATATCAAGAATAATCTTGAATATGTCAATTCGACACAAAGTAAGACAAATATGGCAACCACATGGCATAGTATTTGATCTAAAGTGTGTTAAACTGTTAAGGAATTGGACCAAACTGTTTTTACAGGAGTACCTCTTTAAATGGTCATCGTTTTGTACCGATCATTTATATTTTATAACCGAAGTGTAAAAGATAGAGACATGATTTGTGGAATTTTAACTAAAATGGTTGCTTATTAAATTGTTAATTTTGCAATTAAGGACCAATAGACCTTCTTTGAAACTGACGGATCTATAATCAAATGTCGTTGATGTCAGTGAACTGCAAATTCATAAAATATATTTACCTGTATAGGAAGCAAAATATTAACAAAGTAGCTTATATTTAATCTTTATGTTTAAAACAAGTATGCCCTTCTATAAGAGGATTGAACTTGTCCAGATAAGTCTTCTTTACATAATTCGATCTTATGTCTGCACTATGACGATGTGTACTGATCTACGTTATAATATGAAAACTAGAAATCATGGACTGGACATTTCTTGTGTGACGGTATTTAGTAGCTAATCTGTACACATGTCTGGTGAACCTTTGCGGGGACAGTCTGCTTTCGTTAGTTTTTCTCCATTTTAATCTCATATAACACCCCCTTCAGATATACTTCCAACAACTTCTGCCTTCCATGTGCACCAAAGCTAACCTCTGTTCCTACAGATAGAACTTTTTCGAATGAACAAAACGTCTACATCTTTATACTGGACTGAGCTAAAACTTGACCTATAGGCACGAAAACGAATGGTCATTTGGTAGCCCCTTTTAATATTTATCTGACATATATCCATATTGACTTAAAATATAATTTCTTAAAATGGCTCAAGTAAAACCTCCACAAATTGTGATGGAATGAGCTGAAATTTTAACTGCAGCTCTATGGTATGTTTATACATGACTAACAATTTAATACGGATATGATGATATGTGATTTAAAAGTTACAAACTCAGTATTAATGTAGAATATCTCAATACCAATAACATCTCTAACAAGACGAACTGAATGCCAATGTCACCTTGGTGAGAAATAATTGGCTCCACACAGTACCTGTATCTAAGAATTAGTAGGTGTGCGATTATTGTTTACAGCCGCCATGTGAGAAATGACTGGCTCCACACAGTACCCGTATCTAGGAATTAGTAGGTGTGTGGTTGTTGTTTACAGCCGTGTGAAAAATAACTGGCTCCACACAGTGCCCGTATCTAAGAATTAGTAGGTGTGTGATTGTTGTTTACAGCCATGTGAGAAATGACTGGATCCACACAGTGCCCGTATCTAAGAATTAGTAGGTGTGTGATTGTTGTTTACAGCCATGTGAGAAATGACTGGCTCCACACAGTACCCGTATCTAAGAATTAGTAGGTGTGTGGTTGTTGTTTACAGCCATGTGAGAAATGACTGGATCCACACAGTGCCCGTATCTAAGAATTAGTAGGTGTGTGATTGTTGTTTACAGCCATGTGAGAAATGACTGGCTCCACACAGTACCAGTATCTAAGAATTAGTAGGTGTGTGATTGTTGTTTACAGCCGTGTGAAAAATAACTGGCTCCACACAGTGCCCGTATCTAAGAATTAGTAGGTGTGTGATTGTTGTTTACAACCATGTGAGAAATGACTGGATCCACACAGTACCCGTATCTAAGAATTAGTAGGTGTGTGATTGTTGTTTACAGCCATGTGAGAAATGACTGGATCCACACAGTACCCGTATCTAAGAATTAGTAGGTATGTGATTGTTGTTTACAGCCATGTGAGAAATGACTGGCTCCACACAGTACCAGTATCTAAGAATTAGTAGGTGTGTGATTGTTGTTTACAGCCATGTGAGAAATGACTGGATCCACACAGTACCCGTATCTAAGAATTAGTAGGTATGTGATTGTTGTTTACAGCCATGTGAGAAATGACTGGCTCCACACAGTACCAGTATCTAAGAATTAGTAGGTGTGTGATTGTTGTTTACAGCCATGTGAGAAATGACTGGCTCCACACAGTACCAGTATCTAAGAATTAGTAGGTGTGTGATTGTTGTTTACAGCCATGTGAGAAATGACTGGATCCACACAGTGCCCGTATCTAAGAATTAGTAGGTGCGTGGTTGTTGTTTACAGCCATGTGAGAAATGACTGGATCCACACAGTACCCGTATCTAAGAATTAGTAGGTGCGTGGTTGTTGTTTACAGCCATGTGAGAAATGACTGGCTCCACACAGTACCCGTATCTAAGAATTAGTAGGTGTGTGATTGTTGTTTACAGCCATGTGAGAAATGACTGGCTCCACACAGTACCCGTCTAAGAATTAGTAGGTGTGTGGTTGTTGTTTACAGCCATGTGAGAAATGACTGGCTCCACACAGTACCCGTATCTAAGAATTAGTAGGTGTGTGGTTGTTGTTTACAGCCATGTGAGAAATGACTGGCTCCACACAGTACCCGTATCTAAGAATTAGTAGGTGTGTGATTGTTGTTTACAGCCATGTGAGAAATGACTGGATCCACACAGTACCCGTCTAAGAATTAGTAGGTGTGTGGTTGTTGTTTACAGCCATGTGAGAAATGACTGGCTCCACACAGTACCAGTATCTAAGAATTAGTAGGTATGTGATTGTTGTTTACAGCCATGTGAGAAATGACTGGCTCCACACAGTACCCGTCTAAGAATTAGTAGGTGTGTGGTTGTTGTTTACAGCCATGTGAGAAATGACTGGATCCACACAGTACCCGTATCTAAGAATTAGTAGGTGTGTGATTGTTGTTTACAGCCATGTGAGAAATGACTGGATCCACACAGTGCCCGTATCTAAGAATTAGTAGGTGTGTGATTGTTGTTTACAGCCATGTGAGAAATGACTGGATCCACACAGTACCCGTATCTAAGAATTAGTAGGTGTGTGATTGTTGTTTACAGCCATGTGAGAAATGACTGGATCCACACAGTACCAGTATCTAAGAATTAGTAGGTGTGTGGTTGTTGTTTACAGCCATGTGAGAAATGACTGGCTCCACACAGTACCAGTATCTAAGAATTAGTAGGTGTGTGATTGTTGTTTACAGCCATGTGAGAAATGACTGACTCCACACAGTACCCGTCTAAGAATTAGTAGGTGTGTGGTTGTTGTTTACAGCCATGTGAGAAATGACTGGATCCACACAGTACCAGTATCTAAGAATTAGTAGGTATGTGATTGTTGTTTACAGCCATGTGAGAAATGACTGGCTCCACACAGTACCAGTATCTAAGAATTAGTAGGTGTGTGATTGTTGTTTACAGCCATGTGAGAAATGACTGGCTCCACACAGTACCAGTATCTAAGAATTAGTAGGTGTGTGATTGTTGTTTACAGCCATGTGAGAAATGACTGGCTCCACACTGTACCAGTATCTAAGAATTAGTAGGTGTGTGGTTGTGGTTTATATGTGTGTGGTTGTTGTGTACAACCATGTTACTGCTATATGATTGGAAGAAGAATGAGATGATGATGATGTCTGTTGTAGTAGATTAACTCGATGACTTAAGAGTTTTATAGTGTAAGTTACATCGGTCTAATCAAAAGACATTATCCTGACTCAAAGCCAACAAGTCCTTGTTCTTCCTAATGTTGTTTACTTTGCGGAAAAACAGCATAAAAACAATCCAAATTGTATGGTCTTTGGTTTGACCCAAGCGAAAGTCGAACTCACGATCTACCTACCACCCTACATGTGAGCACGAAATTTCGTACTCTCTGATTTTATGAATTCTTAGTTTTTGCAATGCTATATATATATTAAAAGACAATCTTGAATCATGTATCAACATTGTTTATGGCGGTAACTTTGCGTCAAACATTGTTAAATTGTGTATTTACTTTAAAAAGTAATTTTGTTTCAAGTGCATACACAAGATTAAGATCTTACACAAACACTTGGGATTCGAAAATAAGTATATTAATAGGTTGTACTTCTACCAAATTATAGTACATGATGATGCAAAGTAAACAGTCTGTACCTTCCAATAGTAATAAAAAGTCTCTCGTGGTACAAATAATATTTGGAAAACCAATACAAACTTTACAAATTAGAATAAAAAGCTGAAAGTGAGCATGAAATGCAAGGTTTTTGTGTACAGAACTAAATGTATGAGCTGATCAATAGGAGTGGACCTTGGTGTTTCAGTTGTCCTCCGATTGTTGACCATCACAACATTTATCATAATTTAGTTCCATTATACATGTACATGTATGTACCTTATTTTATCTGGAATGTGGATTCTTCTCCGTAATGTGATCAACATAATGACTTTATACTGACAAACATTTATCAATGTTTAGATTCTGATTATCTTTGATTCTTTGTTGTCAGTTCTGATAAAACATTCAGACAGGAGAATCATCATAAAGTCCACATTGTTCCATGCTAAGCATGCCAAACGACATGTCATGACGTGGGAACTTTTGCACGTCTTCATTCGGATAGACTCTATTTTTATTGGCGGGAGTAAGTCCAAGATGGCAATCTAATTAAAGTAGATGCTTGTTGTATCCTTTTTAATTTGCTTTTCTTTGACGATTAGTATATATAAATATATCCCTGTAGAAAAAAAAAGAGGATACCGCAAACATCTAATTTTAATTGGTGATTGTGTGGATGGGCGATACTTTTAAATTTTGTCTAGGCCACCATTGTGAAGCAAACTGAAGGATAACGGGACAATGAAGGGACCAGCTTTAACATGAATTTCAAAAATCAAATAATTAAAATGGTATGACATAACTATATTACCTCCCTTTATAAACTTTTACCTGTACGAAGTTCCCAAACTGAAGTAGAGCAAAAGAAAAGTTAATGTTCAACAACCATAACATTATCGACCCTTCATAATAAAAACACATGACTACGTTCGAAAATTTAAATTTAAATCTTTAACATGTAGGTGTATATTTTTGATATGGGATTGCCTAAACTTATATATTAAAGTCTGTCGTTTTGTGAGGTCATTACCAAGAAGTACTAAGTATGTCGAAGATGTACGCTAATACAGAAGATCCGGGGCATCATGACTTTGAAGCAGGTAAGTCTGTTTGTTTTGATTTGGGGTTTGATACTCAGTAATATCAAATGTATATCAATTACTGGAAAAGAGTGAAGGAAACTATGGGTGGATCCTTATTTTAAACGTATACGTGAAACATTCACTCTGATGTCTTAAAATTAGTTTAGTTTTCAAGTATTTGGATTTTTATTCTGCTATTCTGCTATCGATAGTCTGGACCTTGTACAATACAAACACAGTGTGTTTCGGTCCAGCTAACGTCGATTGTTATCTGATCGTATAAGAACATATCATACAATGAAAACTCCTTAAACTATTAGTATTATATATGGTCTGTCACTCGTGTGTCTGTTTTCATATTGTCAGGACGTGTGTTAAATAACTTGTGACAATTAAAAATATTTTACACATACACTTTCTAAAAGCAATCTGAAATTTTAAATATTTTGCCTCAGTATATCATGTATATATATAATTTTGAACCCGTATATCGAAGCTATGCACTTCATGGATGAAGCAAGTTGTTGATACATGTAAACCAAAGATGGTATATTTTAATACGGAACATAGTATAATTTTTATTGGCCTTCAAGGTACAAACAATAACACACACACACAGAGACATGAACAACATACAGTAAAATTGTGTCTACATACTTAAATACATTTATACAGTATTCAATGAACAACATACACTAACATTGTGTCTACATACTTAAATACATTTATACAGTATTCAATGAACAACATACACTAACATTGTGTCTACATACTTAAATACATTTATACAGTATTCAATGAACAACATACACTAACATTGTGTCTACATACTTAAATACATTTATACAGTATTCAATGAACAACATACACTAACATTGTGTCTACATACTTAAATACATATATACAGTATTCAATGAACAACATACACTAAAATTGTGTCTACATACTTAAATACATTTATACAGTATTCAATGAACAACATACACTAACATTGTGTCTACATACTTAAATACATATATACAGTATTCAATGAACAACATACACTAACATTGTGTCTACATACTTAAATACATATATACAGTATTCAATGAACAACATACACTAAAATTGTGTCTACATACTTAAATACATTTATACAGTATTCAATGAACAACATACACTAACATTGTGTCTACATACTTAAATACATATATACAGTATTCAATGAACAACATACACTAACATTGTGTCTACATACTTAAATACATTTATACAGTATTCAATGAACAACATACACTAACATTGTGTCTACATACTTAAATACATATATACAGTATTCAATGAACAACATACACTAACATTGTGTCTACATACTTAAATACATATATACAGTATTCAATGAACAACATACACTAACATTGTGTCTACATACTTAAATACATTTATACAGTATTCAACAACAGAGTAGATGAAGGAAGGAGAAAGACCATTTATTCTCGAATCATATGAATGAATCATTTCACTTGACAAGATAATTTTAACTGAGATTTTTTTTTTTAATTTGATTCCACCACACAAACCCACATGTGCGTGGTCATCATTGGGAAGTTAAAATGTCTAATGTTTACAACATCTCTTTTTAGTTTTTGGAGAGAAAATGAATGCAAAGATAATAATATTAAAATCCGATAATTGTTGGTTTATCAGTCTAAACTTTGACGGTATAAAATGTTCATTTAAATTAGTTATTCCTTTTGGGTAAAAAATCCGAAATTGAAAGTTCAATACAAAGATAATTCCATTTTTAAAAACCTGAAATGACAAGATCCATTCGTTTGTGTAAGAGTTCCACTAAAACAACGGAAAATGAATTCAAATTTAGTTATTCAACCAAGACGTGCAAAGTTCGCCTCATTATTAGCATAAGTACCATTAAATATTGTTGATAACAATTTACAATTTCTAGACTAACGCCTCCATAAGATTATAGAATACTTTATAACAAGTGGCATCATTGTACACACGCAGAGGCGTAGCTGCATATACGCTGTCACGACATGGCGTGCACATCGGCAGGTTAAAAAAATGTATTGTTACTTTTAACAGTCTAATTAAATCAGTATAATTAATATATCGTACAAGTTACTTTTGTATGGTAATTATGTGATGGACAAGTCGAGCGGACGCATTGCATATCTTTAAGACGTCAATATCCAGTTGTGGTCCATGCGTTAGAACGCTTACAAAACCAAGGCGATGTCAAAGCCGGGCAGTTTCTTGCATCCATCATGCGGTTTCAGTTTATCATAGCTTTGGTAATAGCGGAATATATTTTACATAGCACTGTTTATCTGTCAACATTCCTCCAAGATACCGATTACGACATTCTTGAAGCAATCAAAGAATCCAAGATCGTGATTGAAATGCTAAGAGCTGAACGACAGGACGAATCTGTTTAAGATGAGTTGTATCAGTCTGCACTTAATTAACTTAGCCAAATCTTTTGATATATCTGATAGTATACCCAGGCGAGGTGGTAGACAGATTACCAGAGCCAGTGGCGGATCCAGGGGGGCGCACCCGGCGTGCCCCCCTAAAATTGGAAAAAAATATGATTTTTCACACGAAATACCCCAAAAATTTTCGCGCCTCCCTCCGCTCGGTGCAATTTTTTAAAGTGCGCGCCCCCCTAACTTGAAATCCTGGATCCGCCCCTGAGAGCCAATCACCCCGCGGAAACGCCAAAACAGTATTTTTGTACTATCCATTTTTGGACAATTTGATTTCAAACTTGAAACAAGTCTCCTTAAATCGGAAAACCACTTCCATGTACAGCATCTACTACCCCGTGCTATAGACAAATTAACTGATGATCATGTTGCTACAATATACGAGGCATATCAGGCTGACCTTTATTTGTCATTAGAGGATTTCAGGAGAGAAGTAGCCAATTGGCTAACCCACTGGGTCTTTACTAAACGTAATGATTTGCCAACAACACTTTGTACCACACTTGATTCTGTAAATCCAGTTCTCTATCCTTCTATAGATACAATATTAATAAAACTATGTGTTTTGTTTACCATGTCAGTAGCAAGCGCTACTGCTGAAAGGTCATTTAGTACTGAGGTGTTTGAAAAATTATGTTAGGTCGACCATGAAGAATGACAGGCTATCTTCCCATGGATAGGTGCATATTTATCGAGATTTTGAAGTGGACTTGTACAAAGCAATGGAGGTGTTCGTATCGGCTAAGACACGAAGGGCAGATTTTGGACAATTTTAAGAAATTCTTGTCTATCAGTCATTAAAATTGTGCTTGATTCTATGTTATATGAAACCCTAAAATGGCCCCAGATCACACCATTTTGCATCTCGTCATAAAAAAATCCCAGACCCCCTCCCCCTCTCAAGAATTATGGCGTGCACACTATTAAATCTCAGCTACGCCCCTGGGCATTTGAAAAAAAAATACCTTCAATTTAACCATATGTCTGAAGCTTGAAATGTGGGTTACGGTAACATACTGTTTGTAAGAAGCTGGCACACTCCTCTTTTATATAGATGTACCACAATGTCAAGTGACATCACTGCAGGGCGAATAGTGCCTTGGGGAAAAAGTTACGAGCTAAATTTAAATCAAATGAAAATGAAGTCGGTAAATCATAAAATGTCGGTCGTGGTGACCTAATTTCTGTCTTGAGGCTGATACACTCCTCTAGATGCATTATCATGCCAATAACATAGCTGTAGTACATATAATCTCTTTAAAATAAACTTGGACCTAAAGTTTAACCATAATGAAAATGAAGTAGATGAAGCATGTAAGTAGAAAGAAAGGATATGGATGTAAATGGACATGAGAAACTGTCTAACATTATAATTTAAAACAAATTAAAGTAAATGAATATGGCTTCTATTGGTGTTCCACATTTCACAGCCAAAGTAGGGTCTTCAGCAATAAGAATAACCCATACCCCGAGGGTGAGTGTGAAACGGTCCATAGGGCCTACAGTTAATGTATTCTTTACTTGATAGACTCTACATCTGGGTATCTTTGTCGTTCCGAAGTTATCTTTCAGCTCCTTGTGTAAGTCGTGTCCGTCATTAAGATGGACATAGAACCATAAAAGAAACAAGAGGCATACATACAATGTTGCAGATTCGCATCTAAATGGAATTGGATACACATTTTGTAACTCGTAGTTCATGCAGGGATAATTTTGATGCGTGATCCACTGATCTTGTTTCTTTACCAGTACATGCCGAAAATATAGTGATTAAATCACTATATTTTCGACATGTACTAGTATCTCAAATACTTTTAATCACTAGGCCTCAGATGTATATCTCAGTGCCATTAAAATAAAAAATAAAGACAAATGTTTTTGACAAACGAGGCTTTGTGATAAAAGAGCAAGAAGTTTTCTGATCAAATTTTCAACCAGACATGAAACATCTAACTTTTAAAGAAATAAATAATGTTTAGGCAAAAGAAGTTAAATTTTAGAAATTGAAAAAAGAAATTTTGAAGTGTTAATTTTTGTCATTATGATTATTGAATGAAGCGTAAATTTTTTATATTAATTTGCATAGTTGAAAAGATACCATAATCTACATAACTGGTTGAGGTTAGTTGTGTGTGTCTTATGTTGTAAAGCATATTACCATCTTTATGTTCAATCTCTTAAGCCACAAAAGGGGAGGAGTTTGTTGCATTCAGATCTGCATAGTAGATTGTGTACAATGTGAATATCCTCAAGGCTTTAAGTGAATTAACCTTTATGTCCTCCTCAATAAGATGTACAGTATACATATATGTCATAATATAATTGATACTGGTATATATATATATCGATATGTGTGTGTGTGTGTGTGTTATGACATTATATTAGTAATCTTGGATCCTAACATTTTTCCAAGAATTTGTATAATCTTGATATTTTTGCCACAATTACATAATATCTATACAGAGACCGTTCGGATTACAATGCAGGGTGAAATAACAGATGAACATAAAAGCTAGTATAGAATTTAATTGGTTATTTAAAATAACAAAATTGTGTACCCTTTTTATCACGATATCTGAATCATTTTAATTGACAATTTAGTTTTAGTACATTAACACATGACATTATTTTTTTTACATCTGATGTAAATAGTTCAAGGGCTACATTATAACTTGTCCTTCTACAGCATGAACATAAGAAGTACTTTATTCTCTTAATAATTAAAAAAACAAATGTAAAAGGTTTAATAACTCCAATTATAATGAAATAAAAATAATTTATCAAGCCCATGCAACAAAATTTTTCCAATCCATTTGCATGGAAAACTTTATCTGTAGAAAGAACCACAGGTGCAGATTTTTATGTATGTATATATACTCAAACATCAACATATAAAAAAATCCTGTCTCGCACCTGTGGAAAAGACCATGCACTATCACGTTTGAAATGCATTGATAAAACAATATACCAAAACTGTGCAATATAAATTAATTAATAATTGTGCTGATTTTTATACATTTGTCTTTAAATTCAGCACTTTTATTATGTATGAATGGCAAAGATCAATCACCCTTATACAGTTGTTACTTTAACTATTTATCTGATCTATCAAGTAAACCTGTAAGAGAATCAGTCATATGCTTTTCTTCAGTACAGATGTTGAGTCTAATCATGATTTCGACATGTGCAACTTCCTCAAGAGTTATCTCCCTCTTGGTCTAAAAAAGGCAAAAATTCTGATTTATTTTTTTGCCCTTGAGTTATCTATCCTTGAACCACCTTTTCCAGCGAAAAAAAATATACACTCAAGCAGAAGTGCACTAAGGATCATGAAGCGCAAAAATTCTGATTTATTTTTTTGCCCTTGAGTTATCTATCCTTGAACCACCTTTTCCAGCGAAAAAAAATATACACTCAAGCAGAAGTGCACTAAGGATCATGAAGCCACATCCAAACAAATTGTACTGTAAATCATATTAGGTGGTACATTTTCAAAACGATTTTTATCTGCCAAAAGAACTTATAAGCCAGTTGTAGTATTCTCATGTTGTTGGCGACACATCCTAACATATTATTCAGATGAGTACCAAGTCTGCTCTGAAGGTAGAGAACCTATACTCTGCAGAAACAATTATCTGCCATTTCAACTGAAAAGTAAATAGGATTCAACTTTTTCACTTTAGCATTTCATTGTATCCTAATGTAGATTGAGTTACTTGCCCATGGTCGGTGGTTCTCTCCGGGTACTCCGGCTTCTTCCACCACTAAAACTGGTCGCCATGATATAGCTGAAATATTGCTGAAAGTGGCGTTAAACACCAAAAACCAACCAAACCAAACCTAATGTAGATTGAATACCACATATTTTGCCATCACTAAAAAAAAGAAGAAAAAGATTTACAATTATTATTGGTGCATTCTGGGAGAACTCTCAGGGGTATTATGATCTATAGGTACTGGACACCTTACTGTGCCATACGACCAGACAAACTTTTACCATGTCAAGAATGCAAGACACATTTTTATTATCCACTGGGGGTATACAATAATAAAATAAAATAAAAGAGAAATAAGGTCAATATAATGATGAAATTCACAAGGGAAACAAGCCTTTTCTTAAGTTAATAAAACAGGTACACCAGAGCATTCCTTACAAAAGTTAGAACCTGTACAGAACTAGAACTGTGAGTGACCTCACTGAGTGATATCCCCCCGCTTGCAATACTATGATGTTCAAACTTTGGAATACAGGTATATTAGCAAGTTACCTATGAAAAATGAACGGATATGGAGTTATGTCAAGGAGACAACATCCCATCTCCAAAATAAACTAATCAAGAACATACATCTAGGGGTCGCCACAAGTACACGACCCCCCTTTTCGTGAAAGTATAAGTTGAATTATCTCCCCTTCTAAATTTTAGACAGCAACGGTATTCCTTCATGCACATCTGCAGGTTGTGTAAAGTTTCATAAAAATTCAATAAGCAGTTTAGTAGGAGTTGCGCTTACAAGGTACATGCCCCCCTTTTCATGAAAGTATAAGTTGAATTATCTCCCCTTTTAAATTTTGGACAGCAACCATATTCCTTCATGCACATCTGCAGGTAGTGTACTACAACTGTGTAAAGTTTCACAAAACTACAATAAGCAGTTTAGGAGGAGTTGCGCTTACAAGGTACACGGCCCCCCTTTTCGTGAAAGTATAGGTTGAATTATCCCCCCTTCTAAATTTTAGACAGCAACGGTATTCCTTCATGCACATCTGCAGGTTGTGTAAAGTTTCATAAAAATTCAATAAGCAGTTTAGTAGGAGTTGCGCTTACAAGGTACATGCCCCCCTTTTCATGAAAGTATAAGTTGAATTATCTCCCCTTTTAAATTTTGGACAGCAAACCACATTCTTTCATGCACATCTGCAGGTAGTGTACTACAAATGTGTAAAGTTTCATAAAAATTCAATCAGCGGTTTAGGAGGAGTTGCGCTTACAAGGTACATGGACGGACGGACGGACAGGGCGATTCTTATATACCCCCCCCCCCCCCCCCCCAAACTTTGTTTGCAGGGGGTATAAATACATTGTACATAACTGCCAACATGACAAACATATTAGTCAGTTATCATCATATCATGGAGGTCCAACTATTAATGGACAAATAGTATTTCTGGTTGCTGTAGGGGACAAGTTTTAAATGTTGTGGAATGATGAGTAACTTTTATCTCAATAATCTGGATAATACAAGGATGTACAAGAATTGTTTGTGAGAGAAATTTATTTTGATATTACGAATTCTAATTGTTAAATTTAGAAGCTGATCACAGTTTGTAATTACATAAGATCATATGTGCTGGAATGAAAATGAGGATTAATAACTAAACAGGATAAGTTGTACGATTAAAGGTTTAATGGAATTCAAAAATAATATTTGGGGAAATGTTTCATAATGTTCTTATGAAGTCAAAGGATTATTAGTGCAAATCTACAAGTTTTTAAAATTTATTTTGGAAATAGAACCAAGTTTATGGTAAGCCCAAAACACTTGAAAAAATACACATAATAGGATTTATTTATTGACTTGATAAACATTGAGTGGTACATATCTACAGTATATAAGTTTATAATGAGATCGAATCTTAAAAACTTTTTTATGAGATTTTTTAAGAGCCAAAAGAGGTTAATTTAGCCATTGATACAGTGAATTGATGCTTTAATTTTGACATTAATCCAAGTTTGAACGTATTGATTATTTGTTTGTGAAACAAGATTTAACTTAATTATCCACTTGGGGAGTTCGTCAGGAGGTTATGTGAAGTAAATTTTGAAATGACAACATAAACATTTAAAACCAACGTAACTATTGTGTGAATTAAAAAGATTTCAAAAGGAATAGAAACCAACTTCTTTAAGATGTCAGAAATGTGTGTGACTTTAAAGTACTTAGTTTTATGAAGGAGGAAAGTGACTTCTGATAACGAGGATGAGACAGTTTAAATACACAATGGGTGGATAACATTGATGAAGAAGTCATTACACTGTGAACAGGTATACAACAATGCCTGAAGATATACATTTTATACACAGATCATATATTTTATTGTGGGACCACAAATATTTCAGACTTTCCAGATAGATAACAAAATATTATAGAACGGATATACTATCTGGGCTCAATATATACAATATAAAAGATATGAACAATTTATGGAAGTTTTGAACAAACAATAAACCAAGATATCAGTTTTAATATATATAAAAAAATCTCCAAAGTAAGTGAATACTAAAAGCTAGTTGTGTTTGGTGGTCAAAGTGATTTTCTTTAAATATAACTGACTAATCAGAAATATCATGATAGGGGAGATAATTCCGTAAAAAAACCCAAAATGATGGGAGACAACCCCAACAGACAGGAGTCTGAAGTGGATCAGAATGAGAGCAGTGAAGAAGAGGTTGTTATAGAAGAATATTATACATATCACTTACCTTCAAATCTTGTGACTGCAGATCAAGATAAAAAGGAAGGCGGTAACTTACAAATTGAAAATGTGACAGACAAAATTTCTAAAGGAGAAAGCAAGTTGGAACACGGTTCTGGTAAAAGCAAGAAATATTCAAATATTAAAACAATTACTAGAATTGATGAAGATACTGATAATGTTGTTATCTTGATTCGTCCAAGAAGACAGTCAGGTTCTCCATCAGAAGAAGAAGCTAAATATGACTTTTCTAATTCAACAAACAGGGAAAAATTTAATCTGAAAGATAAATTAATTCAGAATGAAGTGATGGATAAAAAGTATGTTCCATTAAATGATAACAGGAAATCATGTACAATAGAAGATTCCAGAACTCATAACTTAATAATCGAACATCGAAATGATATGTCTGTAAAAGTTGGTAAATCAGACGAGGATTACCAGGAGAGAATCATTTTGAATGAAAATTTAAATACTAATAACAGTGAAGTTAATAACAATTTAGAAAGTTCATCGTCTGATGACTTCATCTCAACGAACCCATTAAATCCTGAAGACAAACATGGAAATAATAAACATCTAGATAATACACAGCAGGAATCTCCAGGTATATCAGAAATGAAAATCAGGTATGAAAACCAAGGAGCAAGACCTAAAACTATGTCAAATGTTGTACCTACAATAAATAACATTGTATCTGTAGATTATAACATGACATCAGAACACGATAGACCACTAAGAGAAATGGAGCCTCCAAATAAAATTGTTCAGAAATCATCTGGTCGTTATGGAATTTCTCCTGAAGCTAATGAAAAGGTGAAAAAATTAAAAGAAATAGGTAAATATCAGGACATGGTGAAAAATAGTCATCTTCAACGAAATAAAGGAGTTGTCCATGACCTTGTGCAAAAAATAAACATGGAAAATATTGATCCAGAAATAACAGAGGAGGATGATATCCTTATCTGGAAGTTAATGAAGTCATTGAAAGAAAAGACGGCTATAAATGAAAGGGATAATAACGAGGACAAAACATGGTCAAGTTCAGTGCCTCAGGAAAAATGTGACTGGTCATATGAAAAGGCAACCTTGAGCAAAGACAAATATTTGTCAAGACGTTTACAAACAAAAGAAATTGGACAGGTCAAAATAGTAACTTTCATGTCTCCTTCAAAAGAAAATAAAGAAGTTAAAATCAAACCTTTAAAAATGACAAGAACACTTCCATTTAATGTGAAAAATATTTTCCAACAAAAGATGGATGAGGTTAAAAACAAGAAAAGGGTGTGTCTGACTGGTGGGAAAGAACTAATGTTTACAACAGTAGATGTTGATAATGATTGTTCCTGACTAAATATTGACACACATAGTAATGAATGACTGTCTGAATATGGGAGATAACTCTTCCATCTACAAATACAACAATATACCTCCTAGTACAGACAAAATATTGGATTACTTACAATAAATCTATTGGTTAAAATTTGTCATTTATATTTGATAAAGGAATATTAAACACTCTATTATCTAGAACTTGAAAATTGGAACATAAAACAATTAATTCAACCAATGAATTGGGAAATGGACCTTTTGTGTGAAGAGACTACTAGTATATGAAAGGCAGGGTTTTCTCCAATTAGATTCTGTATATAAACAGGATTTGCATTTCAAACAGTTGCATTTTTTTATTTCCTTGGAAAAATTAAATTTTGAATGTGAATTTAAAGTTTATATCAATGTTAATCTACTCTTTGTTCTAATACATAAAACATAATGTTTTATATTAAATATGTCATTTTGTTTCAAGACAGAGTATATGTCAAAGTCATGAAAGTTACTAGAGGCTAATCAGAACCTGAATTCTTCACCTGGTGTTTCATACACTGTTTGGGTTAAAGCAAGTTGTAGCCAGAGACAAGAATTGCTCATCCTGGCCATGTTTTTACCAGAACAAAATCACATACATATATTGAACTTTATAACAAACCAGTTGTATATGAAGTTTCAGAGAAGAATATTTTCAAAATTTCAGCCAATTTCAATAAAAAATTATCTGTGGTTTAGGAAAAAGTCATATGCTTTTCATACATAAATAATTGCTAAATTAAGGAAATATCTTATACAGTGACTGCACTATTGATTCACAACAGCATTTGGCCATTTCATTTTACCTATAAATCCAAACTATTATTTCCCTTAGTGACCTCCAAATATTCAATTTTAGTAAAGCACTACAGGACATAATTGTTTATCTTGTCTATGTTAAAATACAGTCAATATCACACATAATGGTGAAGAAAATAATAACAGTTTATCAGAAATAATAAATTACATATTGGTGGAAAGGTATGTGTTTACAATTTTACAAATTACGATCTTTACAATTTTGGAATTAACCCTTAAAATGATTTAATTTTGTTTTCAACTTTTGTAAGTACCTGTGTCATATTGGATTTTAAACCCTCCCAAAAAATTTACAACAGGTTCAAATACCATATGATATTTTGACCCTGAAATTGACCCTGGGGTTAATATACCATGGGGTTAAAAAATTCCATATGTTAGGCATGGACAGAATCCTCTGGATAAAAAAAACCCATCAAAGTTAGGTGCAAAATGGTGTGTATATTGTCCTATAATACTTAGTTATGAAATTTTAAGTTACAGATGGACAAGAGAATTAGTTACTTTTCATTGTAGGGTCAAAAGATTAAGGTCATTATGACTTCATAAAGTGAAGAACAAAAACAATTCACAAATGAGACAACTCTTGGCCCCCTGGTCAAGAAAACTAAGATCAATATTGTAACCTTCACTTTGCTAGGGACATTAAACTTCAAAGGTTAGTAAATCTATTCAGTTTGGTGCCAAATTGTAGTTGTATAGTTAATCAAGGAACATTCAAATTCTTTTTTCGAGGGGCTACATTAGTATTTGTTTTAAAGTGGTCCTAAATTTCTTGAACACTGATGATTTTGCCCCCATTAATCAATTAATGTATTATTATGCTTCAAAGAAATTGTTATACATCACTGACACTGTCAGAACATCAAAGAAACAAAAAAAATCAATAATTCCATTTATAACTTTCAATTACATAACTATTGTAGTGAAAAATACCATGATGACATAAATGACCTTGACAAAAAACCATGACAATTAAAGTTGTCAATCTAAAAATGGAAACAAAAATTCAAACATACTACACTAAATATGTAAATTACCAAAATATATACAAGTGAGGAAGCTTACACTAGTTATTTATAAAAGGTTTGTGTATCTAGAAAGCAGACAGATCAATACACTGGAATGTTTGCCAATATTGATTCTATGATGTTCAGAATAGTATGGTGGAATATATTAAACTGTGTGGACGTTTATGATGGTTTCCTCAACAGAAAATTCTGAAAATTTTCTATGGGATGACAGGCCAACATGTCTACTGGTCTTGCAAGGTATTGAATTTTTTTATTGTTGTGAAACATTTTGGTCATTTTGATGCCAGAAATAGTTAATTTGGTCAAAGAAGGGAAACTTCTTAATACATAATCATTAATTATAGAAATTGACTACATAATTAGATGCTATGTTAAAGTTGCTGAGTTTGCAGTATCTGTGTTATAGTAAAAATAGCTCATAAGATGACCAAATGAACATTAATTAACTAAAATACTATTGTTTGGGTATTTAAATTCCCAACAAAGGAGCACATAAACTAATATCAAGCCAAAAATTTCCCATTTTTTTAGTGTATTTTTTACAATAATATATATTGATAATATTTCATAATTATTGTAATACAATTACAAAATACAGAATTCAATCTAACTGACAAAATGCACTTAATACCTTTTTCGAGTAGTGCCCTACGTTCATTTTTAAATTTTCTAGTGCAGAGTCAAATTACATCAATACAATTATGAAAATTTGATCAAGAGAAAAATAAATGGCCATCCCAATTTTTACCTATACAAGAACCAAATATAAATAATTATGAATCACATTTTATACATCATAAATTTTACATGTACTCAACTCACACTTCATTCTATTGACAAATTGTACAAAACAAAAACAAAAATATAAATACTTCGCCTACATGATGTTGATCAATAAATATATGTAACTGAATGTCATTTTATAAAGAATAAATTTTAGAAATAAATAAAATTTCATGTGCTCTAATAAATGTCTTAAACATTCTTGTAGACTGCACTACCTCTGATTAATACACTATAGGTAGACACTACACTAATACAACAGACATACAGTTCATTGAAGTAGAACTAATATTAGGACAAACATTTAAATTTTATGTTTGGCAAAAAATAAATACTATCTAGGTTATCCTGCAATACCTTAAGGAGGTCCGGGGAGGGGGTTCAAAATCTCGTGGCTGTTTCAGTAAATTTGTTTTGTTTAATTCTATCACAATTTTTTTAGACCCCCAGCCACCTGAAACTGTTTTTAAATTTTTCATTCATGATAATAAGTATCTAAATATGTCAATTTTGATGACATTTGTAAATTTTATAAATTGGATTCTAAGTGAAAACTTGTGACATTATTAATAGATGAAGTTTGTTGTTGCAGTTTACTGGTCTTTTTATTAAAGTCATTGGTACTGAGGAAAGTAGACAAAACAACAGCATGATTATTTACACTGTGTTACTGTAATTTGATGTATGGTTGTACTGTCGACATGCTCTCCACCCTTAGGGGCATAAATATGCATTAATTCAATAAATAAATACATTTTGTATAACATTTGATGAGTGACTACTGTTGTAGATTCTTTCTGTATAATGTTTAGGGACCGACCATTTAACTTGAAAGGGCGGGTTATGGTTTTTTGTTTCGTTCACAAAGTTTTTTTTCGGACAACACAAGAGTTAGAATATATTTTTTTTTGTCGCACAAAACGCAGAATTTTTTTTCAAGAATTTAACATTAGGTTATATGACAAAAACTCTGAATCAGATTATTATTTTTTTCCTCCACCAAAATCAGAATATTTTTTTCAGCAACATTGGGAATCAGAATATTTTTTTTAGAAAAAAACCATAACCCCCCTCCCCCCCCCCCCCCCCTCCTTCAGGTTAAATGGTCGGTCCCTTATATATTGTTGAACTTGTGTACTCCTCCTGAATGTACATGAAATATTTGCCACTGGACTAAGTAAACAAACGGCCATCAATCAACCACTATAATATACTAGATATCTGATAGCCTGATATTTACTAGAACCAGTCAACTGTCAAGTGCCCACTCTTGATAAATCACCATAATATATATCAGTAAACCTGTTTTGATTTACCACTCACCTTCAAGACACAGATTCTATTTATTTTTACACAATATTAATATAAAGTTGAATATATTCTAATTTTGAACTGAGATAAGTCATTTTCTTACATGAAAATATTCAGCTCTACCAATTGTCAACAATATTTCAGTTATATATCATTGATTAGTATTATTGATGGTATTCAGGAGTACTCAGAGAGAACAAAACACTGACCTGCTACAAGTATCTGACAAGTTGTATTAAGTACACCTTGTTAAGTTGCTATATGGGCGAGGGTAAAACTCAAAACTAAAGTTGTGATAGGCACTGATTGGACGGGTAGATGTAAAGTCATTGTCATGATCGTAGTAGTTGGATCACCACTAAAGTTGTGATATCCTCGATGAAACATTATATGATAAAAGTTTGTCAGTGACTTGCGACAGGTCAGTGGTTTTCTCCAGTTTCCTCCACCAATAAAACTGACTGCCACGATATAACTGAAATATTGTTGAAAGAGGCGTTAAACACCATAACCTTATCCATAAAGCCATATGTACCTTATGATCACTGCCATGATGGCCCAAGTTTAAAACACTGGTCACACATACTTTAATTATACAAGAATTGGTTCCTGTGGGAACTCTGGGATGGTGGTGTAGACACAAGACCCAAGTTTCACCACTGTATGTATACAACCTCTTCAAAAATTATGTCTACTGGTTTTGTGGGAAAAATATCAAATATACAAAACACCCTGAGGATGCAACGTAAATAATTACAGCAGCTGGAATACGGTTAACAACAATGATTTAACACTATAGTTACCTATAACATTACATTAACTATAGTTACCTATAACATTACATTAACTATAGTTACCTATAACATTACATTAACTATAGTTACCTATAACATTACATTAACTATAGCTACCTATAACATTACATTAACTATAGCTACCTATAACATTACATTAACTATAGCTACCTATAACATTACATTAACTATAGCTACCTATAACATTACATTAACTATAGTTACCTATAACATTACATTAACTATAGTTACCTATAACATTACATTAACTATAGTTACCTATAACATTACATTAACTATAGTTACCTATAACATTACATTAACTATAGTTACCTATAACATTACATTAACTATAGTTACCTATAACATTACATTAACTATAGTTACCTATAACATTACATTAACTATAGTTACCTATAACATTACATTAACTATAGTTACCTATAACATTACATTAACTATAGTTACCTATAACATTACATTAACTATAGTTACCTATAACATTACATTAACTATAGTTACCTATAACATTACATTAACTATAGTTACCTATAACATTACATTAACTATAGTTACCTATAACATTACATTAACTATAGTTACCTATAACATTACATTAACTATAGTTACCTATAACATTACATTAACTATAGTTACCTATAACATTACATTAACTATAGTTACCTATAACATTACATTAACTATAGTTACCTATAACATTACATTAACTATAGTTACCTATAACATTACATTAACTATAGTTACCTATAACATTACATTAACTATAGTTACCTATAACATTACATTAACTATAGTTACCTATAACATTACATTAACTATAGTTACCTATAACATTACATTAACTATAGTTACCTATAACATTACATTAACTTATACTATGTACTCAATATCTTTGTTTTAATAAAACACTCATTTCAATCTTTTCATCTTCAATTCTAGTTCACAATAAATGTATACCTGTATTCTTTATTTAATTAGAAACAAAATTGACAATATGTTATTTATATTAGCCTTGATATTGAAATCACAGAATTATTTGACAGTTATAGCAATGATTTCAAAATTACAACTTTATCAAAAATAATCTCAAATGCAGACAGAAAGCACCTATGAAGCATTAATATACTTATTTAAAATGTAGGTAATATTGTATTTGAGGTCACAGTTTTTATAAATTGTTTGACAGTTATGTCATGTTCATTCCAATGTAATTTTTATCACACAGGTAACACAAAAACATTAACTATTGGCCTTACACATAGTTTATTCATTCATATAGGTAAACCGTCAAAATATCTATAATCATATACATTGGTGATCTTTAGCCAATTTTTATTTTCATTTACTAAAAAAATAACAGATGTGACCCAATTTAAAAATAACAAGAAGTCTTGATATACTTTTGAAAAGTATATCTGATGTTTTTTCTTGTGGAAATATGGAGAAATCAGGTATGTTAACAAAATAATCATATATTTTACTTTGGATGGCTTGATTGATACAACTAAAACAAGTTAGAGTAGATATTATATAAAATTGGTAAATATTAAGAAGAGAACATTTGCAGAAATTTAATTACTGTACATTTTTGTAGAGATAAGTCTGTCCTTAAAGGGATATTAAAGCTCATTTTGGTAATTTTTTGTATCTCATAAAAACTTGCAATTGGTTCAATAAATGATATTTATGAAACATTAACCCGGTTTTTACTTCCTGCACAAAAATTCATTTCGACCCTTTTAAGTGACATTTTAACGATATTAGGGATTATATGGGCATGCAAAGTATTTTTGGATTGTTTTTACAATTAATTTGAAAAGAAACAACCTTCGTCATGAGTTGAAAAAATATATGTTAAAACAAACTTTAATATCCCTTTAAATAGTTATGTTTGCCATCATTAAAAATATTTCAGAAATTTCTTTAAAAAAACAATTACTGTGTTTAGCTGTAGGGGACATCACCAATACATTAATATAAGTATTTGTCTCCCCATTAATTAACTGTTCTCATCAATACATTAATATAAGTATTAGTCTCCCCATTAATTAACTGTTCTCTGTAAGGGACATCACCAATACATTAATATAAGTATTAGTCTCCCCATTAATTAACTGTTCTCACCAATACATTAATATAAGTATTTGTCTCCCCATTAATTAACTGTTCTCTGTAAGGGACATCACCATTAATATAAGTATTAGTCTCCCCATTAATTAACTGTTCTCTGTAAGGGACATCACCATTAATATAAGTATTTGTCTCCCCATTAATTAACTGTTCTCTGTAAGGGACATCACCAATACATTAATATAAGTATTTGTCTCCCCATTAATTAACTGTTCTCTGTAAGGGACATCACCATTAATATAAGTATTAGTCTCCCCATTAATTAACTGTTCTCTGTAAGGGACATCACCATTAATATAAGTATTAGTCTCCCCATTAATTAACTGTTCTCTGTAAGGGACATCACCATTAATATAAGTATTAGTCTCCCCATTAATTAACTGTTCTCTGTAAGGGACATCACCATTAATATAAGTATTAGTCTCCCCATTAATTAACTGTTCTCTGTAAGGGACATCACCAATACATTAATATAAATATTTGTCTCCTCATTAATTAACTGTTCTCTGTAAGGGACATCACCAATACATTAATATAAATATTTGTCTCCTCATTAATTAACTGTTCTCTGTAAGGGACATCACCAATACATTAATATAAATATTTGTCTCCTCATTAATTAACTGTTCTCTGTAAGGGACATCACCAATACATTAATATAAGTATTTGTCTCCCCATTAATTAACTGTTCTCTGTAAGGGACATCACCATTAATATAAGTATTTGTCTCCCCATTAATTAACTGTTCTCTGTAAGGGACATCACCATTAATATAAGTATTAGTCTCCCCATTAATTAACTGTTCTCTGTAAGGGACATCACCATTAATATAAGTATTAGTCTCCCCATTAATTAACTGTTCTCTGTAAGGGACATCACCAATACATTAATATAAATATTTGTCTCCTCATTAATTAACTGTTCTCTGTAAGGGACATCACCAATACATTAATATAAGTATTTGTCTCCCCATTAATTAACTGTTCTCTGTAAGGGACATCACCAATACATTAATATAAATATTTGTCTCCTCATTAATTAACTGTTCTCTGTAAGGGACATCACCAATACATTAATATAAGTATTTGTCTCCCCATTAATTAACTGTTCTCTGTAAGGGACATCACCATTAATATAAGTATTAGTCTCCCCATTAATTAACTGTTCTCTGTAAGGGACATCACCAATACATTAATATAAGTATTTGTCTCCCCATTAATTAACTGTTCTCTGTAAGGGACATCACCAATACATTAATATAAGTATTTGTCTCCCCCATTAATTAACTGTTCTCTGTAAGGGACATCACCATTAATATAAGTATTAGTCTCCCCATTAATTAACTGTTCTCTGTAAGGGACATCACCATTAATATAAGTATTAGTCTCCCCATTAATTAACTGTTCTCTGTAAGGGACATCACCATTAATATAAGTATTAGTCTCCCCATTAATTAACTGTTCTCTGTAAGGGACATCACCAATACATTAATATAAGTATTTGTCTCCCCATTAATTAACTGTTCTCACCAATACATTAATATAAGTATTAGTCTCCCCATTAATTAACTGTTCTCTGTAAGGGACATCACCAATACATTAATATAAGTATTTGTCTCCCCATTAATTAACTGTTCTCTGTAAGGGACATCACCAATACATTAATATAAGTATTTGTCTCCCCATTAATTAACTGTTCTCTGTAAGGGACATCACCATTAATATAAGTATTAGTCTCCCCATTAATTAACTGTTCTCTGTAAGGGACATCACCATTAATATAAGTATTTGTCTCCCCATTAATTAACTGTTCTCTGTAAGGGATATCACCATTAATATAAGTATTAGTCTCCCCATTAATTAACTGTTCTTTGTAAGGGACATCACCAATACATTAATATAAGTATTTGTCTCCCCATTAATTAACTGTTCTCTGTAAGGGACATCACCATTACATTAATATAAGTATTTGTCTCCCCATTAATTAACTGTTCTCTGTAAGGGACATCACCAATACATTAATATAAGTATTAGTCTCCCCATTAATTAACTGTTCTCTGTAAGGGACATCACCATTAATATAAGTATTTGTCTCCCCATTAATTAACTGTTCTCTGTAAGGGACATCACCATTAATATAAGTATTAGTCTCCCCATTAATTAACTGTTCTCTGTAAGGGACATCACCATTAATATAAGTATTTGTCTCCCCATTAATTAACTGTTCTCTGTAAGGGATATCACCATTAATATAAGTATTAGTCTCCCCATTAATTAACTGTTCTCTGTAAGGGACATCACCAATACATTAATATAAGTATTTGTCTCCCCATTAATTAACTGTTCTCTGTAAGGGACATCACCAATACATTAATATAAGTATTTGTCTCCCCATTAATTAACTGTTCTCTGTAAGGGACATCACCATTAATATAAGTATTAGTCTCCCCATTAATTAACTGTTCTCTGTAAGGGACATCACCATTAATATAAGTATTTGTCTCCCCATTAATTAACTGTTCTCTGTAAGGGACATCACCATTAATATAAGTATTTGTCTCCCCATTAATTAACTGTTCTCTGTAAGGGACATCACCAATACATTAATATAAGTATTTGTCTCCCCATTAATTAACTGTTCTCTGTAAGGGACATCACCAATACATTAATATAAGTATTTGTCTCCCCATTAATTAACTGTTCTCTGTAAGGGACATCACCAATACATTAATATAAGTATTTGTCTCCCCATTAATTAACTGTTCTCTGTAAGGGACATCACCATTAATATAAGTATTAGTCTCCCCATTAATTAACTGTTCTCTGTAAGGGACATCACCATTAATATAAGTATTAGTCTCCCCATTAATTAACTGTTCTCTGTAAGGGATATCACCATTAATATAAGTATTAGTCTCCCCATTAATTAACTGTTCTCTGTAAGGGACATCACCAATACATTAATATAAATATTTGTCTCCTCATTAATTAACTGTTCTCTGTAAGGGACATCACCAATACATTAATATAAATATTTGTCTCCTCATTAATTAACTGTTCTCTGTAAGGGACATCACCAATACATTAATATAAATATTTGTCTCCTCATTAATTAACTGTTCTCTGTAAGGGACATCACCAATACATTAATATAAGTATTTGTCTCCCCATTAATTAACTGTTCTCTGTAAGGGACATCACCATTAATATAAGTATTTGTCTCCCCATTAATTAACTGTTCTCTGTAAGGGACATCACCATTAATATAAGTATTAGTCTCCCCATTAATTAACTGTTCTCTGTAAGGGACATCACCATTAATATAAGTATTAGTCTCCCCATTAATTAACTGTTCTCTGTAAGGGACATCACCAATACATTAATATAAATATTTGTCTCCTCATTAATTAACTGTTCTCTGTAAGGGACATCACCAATACATTAATATAAGTATTTGTCTCCCCATTAATTAACTGTTCTCTGTAAGGGACATCACCAATACATTAATATAAATATTTGTCTCCTCATTAATTAACTGTTCTCTGTAAGGGACATCACCAATACATTAATATAAGTATTTGTCTCCCCATTAATTAACTGTTCTCTGTAAGGGACATCACCATTAATATAAGTATTAGTCTCCCCATTAATTAACTGTTCTCTGTAAGGGACATCACCAATACATTAATATAAGTATTTGTCTCCCCATTAATTAACTGTTCTCTGTAAGGGACATCACCAATACATTAATATAAGTATTTGTCTCCCCCATTAATTAACTGTTCTCTGTAAGGGACATCACCATTAATATAAGTATTAGTCTCCCCATTAATTAACTGTTCTCTGTAAGGGACATCACCATTAATATAAGTATTAGTCTCCCCATTAATTAACTGTTCTCTGTAAGGGACATCACCATTAATATAAGTATTAGTCTCCCCATTAATTAACTGTTCTCTGTAAGGGACATCACCAATACATTAATATAAGTATTTGTCTCCCCATTAATTAAATGTTCTCACCAATACATTAATATAAGTATTAGTCTCCCCATTAATTAACTGTTCTCTGTAAGGGACATCACCAATACATTAATATAAGTATTTGTCTCCCCATTAATTAACTGTTCTCTGTAAGGGACATCACCAATACATTAATATAAGTATTTGTCTCCCCATTAATTAACTGTTCTCTGTAAGGGACATCACCATTAATATAAGTATTAGTCTCCCCATTAATTAACTGTTCTCTGTAAGGGACATCACCATTAATATAAGTATTTGTCTCCCCATTAATTAACTGTTCTCTGTAAGGGATATCACCATTAATATAAGTATTAGTCTCCCCATTAATTAACTGTTCTTTGTAAGGGACATCACCAATACATTAATATAAGTATTTGTCTCCCCATTAATTAACTGTTCTCTGTAAGGGACATCACCATTACATTAATATAAGTATTTGTCTCCCCATTAATTAACTGTTCTCTGTAAGGGACATCACCAATACATTAATATAAGTATTAGTCTCCCCATTAATTAACTGTTCTCTGTAAGGGACATCACCATTAATATAAGTATTTGTCTCCCCATTAATTAACTGTTCTCTGTAAGGGACATCACCATTAATATAAGTATTAGTCTCCCCATTAATTAACTGTTCTCTGTAAGGGACATCACCATTAATATAAGTATTTGTCTCCCCATTAATTAACTGTTCTCTGTAAGGGATATCACCATTAATATAAGTATTAGTCTCCCCATTAATTAACTGTTCTCTGTAAGGGACATCACCAATACATTAATATAAGTATTTGTCTCCCCATTAATTAACTGTTCTCTGTAAGGGACATCACCAATACATTAATATAAGTATTTGTCTCCCCATTAATTAACTGTTCTCTGTAAGGGACATCACCATTAATATAAGTATTAGTCTCCCCATTAATTAACTGTTCTCTGTAAGGGACATCACCATTAATATAAGTATTTGTCTCCCCATTAATTAACTGTTCTCTGTAAGGGACATCACCATTAATATAAGTATTAGTCTCCCCATTAATTAACTGTTCTCTGTAAGGGACATCACCATTAATATAAGTATTTGTCCCCCCATTAATTAACTGTTCTCTGTAAGGGACATCACCATTAATATAAGTATTAGTCTCCCCATTAATTAACTGTTCTCTGTAAGGGACATCACCATTAATATAAGTATTTGTCCCCCCATTAATTAACTGTTCTCTGTAAGGGACATCACCATTAATATAAGTATTAGTCTCCCCATTAATTAACTGTTCTCTGTAAGGGACATCACCATTAATATAAGTATTAGTCTCCCCATTAATTAACTGTTCTCTGTAAGGGACATCACCAATACATTAATATAAGTATTAGTCTCCCCATTAATTAACTGTTCTCTGTAAGGGACATCACCATTAATATAAGTATTAGTCTCCCCATTAATTAACTGTTCTCTGTAAGGGACATCACCATTAATATAAGTATTAGTCTCCCCATTAATTAACTGTTCTCTGTAAGGGACATCACCAACACATTAATATAAATATTTGTCTCCTCATTAATTAACTGTTCTCTGTGTAATCAGTTATGATACAAGTTTAATGCTCACACTATATGTTGCTTGTCATTGATGAAGTACTGATTTGTCAAGGGGAAATAAACGTGTACTTGTACATATGTGATAGATATGATCCTAGTAAAACATGATTCTAGTAAAACATGATCCTAGTAAAACATGATCCTAGTAAAACATGATCCTAGTAAAACATGATCCTAGTAAAACATGATCCTAGTAAAACAGTTCTAGATGGATCAATATTTCTGGTGAAATACAAATGTAAATACAAAGATTTCCCAGTTTAAAAAGGTCATTGAAATAATTTTCCTTGTTGCAGAAGTCCATGGGATATTTCTTCCTAGTAAACAGGGTTCAATAACTTATTTTACTAGCCACTTTATTGTGTCTAGATCAATTTTCACACCAGGATTTATTTAACTGTTACACTCATGGCTATGACTATATTAAACACACCTTAAACCAAAATATAATAATCAAGTTGCAACTGTTCAGTTCTGCCAACATATAGTAGGTAGATGCTCATATTCTTAACATAGAGCACAAAATCAGGATGTGTAGTTTGAACGTAGTGTACCATTCTCTTCAATGTACAAAAGTACTATTTTAGACTTCAAACTTCAGGTAGCACAAGAGGTAGACTTAAGAAATATTGAAATCTTCATCACTAAAATTCTTCATAGCATCAAGTGGTACTTTGCAACAATAAACAGATACTCAGAAGTGGACCGAGTCTTAAAACCATCCATCACCTATCAAGTTGACCCATAGTTCATTAACATGTTGCTTATCTGAGCGGTTCACCCATTATTGCACAAAAACCTGTATGATCAGTATGTCTCTGATGATAGCTTATACCTTACTTGTTTCCATTAAAAACAAATGTCAATAGGGTATCCTAGCATCATCTTATTACCTACCGTACATGCCAATTTATTATTAGTAAATTATGTCCTCGTCATGAATATAAGGAACTATTAATGTTGATGAGAAAGAGTCATAACATTTAACATGAAAAGACAAGAGTCTTCCAAGACCGATTTAACCAAATCTTTTTTGCTATCCATGCGATAGTGATAATGCAGTTATTAATTTTTTTTTAAATCACATAGAATTACATATTCTTTTTTTATTTTTCCAGATGTTCCCATCCACCAATCAAATACATCATACCAGATATCCTCATCAAATCTGGTGCTTCCACAACAGGATCTGACTGGTTCATTGAAATCATCATCTAGTAGCGGCTCCACGATTCGTTCATATAAATTCTGCTCTAGTAGTAGTTCTACCATTGGTTCATTGAGGAATTCCTCTTCAGAAAGTGAATCATATAAATTCTCCTCTCCTGATAGCAGTTCCTATAAACTGACATCCAGTAGTAGTGAATCAGCTATTGACAACGGAAGTAAAGAATTTGATACCAATGCCAACATAAAAGATACTATTGTAAGTACAGTACATAGATTACATATAAAATAGTTATTTTATTTGATCTTACTTACATTGTTCATTGAAATTTTTCAACAAAGGTCAATAACTCTGTACATAGGAAACTGAAAATTACAAAGATATTAGTAAGAAATGGTATGTATGTAAATGGACACGAGAGACTATCCAACCTTACATAAAAGACATGAGAGACTAATGGGTTCTTACACGAGTCCCTATTGAAGATCTGGGATTTCTTCCACGAGTGTGAGAAATTTCGCTTTTTCACGAGTGGAGCGTAGCGGAACGAGTGGAAAGACGCTGAATATCTCTCACGAGTGGAAGAAATCCCAGATCTTCAATAAGGACGAGAGCAAGTACCTGTTTCTTCCGTTTCAACTTAAAAACAGAGCATGTCGATTTCATTCATTCATTCGCATGTCAATGTCATGTTTACTGCACAAAATATTACAACGCCACGTGCAGTGCAGTAAATACACACTTATTTAAAACAGCATTAAATATATTAGGGGAAATCAGTTAAAATTGAGGTAAAATTGATATTTGAAGCTTTTTTAGATCTACTAAGACGACAATTTATATTACTACAGCAGTCGTAGAAGCGGACTCCATTGATTATACTCGGCCGATTTCATTGGCTGACAATGCCATGTAAGACAAGGTCACACGAAGCTGTCTTTATGGCTTGTCTTACATAGACAACGCATCAAAACGGAAGAATATCCAACCTTACATAAAAGACACGAGAGACTATCCAACCTTACATACAACACACGAGAGACTATCCAACCTTACATAAAACACACGAGAGACTATCCAGCCTTACATAAAAGACACGAGAGACTATCCAACCTTACATAAAAGACAGGAGAGACTATCCAACCTTACATAAAAGACACGAGAGACTATCCAACCTTACATAAAAGACACGAGAGACTATCCAACCTTACATAAAAGACATGAGAGACTATCCAACCTTACATAAAAGACACGAGACTATCCAACCTTACATAAAAGACACGAGAGACTATCCAACCTTACATAAAAGACATGAGAGACTATCCAACCTTACATAAGACACGAGAGACTATCCAACCTTACATAAAAGACACGAGAGACTATCCAATCTTACATAAAAGACACGAGAGACTATCCAACCTTACATAAAAGACACGAGAGACTATCCAACCTTACATAAAAGACACGAGAGACTATCCAACCTTACATAAAAGACACGAGAGACTATCCAACCTTACATAAAAGACACGAGAGACTATCCAACCTCACATAAAAGACACGAGAGACTATCCAACCTTACATAAAAGACACGAGAGACTATCCAACCTTACATAAAAGACACGAGAGACTATCCAACCTTACATAAAAGACACGAGAGACTATCCAACCTTACATAAAAGACACGAGAGACTATCCAACCTTACATAAAAGACAGGAGAGACTATCCAACCTTACATAAAAGACACGAGAGACTATCCAACCTTACATAAAAGACATGAGAGACTATCCAACCTTACATGAAAGACACGAGAGACTATCCAATCTTACATAAAAGACACGAGAGACTATCCAACCTTACATAAAAGACACGAGAGACTATCCAACCTTACATAAAAGACACGAGAGACTATCCAACCTTACATAAAAGACATGAGAGACTATCCAACCTTACATAAAAGACACGAGAGACTATTCAACCTTACATAAAAGACATGAGAGACTATCCAACCTTACATAAAAGACACGAGAGACTATCCAACCTTACATAAAAGACACAAGAGACTATCCAACCTTACATAAAAGACATGAGAGACTATCCAACCTTACATAAAAGACACGAGAGACTATCCAACCTTACATAAAAGACACGAGAGACTATCCAACCTTACATAAAAGACATGAGAGACTATCCAACCTTACATAAAAGACATGAGAGACTATCCAACCTTACATAAAAGACATGAGAGACTATCCAACCTTACATAAAAGACACGAGAGACTATCCAACCTTACATAAAAGACATGAGAGACTATCCAACCTTACATAAAAGACACGAGAGACTATCCAACCTTACATAAAAGACATGAGAGACTATCCAACCTTACATAAATTAAAATAAAGGAACAGTGTTTGTATTGTTGTTCTACAGTGGTGTCTTCAACAATAGATAGATATATATATATTACAATATAGGGCATTTGGTCGATGGCAATAAATGGTTCCTCATTATGAAAAGTGAATCAGTGCTGCAATGTACCAATGGTAGGGGATCAAATCTCACAGAGGGAAGAACAAAAATACAAAAATATTGTCAGCTAAAAAAATCTAACTGGAACACTGTTGGAATGAATATTCAGATGATTATTTAAAGTGGAAATAAAAGATTTAATAAATCTCTGTATTCCTTCATAGAATGTACCCATGTAAAATACAGTTATATATTTATAGTATAAAATGTTAATCATTAAAGTTATTTTCACTTTGCAGTACACATAAAATAGAACATTAAAAAGTGTCCTCATTGAGGCAATTATTTGCCAGCAACAGAACAAATAAGGCTGTAACATAATATATGTATGTCCATAACATAATATATGTATGTCCATAACATAATATATGTATGTCCATAACATAATATATGTATGTCAATAACATAATATATGTATGTCAATAACATAATATATGTATGTCAATAACATAATATATGTATGTCCATAACATAATATATGTATGTCAATAACATAATATATGTATGTCAATAACATAAAAATGTTGATGAAGAAACATTATAGCTTTGAAAATAATAAAATTATCAATTGAAAAATGTGTCACATAACATCATGTGTGCTATATCACATAATTTGAATATGAAAAATGCATAGGATTGGATTCTCTCACTCTATGTTGTATTACATATTTTATGGCTCACATAAAATATGTAATACAACATAGAGTGAGAGAATCCAATCCTATGCATTTTTCATATTCAAATTATTTGATATAGCACACATGATAGGTGTGATCCAAGTATATATAAAATACAGTATAGTACACAAGAGAAGTCTATTATAGAGTCCATAATTGAAAAACAGAAACATCTGTGTGGAAAATGCCATATATTTGAACCATTGGATGAAATAGGATCAAGTCAAATAAAATGACAACAGTCATCTAAAGATTAATTCCAAAGAAACCTATTATAAGAGATATACACTTATATAGGCAGCATTATTTATCACCCGAGTGTTTGTTTAACATCAAGTTTTACAACTTTTCAGTTGCTTCATGATGAGAACAAAATATACATGTACATACTGTGAATTCAATTCTAAATCAGTTGGTACTCATTATTTATCCTGTGGATCTTTACATTTTAAGAACAAAATATACATGTACATACTGTGAATTCAATTCTAAATCAGTTGGTACTCATTATTTATCCTGTGGATCTTTACATTTTAAGAACTAAATATACATGTACATACTGTGAATTCAATTCTAAATCAGTTGGTACTCATTATTTATCCTGTGGATCTTTACATTTTAAGAATTTAATAATTCATTGAAACAGTGAACCAGCACCAATGAATGGATGTGTACAGTACTTACTATCTGAAGTAACATCTCACAACAGATACTTCACCTCCACCTAAACATTTTCATTCTGACACATCAACTTAATAGTCCTTACTCTGTCATCTTCATTAATATTCTGCATACTTATTAAGAAGCATCAAGTATTATTTTTCCAAAATCTTCAATTTAACCCAAAGATTCTTGTCCTCATCTCATGCAAGCACTTTTCAATTTAGTGTTAAAAGATTTCTTTCTCATTTTCACTGAAGATGATCTTTTTGTCAAGGAGAAACTATAATTTTTTGTTCTTTTTTCCAGATGGTTGAGCAGACTTATCCACCCGAGTCCTCCACATCAAGTGGCAGTTTGTCGGACTCGTTTGATAAGGCCACACATATGCTTAATACATCACAACTTGATGAAGCTGAAAAACAGTTTCTATTCCTCTACCAACAAATGCAAGAAAAATCTGAAGATACAACTAAATTTCTAGTTCAAACATTAAATGGCTTGGCTGATGTTTGTATTAGACGTAGTCGTATGTGTCGATCTAATCCCATGGAATGGCAGTGGCTCTGTATGCATGCAATTGCACTTCTACAGTATAATATTGAAATCTGTGAAACAGAACTTGAAACAGAGTTAGAAAACCATGAAGTGGAATGGTATTCAGACCAAAAACAAGCACTTGATCAAAAATGTAAGCCTTTGGAAGACAGTCTTAACAGAGCTTTGTATAACTGTATGAAACATGAAGGTAGAAAATATTTAGATCCATTTCGCTCGTTTTCATTGCCAAACACACCCGGCACACCATCTAGAAGTATGTTTCCCCTATCTACAGGGAATAAATTTTCGTTGTATTCGAGTATACATTCTCAAATTATAAGTGGAAACAATGATAGTCAAAGTACAGATGATAGTCAGGCAGGGTTGACATGGCTGTCAAAGTTTCATAAATACTGTAACGATAGACTACAAACAAAAAATGTCGGCAACATTTTCAATAAACTTTTCTTAAAAAAACAAAATAGTGTAAAACGAGATAACGAAGACACTGAAAGCATATCATCTGATTTATCTGGAAGTTCATTAGATTGGGATCACAGTGATCTAGACCGTGTTATTGGTGAAGACCATCCTGTTGTTGAAGAAGAAAATTCCCCCGTCAAAGAACATTCACTTGGTTTCGAACTTTCTTCAAGTGATATAAACAATGATGGGTGGGAGTTTTTCCTGGGAGATAGAAAAAATTGTAAATTTGAAAGTGTTGTTCAAGTTGCTTCAAAACCTCATTGTAGAAATGGATCATTACCACGAGATGCCATAGATATTCAAAGGAGAGAAAGTATTAAAGAAAAAGAAATCATTTCTCCACTGCACGATCATAGTATTAAACTAACATTATCAAAATGCTATGCTAAATTAGCAGATAAACTATTAACTGAGGAAGACTATTCAAAAGCAGAAGTTATTTATGAACAAGTACTTGAAATCGTAGATGAAATCCAAGATGGCACTGCTGGCATGTTGAGATTTTATGCTCGATTACTCAAAAACTGTGGAACCGTCAAATCAAAACAAGGAAAAATGTCTCAGGGCTTAAATTTACTCAACAAAGCACTGGAGACTTATCGAGACTTACAAGATGATGAGGCAAATTTTGAAATAGCTCTAGCTTTACTAGAACTGGGAAATGGCTATGTAACTGGGCGAGACAAAGACAATGCTGTGTTTAGTTATGCAATTGGTGCAATTTGTGAATTCTTTGAAAAAGACGCTACCGATGAAATTACTAGTTCAACATCAAGTACCAAATCTGAAGTATCTTCACCCGAAAAACTTGAAGAAGAAAGAAATGTTGACGAGGCTATACAATGTTACAGAGAAGCTTTACACTTACTACGTAATCATGAACATCAGTGTGAAGAAAAACAAACAGACTTAGTGGCTAAATCTACCAGGAGATTAGCCGATTGTTATTTTATGCAGAAAGAATATGACAAGGCTCTTGAATGCTATGAAAAAGCTTTATCCATGTTTAGGAACACTTCAAGTCTAGGACGAGATCTTGTATTAGAAAATGCTCATGTGATGTGCATGCTTGGAGTATCAAGTTTTATGTTACTCATGTATCCCAGAGCTGCTTCCACTTTTGAGCTTGCCTTACATATGGTCAAATATGCATTTTCATTAACAAGCACATTCTTCCATGGACTTTTACTAGCTTTAATGGGAATCACATTTTACAAAATGAGAAACTACCATAGGTGTGTATCAATGTGTTTTCAAGCATTTGAAATATTCTGTTCACTACATGGTGATAAGCTGCCCGAGCTGTCAAAACACAAATTTTGGCTAGTTTGTCAAGTCCTTTATGTGATGGGGAATTCATACAACAATCTAAACCTCCATCAGAAGGCTATCAAATACCTTACAGTGGCAAGATCAGTTTTAATGGCATCGAGAAACCGTGATCGTCGACAATTCATGAGAGTATTACAAATTTTAGGAGACTGTTATTTTGCTCAGTATGAATACAAAATTGCTTTACAGTTCTATAATGAAGCACTGGAATATGGAGACTGTGAAAGTCAAATTTCATTTGGGGAAGTTTTCGATGCAAATGCAACATCAGATGAAATGTCTATGCATAATCAGTTAGTTAGCAAGTCTGCTGAGGCCCATATAAGTATGCAGCAATATCAAAATGCAGTACATTATCTTGAGCAGGCTCACGACATGCAGGAAACAATGGGAGATGATATAAAGGGAGATTTAGCTATTACTCTCCATTCTCTTGGACAAATGTACTGTGGAGCTGGAGATGTTAATAAAGCAATAGAATCATACAATGAAAGTTTGGAAGTGTACAGAGAAATCCACAATGGTAAACTAGGACCTGAGGTGGCCTCTACATTAAGTAATATAGCAACAATGTGCTATGTAAAAGCATGTCTATGTGATGATGTGGACAGCGAGCTAGAAATGATTGTAGCAACTGAAAAGTATTTTCAAGAAGCTCTCACTCTTGGGAAAAATCCTGTCATCACTATCCGTTATTCAAACTTTTTGTTTAGTCAGGGCAACTTTAAAGATGCAATTGCAAATTTGAAAAGTGTGCTGGGTATTGAAGATATAGAAACTGCACCTGACTTAATTTATGGAGGTCTGGAAAAAGTAACACTACCTGATGTTCTACAAGACGAAGTTGATTGTCAAGAGGAAGTCGTTCTTCCTCCATCATCTCTTGCCAGATATTTACTTATCCTCTCTCACAAGAATCTAGGAGAGATGAAACAAGCAGAGGACAATCTTATTGATCTTCTTATAGAAACTTTAGACTACGACATTCCAATTTTATTCTCTGTACTGGGATACTCTATGATGGAGATGGGAATTATAGATGAGGCAATTTGGTGCTTTGGAACTGCTGTTTCCATGGAAAATGACTACAGGCTAGCAATTGATAATTTCTGTACATGTGTGTATATTTGGGTCCTGCAAACTCTAGAAAGGGCAATTCAAATCATCTGCCGTTGTTATGGGATTTTTGTCAATCCTATGTATATGTCTACTACCAGTGAAAGCTCATATTCAAATTATCTACTTTAAATATTCAAATGACCTACTAAAATTAATACAGAAACACTATAAAATATATTCTTACATGACATTCCGGTACATATACAGTAGTCCCCCCTCTTATAAGGCCACCCCTTCTGCAAAAGTGACCTTAGAACAAGGATGGCCTCTCTGGAGGGAGAAAATTTGGTAGCATGTAACTATCTCAGTGCATCTGAAATCTGGCCTGATAAAGAGTGTGGCCTTTGGTGGGAATAGCCATATAGGAGAGGGGCTACGGTACTCTGTATATACCTAAACATCAAGACCCAATCATTAGACTTAGTTAATTCTAATTAAAAAGTCCTCAATATGATGAATAGTCATCATTTATAGACTGTCTGACAAAATTTTAGCTTTTTAATGACAACATTTCATACAACCCATTTTTGAAACAAGAATGAAAAATATTGAGAAAATTATTACGCAAGATAAAATGTAATCTGGGTTAATTGTGATGAATGAAAAGATTTCTTGTAGTCTTTCAAATATTTACATTTACATGTTTGAAATCAAAATAATTGATAAATACAAATAAGTATAAAATCAAACATTTCTGTGATAAAATAATTTTACAGCATAAGAGAGATAACTCACTTTATAAAAAGAGAAAGAAATGATAAGAAACAAAATGCAATATTTTTACAATAAGGAAATCCACACATATATCCATTAATACTGTCATATGTTATTTGAGAAATTGAAAATCTAATTTCAGAGTAAATAAGGAAGAAATATATTTTCTTCAAATCTGTAAATAAAACACCCATAATTATTAAAAGAAAATATATTAAAATATATAAATAAGAGTATGGATTTCTTTTTTTCCATGTAGTGCGGTCCTTTGAAGGAAAAATACACTATTTGTATTGACTGTATAAAATACCAGGATCACTGCCACCATTGCCATGAAAACTAATTGTTTTAAAAATATAAGAAGAAATATTTTTCTAAATGGCAATAACCCAATAACCAGTTTTCAAATTTACATTTAAATCTATATGCTCTTTTTATTTTTGGTCTGCTTAATATTTTATCATTTTGAAAGCTTGTTTATATATTTTATGAAGAAAATGATTGATTACCCAATATATACAAATGTAGTTTGCGATGACTTTCTATAGAAGACATTGTGCCTCAGTGTATTAGTAAAATCAAATGGGTTACATGTGATATGTATTTATAAGTTGGTTACATGTGATATGTATTTATAAGTTGTAACAGAAGGTTAAATTTTCATTATCATTTACAAATTACATAATCCATTACACATTCTTAATAATCATATACATTGTATATTCTCTCAATTAACAAATTTTCAAGGTACATAGTAAACTAGTTAAAATTGGGGTAAGGGTTGTCTAGTTAAGGTGACCAGTTGTCAAAAACCACAATCTTTTCATCAATACCCAGGCCTTAGTCATAAAATACAGTTTGTATACTCTTACTCCAGAATAGTCCAGTTAGAACACTATATAAAATGTTTATATTAGAGAGTGTTCTGATTGGCCGGTTTTTTTTTTTAGTACAACAACAAAATTCATACTCTACCATAAGCCCAGCAACTAAAAGAGAAAGTTTACCATGTACATACTGATGTTATGTGGTTTTCTCTGGGAACTTTAGCTGTAGCTGAACTATTGCTGACTTGAATATAAAGCAAAGATTCAATGGGCATCCCATCGAAATGATTTAAATCACATGATCTCTAACCTAATTATCATTGGTTGATTTAGCTTCAGATAACAACTTCTCTTTGTTATACATGTACTTGTTATAATATTCATTGCTAGATTTATAAACAATAATATATGTACATTGTTAGAAAATATAGTAAGATTTTTACAAGCATCATCACTCACATGATACAGGGTATTGACCAATCAGAGGCCATCAAACTGAATTGATAAACAAATGTCTTGAGATGAATCCTCTGGGTTTTACATTGAAGCCAATTAAAGTATAGATCAATACAATAATTCAACATAGTTATATAAATTTGTTCTGACACATTCTGGTAAATTCTAATTATACAATCAAATGAAAAACATAAAATACCACAAAAGAATTATAATTTTCATTTATTAATGTTAAATAATTTGACATTAAAACTCAAAGGATTTGTTATCGATTTTACCTAAGTGTACACAGATAAAAACATGCCCCTGGTTGTGACATTAACCCCTTTTAAAATTTATTTGTTCAAGTTTTAGAAACAGATAGAGAAGAAAGACTCTGGTGAGTTCATCTTTCCTGTTTCCCAGGGGGCATCAGTAAATATAGCTTTTATGATTAGATAATCTATTTGGTACATGCATTCATATTAGAATGTCAATAAAATTTTATATCTTGTATAAATATAATTATGATAAATGTACTTATAGACTTATATCTACACATCAGAGAAAAGAAAATCAATTTTTTTATCAAAATGTTTCATTCTAGATCTTTTTGTGCTACAAATCAATAAGTTCAATTATGACTTGCTTCACATAAAGAGCAGTCTTCACACTAACCCACTTGCCCAAAGACCGGGACAAGTAAAACTGAATTCGGACAAGTGAAAATTATGAAAGAATTTGTTTGAATAAATAGAATTTTTTTCTAAAGATGGCTTTCGGGCAAGTAGGTGAAAAAAATTACGGCAAAGACTGAAAGAGTACTGGGGTATCAGTTATCATTATCATCTAAGACTACACAACGATACTAAGATGAAGAACAACAATAATAGCATTGGTCCTTTTAAATTTTACCCGATTTTCAAATGTATTCTTGTTCAAGTTCACTAACATCCATATTAATCAAGTTATTAGTGTCTGAGAAATTGTGTCCTATGTTAAACTATATCCTGCAGTTGTGGCTAATTCAGGTGTGTAAAATCTATGTACATGCATAGAAATTTAGTAGTTTGGACATATATGGTATTTGTGTGTTATTTTACTCTGGCTCTCATTAAAAATGGTCTTCAAGGAAAAGGTAATAAATTGACTTAAACTTGTTTATTAACCTTGTATTCTGAATATCAGTATCTAAAGCAATACAATGATGACTCGTCTGCTCCAAGACATATTTGATAAAAATGTCAATCTATCTTGGCAAAGAGATATAAGAAAACTAATGTTCTTCCCTATATGCTAATGACAAAATAATTCAAGGAGAGAATTTATGTGAACAATCAATGAAAGCCAAATAATGTTCATAATCTATTTGCTATATAAAAGTGCTATTATTTTTTATTTCATTGTTATAATATGTAATGTATTAGCTTTACCAGTAGAGAAGTATTGAATATGAGTGTGTATTTGTAAATTTTTAATTTTTTGTTACACAATGTTAAATAATACTCAAATAAAATCCATAATAAAATATCATCTTTTATTACTGAAGTCCACAAAACTGTACACAATAAAATATACAGAATACTGTGATGATTGGTATGTCCAGAAAAAAGGGATATTCATTATACATACAGAACAAAACACAATATTTCCACAATGAAATTAATGACATTTAAATAATAACAACAATATTCCATTCACACGATCAATTTCAGTAAATCATTCTCCATATATCTGTATATCTGTAGAGAAGTAATCCAGGTTCTGTTTCAGTTGTTGGAAATGGACCAAAGACAATCACAACATATCTATATTTACTCTTTCTCCTTAATACTGAGTGCTTAGAGGAGAAGCAAAAAAATAGTCTTCGGTTCAATCCGATCAGAGCTTGAATCCACGATCTACCACACTCGAGGCGAGCACGCTAACCATTACACCACCGATGCAGTTTTATTTTTAAGAATGATATTATCTTCTGAATCTTCTGAATTCAATTTTGCACTTATTTTGGACTTGTTGACATTGCAGCATGAAAACATTATTATGTACATTGTCAGTAAATAAAACATCAATGAATTGTGTATTTTCAGACAATAAATATATGTACAGTGTCGGAAAATACAATTATCCACTGACTGACAATTTTTTCCTATCATTGACATAATGGAACCTATGTTTCCCCCATCCCCTCCCCCATTTTTTTGGAGTAAATTTAAGAATAAGTTCTAATTCAACATAGAGCGAAAAATATTGTCAAGTTAACAAAGGATCTGCTGTTGAATGAAAATGAACATTTTTTTTCTTTCTTTTTTTCTTTTTATTAATTATTTGTCTTTTTTGCTTGGCCGTTTTGAAAACTTGCCTCCCCTACTGTCTGGTCCAGTGCTAACTCTTAGTCTTACCCCCTTCCAGTCCTGATTGCTGAATGTTGTTCCCCACGTCACTGTATCATTAAATATTTTACATAATTCATGAATTTAATTGAAGAAGAATTTGTATTCATTTAATGTCAATGAAAATCCAATCATCTTGTAAAATTATGACTTATTGCAGTCTCTGATATAATTGAATGCCACCCCCCCCCCTCTGCCAAAATCGATATCGAAATGCAAAATTTACGAACCAATTAATTTGTGAAGCTGAATTGAGAAATGAGGGTGACAAGCTCGATTTCCGGGTGTGACCCGACGAAAACGGGTTACTTGGCAGGTATGATATTAATGAAAATGATTAAACATAGTCAGGATAACTGGCAATCTACATGTCACTTCTTAATAAATACTTCAAAGCCATTTTGACCTAGAACAAGATCATCCATTTCACTTGTAACCTTTGGTAAGTCCTCGATGCAAAAGAATCCTGAAGAAAACAATGAGTAATTCTCAGTAAACAAAAAATTAGAAATATGAGACAGAAGAAAATTATGGATGGGTCATTTGATAAATTGTGTTAAACTCCTTTATATAATGTCCTATTTTATTCTGTCTCCTGAACAAACTAAAACATACATTCTGTTTAGTTCTAAAGTACTGTATTAATACATCATCTAAGATATATGGTAAATTTGTCTGTCCAATGTGGCACTACACTACAACAAAAATGTTGGAAGAATGAATTCTGATCATCTGCATGTCCCAGATGTTAATATTTTCTTAAGCCATAAGGAGAGAGGAATAACCATGAATGAGTACAGAAAGGACTTTTGGATGACTGATAAACTGCAGTGTTTAACCATCATTGTTGTTGATATTTGTGAACATTTCTGACAAATTTGCTTTCGACTGGTTCAGTGATTTCAGAGAAAGGTCCTATCATTTATCTCAATGGCTATGAGTGAACGAGTGATCATTGTTTAATGCCAAACCAGCAATTTTTTTACCTATATCATGGCGAAAACAAGTAACATTTTTTATGAGATGATGATGATGATGATGTCTCTTTGGTATTAGATCAAAATGCAGAGTTGCATTTTTATAGTGCTACCTCACTGAAACAACAGTCTGCAGGTCGAAATCGTCACTCCACTTGGACACCCTATTCCGATTCTAACCAACCAGTCTTTGTTCTCACTCATTAGTGCAGTGTGCTTGGTGAAGAAGCAACAAATACCAATTATAGTCTTTGGTTTGACCCAACAGGAGCTCCAACCTATGATGACTTACACCTGAGTAAAGCATGCTAACCATTAGATCACTGATGAAGTTCTCTATGGCTATGTATGTAATAGGAGTTTTATCATAGACTACACCTGCATATGATGCTGTTTTCTATGAGGTTGCTTGTCCAATGAAACATTGAAACTATGAATATGTCACATTCTTTCCTGCAATATTTTAAATTACATTTTCTTTTTCATTATTTATCATGTTTACAGTAGAAAAAAGCTCTTGAAGCAGCCAACATAAAAGATTTGAATATTTTTCATTGATGTGTGAATTTCAACATATTTTACCCTTCTGATCTACAAGAAAAGATTGAAATTTCCACTATTGGAAGATATTCCTACATCTCTTATAAAGACTTTTGGAAGAATCCGAGGATTCAACTTTAATGTGTTTTATTAACAATATAGTCTGAACAGAACAAAAGAATAAATAAAAATATCTTGTCACTAGCTTAACATATAATTAGCTGTTAGATTACTGTAAGCATTGTAACATACCTTCAGTGTGATTGCCAAGTTTGTTTGTTGATTGTCTGTCTGTACTGTGTTGTCTATCAACTGTTTCTACATTGTCTAATACAATGTTATCTACATTTAAAGCCATAGTATCACTATAGGAGTTAAGAGTTATCTTTCTTAAATTGTAATTCTGTTTAACATTAACTGTTTTCCTTTGTATACTTTCTGAGGGCAATAAATTTGTAGATTTACGAGGACTTTTTCTTTGCCGACTTGTTGATGGAGATTCAGCTGACTTTTGTCCTTGTTTTTGAACCTTTGAAGGTGAGACAGTTGAATGTAAAATGTGTTGTTGATCCTCTGGACATCGTTTATTGCTTTTAGCAGGTGATTTGGCAGTTCTTTTAGAATTTTGCCCCTGTGTCTGACACTCTAAAATTGGTTCCGATGGTCTTGTTGCATTTTGTCTTTGACTGGTTGATGGGGTTAAATTATCAGTTGTTCTATTATTCTGTCTTTGCTTTACAGACGTTTGAGGTGTTTGTTTCTTGTCTTGCTTTGATTCTGAATTTTTCTGTGGTGTTTTCTGAAGATCTAGGTCTGGCATTGACTAATAATAAAAATTAAAAAAAATCTTAGTTTTATATCTTTGCCCTATGTAAACATTAATTCAACCCTACCATATTGATTCTTGTGTTGTTACATAGAAAATATGTAATGTTTCACAATCTAATTAAAACTAGATGTTTAGAAGATCTTTTTTTACTTTTTCTATTATCCAGAGATCCACTAACATCTCACATCTAGTATCTGGTCATGTAAGGTAACCTTTCATTAGCATTCATACTACTTAATGTTGTCCAATCCTAAAAGTGTTGTAGGCTTATCACTGATTCAGTGATTGGTTGTTAGAAATATGACCACTTAATGCCATATCTAATAATGGAATAATTCTTCAAAATTGACAATAACATGCCGATTCATTGAAATTTTACCACAAGAATATTCTATTTTCTGCTTTTTGTATATCCAGGTACAGTACACTCCAAGTGTATCAATGATCATACTCTCAGGTCGGACATATTCCTCCCAAAATGTCTGACTCACTCTAGAGAAATGTCTGACAAATCTGAGAGTCAACACTCTCTAAGTCCGACTATTTGGTCGGACGTGAGAGTGAATATTTAAAGATTTTTTTTACATTTCTCGAGGTGAACATGTCAAACATTTTGTGATCGATGCGTATTTGTAAGCATACTTTCTTTCCGGTATGTAGAATGTCCGGGTACGTAAATACCCTAGTGTATTTCTACCATGCACCATATTCGCGCCAGGAAAGGTAGCTCAAAGGTCAATATATAACTGAAATATTGTTGAAAAGTGACGTTTAAACACCCATAGCCTCATGTAAATTATTGCAATAAAATATCGATTATGTAACGAAATCGATATAAATTATTTTCCAGTATATTTAGTATAAAAAGCTTGTTCTATACGTTTACTGCGAGATGTATTGCAACCGCCATGTTTTACTACAATCACGTGCGCATGCGCGTGTTTGATGGAAAAGCTATAGCTATATTTAGATATTTTGTGATAATAATTTTATATTGTAAATCGATCCACCCTGTGATTTTTTTCAACAAGATACATTTTTTTATAGTATATATTTTATTATAAAATACAATATTGAACTGATTTTCACTAATACTTCAATCAATGAATATTGGTTTTTTTCGGATGTTGAATATTTTATCCTCAGAATTGCACCCCCTGTTAGTATACTTTTATTGATTTATTTTTTAAAAAATAACACCAAGAACATCGATGATACAAGTCTTCTTGTTCAGAAATAAACCTTCATTTTTTGTACTGTAAACAAAATCGTCATTTTTATCTAGATTTATCGTCATGCATTAGCTGTCAGTTGTAATATACAGGAAGAGCCTCTACTGTGAAGCCATCTATTTTGAGGAAAATAACAACCTGACCATATTGTTAAATAAGAATAAGAATTAGATAAGAAATTAAAATTTATAGAAGGCAAGAATTTATATAATTAACACATTAAGTCACATTTCATTTATTCAGCTTGGGTCAGTTATCAATTAAAAAGACAAAAATGGTTTTAAAAAAAAATCTGACTAATAAGTATTTACCTAAATAACGATATCATGACGTATAATAATTTCTCACCGTAAATGTATTTATTTTATTAAGATATTTATACACATATATAAAAAAAAAGATATAAATTTATTTTTTAAGTACAAATAAATTGGAAGACGGCTTGAAAATAGAAAACGCAAAATAGTTATCTATGTTTATAAGTCTTAGTAAAAGGAGTCTTGAGTAACGTTTTTTTTTTCCACACCTGTGATAGGTGTATTTGTATATCATGAATGCCCGATGCGACGACATGCTGAGATGGGTGATGTTTTGACAGGTAAACAGTAAAAAAAAAAAAACGTAGAATACACTAATAAAATATTATTTCACCTATATCAGGACTCTGCAGACTGCCAATTTTCAAGAAAAAAAAACGGGATTTACGGATTTATGACCCATTCACATAAACAAAATAAAACTTAAATTTTACTAATTAATTTTAATCCAAATTTGCCTTTAATAATTTAGAGAAATAAATGTATAAATTAGAATTATTTACCCGGGTTCGTTCGCCCCACAATTGGCAAACACGTAAAAGAGCAAACGCATCTGATATCGTAAACCGGCAACTGTCTGCAGCAAGTGAAAGGGCCTTGGCATCGATTGTCGCGAGTACATAGGGACATATTAATATTCACTTCTAGTGCACTTAAAACATGGGTACTGCATGTTAATACATTTTATTCATGGATATTATTGTATATATCGCCCGTGACAGCCGTTAACATATCTATACTTTCCGTACTGTATATCACTCATTTACTTCAGCTTTACTAAGATACACATGTTTCTTTATGCACGAATTTATTGGTTAGCAGAATTTGGACACGTTTCCTGTTTACAGTTTAACTATCTGAGAGTGGAGACTCTCACTCCGACATGGGATACTCTCACTCCGACCTGGGAGGATTTTGTCGGACAATTTTAAGAGTGACACTCTCTTCAAGTCCGACAAAACTCTGTGTCCGACCTGAGAGGATGATTGTTGATACACTGGGAGGGATCTGTACAAGATCAAAAACCAAATTATGGTCTGACGTTGGAAATCATATATAATGGTATGACATAAATTATGTGTGAAGATTAATGTATTAGATGTATTCAGACTCAAATTTAGAATTTGTTAAGAGATTCCATATTTTGACAACTGTGGCCCACAGTGTGGGCTACATTTTCCGAATGGCTTAAAATGCACCTTTTCTACAAGCAAAACTGCTATTTTTGTGAGTTTCACCAAAAGTCTGGACCTTAATGTAAGATTTTAAATGTGGTATAAAAACTTGTCAGATCATAAAAAGACATGTATATATAGGTTAAACAGTCAAAAATTCTGTAAAAAAATGATTATCATCATTAAAAAGTCACATACATATATTCAATATGTTCCCAACAATGGTGTATAGATTTGAAATCAATTGGTTGTAAAATGTGAGAGAAGTTGATTACACAAAGCAACAACCCTTTTCCCAGCCAGGCTCTCACTATAACACAATGTGTAACCTGGCCAAAAACCAGGAGATTAAATATCCGACTACTGGTAAAAAGTAAGTTAAATTCATTATGTTGATATTCTTTAACTTTTTAAAGCTTTAATGATGTAATGTTGGTCCTGTTACATTCTTCACATTAATTTTAACATTGTATTGATTGGTGAATTTACAGTATTCATTTTATTTCTCTATATTTGTAATTTGAAACTATTTTTTGACTATTTCATGCAATTTTAGAAGAAATTTAGTTGTTTTTATCTCATCACATTATATCCAATACTGTTGACATGTGACAAGAAGAAAACAAAACTTTCTTTGTCACTGAAGATAGAAGAATATTTAAGATATTATTGATGATAGAATATTGAGGATCGTTACCTCCCCTTCCTTACCTCTTCATCACTAGACACACCACTATCAATGTTATCCCAGATAAAATTCATGTGTTTACGTACCACTGTAAAAGAAACATTGAAAATATAGGATTAGAAATCTATTATTTCTGACATTGATTAATTATTAAGCTATCGTGAAGTATGGATTCAGTTTTCAAAATTCTGTCATTTGTGTATGCACTTAAGTTAAATTATAGCTAAATTGGATTAATTAATCATTGGTGCTAAAACACCACTTTCAACATTATTTCTGTAACATCATGTTACATTGGTGTTACTGATGTAGAACCCAGAGAAAATCAACAGTTCTTCAATATATCATCAATGACAAAATTTATCACATAAACTGGTATCAAATACACTGACATTAGCCAAACTCATATACGTCAGTGAGAGGTATAGATAGAACATGTAGATATAAATAAAATTACCATCAAATTACATCAGTGTACAATTAAGCTATCTAATCATTTATTGAATAACTAACCAAAAATCTTTACAAGAACACTGCAGTATTACAATGCAACTGTCATGTTTTACAACAAATTACATTTTGGCAACAATAATACACAAATCATATTAGACCAGATATAAAACTTAAAGTTTTTACTGAAGTAATAATAGAGAATTTGGTTTCGCTGTTCATATTTCAGTTAAAATCTAATTGCCCAATAGCAAATTCTAGGCATCTTATCGACAGAATGCCAGCTAATTTCTAGCACTACACTTGATTAAGACAACAAAAGTCCATTGTGGATCACTGATAAATATTGTCAAATTAATTAGAAATCAATTTGTATTTGCATGTTGTAACATGCAAATAACAACAGATAAATATATAATTTACTATTCTGGATTTCTTTTGGTGGCATAAAATATTTTCCAACTGGAATATCCTGGTTTTCGGACTTTGAGCAATCAGATATGTATTTTGCATGGAAAACAGCAAGGTGTTCATCCCGATATTGTTCACTTTGAAATATTCTGTAAAAAAATCAGAAGTTTTAAAAAAAAATGACAGTAAAACAATGTGCTGTAGTAGCAATTGGAATCAATTAAATTGTCAGAAGGACAAGTGTCTGCAAATTAACTGATATGAAGCCGCAATGAAATGTATCTTAGGCATATTTACTTCTTTACTGTATTTTAATTAGAGAATCACAGGAGCCTGTAATCGCTCATCTGGTTTTCAATTTGACTAAGGAGAAATGTGCCTATCGTAATTTTTATCAAAATATGCCTAATTTGCATAATCTGTATAAATTGGCTGAAAGAAAACTTTCACAGAAAAACACAGAATATATGTTAAACTACTCATTGCAATGTAGCTGCAGTTAAAATTTGAGCTCATTTTGATTTATGATAAAACAACAATTGAAGAAATTTCTATTTTTAGTAACATCAGCCATCTTGAATGGACACAATATTGAAAGGAACCCACCCAAGGACCATCAATGTTTGGTTTAATGTGGTTCAGTGGTTTCAGAGGAGAAGAATTAAATGTGAAAGTACATATGACAAAAAACGGACGGACAACGGATACCAAGTAATGGCAAAAGCTCGCCTTGACAAAAGCCAAAAATAAGCTAAAAATTGTACAAAATGCATACAGATAATGAGAAAATTATCTGCAAACTGAATGCTTTGGCCATTGCTCTTGCAGTAACCTGGAACCTGTTTAACACCTATGAGGGAAAAGTTTTTTTAGAGGAGCCCTGGACTACTGATGATGTCACATGCAATAATAACAGTTGATTTGCAGTACATTTTGTACTAACATCCTACATTATGTAGGATGTTAGTATTCAAAGTGGGCAGGTACCCGGTACTTTTACCCGTCTGAGATCGTGTATAGTACCGGCAGAAATTACTGAACCCCCCAAAATTAGCGGTGGTCAAAACCACAAGTACGATTGGATTGTGGAATATTTTTCAGAAAAAATTAATGATCACGTCAATTGCTGAATTCTCGCATTCAAATCGAACAACTGCGTTCAGCCACGACCAAGTTGACGGGATATTCCCTGTTTTAAAAATAACTGTACCTTAGAATCATAAATAGCAGTTTGCGCATGCGGTAAATAGATATGTTTTCACCCCAATATCTTTTCATCCTTGTGCAAAACTCGGACCGGAACAAAGCTGACATCATTTCAAAATAAAAAATGACCCGATTACAAATTATGTTCAAACACAAACTAGTGTAATCTTCAGTAATATAAGTATGATCATTTATGTAAATTTGAATATATGACTACACAATATTTTGTGCGATTTTTTTAATCCATTTAAAACCCAGGGTCGAATCATTTTGGGGCGTACTGTCTTGTTGCTTAACTCCATCCATATTGTTTAACTTCCAGTATAAAAAAATAAAAACCTGCATGGCTATTTATTTACATATTTTGACGGGGCCCTACCGCGGTTGTTCACAGAAATGAAAGTGTGCTGAAAAGCATTTTTAAAAGGGGGTACAAGGAGATAAGGGATAGAAAATTTCTAGGAATCTTGAAAAAGGACAGGACATGGCTCAAATACGAATTACATTGTAATGTCAAAATGCCGGCCCCACTTTTTCTTCCAAAATAATTTAACTTTTGTGATTCAAATGTTAATAAATGTCTTCCCGCGAATCGTTTTTGTTTGAACATTTTTTTTTGCACTTAAGTCATGAAAGTAACAATATATATTATTTTTGTTTAATTATATTTGTATTGATCTATTTATTAAAATTATAAATTTGTATTAATGATGATTGCAAATTAAATTTATGTTTCAATAATTATGACACTTATAAGTCTTGATCCGTGCCAATGGTCTTTGATGAGTTTAATTACTGGTAATAAAGTAAAAAAACACAAAAGCCAAGGTATTGTGAAAAAGAAAAGGACAAAGCCAACAAAAGAATTTTGAGAAGTTTAAGCTTTGATAACAATGGCTTGGTCAAGCCTAGCTGCAGAACCGTAGTTCTTTATGGTCCTTTTGGGTTTTTTTTAAGATATGGCGGACTATCCATGAATAATCTTGGCTGTAGTCTGTAAACTGTAAACTGAAATATTCAATAAAGAAATTGGGGGGGGGGGGGGGGGGGGGGGGGGGGGGGGAATCCATTATGCATGGTCTTGGTGAAATCTGAACTCTAAAGGGTTTTTCTTTCAAAAACACTTAATGTTTGCAGTCTCTGAAGTACATTTTTTGGTCCACAAAATGCTAGATTTCAGGAGCTTCCGGGGGGCAAAGCCCCCCTGGGCCCCTTATGGCCCTCCTGCGGGCCCCAGACCTACTTTTTTAGGTACCTCCTAAAATTTAAGAAGTACCTCCTGTTATAAAAAACTTTGAAACCCCTGTACATATCACAGACATAATTAAAAAACATGTTTAATTTGGAGTAAAATTATTGGTTCCTTTGACTTCCACATAATGAGCTTTCAACGTACACTAATTAGGGAATTACTCTTTCAATCTACTTAAATTAAATAATTGTTGGAAATTTTGTTAGCTATTCCAGGGCTCTAGAATTCCCATCTCCCGTCACCCGTGGAAAGTGAATTTTGATGATGGGAAAGAACATATTCAAGGGTTAATTGTCCATGGGAAAGTAAAAAAATAGCATTGAACAAAACTGATGACCATCGTGGAATGTTATCGATTCTGCCATCGGTAATGCAATTTAGAATATATCGTGTATTTCTGAAAGTTTGTTTTCATTTTGGTGTTGTTTCTTTACACTCAGACGACATCCACTGTTATACGATAACTCAATATCATTCTGAATGGATGAAAGTCGTTCTTAACTTCGGAAACTTACAATAACTTCACGGAAACTTACAATGACTTCAATAAAAATGTGTTGGTATTATTATATGGTATCTGAGTTATTTCTGCAATTATTGCAATATTTTATGGCTAATTGTGAGAGTTGCATCTGGATTTTGCAGATTGAATGGAAGCTCAAGTTTGTTTTTGTCTCTGTCCTGAAACAGTTCAAAAATCATATTTTAAAAGTGGGAAAATTTGAATTCCTATGAAAAATGTCATAAGAAAAATTTTGTTTCACAAATTCCAAAGAGAGTGTTCCACCAGAAAAAAAAAGCCAAAATTGACAAAAAGACAAGAGACAAAATTTATGATGACGAAAAAAGAGCCAGAACATTTGTACCAACATGGACCGAGATCTATCTATGGGTAAAATTTGTTGAGGGAAAAATGTATTGCAATTTTAGAGGACAAATAAACATTTTGAAAACTGTGTTACTTAGAACCAATAAAAGTTTAATACATATAATTATAAGTCATTGATTTCATGCATCTATTGACCCATAAATATAGACTGCTATTTGTTATCCTCTGGTCAGGGAAAGTCAATTTTGAGTCATTACTTTCCCTTGGAAAGTTGGAATAAAAAAAAATTCTAGAGCACTGTATTCACTAACATCTAACGACATCCTCAATAGGATCAACCAATCAATCATTGACGAGCCTACCAAATCTTGAGGCATTATAATTCGAACATACACGGACAGTTGTTTTAACTGTCAATGTTTTAACTGTCTGATATATGGTGGGACAGTCAAAGATGATGGAAACTTATCTGACATGATCTCATATGGGATGTCACCGAAAACATCCAAGAAACTTCTTCTGATTTTAACTGTTAATTTTATCATCTAAATATAAATCTGTTAATATTCAGAAAAAAATGTGCACAAAAATTTTATGAATTCGTCAATCTCAATTAATACTCTACATATGGAAAAAAAATATGTACGAGACTTATTTACATACAAAATGCAAAAAATGGGAAACTCCAGTGAAAATAAATTTTGGCAAAATATTGTATCAACTTACTGAAGAGTGTCTGTACTTTCAGCATTTTCACTATATATAAATTGGGCTGTGTCAAAGCTTGCTTCTTTTCCACCCAATTTTTCTGAAAAAGTAAGCAGAGTTATAAGCACTCCATACTGATCTTCAAAATCCTAATCTTGTGTCTCACGATCCTAAAACATATGATACTAAAACTATTTGTTAGGGTTCTTACCTGCTCGCCACATAGGAAAAAATTCAATAAATTCATCAACTCACAAGAAAAAAACTTACTTTTATGAAATGATGAAGAACTTAATGTCTCACATAGCATGACCAAGTTTAAAGAGTCTTAAACATGCATAGGCATGCGGAGAACTCAAAAAATCATTTTCAATGAATATAAAATATTTTATCTATGAAACAAATCATTTGAACAAGTAGTTTTGGAGGAAATGATTTTCAAAGTTTCAGCTCATTATAAATCATTTGGACATGTAGTTTTGGAAGAAAAAGTTTTTATAATTTCGGCTAGTTACTATTACAAAACATTTTGGCAAGTAGTTTGGGAGAAGCAGATTACAAAGTTTCAATTCATTACAAAAACAAATGTGGAAAACTGAAAGCTAATGCTCACTTATGATACCCCCGCTCTTCGGCAAACAGGAAGTAGGAATCTGACGGGTCCAAAAACACTTCCCACGATATGGGGTACCTATATGAAGCTTGTGACCAAATATCAGATTTCTGCCATCAATAGTTGCTGAGAAAAATGCGACGAAAAATGTGCATATATGTTCAATGTGCATAAAAACCAACTAAGTCGGCAAACAGGAAGTAGGAATCTGACAGGTCCAAAAACGCTACCCACAATATCTTGGACGGACGGACGGACAGAGGTAAAACAGTATACCCACCTCCCCCTTCGGGGAGCGGGGGTATAATAATCAAAATTCAAACTTGACCTGTAAATAACTGTAAACAGGTAGCTTAAATAAAATCAAATGTCTTTGGAATGCCTATATGAAATTATGTCCTGCAATGGCAGTTATCCTGGATTTTCGATCAACGCAAAAGCATAAATTGCAAAGGAAAATTCAATAAACATTCGATTCCTGTAAACTTTGCTTTCAAATGCTTCAGAGGTTTCAGAGAAGAAATTCAAAAAATATATTTTCCCAAAGGTGGTTTATGTTTAATTTAAGGTAACACTATACAAAAATTGATATTTTTTCATCCAAATTTTTTTTTAATCAATTTTTATTTTATTATAATATTCTTGATACACAGGTGAAAAAATAATTCAGCTATGATGTACCATTAATGAGCATTACTTTTAGTTAGTTTTGTAAACAAACACATGTGTTTGAAACAGAGATGATAAAAACAAGTGGGCAGTCCTTAATTGTTTATCTATTGGATAATTTGATAGTTTTATGACCACTGACCATTTTTGTGGAAGATTCCATTAAATGAAGGGGAAAGCAGCATGGATTTAGCTAACTTTTCATCAATACCAAAAGAAATAAATTAGTTATTTGCAATGGAATTTAGTTCAAAATATCTAATGTATAATTTTCATTTAATATAATCCAACTAAAAGGGAAGAATACACATAATGAGCAAACTAAGGTTCCAGGTGATTCCTGTTATAATTAGTGGTTCACGTCTGGTCAGTGGAGGTTGAGTTTTGACCTTATCAGTAGGCAGTTAACCTCAAGCTAGGTCAGAGTGATGTAACTTCTCCCGCCAATTTCATGTGTTTACTGCACATGCAGGGTGTGCATTTTCCAGCTATATTAAGAGTTTGTGTGAAGAAATTCTATCTTTCTGGTCAAATCATTGTTGATTTATGATTCAAGGTCAATCCTGAAGTGTTCCCATGGCACATTTGTGACTTTTATTCAAGAAAATGGGGTACCAAGAGGACAATTACAAATTTTGGGATTTTTCCACCACAATTTTTAACATAAAATGTCGACTTTGAATGACATTAGCTCCTGCATTGGTACCCCTAGAGGCTTGGTTTTGGTATATGTTGTTCTTAGACTTATTATCTACAAAACATTGTCTCGGATTTCTGGTAGAATTAATAGAACAAATTCTACACACAATTAAATTTGGTGAAATCTTATGAAGTCAGGCTGTATACACATAATGGTGCTTTAAGAGAGATTGAAACATCACAGGAAAAATCCGAGACATGGTTTTGGAGGTCATGCTGTGTTGATTAAGAAATTGTAAAAAGTTTTACCATTTGAATAAACATGAAACAGCTAATTTTGGTCAAGTGCACACATCAAGATTTTGCAACTAATTGCATAATAATTAATTATGTAATTGTTGCATAATCATAATATTATAATCAGTGGAAAGATATATCTTTCTTCTTTCAAATGGTTTCTCATTTGTTAATTTTGATGCAATATTAAGAAAGTTACAGCTGTTTTCAGATGGAAGATTGGAGGGAAAAAATCTTTGTATAGTGCTACCTTAAGTCCTGTAGTTTTGGTGGCCATCTTGGATTTCTTATCTACATTGAAGAAAAATGAAGACAATGTAAGGGACTATTCATTTAAATATATATACAAATGTATGTACAATTTGGGTTCAGTAAGCTTTCTAGAAACTAAAAATCGAGAAAGCATCAGAGATGCAACAGCCGAGTTGCAAGTCAAAATCATTTGGTCTTGTTTTATACAAACAAATGTAAGTAAGAAACTAAAGAATAAACAAGTACGATGGATTGGAAATATTTTCCTATGTAATATAAAGACTATTCAAGATATCATCAAGTTTCATTTTCAGAGGACAACAAATAAATTATGAGGATAACAGATGTTATGTTGTAGCAGTTGTTTGTTTTAGATGACAGAGGAGAAATAGTGACAAAATCATATGAATGAAAGAAGAGAAAATACACTGTTTTTTTTAAAACATCTTACATCTTATTAGAAAGGTATCTGCAACCATACAAGTTTATGGTCTGTCCAATATACCTCTTGTATGCCTACACTGGCATCAGTGTTGGTATACACATGATCTAAGCATGAGTGGTAATCAGTTGTCTGTTGGAAATTACATGGTTGTAAGCTATAACAGGTATGGATATGTTCTAAAAACAAGCTAAATTCAGTTGAAGGTTGTAGCAAGTTCTCATTCACGACAACCACTTTGTTTAACTGATTTGGTGGACATTCATTTGTCTTGGATCCACTTATCTAATCTTGAAAACAAAACTGCACCGCAATTGTATTCCGGCACTGTATGTACATTTATAAATCCTATTTTCCAGCACCTGCTCTCCTTCATTTTCCAGTTGGATTCCTGATCAATTTTAACTGGATTTTTCAAACTGGATTCCTGTTTTCAAGATTTATCAATGTTATGTGCCAAATATCAATCTTCTGGCATTGCTGGTTCACAAGAAGTAGATTTTTAAATATTAAAATAACTAATCATTTTAGGCCCCCTCTTGGGCCCTTCTTTGGACCCCAGACATACAGAACATAACTTTGGAAGAGGATCACCCAAGGAACATTTGGGCAAAGTTTGGTTAAAATTGACAAAATGGTTTCAGAGATATATGCAATTCTCAAAAAAACTTCTGGTAGGGGATGGGGATGACCCCGGGCCTCAACTCTTAGGGCATTTAATTTGGCTATTCACCCTGATCATAAATATACATGTACATGTATATGGTTTAGGGGTGGGGATCTCAACCATTAAAAAGTTCACTTCAGGTAGGGGGTGGGGTATGACCCCCAGGGGCCTGAGCTATAAGCCATTTAATTTGCCTAGTCACCCTGAACATAAATATATATGGCTTAGGGGTGGGGATGTCAACCATTAAAAAGTTCACTTCAGGTAGGGGGTGGGGTATGACCCCAGGGTCTGAGCTATAATGCATTTAATTCGACTAGTCACCATGATCATAAATATATATGGCCTAGGGTGGGGATCTCAGTCACATTTTTTATACAGATTCCCCAGCAGGGTTGGGCTGAGCTCTGGGGATAAAAAATGTTGAATGCACAACTTCACATTGGCTTCTCCACCCATACCGAATATTAAGATTCTATCTTTTGTAGTTTCAGAGAAATGTGTAATTTTCAAAATATGTACTTTTTCTATAAAAAACCATGATTTTACAAGAAAAAAACAATAGATTAATCTGAATTCCGAACTCGCTCTAAATAATAGTGTAATAATGCTTCCTACCAAAAATTATGTTGATCAGCCAAAAACTAAGAGTGTTATCGCATTAATGAAGATAGGCTAACATACGCCCACCTGCCTATCCGCCCATCTTTCACCAAAACATAAGCCGACTGCAACTTCGTTGCAACTCGGCTAATAAAAGATATGATCAAACTTAGTCCTATCATTGTGGTCATTTTAGATATGTAAATAAGGATCATTCCTACTACATTGTATGTACATGTAACAATTCCATCACATATATACTTTCAGGTAAAAAGAAATTTTAATTTCTGCCAATCAAAAAGCCCAAATGGCTTAGCAATAGCAGCCATGTTAAACTTTGATTTATAATCTGAAATCAAAACTAATGTTTAGGACCATCCAAGCATGCCAAGTAACATTTCTGCCAAGTTTGGTTCAATTTATTTTCTCCAGTGATTTCCGAGACTGAATATTGCTCAAAGTTAATGATCATAGACGATAACGTAACCAACAAATGCAAAGTGATGACAATATGATGAATATCTCACATGGATCTTTGCTCTGAAGATACCAAAGAGGTAATCAGAGGCCATACAATACAATGGCCAAAAGAACAATAGGAGAAACAATGATTTACAAAACATTACACAGAAACTAAAGATCAAGCAACAAGAGCCCCACTAAGAACCAGGAGTGAACTCAGGTGCTCCGGAAGGGTAGGCAGTCCTTGCAGCACATGTGGCACTCATCTAGGTGAGCTAATAACCACATTACTTATAATAATTACCAATGCCAACCTACAATTTCATTTTCGTAATACAAATGCATCTAATTTAGGAGCTCTGCTAACGTATCACCAGCACAGTTATAAAAGTAATCAACTGAAGTCGGCAACATGATAAAATATGGTACAATACAGCAATTCTCTAATTTTAAATTGTATGTGAAATATTTACTCCACATGGACTTTCTTTTTCTTGAAACACTGTTGGAAAACCATGCTGTCAGGTCTTGAAACGGAAGCCTGTTTTCTGTTGACATCTTGATGTTCAATTCATTTCTGAAAAGGAATGATTAACATTTACAGTTATATCATTATATGCATTATGACTATAGATCACTAAATCTACTGGTATGTAGGTGTCATACATTTGTCATCACATAATATTTAAGATGCCTAAACTTGTTATCAAAGTTTCCATTCATTTTTTCATTCTAACAAGTGTCAACAGTCAACAGAAATATTGTATCATTTTATTTGTCTTGGGTTTCAAATTATTCTTGTTCTGTCTCAAAAGTCAATATTTTATTGTGAATATTCATTTTCTTTCTATATCTTTAAGGCTTTTTTTTTTTTTTTCATCGTCTGCATTGTCATAAATAAATATAAATATTGATGTCATACTCACTGGGAAACAAACGCTTCATGTTTTATCTATGTAAGTAAGTAAATTTTATTTAGTCGGCACATACTGTACATGTATATACACTGAACCACAAAAGAAACGGCGCATTTAAAAAAATTATTTTTAATACCGAAATAATCATTAAAAATGTTATTTTTGAAAATATATGTGTTAATTAACACGCAAGGTAAACGTCAGCCACATTTAAAGGGAATTTCCACTTGGGTGATTTTTATTTGATGTTGTAGAACACTCGAAATCTACCGCCCTTCGTGGGACACACTTTGCAGTAACAATTTTGAATGGTTAAATGCTCATGATTTCCATGCTTCGGTATGGGTATAAAAGGTTTGAAAATTTCAATGATTGTCAGTATCAGTTTTGACACCGAAGCTATGCCACGTTTGAATCCACAAGAGAGAGAACAAGCCATAGGTAGACTGCATGCTGGGCAACCTGCTAGAGTGATTGCCAATGACTTCAACTGTAATGTCCGGGCAATTGAACGTCTGTGGGTACGTTACAATGCCACAAACAGCACGAATGACCGACCACGCTGCGGTAGACCACAGGTTACAACCGCTCGCCAGAACAGGTTAATGGTCCGTCAACATTTGCGGAATCGGTTCACCAGAGCTACTGAAACTGCACGACAGATTGTTGGAACACATCAGCGACCAATAAGTGCTGATACGGTTCGCCATCGATTAGTTGCCAGCAATCTAAGATTTTACCGTCCTGCCAGGGGACCTGTCCTTACACCCCGACACCGACAAGAGCGTCTTCAATGGGCATTGCAGCTACAAAATTGGCGTAACCAGCAGTGGCATAACGTCATCTTCTCTGACGAAAGCCGTTACTGCATCTCAACCGCAGATGGCAGAACAAGATTGTGGAGAAGGCGAGGAGAACAATATGATGACAACTGCATGATGGAAAGGAAAGCTTGGGGCGGTCCAAGCATCATGGTATGGGGTGGCATCAGAATCAACGTGAAACTTGGTCCAGTTATCTTCCAGAATCTTGGCCTGGGGAGAGGCAATGGAGTAACAGCTGCCCGTTACATCGATCAAGTTCTGAGACCGCATGTTGTGCCGCATTTCGCACGTCATCAAAACAAGACGTTCCAGCAGGATAATGCGCATGCGCATACAGCCAGAGCTACAAGAAACTTATTGCAGGAGAATAACGTTAATGTTATGAACTGGCCAGCTCTAAGCCCAGATTTGAACTCTATTGAACATCTGTGGGACGAAATTCAGAGTCGGTTGAATGAAGACCAGCCAAGACCGACAACTGCAGCTGAACTTTCGGTAGCATTTCAGAGAGTTTGGGCACTTATTCCTATGGCATTCATCAATCGCCTTGTTAACTCTATGTATCGAAGATGTGCTGCTGTGATTAACGCTGGTGGTGGACATACTCGTTATTAACGGAAGTGGAATTAAAGCATCAACATGTTGCGGTTTTGCTTTATTGAGACATTCGATATAACTTCATAACATAGATACAATAAATCCACCATTCAAACAATGTAAAACGAATTTATTTTATGTTTATTGTATTTCAAAATAAAAGTCTGTGATTCTGTAATTTGTTGCGACGTTTCTTTTGCAGTTCAGTATACATATAACAAATAACATGAGCTACATTATGTCTAGTTTTATATATACATATATATGATATAACAAATAACATGAGCTACATTATTTACCTTAACCGTCGAAAACTAGTCATCTGAATCTGTATACCTAATTTTAGCATTTGTATGTTTACAGATTCAGACGTATTAGATTACCTTGTAAATAGCATATATTGTCACACTCAGTGCTTTTCTTTATAAAAGTCCAGTTTCATTCAAAGACTGGATAAAAGCTACAAATGTATAGAGGTTATTTTAATTAATATGTCTTGAAATAATCTTTTAAATACTTTTAACCATAATAAAATGTGTGCATATTTTACTTTTATTTTATTTACCAAAGGAACGGGTTAAGAAACTCGGGTCCCTGCGGACGAACATGTGTTTGTTAAACTTTGGTAGCCAGTTCGGAGTAGAAAATGTCTATCTCGACTGGCCAACAATACCACCAGTTACACCTACAATTTACAAATCTTTACACCACATTTTTGTGCCTGGTCCTGGATTTCCATCATATATCAGTCTTTTTATTTTCAACGCTAAAAACATGACATCAATCAAAGCCCAACATTATATTCAATTATTTAAGATGGATACTGTCTTAGTTATAACAGAAGAAAGCACAGGAGATGCTAGCATCATTATTTATGTTATCACTATCCATGGTCAAACAACACGGAATATGTCTGAATTCTGCTAACAAATACTGACCGCCTTCAACAAGTCAAAGAGGTCAATATAGAACGCATATGTAGTGTCTACAGAACAACAGATAGTTTCCATGATTGACCAAAATGTGACGCAGGTGCTATACAAAGTCAAAAGTATATTAATACACTGTACGCTCAATTATGAATATGAAAATTACACGCATAGATAATATATATAATACGACAAAGGATGAATTCAAATTAGAAGATCTTTCCTAATATTGATATGATTCTGAAATTATCGAATACTGGCACATATTATATCAGACATGAGATAGATGGTTCAACAAGTTGAGGTGAGAGGTGATTGTTCGTTTTGTTCACATTGATGGAATTGTTTCAAGAACATCACTGTTTACTTCCTTTTCATAACCATCAGATCAACTTCAAGATTCATATTTAAGCAAAATCACAAAAACCAGACATTATTATAGGTTTAGCAGTATAACAGAAATTTTGGATAAAAACAACCCTAAAAAATTATATAAATAATAAGATCCATTTAAAATTTAAAGAATTATGGAGAAATTCTCTTTTTGATGATAACCGGAAGGCCTCTTGTAACAACAAATTACGTACATATAGACTCTTTAAAGATAAATTTATTCAAGAAAATTATTTAAAGTGGAGAAATTTTTGTCCGACGATTTAATTACAAAATTCAGAATAAGTTCTCATAACTTAGAAATAGAACATGGTAGGTATTTTAACATCTCAGCAGATCAAAGAATTTGTAAACTGTGTAAATTAACTGTTGAAGATGAAATACACTTCCTTTTAGAATGCCCAAAACTAGAAGAAGCAAGACATGACAATTTATATAATATTGAGAATAAATATACAAATTTCAATTCTTTGGCTAATGTTTCAAAGTTTATATGGTTAATGTCAGCTGAGGATATATTTATATACATGTACATTTGTATAGCCAATTGTATCAATTATCAAATAAATTGAATAACTTAAGACATCAAATTTTATCTAACAATAATTAGAAAAATATATATATTTATGTATCATATTTCAGGAGTTTTATTTGTCATAATGACTATTTATTTGTTTTCATATAATGATAATATGTAAATTTCATGTGTTTCACGACACGTAGACGTAGTAGAATCTAAGAGTCAATATGTTCAAAAGTCAGCTGAACACACACTGGAAAAACCTCGACATAAAATTGATGCCAGATGTATATGGACCGGAAGCGACAGGAAACACACAATCAGGGGCCCCAGGCCCAGACGTATGACCTCGGGACAAGGTAAATGTGATGCTCTGCCTCTTGGATTATTAACCTGTCATTGTTGTGTTTGTTGTATTCATACACCAATACTGGCAATAGCCCGTTCCCCACATATAAATAAAACTTGTGTACATGTATATTATTAATATTGTCATGTGAAATCATGTAAATTAATCTAATCATCGTATCTAAATTTGACGAGGATACTGATTATACAGCTCCTTTGTGGGCGTCGTGATTTCAAATAGTATTTGTTTGTTTGTTAAACTAGACTACTGTCATACTGCGTATCATATGGTTTAAAAATAGTAGTATGTAGAATGTTGCTTTGATAAATTGCTAAATTGAAAGCACATATTTCACCTTAATGATGTGCATATAGGCCTATTATTCAGATTCTATTTGAAGTGTCAAACAAAGTACTACGCTATATATTCATATTGAATTTCCCGGAATTTTTCGTCTGCAACCGGATTTTTCTGTTTTGTATTCTTCCGCGTAATGTCTATTTTTTTTTATATTAAGAGGAAATTTAGATATCATAGATATTAATTTTATCTTATTTTGTGTTCTTATTGTGTGATACATTTTTTCTTTCTTACCCATTTTTCAAAGGCGAAACATGTATAGAATGACTATATTAGACTGAGAACGTATTTCCGGGGATGTACGTAATTCGGCACACTTCCGTTTTCACCATTGAAACAAAAAAAGAATGGAATTTAAAAGACAGTCAGATTGTACTTCATTACCACCAGGGTGGAGAAGAGAAGAAGTCGTAAGACAATCCGGGTTGTCAGCTGGAAAAACTGATGTGTATTACTACAGGTAATTAACATCCAAACCCACTGTTTGGTACGTTATTATTGCAGTTCATCGACCTGTATCCCGTCACCCGTGTCTGTGATTGTGAATGTGATATGACAATTTCAATTTTGTGTGGTGGTACCAGCAGGACATCGACCTTAACCATCAGAGTTTGAAGTCATCAATCTAACAGATAATCTCTTCATTTGTACAATTGATTAGGGCTCTACTAATATCCAATACATTTCGACTTGAAAATGTACTGTGTCACTAAAACAGTAAAAGTAAAAAGAAGCAACCTGTTACCTATTCTGTATCTCCCTCCTATGGCAGGAGCACTGCCGTCCCGCTCAGGAATAGCGTGGGATTAGTACTTGCATACATTTGAATACTCCACAATTATATTGGAATGCACATATCAATTAGTCCATTTAACGATTAAAACAATAATCTTATCGGCTGTCAATAGATCGGTTAAAACATCACAAATCAATAGATCATAGAACGGATAAAATAATACCTATGTCAATACAACACAATTACATCCTCCATACCCATATACTTGAATCTGTGAGCTCAGCTAAATATCTTGGTATAACAGTACAGTCTAACCTCAAATGGGATAAACACATCAACGACATAACATCAAAAGGCAACAAAGCACTGGATTTCTTAAGACGAAACCTAAAAACACCAAGCCAACAAATGAAAACCCAGGCATACCAAGCACTCGTCAGGCCAAAATTATAGTACTCGTGCTCTCTCTGGGACCCTCACACATCTGAATCCATTAGAAAAATTGAGATGATCCAACGACGAGCTGCTCGGTACATCTGTAATAGATGCCACAATACCAGCAGTGTATCAGATATGCTCAATATAATTAACTTTTTATCACTTGCAGAACGTAGACTTCGCACAAGATTGGTTATGATGTACAAAGTATCATTCCATCTTGTTGCTGTACCATCAGACATATTAATATTTTCAGACACAAGAACCAGGAAATATCACCCCCTAACATATAGGCAAATACATACTTCCAAAGACACATATAGATATTCATTCTTTCCATACACAATACCACAGTGGAACCAACTCCCTATAAATACACTTACTCTCGTCCATATACCTTCAGAGAACAGCTAACACTTGCTGTTCTCTGCAACCTATTATAGTTTTCTTTAATATTAATATTTTGTAAATAGTTTTAATCACTTTCTGCACTAATTTACTTTCATATCATTTACAAATTAAATTGTTATTGTTTCTTTTTGGCACATTTATGATCATTTTTGTGTCTAGTCCACGCATGCAACAGTATGTAATCATCGGAGGTCGATGGTACATTTGTATACTGTATACCAAAAGAAGAAGAAGAATAAGGGTCTTGCACAAAAAAATGCCAGTTATCTCCCCATTGAAATTAAATGGAGTTAATACTACAAAATGAGTTATAAGCCAATCCTTTAGGCCTAGAAATTAAAAAGTTTCAGTTTTCAAAATTTTGATATATGTATTAAATTAGCGAGGCAGACATTTACTGACTTTCACTTCCCCTCTCATATTCTAAAGTACTGTCTCACAAATAAATGAATATATTGAAAAGAGATATAGTTTGTACATTATATATAAATAAACACTTCTCACCTGTGGGTACTCTCGGACTGTACTCTGTTTCCCCACAGGAATCTGAAATTTTATCAATAAAAACCTCAGTGACTGAACTTATTTTACTATTCCAAAACGGATGTCACCACTTGAATCTGTGTCTAGTTATACTATAATCATATAAAAATAAATAATATGCTTTCATCTTGAACATTGTTTTTTTTCAGTCAATTTTCTTTTTGAACAAATGGTTAGCATGTTCGCCTCGAGTGCGGTAGATCAGGGTTCGAGCCCTGGTCGGGTAAAACCAAAGACTATTAAATAGGTATTTGTTGCTTCTCCGCTAAACACACAGCATTAAGGAGTAAGAGCAAAGACTGGTTGGCTCGGAATCACCGTAATAATGTGTCCGAGTGGAGCGACATGTCTAACCGTGGACTGTTGTTTCAGCTAGCACTATAACAATCCAACTCAACGTGTTGGTCTTGAACAAAGGGGACATCATCGTCATTTCATTGAATATAATATGTCATTCTTTGGCAGTGCCTGAAATGGACAGTCGCCCAGTCGCCAAATGCGACTAATATCTTAATTGGGCGACCAAAAGCTGCTCCAAATTAGGTAGTCACTGGCCCAACAAAAACGTTTGGGCGATTGCCTAAAAGACCGTTAAAAATTGTTGTTTTACCGAAACCGGACATATTTTACTGTAACTTCAACGGTAGATAACTCTTCTGTTCTAGTCGAAAACGGTTTGTTACGAGCACAGCGATTGGTCCAAATACATTTTTATAGCCACTGAATACACAGCTAATATAATTTACTGTTCTCCCCGATTATTTATTTTTATCGAGCCAATCAATACACTTTCTACACGTTTTCATGTAATACACAAGTATTCACTAAATATTAGAAAAGAAACGTGTTTTTTATGATTTAATTATTAAAATTGTTAAAAATCACGGACGAAGTGGAAAGTTGTGAACAATAAACTTATAATGTTTGCGATCTGGTATCTTCCACGGTTCGGAAATTTATTCATTCAATCTGCTGCAAAATGTACATGTATGAATTTCATTTTACAGAAATCGGAAATCTTTTTGTGTCAATCCTTAGGTAATCATTGAAAAACTTTTCCCCAACAACGGAGAGAAAATCGTTGACAGTTGTCAAACTACGGAAACGATCTGGCCTGTCACTTCTTTTAAGCTTCTCATAGTTCATGTACACAGCTACATTTTAATGACGGACGGAATGGTTTTCTTTTTTTACAAATTAGAAAATAACAGGAAAAGTTAACAGTTGTTTATATAACAGAAAATGACAGCACCGTTTGTTATTTCAACAAAGTGAGATACTTATTTGGAATGAATAACCAACTAACATTACCCCAAACTGAGAAGTTATTTTACTTTAAAATCACTTCTTCATAGTGAATTGGGGAGTGCAAGAGCGGTCCTTGTAGTGGCATTGGTCTACTCTTTTCCAGATGTCTTTAATGTGATCATGGCATTGATCTCCCCTTACACAAACCAGCCTTTTATTGTCCCCATCCGATGGACTAGCATCGTTTCTTAAGACCACCCTAGCCAAGGCGTCAAGGTTGTCAAAAAGGTTATAACATGTAAATTCAGGTTTCATTTGATAGCAATATATGCATTGGGGTGTTTTCACAATTTCAGCTGCACACCTGTACCTACCAAAATTACCTTGAAGAGCCCCCAACCCTCGTGAGACTAGTGAAAGAATGAATTTTAATGTTATTGATAAAAAAACAATTAATCTGAAAACTGTTTATATATTGATATCTGATGTCTTTTTTTCATAAAAAAAAATGTCACAAAATGTTTGGGCCACCATTATGCCATTTGGACCAGTGACAAATTTTTTACTGGCCCAAATTTTTTTTTCCGGGCCCTCATTTCAGGCACTGTTTGGTGTGAAAGTTAGTTGATAAATTGAAAAGATAAAAACTGAACGTGACATGCATCAGTTTTAGATCAATCGTGGTATTATGGCTAATTAGACATTCTTGACAAATGCCTGAATATAATGCTGCATGACCCCTGATGTCTTTAATTCTTACTATTAATTAAGGTCATACTTATATTGTATATGTACATTGTACAATACTAGGTGGTTGTTTTTTGTAAATGTTTCTTTATGACTTTTTACAAACTTACAAATTAAATGTATCATACAATATCATATGGGTAATCTACTAGATATATTTTTCATAATTCTTTATATTATTTATTTCAGTCCTGATGGGAAGAAAGTGAGAAGTAAACCAATGATGGCTAGGTATCTAGGAGAAGGCTTTGATTTATCAGCCTTTGATTTTCGTACAGGCAAAATTAATCACTCATCAATAAGAAAAAGTAAGCGTCCAAACAGTGGTCCTTATGACTTTGCTAGAGGTTTGTCAATTTTTCTCTTCAAAATGTTTTATTCCTGGTGACGGCACGTATGTATTTACAAATGTTTGATCATGAATGGCTGTATGACATTTAAAATTAGGTATTGTATACATACAACTGTAAGTAAACACTTTTTTCAGTGCATTTCAGGGCTCACGTTGGAGGGCGATTCAGGCGAAGAAGTCGCCTTGTGATGGATGGTTGACTTCGCTTTCTCGTTGGTCAAAAGTGAAGTTCAATTCGCCTTGTAATTTTGAAGAGTCGCCCTATGTCGCCGCCCGCATATTTTCTCCACCTGTCATTTATGAAAATGTCGATATCGTGCACGTGTTTATTGAAATCTATCGTATTCGTTATTAAGTATTTTGAAAGTGATTTTCTTGGAAAGTAATCCATTATGGTTTATAGAAACTTTAATTTCGTTCATTAGAGGTTTAGTTTATTGTTTATATATGCCCGGCTTAAAATAAAACTTTCGTAAACAAACAACAATGGCGCCATTTTGGTAAGGGGACGCAATGCGGTACTGTGCTACGGGAAATGTTGACCGAATATTTTGTCCGAAGTTAACGAACTTTTGATTAATTTTTTTCTCATTTCTGTGACATAAAGGCTATCTTGATTCTATCCTGTAAAGTCTACATACAGGATAGATTATTTCTGGGTTGTAAACATTTGACCAACATTCCTTTTTTTAATTTGCGAATAAAGGAAAGCTTTCACGAAACAAAATCAATAAATAAAGAAATACAAATAGTTCTATGTATATTGATAACTCACCTTAAACTTGTTATATATATACAGCTATATATGAAATGTAATCACCAATTACTTACCTGTACTTTATTTCGCAATTAAACAGAATGTTATTTAATCACTTATTTAATACTAATATGGGATAGAATAAACTATCCCATATTTTTTCTGTATTTTTATTTTTCTCAATTTTTTTTGTAATACTAATACAGGATAGAATAAACTATCCGGTATTTTTGCAAATTATTTTTTTTCATTTCCCCCCCCTCCCCAATAAATACCTTGCCCTTTTTTTCTCTATAATTACTCCAAAGAAAACCCTTTCAGACACTTGATATATCTTGAAATTAGTATACTAGTATTTTATATATATAAAAAAATCAAACACTATATACGGATCCAAAATCTATCCCGTCGCTTCAATAAATGACGGAATAAACCACAAAGAATGTTGAATAAAGGTCCTATATATATACTGATCCAAAATCTATCCCGTATCTTTAATAAAAGACTCAAGAATACACTATTCCGTCATAAATATAAATGACGGAATAGAGCGTATTCTTGAATCTTTTATTGTCTATGTATATGTGAAAGTTTATGGAGCAGATACAAAAATTATCTATCAAACACTACTGTAAATACTGATCCAAAGTCTATCCCGTCGCTTTAATAAAAAAACTCAAGAAAACATGACGGAATAAAGCGTATAGTATACAGTTATTTAATGAGTGTGGATGCAATAGACCAAACTATTTGTCCTGAGGTGCTGGGAATGACCAACTGCTCTATTGCATGAGGACAATATTTAAATATTGAAATTTTATGAAAACTGAAATTTTTTGAATATTTTGAAATCTTATGAAAATTTTGAATTTTTTAGAAATTTTGAAAATTTTGTGAAGTTTTGAATTTTTTTTCGAAAATTTTGAACTATAAAGAATGAAAAAAAAAATTTATTTTGAAATTTATTGTCCAATGAAAAAACGGTTCAAAGGTCAGTTCAATAGTCTCTGTAAGACTATTCACAGGGGAGCAAAAAACGCAAAAATATCTTAAAATATGTAGTTACTTAATAAACAAGAAAAAATTTACAATTAGGTAATAATCTAGAATATGATTTATTCCGTCATATAAAATATGTGTGTGTGTATAACGGAATAAAGTACATAGTTCATACAGGAAAATTTTAGGAACAGATTATAGATTAGACAAATTAAAATATATAGTTTCAAAATGAAATCTTTCCTTTAAATCTTTTAAAGGTTAATATCGTTGATTTCGGTGTTATTTTTTACAAGGAGTTCATTAATTAAAGACATAAATTAACACTAATTATCGAGTTTTAAAGTAAAAAGTCCACCCATTCCCTTTTATTCACATGAAAACACATCTCGAACATAAATTCCTGTCTGTACGACTATATACGCCCCTATTCATATAACCTTAGGCGACCTTTTACTACGCATGACAAAATCACCATTATTTTTAAAGCAATACAATTAATATTACCATCATAGAATTTTATTTTTTTTCCATTCCTCAACTCGACTCACAGCCGCAAGTGATAAAGTTTACCAGTTGCTTGCCCATGGTTGGTGGTTCTCTCCGGGTACTTCGGCTTCTTCCACCACTAAAACTGGTTGCCATGATATAGCTGAAAGTGGCGCTAAGCACCAAGATTCAAATTCATTCTTCATATTTATGCATGTACTATAGTTGATTTGTCCAAAAACAATAGTATATAAATTGTAGTATATGTATGTTTCAAGGATTTGTCAAAGTGAAATTTAAAAAATCATTGATAAAACCAAATTATTGTCACAACCAGTGAAATTGTCACATTTTTTAATTATCAAGATTATGCTTCATGTTTTATCCAGTGTGTTACATTCACTTCTGACCCAATAGAAATCTGAGTGTAAATGATCAAACAGTTGTAACATCAAACCAGTTATGATAATCACGTAAATATTAACCCCTTTAATTTGTAATGTAGTGTCTATTAATAGATTGCTTAGTCCAATGATAATAGATCCCATAACATTCACAATGTATCTATAATATGGTATGCTTACAGTTAACTGAATGATGTAGACACATAGATATATTTAGAATTTAGGGTATAGATTTGCTAGCTGCATATTATTATATATATACAGGTATTTTAGAATATACATTTTTAGCTCACCTGGCCCAAAAGGCCATGTGAGGTATTGCCATCACTTGGCATCCGTCGTCCGTCCGTTAACTTTTTCACATTTTAATCTTCTCCTCTGAAACAACTGGGCCAAATGGAACCAAACTTGGCAGAAAGCATCTACATGTATGTAAGGTCCTCTATGAAGTTTCATCATTTCGTCCCGTTCCGTCAACAAATTGAAAATGCTTTGTTATGATTTCAAGCTCATACCTATAGTGTTTGTACATACCTCTTCACATGCATTTAATAATCTTTCTGAAAGTTCCTTCGTCTAATAGAAGAAGACATAAGAGGTGGATTTAATTGGTTAGATTTGCTTGAGTATTGCAGTAGGTAGTATAAAATTCAATGGATGTTTAATTAATGAGCCACTAATGATGAAATTAAATTGTGTAATACAATTGATTAATACATGTACATTATGTAGCTACTTAATAATTTATTAAAGTTTTAATACACTCACTTGACATTGAAGATGCAATGTATTTATAATTGATGACCTGATCTTACCATCATAAAAGGTCAAATTATAAGCAGTCAAATCACTGGAAGTGTTATAAGACATTTACTTTACTGTTTAACAGGAATACGACAGGATTCCAGTCTAGCATTACCTATTAGACAGACAGCATCTATCTTCAAACAACCTGTAACAGTTAAAAGAATTAGAGAAGAGTCTGAGAGTAAAACAAAGACAGATCTTAAACATGGTCCTCAGGATCAACCAAAACAGGTTTGCACTGCTTTATGAGTTTGTAAAAATAAATAATACTTCTGTTTTTCTTAAACAGAAGTTATCTACAACATAAAATGTTTAAAGTGACAGATAGAAATCTCTAATTTTATACGCGCTGTAAATATTTTGACAATTTTCACCTCTGTCATTCCAAAGTTTAGAGGCCGTCATGGTCGTGATCGTATGGTACTATTTTTTTTTGGTAGTTAGGTTTACAATCAGTACCTATTACCAATAAAGTTGTGAGTTCGAATCCCACTCAGGCGGGGTGTACTATTTTTTATATTTAAAGATTTTCACTTTTACACGTCCCAAAGTTATGGAAATTTTTCCAATGAAAAGGGTGTGTTTTAAGCATATTGTATGCTTAATAAAGTTTGCCATGAATGATTTTTGTCAAACCAAATTATAAGGAAAGATGGTCTGAATGTCCATTTAGATTTTGGCATTCACTTTTGTTCTTTGAGAGATATTGGACTTTATGCATGTTATATGGGTATAAAGAAGCATTTTGTGTCAGGGAATTGTATTTTTTAATTGTGTATATTATGTAACGGTTCTTATTTTTTAGTTATTTTGGGAGAAACGACTTCAGGGATTCCATGCAGTAGACAGTAGTGATGATATTTTAAAGGCATTGGATTTACCAAGAAATGTACAAGGTAAAACAAAGCTTATTATTATATTTTACTAAGTGTCAACGTCTCCAGCGTTCCTTGTAAATTGACAAATTAAAAACATCAAAGTCGATAGATGGTTGTCTCAAGTATTTTTTCTGGAAAAAAATATATGTCAAGAAACAATTCGAGATTTTTAATGTTTGTATGCACCACAGTCCTGTATGAATACATGAAATTACTTTGGAATGGTGTTTATAATTTGTTCCTCAATACACGTGTGCGAATTAAAATATATCTAAAATATATCGGTAGTTTTATCATGGTATTATTTATATAGCCTTTGAAGGACGTCATGTTAGAATACTATAATTGATATCTGTAAAAATACCATACAAATGAATTAAATGTTATTATGCTTATTTGCAAAAGAAAATGTGGATTATGTATGTTGATTTTTAAAATTATAATTGTATAATGTAACTGTCAAAAATATCTAATTAACCTGAACTAGTTTTTAACTTGCATTCAGAACATCAAGACTCCATCTCTTAATCATATGACGGTACTAGTTTTTAACTTGCATTCAGAACATCAAGACTCCATCTCTTAATCATATGACGGTACTAGTTTTTAACTTACATTCAGGACATCAAGACTCTATCTCTTAATCATATGACGGTACTAGTTTTTAACTTGCATTCAGAACATCAAGATTCCATCTCATAATCATATGACGGTAAAACAAGACTGTGTGCTTAAGAGGAATAATAATGGTGTTTGCAGATACAGACAATACTGATCTGGGAGATTCTGCCCCTCCAACACTTTTCTCGTGATATTCTGATACAATTTAATATATAAATTATTTTTACATGTAAATGAGAATATTCTGCGAATTTTTGTTTAATGTAAGAAAATGAAGACATTGCGTTATTGTATTTTGTAGGTATTGGACCAGAATTAAGTACAGAAAATATTCTACAAAGTATATCAGCAGCATTACACATGAATAATGGTCCAGTTATGGGACAGACAAATAATAAACAAGCTCTGTCTAAAAACCCTGGTGCTAATATAGATGCCAATCAACCTCACATTCAGGTATGTACATGTACTCTTGTCAAGTTTTGATAATAAATTATAGAAGTACAAGCTTTAGTTTAGAGAAGGCATTGTTTCTCATGCAACTATTTTCTATTTAAATTTGGCATTGTCGTGGTGATGATCGTATGGTAGTTGGATCTTAACTCAGTGTTCTAGCTGGGATTTCAACAGGGCAGGGTGCTACTTCTGAAAAGGGTACTTTTAAGAATAAACGTTGGCTGAAAAAGGGCACTTCTCTTCAGTAAATAGAAGTCAATAAGTAATGTTTTTTATTATTTAATTATATTAATTATTTTTATATTAGTATAACTATAGGTAACTTTATTCAGACATTCATTTTAATATAATCTCCGTCCAAACACTGGAAATGCATACTTCAAAGTATTTTTCGATTGTTTTTACAATTAAATTGAAAAGAAACAACCTTCATCACGAGTTGAAAAGATATATGTTAAAACGAGCTTTAATATCCCTTTAAATATTTCCGTCCTTTGACTTTGTGGGTGAAATTAAAAAAGTAAAAAAAATTATATTAAATGATCAAATTTTTTACTTTCTTTCAACATCTATTGTTATCTTAATTGTCATCATAATTAGAATTAATCATTATGATTAGAAGAATGAAATTTCCTGACAAAATGTTAAAATTCAACTTCAATCAATTGCCGAAAGCTATAAATAGCCTAATCACACAATCAGCATGTGTTTACCTTGATCTGTTACCGCGCGTTAAGCGAATGTTGACAGAAATATATGTTGGGAACCAGTACTTCATAATTCAATAATTTTCAACATCACGATTATTTATTTATAAAATTGAAAGATTAAGACGGTATTTTCTATAGTAAGCAGTTTAAAATATTTAATATAAATAAGAAATAAACCAAAACAACAATAATAAATCATCAGGTGAACAACTTACCTGTTAAAAAAAATGGCGGTCTTACACAATAACGCTAATTGTGACTTTATGCATTTAATATGAAAAATCTATTATTATGAACTAGTAACAGGTATGAAAAAAGACATCCACGTTAATCACAAAGGGCAGGGCGCTGCTACAAATAGAGAAAAAGGGCAGGGCGTCACTCAAGACAAGGGCGGGCACTGCGCCCTGTTAAAACGGCCTATCGAGAACACTGTAACTACAGTACCTACGCAATCAGTACCTGTCACCACTAAAGTTGTGAGTTCGAATCCCGTTCAGGCAAGGTGTACTCGATACAACATTATGTGATAAAGTTTGTCAATAACTTGTGACGGGTCAGTGGTTTTTCTCCAGGTACTCCGGTTTCATCCACTAACTGCTTGCCACGCTATAACTGAAAAATCGAGAAGGCATCAGAGATGCAACAGCCGAGTTGCAAGTCAAAATCCTTTGGTTTTATTTTATAAATAAGTTAGAAACTAAAGAATAAACAAGTCATGCATGTATGATGGATTGGAAATATTTTCTACTTATCTAATCTTGAAAACAAAACTGCACCGCAATTGTATTCCGGCACTGTATGTACATTTATAAATCCTATTTTCCAGCACCTGCTCTCCTTCATTTTCCAGTTGGATTCCTGATCAATTTTTACTGGATTTTTCAAACTGGATTCCTGTTTTCAAGATTTATCAATGTTATGTGCCAAGTATCAATCTTCAGGCAGTTCACAAGAAGAAGATTTTTAAATATTAAAATAATTAATCATTTTAGGCCCCCTCTTGGACCTTTCTTTGGTCCCCAGACATACAGAACATAACTTTGGAAGAGGATCACCCAAGGAACATTTGGGCAAAGTTTGGTTAAAATTAACAAAATGGTTTCAGAGATATGTGAAATTCTCAAAAAAAACCTTCCAGTAGGGGATGACCCCGGGCCTCAACTCTTGGAGCATTTAATTTGCCTATTCACCCTGATCATAAATATATATGGTTTAGGGGTGGGGATCTCAATCATTATAAAGTTCACTTCAGGTAGGGTGTTGATCTCAACCATTAAAAAGTTCACTTCAGGTAGGGTGTGGATCTCAACCATTAAAAAGTTCACTTCAGGTAGGTGGTGGGGTATGACCCTGGGGCCTGAGCTATAATGCATTTAATGGTGGGGATCTCGGTCACATTTTTTAAAGCAGATGCCCCGGGGATAAAAAATGTTGAATGCACAACTTCACATTGGCATCTCCACCCATACCAAATATTAAGTTTCTATCTTTTGTAGTTTCAGAGAAATGTGTAATTCTCAAAATATGTACTTTTTCTATAAAAAACCATGATTTTACAAGAAAAAAACAATAGATTAATCTGAATTTCGAACTTGCTCTAAATAATAGTGTAATAATGCTTCCTACCAAAAATTATGTTGATCGGCCAAAAACTAAGAGCGCTATCGCGTTAATGAAGATAGGCTAACATACGCCTGCCAGGCCTTTCGCCAAAGCATAAGCCGACTGCAACTCGGCTAAAAATCAGTAACCCACCAAAGGTGCGAAAGCCGAGTTGCGAACATGTGGATGGACAATGCCTAGTTATGTAATTCTGAACTTTGAAAATGGTGGCCATCTTGAAAATTCTGTATACATTCCCTTGAAGGGATTTATTTTTGTGCCAAATTTGGTTAAGAACCCTCAAACAATGTTCTGGTTACAAAGTAAATCAAATTTTTGTTCTATTTCTTTAAAAGTTATGACCTTGACCTTTCTGAAAATGCAGTTCGGTGGTTATCTTGACCTTTGACCCACAAACCTCAAGTTCATGAGACTTGTTCCTCTCAGCATGAGGCATGTGTGTACTTAGTTTCTTGTACTTGAGATATTGTACTGAAGCAAAAAAAGTATCAAATTTTTGTTCTATTTTTAGAAGTTGTAACCTTGACCTTTGACCTACAAACCTCAATATCAATAGACTTCCTCCTCTCACCATCAGGCATGTGTGTACCAAGATTCATTTAGATCCGACATTTCGTTCTTAAGATATCGTGCGGAAACAAAAAAAAGTATCTTAAAGTACCGACTTCGTCGCAACTCTGCTAAAAATTGTTGAAAGTGGCATTAAACATCATAACCCTTACCCTATTTAAAACATTGTAAGTTTTAACAAAAAAGATCTTCTCTAGTTTTATTAAAAAAAACAATGCACAATCAAGAACCAATTACATGATTTTTCACAAATCTGTGAAACACTTTATCGCACTGGATCCGTCCCAACATTGGTTTGAGGGGCCACTTTTGATCCTTACTGAAGCTAGTTCCTTTTTAGCTCACCTGACCCAAAGGGTCATGTGAGGTATTGCCATCACTTGGCGTCCGTCGTCCATCCGTTAACTTTTCATATTTTAATCTACTCCTCTGAAACAACTGGACCAAATGGAACCAAACTTGGCAGAAAGCATCTATATAAGGTCCTCTATAAAACTTCTTCATTTCGTCCCATTCCGCCAACAAATATGGCCGCCAAGGGCAATTCTTGTTTCTGATTGGCTTATGTTAAAAAAATCTTCTCCTCTGAAACTGTTTGGCCAAATGGAGCCAAACTTGGCAGGAAGCATCTATGTAAGATCCTCTATAAAACTTCTTCATTTAGTTCCATTCGGCCAACAAACATGGCCGCTGTTACTTAAAATAGAACATATGGTAAAATTACACGTTTTTGCTAATAACTCAAAAACTGTTAATAATATCAGAAATCTAACAGTGGTAAAGATGATCAGCACAGCAAGATCTAACTACCCTGAAATTTTGAAGAAAATCTGATTACCTATCTTGGAGTTATTGCCCTTTTTTTCCCATCAAATTTTCAAAATTTTAATACTTTTCGTTTTTTATTTCAAAAACTATAAGAGATAGACGTTAAGTTTAAACAGCAAACATGTGCAGCATGTCAAGATCTACATGCCCTGCAATTTTGAAGTAAATCTGATTACCCGTCTAGGGGTTATTGCCCTTTTTTATTTTATTTTTTTTAATTTAAACATTTTTGTCCGATATTTCAAAAACTATTAGAGATAAAGGTTAAGTTTAAATTGCAAAAATATGCAGCATATTAAGATCTACCTACCCTGGAATTTTGAAGTTAATCGGAGTACCCAATTTGGAGTTATTGCCCTTTTTTTTTTTGTCAAATTTTCAAAATGTTAATACCTTTTGTCCTTTATTTCAAAAACTATAAGAGATAGATGTTAAGTTTAAACAGCAAACATGTTCAGCATGTCAAGATCTACCTAGCCTGCAATTATAAAGTAAATCTGATTACCCATCTTGAAGTTATTGCCCTTTTTTCATCAAATTTTAAAAATGTTAATACTTTTTATCCTTTATTTCAAAAACTATAAGAGATAGATGTTGAGTGTAAACTGAAAACATGTTCAGCTTGTCAAGATCTACATGGCCTGCAATTTTGATTACCTGTCTAGGAGTTATTGCCCTTTTTTCATCATTTTTTAGCTCACCTGACCCAAAGGGCCATGTGGGGTATTGCCATCACTTGGCGTCCGTCGTCCGTCCGTTAACTTTTTCATATTTTAATCTTCTCCTCTGAAACAACTTGGCCAAATGAAACCAAACTTGGCAGTAAGCATCTATGTAAGGTCCTCTATAAAGTTTCTCCATTTCGTTCCTTTCCACCAACAAATATGGCCGCCAAGGGCAATTCTTGTTTCTGATTGGGTACTGTTTAAAAAAATCTTCTCCTCTGAAACTGCTTGGCAAAATGGAGCCAAACTTGGCAGGAAGCATCTATGTAAGATCCTCTATAAAGCTTCTTCATTTCGTTCCATTCGGCCTACAAACATGGCCGCCAAGATTAATTCTTTTTTCTGATTGGCTAATGTTAAAAAAAATCTTCTCCTCTGAAACAGCTTGGCCAAATGGAGCCAAACTTGGCATAGATGGTCCCTGGGTGTGTCCCTTTCAAAATTGTGTCCGACAGCCCCACCCTCCATTCAAGATGGCTGCTGTTTTTTAAGGTAATGATTATCTCCCTTTGAAATTTGCTTCAGTATCATTCTATTGTCAGGTGAGCGATACAGGCTCTAGTTATAAGCATATGCTATTAGATATTGATAAAAGAAAAGTAAAACCTATAAAGAACAAGACGAATATTAAGTCAAATCCATTTTGGGTACAAATTTAATCTTTTCCTTGATTACATTAAATAATCTAGTTGTTTTTGTTGATGATAATATTGTTTGATAGAGTTTGTATCTATTTCAGCAAACACTAATCACAGAAGAAGACATTCGACGACAAGAAATGAAAGTAATAGAAGCACGACAAAGATTACAGGAAGCCATGAAGGGATTATTGTGATAGAAATAAACAAATGTAATATTCAATCAAAAGTCAATAGGTGCAGCTTTACTATAAACTTAGTGTTGAAAGTCCTATTCATCATCAGGACTAAATCTCTGTCTCACATTCAAGTTTTAGGATGATTTTAGTTTCCTGTTGTACAGTCATACAATTAGAACAAGACTTTGTCCTCATAATCTGGATTTGAGGTCAAGGGTTGACTATTTTAAATACTAAGAGACCAAGTGTTGGAAGTTAGGAAAAAGACAACTATTGTACAAAAATATTTTTACCTTGTCTTGTTTTACCTTGTCCCGAGGTCATACGTCTGGGCCTGGGGCCCGTCACATAGAAAGTCTTAAATCCATAAAAAAAAAATATTGTACAAAAATATGTCACGTATAAAGTCTTAAATCCATTAAGCCATATGCCATCTTATTTCAGGTCACTTTTTCATTTTAGTAGAGAGCAAGTATGAATTTAATAGTGAAAGTTTGAATTATTGTTAGTAATGATAAAGTGATGTTATTGTTGTAGGAAGTATGGATCAATGAATGGGTTGTAACTTTTATCATTTTTACATTATATCACAAAAATGTCAAGTTTCATTTTCATTTCTTTCACTTTTATTGTTCAGGAGTAACGATTCATGATCATTTGACTTTTTACACAATTCATGTTCCATAACTTAAGTATTCTTCAGTCCACTAGTGTCTTTTTTTTTAAACTGACATATTGATGGTTAAATTTGATTTGGATATTTTTTCTTGTCATTCAGGGGTTATTGCCCTTGATTTTCAAAATATGAAAGATAAAATCTGGTCCCTAATAATTTATTTGAATTAAAAATAGTGAAATATTAATTTTCTACAGAAATGCAGTATGTGATCTGACCACTATTTTATAGTAAAACTCAAATATAATGAATGAACTAATATCATTTCTCTAGTCCAATCATAAGTAAATAAATGTTAGAAATCATGTTATATTGAAATTGGTAATAACAAATTTACACTTACAGCAAACTAAATTAATGTCCCCCAAAATAGAAATAGTTAAATATATACAGATATCACAAACTTCTAAGACAATTGTCAACTGTCAAATATATTGTTATCAATTAACTTTATTGATCAGTATTTAAACAGGTTAAAGATTTATCTGTATGTCATAGTAAAATAATAAATGTGAGTACACCTCCATTTTTGATATACATGTACCTGTTTATTATTAAATAATATAAAGAAGTTTGTTGTATCAATATAACGAAGGGCCCGGGTGGCTCAATGAGTTAGGTAGTTGGATTACCTAACAACTCATACAAGCCTATCACCAATACGACGCGAGTTCGTTTCTGGCTTTGTAAATTACAAAAAAAAGGGTGCACTCGACTCGCAGCCGCAAGTGATAAAGTTTACCAGTTGCTTTCCCATGGTCGGTGGTTCTCTCCGGCTTCTACCACCACTAAAACTGGTCGCCATGATATTGCTGAAAGTGTCATTAAACATCAAATCAAATCAATATAGCGAATTGCAGGTACAAGGAACATATTTCGAATCTCCTAAAAAAAAAAAAAATTGAGTTTTACTGTAAAGAGGGAATCTGTGTTAAAGGAACACGTTTTGCAATTGTTTTTTCAAGGGTGAAAATGTTTCTAATGCAAGTGTAATTAAGGTATCATAAAGTGGATGAATATAATTATGATGGGTGTGTTTTTGCATAAAAATTATGGCAATACATTTTGTAACATGGTATTAAAAATATCATGATTTCTGTAGAAATGTTGGGAATTATTTTTAATTTGATGTGTTTTTATCTGCATGATCAATTGTTTGTACATGTATTATATACTATATTCCATTTTTGCAATAAAAATAAAAACTTGAAACAAGATTCCATTTTTTAGTGAAAATTATATGATTTATGGCACAGCAGATTAGATAGCCATTTTTAAGGGAACCATTACTTGGTTGTCAAAATCAAAATTCTAAAATTAATAGTGCATACAACATATCTTTTGTGCACTTAATTAACCATTTTTCAAATTGTTTGTTGAGGAATGTTCTGACATGCAGCCGATAGCACATTTTCAATTTCCAGCAACATCTTGGGTGGTTAAGGTCTAGCATAAACCAACAGATTCTACCGTTCCAGCTGTATTGTATTAGTCATTAACTACGAGCATTCATTGACCTTTCTATTGTACTGTCCATGTTTATGTTGTCCTTCATTTTTGTGATAGTATGTGGTTTTTTCGAGTGGTAGTGGAACCGGTCAGGTTTTTTATCCCCTTGCCAACGAAGTTGCGAAGGGATATAGTAACACTACCTTCCGTAACATCCTTGTGAACACTCTAGGATCAACATCCTTCAATGGATTTTGACCAAACTTGGTACATATTTAGTCCTTAAGAGAATCTGGAACCCTATTGATTTTCAAGGTCAACGGTCAAGGTCACCGGGTCCAATTTTTACCGCATAGCATCCTTGTGAACACTCTAGAATCAACATCCTTCAATGGATTTTGACTAAACTTGGTACATACTTAGTCCTTAGGAGAGTCTGGAACTCGATTGATTGTCAAGGTCACTGGGTAAATTTTTTACCATGTAACATCCTTGTGAACACTAGAATCAACATCCTTCTATGGATTTTGACCAAACTTGGTACATACTTAGTCCTTAGGAGTCTGGAACCCTATTGATTTTCAAGGTCAAAGGTCAATGTCACCAGGTCAAATTTTTACTGCATAACATCCTTGTGAACACTAGAATCGAGATCCTTCAATGGATTTTGACCAAACTTGGTACATACATAGTCCTTAGGAGAGTCTGAAACCCTATTGATTTTCAAGGTCAAAGGTCAAGGGGTAACATTTTTACCACAACATCCTTCAATGGATTTTGACCAAACTGTCCTTAGGAGTCTGGGACTCTATTGATTTTCAAGGTCAAAGGTCATGGTCACCAGGTCAAATTTTTACCAGATAACATCCTTGTGAACACTCTAGAATCAAGATCCTTCAATTGATTTTGACCAAACTTGGTACATACTTAGTCCTTAGGAGAGTCTGAAACCCTATTGATTTTCAAGGTCATAGGTCAATGTCACTGGGTCAAATTTTTACTGTGTAACATCCTTGGGAACACTAGAATCAACATCCTTCAATGGATTGTGACCAAACTTGGTACATACTTAGACCTTAAGAGAATCTGGAACCCTATTGATTTTCAAGGTCAAAGGTCAAGGTCACAGGGTCTAAATTTTAGGCGAGGGGATACGCCACGCTTTGCGTTGCCCTTGTTATCATTTGTGTTTCGTCATTGGAGATCCAATTATCAAGAGAGGGATATTGGGATCACATTTATCAGTTTGATCCCACCATATTTTTGTTCCTGTTGGAAGTAGTTCTAATAATAAAACCCTAAATGCTCGCTTACTCGCAAGGGTTATAACGGGATGCCATTACACGTAAGGGAGCAGCCGCCGAGATTTTTTGCGTTCGCTTACAGAGTTTCTGACGCCTGCATTTATCAATAATAAGACATAACCTTTCCCTTTGTCCATTATTATAACAAGTTTTAATCACCTACCAGTATTTTAGAATGTAATTCCCACAAAATAAAAATCCATATCTGAACATTTTGAATTTCGTCATTTCCGGCCTCACTATTTGGATGTCGATACCATATTTGGCGATTAAGGCGTGAATGTTTACATCAGCCGTCGTAAGCATCGTATTAAGAAATACCATATTTAGAAAAGCTCCGCCTTCTGTAGTTTCCGGTTATGACAAACGATCGATAAATTTGAACAAGGTTGTTGCTACCTTTGAAAAGCATATATTTCTCAGCCAAACCGATTTAACAAGGACTGTGATCATCAGTAATAGTTATAATGAAATGTTTGAAGCGTAAATAGTGAGTTCTTATGTTTCAACTGCAACTTTTTTTTTGCTCCATTGTGACAAATGGGACCGCGTTGTAGCTCTGCCGAGACACAAGTTTTGTCACAGGAGCTACATTATTGCAGCTAGTTGGAAGCCATGACCTGAGTTTCCAACGTGATATGTCATGGTCTTTTATTTGTTCAAGTTGAGGTGAGAGGTGACTTTTCAGATATTGGTGTAATAGTTGACCATCACTGTTTTAACTTTTTTTTCATAATGGCTGCCCTTGAAATTTCTTATTTGGCTGAAACTTGAAAAATCTTCTCTAAATCTAAGTTTTGTCTTAATCCTGCAGAAAACTAAGCGCTTGACAGTTGAACTTTAAGCCGTAGTGAAATTTGTACCTACGTATCGAATTCGTAATGTCAACTGAGCAATCGAATAAAGAATATGTCATTTTGTACACTGTATAATTTGATATCTGTGAGAAGATAAAATGCTGAATGTTGGTACCTATTCATCTAGTAACAAATACAACCAAGACTTGTTATTCCTAGTCACAGTACTGGCTTCATCTTCAAATACAACCAAGACTTGTTATTCCTAGTCACAGTACTGGCTTCATCTTCAAATACAACCAAGACTTGTTATTCCTAGTCACAGTACTGGCTTCATCTTCAAATACAACCAAGACTTGTTATTCCTAGTCACAGTACTGGCTTCATCTTCAAATACAACCAAGACGTTATTCCTAGACACAGTACTGGCTTCATCTTCAAATACAACCAAGACTTGTTATTCCTAGTCACAGTACTGGCTTCATCTTCAAATACAACCAAGACTTGTTATTCCTAGTCACAGTACTGGCTTCAAATACAACCAAGACTTGTTATTCCTAGTCACAGTACTGGCTTCAAATACAACCAAGACTTGTTATTCCTAGTCACAGTATGGCTTCAAATAAAACCAAGACTTGTTATTCCTAGTCACAGTACTGGCTTCAAATACAACCAAGATTTGTTATTCCTAGTCACAGTACTGGCTTCATCTTCAAATACAACCAAGACTTGTTATTCCTAGTCACAGTACTGGCTTCATCTTCAAATACAACCAAGACTTGTTATTCCTAGTCACGGTACTGGTTTCATCTCCTTAATATTGTATTTCTGCAGAGCCAAAAAATGCCCAAAATTATTCAGTTGTTTTGTTTTAACCAACCCCAATTGGTCAGATTCCATGTGATCATGCTTACAATCTCATCGAGAAGATAGTTTCAGCTCAGTGAACACAAGATTATTATAGAAGCTTGTTCTTTCAATTCACGATTGCAATATGTTGACCATTTTTTGCACCTTCGAGCCTCTTGCTTGGAAATGGGCAGGGCTTGAATCGCCAACATCAGTCAACACCTTTATTTGTGTGCCAAGGATCACTGTGTGCAATTGTTATTTAACACCAAATGATAAATTTTTCAGCCATATGATGGAGAGAACAAGTTACATTCAATGAAATGATAATGATGTCCACTTTGAACAAGACCAATTAACTTAGTTGATCTTTATAGTGTTAGCTCACTGAAACAAGTCTGTGGGTAGACATGTCCCTCTACTCTGAAACATTATCCTGACTCCGAGCCAACCAGTCATTGCTCTTACTCCTTAAAGCCGCGTCCTTAGCGGAGAATCAGCAAATAACAATTTGATAGTCGTAACGATTTGACCCAACTGGGGTCTGAACCCACAATCTACGCTATCCATTACACCACCAATGTGGTTAACTTATGAAAATAAAATGGGGCCTTTAGGGAGTAAAGAACAATGACATACTCGTACCATAATATAATCAAAAATTTTGTGGTTGTAAAAAAAATGTCAAACTCTTTTCTTATTTTATTGGTGTCACTGTTCTAGTGTATTGAAATAAACATGATTTACTTTATAATATAATAAATTTTTAATTTGTCTCTCATAAATAATAATTAGTCAAAAAAATGGACCCATAACATGCGTACTTCATAACAAGTGGCACCTTTATCAATGATAGCATTAGATAACCTAAAGATATATATTAATAATCTGTAACAAGAGATGTAACAAAAACATGATGACTAAAGAAAATACTCTAGGTATTTTTGATTATCAAGGAAGGAAGAATATGTTACCATAACTACAGTTAAATGTATTTAAGCCAATATTCTAATAAAAATACTTGTATATAAAACCTACACAAGATTTTTTTTTATTATTTCGTCAATAGGATTGTACATTTTCCCCCTTGCTTTGAAGGTTTCACTCTAGAAATAAAATGAATACCAATACTGGGCTATAACAACATATTCTCAGGACATCAATGTTAACAGAACAATTGTCATATCATTGTCTTTATATAGTTGATATATACTTTTACTTCACTTTTGGCAATTGCATGTATAAATTGAAATCTAAAAAATCATTTTCTTTGTCCTTTTAAAGACTAACTAACACCCACCATTTCAAGAATGTTTAATAAAATCTCCATGGAAATGAATATCAACAAAATACAAAATCAATCATCAAAATGTGTAAAAATTGTAAATAGCATCAAGAATAAGACAAAATTTAGCATTAACTAAAAAAAACAATATTTTATGAAGTTTTTGGTATCATATAAAATAATGGAAGATGATGACCCCACGGAAATATAGAGTAAAAACAGAAAGTTCTACAGACAATTACATATATTCTCAAACATTCACCATTCTCTTTCAGTCAGTAAACATGTATTCTCTTTTTCTCATTGTACATTTATAACTCAGTTTTAGATTTCTTGGACTTCTTTTTGCTTTTTCCTTCGTATGATAGTCCATCTGTACTTTCTTTTTTCAAGTATTCTAAAAAGTCATCAACCTCTCGTCCACCCTGAAAATGAAAATTACAATTGAAATTCATTTACTTTAAATATAAGTAATTTAGGTTGTATGCTGTTTTACACCACTTTCAAAAATATTTCAGTTATATTGCGGCGGCAAGTTTTATTGGTGGAGGAAACCCGACTACCCAGAGAAAACCACCGACCTGTTGCAAGTCACTTACAAACTTTATCACATAATGTTGTATTGAGTACACCTCACCATGAACGGGGTTCAAACTCACAATGTTCGTGGTGATAGGCACTGATTGCACAGGTAGCTATAAATCCAACAACCATATGATCACGATCACAACGGCCTCCTTTATGTAGTTCATATCTATTGAAATGTATACATGTAATTCTCAAAAGCTCATTAATAAATCAGTGTTCTGCTGTATTGCACTACATTATTTCTAATAAGCACTACTTGTGTTGTAATGAGACACAAAAGGCAAATGATCGTGCATGTCGAGATTAATTCTATGTGATAGATCACAAGTTCTGAGCATTTACTTAACTAGTTTGACGTTGTGTACAGTTTTTTTAGGTAAGTTACATATTTTTGTCCTGTCTGCATTTCTACCGGTCGACCATTAATACAACATAAAAAAATTAAATTATGTATCCATGCTTGTCTGTTGTTATATAAACCTCCATACATGTATATGCAATACTGTAAATTACTTACATTATATTTTTTAGGATTATTTTTGGATCCCTTTGGTTTATAATAAATTGTTGGAAATCTGAAAAAAAACAAGACAATTTTTTAAGACAGTTTCACAGCAACAGCTTTATTTCAACAGCATTGAATAATGATTTTTAGGTTGTCATAATTTCATTGTTTATTAGCTTGATTAAATATTTTAACATTAAAAGATGTAGATATAAGTGAACAAGAAAAAATATTTATACAGGACATAATCAAGTTCAACAACATATAAAAAGTATACAGAAATGAGGGAGAAAGGGAACAATTAGTGCAGCAACGACTGCAGTTTAAAAAGTAAGGTATTTGTTCCTAAGAATGTTGGTCAGTGTAACAATTAGGGAGTGCTAGTATAGTATCAAATAATCCGATAAAAGTATATCAATTTTAACCTAAGATACTCCAAAAGAAATGATGAGATTTGATTAGACGACATTGACTATTTGTTAGAAATCCATGTCATATAAATAAAACATTATATTACATAAATCAGATAAAAGATGTAGCTTTTTAACATATAATACTCCTTCTAAACTTACCCTTGGACTTCATATGGCTTTGGTACATCATTAGCTGTAGCATCCATTTTAGCTATAGTTAAACCTGATTCATCTATTAACTGTAATATAAATATAATGCATGTCTCTTTAAAAAAATTATTTTCCAATAGACAGTGATTTGTTCTATACAGGTGTCTTTTACAGCAAATTTAACTGTACATTGTAATAAATATTCCCATTAACAAAATTTTAAATTTCCAAACAAAAGATATTAACTGCCATTATCAGTACAGAATTGTTCATTTATCTACTGTTTACAATTACAAATGTAATAACATGATATTTTATCCTTCCACTCCCCATAAAAAAAAACATTAAAAAATGTGGCATTGTTGAAACCAATGAATTGAATTTCAATCCTCCCCCTCTTGATAATTGGATCTCATACAGCAGATTTAAACAAACAATTAAAAAAAACCATACACATATTAGCTTCCACTTGAAAAGACAACACACTATAATAAGAATGAACGACAACATAAACATGGACAGTAACAGGGTCAGTGACAACATAAACATGGACAGTAACAGGGTCAGTGACAACATAAATATGGACAGTAACAGGGTCAGTGACAACATAAACATGAACAGTAACAGGGTCAGTGACAACATAAACATGGACAGTAACAGGGTCAGTGACAACATAAACATGGACAGTAACAGGGTCAGTGACAACATAAACATGGACAGTAACAGTAACAGGGTCAGTGACAACATAAACATGGACAGTAACAGGGTCAGTGACAACATACACATGGACAGTAACAGTAACAGTGACAACATAAACATGGACAGTTAACAGTAACAGGGTCAGACAACATAAACATGGACAGTAACAGTAACAGTGACAACATAAACATGGACAGTAACAGGGTCAGTGACAACATAAATATGGACAGTAACAGGGTCAGTGACAACATAAACATGGACAGTAACAGGGTCAGTGACAACATAAACATGGACAGTAACAGGGTCAGTGAAACATAAACATGGACCTTAACAGGGTCAGTGACAACATAAATATGGACAGTAACAGGGTCAGTGACAACATAAACATGGACAGTAACAGGGTCAGTGACAACATAAACATGGACAGCAACAGGGTCAGTGACAACATAAACATGGACAGTTAACAGTAACAGGGTCAGACAACATAAACATGGACAGTAACAGTAACAGGGTCAGTGACAACATAAACATGGACAGTGACAACATAAACATGAACAGTAACAGGGTCAGTGACAACATAAACATGGACAGTAACAGGGTCAGTGACAACATAAACATGGACAGTAACAGTAACAGGGTCAGTGACAACATAAACATGGACAGTAACAGGGTCAGTGACAACATAAACATGGACAGTAACAGTAACAGGGTCAGTGACAACATAAACATGGACAGTAACAGGGTCAGTGACAACATAAACATGGACAGTAACAGTAACAGGGTCAGTGACAACATAAACATGGACAGTAACAGTAACAGGGTCAGAGACAACATAAACATGGACAGTAACAGTAACAGGGTCAGAGACAACATAAACATGGACAGTAACAGGGTCAGTGACAACATAAACATGGACAGTAACAGGGTAAGTGAATGCTCGTGGCTAATTAACTACTAGCTCTGATAGACCATAACTCTTAGTACAAAAAAATCATAACTGATACTTCTAACAGATTTAATATCAATTATTCATAAGCAGGTATATAAATTAACGGTCTTCGTGGGAGACCAGAATAAAAAGGTCATCAATATATCTTAGCACCATTACCTTTTCTCCTAATTCTGCCAATTTAGGTTCTAATTGTTTACAATGTCCACACCATGGTGCATAAAATTCTATCAATACATCTTTACTATCATCATTTACTATCTCATCAAAGTTCTTAGCTACAACAGTCTGAAAAAACAAACATTAGAATTACATGTACTTAGTAAACAGAGATCTCACACACAGTCAGACCTGAATGACAGGAATCTGCGAAGGGTCCAACTTTTCAATGTGTTTTATGTCAATCTAGATGTCCGATAAAAGATTTGGTACTGTATTTGGTCTTTCCAGTATTTAGATCAATCTTTGATGACTGGTTTCCCCGGTAAAAGTACTGCCACTGTTGTGAAGCATACTTTTATCTCGAACCAGACAACAAACAACATGGCCGCTTGCCTTCTCGACTGGGGGAAAACCAAGAGTCAAATTCCTAGAGTACAGCAGCCAAACTTAAGGCCTATGAGCAAACTAAAAGACCAAGTTGAACCTTCAACCCGAAATGGGAGTATGGGCACGAGTGGTTGTGCTATGAGAACGAGAACATTTTGTATAGATATAGATCCGGCAACAATTGCAAGAGTCTGACAAGGTGGACAAGTCTGTTAGACTCAATGTCTAACAGACCAAAAAAGATTTCGAGAGCTCTGAGTAAATAGTGAAAAAAAACTATAGATTTACATGAATGCACTCATTACCTCAGTTAACAAGTATCTCTGGTATGTTTTATGTAAGCTGCACAGTAATAAATGATAAATGTTTGGGAAATCCATGTAACTTAATCAAATTCCTATATCTTCCTAGAATTTAAATGTAATAAAAACTTTTACCAAACTGTCAACTCCTGTTACAAATTACTTGATGGCCAGCTTTTGGGCCGTCTTTACATTTTGTATTTTTTACACCTTGATGAATGAGGTAAATTAATTGATTAATTAGTTGTAAGTAGTAAGCAATGCTTCAGCTCGAACATGGAGAGAACAAGTTGAATTTCGAGAAGATAATGATGATGTCCGTTTTGTATTAATAGACCAACATGCTCAGTAGGATTTTTATATTGCTAGTCTACTGAAATATTAGTCCATCGGTAGACATTTCATTCAACTCAGAAATATTATCCTGATTCCTAGTCTTTGTTCCTTAATGCTGCATGTTAAGTGGAAAAGCAGCAAATATCAATTTTCTAGTCTTTGGTTTGACCCTAGTCCAGGGATGGAAACTAAAACCCACAAGAGTCAAGCATGCTAATTATTACACCAGAGGCAGTTCAGGTTCATTTATAACTTTATAATGTATCTTTGATATGTATGTAGATGTATTTCAATTTGTGCTAGATTTTGACCTTGGATGGAATTGAAACAGTTCTGCATTAATTTGTACTTAAACACCACATACATATGATGGATGGATGACTACTGTATTTATATTTGTTATTTAACACTACAGAAGATTGTTACTGTATAACATTTTGTAATTTTAAACACTACAAAGGGAGACAATCCTACCTTGACACCACCACTGTTATCTTCTGGTACTGGTTCGGACTTTAAGTATGGTTCTAATTTATCATTTAGTAAATCATTCACAAATGCTTCCAAATTATCCATACTGAAATCAAAAATAGGAAAAAAATGTATCATTTATATTCATTTTTTAGGTCTACTATCAATTTATTTGCTACTCGTGCATTTTCTGACCTGGTGCTGGCTACTCTTAAAACTCAAGAAGATGACTTTTGTACATGTCAAAATTGAAAGAAAACTTACTTTGATCAATCTTAAAAATAATATTTAATGAAATTTTGTCTAAATAAACTTGTTAGATGAAATGTGGAAAAATATGATCGAGTCCCATTACTCTGGAATGGAAAAAGTGGAAATCTTTAAATTCAAAGGGCACTGTTGTACCTTTAACAGTTTTTGAAGAAAACTTGAGTTATCACCAGAAATGTAAAAAATGTGGCGTTTTTTATTAACAAAGTCCAATATCTCTGCAACACTCACAGAAATTAAACTAAAATTAAAAAAAAAGACAAAAACAGACAAACCTGAAATCACCAGACATGATGTATTTCATATCTCTATCGTCCCGAGCACAGATCACTGGCTTATCTCCCTTCACATCATTTAGTCCATATTCTCCCAACTCAAAGCTGAAATCTTTGTGGTTGCTTACGGAAAAATAGACATCCTTTCCTTCACCTTGTAACTTTTTGCCGACCTTCATTACTCTATAAATATAAATGGTGTTTAGATAATATGTCTTAAAAGTATCATGTCAGGGAAGACATTACGATACAGATCTTAATTATGAACTTTTAATATGCTATGGATAGTTGGTCACCATTTAACATGTATATACTCTTCCTACATTAAATTATTCCTATCTTTTCATCCATGGGTTTTTTCCGAAAAAGTTGTATGTGAGAGTGGTTGGAATGCACTTCCTCATTGACCCATCACCCATACAATTTTTCACAATTATCTGACAAAAATTATAAAATATCCACCACCCACATCTTAACACATAAGTGCCCCCCTTCCCCCTACATTTTTTTTCTGGTCAAGCCCTAACATTACTTCACTTAAATTACTGTTTCCATGAGTTAATCTAGACATAGTGATGCCCACTATAATTTCGGCAAACAAAAAGATGGTTGTGATTTTGTGTCTATTATATATGACAGGTGTAATGCATGTTCAATGGAGATATTGGTGTTATTATGTCTATGAGGTTTAATAATTGTTCTTAGTTTTGATGACCTCAGCCCTATCATTAGCTCACCTTGCCAAAGGCAATGTGAGCTTTTGCAATCACTTGGCGTCCGTCATCCGTTAACTTTTCGCATTTTAATCTTCTCCTCTGAAACCTCTCAGCCAAATGAACTGAAACTTGGTAGGAAGCATCAATGGAAGGTCCTCTCTAAAGATTGCTCATTTTGTCCCGATCTATTAACAAACATGGCCACCACAGGCAATTCTTCTTTCTGATAGGTCGATTTTTTTTAATCTTCTCCTCCGAAACTGCTTGGTCAAATGAACCAAAACTTAGTAGGAAGCATCTATGGAAGGTTCTCTATAAAGATTGCTCATTTCATCCCGATCCGTTAACAAACATGGCCACCACAGGCAATTCTTGTTTCTGATTGGCCGATTTTTAAAAATCTTCTCCTCCGAAACCGCTGGCCAAACCAAATGAACTGAAACTTGGTAGGAAGCATCTATGGCTTTATAAAGATTGCTCATTTCATCCCAATCCGCTAACATACATGGCCGCAACAGGCAATTCTTGTTTTTGATTGGTTCATTTAAAAAAAAAACTTCTCCATTGTAGTAAACTGTTAAAAGGGAGATACCTCTTGCACTAAACTGTTAAAAGAAAGATAACTTGCCATTATCTCCCTTAGAAATGATCTAATGCTGATATAGTGTAACATGTTTATACTATACATTACATGTAGGTATTCACATTTTAATATTCTTTTTAGTTCACCATGCCAAAGGCAATGTGGGCTTTTGGCATCACTTGGCGTCCGTCATTTGTTGTCTGTCATCTGTTAACTTTTCACATTTTAATCTTCTCCTCTGAAACTCATCAGCCAAATGAACTGAAACTTAGTAGGAAGCATCTATGGAAGGTCCTCTCTAAAGAGTGCACATTTTGTTATGATCCATTACCAAACATGGCCCTCCACAGGCAATTCTTGCTTCTGATTGGCCAATTTTTTTAAATCTCCTCCTCTGAAACCGCTTGGCCAAATTAACCGAAACATGGCAGGAAACATCTATGGAAAGTCCTCTATGAAGATTGCTCATTTCGTCTCGATCGGTTAACAAACATGGCCACCACAGGCAATTCTTGTTTCTGATTGGTCGATATCTAAAATATCTTCTCCTCTGAAACTGCCTAGCCAAATGAAACGAAACTTGGTAGGAAGCATCTACATGTATGGAAGGTTGTGTATTAAGTTTCCTCAAAGCAGAATGAAAGGTGAGTGACACAGGCTCAGCCCACAGAGCCTCTAGTTAACTTTCACTAAAAGTCAAATATAAAGGCTCTGATAATATCATCATTGGTCAATCAATTCAGCTAAAGGAGAAGTGAGGGGAAATCTGGGAGACTTCAAATACATTTTTGATTATTTTAAATGTTTCTTTCCTTGCTACAAACATGCTGCTCAAGGATCTTAAAAAAGATGCATTAAATTTGGAATAAAATATATAAAGGCGACAGGAAGTGAATTTTGTCTAAATTACAACTAAATGATATTCATATTTTTGTCAATATTAGTCTACCTGTTTCTCCAATAGTTAGTTCCCTTTTCATTTTTTTCATAATCAACATCATAATAAGCAATCACAAGTGGTTTCTTAAATTTGTCTGCATTGCCTTGTGTTCTGTGACCACACAAACCAGTCCTGAATAAATATAGAAAAATATAATATATAACAACACTCTTTATACTTAAAACTTTTCCAAGTTATAACTCTAATTTTGAAGCCACCTTAAAGGATGAGGTTAGGGTTATGGTGTTTAACACCAATTTCAACAATATTTTAGTTATATTGTGGTGGTCAGTTTTATTGGTGGGGGTCACAGAGTTATCGAGCACACCTTGCCACGAGTGGGATTCCAACTCACAACTTTAGTGGTGATAGGCACTGATTACATAGGTAGTTGTAAATCTAACTACCATATGATCACAACGGTCCCTTATAAAGAAATATAATACTGTAAATTCAGAAATTAATGCGATGTTTTTATTATTGCTAAAAATGTGACTGGTCGGCGATCGCAATAATTAAACCTCGCATTTTTAATGCTCTTTTTCTTGTCCAGTTTCAGGGTTTCAGCTGGATTTGATTATACTAAGGTCAAATGACCTAACCCATATAAATTCCTCAGGCCTTTTGTCCTGAAAGGCACTTATTCAATAGGTCAATTGTGTCCTAATTTGTCTAAAACTTATAGGTCATTTAATGATATATTAAGGTGTGGTTTGATTCATTAAGATGCAGCTGGAGCTTAATTTAATATTCATTTGTTTCAAACTTGCATACTTATTATGATATTTGGAATTGACAACCAGACAGGTTTTCAGGTCACCATCTCTTTCCAAAAAAAGTTAACTTAAGTGAAAATAAATAGAAATTAAAATCAAATTCCCCAATGAGGAATGAGTCAAAGATTTAAGAGAAAGCTACCCTAAATAGGTTACAAAAATGTCTGTTTTGAAGTAAACATTTTTTTATATAAATAAAGCGAAGTATTTTATTTAAATTCACAGAGAAATAAAAATGTTAGTGGATCTTTTCAACCATTTGTCTTAATCAGGAAAAACTGGTAATATTTGTCCATTTCAAAAGACAAGTTTAAATTTGGCGCCAAATTGATATCCGATAATTTTTACGTGTCCGTTCCGGAGTGATTCTTGTTCTTATATTTCAAATATTGATATTTCCGTTCATTAAAGCGTTTCTGAGATTGCAACTTTATTTTGTCAATGTCCTTGAACTTCATCAAGGCATGGAGGAACGATAAATGATAAAATAAAAGAGTTTTGATCTGGCGTTTCACTTTAGTTTTAATCAAAATAATTTATAGACAAATTGGAGAATACTTGATCACGTGTCCGATGCATACGTAGCATGTGTCGGTCTTTTTGGCCACTTATTTTTGAAACAAACCGTCATTTTGACAGCAGTGTCAAATTATTTTCTGTCATATACGCAAATTATCGGCCCATGACCGACGCCAAACAGAAACCCTGAGTTTTTGTTTGATTTATCTCCCTTTTCTTACACAGCAGGCCTCTACATTAACATATTTTTCAACTTGTCCCTTCGGACAACTAACTAAAAAAACATGAATAGACAATTTATTGACTTTATGTCAAGAGAAACATGAATAGACAATTTATGAACTTTTCAATGTAGTGTCTACATACATCTTGTTTGTAAAATGCAAGAATGATCTATAACAATTTCTCAATGAATTGTCTGTGCAGTCTACTGACAGAATAAATGTTACTTACACTGCTGTGGACAACCAGTTCTTTATTTTATCTACGTTATTACTTCCATCATATTTCTGTTGTGCATCTTCAAATTTACTTTTCAAATGTTTTGGTTGGAACAGAACAATGTTGCTGAAAAAATAAATTTTACAACATTGGAATAACTTGTCACAATTGCTTGTTGTCTCAGAGTTCAGCTTTCTCATAAAGTAGGTCATATACAGGAGTGTGGAAAAATACAAACACAAGAATTGGCACTGGAGTCGTCATTATATCCTAAAAGGCTATAGGCATATCATGCTCCATAAATATGATACTAAAATATACATTTAATGCTTGAATGAAACAGTTAAAATATGTTATTGTCAAATTTAAGATACTATCTGTAAAAAAAACCAAACATTATATAAAAATTGAATGTTCAAGAATACTAAGCTGATAAAAACTTACTCAGAATAACCATATTTATCAAGAACAGCCTTTTCTGTAGAATGACCGAATTTAAGATCAGTACTTAAAGCATCAGCAGTTTTCTGGAATGCCTTGGCTATAGCACTATCACTATCAGAAAAGAAACCTGAAATGGTAACATACATGTATAAATTTAATTAACATTGTATTGGGCAACATACACTTATAAATCAACAAAGTATTGGACTCACTGTATTGTCATCAGGTATACCATGTTTATACAGTGTTGATCTTGACCTACATGTCCATCACCCTCTGTTGTAATCTTTTCTGTTTGTTGCTTTTTTCATTTGTAGTGCAATTTTGAAATTTGCAGTAGTGGTTCATATTGATGCAATTAGTTATATGCTCAACCATAAAGTTCTAACTTATTTTTTTAATCCAACCAAAGACAATTTTCAAAATATTTTTTTTTTAAATAATCACTGGCAGTCATGGCCATGTACGTGTAGTAGTTGAATGTGAATCGACCTGTGCTATCAGAGCTTAGCTATCATCGCTAAAACTGCTAGTTCAAAACCCGCTTATGACGAGGCATACTTGATATAACCTGATGTGATAGTGTCATATATTCATGTCAGTTCTGTGGTTTTCCCTGGATACTCTGCTTAGTCCATCAAAAAAACTGATCAAGATATAGAGGAAATAATGTTGAAAGAGGTCTTAGGTTTTAAAATACCCATGAATTAATACAATCAAAAAGTAATCTTCTAGTTCTAATCTTGTCAAAGTTTTCACACTTTGGACGTTCCATAATGATGGATTAATTTGTATTCTATTTTCATACAAGAAGTAGAAATTCAGTATTATTTTAGTCTTTGACATAATAAAGCTTTTCTGGTACCTGATTCACGTACAATGAAGGGTTTAAAAATGTTAAGTGTTAAAGTGGACGTGAAAGAGGACACCACTGAAAGCAATAAGAAAGAGGCTTGCTTTGTCAGTTAAATATGGCACCAGTATTTGACTTTTTGACATTGCGGTAAAAATTAAATCTATACATCCTTTACACATTGATCAGAATACTCACCAACAACAACATAATCTTTCTTTATAAGGAATTTTTCAGCCTCAGCTACTGATGTCAGTTCTTTAGATGATGGTCCAGCTTTAGAAGCCATCAGGTTCACAATACCATCTGTGTAAATAAACAATAGCATGAATAAATTATCATGCTGTATTTAAGCTTATAACCAATTTCTTTTATTTAGCGTCATGAAGTCACAGTCTGCTAATTTTAGGTATGATAGCAAACTAAACATCATTTAATAAAACTTGTTCAATAATGATACCAAGTTGTTATTCAACAGATCATATCTTAGGATGTTTTTGACAAGTATTTTTTTTTCTCCCTTTATGATATAATCCAGAGGGGAGCAGGACAATAGCCCCCCGGACAATTGCCCCCCACAAATGTTTTTCAGTTTTATATTAAGTTTCTGATTACCCCTTTCTGACTCTATGAATTCCATTGCACTACTATAAGATAAGAAAACTTTATTTTGATTCGGCACATAATAAAACAGTACAACATAAGCTCTAAGGAGCTTTTTACCGAATATACATTAACCATAAAACAACACAAGTCACATGCAAAGTTACAAACTAAAATAAGCTAAGACATACAGCCTTTACTGGCATAAAAAAGGAGGACTGTGCATAGATCACTTCAAAATACACTCCTATTTAAGCCAGTTCTAAGCTTGTACTTAGCTTGCAATCATTTTTTCTCAAAATTCTTTTTAATTATTAACCTTTGTACTTAGCTTTGATCATTGTTTAATCAAATTCCTTTTTATAATTTGTCTTTGAGGACCAATTTTGTAAGGTAATTAAACTTAATTGGAAAATCATTAAACTCTATCTAAAAATAAAATATCTATAAATAAGAGAAAGTTATTTTTATCATAGCTTGTCCAAGCTGTATAATCCTTTTGATGATTAATATCACAGGGGCTTGAATCGCTTTCATTGAGGTCAAGCGGCCTATATACCATATATACTAACGTTAGTATATATATATGGTATATAGGCCGCGTAACCTCTATGAAAGCGATTCAAGCCCCTGTGATTAATATACAAAGAAAAAAATCCAACTTAAAGTAATTTGAATAATTTAATCTGAGGTTATGCATATTTATTTCTCATTTAAAAAAAAAATGAAAAAAAAATTGGGGAATGGGGACAATTGACCGGGGGGTATTGTCCCAGGGAACTATTGTACTAGACCCAATCCAGAGCCGTCACTCATCTAAAATCAAACGAAGAAGCAACTTCTTTAATAAAGTGCTGGCAGGGAGAAGTTAGGAGACAATATTGAACATAAAGAAGTAGGGATACATTAACTAGAAGTTAATTCAATTTAATCTAAGCCTTTTTTGCAATTTGTAAATTTGAAATTAATCTGCCCCAATCTAATTTTAAGCTGGTTGCTGAACATAATTATCTATTTATTCATGTTAATGTCAAACATATTTTTATCTGTCTAACCCATCTCTAAAATTTACAAGCCAGAGAATTATTATAAGTTGTATCTTCCCTCTTTTTAATAAAAGGTGATTTTGATTGATTGCAGTAGTGAAACTTAGGTCCTGTTTTAATGACTATTGTTTCTCTCAGAGGAAAATATGTTAGACACAAAACCATAATAACTGTAATAGGTTAAGTTTTTGTAGCTTTCTTCAGCAGGAGAAAGATATTTCTCTACATTTGCTAAATGGTCCAACCAGGGACATATAGTCAGGAACCGAAATACTAAATGTTGTTATTATTTCTCTGACCCCAAAACAAAGTTGCCCATTTGATTAGTAAAGAAATTTATTAATAGGTAAATATTTTGCGTAATTTTAAATGACAATGTGGATATTCAACATCATGACAATAAAATTACCCGACAGTCAGAAAACAACAAACATGACAAACTGCAAACCTTTTTTAAAATCATATGAAATTGTCTGATTTGTTACTATTTTTATTCTGTTTCTTGGAATCTCCGATGTATTTGTCTTATTGTACACACACATTAATATAAAATACTTACCAGCTTCCCTAGGGCCACTGAAGTCTTCTGCAAATTCTCCATTACGAAAAATTTTCAGAGTTGGATATCCAGTGACACCATACTTAGAACATACAGTAGTGCTAGCAGTACAATCAACCTGTACATAAATTAATTAAATGGATTATAAACAAATGCTGTGTTTCCATTGGACGTCATGCTGGGTTTTGATCGGTTGAAAACATAAACCTTGACGAGACCCCATACATGATGTCTTTAGATGCTAGTGCATTGCAAAAGAAAACATTTTTAAAAGATACAACAAACATCTAATTTTAGTTAGAATGGATTTTATACCCCACTATACTGATGATTAGGAAGTTGGATCTATATTCTTGTATGTGAAGATGTGGTAATGTGTTGTTACATATGGTGCAGAGTTGTTGAAATAATTTATGTCAGAAAGTAGATCCAAAAAGAAATAAATCCAGTCAGACTATGCCCTGATTTGCCAGAAAAAAAAAGTTATCATAATTTTGTTAGGAATGTCACTAGTGTTTAGCGAATCAGCTAAGGCCAAAAAAAAAATATGTGTGTTTACAGTCACCCGACCGACCCTAATTTTTGCTAGCGACCCTATGAATTTTTAAAACAGAATTCGGATAACCATTTTTGTTGCTTAACCAGCAGCAATGTTTTATTTATTCAACTGCTAGCTTTTTGTCGAAATTGAGAGCAAAGAAGGTAGAAAAACTGCATAATTCGTCATTTTACCGGAAATTTCGAAAATGAGATACCGGAATCGGATTCCGGAACAGGTAACGACTATTTCCGGTTTTGCCGATTATATTAAAAAAAAAAAAAAAAATTAATCCCGACCGACCGACCCTAGATTTTTTTGACATGTGACAGTAAACACACATATATTTTTTTTTTGGCCTAATGGGTTTGGAGTGAGTGAGTAATTGTTGTTTAATGCCAACTCAGGAATTTTGAAGCTATATCATGGCAAGAGCAAGTTAATTTTTTAATGAGATGATGATGAGTTCTGCTTTGTACAAGACCAACATGCTTAGTTGGAATTTTAATAGTGCTAGCACACCGAAACAACAGTCCGCGGATAGACATGTCGCTCCACTCGGGTCACATTATCCTGCATGATTCCTAAGCCAACCAGTCTTTGCTCTTTCTCCTTAATGCTGCATGCTTAGCAGACAACCTTGTTATTAGTCAATCACAACATACCTCAGCCAATGATACTGGAGGATCATTATCCCTCAACCTTGTTATTAGTCAATGACAACATACCTTAGCCAATGATACTGGAGGATCATTATCCCTCAACCTTGTTATTAGTCAATGACAACATACCTTAGCCAATGATACTGGAGGATCATTATCCCTCAACTTTGTGGCAGCCTTTTCATATTCAGGAGCTAATTTTTTACAATGACCACACCTGCAAAAATTATCATTGGGTAAAAACAAGTGGAGCTGTTATAGGTTTTAATCAATGTAAAAGCTTGAATTAAAACAGAGCTCAGTCGTAAAATTCTATGCCATTTTTCATATTGTCTTTGCATTTCTAAAAGTAAATGTCATGTTCTGGGGAAATCGATTGGCATGACACATAGCATACAGAGGCTCCCTTTAGGGGCAATTCATGTATCTCATATAACATATCTCATTAACATATGAATATCTTCCTTTTCCACTGATATATGCACTAATAAGGCAAACATTGCAGTGATTCGTCTGGGTCACAAAAGCGATTAATTTCACAACAAAATAACAATGTGCATCTTAAACATGAAATCTACTAATTCTACTGATCTACTAACTCTACTGATATACCGTAGAAGGAAAATACATCTTAAACATGGAATCTACTAACTATACTGATCTACCGTAGAAGGAAAATACATCTTAAACATGGAATCTACTAACTATACTGATCTACCGTAGAAGGAAAATACATCTTAAACATGGAATCTACTAACTATACTGATCTACCGTAGAAGGAAAATACATCTTAAACATGGAATCTACTAACTATACTGATCTACCGTAGAAGGAAAATACATCTTAAACATGGAATCTACTAACTATACTGATCTACCGTAGAAGGAAAATACATCTTAAACATGGAATCTACTAACTATACTGATCTACCGTAGAAGGAAAATACATCTTAAACATGGAATCTACTAACTATACTGATCTACCGTAGAAGGAAAATACATCTTAAACATGGAATCTACTAACTATACTGATCTACCGTAGAAGGAAAATACATCTTAAACATGGAATCTACTAACTATACTGATCTACCGTAGAAGGAAAATACATCTTAAACATGGAATCTACTAACTATACTGATCTACCGTAGAAGGAAAATACATCTTAAACATGGAATCTACTAACTCTACTGATCTACCGTAGAAGGAAAATACATCTTAAACATGGAATCTACTAACTATACTGATCTACCGTAGAAGGAAAATACATCTTAAACATGGAATCTACTAACTATACTGATCTACCGTAGAAGGAAAATACATCTTAAACATGGAATCTACTAACTCTACTGATCTACCGTAGAAGGAAAATACATCTTAAACATGGAATCTACTAACTCTACTGATCTACCGTAGAAGGAAAATACATCTTAAACATGGAATCTACTAACTATACTGATCTACCGTAGAAGGAAAATACATCTTAAACATGGAATCTACTAACTATACTGATCTACCGTAGAAGGAAAATACATCTTAAACATGGAATCTACTAACTATACTGATCTACCGTAGAAGGAAAATACATCTTAAACATGGAATCTACTAACTATACTGATCTACCGTAGAAGGAAAATACATCTTAAACATGGAATCTACTAACTATACTGATCTACCGTAGAAGGAAAATACATCTTAAACATGGAATCTACTAACTATACTGATCTACCGTAGAAGGAAAATACATCTTAAACATGGAATCTACTAACTATACTGATCTACCGTAGAAGGAAAATACATCTTAAACATGGAATCTACTAACTATACTGATCTACCGTAGAAGGAAAATACATCTTAAACATGGAATCTACTAACTCTACTGATCTACCGTAGAAGGAAAATACATCTTAAACATGGAATCTACTAACTCTACTGATCTACCATAGAAGGAAAATACATCTTAAACATGGAATCTACTAACTCTACTGATCTACTGTAGAAGGAAAATACTAATTACTATACTAATTGGGAAGACAGGTCATTTTTTTGGAACATTTGGAAACTTTCTACTGGGGAAACAACCGATTCAGAGGTAAATTGGAGAAAATAAAACCACTGGTATTCATATAGCCATAGCCATAGGAGACTGCAGACTTGAATTTATCAACCGACCAAATCAAAACTATGAGCAGTGGCAGCTGGATGCATTCCACAATCATACAAGGGATATAATGATTCTTGTCTTTGCTGTGTAAATATTTTTATCATTTCACATTTGTCTTTTATTTTACTTGGTATTCTTAATATTATTGTGTAAACAACCTAATAATATGTAGGCAATGTCATAATATTGTTTTGTCATGGATAAACAGTCAAAAAATATTTATTTGTAAGAACGTTACGGAAAGATTGATATTTTAATCTAATAAGTTGAATGCTGGAAAATCAGTTCAGATAAAAAAAAATCCGTCCAAAAACAGAAAAAGGGGGGTGTAGGTCATACTTAACTTACCAGGGAGCAAAAAATTCCACCAGTATCAAATCATGCTGTGTTATTTTTGTTGCAAAATCTGAATCTGTGAATTCAAGTACATCACTTGCAACAGAAAGTGCTGTCAGTGACAGGAGGCAAAGGAATATCTTCATTGTTGTTTCACAAGAAGCCGGTAGTTATCTGTGCTGGAAAACAAAACGTGTAGTAAGTTCGTGTGCTGTCGAATTTTGATTGGTCCAGATCAGTAGATTCGATTCGCGGAAAAGGACGAGGACTACCGGTCTTTACCGATCTATGCCGAGTAATGTTAATCCAAGAAAAGAGAGACACGTTCAACTAATGATTGACAAGTTGATTAAGCCGAAATTCGGACAGGAAAAGAAAGATAAGGATATGCCATATCGTGGATCATTAGTTGTAAAATATATTGTAGTAATTTAGAGTTTAAAAATGTATTTCTCGAATTTATTTTTCTTCCATGCAAGCTACATTAAGTGCTCGTTGTTCGGAATTACCCCCTTTTTTAACTTTCTGCTTACATATTTATTTTCAATAAAATTTCTTTATTTTTTCATCTCTTTTTTTTTCTTTATTTAACTTGTTTGTGTCCATATTCATACAATCCTATGTTAACAACAACATGCATGTGTCGACCTTTCACTAAATAATTCTAGGTTTGGTGATTTCGTTGATCGCATCTGAGTCCCATGTTGTGCATTGAGCTTGAAATAAAGGATACCACAGATACAGATAGGTCTGCTTCATACCTTGACCTACACCTCTAAATTGACAGTGAGGGCGGTTAAGAACGAAACCATACGACAAAATAGATGATTTCAATTTTCCCATTGTGAACTTCCCATTTATGATATATGTGTAGCAACATTCCAGCATCCCTTGCTATGGAGTACATATCTCTCAGTTTATACGATATTACATGGCATATGGTTCATATCAGGATTTCCTTGATAGAGGGTTGCTGCTAACAAGCAAGCTATTGAACCAAGGGTTCCTCTTGATTAAGTTGAAGTCATCACTTCATGCGAAAGTTTTACGGTCGCCACCATAACTTGGTTGACCGCTATGGAATATCTGTGTCATAAATGACCACAGATATGTTCCACTTGTCCTCATTCGTGACTTATCATCGGGTTTAACACGACGGGCGCCACTAGTGGAACAGGAACTGCTTACCCTTCCCCCGGAGCACCTGACTTCACATCCGGTTATAAGTGGGGTTCGTGTTACTCGATCTTTAGTTTTGTGTGTATGTTTTGTAGATCATTGTTTGTCCTTTTGTACTTTTTCTTTTGTGTTGCCACGTCTGTTCTAATTCGATATATGGATTCTGATTACCCCTTTAATTTGGTATCTTCAAACTCTTCTTATCATGTATACTCTTATTAGCAACTTACATGTGTCGACCCTACATCATGTAATACTCTTATTAGCAACTTGCATATGTCGACCCTACATCATGTAATACTCTTATTAGCAACTTGCATGTGTCGACCCTACATCATGTAATACTCTTATTAGCAACTGTAAAAAAAAAGTGGTGGCAATGAGGGACAAATGGTCAATTATTTCCCCTAACTGATAACACAGATGGCGCTGCTGTAGAGGTTCAACAACAGCATCTCTTTATCTCTAAGATACATAGATTAACGTTGGGTTAATATTTGTTTACAAGTAATTATCAGTATTTCTGTTAATAATCAAAATTCATTCTACATATTGTTGTGCATATATGAGTAGTAGGGAGTGGGGTATTTTAGTCCCCCTAAAAACCTGTGGCGTTGTGGCGTCCCATATAAGGCCATAGACACACCCATTTCCCATATAGGGGCATAGCCCCACCCATCCTTTGTTTCTGACGTCCATAAATGGAGTCACCCTCGACGTCTCCTGGCCCTATTTGGTCATGACGTGTAATGCCCTATTTGGTCATGACGTGTAATTAAAGGTAGAGACATTACAAATTTTGAATCTAACTATGAAAAATTTGTGCCTAATAGAATACAGGTTAAATATTCAAAATATGTACCTGGTGTTCATAAATCCGCAATCAATATTGCTATTTTGGGTGAACTGGGATTATATCCACTTTCTCTGAATGCACTCAAATCCAGTGTAGGATATTGGCTATTACACTCATACAAGGATAACCTGCTAATCAAAGATGGGTTATTTATTAAACTCAAAAGTTTTTTAGAAGTGATAGGTTTTGGACACATATGGGATAACCAAGCAACTTTTACAAAGCTTAGAACTTTGTCTGCAATAACTGATAAACTTCAAAACAGATATTATGATTTTTGGCATAAATTACTGTTCAATGATAATAGAGTGATTGGGGGGGGGGGGGGGGGGGGGGGGGGGGGGAATAAGTTGAGAACATATCGTAAAATTAAAACAGATTTCAAAAGAAAACAATATCTTTATGCAGACGTTGATAAGAAAAGCCTTTCAAATTTTATAAAAATTCGCGTAAGTAATTGTAATTTAAATATTGAAAAAGGTCGTTATCTGAAATTACCAGTAGAACAGAGGATTTGTCAATTGTGCCATATGGATGTGGAGGATAAATTTCATTCCCTCATGAATTGTGATAAACTTATTCATGAGCGTGTAACTTTATTTAGAAATATTTCTGATATTGTACCTTCATTTACAACTATGTCAGATGTAAAAAAAAAGTTTATGTTTTTATTAACTAGTCATGATTTAGATATAATATGTAAAGTGGTTATATTAGGTGTAAGTAATATGTATCTAGTAAATCAGTCAATGAAGCAAAACTTATAAATTACTAGATAATTTTCTTTTCTACATGTATTTTACTATATTTGTATTTAATATAATAATTAGAATATATATATATATATATATATATATATATATATATATATATATATATATATATATATATATATATATATATGCAGTGTATCAATGGTGTGAGTTCAAATCCCGTCGAGGGAAGATCAAAAATTTGACAGCTCTAAAATCTAATTCTATCACTGTTTGGTTTAATTTTCAGACGTATATAATATTTAGTATTAACCTAGTATCCTTAGTAACTTTGAGATCCAGTGGGACAGATATATTGTATGGTTGTCACTTGCTTCTAGACGTTTGTATAATATACTTTATTTCCTGTGACTGTATAGTGAATTCTTCATTATCCTATACAATATATTAAAAATTGCTGAGTTAGATTGCTGTCAAATTATAATATTAAGTATATATGTACCATCTACACACGCTTATACACATGTCTTACGTCTATCCCTAGATTTGCCTTACGAGAAAAGGTAACACTGCGATTATTGAAACTCCTTTTTAAGGGAGTGGATGTGGTCGAGGGCGCTGGACGTAAGGCTAAGCAGTGTATCAATGGTGTGGGTTCAAATCCCGTAGAGGGAAGAACAAAAATTTGACAGCTCTAAAATCTAATTCTAACACTATTCGGTTTAATTTGCAGACGTATATATATATATATATATATAAACGTCTAAAATGGTTTGTAAAACAACACCAAGTACACAAAACAAAGTGATAAAGAATTAAACACTTCGTAGAATGACATCTACACACATCTATATATATTATTCAAAGATAGATAACTCTGTCAGTTCTCCTCAGCTGGGATATCATTGTTTGTTTGTCAATATACTCTTGTATGTCATTGTGTCTGTTTATTGAATTGTTTATATATTTTTATTTTTTTAATTGTTCATTGATTGATGATAGATCACTGTTTGGTCTTTATTTCAATAAAAATTACTTACTTATTTACTTACTATTACGTCAACAGATAGAATAATTGAAGAGCGTAATTACGTAGATGTTTTTATTGATAAATGTTTTTAATTGTGTGTTAATTAATGATTATATACTATAAGTAATAATTACTTTTTAGAATGATAACGCGTAAAAACAGAGCTTGACCTTAGAAAACCCTCAGACTTCTGATAAGGCTATACGTGTCAGCATCGTTTGCATTGAGGATCTCCGAGTCCTCCGGTTTCCTCCACCAAGAAACTGACCGCCACGATATAGCTTAAATATTGTTGAAAGTGGCGTTAAATACCATCACACATCTAATTTAAAGACGGGTTCAAATGCATACTGCAACTGAATTAAGAAGGAAATACAAGATAGAAGTATACATTTAATCACAACATATAGTCTGTTCATCTCTTCGAAAAAAACAACAAATATAGATTATATTTTCTTTATTTGATATTTCGTAATCAAACAATCATTGAACAATTATATATGTGTTTCTGTATTATTTTATTGTGATTATATTTGATTGACATAGTCATTATTTGGGCACCATGATTGGTTTAAATAAAGTTGTCTGGTCTTGTCTTGACATTTTAAAATACAGAACGCGGTTTTCAACTTCAAACATCATTTCCAGTTTGAAAGTTCTTTTAAACAAAATTACACAATAGTAAACTGTGTTCAATTATTCTTTTTCCATTCATGTGATATTACTCTGGACTCATGTCCCTCCACTCTTCTTCTAGATGGAGCGCGGTCAGCTGTGTCAGCAATGCCCACAGAGACGGATGACGATTTGACACAGAGGAATTCCGCTGCCGATACACGACAAACCACTGATATCTTAGACCTCTAGGAAAGGGAAACGCGCGATACTTTCCACTTATCAATGCAGAAGAACTAGTTTTATAATTATTTATTCCATGTTTACCAGTGAAGGTTTTCAATATAAACATTCACCCCCTGTTTTTAGTTGGATTCATGTTGCACAATCTTTAGTTTTATGTTCAGTATTTTGTAGATTATTGTTGGTCTTTTTGTCCTTTTTATTTTGCCATTGTCTGTCTTTCTTTGAATTACAGCGTCTAATTACACCTTACATGCTTAGTATCTTCAAACTTTTCTTAATCGTTTAAGAAATAAATGTCAATGCTATAATTTATTGCCACTATCTTAACAATTAAAATGATATCCTCTATTTACAAAGCAATAACAATTAAAATGATATCCTCTATTTACAAAGCAATAATATCCATGCAGTTCTAAATTATTGTAGTCATTTCATTGAAACTGTCATTACGGATACACTTTTTTCTTATCGAGAAGGGGCCATGACTATTCATTCACATGTCTTCTAACTTCAAAATGAACGTATCAAATAATTTCTGTTTAAAAACATTTGTAGGATATTAGCCTAACCTTCGCTATCTACTGGTAGCAGAAGAAGAATATGTTTCTCAAATTGCCAAAACGTCAAAAATATTAGTTAATTTCCGTCGTTAATAACATTCAAAGGAAATTGCCGATAACAATTTTACTAGTGCGGTGATTAAAAATATTACGAATTTTTAACCAATTGGTTAAGGAATAGAAGAAAAACATCTTGTGGCGTTTAACTCTTTTCCAAGTAAGTACTGTGCATATATTTTTTTGAAATATGGTCGTATCTTGTAATATTTAAGTGGTTTTACGGGTCCCGAGCACAGGCGCTTGTGGCATGGAATTACCCTCACCCTTTTTAGCACACATTGGCCAAAGGCCAAAATATAAGCTTTTGCCACCACTTGGCATTCCTCGTAAATGTTTCACATTTAAATCTCCACCTCTGAAATCACTGTACCAAATAAAACCAAATTCTGCTGGGATTGTCCTTATGCGGCCCCTTCAACAATTGTGTCCGACAGTCCCACGCGTATTCCAGAGGCTGCTGTTGTTAAAATTATAAATTTCTTCAATTGTCCATTGCTGCTTTATTATAACTCAAAATGTGTTCAAATTTTAGCTGCAGCTACATGGCAATGAGTAGTTGATATATATTGTTTTGTGTAAAAATTTCGCTCAATTGATATTATGCAAATTTGGTATATTTTAATGAAATATCACATTTAAATCTTCTCCTCTGAAACCACCTAACCAAATTTGGCTTGGGTGGTCCCCTTTTAAAATTGTGTCAGACAGCCCTGTCCTCCATTCAAGATGGCAGCTTTTATTAAAAATAGAAATTTCTGTGAAATTTTACTTTCAAATGAGTGAAATGACTTTTATCGATATTGTATATTTTGAAAAAAAATCCCCTTTAAAGCTTCTACTCAGAAACTTGAGCTGAAATGATCCAAGATGGTTGCCATTACTAATAGCTGAAATTTCAAATGGCAAAATAAAAAAAATAAAAAAAATGGTAACATTTTTCTATGAAAATTAGTAGTCAAATTGAAAACCATGTGAGCGATTACAGGCCCTCAAGAGCCTCTAGTTTAACTTTCTGTTCATATAAATTTTTTTATTATTTAATGTCTTTTTCCAGTCTTTAATGTGTTACTGTCTATACATGTACATTTGTATATTTATATAACATACAAACCAGATGTCTCTGATCTATTCAATCTTATGGTAACAACAGCTTGCGTGTGACAGTCCTCTACTCTTAAAGGGTCAACACGTGTAAGCTGTTGCTACCATAAGGTTAATACTACTTGAAGGAACTGAAATGTTTATTTTGCTTACAGAAACCAGTGAATATACATCCTGGACATATTACTAGGTTAAGGACATCAGAAAGTAATGGTGTTGATGTCGTTGAACAGATTTTCGAACTGCGTAAATAAAAAACAAGAAGTTAACTGACTCTATAAAAACTATAAGAATTAGTGATATAAGTGGTTACTGAGTGACCTGTTTTTGTCTGAAACTAAGACAGAACCTTTTCAGCTATAGCATGGGAGCGATTCACTTTAAGTTGACTCGGATGGTGAAAACTTGTTTTGTACTTGACTAACAAGGAATCAACCCTGTTAATAAATTGTGAGATTGATTTCCATCCATTCCATAAGTTTCGAGATTTATTCACACCCCTTCAATAAGTTGTGTGATTGTTTACCACCCCTTCAATAAGTTGTGTGATTGTTTACTACCCATTCCATAACTTGTGTGATTGATTACCACCCCTTCAATAAGTTGTGTGATTGATTACCACCCATTCCATAAGTTGTGTGATTGTTTACCACCCATTCAATAAGTTGTGAGATTGATTACTACCCCTTCAATAAGTTGTGTGATTGTTTACTACCCATTCCATAAGTTGTGTGATTGTTTACCACCCATTCCATAAGTTGTGTGATTGATTACCACCCATTCAATAAGTTGTGTGATTGATTACCACCCATTCCATAAGTTGTGTGATTGTTTACCACCCATTCAATAAGTTGTGAGATTGATTACTACCCCTTCAATAAGTTGTGTGATTGTTTACTACCCATTCCATAAGTTGTGTGATTGATTACTACCCATTCCATAAGTTGTGTGATTGATTACTACCCATTCCATAAGTTGTGTGATTGTTTACCACCCATTCAATAAGTTGTGTGATTGTTTACCACCCATTCAATAAGTTGTGTGATTGATTACCACCCATTCCATAAGTTGTGCGATTGTTTACCACCCATTCAATAAGTTGTGAGATTGATTACTGCCCATTCCATAAGTTGTGTGATTGATTACTACCCATTCCATAAGTTGTGTGATTGTTTACTACCCATTCAATAAGTTGTGTGATTGTTTACTACCCATTCCATAAGTTGTGTGATTGTTTACTACCCCTTCAATAAGTTGTGTGATTGTTTACTACCCATTCCATAAGTTGTGTGATTGTTTACCACCCATTCCATAAGTTGTGTGATTGTTTACCACCCATTCCATAAGTTGTGTGATTGATTACTACCCATTCCATAAGTTGTGTGATTGTTTACTACCCATTCCATAAGTTGTGTGATTGTTTACCACCCATTCCATAAGTTGTGTGATTGTTTACCACCCATTCCATAAGTTGTGTGATTGTTTACCACCCATTCCATAAGTTGTGTGATTGTTTACCACCCATTCCATAAGTTGTGTGATTGATTACTACCCATTCCATAAGTTGTGTGATTGTTTACTACCCATTCCATAAGTTGTGTGATTGTTTACCACCCATTCCATAAGTTGTGTGATTGTTTACCACCCATTCCATAAGTTGTGTGATTGTTTACCACCCATTCCATAAGTTGTGTGATTGATTACTACCCATTCCATAAGTTGTGTGATTGTTTACTACCCATTCCATAAGTTGTGTGATTGTTTACCACCCATTCCATAAGTTGTGTGATTGTTTACCACCCATTCCATAAGTTGTGTGATTGTTTACCACCCATTCCATAAGTTGTGTGATTGATTACTACCCATTCCATAAGTTGTGTGATTGTTTACTACCCATTCCATAAGTTGTGTGATTGTTTACCACCCATTCCATAAGTTGTGTGATTGTTTACCACCCATTCCATAAGTTGTGTGATTGTTTACTACCCATTCCATAAGTTGTGTGATTGATTACTACCCATTCCATAAGTTGTGTGATTGATTACTACCCATTCCATAAGTTGTGTGATTGTTTACTACCCATTCCATAAGTTGTGTGATTGATTACTACCCATTCCATAAGTTGTGTGATTGTTTACCACCCATTCCATAAGTTGTGTGATTGTTTACCACCCATTCCATAAGTTGTGTGATTGTTTACCACCCATTCCATAAGTTGTGTGATTGATTACTACCCATTCCATAAGTTGTGTGATTGTTTACTACCCATTCCATAAGTTGTGTGATTGTTTACCACCCATTCCATAAGTTGTGTGATTGTTTACCACCCATTCCATAAGTTGTGTGATTGTTTACCACCCATTCCATAAGTTGTGTGATTGATTACTACCCCTTCAATAAGTTGTGTGATTGTTTACTACCCCTTCAATAAGTTGTGTGATTGTTTACTACCCATTCCATAAGTTGTGTGATTGATTACTACCCCTTCAATAAGTTGTGTGATTGATTACCACCCATTCCATAAGTTGTGTGATTGATTACTACCCATTCCATAAGTTGTGAGATTGATTACTACCCATTCCATAAGTTGTGTGATTGATTACCACCCATTCCATAAGTTGTGTGATTGTTTACTACCCATTCCATAAGTTGTGTGATTGATTACTACCCATTCCATAAGTTGTGTGATTGATTACTACCCATTCCATAAGTTGTGAGATTGATTACTACCCATTCCATAAGTTGTGAGATTGATTATTACCCATTCCATAAGTTGTGTGATTGATTACTACCCATTCCATAAGTTGTGTGATTGTTTACTACCCATTCCATAAGTTGTGAGATTGTTTACCACCCATTCCATAAGTTGTGTGATTGTTTACCACCCATTCCATAAGTTGTGTGATTGATTACTACCCCTTCAATAAGTTGTGTGATTGTTTACTACCCATTCCATAAGTTGTGTGATTGTTTATCACCCATTCCATAAGTTGTGTGATTGATTACTACCCATTCCATAAGTTGTGTGATTGATTACTACCCATTCAATAAGTTGTGTGATTGATTACCACCCATTCCATAAGTTGTGTGATTGTTTACTACCCATTCCATAAGTTGTGAGATTGTTTACTACCCATTCCATAAGTTGTGTGATTGATTACTACCCATTCCATAAGTTGTGTGATTGATTACTACCCATTCCATAAGTTGTGTGATTGTTTACCACCCATTCCATAAGTTGTGTGATTGATTACCACCCATTCCATAAGTTGTGTGATTGTTTACTACCCATTCCATAAGTTGTGAGATTGTTTACTACCCATTCCATAAGTTGTGTGATTGTTTACCACCCATTCCATAAGTTGTGTGATTGTTTACTACCCATTCCATAAGTTGTGTGATTGATTACTACCCATTCCATAAGTTGTGAGATTGATTACTACCCATTCCATAAGTTGTGTGATTGATTACTACCCATTCCATAAGTTGTGTGATTGTTTACCACCCATTCCATAAGTTGTGTGATTGTTTACTACCCATTCCATAAGTTGTGTGATTGATTACCACCCATTCCATAAGTTGTGTGATTGTTTACTACCCATTCCATAAGTTGTGTGATTGATTACTACCCATTCCATAAGTTGTGTGATTGTTTACCACCCATTCCATAAGTTGTGTGATTGTTTACTACCCATTCCATAAGTTGTGTGATTGATTACTACCCATTCCATAAGTTGTGTGATTGATTACTACCCATTCCATAAGTTGTGTGATTGTTTACCACCCATTCCATAAGTTGTGTGATTGTTTACCACCCATTCCATAAGTTGTGTGATTGTTTACTACCCATTCCATAAGTTGTGAGATTGATTACTACCCATTCCATAAGTTATGTGATTGTTTACCACCCATTCCATAAGTTGTGTGATTGATTACTACCCATTCCATAAGTTGTGTGATTGATTACTACCCATTCCATAAGTTGTGTGATTGTTTACTACCCCTTCAATAAGTTGTGTGATTGTTTACTACCCATTCCATAAGTTGTGTGATTGTTTACTACCCATTCCATAAGTTGTGTGATTGTTTACCACCCATTCCATAAGTTGTGTGATTGTTTACTACCCATTCCATAAGTTGTGTGATTGATTACTACCCATTCCATAAGTTGTGTGATTGTTTACTACCCCTTCAATAAGTTGTGTGATTGTTTACTACCCATTCCATAAGTTGTGAGATTGATTACTACCCATTCCATAAGTTGTGTGATTGATTACTACCCATTCCATAAGTTGTGTGATTGTTTACCACCCATTCCATAAGTTGTGTGATTGTTTACTACCCATTCCATAAGTTGTGTGATTGATTACCACCCATTCCATAAGTTGTGTGATTGTTTACTACCCATTCCATAAGTTGTGTGATTGATTACTACCCATTCCATAAGTTGTGTGATTGTTTACCACCCATTCCATAAGTTGTGTGATTGTTTACTACCCATTCCATAAGTTGTGTGATTGATTACTACCCATTCCATAAGTTGTGTGATTGATTACTACCCATTCCATAAGTTGTGTGATTGTTTACCACCCATTCCATAAGTTGTGTGATTGTTTACCACCCATTCCATAAGTTGTGTGATTGTTTACTACCCATTCCATAAGTTGTGTGATTGTTTACTACCCATTCCATAAGTTGTGTGATTGTTTACCACCCATTCCATAAGTTGTGTGATTGATTACTACCCATTCCATAAGTTGTGTGATTGATTACTACCCATTCCATAAGTTGTGTGATTGTTTACTACCCATTCCATAAGTTGTGTGATTGTTTACCACCCATTCCATAAGTTGTGTGATTGTTTACTACCCCTTCAATAAGTTGTGTGATTGTTTACTACCCATTCCATAAGTTGTGTGATTGTTTACCACCCATTCCATAAGTTGTGAGATTGATTACTACCCATTCCATAAGTTGTGTGATTGTTTACTACCCATTCCATAAGTTGTGTGATTGTTTACCACCCATTCCATAAGTTGTGTGATTGATTACTACCCATTCCATAAGTTGTGTGATTGTTTACTACCCATTCCATAAGTTGTGTGATTGTTTACCACCCATTCCATAAGTTGTGTGATTGATTACTACCCATTCCATAAGTTGTGTGATTGATTACTACCCATTCCATAAGTTGTGTGATTGTTTACTACCCCTTCAATAAGTTGTGTGATTGTTTACTACCCATTCCATAAGTTGTGAGATTGTTTACTACCCATTCCATAAGTTGTGTGATTGATTACTACCCCTTCAATAAGTTGTGTGATTGATTACTACCCATTCCATAAGTTGTGTGATTGATTACTACCCATTCCATAAGTTGTGTGATTGTTTACTACCCCTTCAATAAGTTGTGTGATTGTTTACTACCCATTCCATAAGTTGTGAGATTGTTTACTACCCATTCCATAAGTTGTGTGATTGATTACTACCCCTTCAATAAGTTGTGTGATTGTTTACTACCCATTCCATAAGTTGTGTGATTGTTTACTACCCATTCCATAAGTTGTGAGATTGTTTACTACCCATTCCATAAGTTGTGTGATTGATTACTACCCATTCCATAAGTTGTGTGATTGATTACTACCCATTCCATAAGTTGTGTGGTTGTTTACCACCCATTCCATAAGTTGTGTGATTGATTACCACCCATTCCATAAGTTGTGTGATTGTTTACTACCCATTCCATAAGTTGTGAGATTGTTTACTACCCATTCCATAAGTTGTGTGATTGTTTACCACCCATTCCATAAGTTGTGTGATTGTTTACTACCCCTTCAATAAGTTGTGTGATTGTTTACTACCCATTCCATAAGTTGTGAGATTGTTTACTACCCATTCCATAAGTTGTGTGATTGTTTACCACCCCTTCAATAAGTTGTGTGATTGTTTACTACCCATTCCATAAGTTGTGTGATTGTTTACCACCCATTCCATAAGTTGTGTGATTGTTTACTACCCATTCCATAAGTTGTGTGATTGATTACCACCCATTTCATAAGTTGTGAGATTGATTACCACCCATTCCATAAGTTGTGAGATTGATTACTACCCATTCCATAAGTTGTGAGATTGATTACCACCCATTCCATAAGTTGTGTGATTGTTTACTACCCATTCCATAAGTTGTGTGATTGATTACCACCCATTCCATAAGTTGTGTGATTGTTTACTACCCATTCCATAAGTTGTGAGATTGTTTACTACCCATTCCATAAGTTGTGTGATTGTTTACCACCCATTCCATAAGTTGTGTGATTGTTTACTACCCCTTCAATAAGTTGTGTGATTGTTTACTACCCATTCCATAAGTTGTGAGATTGTTTACTACCCATTCCATAAGTTGTGTGATTGTTTACCACCCCTTCAATAAGTTGTGTGATTGTTTACTACCCATTCCATAAGTTGTGTGATTGTTTACCACCCATTCCATAAGTTGTGTGATTGTTTACTACCCATTCCATAAGTTGTGAGATTGATTACTACCCATTCCATAAGTTGTGTGATTGATTACTACCCATTCCATAAGTTGTGTGATTGTTTACTACCCATTCCATAAGTTGTGTGATTGTTTACCACCCATTCCATAAGTTGTGTGATTGTTTACTACCCATTCCATAAGTTGTGTGATTGATTACTACCCATTCCATAAGTTGTGAGATTGATTACTACCCATTCCATAAGTTGTGTGATTGTTTACTACCCATTCCATAAGTTGTGTGATTGATTACTACCCATTCCATAAGTTGTGTGATTGTTTACCACCCATTCCATAAGTTGTGTGATTGATTACCACCCATTCCATAAGTTGTGTGATTGATTACTACCCATTCCATAAGTTGTGTGATTGTTTACTACCCATTCCATAAGTTGTGTGATTGTTTACTACCCATTCCATAAGTTGTGTGATTGATTACTACCCATTCCATAAGTTGTGTGATTGTTTACTACCCATTCCATAAGTTGTGTGATTGATTACTACCCATTCCATAAGTTGTGTGATTGTTTACTACCCATTCCATAAGTTGTGTGATTGTTTACCACCCATTCCATAAGTTGTGTGATTGTTTACTACCCATTCCATAAGTTGTGTGATTGATTACTACCCATTCCATAAGTTGTGTGATTGTTTACTACCCATTCCATAAGTTGTGTGATTGTTTACCACCCATTCCATAAGTTGTGAGATTGTTTACTACCCATTCCATAAGTTGTGTGATTGTTTACCACCCCTTCAATAAGTTGTGTGATTGTTTACTACCCATTCCATAAGTTGTGTGATTGTTAACTACCCATTCCATAAGTTGTGTGATTGATTACTACCCATTCCATAAGTTGTGTGATTGTTTACCACCCATTCCATAAGTTGTGTGATTGTTTACCACCCATTCCATAAGTTGTGTGATTGTTTACTACCCATTCCATAAGTTGTGTGATTGATTACTACCCATTCCATAAGTTGTGAGATTGATTACTACCCATTCCATAAGTTGTGTGATTGTTTACCACCCATTCCATAAGTTGTGTGATTGTTTACTACCCATTCCATAAGTTGTGTGATTGATTACTACCCATTCCATAAGTTGTGAGATTGATTACTACCCATTCCATAAGTTGTGTGATTGTTTACCACCCATTCCATAAGTTGTGTGATTGATTACTACCCATTCCATAAGTTGTGTGATTGTTTACTACCCATTCCATAAGTTGTGTGATTGATTACTGCCCATTCCATAAGTTGTGTGATTGTTTACCACCCATTCCATAAGTTGTGTGATTGTTTACTACCCATTCCATAAGTTGTGTGATTGATTACTACCCATTCCATAAGTTGTGTGATTGTTTACTACCCATTCCATAAGTTGTGTGATTGATTACTGCCCATTCCATAAGTTGTGTGATTGTTTACCACCCATTCAATAAGTTGTGTGATTGTTTACCACCCATTCCATAAGTTGTGTGATTGTTTACTACCCATTCCATAAGTTGTGTGATTGTTTACCACCCATTCCATAAGTTGTGTGATTGTTTACTACCCATTCCATAAGTTGTGAGATTGATTACCACCCATTCCATAAGTTGTGTGATTGATTACTACCCATTCCATAAGTTGTGTGATTGTTTACTACCCATTCCATAAGTTGTGTGATTGTTTACTACCCATTCCATAAGTTGTGAGATTGATTACCACCCATTCCATAAGTTGTGTGATTGATTACTACCCATTCCATAAGTTGTGTGATTGTTTACCACCCATTCCATAAGTTGTGTGATTGATTACCACCCATTCCATAAGTTGTGTGATTGATTACTACCCATTCCATAAGTTGTGTGATTGTTTACTACCCATTCCATAAGTTGTGTGATTGATTACCACCCATTCCATAAGTTGTGTGATTGATTACTACCTGTTCCATAAGTTGTGTGATTGATTACTACCCCTTCAATAAGTTGTGTGATTGTTTACTACCCATTCCATAAGTTGTGTGATTGATTACTACCCCTTCCATAAGTTGTGTGATTGATTACTACCCATTCCATAAGTTGTGAGATTGATTACTACCCATTCCATAAGTTGTGTGATTGTTTACCACCCATTCCATAAGTTGTGTGATTGTTTACTACCCATTCCATAAGTTGTGTGATTGATTACTACCCATTCCATAAGTTGTGTGATTGTTTACCACCCATTCCATAAGTTGTGTGATTGATTACTACCCATTCCATAAGTTGTGTGATTGATTACTACCCATTCCATAAGTTGTGTGATTGTTTACTACCCATTCCATAAGTTGTGAGATTGATTACTACCCATTCCATAAGTTGTGAGATTGATTACTACCCATTCCATAAGTTGTGTGATTGATTACTGCCCATTCCATAAGTTGTGTGATTGTTTACTACCCATTCCATAAGTTGTGAGATTGATTACTACCCATTCCATAAGTTGTGAGATTGTTTACCACCCATTCCATAAGTTGTGTGATTGATTACTACCCATTCCATAAGTTGTGTGATTGATTACTACCCATTCCATAAGTTGTGTGATTGTTTACCACCCATTCCATAAGTTGTGTGATTGATTACTACCCATTCCATAAGTTGTGTGATTGTTTACCACCCATTCCATAAGTTGTGTGATTGTTTACTACCCATTCCATAAGTTGTGAGATTGTTTACTACCCATTCCATAAGTTGTGAGATTGTTTACCACCCATTCCATAAGTTGTGTGATTGTTTACCACCCATTCCATAAGTTGTGTGATTGTTTACTACCCATTCCATAAGTTGTGTGATTGTTTACTACCCATTCCATAAGTTGTGAGATTGTTTACTACCCATTCCATAAGTTGTGTGATTGTTTACCACCCATTCCATAAGTTGTGAGATTGATTACTACCCATTCCATAAGTTGTGTGATTGTTTACTACCCATTCCATAAGTTGTGTGATTGATTACTACCCATTCCATAAGTTGTGAGATTGATTACCACCCATTCCATAAGTTGTGTGATTGATTACTACCCATTCCATAAGTTGTGTGATTGTTTACTACCCATTCCATAAGTTGTGAGATTGTTTACTACCCATTCCATAAGTTGTGTGATTGTTTACCACCCATTCCATAAGTTGTGAGATTGATTACTACCCATTCCATAAGTTGTGTGATTGTTTACTACCCATTCCATAAGTTGTGTGATTGATTACTACCCATTCCATAAGTTGTGAGATTGATTACCACCCATTCCATAAGTTGTGTGATTGATTACTACCCATTCCATAAGTTGTGTGATTGTTTACTACCCATTCCATAAGTTGTGTGATTGATTACTACCCATTCCATAAGTTGTGAGATTGATTACCACCCATTCCATAAGTTGTGTGATTGTTTACCACCCATTCCATAAGTTGTGTGATTGTTTACTACCCATTCCATAAGTTGTGTGATTGTTTACTACCCATTCCATAAGTTGTGTGATTGATTACTACCCATTCCATAAGTTGTGTGATTGTTTACTACCCATTCCATAAGTTGTGAGATTGTTTACTACCCATTCCATAAGTTGTGTGATTGATTACTACCCATTCCATAAGTTGTGTGATTGTTTACTACCCATTCCATAAGTTGTGTGATTGTTTACTACCCATTCCATTAGTTGTGTGATTGATTACTACCCATTCCATAAGTTGTGAGATTGTTTACCACCCATTCCATAAGTTGTGTGATTGTTTACTACCCCTTCAATAAGTTGTGTGATTGTTTACTACCCATTCCATAAGTTGTGTGATTGATTACTACCCATTCCATAAGTTGTGAGATTGATTACCACCCATTCCATAAGTTGTGTGATTGTTTACCACCCATTTCATAAGTTGTGTGATTGTTTACTACCCATTCCATAAGTTGTGAGATTGTTTACTACCCATTCCATAAGTTGTGTGATTGATTACTACCCATTCCATAAGTTGTGTGATTGATTACTACCCATTCCATAAGTTGTGTGATTGTTTACCACCCATTCCATAAGTTGTGTGATTGATTACCACCCATTCCATAAGTTGTGTGATTGTTTACTACCCATTCCATAAGTTGTGTGATTGTTTACCACCCATTCCATAAGTTGTGTGATTGTTTACTACCCATTCAATAAGTTGTGAGATTGTTTACTACCCATTCCATAAGTTGTGTGATTGTTTACTACCCATTCAATAAGTTGTGAGATTGATTACTACCCATTCCATAAGTTGTGTGATTGTTTACTACCCCTTCAATAAGTTGTGTGATTGTTTACCACCCATTCCATAAGTTGTGTGATTGATTACCACCCATTCCATAAGTTGTGTGATTGTTTACTACCCATTCCATAAGTTGTGTGATTGTTTACTACCCATTCCATAAGTTGTGAGATTGTTTACCACCCATTCCATAAGTTGTGTGATTGTTTACTACCCATTCAATAAGTTGTGAGATTGTTTACTACCCATTCCATAAGTTGTGTGATTGTTTACCACCCATTCCATAAGTTGTGTGATTGTTTACTACCCCTTCAATAAGTTGTGTGATTGTTTACTACCCATTCCATAAGTTGTGAGATTGTTTACTACCCATTCCATAAGTTGTGTGATTGTTTACCACCCCTTCAATAAGTTGTGTGATTGTTTACTACCCATTCAATAAGTTGTGTGATTGTTTACCACCCATTCCATAAGTTGTGTGATTGATTACTACCCATTCAATAAGTTGTGTGATTGTTTACCACCCATTCCATAAGTTGTGTGATTGTTTACTACCCATTCAATAAGTTGTGTGATTGTTTACCACCCATTCCATAAGTTGTGTGATTGATTACTACCCATTCCATAAGTTGTGTGATTGTTTACCACCCATTCCATAAGTTGTGTGATTGTTTACCACCCATTCCATAAGTTGTGTGATTGTTTACTACCCATTCCATAAGTTGTGTGATTGATTACTGCCCATTCCATAAGTTGTGTGATTGTTTACCACCCATTCCATAAGTTGTGTGATTGATTACCACCCATTCCATAAGTTGTGTGATTGTTTACTACCCATTCCATAAGTTGTGTGATTGTTTACTACCCATTCCATAAGTTGTGTGATTGATTACTACCCATTCCATAAGTTGTGTGATTGATTACTACCCATTCCATAAGTTGTGTGATTGTTTACTACCCATTCCATAAGTTGTGTGATTGATTACTGCCCATTCCATAAGTTGTGTGATTGTTTACCACCCATTCAATAAGTTGTGTGATTGTTTACCACCCATTCCATAAGTTGTGTGATTGTTTACTACCCATTCCATAAGTTGTGTGATTGATTACTACCCATTCCATAAGTTGTGTGATTGTTTACCACCCATTCCATAAGTTGTGTGATTGATTACCACCCATTCCATAAGTTGTGTGATTGATTACTACCCATTCCATAAGTTGTGTGATTGTTTACTACCCATTCCATAAGTTGTGAGATTGTTTACTACCCATTCCATAAGTTGTGTGATTGATTACCACCCATTCCATAAGTTGTGTGATTGATTACTACCTGTTCCATAAGTTGTGTGATTGATTACTACCCATTCCATAAGTTGTGTGATTGTTTACTACCCATTCCATAAGTTGTGAGATTGATTACTACCCATTCCATAAGTTGTGTGATTGATTACTACCCATTCCATAAGTTGTGTGATTGATTACTACCCATTCCATAAGTTGTGTGATTGTTTACTACCCATTCCATAAGTTGTGTGATTGATTACTACCCATTCCATAAGTTGTGTGATTGATTACTACCCATTCCATAAGTTGTGTGATTGATTACTACCCATTCCATAAGTTGTGTGATTGTTTACCACCCATTCCATAAGTTGTGAGATTGATTATTACCCATTCCATAAGTTGTGTGATTGATTACTACCCATTCCATAAGTTGTGTGATTGTTTACTACCCATTCCATAAGTTGTGAGATTGATTACCACCCATTCCATAAGTTGTGTGATTGATTACTACCCATTCCATAAGTTGTGTGATTGATTACTGCCCATTCCATAAGTTGTGTGATTGTTTACTACCCATTCCATAAGTTGTGTGATTGATTACTACCCATTCCATAAGTTGTGTGATTGTTTACTACCCATTCCATAAGTTGTGAGATTGATTACTACCCATTCCATAAGTTGTGTGATTGTTTACCACCCATTCCATAAGTTGTGAGATTGATTACCACCCATTCCATAAGTTGTGTGATTGATTACTACCCATTCCATAAGTTGTGTGATTGTTTACTACCCATTCCATAAGTTGTGTGATTGATTACTACCCATTCCATAAGTTGTGTGATTGTTTACTACCCATTCCATAAGTTGTGAGATTGATTACTACCCATTCCATAAGTTGTGTGATTGATTACTACCCATTCCATAAGTTGTGTGATTGATTACTACCCATTCCATAAGTTGTGTGATTGTTTACTACCCATTCCATAAGTTGTGTGATTGATTACTACCCATTCCATAAGTTGTGTGATTGTTTACCACCCATTCCATAAGTTGTGTGATTGATTACCACCCATTCCATAAGTTGTGTGATTGATTACTACCCATTCCATAAGTTGTGAGATTGATTACTACCCATTCCATAAGTTGCTAGATTGATTACTACCCATTCCATAAGTTGTGTGATTGTTTACTACCCATTCCATAAGTTGTGTGATTGATTACTACCCATTCCATAAGTTGTGTGATTGATTACTACCCATTCCATAAGTTGTGTGATTGTTTACCACCCATTCCATAAGTTGTGTGATTGTTTACCACCTATTCCATAAGTTGTGTGATTGATTACTACCCATTCCATAAGTTGTGTGATTGATTACTACCCATTCCATAAGTTGTGTGATTGTTTACTACCCATTTCATAAGTTGTGTGATTGATTACTACCCATTCCATAAGTTGTGTGATTGATTACTACCCATTCCATAAGTTGTGTGATTGATTACTACCCATTCCATAAGTTGTGTGATTGATTACTACCCATTCCATAAGTTGTGTGATTGTTTACCACCCATTCCATAAGTTGTGTGATTGTTTACCACCCATTCCATAAGTTGTGAGATTGATTACTACCCATTCCATAAGTTGTGAGATTGATTACTACCCATTCCATAAGTTGTGAGATTGATTACTACCCATTCCATAAGTTGTGAGATTGATTACTACCCATTCCATAAGTTGTGAGATTGATTACCACCCATTCCATAAGTTGTGAGATTGATTACTACCCATTCCATAAGTTGTGAGATTGATTACTACCCATTCCATAAGTTGTGAGATTGATTACCACCCATTCCATAAGTTGTGAGATTGATTACTACCCATTCCATAAGTTGTGAGATTGATTACTACCCATTCCATAAGTTGTGAGATTGATTACCACCCATTCCATAAGTTGTGAGATTGATTACTACCCATTCCATAAGTTGTGTGATTGATTACTACCCATTCCATAAGTTGTGAGATTGATTACTACCCATTCCATAAGTTGTGTGATTGATTACTACCCATTCCATAAGTTGTGAGATTGATTACTACCCATTCCATAAGTTGTGAGATTGATTACTACCCATTCCATAAGTTGTGTGATTGATTACCACCCATTCCATAAGTTGTGTGATTGATTACCACCCATTCCATAAGTTGTGTGATTGATTACTACCCATTCCATAAGTTGTGTGATTGTTTACCACCCATTCCATAAGTTGTGTGATTGTTTACTACCCATTCCATAAGTTGTGTGATTGATTACTACCCATTCCATAAGTTGTGTGATTGATTACTACCCATTCCATAAGTTGTGTGATTGTTTACCACCCATTCCATAAGTTGTGTGATTGTTTACCACCCATTCCATAAGTTGTGTGATTGTTTACTACCCATTCCATAAGTTGTGAGATTGATTACTACCCATTCCATAAGTTATGTGATTGTTTACCACCCATTCCATAAGTTGTGTGATTGATTACTACCCATTCCATAAGTTGTGTGATTGATTACTACCCATTCCATAAGTTGTGTGATTGTTTACTACCCCTTCAATAAGTTGTGTGATTGTTTACTACCCATTCCATAAGTTGTGTGATTGTTTACTACCCATTCCATAAGTTGTGTGATTGTTTACCACCCATTCCATAAGTTGTGTGATTGTTTACTACCCATTCCATAAGTTGTGTGATTGATTACTACCCATTCCATAAGTTGTGTGATTGTTTACTACCCCTTCAATAAGTTGTGTGATTGTTTACTACCCATTCCATAAGTTGTGAGATTGATTACTACCCATTCCATAAGTTGTGTGATTGATTACTACCCATTCCATAAGTTGTGTGATTGTTTACCACCCATTCCATAAGTTGTGTGATTGTTTACTACCCATTCCATAAGTTGTGTGATTGATTACCACCCATTCCATAAGTTGTGTGATTGTTTACTACCCATTCCATAAGTTGTGTGATTGATTACTACCCATTCCATAAGTTGTGTGATTGTTTACCACCCATTCCATAAGTTGTGTGATTGTTTACTACCCATTCCATAAGTTGTGTGATTGATTACTACCCATTCCATAAGTTGTGTGATTGATTACTACCCATTCCATAAGTTGTGTGATTGTTTACCACCCATTCCATAAGTTGTGTGATTGTTTACCACCCATTCCATAAGTTGTGTGATTGTTTACTACCCATTCCATAAGTTGTGTGATTGTTTACTACCCATTCCATAAGTTGTGTGATTGTTTACCACCCATTCCATAAGTTGTGTGATTGATTACTACCCATTCCATAAGTTGTGTGATTGATTACTACCCATTCCATAAGTTGTGTGATTGTTTACTACCCATTCCATAAGTTGTGTGATTGTTTACCACCCATTCCATAAGTTGTGTGATTGTTTACTACCCCTTCAATAAGTTGTGTGATTGTTTACTACCCATTCCATAAGTTGTGTGATTGTTTACCACCCATTCCATAAGTTGTGAGATTGATTACTACCCATTCCATAAGTTGTGTGATTGATTACTACCCATTCCATAAGTTGTGTGATTGTTTACTACCCATTCCATAAGTTGTGTGATTGTTTACCACCCATTCCATAAGTTGTGTGATTGATTACTACCCATTCCATAAGTTGTGTGATTGATTACTACCCATTCCATAAGTTGTGTGATTGTTTACTACCCCTTCAATAAGTTGTGTGATTGTTTACTACCCATTCCATAAGTTGTGAGATTGTTTACTACCCATTCCATAAGTTGTGTGATTGATTACTACCCCTTCAATAAGTTGTGTGATTGATTACTACCCATTCCATAAGTTGTGTGATTGATTACCACCCATTTCATAAGTTGTGAGATTGATTACCACCCATTCCATAAGTTGTGAGATTGATTACTACCCATTCCATAAGTTGTGAGATTGATTACCACCCATTCCATAAGTTGTGTGATTGTTTACTACCCATTCCATAAGTTGTGTGATTGATTACCACCCATTCCATAAGTTGTGTGATTGTTTACTACCCATTCCATCAGTTGTGAGATTGTTTACTACCCATTCCATAAGTTGTGTGATTGTTTACCACCCATTCCATAAGTTGTGTGATTGTTTACTACCCCTTCAATAAGTTGTGTGATTGTTTACTACCCATTCCATAAGTTGTGAGATTGTTTACTACCCATTCCATAAGTTGTGTGATTGTTTACCACCCCTTCAATAAGTTGTGTGATTGTTTACTACCCATTCCATAAGTTGTGTGATTGTTTACCACCCATTCCATAAGTTGTGTGATTGTTTACTACCCATTCCATAAGTTGTGAGATTGATTACTACCCATTCCATAAGTTGTGTGATTGATTACTACCCATTCCATAAGTTGTGTGATTGTTTACTACCCATTCCATAAGTTGTGTGATTGTTTACCACCCATTCCATAAGTTGTGTGATTGTTTACTACCCATTCCATAAGTTGTGTGATTGATTACTACCCATTCCATAAGTTGTGAGATTGATTACTACCCATTCCATAAGTTGTGTGATTGTTTACTACCCATTCCATAAGTTGTGTGATTGATTACTACCCATTCCATAAGTTGTGTGATTGTTTACCACCCATTCCATAAGTTGTGTGATTGATTACCACCCATTCCATAAGTTGTGTGATTGATTACTACCCATTCCATAAGTTGTGTGATTGTTTACTACCCATTCCATAAGTTGTGTGATTGTTTACTACCCATTCCATAAGTTGTGTGATTGATTACTACCCATTCCATAAGTTGTGTGATTGATTACTACCCATTCCATAAGTTGTGTGATTGTTTACTACCCATTCCATAAGTTGTGTGATTGATTACTACCCATTCCATAAGTTGTGTGATTGATTACTACCCATTCCATAAGTTGTGTGATTGATTACTACCCATTCCATAAGTTGTGTGATTGTTTACTACCCATTCCATAAGTTGTGTGATTGTTTACCACCCATTCCATAAGTTGTGTGATTGTTTACTACCCATTCCATAAGTTGTGTGATTGATTACTACCCATTCCATAAGTTGTGTGATTGTTTACTACCCATTCCATAAGTTGTGTGATTGTTTACCACCCATTCCATAAGTTGTGAGATTGTTTACTACCCATTCCATAAGTTGTGTGATTGTTTACCACCCCTTCAATAAGTTGTGTGATTGTTTACTACCCATTCCATAAGTTGTGTGATTGTTAACTACCCATTCCATAAGTTGTGTGATTGATTACTACCCATTCCATAAGTTGTGTGATTGTTTACCACCCATTCCATAAGTTGTGTGATTGTTTACCACCCATTCCATAAGTTGTGTGATTGTTTACTACCCATTCCATAAGTTGTGTGATTGATTACTACCCATTCCATAAGTTGTGAGATTGATTACTACCCATTCCATAAGTTGTGTGATTGTTTACCACCCATTCCATAAGTTGTGTGATTGTTTACTACCCATTCCATAAGTTGTGTGATTGATTACTACCCATTCCATAAGTTGTGAGATTGATTACTACCCATTCCATAAGTTGTGTGATTGTTTACCACCCATTCCATAAGTTGTGTGATTGATTACTACCCATTCCATAAGTTGTGTGATTGTTTACTACCCATTCCATAAGTTGTGTGATTGATTACTGCCCATTCCATAAGTTGTGTGATTGTTTACCACCCATTCCATAAGTTGTGTGATTGTTTACTACCCATTCCATAAGTTGTGTGATTGATTACTACCCATTCCATAAGTTGTGTGATTGTTTACTACCCATTCCATAAGTTGTGTGATTGATTACTGCCCATTCCATAAGTTGTGTGATTGTTTACCACCCATTCAATAAGTTGTGTGATTGTTTACCACCCATTCCATAAGTTGTGTGATTGTTTACTACCCATTCCATAAGTTGTGTGATTGTTTACCACCCATTCCATAAGTTGTGTGATTGTTTACTACCCATTCCATAAGTTGTGAGATTGATTACCACCCATTCCATAAGTTGTGTGATTGATTACTACCCATTCCATAAGTTGTGTGATTGTTTACTACCCATTCCATAAGTTGTGTGATTGTTTACTACCCATTCCATAAGTTGTGAGATTGATTACCACCCATTCCATAAGTTGTGTGATTGATTACTACCCATTCCATAAGTTGTGTGATTGTTTACCACCCATTCCATAAGTTGTGTGATTGATTACCACCCATTCCATAAGTTGTGTGATTGATTACTACCCATTCCATAAGTTGTGTGATTGTTTACTACCCATTCCATAAGTTGTGTGATTGATTACCACCCATTCCATAAGTTGTGTGATTGATTACTACCTGTTCCATAAGTTGTGTGATTGATTACTACCCCTTCAATAAGTTGTGTGATTGTTTACTACCCATTCCATAAGTTGTGTGATTGATTACTACCCCTTCCATAAGTTGTGTGATTGATTACTACCCATTCCATAAGTTGTGAGATTGATTACTACCCATTCCATAAGTTGTGTGATTGTTTACCACCCATTCCATAAGTTGTGTGATTGTTTACTACCCATTCCATAAGTTGTGTGATTGATTACTACCCATTCCATAAGTTGTGTGATTGTTTACCACCCATTCCATAAGTTGTGTGATTGATTACTACCCATTCCATAAGTTGTGTGATTGATTACTACCCATTCCATAAGTTGTGTGATTGTTTACTACCCATTCCATAAGTTGTGAGATTGATTACTACCCATTCCATAAGTTGTGAGATTGATTACTACCCATTCCATAAGTTGTGTGATTGATTACTGCCCATTCCATAAGTTGTGTGATTGTTTACTACCCATTCCATAAGTTGTGAGATTGATTACTACCCATTCCATAAGTTGTGAGATTGTTTACCACCCATTCCATAAGTTGTGTGATTGATTACTACCCATTCCATAAGTTGTGTGATTGATTACTACCCATTCCATAAGTTGTGTGATTGTTTACCACCCATTCCATAAGTTGTGTGATTGATTACTACCCATTCCATAAGTTGTGTGATTGTTTACCACCCATTCCATAAGTTGTGTGATTGTTTACTACCCATTCCATAAGTTGTGAGATTGTTTACTACCCATTCCATAAGTTGTGAGATTGTTTACCACCCATTCCATAAGTTGTGTGATTGTTTACCACCCATTCCATAAGTTGTGTGATTGTTTACTACCCATTCCATAAGTTGTGTGATTGTTTACTACCCATTCCATAAGTTGTGAGATTGTTTACTACCCATTCCATAAGTTGTGTGATTGTTTACCACCCATTCCATAAGTTGTGAGATTGATTACTACCCATTCCATAAGTTGTGTGATTGTTTACTACCCATTCCATAAGTTGTGTGATTGATTACTACCCATTCCATAAGTTGTGAGATTGATTACCACCCATTCCATAAGTTGTGTGATTGATTACTACCCATTCCATAAGTTGTGTGATTGTTTACTACCCATTCCATAAGTTGTGAGATTGTTTACTACCCATTCCATAAGTTGTGTGATTGTTTACCACCCATTCCATAAGTTGTGAGATTGATTACTACCCATTCCATAAGTTGTGTGATTGTTTACTACCCATTCCATAAGTTGTGTGATTGATTACTACCCATTCCATAAGTTGTGAGATTGATTACCACCCATTCCATAAGTTGTGTGATTGATTACTACCCATTCCATAAGTTGTGTGATTGTTTACTACCCATTCCATAAGTTGTGTGATTGATTACTACCCATTCCATAAGTTGTGAGATTGATTACCACCCATTCCATAAGTTGTGTGATTGTTTACCACCCATTCCATAAGTTGTGTGATTGTTTACTACCCATTCCATAAGTTGTGTGATTGTTTACTACCCATTCCATAAGTTGTGTGATTGATTACTACCCATTCCATAAGTTGTGTGATTGTTTACTACCCATTCCATAAGTTGTGTGATTGTTTACTACCCATTCCATAAGTTGTGTGATTGATTACCACCCATTTCATAAGTTGTGAGATTGATTACCACCCATTCCATAAGTTGTGAGATTGATTACTACCCATTCCATAAGTTGTGAGATTGATTACCACCCATTCCATAAGTTGTGTGATTGTTTACTACCCATTCCATAAGTTGTGAGATTGATTACTACCCATTCCATAAGTTGTGTGATTGTTTACTACCCATTCCATAAGTTGTGTGATTGTTTACCACCCATTCCATAAGTTGTGTGATTGTTTACTACCCATTCCATAAGTTGTGTGATTGTTTACCACCCATTCCATAAGTTGTGTGATTGTTTACTACCCCTTCAATAAGTTGTGTGATTGTTTACTACCCATTCCATAAGTTGTGAGATTGTTTACTACCCATTCCATAAGTTGTGTGATTGTTTACCACCCCTTCAATAAGTTGTGTGATTGTTTACTACCCATTCCATAAGTTGTGTGATTGTTTACCACCCATTCCATAAGTTGTGTGATTGTTTACTACCCATTCCATAAGTTGTGAGATTGATTACTACCCATTCCATAAGTTGTGTGATTGATTACTACCCATTCCATAAGTTGTGTGATTGTTTACTACCCATTCCATAAGTTGTGTGATTGTTTACCACCCATTCCATAAGTTGTGTGATTGTTTACTACCCATTCCATAAGTTGTGTGATTGATTACTACCCATTCCATAAGTTGTGAGATTGATTACTACCCATTCCATAAGTTGTGTGATTGTTTACTACCCATTCCATAAGTTGTGTGATTGATTACTACCCATTCCATAAGTTGTGTGATTGTTTACCACCCATTCCATAAGTTGTGTGATTGATTACCACCCATTCCATAAGTTGTGTGATTGATTACTACCCATTCCATAAGTTGTGTGATTGTTTACTACCCATTCCATAAGTTGTGTGATTGTTTACTACCCATTCCATAAGTTGTGTGATTGATTACTACCCATTCCATAAGTTGTGTGATTGATTACTACCCATTCCATAAGTTGTGTGATTGTTTACTACCCATTCCATAAGTTGTGTGATTGATTACTACCCATTCCATAAGTTGTGTGATTGATTACTACCCATTCCATAAGTTGTGTGATTGATTACTACCCATTCCATAAGTTGTGTGATTGTTTACTACCCATTCCATAAGTTGTGTGATTGTTTACCACCCATTCCATAAGTTGTGTGATTGTTTACTACCCATTCCATAAGTTGTGTGATTGATTACTACCCATTCCATAAGTTGTGTGATTGTTTACTACCCATTCCATAAGTTGTGTGATTGTTTACCACCCATTCCATAAGTTGTGAGATTGTTTACTACCCATTCCATAAGTTGTGTGATTGTTTACCACCCCTTCAATAAGTTGTGTGATTGTTTACTACCCATTCCATAAGTTGTGTGATTGTTAACTACCCATTCCATAAGTTGTGTGATTGATTACTACCCATTCCATAAGTTGTGTGATTGTTTACCACCCATTCCATAAGTTGTGTGATTGTTTACCACCCATTCCATAAGTTGTGTGATTGTTTACTACCCATTCCATAAGTTGTGTGATTGATTACTACCCATTCCATAAGTTGTGAGATTGATTACTACCCATTCCATAAGTTGTGTGATTGTTTACCACCCATTCCATAAGTTGTGTGATTGTTTACTACCCATTCCATAAGTTGTGTGATTGATTACTACCCATTCCATAAGTTGTGAGATTGATTACTACCCATTCCATAAGTTGTGTGATTGTTTACCACCCATTCCATAAGTTGTGTGATTGATTACTACCCATTCCATAAGTTGTGTGATTGTTTACTACCCATTCCATAAGTTGTGTGATTGATTACTGCCCATTCCATAAGTTGTGTGATTGTTTACCACCCATTCCATAAGTTGTGTGATTGTTTACTACCCATTCCATAAGTTGTGTGATTGATTACTACCCATTCCATAAGTTGTGTGATTGTTTACTACCCATTCCATAAGTTGTGTGATTGATTACTGCCCATTCCATAAGTTGTGTGATTGTTTACCACCCATTCAATAAGTTGTGTGATTGTTTACCACCCATTCCATAAGTTGTGTGATTGTTTACTACCCATTCCATAAGTTGTGTGATTGTTTACCACCCATTCCATAAGTTGTGTGATTGTTTACTACCCATTCCATAAGTTGTGAGATTGATTACCACCCATTCCATAAGTTGTGTGATTGATTACTACCCATTCCATAAGTTGTGTGATTGTTTACTACCCATTCCATAAGTTGTGTGATTGTTTACTACCCATTCCATAAGTTGTGAGATTGATTACCACCCATTCCATAAGTTGTGTGATTGATTACTACCCATTCCATAAGTTGTGTGATTGTTTACCACCCATTCCATAAGTTGTGTGATTGATTACCACCCATTCCATAAGTTGTGTGATTGATTACTACCCATTCCATAAGTTGTGTGATTGTTTACTACCCATTCCATAAGTTGTGTGATTGATTACCACCCATTCCATAAGTTGTGTGATTGATTACTACCTGTTCCATAAGTTGTGTGATTGATTACTACCCCTTCAATAAGTTGTGTGATTGTTTACTACCCATTCCATAAGTTGTGTGATTGATTACTACCCCTTCCATAAGTTGTGTGATTGATTACTACCCATTCCATAAGTTGTGAGATTGATTACTACCCATTCCATAAGTTGTGTGATTGTTTACCACCCATTCCATAAGTTGTGTGATTGTTTACTACCCATTCCATAAGTTGTGTGATTGATTACTACCCATTCCATAAGTTGTGTGATTGTTTACCACCCATTCCATAAGTTGTGTGATTGATTACTACCCATTCCATAAGTTGTGTGATTGATTACTACCCATTCCATAAGTTGTGTGATTGTTTACTACCCATTCCATAAGTTGTGAGATTGATTACTACCCATTCCATAAGTTGTGAGATTGATTACTACCCATTCCATAAGTTGTGTGATTGATTACTGCCCATTCCATAAGTTGTGTGATTGTTTACTACCCATTCCATAAGTTGTGAGATTGATTACTACCCATTCCATAAGTTGTGAGATTGTTTACCACCCATTCCATAAGTTGTGTGATTGATTACTACCCATTCCATAAGTTGTGTGATTGATTACTACCCATTCCATAAGTTGTGTGATTGTTTACCACCCATTCCATAAGTTGTGTGATTGATTACTACCCATTCCATAAGTTGTGTGATTGTTTACCACCCATTCCATAAGTTGTGTGATTGTTTACTACCCATTCCATAAGTTGTGAGATTGTTTACTACCCATTCCATAAGTTGTGAGATTGTTTACCACCCATTCCATAAGTTGTGTGATTGTTTACCACCCATTCCATAAGTTGTGTGATTGTTTACTACCCATTCCATAAGTTGTGTGATTGTTTACTACCCATTCCATAAGTTGTGAGATTGTTTACTACCCATTCCATAAGTTGTGTGATTGTTTACCACCCATTCCATAAGTTGTGAGATTGATTACTACCCATTCCATAAGTTGTGTGATTGTTTACTACCCATTCCATAAGTTGTGTGATTGATTACTACCCATTCCATAAGTTGTGAGATTGATTACCACCCATTCCATAAGTTGTGTGATTGATTACTACCCATTCCATAAGTTGTGTGATTGTTTACTACCCATTCCATAAGTTGTGAGATTGTTTACTACCCATTCCATAAGTTGTGTGATTGTTTACCACCCATTCCATAAGTTGTGAGATTGATTACTACCCATTCCATAAGTTGTGTGATTGTTTACTACCCATTCCATAAGTTGTGTGATTGATTACTACCCATTCCATAAGTTGTGAGATTGATTACCACCCATTCCATAAGTTGTGTGATTGATTACTACCCATTCCATAAGTTGTGTGATTGTTTACTACCCATTCCATAAGTTGTGTGATTGATTACTACCCATTCCATAAGTTGTGAGATTGATTACCACCCATTCCATAAGTTGTGTGATTGTTTACCACCCATTCCATAAGTTGTGTGATTGTTTACTACCCATTCCATAAGTTGTGTGATTGTTTACTACCCATTCCATAAGTTGTGTGATTGATTACTACCCATTCCATAAGTTGTGTGATTGTTTACTACCCATTCCATAAGTTGTGAGATTGTTTACTACCCATTCCATAAGTTGTGTGATTGATTACTACCCATTCCATAAGTTGTGTGATTGTTTACTACCCATTCCATAAGTTGTGTGATTGTTTACTACCCATTCCATTAGTTGTGTGATTGATTACTACCCATTCCATAAGTTGTGAGATTGTTTACCACCCATTCCATAAGTTGTGTGATTGTTTACTACCCCTTCAATAAGTTGTGTGATTGTTTACTACCCATTCCATAAGTTGTGTGATTGATTACTACCCATTCCATAAGTTGTGAGATTGATTACCACCCATTCCATAAGTTGTGTGATTGTTTACCACCCATTTCATAAGTTGTGTGATTGTTTACTACCCATTCCATAAGTTGTGAGATTGTTTACTACCCATTCCATAAGTTGTGTGATTGATTACTACCCATTCCATAAGTTGTGTGATTGATTACTACCCATTCCATAAGTTGTGTGATTGTTTACCACCCATTCCATAAGTTGTGTGATTGATTACCACCCATTCCATAAGTTGTGTGATTGTTTACTACCCATTCCATAAGTTGTGTGATTGTTTACCACCCATTCCATAAGTTGTGTGATTGTTTACTACCCATTCAATAAGTTGTGAGATTGTTTACTACCCATTCCATAAGTTGTGTGATTGTTTACCACCCATTCCATAAGTTGTGTGATTGTTTACTACCCCTTCAATAAGTTGTGTGATTGTTTACCACCCATTCCATAAGTTGTGTGATTGATTACCACCCATTCCATAAGTTGTGTGATTGTTTACTACCCATTCCATAAGTTGTGTGATTGTTTACTACCCATTCCATAAGTTGTGAGATTGTTTACCACCCATTCCATAAGTTGTGTGATTGTTTACTACCCATTCAATAAGTTGTGAGATTGTTTACTACCCATTCCATAAGTTGTGTGATTGTTTACCACCCATTCCATAAGTTGTGTGATTGTTTACTACCCCTTCAATAAGTTGTGTGATTGTTTACTACCCATTCCATAAGTTGTGAGATTGTTTACTACCCATTCCATAAGTTGTGTGATTGTTTACCACCCCTTCAATAAGTTGTGTGATTGTTTACTACCCATTCAATAAGTTGTGTGATTGTTTACCACCCATTCCATAAGTTGTGTGATTGATTACTACCCATTCAATAAGTTGTGTGATTGTTTACCACCCATTCCATAAGTTGTGTGATTGTTTACTACCCATTCAATAAGTTGTGTGATTGTTTACCACCCATTCCATAAGTTGTGTGATTGATTACTACCCATTCCATAAGTTGTGTGATTGTTTACCACCCATTCCATAAGTTGTGTGATTGTTTACCACCCATTCCATAAGTTGTGTGATTGTTTACTACCCATTCCATAAGTTGTGTGATTGATTACTACCCATTCCATAAGTTGTGTGATTGTTTACCACCCATTCCATAAGTTGTGTGATTGATTACCACCCATTCCATAAGTTGTGTGATTGTTTACTACCCATTCCATAAGTTGTGTGATTGTTTACTACCCATTCCATAAGTTGTCTGATTGATTACTACCCATTCCATAAGTTGTGTGATTGATTACTACCCATTCCATAAGTTGTGTGATTGTTTACTACCCATTCCATAAGTTGTGTGATTGATTACTGCCCATTCCATAAGTTGTGTGATTGTTTACCACCCATTCAATAAGTTGTGTGATTGTTTACCACCCATTCCATAAGTTGTGTGATTGTTTACTACCCATTCCATAAGTTGTGTGATTGATTACTACCCATTCCATAAGTTGTGTGATTGTTTACCACCCATTCCATAAGTTGTGTGATTGATTACCACCCATTCCATAAGTTGTGTGATTGATTACTACCCATTCCATAAGTTGTGTGATTGTTTACTACCCATTCCATAAGTTGTGAGATTGTTTACTACCCATTCCATAAGTTGTGTGATTGATTACCACCCATTCCATAAGTTGTGTGATTGATTACTACCTGTTCCATAAGTTGTGTGATTGATTACTACCCATTCCATAAGTTGTGTGATTGTTTACTACCCATTCCATAAGTTGTGAGATTGATTACTACCCATTCCATAAGTTGTGTGATTGATTACTACCCATTCCATAAGTTGTGTGATTGATTACTACCCATTCCATAAGTTGTGTGATTGTTTACTACCCATTCCATAAGTTGTGTGATTGATTACTACCCATTCCATAAGTTGTGTGATTGATTACTACCCATTCCATAAGTTGTGTGATTGATTACTACCCATTCCATAAGTTGTGTGATTGTTTACCACCCATTCCATAAGTTGTGAGATTGATTATTACCCATTCCATAAGTTGTGTGATTGATTACTACCCATTCCATAAGTTGTGTGATTGTTTACTACCCATTCCATAAGTTGTGAGATTGATTACCACCCATTCCATAAGTTGTGTGATTGATTACTACCCATTCCATAAGTTGTGTGATTGATTACTGCCCATTCCATAAGTTGTGTGATTGTTTACTACCCATTCCATAAGTTGTGTGATTGATTACTACCCATTCCATAAGTTGTGTGATTGTTTACTACCCATTCCATAAGTTGTGAGATTGATTACTACCCATTCCATAAGTTGTGTGATTGTTTACCACCCATTCCATAAGTTGTGAGATTGATTACCACCCATTCCATAAGTTGTGTGATTGATTACTACCCATTCCATAAGTTGTGTGATTGTTTACTACCCATTCCATAAGTTGTGTGATTGATTACTACCCATTCCATAAGTTGTGTGATTGTTTACTACCCATTCCATAAGTTGTGAGATTGATTACTACCCATTCCATAAGTTGTGTGATTGATTACTACCCATTCCATAAGTTGTGTGATTGATTACTACCCATTCCATAAGTTGTGTGATTGTTTACTACCCATTCCATAAGTTGTGTGATTGATTACTACCCATTCCATAAGTTGTGTGATTGTTTACCACCCATTCCATAAGTTGTGTGATTGATTACCACCCATTCCATAAGTTGTGTGATTGATTACTACCCATTCCATAAGTTGTGAGATTGATTACTACCCATTCCATAAGTTGCTAGATTGATTACTACCCATTCCATAAGTTGTGTGATTGTTTACTACCCATTCCATAAGTTGTGTGATTGATTACTACCCATTCCATAAGTTGTGTGATTGATTACTACCCATTCCATAAGTTGTGTGATTGTTTACCACCCATTCCATAAGTTGTGTGATTGTTTACCACCTATTCCATAAGTTGTGTGATTGATTACTACCCATTCCATAAGTTGTGTGATTGATTACTACCCATTCCATAAGTTGTGTGATTGTTTACTACCCATTTCATAAGTTGTGTGATTGATTACTACCCATTCCATAAGTTGTGTGATTGATTACTACCCATTCCATAAGTTGTGTGATTGATTACTACCCATTCCATAAGTTGTGTGATTGATTACTACCCATTCCATAAGTTGTGTGATTGTTTACCACCCATTCCATAAGTTGTGTGATTGATTACTACCCATTCCATAAGTTGTGTGATTGATTACTACCCATTCCATAAGTTGTGTGATTGTTTACCACCCATTCCATAAGTTGTGTGATTGTTTACCACCCATTCCATAAGTTGTGAGATTGATTACTACCCATTCCATAAGTTGTGAGATTGATTACTACCCATTCCATAAGTTGTGAGATTGATTACTACCCATTCCATAAGTTGTGAGATTGATTACTACCCATTCCATAAGTTGTGAGATTGATTACCACCCATTCCATAAGTTGTGAGATTGATTACTACCCATTCCATAAGTTGTGAGATTGATTACTACCCATTCCATAAGTTGTGAGAATGATTACCACCCATTCCATAAGTTGTGAGATTGATTACTACCCATTCCATAAGTTGTGAGATTGATTACTACCCATTCCATAAGTTGTGAGATTGATTACCACCCATTCCATAAGTTGTGAGATTGATTACTACCCATTCCATAAGTTGTGTGATTGATTACTACCCATTCCATAAGTTGTGAGATTGATTACTACCCATTCCATAAGTTGTGTGATTGATTACTACCCATTCCATAAGTTGTGAGATTGATTACTACCCATTCCATAAGTTGTGAGATTGATTACTACCCATTCCATAAGTTGTGTGATTGATTACCACCCATTCCATAAGTTGTGTGATTGATTACCACCCATTCCATAAGTTGTGTGATTGATTACTACCCATTCCATAAGTTGTGAGATTGATTACTACCCATTCCATAAGTTGTGAGATTGATTACTAACCATTCCATAAGTTGTGTGATTGATTACTACCCATTCCATAAGTTGTGAGATTGATTACTAGCCATTCCATACGTTGTGAGATTGATTACCACCCATTCAATAAGTTGTGTGATTGATTACCACCCATTCAATAAGTTGTGTGATTGTTTACTACCCATTCCATAAGTTGTGTGATTGATTACCACCCATTCCATAAGTTGTGAGATTGATTACTACCCATTCCATAAGTTGTGTGATTGTTTACCACCCATTCCATAAGTTGTGTGATTGTTTACCACCCATTCCATAAGTTGTGTGATTGTTTACTACCCATTCCATAAGTTGTGTGATTGATTACCACCCATTCAATAAGTTGTGTGATTGTTTACCACCCATTCCATAAGTTGTGAGATTGATTACTACCCATTCCATAAGTTGTGAGATTGATTACTACCCATTCCATAAGTTGTGAGATTGATTACTACCCATTCCATAAGTTGTGAGATTGATTACTACCCATTCCATAAGTTGTGAGATTGATTACTACCCATTCCATAAGTTGTGAGATTGATTACCACCCATTCCATAAGTTGTGAGATTGATTACTACCCATTCCATAAGTTGTGAGATTGATTACTACCCATTCCATAAGTTGTGAGATTGATTACCACCCATTCCATAAGTTGTGAGATTGATTACTACCCATTCCATAAGTTGTGAGATTGATTACTACCCATTCCATAAGTTGTGAGATTGATTACCACCCATTCCATAAGTTGTGAGATTGATTACTACCCATTCCATAAGTTGTGTGATTGATTACTACCCATTCCATAAGTTGTGAGATTGATTACTACCCATTCCATAAGTTGTGTGATTGATTACTACCCATTCCATAAGTTGTGAGATTGATTACTACCCATTCCATAAGTTGTGAGATTGATTACTACCCATTCCATAAGTTGTGTGATTGATTACCACCCATTCCATAAGTTGTGTGATTGATTACCACCCATTCCATAAGTTGTGTGATTGATTACTACCCATTCCATAAGTTGTGAGATTCATTACTACCCATTCCATAAGTTGTGAGATTGATTACTACCCATTCCATAAGTTGTGAGATTGATTACTACCCATTCCATAAGTTGTGTGATTGTTTACTACCCATTCCATAAGTTGTGTGATTGATTACTACCCATTCCATAAGTTGTGTGATTGTTTACCACCCATTCCATAAGTTGTGTGATTGTTTACTACCCATTCCATAAGTTGTAAGATTGATTACTACCCATTCCATAAGTTGTGTGATTGATTACCACCCATTCCATAAGTTGTGAGATTGATTATTACCCATTCCATAAGTTGTGTGATTGATTACTACCCATTCCATAAGTTGTGTGATTGTTTACCACCCATTCCATAAGTTGTGTGATTGTTTACTACCCATTCCATAAGTTGTGAGATTGATTACTACCCATTCAATAAGTTGTGTGATTGATTACTACCCATTCCATAAGTTGTGAGATTGATTACCACCCATTCCATAAGTTGTGTGATTGATTACCACCCATTCCATAAGTTGTGTGATTGTTTACCACCCATTCCATAAGTTGTGTGATTGATTACCACCCATTCCATAAGTTGTGTGATTGATTACTACCATTCCATAAGTTGTGTGATTGATTACTACCCATTCCATAAGTTGTGTGATTGTTTACCACCCATTCCATAAGTTGTGTGATTGATTACTACCATTCAATAAGTTGTGTGATTGATTACTACCCATTCCATAAGTTGTGTGATTGTTTACCACCCCTTCAATAAGTTGTGTGATTGTTTACTACCCATTCCATAAGTTGTGTGATTGATTACTACCCATTCCATAAGTTGTGTGATTGATTACTACCCATTCCATAAGTTGTGTGATTGATTACCACCCATTCCATAAGTTGTGTGATTGTTTACCACCCCTTCAATAAGTTGTGTGATTGTTTACTACCCATTCCATAAGTTGTGTGATTGATTACTACCCATTCCATAAGTTGTGTGATTGATTACTACCCATTCCATAAGTTGTGTGATTGTTTACTACCCATTCCATAAGTTGTGTGATTGTTTACCACCCCTTCAATAAGTTGTGTGATTGTTTACTACCCATTCCATAAGTTGTGTGATTGATTACCACCCATTCCATAAGTTGTGTGATTGTTTACTACCCATTCCATAAGTTGTGAGATTGTTTACTACCCATTCCATAAGTTGTGTGATTGTTTACCACCCATTCCATAAGTTGTGTGATTGTTTACTACCCCTTCAATAAGTTGTGTGATTGTTTACTACCCATTCCATAAGTTGTGAGATTGTTTACTACCCATTCCATAAGTTGTGTGATTGTTTACCACCCCTTCAATAAGTTGTGTGATTGTTTACTACCCATTCCATAAGTTGTGTGATTGTTTACCACCCATTCCATAAGTTGTGTGATTGATTACTACCCATTCCATAAGTTGTGAGATTGTTTACTACCCATTCCATAAGTTGTGTGATTGTTTACTACCCATTCCATAAGTTGTGTGATTGTTTACTACCCATTCCATAAGTTGTGTGATTGTTTACCACCCATTCCATAAGTTGTGTGATTGATTACTACCCATTCCATAAGTTGTGAGATTGTTTACTACCCATTCCATAAGTTGTGTGATTGTTTACTACCCATTCCATAAGTTGTGTGATTGTTTACTACCCATTCCATAAGTTGTGTGATTGTTTACCACCCATTCCATAAGTTGTGTGATTGATTACTACCCATTCCATAAGTTGTGAGATTGTTTACTACCCATTCCATAAGTTGTGTGATTGTTTACTACCCATTCCATAAGTTGTGTGATTGTTTACTACCCATTCCATAAGTTGTGTGATTGTTTACTACCCATTCCATAAGTTGTGTGATTGTTTACCACCCATTCCATAAGTTGTGTGATTGATTACTACCCATTCCATAAGTTGTGAGATTGTTTACTACCCATTCCATAAGTTGTGTGATTGTTTACTACCCATTCCATAAGTTGTGTGATTGTTTACTACCCATTCCATAAGTTGTGTGATTGTTTACTACCCATTCCATAAGTTGTGTGATTGATTACCACCCATTCCATAAGTTGTGTGATTGATTACTACCCATTCCATAAGTTGTGTGATTGTTTACTACCCATTCCATAAGTTGTGTGATTGATTACTACCCATTCCATAAGTTGTGAGATTGTTTACTACCCATTCCATAAGTTGTGTGATTGATTACCACCCATTCCATAAGTTGTGTGATTGTTTACTACCCATTCCATAAGTTGTGAGATTGTTTACTACCCATTCCATAAGTTGTGTGATTGTTTACCACCCATTCCATAAGTTGTGTGATTGTTTACTACCCCTTCAATAAGTTGTGTGATTGTTTACTACCCATTCCATAAGTTGTGTGATTGATTACCACCCATTCCATAAGTTGTGAGATTGTTTACTACCCATTCCATAAGTTGTGTGATTGTTTACCACCCCTTCAATAAGTTGTGTGATTGTTTACTACCCATTCCATAAGTTGTGTGATTGTTTACCACCCATTCCATAAGTTGTGTGATTGTTTACTACCCATTCCATAAGTTGTGAGATTGATTACTACCCATTCCATAAGTTGTGTGATTGATTACTACCCATTCCATAAGTTGTGTGATTGTTTACTACCCATTCCATAAGTTGTGTGATTGATTACTACCCATTCCATAAGTTGTGTGATTGTTTACTACCCATTCCATAAGTTGTGTGATTGATTACTACCCATTCCATAAGTTGTGTGATTGTTTACTACCCATTCCATAAGTTGTGTGATTGTTTACCACCCATTCCATAAGTTGTGAGATTGTTTACTACCCATTCCATAAGTTGTGTGATTGTTTACCACCCCTTCAATAAGTTGTGTGATTGTTTACTGCCCATTCCATAAGTTGTGAGATTGATTACTACCCATTCCATAAGTTGTGTGATTGTTAACTACCCATTCCATAAGTTGTGTGATTGATTACTACCCATTCCATAAGTTGTGTGATTGTTTACCACCCATTCCATAAGTTGTGTGATTGTTTACCACCCATTCCATAAGTTGTGTGATTGTTTACTACCCATTCCATAAGTTGTGTGATTGATTACTGCCCATTCCATAAGTTGTGTGATTGTTTACCACCCATTCAATAAGTTGTGTGATTGTTTACCACCCATTCCATAAGTTGTGTGATTGTTTACTACCCATTCCATAAGTTGTGTGATTGTTTACCACCCATTCCATAAGTTGTGTGATTGTTTACTACCCATTCCATAAGTTGTGTGATTGTTTACTACCCATTCCATAAGTTGTGTGATTGATTACTGCCCATTCCATAAGTTGTGTGATTGTTTACCACCCCTTCAATAAGTTGTGTGATTGTTTACTACCCATTCCATAAGTTGTGTGATTGTTTACTACCCATTCCATAAGTTGTGTGATTGTTTACCACCCATTCCATAAGTTGTGTGATTGATTACCACCCATTCCATAAGTTGTGTGATTGATTACTACCCATTCCATAAGTTGTGTGATTGTTTACTACCCATTCCATAAGTTGTGTGATTGATTACCACCCATTCCATAAGTTGTGTGATTGATTACTACCTGTTCCATAAGTTGTGTGATTGATTACTACCCCTTCAATAAGTTGTGTGATTGTTTACTACCCATTCCATAAGTTGTGTGATTGATTACTACCCCTTCCATAAGTTGTGTGATTGATTACTACCCATTCCATAAGTTGTGAGATTGATTACTACCCATTCCATAAGTTGTGTGATTGTTTACCACCCATTCCATAAGTTGTGTGATTGTTTACTACCCATTCCATAAGTTGTGTGATTGATTACTACCCATTCCATAAGTTGTGTGATTGTTTACCACCCATTCCATAAGTTGTGTGATTGATTACTACCCATTCCATAAGTTGTGTGATTGATTACTACCCATTCCATAAGTTGTGTGATTGTTTACTACCCATTCCATAAGTTGTGAGATTGATTACTACCCATTCCATAAGTTGTGAGATTGATTACTACCCATTCCATAAGTTGTGTGATTGATTACTGCCCATTCCATAAGTTGTGTGATTGTTTACTACCCATTCCATAAGTTGTGAGATTGATTACTACCCATTCCATAAGTTGTGAGATTGATTACTACCCATTCCATAAGTTGTGAGATTGTTTACCACCCATTCCATAAGTTGTGTGATTGATTACTACCCATTCCATAAGTTGTGTGATTGATTACTACCCATTCCATAAGTTGTGTGATTGTTTACCACCCATTCCATAAGTTGTGTGATTGATTACTACCCATTCCATAAGTTGTGTGATTGTTTACCACCCATTCCATAAGTTGTGTGATTGTTTACTACCCATTCCATAAGTTGTGAGATTGTTTACTACCCATTCCATAAGTTGTGAGATTGTTTACCACCCATTCCATAAGTTGTGTGATTGATTACTACCCATTCCATAAGTTGTGTGATTGATTACTACCCATTCCATAAGTTGTGTGATTGTTTACCACCCATTCCATAAGTTGTGTGATTGATTACTACCCATTCCATAAGTTGTGTGATTGTTTACCACCCATTCCATAAGTTGTGTGATTGTTTACTACCCATTCCATAAGTTGTGAGATTGTTTACTACCCATTCCATAAGTTGTGTGATTGTTTACCACCCATTCCATAAGTTGTGAGATTGATTACTACCCATTCCATAAGTTGTGTGATTGTTTACCACCCATTCAATAAGTTGTGAGATTGATTACTACCCATTCCATAAGTTGTGTGATTGTTTACCACCCATTCCATAAGTTGTGAGATTGATTACTACCCATTCCATAAGTTGTGAGATTGATTACCACCCATTCCATAAGTTGTGTGATTGATTACTACCCATTCCATAAGTTGTGTGATTGTTTACTACCCATTCCATAAGTTGTGAGATTGTTTACTACCCATTCCATAAGTTGTGTGATTGTTTACCACCCATTCCATAAGTTGTGAGATTGATTACTACCCATTCCATAAGTTGTGTGATTGTTTACTACCCATTCCATAAGTTGTGTGATTGATTACTACCCATTCCATAAGTTGTGAGATTGATTACCACCCATTCCATAAGTTGTGTGATTGATTACTACCCATTCCATAAGTTGTGTGATTGTTTACTACCCATTCCATAAGTTGTGTGATTGATTACTACCCATTCCATAAGTTGTGAGATTGATTACCACCCATTCCATAAGTTGTGTGATTGTTTACCACCCATTCCATAAGTTGTGTGATTGTTTACTACCCATTCCATAAGTTGTGTGATTGTTTACCACCCATTCCATAAGTTGTGTGATTGTTTACTACCCATTCCATAAGTTGTGAGATTGTTTACTAAACATTCCATAAGTTGTGTGATTGATTACTACCCATTCCATAAGTTGTGTGATTGATTACTACCCATTCCATAAGTTGTGTGATTGTTTACCACCCATTCCATAAGTTGTGTGATTGATTACCATCCATTCCATAAGTTGTGTGATTGTTTACTACCCATTCCATAAGTTGTGTGATTGTTTACCACCCATTCCATAAGTTGTGTGATTGTTTACTACCCATTCAATAAGTTGTGAGATTGTTTACTACCCATTCCATAAGTTGTGTGATTGTTTACCACCCATTCCATAAGTTGTGTGATTGTTTACTACCCCTTCAATAAGTTGTGTGATTGTTTACCACCCATTCCATAAGTTGTGTGATTGATTACCACCCATTCCATAAGTTGTGTGATTGTTTACTACCCATTCCATAAGTTGTGTGATTGTTTACCACCCATTCCATAAGTTGTGTGATTGTTTACTACCCATTCAATAAGTTGTGAGATTGTTTACTACCCATTCCATAAGTTGTGTGATTGTTTACCACCCATTCCATAAGTTGTGTGATTGTTTACTACCCCTTCAATAAGTTGTGTGATTGTTTACTACCCATTCCATAAGTTGTGAGATTGTTTACTACCCATTCCATAAGTTGTGTGATTGTTTACCACCCCTTCAATAAGTTGTGTGATTGTTTACTACCCATTCAATAAGTTGTGTGAATGTTTACCACCCATTCCATAAGTTGTGTGATTGATTACTACCCATTCAATAAGTTGTGTGATTGTTTACCACCCATTCCATAAGTTGTGTGATTGTTTACTACCCATTCCATAAGTTGTGTGATTATTTACCACCCATTCCATAAGTTGTGTGATTGTTTACCACCCATTCCATAAGTTGTGTGATTGTTTACTACCCATTCCATAAGTTGTGTGATTGATTACTGCCCATTCCATAAGTTGTGTGATTGTTTACCACCCATTCCATAAGTTGTGTGATTGATTACCACCCATTCCATAAGTTGTGTGATTGTTTACTACCCATTCCATAAGTTGTGTGATTGTTTACTACCCATTCCATAAGTTGTGTGATTGATTACTACCCATTCCATAAGTTGTGTGATTGTTTACTACCCATTCCATAAGTTGTGTGATTGATTACTGCCCATTCCATAAGTTGTGTGATTGTTTACCACCCATTCAATAAGTTGTGTGATTGTTTACCAGCCATTCCATAAGTTGTGTGATTGTTTACTACCCATTCCATAAGTTGTGTGATTGATTACTACCCATTCCATAAGTTGTGTGATTGTTTACCACCCATTCCATAAGTTGTGTGATTGATTACCACCCATTCCATAAGTTGTGTGATTGATTACTACCCATTCCATAAGTTGTGTGATTGTTTACTACCCATTCCATAAGTTGTGTGATTGATTACCACCCATTCCATAAGTTGTGTGATTGATTACTACCTGTTCCATAAGTTGTGTGATTGATTACTACCCATTCCATAAGTTGTGTGATTGTTTACTACCCATTCCATAAGTTGTGAGATTGATTACTACCCATTCCATAAGTTGTGTGATTGATTACTACCCATTCCATAAGTTGTGTGATTGATTACTACCCATTCCATAAGTTGTGTGATTGTTTACTACCCATTCCATAAGTTGTGTGATTGATTACTACCCATTCCATAAGTTGTGTGATTGATTACTACCCATTCCATAAGTTGTGTGATTGATTACTACCCATTCCATAAGTTGTGTGATTGTTTACTACCCATTCCATAAGTTGTGTGATTGATTACTACCCATTCCATAAGTTGTGTGATTGATTACCACCCATTCCATAAGTTGTGAGATTGATTACCACCCATTCCATAAGTTGTGTGATTGATTACTACCCATTCCATAAGTTGTGTGATTGATTACTGCCCATTCCATAAGTTGTGTGATTGTTTACTACCCATTCCATAAGTTGTGTGATTGATTACTACCCATTCCATAAGTTGTGTGATTGTTTACTACCCATTCCATAAGTTGTGAGATTGATTACTACCCATTCCATAAGTTGTGTGATTGTTTACCACCCATTCAATAAGTTGTGAGATTGATTACCACCCATTCCATAAGTTGTGTGATTGATTACTACCCATTCCATAAGTTGTGTGATTGTTTACTACCCATTCCATAAGTTGTGTGATTGATTACTACCCATTCCATAAGTTGTGTGATTGTTTACTACCCATTCCATAAGTTGTGAGATTGATTACTACCCATTCCATAAGTTGTGTGATTGATTACTACCCATTCCATAAGTTGTGTGATTGATTACTACCCATTCCATAAGTTGTGTGATTGTTTACTACCCATTCCATAAGTTGTGTGATTGATTACTACCCATTCCATAAGTTGTGTGATTGATTACTACCCATTCCATAAGTTGTGTGATTGTTTACCACCCATTCCATAAGTTGTGTGATTGATTACCACCCATTCCATAAGTTGTGTGATTGATTACTACCCATTCCATAAGTTGTGAGATTGATTACTACCCATTCCATAAGTTGCTAGATTGATTACTACCCATTCCATAAGTTGTGTGATTGTTTACTACCCATTCCATAAGTTGTGTGATTGATTACTACCCATTCCATAAGTTGTGTGATTGATTACTACCCATTCCATAAGTTGTGTGATTGTTTACCACCCATTCCATAAGTTGTGTGATTGTTTACCACCTATTCCATAAGTTGTGTGATTGATTAATACCCATTCCATAAGTTGTGTGATTGATTACTACCCATTCCATAAGTTGTGTGATTGTTTACTACCCATTTCATAAGTTGTGTGATTGATTACTACCCATTCCATAAGTTGTGTGATTGATTACTACCCATTCCATAAGTTGTGTGATTGATTACTACCCATTCCATAAGTTGTGTGATTGTTTACCACCCATTCCATAAGTTGTGTGATTGATTACTACCCATTCCATAAGTTGTGTGATTGATTACTACCCATTCCATAAGTTGTGTGATTGTTTACCACCCATTCCATAAGTTGTGTGATTGTTTACCACCCATTCCATAAGTTGTGAGATTGATTACTACCCATTCCATAAGTTGTGAGATTGATTACTACCCATTCCATAAGTTGTGAGATTGATTACTACCCATTCCATAAGTTGTGAGATTGATTACTACCCATTCCATAAGTTGTGAGATTGATTACCACCCATTCCATAAGTTGTGAGATTGATTACTACCCATTCCATAAGTTGTGAGATTGATTACTACCCATTCCATAAGTTGTGAGATTGATTACCACCCATTCCATAAGTTGTGAGATTGATTACTACCCATTCCATAAGTTGTGAGATTGATTACTACCCATTCCATAAGTTGTGAGATTGATTACCACCCATTCCATAAGTTGTGAGATTGATTACTACCCATTCCATAAGTTGTGTGATTGATTACTACCCATTCCATAAGTTGTGAGATTGATTACTACCCATTCCATAAGTTGTGTGATTGATTACTACCCATTCCATAAGTTGTGAGATTGATTACTACCCATTCCATAAGTTGTGAGATTGATTACTACCCATTCCATAAGTTGTGTGATTGATTACCACCCATTCCATAAGTTGTGTGATTGATTACCACCCATTCCATAAGTTGTGTGATTGATTACTACCCATTCCATAAGTTGTGAGATTGATTACTACCCATTCCATAAGTTGTGAGATTGATTACTAACCATTCCATAAGTTGTGTGATTGATTACTACCCATTCCATAAGTTGTGAGATTGATTACTAGCCATTCCATAAGTTGTGAGATTGATTACCACCCATTCAATAAGTTGTGTGATTGATTACCACCCATTCAATAAGTTGTGTGATTGTTTACTACCCATTCCATAAGTTGTGTGATTGATTACCACCCATTCCATAAGTTGTGAGATTGATTACTACCCATTCCATAAGTTGTGTGATTGTTTACCACCCATTCCATAAGTTGTGTGATTGTTTACCACCCATTCCATAAGTTGTGTGATTGTTTACTACCCATTCCATAAGTTGTGTGATTGATTACCACCCATTCAATAAGTTGTGTGATTGTTTACCACCCATTCCATAAGTTGTGAGATTGATTACTACCCATTCCATAAGTTGTGAGATTGATTACTACCCATTCCATAAGTTGTGAGATTGATTACTACCCATTCCATAAGTTGTGAGATTGATTACTACCCATTCCATAAGTTGTGAGATTGATTACTACCCATTCCATAAGTTGTGAGATTGATTACCACCCATTCCATAAGTTGTGAGATTGATTACTACCCATTCCATAAGTTGTGAGATTGATTACTACCCATTCCATAAGTTGTGAGATTGATTACCACCCATTCCATAAGTTGTGAGATTGATTACTACCCATTCCATAAGTTGTGAGATTGATTACTACCCATTCCATAAGTTGTGAGATTGATTACCACCCATTCCATAAGTTGTGAGATTGATTACTACCCATTCCATAAGTTGTGTGATTGATTACTACCCATTCCATAAGTTGTGAGATTGATTACTACCCATTCCATAAGTTGTGTGATTGATTACTACCCATTCCATAAGTTGTGAGATTGATTACTACCCATTCCATAAGTTGTGTGATTGTTTACCACCCATTCCATAAGTTGTGTGATTGTTTACTACCCATTCCATAAGTTGTGAGATTGATTACTACCCATTCCATAAGTTGTGTGATTGATTACTACCCATTCCATAAGTTGTGAGATTGATTACTACCCATTCCATAAGTTGTGTGATTGATTACCACCCATTCCATAAGTTGTGTGATTGATTACCACCCATTCCATAAGTTGTGTGATTGATTACTACCCATTCCATAAGTTGTGAGATTGATTACTACCCATTCCATAAGTTGTGAGATTGATTACTACCCATTTCATAAGTTGTGAGATTGATTACTACCCATTCCATAAGTTGTGTGATTGTTTACTACCCATTCCATAAGTTGTGTGATTGATTACTACCCATTCCATAAGTTGTGTGATTGTTTACCACCCATTCCATAAGTTGTGTGATTGTTTACTACCCATTCCATAAGTTGTGAGATTGATTACTACCCATTCCATAAGTTGTGTGATTGATTACTACCCATTCCATAAGTTGTGTGATTGATTACCACCCATTCCATAAGTTGTGAGATTGATTATTACCCATTCCATAAGTTGTGTGATTGATTACTACCCATTCCATAAGTTGTGTGATTGTTTACCACCCATTCCATAAGTTGTGTGATTGTTTACTACCCATTCCATAAGTTGTGAGATTGATTACTACCCATTCAATAAGTTGTGTGATTGATTACTACCCATTCCATAAGTTGTGAGATTGATTACCACCCATTCCATAAGTTGTGTGATTGATTACCACCCATTCCATAAGTTGTGTGATTGTTTACCACCCATTCCATAAGTTGTGTGATTGATTACCACCCATTCCATAAGTTGTGTGATTGATTACTACCATTCCATAAGTTGTGTGATTGATTACTACCCCTTCAATAAGTTGTGTGATTGATTACTACCCATTCCATAAGTTGTGTGATTGTTTACCACCCCTTCAATAAGTTGTGTGATTGTTTACTACCCATTCCATAAGTTGTGTGATTGATTACCACCCCTTCAATAAGTTGTGTGATTGTTTACTACCCATTCCATAAGTTGTGTGATTGATTACCACCCCTTCAATAAGTTGTGTGATTGTTTACTACCCATTCCATAAGTTGTGTGATTGATTACCACCCATTCCATAAGTTGTGAGATAGATTACTACCCATTCCATAAGTTGTGTGATTGTTTACTACCCATTCCATAAGTTGTGAGATTGATTACTACCCATTCCATAAGTTGTGTGATTGATTACTACCCATTCCATAAGTTGTGTGATTGATTACTACCCATTCCATAAGTTGTGTGATTGATTACTACCCATTCCATAAGTTGTGTGATTGTTTATCACCCATTCCATAAGTTGTGTGATTGATTACTACCCATTCCATAAGTTGTGTGATTGATTACTACCCATTCCATAAGTTGTGTGATTGTTTACCACCCATTCCATAAGTTGTGTGATTGTTTACTACCCATTCCATAAGTTGTGTGATTGTTTACCACCCATTCCATAAGTTGTGTGATTGTTTACTACCCATTCCATAAGTTGTGTGATTGTTTACCACCCATTCCATAAGTTGTGTGATTGATTACTACCCATTCCATAAGTTGTGTGATTGATTACCACCCATTCCATAAGTTGTGTGATTGATTACTACCCATTCCATAAGATGTGAGATTGTTTACTACCCATTCCATAAGTTGTGTGATTGTTTACCACCCATTCCATAAGTTGTGAGATTGATTACCACCCATTCCATAAGTTGTGTGATTGATTACTACCCATTCCATAAGTTGTGTGATTGATTACTACCCATTCCATAAGTTGTGTGATTGTTTACCACCCATTCCATAAGTTGTGTGATTGATTACTACCCATTCCATAAGTTGTGTGATTGTTTACCACCCATTCCATAAGTTGTGTGATTGATTACTACCCATTCCATAAGTTGTGTGATTGTTTACCACCCATTCCATAAGTTGTGTGATTGTTTACCACCCATTCCATAAGTTGTGTGATTGTTTACCACCCATTCCATAAGTTGTGAGATTGATTACTACCCATTCCATAAGTTGTGTGATTGTTTACCACCCATTCCATAAGTTGTGTGATTGATTACTACCCATTCCATAAGTTGTGAGATTGTTTACTACCCATTCCATAAGTTGTGTGATTGATTACTACCCATTCCATAAGTTGTGTGATTGTTTACCACCCATTCCATAAGTTGTGTGATTGATTACTACCCATTCCATAAGTTGTGTGATTGATTACTACCCATTCAATAAGTTGTGTGATTGTTTACCACCCATTCCATAAGTTGTGAGATTGATTACTACCCATTCCATAAGTTGTGAGATTGATTACTACCCATTCCATAAGTTGTGAGATTGATTACTACCCATTCCATAAGTTGTGAGATTGATTACTACCCATTCCATAAGTTGTGAGATTGATTACCACCCATTCCATAAGTTGTGAGATTGATTACTACCCATTCCATAAGTTGTGAGATTGATTACTACCCATTCCATAAGTTGTGAGATTGATTACCACCCATTCCATAAGTTGTGAGATTGATTACTACCCATTCCATAAGTTGTGAGATTGATTACTACCCATTCCATAAGTTGTGAGATTGATTACCACCCATTCCATAAGTTGTGAGATTGATTACTACCCATTCCATAAGTTGTGTGATTGATTACTACCCATTCCATAAGTTGTGAGATTGATTACTACCCATTCCATAAGTTGTGTGATTGATTACTACCCATTCCATAAGTTGTGAGATTGATTACTACCCATTCCATAAGTTGTGAGATTGATTACTACCCATTCCATAAGTTGTGTGATTGATTACCACCCATTCCATAAGTTGTGTGATTGATTACCACCCATTCCATAAGTTGTGTGATTGATTACTACCCATTCCATAAGTTGTGAGATTGATTACTACCCATTCCATAAGTTGTGAGATTGATTACTACCCATTCCATAAGTTGTGTGATTGATTACTACCCATTCCATAAGTTGTGAGATTGATTACTACCCATTCCATAAGTTGTGAGATTGATTACTACCCATTCCATAAGTTGTGTGATTGATTACCACCCCTTCAATAAGTTGTGTGATTGATTACTACCCATTCCATAAGTTGTGAGATTGATTACTACCCATTCCATAAGTTGTGAGATTGATTACTACCCATTCCATAAGTTGTGTGATTGATTACCACCCATTCCATAAGTTGTGTGATTGATTACTACCCATTCAATAAGTTGTGAGATTGATTACCACCCATTCCATAAGTTGTGAGATTGTTTACCACCCATTCCATAAGTTGTGAGATTGATTACCACCCATTCAATAAGTTGTGAGATTGATTACCACCCATTCAATAAGTTGTGAGATTGATTACCACCCATTCCATAAGTTGTGTGATTGTTTACTACCCATTCCATAAGTTGTGTGATTGTTTACCACCCATTCCATAAGTTGTGTGATTGATTACTACCCATTCCATAAGTTGTGAGATTGATTACTACCCATTCCATAAGTTGTGTGATTGATTACCACCCATTCCATAAGTTGTGTGATTGATTACCACCCATTCCATAAGTTGTGTGATTGATTACTACCCATTCCATAAGTTGTGAGATTGATTACTACCCATTCCATAAGTTGTGAGATTGATTACTACCCATTCCATAAGTTGTGTGATTGATTACCACCCCTTCAATAAGTTGTGTGATTGATTACTACCCATTCCATAAGTTGTGAGATTGATTACTACCCATTCCATAAGTTTTGAGATTGATTACTACCCATTCCATAAGTTGTGAGATTGATTACTACCCATTCCATAAGTTGTGTGATTGATTACCACCCATTCCATAAGTTGTGTGATTGATTACTACCCATTCCATAAGTTGTGAGATTGTTTACCACCCATTCCATAAGTTGTGAGATTGATTACCACCCATTCAATAAGTTGTGAGATTGATTACCACCCATTCAATAAGTTGTGAGATTGATTACCACCCATTCAATAAGTTGTGTGATTGTTTACTACCCATTCCATAAGTTGTGTGATTGATTACCACCCATTCCATAAGTTGTGTGATTGATTACTACCCATTCCATAAGCTGTGAAATTGATTACTGCCCATTCAATAAGTTGTGTGATTGATTACTACCCATTCCATAAGTTGTGTGATTGATTACTACCCATTCCATAAGTTGTGAGATTGATTACTACCCATTCAATAAGTTGTGTGATTGATTACTACCCATTCCATAAGTTGTGTGATTGATTACCACCCATTCCATAAGTTGTGTGATTGATTACCACCCATTCCATAAGTTGTGTGATTGATTACCACCCATTCCATAAGTTGTGTGATTGATTACTACCCATTCCATAAGTTGTGATATTGATTACCACCCCTTCAATAAGTTGTGAGATTGATTACCACCCATTCCATAAGTTGTGTGATTGATTACTACCCATTCAATAAGTTGTGAGATTGATTACCACCCATTCCATAAGTTGTGAGATTGATTACTACCCATTCCATAAGTTGTGTGATTGTTTACTACCCATTCCATAAGTTGTGTGATTGATTACCACCCATTCCATAAGTTGTGTGATTGTTTACTACCCATTCCATAAGTTGTGTGATTGATTACTACCCATTCCATAAGTTGTGTGATTGATTACTACCCATTCCATAAGTTGTGTGATTGTTTACTACCCATTCCATAAGTTGTGTGATTGATTACCACCCATTCCATAAGTTGTGTGATTGTTTACTACCCATTCCATAAGTTGTGTAATTGATTACCACCCATTCCATAAGTTGTGTGATTGTTTACTACCCATTCCATAAGTTGTGAGATTGATTACCACCCATTCCATAAGTTGTGTGATTGTTTACTACCCATTCCATAAGTTGTGTAATTGATTACTACCCATTCCATAAGTTGTGTGATTGATTACTACCCATTCCATAAGTTGTGTGATTGATTACTACCCATTCCATAAGTTGTGTGATTGATTACTACCCATTCCATAAGTTGTGTGATTGATTACCACCCATTCCATAAGTTGTGTGATTGTTTACTACCCATTCCATAAGTTGTGTGATTGATTACCACCCATTCCATAAGTTGTGTGATTGTTTACTACCCATTCCATAAGTTGTGTGATTGTTTACTACCCATTCCATAAGTTGTGTGATTGATTACCACCCATTCCATAAGTTGTGTGATTGTTTACCACCCATTCCATAAGTTGTGTGATTGATTACTACCCATTCCATAAGTTGTGTGATTGTTTACCACCCATTCCATAAGTTGTGTGATTGATTACTACCCATTCCATAAGTTGTGTGATTGTTTACTACCCATTCCATAAGTTGTGAGATTGATTACCACCCATTCCATAAGTTGTGTGATTGTTTACCACCCATTCCATAAGTTGTGTGATTGTTTACTACCCATTCCATAAGTTGTGTGATTGTTTACCACCCATTCCATAAGTTGTGTGATTGATTACCACCCATTCCATAAGTTGTGTGATTGTTTACTACCCATTCCATAAGTTGTGAGATTGATTACCACCCATTCCATAAGTTGTGTGATTGTTTACTACCCATTCCATAAGTTGTGTGATTGATTACTACCCATTCCATAAGTTGTGTGATTGTTTACCACCCATTCAATAAGTTGTGTGATTGTTTACCACCCATTCCATAAGTTGTGTGATTGTTTACTACCCATTCCATAAGTTGTGTGATTGATTACCACCCATTCCATAAGTTGTTTGATTGATTACTACCCATTCCATAAGTTGTGTGATTGATTACTACCCATTCCATAAGTTGTGTGATTGATTACTACCCATTCCATAAGTTTTCAGATTGATTACTACCCATTCCATAAGTTGTGTGATTGATTACCACCCATTCCATAAGTTGTGAGATTGATTACCACCCATTCCATAAGTTGTGAGATTGATTACTACCCATTCCATAAGTTGTGAGATTGATTACCACCCATTCCATAAGTTGTGTGATTGTTTACTACCCATTCCATAAGTTGTGTGATTGATTACTACCCATTCCATAAGTTGTGTGATTGTTTACTGCCCATTCCATAAGTTGTGAGATTGATTACTACCCATTCCATAAGTTGTGTGATTGATTACCACCCATTCCATAAGTTGTGAGATTGATTACCACCCATTCCATAAGTTGTGAGATTGATTACTACCCATTCCATAAGTTGTGAGATTGATTACCACCCATTCCATAAGTTGTGTGATTGTTTACTACCCATTCCATAAGTTGTGTGATTGATTACTACCCATTCCATAAGTTGTGAGATTGATTACTACCCATTCCATAAGTTGTGTGATTGATTACCACCCATTCCATAAGTTGTGTGATTGTTTACTACCCATTCCATAAGTTGTGTGATTGATTACTACCCATTCCATAAGTTGTGTGATTGATTACTACCCATTCAATAAGTTGTGAGATTGATTACCACCCATTCCATAAGTTGTGAGATTGATTACTACCCATTCCATAAGTTGTGTGATTGCTTACTACCCATTCCATAAGTTGTGTGATTGTTTACTACCCATTCCATAAGTTGTGTGATTGTTTACCACCCATTCCATAAGTTGTGTGATTGTTTACCACCCATTCCATAAGTTGTGTGATTGCTTACTACCCATTCCATAAGTTGTGTGATTGTTTACTACCCATTCCATAAGTTGTGTGATTGATTACTACCCATTCCATAAGTTGTGTGATTGTTTACTACCCATTCCATAAGTTGCTAGATTGATTACTACCCATTCCATAAGTTGTGTGATTGTTTACTACCCATTCCATAAGTTGTGTGATTGTTTACCACCCATTCCATAAGTTGTGTGATTGTTTACCACCCATTCCATAAGTTGTGTGATTGCTTACTACCCATTCCATAAGTTGTGTGATTGATTACTACCCATTCCATAAGTTGTGTGATTGTTTACTACCCATTCCATAAGTTGTGAGATTGATTACTACCCATTCCATAAGTTGTGAGATTGATTACTACCCATTCCATAAGTTGTGTGATTGTTTACCACCCATTCCATAAGTTGTGTGATTGTTTACTACCCATTCCATAAGTTGTTCGATTGATTACTACCCATTCCATAAGTTGTGAGATTGATTACTACCCATTCCATAAGTTGTGTGATTGTTTACCACCCATTCCATAAGTTGTGTGATTGTTTACTACCCATTCCATAAGTTGTGAGATTGATTACTACCCATTCCATAAGTTGTGTGATTGCTTACTACCCATTCCATAAGTTGTGTGATTGATTACTACCCATTCCATAAGTTGTGTGATTGTTTACTACCCATTCCATAAGTTGTGAGATTGATTACTACCCATTCCATAAGTTGTGAGATTGATTACTACCCATTCCATAAGTTGTGTGATTGTTTACCACCCATTCCATAAGTTGTGTGATTGCTTACTACCCATTCCATAAGTTGTGTGATTGTTTACTACCCATTCCATAAGTTGTGTGATTGATTACTACCCATTCCATAAGTTGTGTGATTGTTTACTACCCATTCCATAAGTTGCTAGATTGATTACTACCCATTCCATAAGTTGTGTGATTGTTTACTACCCATTCCATAAGTTGTGTGATTGTTTACCACCCATTCCATAAGTTGTGTGATTGTTTACCACCCATTCCATAAGTTGTGTGATTGCTTACTACCCATTCCATAAGTTGTGTGATTGATTACTACCCATTCCATAAGTTGTGTGATTGTTTACTACCCATTCCATAAGTTGTGAGATTGATTACTACCCATTCCATAAGTTGTGAGATTGATTACTACCCATTCCATAAGTTGTGTGATTGTTTACCACCCATTCCATAAGTTGTGTGATTGTTTACTACCCATTCCATAAGTTGTGAGATTGATTACTACCCATTCCATAAGTTGTGTGATTGATTACTACCCATTCCATAAGTTGTGTGATTGTTTACTACCCATTCCATAAGTTGTGTGATTGATTACTACCCATTCCATAAGTTGTGTGATTGTTTACCACCCATTCCATAAGTTGTGTGATTGATTACTACCCATTCCATAAGTTGTGTGATTGTTTACTACCCATTCCATAAGTTGTGAGATTGATTACTACCCATTCCATAAGTTTTGTGATTGTTTACCACCCATTCCATAAGTTGTGTGATTGATTACCACCCATTCCATAAGTTGTGTGATTGTTTACTACCCATTCCATAAGTTGTGTGATTGTTTACTACCCATTCCATAAGTTGTGAGATTGATTACTACCCATTCCATAAGTTTTGTGATTGTTTACCACCCATTCCATAAGTTGTGTGATTGATTACTACCCATTCCATAAGTTGTGTGATTGATTACTACCCATTCCATAAGTTGTGTGATTGATTACTACCCATTCCATAAGTTGTGTGATTGTTTACTACCCATTCCATAAGTTGTGTGATTGTTTACTACCCATTCCATAAGTTGTGTGATTGTTTACTACCCATTCCATAAGTTGTGTGATTGATTACCACCCATTCCATAAGTTGCTAGATTGATTACCACCCATTCCATAAGTTGTGTGATTGTTTACTACCCATTCCATAAGTTGTGTGATTGTTTACTACCCATTCCATAAGTTGTGTGATTATTTACCACCCATTCCATAAGTTGTGAGATTGATTACTACCCATTCCATAAGTTGTGTGATTGATTACTACCCCTTCAATAAGTTGTGTGATTGTTTACTACCCATTCCATAAGTTGTGTGATTGTTTACCACCCATTCCATAAGTTGTGAGATTGATTACTACCCATTCCATAAGTTGTGTGATTGATTACTACCCCTTCAATAAGTTGTGTGATTGTTTACTACCCATTCCATAAGTTGTGAGATTGTTTACTACCCATTCCATAAGTTGTGAGATTGATTACTACCCATTCCATAAGTTGTGTGATTGATTACCACCCATTCCATAAGTTGTGTGATTGATTACCACCCATTCCATAAGTTGTGTGATTGATTACTACCCATTCCATAAGTTGTGTGATTGTTTACTACCCATTCCAAAAGTTGTGAGATTGATTACTACCCATTCCATAAGTTGTGTGATTGATTACTACCCATTCCATAAGTTGTGTGATTGATTACTACCCATTCCATAAGTTGTGTGATTGATTACTACCCATTCCATAAGTTGTGTGATTGATTACCACCCATTCCATAAGTTGTGTGATTGTTTACCACCCATTCCATAAGTTGCTAGATTGATTACTACCCATTCAATAAGTTGCTAGATTGATTACTACCCATTCAATAAGTTGCTAGATTGATTACTACCCATTCCATAAGTTATGAGATTGATTACTACCCATTCCATAAGTTGTGTGATTGATTACTACCCATTCCATAAGTTGTGTGATTGTTTACTACCCATTCCATAAGTTGTGAGATTGTTTACTACCCATTCCATAAGTTGTGAGATTGATTACTACCCATTCCATAAGTTGTGTGATTGTTTACTACCCATTCCATAAGTTGTGAGATTGATTACTACTCATTCCATAAGTTGTGTGATTGTTTACCACCCATTCCATAAGTTGTGTGATTGTTTACCACCCATTCCATAAGTTGTGTGATTGTTTACCACCCATTCCATAAGTTGTGAGATTGATTACCACCCATTCCATAAGTTGTGTGATTGATTACTACCCATTCCATAAGTTGTGTGATTGATTACTACCCATTCCATAAGTTGTGTGATTGTTTACCACCCATTCCATAAGTTGTGTGATTGATTACTACCCATTCCATAAGTTGTGTGATTGTTTACCACCTCTTCAATAAGTTGTGAGATTGATTACTACCCATTCCATAAGTTGTGTGATTGATTACTACCCATTCCATAAGTTGTGTGATTGTTTACCACCCATTCCATAAGTGGTGAGATTGATTACCACCCATTCCATAAGTTGTGTGATTGATTACCACCCATTCCATAATTTGTGTGATTGATTACTACCCATTCCATAAGTTGTGTGATTGTTTACCACCCCTTCAATAAGTTGTGAGATTGATTACTACCCATTCCATAAGTTGTGTGATTGATTACTACCCATTCCATAAGTTGTGTGATTGTTTACCACCCATTCCATAAGTTGTGAGATTGATTACCACCCATTCCATAAGTTGTGTGATTGTTTACCACCCATTCCATAAGTTGCTAGATTGATTACTACCCATTCCATAAGTTGTGTGATTGTTTACCACCCATTCCATAAGTTGTGTGATTGATTACTACCCATTCCATAAGTTGTGTGATTGTTTACCACCTCTTCAATAAGTTGTGAGATTGATTACTACCCATTCCATAAGTTGTGTGATTGATTACTACCCATTCCATAAGTTGTGTGATTGTTTACCACCCATTCCATAAGTTGTGTGATTGTTTACTACCCATTCCATAAGTTGTGAGATTGTTTACTACCCATTCCATAAGTTGTGAGATTGATTACTACCCATTCCATAAGTTGTGTGATTGTTTACTACTCATTCCATAAGTTGTGAGATTGATTACTACTCATTCCATAAGTTGTGTGATTGTTTACCACCCATTCCATAAGTTGTGTGATTGTTTACCACCCATTCCATAAGTTGTGTGATTGTTTACCACCCATTCCATAAGTTGTGAGATTGATTACCACCCATTCCATAAGTTGTGTGATTGATTACTACCCATTCCATAAGTTGTGTGATTGATTACTACCCATTCCATAAGTTGTGTGATTGTTTACCACCCATTCCATAAGTTGTGTGATTGATTACTACCCATTCCATAAGTTGTGTGATTGTTTACCACCTCTTCAATAAGTTGTGAGATTGATTACTACCCATTCCATAAGTTGTGTGATTGATTACTACCCATTCCATAAGTTGTGTGATTGTTTACCACCCATTCCATAAGTGGTGAGATTGATTACCACCCATTCCATAAGTTGTGTGATTGATTACCACCCATTCCATAATTTGTGTGATTGATTACTACCCATTCCATAAGTTGTGTGATTGTTTACCACCCCTTCAATAAGTTGTGAGATTGATTACTACCCATTCCATAAGTTGTGTGATTGATTACTACCCATTCCATAAGTTGTGTGATTGTTTACCACCCATTCCATAAGTTGTGAGATTGATTACCACCCATTCCATAAGTTGTGTGATTGTTTACCACCCATTCCATAAGTTGCTAGATTGATTACTACCCATTCAATAAGTTGCTAGATTGATTACTACCCATTCCATAAGTTGTGTGATTGATTACCACCCATTCCATAAGTTGTGTGATTGTTTACCACCCATTCCATAAGTTGTGAGATTGATTACTACCCATTCCATAAATTGTGAGATTGATTACCACCCATTCCATAAGTTGTGTGATTAATTACTACCCATTCCATAAGTTGTGTGATTGATTACTGCCCATTCCATAAATTGTGAGATTGATTACTACCCATTCCGTAAGTTGTGTGATTGATTACCACCCATTCAATAAGTTGTGTGATTGATTACTTCCCATTCCATTAGTTGTGTGATTGATTACTGCCCATTCCATAAGTTGTGTGATTGATTACTGCCCATTCCATAAGTTGTGAGATTGATTCTCATCCATTCCATAAGTTTCGAGATTTATTCACACCCCTTCAATAAGTTGTGTGATTGATTACCACCCATTCCATAAATTGTGAGATTAATTATAGCATGATCTATAAGTTGTGTGATTGATTACCACCCATTCCATAAGTTGTGAGATTGATTACTACCCATTCCATAAGTTGTGAGATTGATTACCACCCATTCCATAAGTTGTGAGATTGATTACCACCCATTCCATAAGTTGTGTGATTGTTTACCACCCCTTCAATAAGTTGTGTGATTGTTTACCACCCATTCCATAAGTTGTGTGATTGTTTACTACCCATTCCATAAGTTGTGTGATTGATTACTACCCATTCCATAAGTTGTGTGATTGTTTACTACCCATTCCATAAGTTGTGAGATTGATTACCACCCATTCCATAAGTTGTGTGATTGTTTACCACCCCTTCAATAAGTTGTGTGATTGTTTACCACCCATTCCATAAGTTGTGTGATTGTTTACTACCCATTCCATAAGTTGTGTGATTGATTACTACCCATTCCATAAGTTGTGTGATTGTTTACCACCCATTCCATAAGTTGTGTGATTGTTTACTACCCATTCCATAAGTTGTGTGATTGATTACCACCCCTTCAATAAGTTGTGTGATTGTTTACTACCCATTCCATAAGTTGTGTGATTGTTTACCACCCATTCCATAAGTTGTGTGATTGTTTACTACCCATTCCATAAGTTGTGTGATTGTTTACCACCCCTTCAATAAGTTGTGTGATTGTTTACCATCCATTCCATAAGTTGTGTGATTGGTTACTACCCATTCCATAAGTTGTGAGATTGATTACCACCCATTCCATAAGTTGTGAGATTGATTACTACCCATTCCATAAGTTGTGTGATTGTTTACCACCCATTCCATAAGTTGTGAGATTGATTACTACCCATTCCATAAGTTGTGTGATTGATTACTACCCATTCCATAAATTGTGAGATTGATTACTACCCATTCCATAAGTTGTGAGATTGATTACCACCCATTCCATAAGTTGTGTGATTGTTTACCACCCCTTCAATAAGTTGTGTGATTGTTTACCACCCATTCCATAAGTTGTGTGATTGTTTACCACCCATTCCATAAGTTGTGAGATTGATTACCACCCATTCCATAAGTTGTGTGATTGATTACTACCCATTCCATAAGTTGTGTGATTGTTTACCACCCCTTCAATAAGTTGTGTGATTGATTACTACCCATTCCATAAGTTGTGTGATTGTTTACCACCCATTCCATAAGTTGTGAGATTGATTACCACCCATTCCATAAGTTGTGTGATTGATTACTACCCATTCCATAAGTTGTGTGATTGTTTACTACCCATTCCATAAGTTGTGTGATTGTTTACTACCCATTCCATAAGTTGTGAGATTGATTACCACCCATTCCATAAGTTGTGTGATTGATTACTACCCATTCCATAAGTTGTGTGATTGATTACTGCCCATTCCATAAGTTGTGTGATTGTTTACTACCCATTCCATAAGTTGTGTGATTGATTACTACCCATTCCATAAGTTGTGTGATTGTTTACTACCCATTCCATAAGTTGTGAGATTGATTACTACCCATTCCATAAGTTGTGTGATTGTTTACCACCCATTCCATAAGTTGTGAGATTGATTACCACCCATTTCATAAGTTGTGTGATTGATTACTACCCATTCCATAAGTTGTGTGATTGTTTACTACCCATTCCATAAGTTGTGTGATTGATTACTACCCATTCCATAAGTTGTGTGATTGTTTACTACCCATTCCATAAGTTGTGAGATTGATTACTACCCATTCCATAAGTTGTGTGATTGATTACTACCCATTCCATAAGTTGTGTGATTGATTACTACCCATTCCATAAGTTGTGTGATTGTTTACTACCCATTCCATAAGTTGTGTGATTGATTACTACCCATTCCATAAGTTGTGTGATTGTTTACCACCCATTCAATAAGTTGTGTGATTGATTACCACCCATTCCATAAGTTGTGTGATTGATTACTACCCATTCCATAAGTTGTGAGATTGATTACTACCCATTCCATAAGTTGCTAGATTGATTACTACCCATTCCATAAGTTGTGTGATTGATTACTACCCATTCCATAAGTTGTGTGATTGATTACTACCCATTCCATAAGTTGTGTGATTGATTACTACCCATTCCATAAGTTGTGTGATTGTTTACCACCCATTCCATAAGTTGTGTGATTGTTTACCACCCATTCCATAAGTTGTGTGATTGATTACTACCCATTCCATAAGTTGTGTGATTGATTACTACCCATTCCATAAGTTGTGTGATTGATTACTACCCATTCCATAAGTTGTGTGATTGATTTCTACCCATTCCATAAGTTGTGTGATTGATTACTACCCATTCCATAAGTTGTGTGATTGATTACTACCCATTCCATAAGTTGTGTGATTGTTTACCACCCATTCCATAAGTTGTGTGATTGATTACTACCCATTCCATAAGTTGTGTGATTGATTACTACCCATTCCATAAGTTGTGTGATTGTTTACCACCCATTCCATAAGTTGTGTGATTGTTTACCACCCATTCCATAAGTTGTGAGATTGATTACTACCCATTCCATAAGTTGTGAGATTGATTACTACCCATTCCATAAGTTGTGAGATTGATTACTACCCATTCCATAAGTTGTGAGATTGATTACTACCCATTCCATAAGTTGTGAGATTGATTACCACCCATTCCATAAGTTGTGAGATTGATTACTACCCATTCCATAAGTTGTGAGATTGATTATTCCCCATTCCATAAGTTGTGAGATTGATTACCACCCATTCCATAAGTTGTGAGATTGATTACTACCCATTCCATAAGTTGTGAGATTGATTACTACCCATTCCATAAGTTGTGAGATTGATTACCACCCATTCCATAAGTTGTGAGATTGATTACTACCCATTCCATAAGTTGTGTGATTGATTACTACCCATTCCATAAGTTGTGAGATTGATTACTACCCATTCCATAAGTTGTGTGATTGATTACTACCCATTCCATAAGTTGTGAGATTGATTACTACCATTCCATAAGTTGTGAGATTGATTACTACCCATTCCATAAGTTGTGTGATTGATTACCACCCATTCCATAAGTTGTGTGATTGATTACCACCCATTCCATAAGTTGTGTGATTGATTACTACCCATTCCATAAGTTGTGAGATTGATTACTACCCATTCCATAAGTTGTGAGATTGATTACTACCCATTCCATAAGTTGTGTGATTGATTACTACCCATTCCATAAGTTGTGAGATTGATTACTAGCCATTCCATAAGTTGTGAGATTGATTACCACCCATTCAATAAGTTGTGTGATTGATTACTACCCATTCCATAAGTTGTGTGATTGTTTACCACCCATTCCATAAGTTGTGTGATTGTTTACCACCCATTCCATAAGTTTTGTGATTGATTACTACCCATTCCATAAGTTGTGTGATTGATTACTACCCATTCCATAAGTTGTGTGATTGTTTACTACCCATTCCATAAGTTGTGTGATTGATTACTACCCATTCCATAAGTTGTGTGATTGATTACTACCCATTCCATAAGTTGTGTGATTGATTACTACCCATTCCATAAGTTGTGTGATTGTTTACCACCCATTCCATAAGTTGTGTGATTGATTACTACCCATTCCATAAGTTGTGTGATTGATTACTACCCATTCCATAAGTTGTGTGATTGTTTACCACGCATTCCATAAGTTGTGTGATTGTTTACCACCCATTCCATAAGTTGTGAGATTGATTACTACCCATTCCATAAGTTGTGAGATTGATTACTACCCATTCCATAAGTTGTGAGATTGATTACTACCCATTCCATAAGTTGTGAGATTGATTACTACCCATTCCATAAGTTGTGAGATTGATTACCACCCATTCCATAAGTTGTGAGATTGATTACTACCCATTCCATAAGTTGTGAGATTGATTACTACCCATTCCATAAGTTGTGAGATTGATTACCACCCATTCCATAAGTTGTGAGATTGATTACTACCCATTCCATAAGTTGTGAGATTGATTACTACCCATTCCATAAGTTGTGAGATTGATTACCACCCATTCCATAAGTTGTGAGATTGATTACTACCCATTCCATAAGTTGTGTGATTGATTACTACCCATTCCATAAGTTGTGAGATTGATTACTACCCATTCCATAAGTTGTGTGATTGATTACTACCCATTCCATAAGTTGTGAGATTGATTACTACCCATTCCATAAGTTGTGAGATTGATTACTACCCATTCCATAAGTTGTGTGATTGATTACCACCCATTCCATAAGTTGTGTGATTGATTACCACCCATTCCATAAGTTGTGAGATTGATTACTACCCATTCCATAAGTTGTGTGATTGATTACTACCCATTCCATAAGTTGTGAGATTGATTACTAGCCATTCCATAAGTTGTGAGATTGATTACCACCCATTCAATAAGTTGTGTGATTGATTACCACCCCTTCAATAAGTTGTGTGATTGTTTACTACCCATTCCATAAGTTGTGTGATTGATTACCACCCATTCCATAAGTTGTGAGATTGATTACCACCCATTCCATAAGTTGTGTGATTGTTTACCACCCATTCCATAAGTTGTGTGATTGTTTACCACCCATTCCATAAGTTGTGTGATTGTTTACTACCCATTCCATAAGTTGTGTGATTGATTACCACCCATTCAATAAGTTGTGTGATTGTTTACCACCCATTCCATAAGTTTTGAGATTGATTACTACCCATTCCATAAGTTGTGAGATTGATTACTACCCATTCCATAAGTTGTGAGATTGATTACTACCCATTCCATAAGTTGTGTGATTGATTACTACCCATTCCATAAGTTGTGAGATTGATTACTACCCATTCCATAAGTTGTGAGATTGATTACTACCCATTCCATAAGTTGTGTGATTGATTACCACCCATTCCATAAGTTGTGTGATTGATTACCACCCATTCTATAAGTTGTGTGATTGATTACTACCCATTCCATAAGTTGTGAGATTGATTACTACCCATTCCATAAGTTGTGTGATTGATTACTACCCATTCCATAAGTTGTGAGATTGATTACCACCCATTCAATAAGTTGTGTGATTGATTACCACCCCTTCAATAAGTTGTGTGATTGTTTACTACCCATTCCATAAGTTGTGTGATTGATTACCACCCATTCCATAAGTTGTGAGATTGATTACTACCCATTCCATAAGTTGTGTGATTGTTTACCACCCATTCCATAAGTTGTGTGATTGTTTACCACCCATTCCATAAGTTGTGTGATTGTTTACTACCCATTCCATAAGTTGTGTGATTGATTACCACCCATTCAATAAGTTGTGTGATTGTTTACCACCCATTCCATAAGTTGTGAGATTGATTACTACCCATTCCATAAGTTGTGAGATTGATTACTACCCATTCCATAAGTTGTGAGATTGATTACTACCCATTCCATAAGTTGTGAGATTGATTACTACCCATTCCATAAGTTGTGAGATTGATTACTACCCATTCCATAAGTTGTGTGATTGATTACTACCCATTCCATAAGTTGTGAGATTGATTACTACCCATTCCATAAGTTGTGAGATTGATTACTAGCCATTCCATAAGTTGTGAGATTGATTACCACCCATTCAATAAGTTGTGTGATTGATTACCACCCCTTCAATAAGTTGTGTGATTGTTTACTACCCATTCCATAAGTTGTGTGATTGATTACCACCCATTCCATAAGTTGTGAGATTGATTACCACCCATTCCATAAGTTGTGTGATTGTTTACCACCCATTCCATAAGTTGTGTGATTGTTTACCACCCATTCCATAAGTTGTGTGATTGTTTACTACCCATTCCATAAGTTGTGTGATTGATTACCACCCATTCAATAAGTTGTGTGATTGTTTACCACCCATTCCATAAGTTGTGAGATTGATTACTACCCATTCCATAAGTTGTGAGATTGATTACTACCCATTCCATAAGTTGTGAGATTGATTACTACCCATTCCATAAGTTGTGTGATTGATTACTACCCATTCCATAAGTTGTGAGATTGATTACTACCCATTCCATAAGTTGTGTGATTGATTACCACCCATTCCATAAGTTGTGTGATTGATTACCACCCATTCTATAAGTTGTGTGATTGATTACTACCCATTCCATAAGTTGTGAGATTGATTACTACCCATTCCATAAGTTGTGTGATTGATTACTACCCATTCCATAAGTTGTGAGATTGATTACTAGCCATTCCATAAGTTGTGAGATTGATTACCACCCATTCAATAAGTTGTGTGATTGATTACCACCCCTTCAATAAGTTGTGTGATTGTTTACTACCCATTCCATAAGTTGTGTGATTGATTACCACCCATTCCATAAGTTGTGAGATTGATTACTACCCATTCCATAAGTTGTGTGATTGTTTACCACCCATTCCATAAGTTGTGTGATTGTTTACCACCCATTCCATAAGTTGTGTGATTGTTTACTACCCATTCCATAAGTTGTGTGATTGATTACCACCCATTCAATAAGTTGTGTGATTGTTTACCACCCATTCCATAAGTTGTGAGATTGATTACTACCCATTCCATAAGTTGTGAGATTGATTACTACCCATTCCATAAGTTGTGAGATTGATTACTACCCATTCCATAAGTTGTGAGATTGATTACTACCCATTCCATAAGTTGTGAGATTGATTACTACCCATTCCATAAGTTGTGAGATTGATTACCACCCATTCCATAAGTTGTGAGATTGATTACTACCCATTCCATAAGTTGTGAGATTGATTACTACCCATTCCATAAGTTGTGAGATTGATTACCACCCATTCCATAAGTTGTGAGATTGATTACTACCCATTCCATAAGTTGTGAGATTTATTACTACCCATTCCATAAGTTGTGAGATTGATTACCACCCATTCCATAAGTTGTGAGATTGATTACTACCCATTCCATAAGTTGTGTGATTGATTACTACCCATTCCATAAGTTGTGAGATTGATTACTACCCATTCCATAAGTTGTGTGATTGATTACTACCCATTCCATAAGTTGTGAGATTGATTACTACCCATTCCATAAGTTGTGAGATTGATTACTACCCATTCCATAAGTTGTGTGATTGATTACCACCCATTCCATAAGTTGTGTGATTGATTACCACCCATTCCATAAGTTGTGTGATTGATTACTACCCATTCCATAAGTTGTGAGATTGATTACTACCCATTCCATAAGTTGTGAGATTGATTACTACCCATTCCATAAGTTGTGTGATTGATTACTACCCATTCCATAAGTTGTGAGATTGATTACTACCCATTCCATAAGTTGTGAGATTGATTACCACCCATTCAATAAGTTGTGTGATTGATTACCACCCCTTCAATAAGTTGTGTGATTGTTTACTACCCATTCCATAAGTTGTGTGATTGATTACCACCCATTCCATAAGTTGTGAGATTGATTACTACCCATTCCATAAGTTGTGTGATTGTTTACCACCCATTCCATAAGTTGTGTGATTGTTTACCACCCATTCCATAAGTTGTGTGATTGTTTACTACCCATTCCATAAGTTGTGTGATTGTTTACCACCCATTCCATAAGTTGTGTGATTGTTTACCACCCATTCCATAAGTTGTGTGATTGTTTACCACCCATTCCATAAGTTGTGTGATTGTTTACTACCCATTCCATAAGTTGTGTGATTGTTTACCACCCATTCCATAAGTTGTGTGATTGTTTACCACCCATTCCATAAGTTGTGAGATTGTTTACTACCCATTCCATAAGTTGTGAGATTGATTACTACCCATTCCATAAGTTGTGTGATTGTTTACCACCCATTCCATAAGTTGTGTGATTGTTTACTACCCATTCCATAAGTTGTGTGATTGATTACTACCCATTCCATAAGTTGTGAGATTGATTACTACCCATTCCATAAGTTGTGAGATTGATTACTACCCATTCCATAAGTTGTGTGATTGTTTACTACCCATTCCATAAGTTGTGTGATTGATTACTACCCATTCCATAAGTTGTGAGATTGATTACTACCCATTCCATAAGTTGTGAGATTGATTACTACCCATTCCATAAGTTGTGTGATTGATTACTACCCATTCCATAAGTTGTGTGATTGATTACCACCCATTCCATAAGTTGTGAGATTGATTATTACCCATTCCATAAGTTGTGTGATTGATTACTACCCATTCCATAAGTTGTGTGATTGTTTACCACCCATTCCATAAGTTGTGTGATTGTTTACTACCCATTCCATAAGTTGTGAGATTGATTACTACCCATTCAATAAGTTGTGTGATTGATTACTACCCATTCCATAAGTTGTGAGATTGATTACCACCCATTCCATAAGTTGTGTGATTGATTACCACCCATTCCATAAGTTGTGTGATTGTTTACCACCCATTCCATAAGTTGTGTGATTGATTACCACCCATTCCATAAGTTGTGTGATTGATTACTACCCATTCCATAAGTTGTGTGATTGATTACTACCCCTTCAATAAGTTGTGTGATTGATTACTACCCATTCCATAAGTTGTGTGATTGTTTACCACCCCTTCAATAAGTTGTGTGATTGTTTACTACCCATTCCATAAGTTGTGTGATTGATTACCACCCCTTCAATAAGTTGTGTGATTGTTTACTACCCATTCCATAAGTTGTGTGATTGATTACCACCCCTTCAATAAGTTGTGTGATTGATTACTACCCATTCCATAAGTTGTGTGATTGATTACCACCCATTCCATAAGTTGTGAGATTGATTACTACCCATTCCATAAGTTGTGTGATTGTTTACTACCCATTCCATAAGTTGTGAGATTGATTACTACCCATTCCATAAGTTGTGTGATTGATTACTACCCATTCCATAAGTTGTGTGATTGATTACTACCCATTCCATAAGTTGTGTGATTGATTACTACCCATTCCATAAGTTGTGTGATTGTTTACCACCCATTCCATAAGTTGTGTGATTGATTACTACCCATTCCATAAGTTGTGTGATTGATTACTACCCATTCCATAAGTTGTGTGATTGTTTACCACCCATTCCATAAGTTGTGTGATTGTTTACTACCCATTCCATAAGTTGTGTGATTGTTTACCACCCATTCCATAAGTTGTGTGATTGTTTACTACCCATTCCATAAGTTGTGTGATTGTTTACCACCCATTCCATAAGTTGTGTGATTGATTACTACCCATTCCATAAGTTGTGTGATTGATTACCACCCATTCCATAAGTTGTGTGATTGATTACTACCCATTCCATAAGTTGTGAGATTGTTTACTACCCATTCCATAAATTGTGTGATTGTTTACCACCCATTCCATAAGTTGTGAGATTGATTACCACCCATTCCATAAGTTGTGTGATTGATTACTACCCATTCCATAAGTTGTGTGATTGATTACTACCCATTCCATAAGTTGTGTGATTGTTTACCACCCATTCCATAAGTTGTGTGATTGATTACTACCCATTCCATAAGTTGTGTGATTGATTACTACCCATTCCATAAGTTGTGTGATTGATTACTACCCATTCCATAAGTTGTGTGATTGATTACTACCCATTCCATAAGTTGTGTGATTGTTTACCACCCATTCCATAAGTTGTGTGATTGATTACTACCCATTCCATAAGTTGTGTGATTGATTACTACCCATTCCATAAGTTGTGTGATTGTTTACCACCCATTCCATAAGTTGTGTGATTGTTTACTACCCATTCCATAAGTTGTGTGATTGTTTACCACCCATTCCATAAGTTGTGTGATTGTTTACTACCCATTCCATAAGTTGTGTGATTGTTTACCACCCATTCCATAAGTTGTGTGATTGATTACTACCCATTCCATAAGTTGTGTGATTGATTACCACCCATTCCATAAGTTGTGTGATTGATTACTACCCATTCCATAAGTTGTGAGATTGTTTACTACCCATTCCATAAATTGTGTGATTGTTTACCACCCATTCCATAAGTTGTGAGATTGATTACCACCCATTCCATAAGTTGTGTGATTGATTACTACCCATTCCATAAGTTGTGTGATTGATTACTACCCATTCCATAAGTTGTGTGATTGTTTACCACCCATTCCATAAGTTGTGTGATTGATTACTACCCATTCCATAAGTTGTGTGATTGTTTACCACCCATTCCATAAGTTGTGTGATTGATTACTACCCATTCCATAAGTTGTGTGATTGTTTACCACCCATTCCATAAGTTGTGTGATTGTTTACCACCCATTCCATAAGTTGTGTGATTGTTTACCACCCATTCCATTAGTTGTGAGATTGATTACTACCCATTCCATAAGTTGTGTGATTGTTTACCACCCATTCCATAAGTTGTGTGATTGATTACTACCCATTCCATAAGTTGTGTGATTGATTACTACCCATTCCATAAGTTGTGAGATTGATTACTACCCATTCCATAAGTTGTGTGATTGATTACTACCCATTCCATAAGTTTTGAGATTGATTACTACCCATTCCATAAGTTGTGAGATTGATTACTACCCATTCCATAAGTTGTGTGATTGATTACCACCCATTCCATAAGTTGTGTGATTGATTACCACCCATTCCATAAGTTGTGTGATTGATTACTACCCATTCCATAAGTTGTGAGATTGATTACTACCCATTCCATAAGTTGTGAGATTGATTACTACCCATTCCATAAGTTGTGTGATTGATTACTACCCATTCCATAAGTTGTGAGATTGATTACTACCCATTCCATAAGTTGTGAGATTGATTACTACCCATTCCATAAGTTGTGTGATTGATTACCACCCCTTCAATAAGTTGTGTGATTGATTACTACCCATTCCATAAGTTGTGAGATTGATTACTACCCATTCCATAAGTTGTGAGATTGATTACTACCCATTCCATAAGTTGTGTGATTGATTACCACCCATTCCATAAGTTGTGTGATTGATTACTACCCATTCAATAAGTTGTGAGATTGATTACCACCCATTCCATAAGTTGTGAGATTGTTTACCACCCATTCCATAAGTTGTGAGATTGATTACCACCCATTCAATAAGTTGTGAGATTGATTACCACCCATTCAATAAGTTGTGAGATTGATTACCACCCATTCCATAAGTTGTGTGATTGTTTACTACCCATTCCATAAGTTGTGTGATTGTTTACCACCCATTCCATAAGTTGTGTGATTGATTACTACCCATTCCATAAGTTGTGTGATTGATTACTACCCATTCCATAAGTTGTGTGATTGTTTACTACCCATTCCATAAGTTGTGTGATTGATTACTACCCATTCCATAAGTTATGAGATTGATTACTACCCATTCCATAAGTTGTGTGATTGATTACCACCCATTCCATAAGTTGTGTGATTGATTACCACCCATTCCATAAGTTGTGTGATTGATTACTACCCATTCCATAAGTTGTGAGATTGATTACTACCCATTCCATAAGTTGTGAGATTGATTACTACCCATTCCATAAGTTGTGTGATTGATTACCACCCCTTCAATAAGTTGTGTGATTGATTACTACCCATTCCATAAGTTGTGAGATTGATTACTACCCATTCCATAAGTTTTGAGATTGATTACTACCCATTCCATAAGTTGTGAGATTGATTACTACCCATTCCATAAGTTGTGTGATTGATTACCACCCATTCCATAAGTTGTGTGATTGATTACTACCCATTCCATAAGTTGTGAGATTGTTTACCACCCATTCCATAAGTTGTGAGATTGATTACCACCCATTCAATAAGTTGTGAGATTGATTACCACCCATTCAATAAGTTGTGAGATTGATTACCACCCATTCAATAAGTTGTGTGATTGTTTACTACCCATTCCATAAGTTGTGTGATTGATTACCACCCATTCCATAAGTTGTGTGATTGATTACTACCCATTCCATAAGTTGTGAAATTGATTACTGCCCATTCAATAAGTTGTGTGATTGATTACTACCCATTCCATAAGTTGTGTGATTGATTACTACCCATTCCATAAGTTGTGAGATTGATTACTACCCATTGAATAAGTTGTGTGATTGATTACTACCCATTCCATAAGTTGTGTGATTGATTACCACCCATTCCATAAGTTGTGTGATTGATTACCACCCATTCCATAAGTTGTGTGATTGATTACCACCCATTCCATAAGTTGTGTGATTGATTACTACCCATTCCATAAGTTGTGAGATTGATTACCACCCCTTCAATAAGTTGTGAGATTGATTACCACCCATTCCATAAGTTGTGTGATTGATTACTACCCATTCAATAAGTTGTGAGATTGATTACCACCCATTCCATAAGTTGTGAGATTGATTACTACCCATTCCATAAGTTGTGTGATTGTTTACTACCCATTCCATAAGTTGTGTTATTGATTACCACCCATTCCATAAGTTGTGTGATTGATTACTACCCATTCAATAAGTTGTGAGATTGATTACCACCCATTCCATAAGTTGTGTGATTGATTACTACCCATTCCATAAGTTGTGTGATTGTTTACTACCCATTCCATAAGTTGTGTGATTGATTACTACCCATTCCATAAGTTGTGTGATTGATTACTACCCATTCCATAAGTTGTGTGATTGTTTACTACCCATTCCATAAGTTGTGTGATTGATTACCACCCATTCCATAAGTTGTGTGATTGTTTACTACCCATTCCATAAGTTGTGTGATTGATTACCACCCATTCCATAAGTTGTGTGATTGTTTACTACCCATTCCATAAGTTGTGTGATTGATTACCACCCATTCCATAAGTTGTGTGATTGTTTACTACCCATTCCATAAGTTGTGTGATTGTTTACTACCCATTCCATAAGTTGTGTGATTGTTTACTACCCATTCCATAAGTTGTGTGATTGATTACCACCCATTCAATAAGTTGTGTGATTGTTTACCACCCATTCCATAAGTTGTGTGATTGATTACTACCCATTCCATAAGTTGTGTGATTGTTTACCACCCATTCCATAAGTTGTGTGATTGATTACTACCCATTCCATAAGTTGTGTGATTGTTTACTACCCATTCCATAAGTTGTGAGATTGATTACCACCCATTCCATAAGTTGTGTGATTGTTTACCACCCATTCCATAAGTTGTGTGATTGTTTACTACCCATTCCATAAGTTGTGTGATTGTTTACCACCCATTCCATAAGTTGTGTGATTGATTACCACCCATTCCATAAGTTGTGTGATTGTTTACTACCCATTCCATAAGTTGTGAGATTGATTACCACCCATTCCATAAGTTGTGTGATTGATTACCACCCATTCCATAAGTTGTGTGATTGTTTACTACCCATTCCATAAGTTGTGTGATTGATTACTACCCATTCCATAAGTTGTGTGATTGTTTACCACCCATTCAATAAGTTGTGTGATTGTTTACCACCGATTCCATAAGTTGTGTGATTGTTTACTACCCATTCCATAAGTTGTGTGATTGATTACCACCCATTCCATAAGTTGTGTGATTGATTACTACCCATTCCATAAGTTGTGTGATTGATTACCACCCATTCCATAAGTTGTGAGATTGATTACCACCCATTCCATAAGTTGTGAGATTGATTACTACCCATTCCATAAGTTGTGAGATTGATTACCACCCATTCCATAAGTTGTGTGATTGATTACTACCCATTCCATAAGTTGTGTGATTGTTTACTGCCCATTCCATAAGTTGTGAGATTGATTACTACCCATTCCATAAGTTGTGTGATTGATTACCACCCATTCCATAAGTTGTGAGATTGATTACCACCCATTCCATAAGTTGTGAGATTGATTACTACCCATTCCATAAGTTGTGAGATTGATTACCACCCATTCCATAAGTTGTGTGATTGTTTACTACCCATTCCATAAGTTGTGTGATTGATTACTACCCATTCCATAAGTTGTGAGATTGATTACTACCCATTCCATAAGTTGTGTGATTGATTACCACCCATTCCATAAGTTGTGTGATTGTTTACTACCCATTCCATAAGTTGTGTGATTGATTACTACCCATTCCATAAGTTGTGTGATTGATTACTACCCATTCAATAAGTTGTGAGATTGATTACCACCCATTCCATAAGTTGTGAGATTGATTACTACCCATTCCATAAGTTGTGTGATTGCTTACTAGCCATTCCATAAGTTGTGTGATTGTTTACTACCCATTCCATAAGTTGTGTGATTGTTTACCACCCATTCCATAAGTTGTGTGATTGTTTACCACCCATTCCATAAGTTGTGTGATTGTTTACTACCCATTCCATAAGTTGTGTGATTGATTACCACCCATTCCATAAGTTGTGTGATTGATTACTACCCATTCCATAAGTTGTGTGATTGATTACTACCCATTCCATAAGTTGTGAGATTGATTACTACCCATTCCATAAGTTGTGTGATTGATTACCACCCATTCCATAAGTTGTGAGATTGATTACCACCCATTCCATAAGTTGTGAGATTGATTACTACCCATTCCATAAGTTGTGAGATTGATTACCACCCATTCCATAAGTTGTGTGATTGTTTACTACCCATTCCATAAGTTGTGAGATTGATTACTACCCATTCAATAAGTTGTGTGATTGTTTACTACCCATTCCATAAGTTGTGAGATTGATTACTACCCATTCCATAAGTTGTGTGATTGATTACCACCCATTCCATAAGTTGTGAGATTGATTACTACCCATTCCATAAGTTGTGTGATTGTTTACTACCCATTCCATAAGTTGTGAGATTGATTACTACCCATTCCATAAGTTGTGTGATTGATTACTACCCATTCCATAAGTTGTGTGATTGATTACTACCCATTCCATAAGTTGTGTGATTGTTTACTACCCATTCCATAAGTTGTGTGATTGTTTACCACCCATTCCATAAGTTGTGTGATTGTTTACCACCCATTCCATAAGTTGTGTGATTGTTTACTACCCATTCCATAAGTTGTGTGATTGATTACCACCCATTCCATAAGTTGTGTGATTGATTACTACCCATTCCATAAGTTGTGTGATTGATTACTACCCATTCCATAAGTTGTGAGATTGATTACTACCCATTCCATAAGTTGTGTGATTGATTACCACCCATTCCATAAGTTGTGAGATTGATTACCACCCATTCCATAAGTTGTGAGATTGATTACTACCCATTCCATAAGTTGTGAGATTGATTACCACCCATTCCATAAGTTGTGTGATTGTTTACTACCCATTCCATAAGTTGTGTGATTGATTACTACCCATTCCATAAGTTGTGTGATTGTTTACTACCCATTCCATAAGTTGTGAGATTGATTACTACCCATTCAATAAGTTGTGTGATTGTTTACTACCCATTCCATAAGTTGTGAGATTGATTACTACCCATTCCATAAGTTGTGTGATTGATTACCACCCATTCCATAAGTTGTGAGATTGATTACTACCCATTCCATAAGTTGTGTGATTGTTTACTACCCATTCCATAAGTTGTGTGATTGATTACCACCCATTCCATAAGTTGTGAGATTGATTACCACCCATTCCATAAGTTGTGAGATTGATTACTACCCATTCCATAAGTTGTGAGATTGATTACCACCCATTCCATAAGTTGTGTGATTGTTTACTACCCATTCCATAAGTTGTGAGATTGATTACTACCCATTTTATAAGTTGTGTGATTGATTACCACCCATTCCATAAGTTGTGAGATTGATTACCACCCATTCCATAAGTTGTGAGATTGATTACTACCCATTCCATAAGTTGTGAGATTGATTACCACCCATTCCATAAGTTGTGTGATTGTTTACTACCCATTCCATAAGTTGTGTGATTGATTACTACCCATTCCATAAGTTGTGTGATTGATTACTACCCATTCAATAAGTTGTGAGATTGATTACCACCCATTCCATAAGTTGTGAGATTGATTACTACCCATTCCATAAGTTGTGTGATTGCTTACTACCCATTCCATAAGTTGTGTGATTGTTTACTACCCATTCCATAAGTTGTGTGATTGTTTACTACCCATTCCATAAGTTGTGTGATTGATTACTACCCATTCCATAAGTTGTGTGATTGCTTACTACCCATTCCATAAGTTGTGTGATTGTTTACTACCCATTCCATAAGTTGTGAGATTGATTACTACCCATTCCATAAGTTGTGTGATTGTTTACTACCCATTCCATAAGTTGTGAGATTGATTACTACCCATTCCATAAGTTGTGTGATTGCTTACTACCCATTCCATAAGTTGTGTGATTGTTTACTACCCATTCCATAAGTTGTGAGATTGATTACTACCCATTCCATAAGTTGTGTGATTGATTACCACCCATTCCATAAGTTGTGTGATTGTTTACTACCCATTCCATAAGTTGTGTGATTGTTTACCACCCATTCCATAAGTTGTGTGATTGTTTACCACCCATTCCATAAGTTGTGTGATTGTTTACTACCCATTCCATAAGTTGTGTGATTGATTACCACCCATTCCATAAGTTGTGTGATTGATTACTACCCATTCCATAAGTTGTGTGATTGATTACTACCCATTCCATAAGTTTTGAGATTGATTACTACCCATTCCATAAGTTGTGTGATTGATTACCACCCATTCCATAAGTTGTGTGATTGTTTACTACCCATTCCATAAGTTGTGAGATTGATTACCACCCATTCCATAAGTTGTGTGATTGTTTACTACCCATTCCATAAGTTGTGTGATTGATTACTACCCATTCCATAAGTTGTGTGATTGTTTACTACCCATTCCATAAGTTGTGAGATTGATTACTACCCATTCCATAAGTTGTGAGATTGATTACTACCCATTCCATAAGTTGTGTGATTGATTACCACCCATTCCATAAGTTGTGAGATTGATTACTACCCATTCCATAAGTTGTGAGATTGATTACCACCCATTCCATAAGTTGTGTGATTGTTTACTACCCATTCCATAAGTTGTGAGATTGATTACTACCCATTTTATAAGTTGTGTGATTGATTACCACCCATTCCATAAGTTGTGAGATTGATTACCACCCATTCCATAAGTTGTGAGATTGATTACTACCCATTCCATAAGTTGTGAGATTGATTACCACCCATTCCATAAGTTGTGTGATTGTTTACTACCCATTCCATAAGTTGTGTGATTGATTACTACCCATTCCATAAGTTGTGTGATTGTTTACTACCCATTCCATAAGTTGTGAGATTGATTACTACCCATTCCATAAGTTGTGTGATTGATTACTACCCATTCCATAAGTTGTGTGATTGATTACTACCCATTCCATAAGTTGTGTGATTGATTACTACCCATTCCATAAGTTGTGTGATTGATTACCACCCATTCCATAAGTTGTGTGATTGTTTACTACCCATTCCATAAGTTGTGAGATTGTTTACTACCCATTCCATAAGTTGTGAGATTGATTACTACCCATTCCATAAGTTGTGTGATTGATTACCACCCATTCCATAAGTTGTGTGATTGATTACTACCCATTCCATAAGTTGAGTGATTGATTACTACCCATTCCATAAGTTGTGTGATTGATTACCACCCATTCCATAAGTTGTGAGATTGATTACTACCCATTCCATAAGTTGTGTGATTGATTACCACCCATTCCATAAGTTGTGTGATTGATTACTACCCATTCCATAAGTTGTGAGATTGTTTACTACCCATTCCATAAGTTGTGAGATTGATTACTACCCATTCCATAAGTTGTGAGATTGATTACTACCCATTCCATAAGTTGTGTGATTGATTACTACCCATTCCATAAGTTGTGTGATTGATTACTACCCATTCCATAAGTTGTGTGATTGTTTACCACCCATTCAATAAGTTGTGTGATTGATTACCACCCCTTCAATAAGTTGTGTGATTGTTTACTACCCATTCCATAAGTTGTGTGATTGATTACCACCCATTCCATAAGTTGTGAGATTGATTACCACCCATTCCATAAGTTGTGTGATTGTTTACCACCCATTCCATAAGTTGTGTGATTGTTTACCACCCATTCCATAAGTTGTGTGATTGTTTACTACCCATTCCATAAGTTGTGTGATTGATTACCACCCATTCAATAAGTTGTGTGATTGTTTACCACCCATTCCATAAGTTTTGAGATTGATTACTACCCATTCCATAAGTTGTGAGATTGATTACTACCCATTCCATAAGTTGTGAGATTGATTACTACCCATTCCATAAGTTGTGTGATTGATTACTACCCATTCCATAAGTTGTGAGATTGATTACTACCCATTCCATAAGTTGTGAGATTGATTACTACCCATTCCATAAGTTGTGTGATTGATTACCACCCATTCCATAAGTTGTGTGATTGATTACCACCCATTCTATAAGTTGTGTGATTGATTACTACCCATTCCATAAGTTGTGAGATTGATTACTACCCATTCCATAAGTTGTGTGATTGATTACTACCCATTCCATAAGTTGTGAGATTGATTACCACCCATTCAATAAGTTGTGTGATTGATTACCACCCCTTCAATAAGTTGTGTGATTGTTTACTACCCATTCCATAAGTTGTGTGATTGATTACCACCCATTCCATAAGTTGTGAGATTGATTACTACCCATTCCATAAGTTGTGTGATTGTTTACCACCCATTCCATAAGTTGTGTGATTGTTTACCACCCATTCCATAAGTTGTGTGATTGTTTACTACCCATTCCATAAGTTGTGTGATTGATTACCACCCATTCAATAAGTTGTGTGATTGTTTACCACCCATTCCATAAGTTGTGAGATTGATTACTACCCATTCCATAAGTTGTGAGATTGATTACTACCCATTCCATAAGTTGTGAGATTGATTACTACCCATTCCATAAGTTGTGAGATTGATTACTACCCATTCCATAAGTTGTGAGATTGATTACTACCCATTCCATAAGTTGTGTGATTGATTACTACCCATTCCATAAGTTGTGAGATTGATTACTACCCATTCCATAAGTTGTGAGATTGATTACTAGCCATTCCATAAGTTGTGAGATTGATTACCACCCATTCAATAAGTTGTGTGATTGATTACCACCCCTTCAATAAGTTGTGTGATTGTTTACTACCCATTCCATAAGTTGTGTGATTGATTACCACCCATTCCATAAGTTGTGAGATTGATTACCACCCATTCCATAAGTTGTGTGATTGTTTACCACCCATTCCATAAGTTGTGTGATTGTTTACCACCCATTCCATAAGTTGTGTGATTGTTTACTACCCATTCCATAAGTTGTGTGATTGATTACCACCCATTCAATAAGTTGTGTGATTGTTTACCACCCATTCCATAAGTTGTGAGATTGATTACTACCCATTCCATAAGTTGTGAGATTGATTACTACCCATTCCATAAGTTGTGAGATTGATTACTACCCATTCCATAAGTTGTGTGATTGATTACTACCCATTCCATAAGTTGTGAGATTGATTACTACCCATTCCATAAGTTGTGAGATTGATTACTACCCATTCCATAAGTTGTGTGATTGATTACCACCCATTCCATAAGTTGTGTGATTGATTACCACCCATTCTATAAGTTGTGTGATTGATTACTACCCATTCCATAAGTTGTGAGATTGATTACTACCCATTCCATAAGTTGTGTGATTGATTACTACCCATTCCATAAGTTGTGAGATTGATTACTAGCCATTCCATAAGTTGTGAGATTGATTACCACCCATTCAATAAGTTGTGTGATTGATTACCACCCCTTCAATAAGTTGTGTGATTGTTTACTACCCATTCCATAAGTTGTGTGATTGATTACCACCCATTCCATAAGTTGTGAGATTGATTACTACCCATTCCATAAGTTGTGTGATTGTTTACCACCCATTCCATAAGTTGTGTGATTGTTTACCACCCATTCCATAAGTTGTGTGATTGTTTACTACCCATTCCATAAGTTGTGTGATTGATTACCACCCATTCAATAAGTTGTGTGATTGTTTACCACCCATTCCATAAGTTGTGAGATTGATTACTACCCATTCCATAAGTTGTGAGATTGATTACTACCCATTCCATAAGTTGTGAGATTGATTACTACCCATTCCATAAGTTGTGAGATTGATTACTACCCATTCCATAAGTTGTGAGATTGATTACTACCCATTCCATAAGTTGTGAGATTGATTACCACCCATTCCATAAGTTGTGAGATTGATTACTACCCATTCCATAAGTTGTGAGATTGATTACTACCCATTCCATAAGTTGTGAGATTGATTACCACCCATTCCATAAGTTGTGAGATTGATTACTACCCATTCCATAAGTTGTGAGATTTATTACTACCCATTCCATAAGTTGTGAGATTGATTACCACCCATTCCATAAGTTGTGAGATTGATTACTACCCATTCCATAAGTTGTGTGATTGATTACTACCCATTCCATAAGTTGTGAGATTGATTACTACCCATTCCATAAGTTGTGTGATTGATTACTACCCATTCCATAAGTTGTGAGATTGATTACTACCCATTCCATAAGTTGTGAGATTGATTACTACCCATTCCATAAGTTGTGTGATTGATTACCACCCATTCCATAAGTTGTGTGATTGATTACCACCCATTCCATAAGTTGTGTGATTGATTACTACCCATTCCATAAGTTGTGAGATTGATTACTACCCATTCCATAAGTTGTGAGATTGATTACTACCCATTCCATAAGTTGTGTGATTGATTACTACCCATTCCATAAGTTGTGAGATTGATTACTACCCATTCCATAAGTTGTGAGATTGATTACCACCCATTCAATAAGTTGTGTGATTGATTACCACCCCTTCAATAAGTTGTGTGATTGTTTACTACCCATTCCATAAGTTGTGTGATTGATTACCACCCATTCCATAAGTTGTGAGATTGATTACTACCCATTCCATAAGTTGTGTGATTGTTTACCACCCATTCCATAAGTTGTGTGATTGTTTACCACCCATTCCATAAGTTGTGTGATTGTTTACTACCCATTCCATAAGTTGTGTGATTGTTTACCACCCATTCCATAAGTTGTGTGATTGTTTACCACCCATTCCATAAGTTGTGTGATTGTTTACCACCCATTCCATAAGTTGTGTGATTGTTTACTACCCATTCCATAAGTTGTGTGATTGTTTACCACCCATTCCATAAGTTGTGTGATTGTTTACCACCCATTCCATAAGTTGTGAGATTGTTTACTACCCATTCCATAAGTTGTGAGATTGATTACTACCCATTCCATAAGTTGTGTGATTGTTTACCACCCATTCCATAAGTTGTGTGATTGTTTACTACCCATTCCATAAGTTGTGTGATTGATTACTACCCATTCCATAAGTTGTGAGATTGATTACTACCCATTCCATAAGTTGTGAGATTGATTACTACCCATTCCATAAGTTGTGTGATTGTTTACTACCCATTCCATAAGTTGTGTGATTGATTACTACCCATTCCATAAGTTGTGAGATTGATTACTACCCATTCCATAAGTTGTGAGATTGATTACTACCCATTCCATAAGTTGTGTGATTGATTACTACCCATTCCATAAGTTGTGTGATTGATTACCACCCATTCCATAAGTTGTGAGATTGATTATTACCCATTCCATAAGTTGTGTGATTGATTACTACCCATTCCATAAGTTGTGTGATTGTTTACCACCCATTCCATAAGTTGTGTGATTGTTTACTACCCATTCCATAAGTTGTGAGATTGATTACTACCCATTCAATAAGTTGTGTGATTGATTACTACCCATTCCATAAGTTGTGAGATTGATTACCACCCATTCCATAAGTTGTGTGATTGATTACCACCCATTCCATAAGTTGTGTGATTGTTTACCACCCATTCCATAAGTTGTGTGATTGATTACCACCCATTCCATAAGTTGTGTGATTGATTACTACCCATTCCATAAGTTGTGTGATTGATTACTACCCCTTCAATAAGTTGTGTGATTGATTACTACCCATTCCATAAGTTGTGTGATTGTTTACCACCCCTTCAATAAGTTGTGTGATTGTTTACTACCCATTCCATAAGTTGTGTGATTGATTACCACCCCTTCAATAAGTTGTGTGATTGTTTACTACCCATTCCATAAGTTGTGTGATTGATTACCACCCCTTCAATAAGTTGTGTGATTGATTACTACCCATTCCATAAGTTGTGTGATTGATTACCACCCATTCCATAAGTTGTGAGATTGATTACTACCCATTCCATAAGTTGTGTGATTGTTTACTACCCATTCCATAAGTTGTGAGATTGATTACTACCCATTCCATAAGTTGTGTGATTGATTACTACCCATTCCATAAGTTGTGTGATTGATTACTACCCATTCCATAAGTTGTGTGATTGATTACTACCCATTCCATAAGTTGTGTGATTGTTTACCACCCATTCCATAAGTTGTGTGATTGATTACTACCCATTCCATAAGTTGTGTGATTGATTACTACCCATTCCATAAGTTGTGTGATTGTTTACCACCCATTCCATAAGTTGTGTGATTGTTTACTACCCATTCCATAAGTTGTGTGATTGTTTACCACCCATTCCATAAGTTGTGTGATTGTTTACTACCCATTCCATAAGTTGTGTGATTGTTTACCACCCATTCCATAAGTTGTGTGATTGATTACTACCCATTCCATAAGTTGTGTGATTGATTACCACCCATTCCATAAGTTGTGTGATTGATTACTACCCATTCCATAAGTTGTGAGATTGTTTACTACCCATTCCATAAATTGTGTGATTGTTTACCACCCATTCCATAAGTTGTGAGATTGATTACCACCCATTCCATAAGTTGTGTGATTGATTACTACCCATTCCATAAGTTGTGTGATTGATTACTACCCATTCCATAAGTTGTGTGATTGTTTACCACCCATTCCATAAGTTGTGTGATTGATTACTACCCATTCCATAAGTTGTGTGATTGATTACTACCCATTCCATAAGTTGTGTGATTGATTACTACCCATTCCATAAGTTGTGTGATTGATTACTACCCATTCCATAAGTTGTGTGATTGTTTACCACCCATTCCATAAGTTGTGTGATTGATTACTACCCATTCCATAAGTTGTGTGATTGATTACTACCCATTCCATAAGTTGTGTGATTGTTTACCACCCATTCCATAAGTTGTGTGATTGTTTACTACCCATTCCATAAGTTGTGTGATTGTTTACCACCCATTCCATAAGTTGTGTGATTGTTTACTACCCATTCCATAAGTTGTGTGATTGTTTACCACCCATTCCATAAGTTGTGTGATTGATTACTACCCATTCCATAAGTTGTGTGATTGATTACCACCCATTCCATAAGTTGTGTGATTGATTACTACCCATTCCATAAGTTGTGAGATTGTTTACTACCCATTCCATAAATTGTGTGATTGTTTACCACCCATTCCATAAGTTGTGAGATTGATTACCACCCATTCCATAAGTTGTGTGATTGATTACTACCCATTCCATAAGTTGTGTGATTGATTACTACCCATTCCATAAGTTGTGTGATTGTTTACCACCCATTCCATAAGTTGTGTGATTGATTACTACCCATTCCATAAGTTGTGTGATTGTTTACCACCCATTCCATAAGTTGTGTGATTGATTACTACCCATTCCATAAGTTGTGTGATTGTTTACCACCCATTCCATAAGTTGTGTGATTGTTTACCACCCATTCCATAAGTTGTGTGATTGTTTACCACCCATTCCATTAGTTGTGAGATTGATTACTACCCATTCCATAAGTTGTGTGATTGTTTACCACCCATTCCATAAGTTGTGTGATTGATTACTACCCATTCCATAAGTTGTGTGATTGATTACTACCCATTCCATAAGTTGTGAGATTGATTACTACCCATTCCATAAGTTGTGTGATTGATTACTACCCATTCCATAAGTTTTGAGATTGATTACTACCCATTCCATAAGTTGTGAGATTGATTACTACCCATTCCATAAGTTGTGTGATTGATTACCACCCATTCCATAAGTTGTGTGATTGATTACCACCCATTCCATAAGTTGTGTGATTGATTACTACCCATTCCATAAGTTGTGAGATTGATTACTACCCATTCCATAAGTTGTGAGATTGATTACTACCCATTCCATAAGTTGTGTGATTGATTACTACCCATTCCATAAGTTGTGAGATTGATTACTACCCATTCCATAAGTTGTGAGATTGATTACTACCCATTCCATAAGTTGTGTGATTGATTACCACCCCTTCAATAAGTTGTGTGATTGATTACTACCCATTCCATAAGTTGTGAGATTGATTACTACCCATTCCATAAGTTGTGAGATTGATTACTACCCATTCCATAAGTTGTGTGATTGATTACCACCCATTCCATAAGTTGTGTGATTGATTACTACCCATTCAATAAGTTGTGAGATTGATTACCACCCATTCCATAAGTTGTGAGATTGTTTACCACCCATTCCATAAGTTGTGAGATTGATTACCACCCATTCAATAAGTTGTGAGATTGATTACCACCCATTCAATAAGTTGTGAGATTGATTACCACCCATTCCATAAGTTGTGTGATTGTTTACTACCCATTCCATAAGTTGTGTGATTGTTTACCACCCATTCCATAAGTTGTGTGATTGATTACTACCCATTCCATAAGTTGTGTGATTGATTACTACCCATTCCATAAGTTGTGTGATTGTTTACTACCCATTCCATAAGTTGTGTGATTGATTACTACCCATTCCATAAGTTATGAGATTGATTACTACCCATTCCATAAGTTGTGTGATTGATTACCACCCATTCCATAAGTTGTGTGATTGATTACCACCCATTCCATAAGTTGTGTGATTGATTACTACCCATTCCATAAGTTGTGAGATTGATTACTACCCATTCCATAAGTTGTGAGATTGATTACTACCCATTCCATAAGTTGTGTGATTGATTACCACCCCTTCAATAAGTTGTGTGATTGATTACTACCCATTCCATAAGTTGTGAGATTGATTACTACCCATTCCATAAGTTTTGAGATTGATTACTACCCATTCCATAAGTTGTGAGATTGATTACTACCCATTCCATAAGTTGTGTGATTGATTACCACCCATTCCATAAGTTGTGTGATTGATTACTACCCATTCCATAAGTTGTGAGATTGTTTACCACCCATTCCATAAGTTGTGAGATTGATTACCACCCATTCAATAAGTTGTGAGATTGATTACCACCCATTCAATAAGTTGTGAGATTGATTACCACCCATTCAATAAGTTGTGTGATTGTTTACTACCCATTCCATAAGTTGTGTGATTGATTACCACCCATTCCATAAGTTGTGTGATTGATTACTACCCATTCCATAAGTTGTGAAATTGATTACTGCCCATTCAATAAGTTGTGTGATTGATTACTACCCATTCCATAAGTTGTGTGATTGATTACTACCCATTCCATAAGTTGTGAGATTGATTACTACCCATTGAATAAGTTGTGTGATTGATTACTACCCATTCCATAAGTTGTGTGATTGATTACCACCCATTCCATAAGTTGTGTGATTGATTACCACCCATTCCATAAGTTGTGTGATTGATTACCACCCATTCCATAAGTTGTGTGATTGATTACTACCCATTCCATAAGTTGTGAGATTGATTACCACCCCTTCAATAAGTTGTGAGATTGATTACCACCCATTCCATAAGTTGTGTGATTGATTACTACCCATTCAATAAGTTGTGAGATTGATTACCACCCATTCCATAAGTTGTGAGATTGATTACTACCCATTCCATAAGTTGTGTGATTGTTTACTACCCATTCCATAAGTTGTGTTATTGATTACCACCCATTCCATAAGTTGTGTGATTGATTACTACCCATTCAATAAGTTGTGAGATTGATTACCACCCATTCCATAAGTTGTGTGATTGATTACTACCCATTCCATAAGTTGTGTGATTGTTTACTACCCATTCCATAAGTTGTGTGATTGATTACTACCCATTCCATAAGTTGTGTGATTGATTACTACCCATTCCATAAGTTGTGTGATTGTTTACTACCCATTCCATAAGTTGTGTGATTGATTACCACCCATTCCATAAGTTGTGTGATTGTTTACTACCCATTCCATAAGTTGTGTGATTGATTACCACCCATTCCATAAGTTGTGTGATTGTTTACTACCCATTCCATAAGTTGTGTGATTGATTACCACCCATTCCATAAGTTGTGTGATTGTTTACTACCCATTCCATAAGTTGTGTGATTGTTTACTACCCATTCCATAAGTTGTGTGATTGTTTACTACCCATTCCATAAGTTGTGTGATTGATTACCACCCATTCAATAAGTTGTGTGATTGTTTACCACCCATTCCATAAGTTGTGTGATTGATTACTACCCATTCCATAAGTTGTGTGATTGTTTACCACCCATTCCATAAGTTGTGTGATTGATTACTACCCATTCCATAAGTTGTGTGATTGTTTACTACCCATTCCATAAGTTGTGAGATTGATTACCACCCATTCCATAAGTTGTGTGATTGTTTACCACCCATTCCATAAGTTGTGTGATTGTTTACTACCCATTCCATAAGTTGTGTGATTGTTTACCACCCATTCCATAAGTTGTGTGATTGATTACCACCCATTCCATAAGTTGTGTGATTGTTTACTACCCATTCCATAAGTTGTGAGATTGATTACCACCCATTCCATAAGTTGTGTGATTGATTACCACCCATTCCATAAGTTGTGTGATTGTTTACTACCCATTCCATAAGTTGTGTGATTGATTACTACCCATTCCATAAGTTGTGTGATTGTTTACCACCCATTCAATAAGTTGTGTGATTGTTTACCACCGATTCCATAAGTTGTGTGATTGTTTACTACCCATTCCATAAGTTGTGTGATTGATTACCACCCATTCCATAAGTTGTGTGATTGATTACTACCCATTCCATAAGTTGTGTGATTGATTACCACCCATTCCATAAGTTGTGAGATTGATTACCACCCATTCCATAAGTTGTGAGATTGATTACTACCCATTCCATAAGTTGTGAGATTGATTACCACCCATTCCATAAGTTGTGTGATTGATTACTACCCATTCCATAAGTTGTGTGATTGTTTACTGCCCATTCCATAAGTTGTGAGATTGATTACCACCCATTCCATAAGTTGTGTGATTGATTACCACCCATTCCATAAGTTGTGAGATTGATTACCACCCATTCCATAAGTTGTGAGATTGATTACTACCCATTCCATAAGTTGTGAGATTGATTACCACCCATTCCATAAGTTGTGTGATTGTTTACTACCCATTCCATAAGTTGTGTGATTGATTACTACCCATTCCATAAGTTGTGAGATTGATTACTACCCATTCCATAAGTTGTGTGATTGATTACCACCCATTCCATAAGTTGTGTGATTGTTTACTACCCATTCCATAAGTTGTGTGATTGATTACTACCCATTCCATAAGTTGTGTGATTGATTACTACCCATTCAATAAGTTGTGAGATTGATTACCACCCATTCCATAAGTTGTGAGATTGATTACTACCCATTCCATAAGTTGTGTGATTGCTTACTAGCCATTCCATAAGTTGTGTGATTGTTTACTACCCATTCCATAAGTTGTGTGATTGTTTACCACCCATTCCATAAGTTGTGTGATTGTTTACCACCCATTCCATAAGTTGTGTGATTGTTTACTACCCATTCCATAAGTTGTGTGATTGATTACCACCCATTCCATAAGTTGTGTGATTGATTACTACCCATTCCATAAGTTGTGTGATTGATTACTACCCATTCCATAAGTTGTGAGATTGATTACTACCCATTCCATAAGTTGTGTGATTGATTACCACCCATTCCATAAGTTGTGAGATTGATTACCACCCATTCCATAAGTTGTGAGATTGATTACTACCCATTCCATAAGTTGTGAGATTGATTACCACCCATTCCATAAGTTGTGTGATTGTTTACTACCCATTCCATAAGTTGTGAGATTGATTACTACCCATTCAATAAGTTGTGTGATTGTTTACTACCCATTCCATAAGTTGTGAGATTGATTACTACCCATTCCATAAGTTGTGTGATTGATTACCACCCATTCCATAAGTTGTGAGATTGATTACTACCCATTCCATAAGTTGTGTGATTGTTTACTACCCATTCCATAAGTTGTGAGATTGATTACTACCCATTCCATAAGTTGTGTGATTGATTACTACCCATTCCATAAGTTGTGTGATTGATTACTACCCATTCCATAAGTTGTGTGATTGTTTACTACCCATTCCATAAGTTGTGTGATTGTTTACCACCCATTCCATAAGTTGTGTGATTGTTTACCACCCATTCCATAAGTTGTGTGATTGTTTACTACCCATTCCATAAGTTGTGTGATTGATTACCACCCATTCCATAAGTTGTGTGATTGATTACTACCCATTCCATAAGTTGTGTGATTGATTACTACCCATTCCATAAGTTGTGAGATTGATTACTACCCATTCCATAAGTTGTGTGATTGATTACCACCCATTCCATAAGTTGTGAGATTGATTACCACCCATTCCATAAGTTGTGAGATTGATTACTACCCATTCCATAAGTTGTGAGATTGATTACCACCCATTCCATAAGTTGTGTGATTGTTTACTACCCATTCCATAAGTTGTGTGATTGATTACTACCCATTCCATAAGTTGTGTGATTGTTTACTACCCATTCCATAAGTTGTGAGATTGATTACTACCCATTCAATAAGTTGTGTGATTGTTTACTACCCATTCCATAAGTTGTGAGATTGATTACTACCCATTCCATAAGTTGTGTGATTGATTACCACCCATTCCATAAGTTGTGAGATTGATTACTACCCATTCCATAAGTTGTGTGATTGTTTACTACCCATTCCATAAGTTGTGTGATTGATTACCACCCATTCCATAAGTTGTGAGATTGATTACCACCCATTCCATAAGTTGTGAGATTGATTACTACCCATTCCATAAGTTGTGAGATTGATTACCACCCATTCCATAAGTTGTGTGATTGTTTACTACCCATTCCATAAGTTGTGAGATTGATTACTACCCATTTTATAAGTTGTGTGATTGATTACCACCCATTCCATAAGTTGTGAGATTGATTACCACCCATTCCATAAGTTGTGAGATTGATTACTACCCATTCCATAAGTTGTGAGATTGATTACCACCCATTCCATAAGTTGTGTGATTGTTTACTACCCATTCCATAAGTTGTGTGATTGATTACTACCCATTCCATAAGTTGTGTGATTGATTACTACCCATTCAATAAGTTGTGAGATTGATTACCACCCATTCCATAAGTTGTGAGATTGATTACTACCCATTCCATAAGTTGTGTGATTGCTTACTACCCATTCCATAAGTTGTGTGATTGTTTACTACCCATTCCATAAGTTGTGTGATTGTTTACTACCCATTCCATAAGTTGTGTGATTGATTACTACCCATTCCATAAGTTGTGTGATTGCTTACTACCCATTCCATAAGTTGTGTGATTGTTTACTACCCATTCCATAAGTTGTGAGATTGATTACTACCCATTCCATAAGTTGTGTGATTGTTTACTACCCATTCCATAAGTTGTGAGATTGATTACTACCCATTCCATAAGTTGTGTGATTGCTTACTACCCATTCCATAAGTTGTGTGATTGTTTACTACCCATTCCATAAGTTGTGAGATTGATTACTACCCATTCCATAAGTTGTGTGATTGATTACCACCCATTCCATAAGTTGTGTGATTGTTTACTACCCATTCCATAAGTTGTGTGATTGTTTACCACCCATTCCATAAGTTGTGTGATTGTTTACCACCCATTCCATAAGTTGTGTGATTGTTTACTACCCATTCCATAAGTTGTGTGATTGATTACCACCCATTCCATAAGTTGTGTGATTGATTACTACCCATTCCATAAGTTGTGTGATTGATTACTACCCATTCCATAAGTTTTGAGATTGATTACTACCCATTCCATAAGTTGTGTGATTGATTACCACCCATTCCATAAGTTGTGTGATTGTTTACTACCCATTCCATAAGTTGTGAGATTGATTACCACCCATTCCATAAGTTGTGTGATTGTTTACTACCCATTCCATAAGTTGTGTGATTGATTACTACCCATTCCATAAGTTGTGTGATTGTTTACTACCCATTCCATAAGTTGTGAGATTGATTACTACCCATTCCATAAGTTGTGAGATTGATTACTACCCATTCCATAAGTTGTGTGATTGATTACCACCCATTCCATAAGTTGTGAGATTGATTACTACCCATTCCATAAGTTGTGAGATTGATTACCACCCATTCCATAAGTTGTGTGATTGTTTACTACCCATTCCATAAGTTGTGAGATTGATTACTACCCATTTTATAAGTTGTGTGATTGATTACCACCCATTCCATAAGTTGTGAGATTGATTACCACCCATTCCATAAGTTGTGAGATTGATTACTACCCATTCCATAAGTTGTGAGATTGATTACCACCCATTCCATAAGTTGTGTGATTGTTTACTACCCATTCCATAAGTTGTGTGATTGATTACTACCCATTCCATAAGTTGTGTGATTGTTTACTACCCATTCCATAAGTTGTGAGATTGATTACTACCCATTCCATAAGTTGTGTGATTGATTACTACCCATTCCATAAGTTGTGTGATTGATTACTACCCATTCCATAAGTTGTGTGATTGATTACTACCCATTCCATAAGTTGTGTGATTGATTACCACCCATTCCATAAGTTGTGTGATTGTTTACTACCCATTCCATAAGTTGTGAGATTGTTTACTACCCATTCCATAAGTTGTGAGATTGATTACTACCCATTCCATAAGTTGTGTGATTGATTACCACCCATTCCATAAGTTGTGTGATTGATTACTACCCATTCCATAAGTTGAGTGATTGATTACTACCCATTCCATAAGTTGTGTGATTGATTACCACCCATTCCATAAGTTGTGAGATTGATTACTACCCATTCCATAAGTTGTGTGATTGATTACCACCCATTCCATAAGTTGTGTGATTGATTACTACCCATTCCATAAGTTGTGAGATTGTTTACTACCCATTCCATAAGTTGTGAGATTGATTACTACCCATTCCATAAGTTGTGAGATTGATTACTACCCATTCCATAAGTTGTGTGATTGATTACTACCCATTCCATAAGTTGTGTGATTGATTACTACCCATTCCATAAGTTGTGTGATTGTTTACCACCCATTCCATAAGTTGTGAGATTATTTACTACCCATTCCATAAGTTGTGAGATTGATTACTACCCATTCCATAAGTTGTGTGATTGATTACCACCCATTCCATAAGTTGTGTGATTGATTACTACCCATTCCATAAGTTGTGAGATTGTTTACTACCCATTCCATAAGTTGTGAGATTGATTACTACCCATTCCATAAGTTGTGTGATTGATTACCACCCATTCCATAAGTTGTGTGATTGATTACCACCCATTCCATAAGTTGTGTGATTGATTACTACCCATTCCATAAGTTGTGTGATTGTTTACTACCCATTCGATAAGTTGTGTGATTGATTACTACCCATTCCATAAGTTGTGTGATTGATTACTACCCATTCCATAAGTTGTGTGATTGATTACCACCCATTCCATAAGTTGTGTGATTGTTTACCACCCATTCCATAAGTTGCTAGATTGATTACCACCCATTCCATAAGTTGTGTGATTGTTTACCACCCCTTCAATAAGTTGTGTGATTGTTTACCACCCATTCCATAAGTTGTGTGATTGTTTACTACCCATTCCATAAGTTGTGTGATTGATTACTACCCATTCCATAAGTTGTGTGATTGTTTACTACCCATTCAATAAGTTGTGAGATTGATTACTACCCATTCCATAAGTTGTGTGATTGATTACTACCCATTCCATAAGTTGTGTGATTGATTACTACCCATTCCATAAGTTGTGTGATTGATTACTACCCATTCCATAAGTTGTGTGATTGATTACCACCCATTCCATAAGTTGTGTGATTGTTTACCACCCATTCCATAAGTTGCTAGATTGATTACCACCCATTCCATAAGTTGTGTGATTGTTTACCACCCCTTCAATAAGTTGTGTGATTGTTTACCACCCATTCCATAAGTTGTGTGATTGTTTACTACCCATTCCATAAGTTGTGTGATTGATTACTACCCATTCCATAAGTTGTGTGATTGTTTACCACCCATTCCATAAGTTGTGTGATTGTTTACTACCCATTCCATAAGTTGTGTGATTGATTACCACCCCTTCAATAAGTTGTGTGATTGTTTACTACCCATTCCATAAGTTGTGTGATTGTTTACCACCCATTCCATAAGTTGTGTGATTGTTTACTACCCATTCCATAAGTTGTCTGATTGTTTACCACCCCTTCAATAAGTTGTGTGATTGTTTACCATCCATTCCATAAGTTGTGTGATTGATTACTACCCATTCCATAAGTTGTGAGATTGATTACCACCCATTCCATAAGTTGTGAGATTGATTACTACCCATTCCATAAGTTGTGTGATTGTTTACCACCCATTCCATAAGTTGTGAGATTGATTACTACCCATTCCATAAGTTGTGTGATTGATTACTACCCATTCCATAAATTGTGAGATTGATTACTACCCATTCCATAAGTTGTGAGATTGATTACTACCCATTCCATAAATTGTGAGATTGATTACCACCCATTCCATAAGTTGTGTGATTGATTACTACCCATTCCGTAAGTTGTGTGATTGATTACCACCCATTCAATAAGTTGTGTGATTGATTACTTCCCATTCCATTAGTTGTGTGATTGATTACTGCCCATTCCATAAGTTGTGTGATTGATTACTGCCCATTCCATAAGTTGTGAGATTGATTCTCATCCATTCCATAAGTTTCGAGATTTATTCACACCCCTTCAATAAGTTGTGTGATTGATTACCACCCATTCCATAAATTGTGAGATTAATTATAGCATGATCTATAAGTTGTGTGATTGATTACCACCCATTCCATAAGTTGTGAGATTGATTACTACCCATTCCATAAGTTGTGAGATTGATTACCACCCATTCCATAAGTTGTGAGATTGATTACCACCCATTCCATAAGTTGTGTGATTGTTTACCACCCCTTCAATAAGTTGTGTGATTGTTTACCACCCATTCCATAAGTTGTGTGATTGTTTACTACCCATTCCATAAGTTGTGTGATTGATTACTACCCATTCCATAAGTTGTGTGATTGTTTACTACCCATTCCATAAGTTGTGAGATTGATTACCACCCATTCCATAAGTTGTGTGATTGTTTACCACCCCTTCAATAAGTTGTGTGATTGTTTACCACCCATTCCATAAGTTGTGTGATTGTTTACTACCCATTCCATAAGTTGTGTGATTGATTACTACCCATTCCATAAGTTGTGTGATTGTTTACCACCCATTCCATAAGTTGTGTGATTGTTTACTACCCATTCCATAAGTTGTGTGATTGATTACCACCCCTTCAATAAGTTGTGTGATTGTTTACTACCCATTCCATAAGTTGTGTGATTGTTTACCACCCATTCCATAAGTTGTGTGATTGTTTACTACCCATTCCATAAGTTGTGTGATTGTTTACCACCCCTTCAATAAGTTGTGTGATTGTTTACCATCCATTCCATAAGTTGTGTGATTGATTACTACCCATTCCATAAGTTGTGAGATTGATTACCACCCATTCCATAAGTTGTGAGATTGATTACTACCCATTCCATAAGTTGTGTGATTGTTTACCACCCATTCCATAAGTTGTGAGATTGATTACTACCCATTCCATAAGTTGTGTGATTGATTACTACCCATTCCATAAATTGTGAGATTGATTACTACCCATTCCATAAGTTGTGAGATTGATTACCACCCATTCCATAAGTTGTGAGATTGACTACCACCCATTCCATAAGTTGTGTGATTGTTTACCACCCCTTCAATAAGTTGTGTGATTGTTTACCACCCATTCCATAAGTTGTGTGATTGTTTACCACCCATTCCATAAGTTGTGAGATTGATTACCACCCATTCCATAAGTTGTGTGATTGATTACTACCCATTCCATAAGTTGTGTGATTGTTTACCACCCCTTCAATAAGTTGTGTGATTGATTACTACCCATTCCATAAGTTGTGTGATTGTTTACCACCCATTCCATAAGTTGTGAGATTGATTACCACCCATTCCATAAGTTGTGTGATTGATTACTACCCATTCCATAAGTTGTGTGATTGTTTACCACCACTTCAATAAGTTGTGAGATTGATTACTACCCATTCCATAAGTTGTGTGATTGATTACTACCCATTCCATAAGTTGTGTGATTGTTTACCACCCATTCCATAAGTTGTGAGATTGATTACCACCCATTCCATAAGTTGCTAGATTGATTACTACCCATTCAATAAGTTGCTAGATTGATTACTACCCATTCCATAAGTTGTGTGATTGATTACCACCCATTCCATAAGTTGTGTGATTGTTTACCACCCATTCCATAAGTTGTGAGATTGATTACTACCCATTCCATAAATTGTGAGATTGATTACCACCCATTCCATAAGTTGTGTGATTGATTACTACCCATTCCATAAGTTGTGTGATTGATTACTGCCCATTCCATAAATTGTGAGATTGATTACTACCCATTCCGTAAGTTGTGTGATTGATTACCACCCATTCAATAAGTTGTGTGATTGATTACTTCCCATTCCATTAGTTGTGTGATTGATTACTGCCCATTCCATAAGTTGTGTGATTGATTACTGCCCATTCCATAAGTTGTGAGATTGATTCTCATCCATTCCATAAGTTTCGAGATTTATTCACACCCCTTCAATAAGTTGTGTGATTGATTACCACCCATTCCATAAATTGTGAGATTAATTATAGCATGATCTATAAGTTGTGTGATTGATTACCACCCATTCCATAAGTTGTGAGATTGATTACTACCCATTCCATAAGTTGTGAGATTGATTACCACCCATTCCATAAGTTGTGAGATTGATTACCACCCATTCCATAAGTTGTGAGATTGATTACTACCCATTCCATAAGTTGTGTGATTGATTACTACCCATTCCATAAATTGTGAGATTGATTACTACCCATTCCATAAGTTGTGAGATTGATTACCACCCATTCCATAAGTTGTGAGATTGATTACCACCCATTCAATAAGTTGTGAGATTGATTACCACCCATTCAATAAGTTGTGAGATTGATTACTACCCATTCCATAAGTTGTGAGATTGATTACCACCCATTCCATAAGTTGTGAGATTGATTGCCACCCATTCAATAAGTTGTGTGATTGATTACCACCCATTCCATAAGTTGTGAGATTGATTACCACCCCTTCAATAAGTTGTGAGATTGATTACCACCCATTCCATAAGTTGCTAGATTGATTACTACCCATTCAATAAGTTGCTAGATTGATTACTACCCATTCCATAAGTTGTGTGATTGATTACCACCCATTCCATAAGTTGTGTGATTGTTTACCACCTATTCCATAAGTTGTGAGATTGATTACTACCCATTCCATAAATTGTGAGATTGATTACCACCCATTCCATAAGTTGTGTGATTGTTTACCACCCATTCCATAAGTTGTGAGATTGATTACTACCCATTCCATAAGTTGTGAGATTGATTACTACCCATTCCATAAGTTGTGTGATTGATTACTACCCATTCCATAAGTTGTGAGATTGATTACTACCCATTCCATAAGTTGTGTGATTGATTACTACCCATTCCATAAGTTGTGAGATTGATTACCACCCATTCCATAAGTTGTGAGATTGATTACTACCCATTCCATAAGTTGTGAGATTGATTACCACCCATTCCATAAGTTGTGTGATTGATTACCACCCATTCAATAAGTTGTGTGATTGATTACTGCCCATTCCATAAGTTGTGTGATTGATTACTACCCATTCCATAAGTTGTGAGATTGATTACCACCCCTTCCATAAGTTGTGTGATTGTTTACCACCCCTTCAATAAGTTGTGTGATTGTTTACCACCCCTTCAATAAGTTGTGTGATTGTTTACCACCCATTCCATAAGTTGTGTGATTGTTTACCACCCCTTCCATAAGTTGTGTGATTGTTTACCACCCCTTCAATAAGTTGTGTGATTGTTTACCACCCCTTCAATAAGTTGTGTGATTGTTTACCACCCATTCCATAAGTTGTGAGATTGATTACTACCCCTTCAATAAGTTGTGTGATTGTTTACCACCCCTTCAATAAGTTGTGAGATTGATTACCACCCCTTCAATAAGTTGTGTGATTGTTTACCACCCCTTCAATAAGTTGTGTGATTGTTTACCACCCATTCCATAAGTTGTGTGATTGATTACTACCCATTCCATAAGTTGTGAGATTGATTACCACCCATTCCATAAGTTGTGAGATTGATTACTACCCATTCCATAAGTTGTGTGATTGATTACTACCCATTCCATAAGTTGTGTGATTGATTACTACCCATTCCGTAAGTTGTGTGATTGATTACCACCCATTCAATAAGTTGTGAGATTGATTACTACCCATTCCATAAGTTGTGTGATTGATTACTACCCATTCCATAAGTTGTGTGATTGATTACTACCCATTCCATAAGTTGTGTGATTGATTACTACCCATTCCATAAGTTGTGAGATTGATTACCACCCATTCCATAAGTTGTGAGATTGATTACTACCCATTCCATAAGTTGTGTGATTGATTACTACCCATTCCATAAGTTGTGTGATTGATTACTACCCATTCCATAAGTAGTGAGATTGATTACTACCCATTCCGTAAGTTGTGTGATTGATTACCACCCATTCAATAAGTTGTGAGATTGATTACTACCCATTCCATAAGTTGTGTGATTGATTACTACCCATTCCATAAGTTGTGAGATTGATTACCACCCATTCCATAAGTTGTGTGATTGATTACCACCCATTCCATAAGTTGTGAGATTGATTACTACCCATTCCATAAGTTGTGAGATTGATTACCACCCATTCCATAAGTTGTGTGATTGATTACTGCCCATTCCATAAATTGTGAGATTGATTACTACCCATTCCGTAAGTTGTGTGATTGATTACCACCCATTCAATAAGTTGTGTGATTGATTACTTCCCGTTCCATTAGTCGTGTGATTGATTACTGCCCATTCCATAAGTTGTGTGATTGATTACTACCCATTCCATAAGTTGTGTGATTGATTACTGCCCGTTCCATTAGTTGTGTGATTGATTACTGCCCATTCTATAAATTGTGAGATTGATTCTCATCCATTCCATAAGTTTCGAGATTTATTCACACCCCTTCAATAAGTTGTGTGATTGATTACCACCCATTCCATAAACTGTGAGATTAATTATAGCATGTTCTATAAGTTGTGTGATTGATTACCACCCATTCCATAAGCTGTGAGATTAATTCCTGCCTGTTCCATAAGTTGTGAGATTGATTACCACTCATTCCATAAGTTGTGATTGATTACCACCTGTTCAATAAGTTGTGAGATTTATTCCCGCCTGTTCCAGAAGTTGCGAGATTGATTACCACCTGTTCCATTAGTTGTGAGATTGACTACCACCTGTTCAATAAGTTGTGATTGATTACCACCCATTCCATAAGTTGTGTGATTGATTACCACCTGTTCCATAAGTTGTGAGATTGATTACCACCCATTCTATAAGTTGTGTGATTGATTACCATCCGTTCCATAAGTTGTGTGATTGATTACCACCTGTTCTACCACCCATTCCATAAGTTGTGTGATTGATTACCACCCATTCTATAAGTTGTGAGATTGATTCCTGCCTGTTCCATAAGTTGTGAGATTGATTACCACCTGTTCCATAAGTTGTGAGATTGATTTCCACTTGTACAATAAGTTGCGTGGTTGATTACCACCTGTTTTTCATAAGTTGCTAGATTGATTACCACCTGTTCCATAAGTTGTGAGATTGATTACCACCTGTTCAATAAGTTGTGAGATTGAATACCACCTGTTCCATAAGTTGTGAGATTGATTACCACCTGTTCAATAAGTGGTGTGGTTGATTACCATCAATTTTCCATAAGTGGTGTGGTTGATTACCACCTGTTTTCCATAAGTTGTGTGATTGATTACTGCCCATTCCATAAGTTGTGAGATTGACTACCACCTGTTCAATAAGTTGTGGTTGATTACCACCCATTCCATTAGTTGTGTGATTGATTACCACCTGTTCCATAAGTTGTGAGATTGACTACCACCTGTTCAATAAGTTGTGATTGATTACCACCCATTCCATAAGTTGTGTGATTGATTACCACCTGTTCCATAAGTTGTGAGATTGATTACCACCCATTCTATAAGTTGTGTGATTGATTACCATCCATTCCATAGGTTGTGTGATTGATTACCACCCATTCTATAAGTTGTGAGATTGATTCCTGCCTGTTCCATAAGTTGTGAGATTGATTACCACCTGTTCCATAAGTTGTGAGATTGATTTCCACTTGTTCAATAAGTTGTGTGGTTGATTACCACCTGTTTTCCATAAGTTGCTAGATTGATTACCACCTGTTCCGTAAGTTGTGAGATTGATTACCACCTGTTCAATAAGTTGTGTGATTGATTACCACCTTTTTCATAAGTTGTGAGATTGATTACCACCCATTCCATAAGTTGTGAGATTGATTACTACCCATTCCATAAGTTGTGAGATTGATTACCACCCATTCCATAAGTTGTGAGATTGATTACCACCCATTCCATAAGTTGTGAGATTGATTACCACCCGTTCCATATGTATATGTTATCTGGATGTGAATTGATTGATACCGAAAATATCAGCCTGCCGAGCCAGAATATGAAGCTTGGTGGCGAGTGAGCGAAGGGAACGAGTCACAAGCTTCATATTGTGTCGAGCAGGCTGATATTTTTCAGTATCAATCATATTCACATTCAGATGACATGTTTATCATCCTTAAATCAAACATAAACACGGATACATCTATATTTGTATTTTTGCGGGAAAAATTACATGATTCAAAATATTCAAAATACGTTTCCCCAAAACATAGTTCATAAGTAGTTTGCAAATATACCATTCTTTTTTACAGGTTTATATAAATGTTAAGATTGTTGAATTTTTCCTTTAATGGTGATATTCATTGGGTTTATTTTATTACAAACATCAAAGTCGGCAATAGGATTCACCAGTTTTGTTTACCAATGCCGTTCCGTTTTAGAAAACACAAAGGTCACGACCTCGTTTATGACGTAAAAATTATGACATCTCAGCAGAGGTTATCAAGAATTGTGACAAGTACATTTTTGTAGGACGATGTTGGTTGATATTGCTGACATGACAGTTCCTAATTTGATATATGTTTAAAAAATAAAATGTTAACTAGCTAATGGTGTTGCTGAATTTTATTTACTTTTGTCATCTTCACAAGAATTATCGTTTAAATGTTGGGAGAATTTGGTGATAGCTCCTGCTCACTGTTGATAAGTCCAGCTCAGCTCACGCGAACTTTGATACAAGTTTTGTTTATGGTGTCAGCAGGTAGATATAGCGGGAGGGAAGGATGATAAGTTGTGTTATTGATTCCCACCCGTTATAGAGTGTACACGATACAAATATATATTGTAAATGATGTCTATTTTGACACAGTTGTCTGTTAAAATTGTTTCATCACAATTTTCTAATTCCTTTTGACAGAAGTTAGAGGATCATTTTCTGTATCATGCAATTTGATTATGGGATTAATACTTCAGTAGGAATTGGGAAAATTTGGAGAATACTGATTTTGTGAACATTTCATTTGAATGTTGTCTAGCTAACCTTACAATGTAAATGTAGTGATTTAAAGTTCTGATGACTCCTCCATTATAGGATAACCTATCTCTTCTTGAATTGACATTAATTTAATTGATTCTTTCATACTACTTTTGTCATTTTTACAAGTAGCCTCATTTTTGTCTAAATCTTTGTTTTTTGGATCATTAAAAACAACAGTCAAATATCCACTATTGTGAGGTGAACATTCATTTCTATTGTGGACATCAACATTGAGAGGTTTACTGTCTGTTGTCTTCAAATTCTCACTATTGTCAATACTTCCCTTTACGTTATTTTCTATCTGTGAATTAACTATAGGGACACATGTTTGTCCGTCGCCACCCATTATAGCACATCCTGGACAAACATGCATTGGTTCCATAATTATTTCTTGACTGTTCTGATTATCCAATTTGTTTCCCTTGAAAGATTTTTGGAAAACCACAGTCAAATAATCGTCTGACTTGACAGTTTTACAAACGTCACATCTTTGGCTTTTAATTTTCACATATGCAATCCCTGAAGCACCATCTTGTTTACATAAAGATGGCATATTTGTTTCATCTCGCTTTGTATTAAGTAGTTCGTATTCATGATCATTCCCAGATGCAGCTAGAGGATTAACAGCATGGACAGATCCATCTCTTGATATCTTTATTACAGAATGGTCAAAAGATAGACCGTTTTGAGAACCAGATCGACGTCTTGTAATTACATTATTTCTTCTGCATACAATAATGACAATGGTAATAATAATAATGATGGCTAGCACTGTTGTAACTATCCACACCCACGTTGTACCATCTTCTTTTATATATGGAGTTCTCACTGTTGTAGTGGTTGTCTTAATAACTGAAAAAAATAAATTTTAAGCAATCATAATCAGACAAGCGGCAAAAGTTTTTCTTTTCTTGTTTGATGATGTTTAACACCACTTTCAACAATATTTCAGTTATATCGTGGCGATCAGTTTTATTGGTGGAGGAAACCGGAGGACCTGGAAAAAACCACCGACCTGTCGCAAGTCACTGACAAACTTTATCACATAATGTTGTACACCCCACCCTGATCGAGATTTGAACTCACAACATCAGTGGTGTTAGGCACCGATTGCATAGGTAGTTGTAAATCCAACTATCATATGATCACGACCACAACGGCCCCTCGGCAAAAGTGACCATACGTCACACCTCATTTTTTACATGTATCTATGATGTTATATTTATTGTGAACCACCTCAGTGGTGTAATGGTTAGCATGTTAGATCATGGTCTGGATCCCCAGGTCAAACCAAAGACATGGTATTTGTTGTGAACCACCTCAAAGACTATAGACATGGTATTTGTTGTGAACCACCTCAAAGACTATAGACATGGTATTTGTTGTGAACCACCTCAAAGACTATAGACATGGTATTTGTTGTGAACCACCTCAAAGACTATAGACATGGTATTTGTTGCTTCTCTGTTATTTTTTCTAGCCGAATCTGTTACAATAGTAGGGTGATCTATAGAGTAGTTTATTTCATCATCATATTGTCATTTTCTAAATCAATAACAAATGTACATCTGAACAGTAAAAAGCAAGAAGCATATAAATAATATTGATTACAGTAATGATAGAAACTATTATCGGGTGATATTTTTACGAATCAAATAGATAAAAGGTTGTCTTTATATTTTCAAAACTGTCTATTAATTTTGGTGTACAATTATTTTTAATATATTCCATGTTTACATATTTAGATGATAAAAAACAAATGGTAGAATATTTATGTTTAAATACCAGCAGATTTCAGAACAATCAAAACATTTTATATGTAGTTTTACAAATTACCATATATGGAATACAATAAATTAGTTTTGAATAAAACATTTCATAGGATAAATAACAGGTTTTCATTATGAATTACATTGCTGTCATAATATGAAGAGGGTATCATATAATTATTACCAATGCTAGTCGATTTTAAAAGCTCATTAGAGCTTGTGTTATATGTATGATTTATATCGACTCTAAATAAAGCTTTGAATTGAAATTGAAATTGAATTGAATTGAAATGCTATTTTGGCAAAAATGAAAAAAATCACAAATTATCTCCTCTATATACGAGATATTTTCTCAAAATATGATGAAAAGATTTGAATTTCATATCATATTTTGCTGTATTTCACTCATAATACAATAAGCCTAACTGATAAAGAATGATAGAATGTTCAAAATGTCAAAAAACCTTAAAATAGTATTGTTAATAAAATTTGGAAAAATATGTTTCCCAAATTATCTCCCCTATATATGGTATTTATATAATTTGTGAGATTTATCATTTGTGAAAAAAATAACATAATGGTATTTATAATGGGTGATGTACTTCTTAAAATGTTAAAAGTGGTAGGCATATGGCTATTTGGTACAAGTTAGCCCAGTCAAATTGCTTATTGTACTGTGTGGTCTTACCAGAGTGATAACATTGAACACCAGCATCATTCTTGTGATGACGACATCTGTCTGAGGTAGAATTTCTCCAGGTACTGTGGGGACATTCCTCCATACTACTTTCTCTACCAGAACATTCATATCTCACGTCATATGCCTCGCCAGTCGTATTTGAAGGAGCACTGACATTGATTGTTTCCCCTGTTGTGTACCCAAGTTCTCTACAGAGTACTGTAGCGTCATCATTATCCCAGTCAGTGCCACAAATAGCATTCCACTGACCATTCAACCCAATCTCAACTCGTCCATGGTCACTGTTTGTTTCCTCAGTAACCAATCTGTATTTAATACCTAAAAAAGGTAATATATGATCTTTTTATTAAGAATTATTTTTTTTCCCTTTTAAATATATTGTATAACTGGAAAGAAATGTGTAAACTTTATAATTCCAGTGAAGTTTTAAACATAATATTTCATTTAATCTGTTTAATCCTGCCACATTATTGTGTCTGTCTCAAGCCAGGACCTGGATTTCTAACATCATATGTCGTGTTCAGTGAGTGAAGGTGAGAGGTGATTGTTCATTTAGTTGATATTGGTGAATTGTGACTATCACTGTTTAAACTTTCTTTTCATAAACCTAATCAGTAAACACTGATGCCCCCATATTAATATTATAAAATAAAATCAAGTTAATTAAGATGCACAAACTTGTTGGAATTTTTTCACTGGTCTCCATTAAATACATTCTGTCCTCATAATCACAGACCATTACACTACAGAAATATCAAATTAAATATCAAACTTAATCCTGCATTGTATTATTCTGAATGTACATGTACAGTGGAACCTGTCTAATCCAACACACCAAGGGACCAGGGAAATGTGTTGGATTGTACAGGATGTCAGAACCTGTCTAATCCAACACACCAAGGGACCAGGGAAATGTGTTGGATTGTACAGGATGTCAGAACCTGTCTAATCCAACACTCCAAGGGACCAGGGAAATATGTTGGATTGTACAGGATGTCAGAACCTGTCTAATCCAACACTCCAAAGGACCAGGGAAATATGTTGGATTGTACTGGATGTCAGAACCTGTCTAATCCAACACACTAAGGGACCAGGGAAATGTGTTGGATTGTACAGGATGTCAGAACCTGTCTAATCCAACACACCAAGGGACCAGGGAAATGTGTTGGATTGTACAGGATGTCCGAATATCGGTACTTAGATTTTATTTTAGTTAACAGAAATACTTTGGGACCATAAATTTTTGTCAGATGTCACGGCATGTCGAAAAACTCAGGTGTCAGATTGCACAAGTTCCACTGTAATTCTAAACCTAAAACTCCATTGAATATATAAAATGTATAATGAACAACTATTCAATAATTTTGTTTCACATAATCATGCAGTTTATTACTGGCAAATGACAGAAAACTCAATCCTCAAAAATGATCTTTATAATTATTTTATCTATACGGTAATTAAAAAATCCTGTTCAATACAAAATAAAGGTATAACTTACAAACAGCAAAATTTTGATAACTGTAAACCTGTATTTTATCATAAGACTATTATGATGTAAATAATATGATCATAAGAGAATTATACAATCTTAATAGAACCATCCATAATCCATTCTTGCAAAGTTTTTTTCTTGGCAAATTGCAACCAACCAGAAACCAGTATAGCAGCTGTATGGGATACCTAATAAGAACGAAATGACGAATTTGTTATTTAGGATCATCCAAGAATAATTCTTCAGTGAATGAATGACAATGCAACTAAGGAGAATGTTTTCATGTATCATCCAATCAGAAAGCATCATTAAGCATGTAGAATGCAGGGAATGTTTTAAGGACATATCTAGTCAGATTAGTAGTAATAGTTCAACTGATATAGGTGTGATGAAATAAATGTATTAAAATGAAAAACAAAAAATACCACACCACAGAACAGCTCTAATATTTAAATGAAAAACAAAAAATACCACACCACAGAACAGCTCTAATATTTAAATGAAAAACAAAAAATACCACACCACAGAACAGCTCTAATATTTAAATGAAAAACAAAAAATACCACGCCACAGAACAGCTCTAATATTTAAATGAAAAACAAAAAATACCACACCACAGAACAGCTCTAATATTCAAATGAAAAACAAAAAATACCACACCACAGAACAGCTCTAATATTAAAATGAAAAACAAAAAATACCACACCACAGAACAGCTCTAATATTTAAATGAAAAACAAAAAATACCACACCACAGAACAGCTCTAATATTCAAATGAAAAACAAAAAATACCACACCACAGAACAGTTCTAATATTTAAATGAAAAACAAAAAATACCACACCACAGAACAGCTCTAATATTTAAATGAAAAACAAAAAATACCACACCACAGAACAGCTCTAATATTTAAATGAAAAACAAAAAATACCACACCACAGAACAGCTCTAATATTTAAATGAAAAACAAAAAATACCACACCACAGAACAGCTCTAATATTTAAATGAAAAACAAAAAATACCACACCACAGAACAGCTCTAATATTTAAATGAAAAACAAAAAATACCACACCACAGAACAGCTCTAATATTTAAATGAAAAACAAAAAATACCACACCACAGAACAGCTCTAATATTAAAATGAAAAACAAAAAATACCACACCACAGAACAGCTCTAATATTTAAATGAAAAACAAAAAATACCACACCACAGAACAGCTCTAATATTAAAATGAAAAACAAAAAATACCACACCACAGAACAGCTCTAATATTTAAATGAAAAACAAAAAATACCACACCACAGAACAGCTCTAATATTAAAATGAAAAACAAAAAATACCACACCACAGAACAGCTCTAATATTTAAATGAAAAACAAAAAATACCACACCACAGAACAGCTCTAATATTTAAATGAAAAACAAAAAATACCACACCACAGAACAGCTCTAATATTTAAATGAAAAACAAAAAATATCACACCACAGAACAGCTCTAATATTTAAATGAAAAACAAAAAATACCACACCACAGAACAGCTCTAATATTTAAATGAAAAACAAAAAATACCACACCACAGAACAGCTCTAATATTCAAATGAAAAACAAAAAATACCACACCACAGAACAGCTCTAATATTTAAATGAAAAACAAAAAATACCACACCACAGAACAGCTCTAATATTTAAATGAAAAACAAAAAATACCACACCACAGAACAGCTCTAATATTAAAATGAAAAACAAAAATTACCACACCACAGAACAGCTCTAATATTCAAATGAAAAACAAAAAATACCACACCACAGAACAGTTCTAATATTTAAATGAAAAACAAAAAATACCACACCACAGAACAGCTCTAACATTTAAATGAAAAACAAAAAATATCACACCACAGAACAGCTCTAATATTTAAATGAAAAACAAAAATACCACACCACAGAACAGTTCTAATATTTAAATGAAAAACAAAAAATACCACACCACATAACAGCTCTAATATTTAAATGAAAAACAAAAAATACCACACCACAGAACAGCTCTAATATTTAAATGAAAAACAAAAAATACCACACCACAGAACAGCTCTAATATTTAAATGAAAAACCACAGAAGTAAATATCAATACCCCTAATACTGATATACATGATTGCTCCTGGCTTGTGACAGGACTTTTAATTAAAGGTGACAGAGATATACTATTTTTATGAGTGCAAACCAAACCTCTTAGTGATATGTCAAAAGAAGTGAGTAGATGACAAATTATAGTAAAAGTTGACATGGAGATTGGTCGTCCAAGATAATAATAAGATATACTGAACTTCAGACATCAGTTATTCAAAATAACTCACTATGTTGATTAAAGCAGTAAACTGCAGTGGTGTGTTTCTCTAAACAAGACCTGTCTGATCTCAACAAGCTATGTGTACACTCATTTAATCTGTTCTCATATCCTATACATTGAAACAGTGAGGTCCAATACAATCTACCATTCCTATCTGCTTCTTCAATTAAGTGGTAGTAGGCTGAACCATTACTGTATCCTAGTTGTGTACAGGTAACCAGTGCGTCCCTATCACTCCATGTTTCACTACAAAGACAACCTTCAATACCAAAAGAGGTCATCTTAACCTCACCAAAATTATTGTCACCTTGAAGTTTAATATCTGTGAAATCTGTAATAAACAAAAATATTACAGAACAATTTTCAATCTTCATTTAGCTAAAATCAAACTTTTCACTTATGATAGAAGTTACCTCCATGTTCAGATGGTTAGCTGGGTACTGGTGACAGTTCCCAGGGCCAGGGCTCAACCACAGATCTGTTCATCATGTTGTAAGGTGGTGGATAGGGGTGTTGTTTCTATATAGGGTTGTAATGTTATAATACAGAAAGCCTGACTGTTGACCATAGTAGGTAACATGCTTTGAGAATGCATGCACTCTCCCTCCCTGCATATTTAAGATCTCTTTTGTAGATTTTGAAAAAGACTAGATACATTGTAGCAGCTACAAAAGGCTAAATTTGTCATCCTCACCCAACTCTTCATACTTTTACAGTGGTAGTCAAAAGTTGTTGTCCTGATTGTCCTGATTGCCCTGATTGTCCTGATTGTCCTGATTGTCCCATTCATCCCTCATTTCTGTATGATTTTTATAATATGAACTTGTTCTTATCCTCATTATGCATGATATATATGCTGCTGGACATTAACCAACCAACCATCATATGATTAGTATACAGTACACCATGATCATAACAAAGACAAACAGCAATGGTACATTTACTTCTCTGTTAAAAGTGTACTTTATTTATTGATTACTAGGATTGGTTAATGTGGGGTGAGAATACTGAGAAGTGATAAGTGATTTAGAAGTTTGTAGATTATTGTATTACATTCTATATTGTTTCTTCTCAATCAAATTTTCATTACTTTATCGTGTGTTTTTTTAACAGCTTTATATTGGAGACTTTTTTTATTTATTGAATTACCAACATATGCCAAAATATGAAACCCTACATATAGGGAAATATGTTTGTGATACTGTCATGATCATCTCAAAATATAGAAGTACAGAGAATTAGTAATGATGACAAAAAACCCATTGAATGTGTAAATGTACATGTATTAATGTTTAGATATGTTATACTTTCATTATTGCAAATCAGTGTAATATTTCCTTCATAATACAAGTGAAAGTTATAATGCATGGCATATCTATATTGCATCACATCATTGGTATTGAAAAAGTTTGATTTACCAAAGAAAAGTTCAGCTTGGGATAATATTCATCAGTATTTGTGCAATAATCAAAAGTTGGTCCTAAAAAATACTTCAGAGAAAGTTGATATTGTCAACATCACAAGATATGTTTATATAATTGAAAGGTCATTATTATTGACATAATCAAATCAATTTCACTATAATGAAAAAAATACACTTGAGGGCCTTTTGATCCCACGAATCATTATTCCTCCCTTTTTTGTTTATTAAATCTTAATACTTACCATCTGTCTTATTATTATAGCACAGTATAGAAGTATAGTCTCCATGGTAATCAGTTTTATTGTAGAACTTGTCCATGGCACATTCACCAAGTGTTGACACAGTGTTATTACAGTCTACACTGTACAATGTCTTGTTATAGGTAGTAGTACCAAATGGATTGCAACACAGACTCATACCATTCTCATACCCAAGCTCCTGACAAATAATTTCTGAAACAAAACATGCTTAAATAGCAGTACTGTAAAGCCTGACAGAGTCTGCATACTCTGTTTTATCTTGATCATATACAAAATGAACCAGGATAAACAATAAATATAACAAACTGTCATGTCTATTATCACAATGTTGAGCATCATAATAGATCTTTATTTAATGAGAAATCTCCGTGGTCTTGGTTACCTCTTTACTTGTCTTATCATGGTATTGTTTCATTGATCATTTGTAACTCATGGCTGATCAAGCTACAATACTCTCTACTCATCACTTGTACACTTGAGACTATCACATTTGTTTCAGAGTTGTTTTGTGGCATCTGAGCATCCACAAGTCATAGACAAACTTGAACACACAAGTTGTATCAAATACACTATGGCAATGGGCAGGATTCAAACTTCAAAGCTTTATAAGTGGTGAAGGGCACTGGAGGTAACTCCAACCACCATTTCATCACAGCCATGGTGACTCCAGTTTTTTTTATCACTGTCATGGTGACTCCAGTTTTTTTTATCACTGTCATTGTGACTCCAGTTTTTTGCTAAATAAGTGAATAAAATTATGCCATTTTTAGCTCACCTGGCCAAAGGCCATGTGAGCTTTTGCATCACTTGGCGTCCGTCGTCGTCCCTGAACCAAATTAAACCAAACCTGGCAGGGATGGTCCTTGGGTGAATCCCTTTCAAAATTGTGTCCGACAGACCTGCCCTCCATTCAAGATGGCTGCTGTTACTAAAAATAGAAATTTCTTCAATTGTCCAATTTACTGCAGCTACATGGAAATGAGTAGTTTAACACATACTCCGGGTTTATCTGTGAAATTTTTCTTTCAGCCGATTATGCAAATTAGGCATATTTTGATAAAAGATCACATTTAATTCTTTTCCTCTGAAACCGCTGAACCAAATTAAACCAAACCTGGCAGGGATGGTCCTTGGGAGGGTCCCTTTCACAATTATGTCCGACAGTCCCACCCTCCATTCAAGATGGCTGCTGTTGCTAAAAATAGAAATTTCTTCAATTGTCCATTGCTGCTTTATTATAAATCAAAATGAGCTCAAATTTTAACTGCAGCTACATGGCAATGAGTAGTTTATTACGAGTTTTTCTGTGAAATATTTCGTTCAGCCGATTTATACCAATTATGCAAATTAGGTATATTTTGATAAAAGATCACATTTAAATCTTCTCCTCTGAAACTGCTGAACCAAATTAAAGCAAATTTAACTGGGATGGTCCTTGGGTGGTCCCCTTTCAATATGGTGTCTGACAGTCCTTCCCTCCATTCAAAATGGCTGCTGTTACTAAAAATAGTAATTTCTTTAGTTGTCAATTTCTGCTTTATTACAAATCAAAATGAACTCAAATTTGAACTGCAGCTACATGGCAATGAGTAGTTTAACATGTATTCTGGGTTTTTCGGTGAGTTTTTTTCAGCCAGTTTATTCCGTTTAGGAATATTATGAGATAAAAATCACATCAAAATCTTTTACTCAGAAATTTGAGTTGAAATGATCTTTGGGTGGCCCACTTTCAAAATTATGTGTAACACTCCCATTTTTTATCAACTTTAGATGTCAAATTGAAAACCAGGTGAGCGATTATAGGCTCCTGGGAGCCTCTAGTTTTTTGTTTCTTTTCCTTTTATTGTGAAGCATCTTTAGTTTAGTAGATGTATCTTCATATATTGTGGGAAATTTTGAGAAAATAGAACAAACTGTAAATCTGTCTACTTGAAGTGATTTTATAATTATTTTACCTGTATCTTTTCCACTGATTCCTTCTGAATTTATTGCCCACCAGGAACCTTCATGATATATCTCTAGCTTGCCATAATGTTCCCCACCATTTACTAATCGGACTTGAAAAAAAGAAATCAATATACAAATCTAAATGAAAAATGTGTATCAACGAAGAAATGAAAATCTCTTTAATTTTGACATTTTAACTGTTTATAATTCAGAAAGGAAAATAGTTTAAAATTAAACCACAGTATCAACATATTATTTTTTGTCTTAACTTAGACATGACATAACTTGCACTGTCTGATTTGTAGATAGAGCAACCTTGTCTCAAAATTGCACCTGTCTGCACTAAGCTGTAAAAACTGATAATATAAAACTAAAAAATAAATAACAATTATATCAAAGTAATTTTCTATGTTCCGAAAATTTTTATAAATTTGAAAACATTTTACCAGGCATGCGCCGAACAGTAAACATCAGTACGTTGATGGTTTTCCGTAACCAAAGAAGAAGAAGAAGAAGCTGTCCAGTTTATTCAGTAAAACATACCTGGAGCATTACAAATAACACCAACTACGGGACAAACTGTATTTGGTAATGCTACTTCTAACAAACAGTCGACAATAGTCAGTTCTGATCCTGAACATTTAATGTTGGAAAGTCCTGGATTTAATCCTCCAATACCAAACTGCCCATATGTAGTGCCTGTTCCATTAGGAAAACCTAGCATATGACATATCACATTGGCTTCTGATGATATTGAAGAGCTGGAGCATATGGTTCCCCATTGTCCATACACTTCAACTTCAACACGGCCTTCTAAGTAGTTAGATCCACCACTAAGTCTTAGTTTGACTTCAGTAGGAGCTGTAATCAATAAATATACAATATATGTACATTGATAGAAAAAAAGAAAGAAATTATTTGTACGAGATTTAGAAACAGTTAGATAAGTGAGTCTATGTCGAGATTTAGAAACAGGTAGAAAAGTGAGTCTATGTCGAGATTTAGAAACAGGTGGAAAAGTGAGTCTATGTCGAGATTTAGAAACAGGTGGAAAAGTGAGTCTATGTCGAGATTTAGAAACAGATAGAAAAGTGAGTCTATGTCGAGCTTTAGAAACAGGTGGAAAAGTGAGTCTATGTTGAGATTTAGAAACAGGTGGAAAAGTGAGTCTATGTCGAGATTTAGAAACAGGTGGAAAAGTGAGTCTATGTCGAGATTTAGAAACAGGTGGAAAAGTGAGTCTATGTCGAGCTTTAGAAACAGGTGGAAAAGTGAGTCTATGTCGAGATTTAGAAACAGGTGGAAAAGTGATTCTATGTCGAGATTTAGAAACGGGTAGAAAAGTGAGTCTATGTCGAGATTTAGAAACAGGTGGAAAAGTGAGTCTATGTCGAGATTTAGAAACAAGAGGAAAAGTGAGTCTATGTTGAGATTTAGAAACAGGTAGAAAAGTGAGTCTGTCGAGATTTAGAAACAGGTAGAAAAGTGAGTCTATGTCGAGCTTTAGAAACAGGTGGAAAAGTGAGTCTATGTCGAGATTTAGAAACAGGTGGAAAAGTGAGTCTATGTCGAGATTTAGAAACAGGTAGAAAAGTGAGTCTATGTCGAGATTTAGAAACAGGTGGAAAAGTGAGTCTATGTCGAGATTTAGAAACAGGTAGAAAAGTGAGTCTATGTCGAGATTTAGAAACAGGTAGAAAAGTGAGTCTATGTCGAGATTTAGAAACAGGTAGAAAAGTGAGTCTATGTCGAGATTTAGAAACAGGTGGAAAAGTGAGTCTATGTCGAGATTTAGAAACAGGTAGAAAAGTGAGTCTATGTCGAGATTTAGAAACAGGTAGAAAAGTGAGTCTATGTTGAGATTTAGAAACAGGTGGAAAAGTGAGTCTATGTCGAGATTTAGAAACAGGTAGAAAAGTGAGTCTATGTCGAGCTTTAGAAACAGGTAGAAAAGTGAGTCTATGTCGAGATTTAGAAACAGGTAGAAAAGTGAGTCTATGTCGAGATTTAGAAACAGGTGGAAAAGTGAGTCTATGTCGAGATTTAGAAACAGGTAGAAAAGTGAGTCTATGTTGAGATTTAGAAACAGGTAGAAAAGTGAGTCTATGTCGAGATTTAGAAACAGGTAGAAAAGTGAGTCTATGTCGAGCTTTAGAAACAGGTGGAAAAGTGAGTCTATGTCGAGATTTAGAAACAGGTAGAAAAGTGAGTCTATGTCGAGCTTTAGAAACAGGTAGAAAAGTGAGTCTATGTCGAGATTTAGAAACAGGTGGAAAAGTGAGTCTATGTCGAGATTTAGAAACAGGTGGAAAAGTGAGTCTATGTCGAGATTTAGAAACAGGTGGAAAAGTGAGTCTATGTCGAGCCCATCCTGTATTACAGCGAATGATTGATTTTTTTTTACTTTTTCAGACAATGTATATCTATTGTGATTATCCTGCAATGTTAAAGATTCAAAACAACTATCAAGTTTTACTGAAAAGATCTGAAACAAGCATAAGTTTTTTTCTCATCCAAAATGTAACAATTGGAACCATCAAGTATGTAAACCATAGGCTTATATGACCCTGTATTGAAGTTTATTGAACTATTGCCAATTGTAACATAAATGTGTAATGCTATTGTTTTACCAGGACTTTATCCTCATATACCATGCATTTACATTCCTGGTTTATTTTGCAAAAAGTAGTTTTGGAAATCCAATTCTACCATTTAACTGTTGTTGTTCTTCTGATTCTAGAAATGTATGGGACAGAGGAATTTTTAAAAGAAAATTAAAAATCTGTGTCTTTCAGAAAATTTACCAAAATTGGAATTGCCATCTTTCCCTTACCAGACCTCATTCAAGCCATTCTTATATGCAGTCTTCATACAAAAAAAAAAGGAAATCAAATAATTATTACTCAAGCATACAAAAGTCAAAATTCTAAAAAATCCCGTTTTTCCAACAACAACAAAAAAAGAGATTTTCATGAAAACCATCTAAGAACCTGTCCAATATATTCAAATTTACAGTCTTCATGCAAAAAATGAAAATCAATCATTTTTACTCAAGTTATCATAAAACAAAAAAAGTTTGGGATTGGACAACATAAAACAAAGTAACATATCTAATATCTAAGGTCAAGAGCACAGTGAGGTTATTCTTATACTAAACACTTCACAATGTCTTAATACATATGCATTCAAGATATGAATGGCTGCACAAGATCCTATTAGAAGAATAAGCAGAAAAGTTGAACCCATAGATCCTGGGTTCTTCATTTGTGCAAGCTTGAATATGCTTATCAAACTGATGATTCGTGACATTTATACTTGCATTTCCATTACTGGTTCTTATAAAAGTTTTTTTTATTTAAATTTTCCACAATGCGGACTATGTTAAGCTTTAGATCACAGGGCTTGCTCCTCTTAGACCCGGGGGTCGGGGACCTTCATTGAAGAAATCTAATATCCCAATGATGCTACACAACAAATATGGAGGCTTTTGGTTCTCGAGGAGAAATTTTTAAAGATTTACTTAACTTTCCCATTTCGATCCCCTTAATAGCTCATCCCTATGGAAGATTAACTTAATTTGAACTAATCAAAATCTCCTCTTTCCAAGGATCATTCCTGCCGAATTTGACTTTATATGGTTCATAATTTTGCAGAAGAAGATTAAAATGTGAAGAGCTAATGACAGATGAATATGTTGGATGCCAAGTGATGGCAATAGGTCACATGACCCCTTCAGATCAGATGAGCTAATAAAAGGGAATCACTCAGGAATTTTCATTCAGTGTCTCCAGTGGTTCATTCAAGTGTTAAATGCAAATCTCTAAATTCTGGATTTTTTACATTCTAAGTCAGAAGAATATATTGCAAGAAGCATATATTGTAAATATAAATCAAACATACGTGCAGTACGACACACAACACCTAAGGCATGATCTCTAGGATTCATTGTTGTCACTTCTAAGGCACATTCCATTAAACTTTCTTCTGATCCAAAACATGTCACAAATGTTATCAAGGGAGATAATTCTCCATTTCCATAGTTTTTAAGTATTGCTATTATTCTACTGTTAAATCCAGCCATTCTACAAGCCACTAGTGCTTCAGACTGTGTAAATGAGTTAGAAGTTATTGTTGTCCATTGTCCTAAGATATTTATTTCAACTCTACCATCCACAGTAGATGAACCATTTACTAATCTTATACTCACATCTGTTGGAGCTGAAAATATTTTTTTAATTTTTATTTGATTTTCATATTTTTGTTATTTCTGTGATCATAAAGGAATATCTAATATACATTATTTTTCCTCGCATAACAGTGATTCTAAGATTAATTTCTAATTAACTTGAAAATAATTATAGTATTTGTACTCAGTGATCAGGAAAGAGGAAATGATTATGGGCCATTGTGACCCCATCATCACAACATTCAATGGGCCATTTCAGTGTAGTCTTTGTAAAAACTAAAATATTTTATGGGCCTTTTAATTTTTGTATGGGCATCTACACAGAATTACACAACTGTATGTATCAAACAGCCCATGGCCCCTGCATTTCCCAATCACTGTGTACTACAATTCACTTGTCAAAACATCTTGTGTTGCAGATGATGTTTCCAGTTATTGAAAAATTAAAATTAATGTAATTTTTTTTTTTAATTGTTGGACCACAAACTCACACCTCTCCAATTTAGTGGCAATATACAATGTTTGAATACAGATGTAAATCCAACTAGCATACAATAATAGCCATGGTAATGAGTGTTTTATTTGAATGTTTATGGTCTTATTAGCTCATTTGATAAAAAAGATCATATAAATTGAATGATTTGAACATATTTCTAATATGTGGCAACTAAGACATTGGTACAAAGGATAGGTTTTGAGTCCACAAGATTCCCTCTAAAACTGACTGTTTGTAGTATGATGTACTTGTTTCTTATGAATAATGGCATCAGAAAAATTGCCCAATCATTACTTGTCAAATTAAAAAGTTTTCAGAGATTTAAATATGTATGTGGTTTATCTCCACACAAAGCAACATAAATTGTGTAATATAACTTTTCATTGGTTAAAGTCAGGTCACTAAAGTTCATGCATATTTAATTTAAATGACAGGAAAATACACAAAAGTTAACCATGGGTGATCAGGGAAAGAGTGGTAGTAAATCAACAGTAGGATCCAACCATGCAATTAAGATTCTTACAGTAAATGTTTAGCCTTGAATTCCCTCTTAGATAGTACACTAACTAGTACATACCAGTAATATTGTTTGAACATATGACACCTGCTGCTGTTCTGACTGAACAATTACCCTCTTAGATAGTACACTAACTAGTACATACCAGTAATATTTTTGAACATATGACACCTGCTGCTGTTCTGACTGAACAATTACCCTCTTAGATAGTACACTAACTAGTACATACCAGTAATATTGTTTGAACATATGACACCTGCTGCTGTTCTGACTGAACAATTACCCTCTTAGATAGTACACTAACTAGTACATACCAGTAATATTGTTTGAACATATGACATCTGCTGCTGTTCTGACTGAACAATTACCCTCTTAGATAGTACACTAACTAGTACATACCAGTAATATTGTTTGAACATATGACATCTGCTGCTGTTCTGACTGAACAATTACCCTCTTAGATAGTACACTAACTAGTACATACCAGTAATATTGTTTGAACATATGACACCTGCTGCTGTTCTGACTGAACAATTACCCTCTTAGATAGTACACTAACTAGTACATACCAGTAATATTGTTTGAACATATGACACCTGCTGCTGTTCTGACTGAACAATTACCCTCTTAGATAGTACACTAACTAGTACATACCAGTAATATTGTTTGAACATATGACATCTGCTGCTGTTCTGACTGAACAATTACCCTCTTAGATAGTACACTAACAAGTATATACCAGTAATATTGTTTGAACATATGACATCTGCTGCTGTTCTGACTGAACAATTACCCTCTTAGATAGTACACTAACTAGTACATACCAGTAATATTGTTTGAACATATGACACCTGCTGCTGTTCTGACTGAACAATTACCCTCTTAGATAGTACACTAACTAGTACATACCAGTAATATTGTTTGAACATATGACACCTGCTGCTGTTCTGACTGAACAATTACCCTCTTAGATAGTACACTAACAAGTATATACCAGTAATATTGTTTGAACATATGACATCTGCTGCTGTTCTGACTGAACAATTACCCTCTTAGATAGTACACTAACTAGTACATACCAGTAATATTGTTTGAACATATGACACCTGCTGCTGTTCTGACTGAACAATTACCCTCTTAGATAGTACACTAACTAGTACATACCAGTAATATTGTTTGAACATATGACACCTGCTGCTGTTCTGACTGAACAATTACCCTCTTAGATAGTACACTAACTAGTACATACCAGTAATATTGTTTGAACATATGACACCTGCTGCTGTTCTGACTGAACAATTACCCTCTTAGATAGTACACTAACAAGTACATACCAGTAATATTGTTTGAACATATGACACCTGCTGCTGTTTTGACTGAACAATTACCCTCTTAGATAGTACACTAACTAGTACATACCAGTAATATTGTTTGAACATATGACACCTGCTGCTGTTTTGACTGAACAATTACTGTCTTAGATAGTACACTAACTAGTACATACCAGTAATATTGTTTGAACATATGACACCTGCTGCTGTTTTGACTGAACAATTACCCTCTTAGATAGTACACTAACTAGTACATACCAGTAATATTGTTTGAACATATGACATCTGCTGCTGTTCTGACTGAACAATTACCCTCTTAGATAGTACACTAACTAGTACATACCAGTAATATTGTTTGAACATATGACACCTGCTGCTGTTCTGACTGAACAATTACCCTCTTAGATAGTACACTAACAAGTACATACCAGTAATATTGTTTGAACATATGACACCTGCTGCTGTTCTGACTGAACAATTACCCTCTTAGATAGTACACTAACTAGTACATACCAGTAATATTGTTTGAACATATGACATCTGCTGCTGTTTTGACTGAACAATTACCCTCTTAGATAGTACACTAACTAGTACATACCAGTAATATTGTTTGAACATATGACATCTGCTGCTGTTCTGACTGAACAATTACCCTCTTAGATAGTACACTAACTAGTACATACCAGTAATATTGTTTGAACATATGACACCTGCTGCTGTTCTGACTGAACAATTACCCTCTTAGATAGTACACTAACTAGTACATACCAGTAATATTGTTTGAACATATGACACCTGCTGCTGTTCTGACTGAACAATTACCCTCTTAGATAGTACACTAACTAGTACATACCAGTAATATTGTTTGAACATATGACATCTGCTGCTGTTCTGACTGAACAATTACCCTCTTAGATAGTACACTAACTAGTACATACCAGTAATATTGTTTGAACATATGACATCTGCTGCTGTTCTGACTGAACAATTACTGTCTTAGATAGTACACTAACTAGTACATACCAGTAATATTGTTTGAACATATGACATCTGCTGCTGTTCTGACTGAACAATTACCCTCTTAGATAGTACACTAACTAGTACATACCAGTAATATTGTTTGAACATATGACATCTGCTGCTGTTCTGACTGAACAATTACCCTCTTAGATAGTACACTAACTAGTACATACCAGTAATATTGTTTGAACATATGACATCTGCTGCTGTTTTGACTGAACAATTACTGTCTTAGATAGTACACTAACAAGTACATACCAGTAATATTGTTTGAACATATGACACCTGCTGCTGTTTTGACTGAACAATTACTGTCTTAGATAGTACACTAACTAGTACATACCAGTAATATTGTTTGAACATATGACACCTGCTGCTGTTTTGACTGAACAATTACCCTCTTACATAGTACACTAACTAGTACATACCAGTAATATTGTTTGAACATATGACATCTGCTGCTGTTTTGACTGAACAATTACCCTCTTAGATAGTACACTAACTAGTACATACCAGTAATATTGTTTGAACATATGACACCTACTGCTGTTTTGACTGAACAATTACCCTCTTAGATAGTACACTAACTAGTACATACCAGTAATATTGTTTGAACATATGACACCTGCTGCTGTTCTGACTGAACAATTACCCTCTTAGATAGTACACTAACTAGTACATACCAGTAATATTGTTTGAACATATGACATCTGCTGCTGTTTTGACTGAACAATTACCCTCTTAGATAGTACACTAACTAGTACATACCAGTAATATTGTTTGAACATATGACACCTGCTGCTGTTTTGACTGAACAATTACCCTCTTAGATAGTACACTAACTAGTACATACCAGTAATATTGTTTGAACATATGACATCTGCTGCTGTTCTGACTGAACAATTACCCTCTTAGATAGTACACTAACTAGTACATACCAGTAATATTGTTTGAACATATGACACCTGCTGCTGTTTTGACTGAACAATTACCCTCTTAGATAGTACACTAACTAGTACATACCAGTAATATTGTTTGAACATATGACATCTGCTGCTGTTTTGACTGAACAATTACCCTCTTAGATAGTACACTAACTAGTACATACCAGTAATATTGTTTGAACATATGACACCTGCTGCTGTTCTGACTGAACAATTACCCTCTTACATAGTACACTAACTAGTACATACCAGTAATATTGTTTGAACATATGACACCTGCTGCTGTTTTGACTGAACAATTACCCTCTTAGATAGTACACTAACTAGTACATACCAGTAATATTGTTTGAACATATGACACCTGCTGCTGTTTTGACTGAACAATTACCCTCTTAGATAGTACACTAACTAGTACATACCAGTAATATTGTTTGAACATATGACACCTGCTGCTGTTCTGACTGAACAATTACCCTCTTACATAGTACACTAACTAGTACATACCAGTAATATTGTTTGAACATATGACACCTGCTGCTGTTTTGACTGAACAATTACCCTCTTAGATAGTACACTAACTAGTACATACCAGTAATATTGTTTGAACATATGACACCTGCTGCTGTTCTGACTGAACAATTACCCTCTTAGATAGTACACTAACTAGTACATACCAGTAATATTGTTTGAACATATGACACCTGCTGCTGTTCTGACTGAACAATTACCCTCTTAGATAGTACACTAACTAGTACATACCAGTAATATTGTTTGAACATATGACACCTGCTGCTGTTCTGACTGAACAATTACCCTCTTAGATAGTACACTAACTAGTACATACCAGTAATATTGTTTGAACATATGACACCTGCTGCTGTTCTGACTGAACAATTACCCTCTTAGATAGTACACTAACTAGTACATACCAGTAATATTGTTTGAACATATGACATCTGCTGCTGTTCTGACTGAACAATTACCCTCTTAGATAGTACACTAACTAGTACATACCAGTAATATTGTTTGAACATATGACATCTGCTGCTGTTCTGACTGAACAATTACCCTCTTAGATAGTACACTAACTAGTACATACCAGTAATATTGTTTGAACATATGACACCTGCTGCTGTTCTGACTGAACAATTACCCTCTTAGATAGTACACTAACTAGTACATACCAGTAATATTGTTTGAACATATGACACCTGCTGCTGTTCTGACTGAACAATTACCCTCTTAGATAGTACACTAACTAGTACATACCAGTAATATTGTTTGAACATATGACATCTGCTGCTGTTCTGACTGAACAATTACCCTCATAGATAGTACACTAACAAGTATATACCAGTAATATTGTTTGAACATATGACATCTGCTGCTGTTCTGACTGAACAATTACCCTCTTAGATAGTACACTAACTAGTACATACCAGTAATATTGTTTGAACATATGACACCTGCTGCTGTTCTGACTGAACAATTACCCTCTTAGATAGTACACTAACTAGTACATACCAGTAATATTGTTTGAACATATGACACCTGCTGCTGTTCTGACTGAACAATTACCCTCTTAGATAGTACACTAACAAGTATATACCAGTAATATTGTTTGAACATATGACATCTGCTGCTGTTCTGACTGAACAATTACCCTCTTAGATAGTACACTAACTAGTACATACCAGTAATATTGTTTGAACATATGACACCTGCTGCTGTTCTGACTGAACAATTACCCTCTTAGATAGTACACTAACTAGTACATACCAGTAATATTGTTTGAACATATGACACCTGCTGCTGTTCTGACTGAACAATTACCCTCTTAGATAGTACACTAACTAGTACATACCAGTAATATTGTTTGAACATATGACACCTGCTGCTGTTCTGACTGAACAATTACCCTCTTAGATAGTACACTAACAAGTACATACCAGTAATATTGTTTGAACATATGACACCTGCTGCTGTTTTGACTGAACAATTACCCTCTTAGATAGTACACTAACTAGTACATACCAGTAATATTGTTTGAACATATGACACCTGCTGCTGTTTTGACTGAACAATTACTGTCTTAGATAGTACACTAACTAGTACATACCAGTAATATTGTTTGAACATATGACACCTGCTGCTGTTTTGACTGAACAATTACCCTCTTAGATAGTACACTAACTAGTACATACCAGTAATATTGTTTGAACATATGACATCTGCTGCTGTTCTGACTGAACAATTACCCTCTTAGATAGTACACTAACTAGTACATACCAGTAATATTGTTTGAACATATGACACCTGCTGCTGTTCTGACTGAACAATTACCCTCTTAGATAGTACACTAACAAGTACATACCAGTAATATTGTTTGAACATATGACACCTGCTGCTGTTCTGACTGAACAATTACCCTCTTAGATAGTACACTAACTAGTACATACCAGTAATATTGTTTGAACATATGACATCTGCTGCTGTTTTGACTGAACAATTACCCTCTTAGATAGTACACTAACTAGTACATACCAGTAATATTGTTTGAACATATGACATCTGCTGCTGTTCTGACTGAACAATTACCCTCTTAGATAGTACACTAACTAGTACATACCAGTAATATTGTTTGAACATATGACACCTGCTGCTGTTCTGACTGAACAATTACCCTCTTAGATAGTACACTAACTAGTACATACCAGTAATATTGTTTGAACATATGACACCTGCTGCTGTTCTGACTGAACAATTACCCTCTTAGATAGTACACTAACTAGTACATACCAGTAATATTGTTTGAACATATGACATCTGCTGCTGTTCTGACTGAACAATTACCCTCTTAGATAGTACACTAACTAGTACATACCAGTAATATTGTTTGAACATATGACATCTGCTGCTGTTCTGACTGAACAATTACTGTCTTAGATAGTACACTAACTAGTACATACCAGTAATATTGTTTGAACATATGACATCTGCTGCTGTTCTGACTGAACAATTACCCTCTTAGATAGTACACTAACTAGTACATACCAGTAATATTGTTTGAACATATGACACCTGCTGCTGTTCTGACTGAACAATTACCCTCTTAGATAGTACACTAACTAGTACATACCAGTAATATTGTTTGAACATATGACACCTGCTGCTGTTTTGACTGAACAATTACCCTCTTAGATAGTACACTAACTAGTACATACCAGTAATATTGTTTGAACATATGACATCTGCTGCTGTTTTGACTGAACAATTACTGTCTTAGATAGTACACTAACTAGTACATACCAGTAATATTGTTTGAACATATGACACCTGCTGCTGTTTTGACTGAACAATTACCCTCTTAGATAGTACACTAACTAGTACATACCAGTAATATTGTTTGAACATATGACATCTGCTGCTGTTTTGACTGAACAATTACTGTCTTAGATAGTACACTAACAAGTACATACCAGTAATATTGTTTGAACATATGACACCTGCTGCTGTTTTGACTGAACAATTACTGTCTTAGATAGTACACTAACTAGTACATACCAGTAATATTGTTTGAACATATGACACCTGCTGCTGTTTTGACTGAACAATTACCCTCTTACATAGTACACTAACTAGTACATACCAGTAATATTGTTTGAACATATGACATCTGCTGCTGTTTTGACTGAACAATTACCCTCTTAGATAGTACACTAACTAGTACATACCAGTAATATTGTTTGAACATATGACACCTGCTGCTGTTTTGACTGAACAATTACCCTCTTAGATAGTACACTAACTAGAACATACCAGTAATATTGTTTGAACATATGACACCTGCTGCTGTTCTGACTGAACAATTACCCTCTTAGATAGTACACTAACTAGTACATACCAGTAATATTGTTTGAACATATGACATCTGCTGCTGTTTTGACTGAACAATTACCCTCTTAGATAGTACACTAACTAGTACATACCAGTAATATTGTTTGAACATATGACACCTGCTGCTGTTTTGACTGAACAATTACCCTCTTAGATAGTACACTAACTAGTACATACCAGTAATATTGTTTGAACATATGACATCTGCTGCTGTTCTGACTGAACAATTACCCTCTTAGATAGTACACTAACTAGTACATACCAGTAATATTGTTTGAACATATGACACCTGCTGCTGTTTTGACTGAACAATTACCCTCTTAGATAGTACACTAACTAGTACATACCAGTAATATTGTTTGAACATATGACATCTGCTGCTGTTTTGACTGAACAATTACCCTCTTAGATAGTACACTAACTAGTACATACCAGTAATATTGTTTGAACATATGACACCTGCTGCTGTTCTGACTGAACAATTACCCTCTTACATAGTACACTAACTAGTACATACCAGTAATATTGTTTGAACATATGACACCTGCTGCTGTTTTGACTGAACAATTACCCTCTTAGATAGTACACTAACTAGTACATACCAGTAATATTGTTTGAACATATGACACCTGCTGCTGTTTTGACTGAACAATTACCCTCTTAGATAGTACACTAACTAGTACATACCAGTAATATTGTTTGAACATATGACACCTGCTGCTGTTCTGACTGAACAATTACCCTCTTACATAGTACACTAACTAGTACATACCAGTAATATTGTTTGAACATATGACACCTGCTGCTGTTTTGACTGAACAATTACCCTCTTAGATAGTACACTAACTAGTACATACCAGTAATATTGTTTGAACATATGACACCTGCTGCTGTTCTGACTGAACAATTACCCTCTTAGATAGTACACTAACTAGTACATACCAGTAATATTGTTTGAACATATGACACCTGCTGCTGTTCTGACTGAACAATTACCCTCTTAGATAGTACACTAACTAGTACATACCAGTAATATTGTTTGAACATATGACACCTGCTGCTGTTTTGACTGAACAATTACCCTCTTAGATAGTACACTAACTAGTACATACCAGTAATATTGTTTGAACATATGACATCTGCTGCTGTTTTGACTGAACAATTACTGTCTTAGATAGTACACTAACTAGTACATACCAGTAATATTGTTTGAACATATGACACCTGCTGCTGTTTTGACTGAACAATTACCCTCTTAGATAGTACACTAACTAGTACATACCAGTAATATTGTTTGAACATATGACATCTGCTGCTGTTTTGACTGAACAATTACTGTCTTAGATAGTACACTAACAAGTACATACCAGTAATATTGTTTGAACATATGACACCTGCTGCTGTTTTGACTGAACAATTACTGTCTTAGATAGTACACTAACTAGTACATACCAGTAATATTGTTTGAACATATGACACCTACTGCTGTTTTGACTGAACAATTACCCTCTTACATAGTACACTAACTAGTACATACCAGTAATATTGTTTGAACATATGACATCTGCTGCTGTTTTGACTGAACAATTACCCTCTTAGATAGTACACTAACTAGTACATACCAGTAATATTGTTTGAACATATGACACCTGCTGCTGTTTTGACTGAACAATTACCCTCTTAGATAGTACACTAACTAGTACATACCAGTAATATTGTTTGAACATATGACACCTGCTGCTGTTCTGACTGAACAATTACCCTCTTAGATAGTACACTAACTAGTACATACCAGTAATATTGTTTGAACATATGACATCTGCTGCTGTTTTGACTGAACAATTAACCTCTTAGATAGTACACTAACTAGTACATACCAGTAATATTGTTTGAACATATGACACCTGCTGCTGTTTTGACTGAACAATTACCCTCTTAGATAGTACACTAACTAGTACATACCAGTAATATTGTTTGAACATATGACATCTGCTGCTGTTCTGACTGAACAATTACCCTCTTAGATAGTACACTAACTAGTACATACCAGTAATATTGTTTGAACATATGACACCTGCTGCTGTTTTGACTGAACAATTACCCTCTTAGATAGTACACTAACTAGTACATACCAGTAATATTGTTTGAACATATGACATCTGCTGCTGTTTTGACTGAACAATTACCCTCTTAGATAGTACACTAACTAGTACATACCAGTAATATTGTTTGAACATATGACACCTGCTGCTGTTCTGACTGAACAATTACCCTCTTACATAGTACACTAACTAGTACATACCAGTAATATTGTTTGAACATATGACACCTGCTGCTGTTCTGACTGAACAATTACCCTCTTAGATAGTACACTAACTAGTACATACCAGTAATATTGTTTGAACATATGACACCTGCTGCTGTTCTGACTGAACAATTACCCTCTTAGATAGTACACTAACTAGTACATACCAGTAATATTGTTTGAACATATGACACCTGCTGCTGTTCTGACTGAACAATTACCCTCTTAGATAGTACACTAACTAGTACATACCAGTAATATTGTTTGAACATATGACACCTGCTGCTGTTCTGACTGAACAATTACCCTCTTAGATAGTACACTAACTAGTACATACCAGTAATATTGTTTGAACATATGACATCTGCTGCTGTTTTGACTGAACAATTACCCTCTTAGATAGTACACTAACTAGTACATACCAGTAATATTGTTTGAACATATGACACCTGCTGCTGTTCTGACTGAACAATTACCCTCTTAGATAGTACACTAACTAGTACATACCAGTAATATTGTTTGAACATATGACACCTGCTGCTGTTTTGACTGAACAATTACCCTCTTAGATAGTACACTAACTAGTACATACCAGTAATATTGTTTGAACATATGACACCTGCTGCTGTTTTGACTGAACAATTACCCTCTTAGATAGTACACTAACTAGTACATACCAGTAATATTGTTTGAACATATGACACCTGCTGCTGTTCTGACTGAACAATTACCCTCTTACATAGTACACTAACTAGTACATACCAGTAATATTGTTTGAACATATGACATCTGCTGCTGTTTTGACTGAACAATTACCCTCTTAGATAGTACACTAACTAGTACATACCAGTAATATTGTTTGAACATATGACACCTGCTGCTGTTCTGACTGAACAATTACCCTCTTAGATAGTACACTAACTAGTACATACCAGTAATATTGTTTGAACATATGACACCTGCTGCTGTTTTGACTGAACAATTACCCTCTTAGATAGTACACTAACTAGTACATACCAGTAATATTGTTTGAACATATGACACCTGCTGCTGTTTTGACTGAACAATTACCCTCTTAGATAGTACACTAACTAGTACATACCAGTAATATTGTTTGAACATATGACACCTGCTGCTGTTCTGACTGAACAATTACCCTCTTAGATAGTACACTAACTAGTACATACCAGTAATATTGTTTGAACATATGACACCTGCTGCTGTTCTGACTGAACAATTACCCTCTTAGATAGTACACTAACTAGTACATACCAGTAATATTGTTTGAACATATGACATCTGCTGCTGTTCTGACTGAACAATTACCCTCTTAGATAGTACACTAACAAGTACATACCAGTAATAATGATTGAACATATGACACCTGCTGCTGTTCTGACTGAACAATTACTGTCTTAGATAGTACACTGACTAGTACATACCAGTAATATTGTTTGAACATATGACACCTGCTGCTGTTTTGACTGAACAATTACCCTCTTAGATAGTACACTAACTAGTACATACCAGTAATATTGTTTGAACATATGACACCTGCTGCTGTTTTGACTGAACAATTACCCTCTTAGATAGTACACTAACAAGTATATACCAGTAATATTGTTTGAACATATGACATCTGCTGCTGTTCTGACTGAACAATTACCCTCTTAGATAGTACACTAACTAGTACATACCAGTAATATTGTTTGAACATATGACACCTGCTGCTGTTCTGACTGAACAATTACCCTCTTACATAGTACACTAACTAGTACATACCAGTAATATTGTTTGAACATATGACACCTGCTGCTGTTCTGACTGAACAATTACCCTCTTACATAGTACACTAACTAGTACATACCAGTAATATTGTTTGAACATATGACACCTGCTGCTGTTCTGACTGAACAATTACCCTCTTAGATAGTACACTAACTAGTACATACCAGTAATATTGTTTGAACATATGACACCTGCTGCTGTTCTGACTGAACAATTACCCTCTTAGATAGTACACTAACAAGTATATACCAGTAATATTGTTTGAACATATGACATCTGCTGCTGTTCTGACTGAACAATTACCCTCTTAGATAGTACACTAACTAGTACATACCAGTAATATTGTTTGAACATATGACATCTGCTGCTGTTCTGACTGAACAATTACCCTCTTAGATAGTACACTAACTAGTACATACCAGTAATATTGTTTGAACATATGACACCTGCTGCTGTTTTGACTGAACAATTACCTCTTAGATAGTACACTAACTAGTACATACCAGTAATATTGTTTGAACATATGACATCTGCTGCTGTTTTGACTGAACAATTACCCTCTTAGATAGTACACTAACTAGTACATACCAGTAATATTGTTTGAACATATGACATCTGCTGCTGTTTTGACTGAACAATTACCCTCTTAGATAGTACACTAACTAGTACATACCAGTAATATTGTTTGAACATATGACATCTGCTGCTGTTTTGACTGAACAATTACCCTCTTAGATAGTACACTAACTAGTACATACCAGTAATATTGTTTGAAGATATGACACCTGCTGCTGTTCTGACTGAACAATTACCCTCTTAGATAGTACACTAACAAGTACATACCAGTAATATTGTTTGAACATATGACACCTGCTGCTGTTCTGACTGAACAATTACCCTCTTAGATAGTACACTAACAAGTATATACCAGTAATATTGTTTGAACATATGACATCTGCTGCTGTTCTGACTGAACAATTACCCTCTTAGATAGTACACTAACTAGTACATACCAGTAATATTGTTTGAACATATGACATCTGCTGCTGTTCTGACTGAACAATTACCCTCTTAGATAGTACACTAACAAGTACATACCAGTAATATTGTTTGAACATATGACACCTGCTGCTGTTTTGACTGAACAATTACCCTCTTAGATAGTACACTAACTAGTACATACCAGTAATATTGTTTGAACATATGACACCTGCTGCTGTTTTGACTGAACAATTACCCTCTTAGATAGTACACTAACTAGTACATACCAGTAATATTGTTTGAACATATGACACCTGCTGCTGTTCTGACTGAACAATTACCAATCTTTCCCCAGTTTAAATTACTACATTGATGGAGATACGTCTCTGATCCATTACAATTAACACGACTCAACCATCTGATGGTATCAATGTAATCTGACGTGGCTGTGTAATGCTTATATGATATACCAACATCATAACCTTCCTGTTTACAGATGACTGTTGCATCTCTGTTGTCAAATCCCTCCGAGCAGATAATACCAGAATAAGATGCATAGTTTACAGAGATATATCCATGATCATGTCCAATTATATCAATACTTATTCCTGAAAAATTTTCATAAAACCAGCAGTTAAAGAATAATCTATAGCTCTAGACAAACCAAGAATCATGTGACTCATTTCCAATTATCTGAAAACTTATTCCTGAAAAATTACTATAAAATGAGCATATGAAAACTTATTTCCAACAAATACATTGAAAATTAATGATGAAATAATAATTGTTAGTCTAAAATAAACCCACGGTCATTTCAAATTATTTGGAATCTTACTAACAAAATTTAACATGATGGGTGCCATTACTGGAGCAGGAACAGCTTAAGTCTCCTATTCAATACTGTTCAGCAATTCATTTTGATGTGTGTTAAATTTCGTGATTTTGCAAGAAAAAACCCTACTTTGTCATGACTATGATCAAACTCAATTACATTATCATTCAACATTTTTATTTGACAATAAGAAAATATTTTATAAGAATGCCAAAGTCAGCAAGAATTGAAAATAACTCTGTAATGTACATAGTATTTTAATCTTAGTACCTGATTCTGCGGGAGGAATGTAGTTGGTACATATAACTGAGGCATACATGCCACTTTGACAGGAATCAGCTTTGATATAGTTACAGTGTTGTAGTGATTTCTCCTGACCAGTACAGTTTATGTGATTGATCACAAATGGTTGGTTTTTAGGTCCATATGCTGAACAACAATGGCTGATACCAATGTTATAGTTTGTCAATTCCTTGCAGACGACAGTTGCTGCAGTGTCATCAAAGTTGTCTGCACAAACAAGACCATATTGATATGTACTTCTTTTCCATACAGAAACAAAACCTTTCGATTGAGATGAAATTTGCACTGAAAAATATTTTAGAATTATAAAATTATATACATGTATATTAAATGGAATACTTATCACCATAATATTATACAATTACTTCTAATCATAAATCTAAATATGAACATTGACACTGAATTTTGTTAATTTAATGGTAGCCATGATAACTGCTAAACTAGTATCAATGGAACACCAAAGAATTAACCTTAATGTCTTTTTTTCATCATTTATTTTTGTCCATTATTCATTTTATCCCCAATACATTTATAGATTTAAATATCTCAGTAATTAACTAATTTTTTAAACTGATATTCTAATTCTCTTTCATGAATATATTTATTAAATCTAAAAAAATATAAAATTTTGTAGCTTACAACAGGTTTTTCAGACATCAATAAAATGATTATCTAAGAAAATATTTGATCATTATCAAAACTTACTCCATGGCTTACAGGAAACTCCTGCATCTTTTCCATGGCCACTGCATGCAGAATCAGACACACTCCATCCTTTATTAGGACAGGAGAATATTGATGATTCAGTTCCATCACATTGCATGCCATCCATAAATACAGGTCCAGTACCACTACCATAGAATGAAGATTTTTTTCCAGAACCTCCACCGAATCCTAGTTGTTCACATACAACCATTGCATCATGTGTAGTCCATTGATTGTCACACACTGTTCCCCATACTCCATCTCGTCCAACCTCTACCCTTCCTTGTCCTGGGGTAGAACCTACTAGTCTTACTTCCATTCCTGAAAATTAAAACATGAGTAGCAAATGCATAACATTTTTTACAGCATCAGATTCTCTAAAAGATGGTCTGCCTTCCCACTCATCGTCTGCTAAACATTAGACTATTCTTTGAGCCTGGGATTTCATTTTCAGACAGATTTTTTTTTTTTTTTTCACTTTTTTTCTGAAGTTAAAAATAGAATATATATATTGAGTCTTACTTTCATTCTGGGAAATTAAAAGAAATGAGTACATGCAATACATTAAGCAATTTTCTTGGCATGGGATTTATGTTTGGACAGAACATTTTTTTTCATCAAAATTTAAAAAAGGCAATAATTGTTTTTTTGGCAGATAGTGCACAAAAAACATTGTGAAAAATTTCAAAACATTTTACCAAAGAAATCTTCAGTAAGATCATGGAAATTTTAATGCTGGACATACTACACACTGATGTTTGTATGGATACAGGTAAAACTTAATGCCACCATCACCTTTCAGCAAGGGCATACAAAAGAAAACATCTGAAAGACATACCAATCATTAGATGATGTGATATCAACATTTAGTAAGGGAAGTAATTGACAACAACACCTGTATTTATCATAGTTGTTACCTGTTCCATTATAACATATAACACCAGCAGGTTGTACTTTAGAAGAACATCTGTGGGTTGTGTTCATCAAAACATCACACTGAGTAATATTGTCCTCATTTCCTTTGCATGACACTTCTGTTAACCATATTGGATCAGATTGAGACAGAAGCTTTATTGTTCCAAAGACTTGTCCATCAAAATAACCATTCTGATGACATAGAACTTTGGCATCATTGTTATCCCAGCCATCTTGACAAACAGTACCAACAACTCTATATTGTAATACTCTCACTTCTCCTGTGTAACCATTGTCAATATAAATCTGGAAATCTGAAAATATAATTTTTGAACTACTTTTAATTATATTTCATATATGTGTATAAAAGCCAATTAAGTCGGCAAACAGGAAGTAGGAATCTGACAGGTCCAAAAACGCTTCCCACAATATGGGGTACCTATATGAAGGTTGTGACCAAATATCAGATTTCTGCCATCAATAGTTGCTGAGAAAAATGCAACAACAAATATCTTGGGATGGACGGACGGAAAACGGAAGGACGGACAGACAGAAGGACGGACAGATGGAAGACGAACAGACAGATGGACAGACGGACGGATGGACAGACGGACGGATGGACGGATGGAAGGACGGTGGAGCGGGGGTATATTTATTGTATTGTGTAGCAGTATTATTTTTCAAGTAAAACGTTACCAAAATTTAATATGCAATATTCCCAGATATTTGCACTAGTACAATATTTCTGACAATTGATGTCATCAATAGGTTTAAATGCTGTGCTAATATCATTTCAAAGTTCTGTATTAAAATAAATGACTTATTGCACAATTATTGATGAATTTTGTCCCTTGCAGAATAATAATTGTTCTCGCTGTGCAATATACTATTCTGGTTGGGACAATATTCACCAATACAAATGTATTCCTGTGACCTGTAATAACCCTATAATATACCTTGTATTTTTGTTTATTTTAATTTCTCTAAGTTTTTTTCAGATGGGCCGGTAACAATCATCACCTGAAATCCCTAAATAGTAATTTGGGTTATTTCGTGCGATGATTGTTACTGACCCCCGTGGTTTTTTTTTGCCCTTTAATTTACCATCAGTAACATTTTCTTTAATGCATACTACACTGGCATATTCAGAATAGTCACAATCAGCCATTTTATGTGAACAATCCAAAATGTCTTTCTCATCTCCATGACAACTGATATCTGTAGTGAAACTGGAGTAAGGTGACCTTCCAAACAAGCCAGAAGAAAGAGTTCGTGCTCTAAAATATCCAAGTTGTCTACATGTAACATAGGCATCAACATCATCAAATTTGGTCGTACAGAGGTTGGTCCATTCTGTATTTTGGTATACCTCAACTCTTCCCATATAAATGTTGTCATTTTTACCTCCTCCAGACAAACGTACTAAAATAAACAGAAAATTAATTCATTAATGAAATGTTGTTTTTCACATATGTAGTTTCTCATCTTTTGTGTTCTAAGTTGCAATAAGTCTTTGTTAATACTGGTTGGTATATATTTTAGGACTACAATTCATAAAGAAAAGTTTTAAATTTCAAAATGTTTTTATGGTGACATTTAAAATTTTAAAGAATTATATAATTTGGTGGAGTTTTTATTGGCTGGTTACAGATTTTATGATAAAAATAGCAACTCATACTTCAAAAATAGATCAATCAAATATCCATATATATATATATATATATATATATATATAATATTGGTGTATTGACGGTAAATATAGAATTTATGTGGCGAGGCTTAGAAACTGGAGCTTTAGCGAGTCTTTCCACCCATTTTGTGCCGAGCCACATAAATTCTATATTTACCGTCAATACACCAATATTGTATTTATCCTGCAATAAAATTTGTAATTTTTTTTAATTTAATTTAATAATAATAATAAAAAGATAATGGAAACCCCATTGATACCTCAATAGTAGTTCCGGTAAGGGGCGTGGCTTCATATCTTTATTAGGCTAGTGTGAAAAGTGTTATTATGGCAGGGATGTGGCTTATTAGTGTTATTATGACAGGGGTGTGACTTAACAGGTTTATTAGGCTAATGTGAAAAGTGTTATTATGCCACTGTCATAATAAAGCAAGTTTATTTCAACCCATTTATCATGACAAAAAATAACCCAATTGCAGGATAAAGGATGATTAGTAAGCAAGTTAATTTTTTTTGTGAATTATAACAGTTATACAGGGAAATAAAATATATCTCTATCAAACTCCATATGGTGAGAAGGATGAACATTCAAATTGAATGAGGAAAATGAAAAATTGCCGGCTAATAAAACTCGAAAATACCTTTGCCACAAGGAAACAAAAATCCAAAATGTCTGTCAAATTTCAAACATAGATATCCAACATAAAAATGTAGCAGTCATTCTTACATGTTTTGTGTCTGACATATGGACATGAAGAAGCAACGTTCTTAAGAATCAAGAGGAAATTGAGGGCATAAGTTTTGTATCAAGCAAACCCTAAAAATATATTTGTTCCTGTGTATGTTAGAGACAGGATCAGTCAATATATGAACGTGAAAGTACTTATAATTATTAGTACATGAATGTACTTATAAAGTAAATTATATATAGATCAACTTAATTTCTTTTATAGCTTAAAACAGATGTTAAAAACCATATTTAATACAGCTAGGTCAATAAATTAATGACATATTGTAAATCACAATATATTCGTGTGATGAAAGTTTCACGAGGCAGTGCCTGAATATCAATTCATGGATTGATAAATTTGCACATTCAGTCTAAAATGATAAATTCTTGTAATAATTACTGTTCAGTGATAAACCCTATTCTATCAACATATTCATGCCCATCTAAGTTTAGTCAATAAAATCGCCTCTCAGTTAATTTAATTACATGTATTTGTGAGACCTATAACTTTACAATACCTAAAAAATGCGAAAATATAGTTCTTGCTTATTTATCCTGATCTACAGTAAGCTGACCAGTTAAAGCAAGTATGATTATGACAGAAAAAATGTCAACTTACATATTCAACAAATAATTAGTCCTTACCACTATGATAACATATGACCCCTGCATCTTTTGTATGATTCAAACAGTTTTCATCTGTAATGTTCATCCATCCAGAACTTGGACACTCAGTGATGAATGTTTCTTGCCCTGTACAGTCTACATCTGACAAATATACATCACCTTGTCCTGGCTGTACTGGACCGCTGAAATGTTCTTGGTAGGATATACAATACAATACAAATCAAAGGTAAATATATTAGTTAAATGCACCAGAAGTATATATAACTGTATCTAACTTCTTCAGTGGTTCTAAACTACAAACAGTTGGAAAGCAAAATTTAAATATCAAACACTGATGAGCAGAAAAAAAAATGCACAGACACTTAATTGAGGAAAAGACCCTTCCACCATTTTGCTTTCCAAAAATATTTGTAAAGAAAGAACTATCCAATTCATATTTCACTCATCTGCCCAGTAAATGTTACTTCAAACTTAAAGACGCAATGGCTTATAGTATCACAACTTTACAACGTGACATTTCATGACTAAATAACATATTCTCTGCAAAAATGTAAGATTTTTAATTACTAAAATAAAATTCATTACAAAATGGGTGAGGGTCCTTTCCTCATGCCCCTGTGAAAAATTCCAAACCTACAGCCAAGCATAGAAGTCTGATATATGGTAAGTGGTTTTCATATTGTTGACATTGGTTTCTCTTTCAACTTTTTATTCAAAATTGGGAAGAGGAGAAGAGACAGATTGTAACCCTCGTTTAGTGAAGATGCAATTAAAGTTATATCTTATAAAGTTAGATACATGAATGCATCCTCATATTTCAGGATTTGTGTGACTGTAATTTTGGACACAAATATCGTAACAACATTATATTGAAACTAGAACAAATGTTTCACCTTTAACAATAATGAGATTCTGGGCTATATATTGATAACCTACCTCCATTTTCTGCCAGTAACAAAACCTACAGATCTACAAATGACCTCAGCGTCTTTATTAGACCACCCAGTATCACATATTGTGCCTATTTTACCATCAATTTCAATGTTGACTCTGCCATGGTTGTCTCCTCCATCACTTATACTTACATTCAAACCTGTATAATATATATTTCCTTGTTTGTTTGATGATGTTTAACGCCACTTTCAACAATATTTCAGTTATATTGTGGTGGTCAGTTTTATTGGTGGAGGAAAGCGGAGGACCCGGAGAAAACTAGCGGCAAGTCACTGACAAACTTTATCACATGATGTTGTACACCTCCCCCTGATTGAGATTCGAACTCACAACATCAGTGGTGATAGGCACTGATTGCATAGGTAGTTGTAAATCCAACTACCATACTATCACGGCCTGTTATATATATATATGTATATATAGCGACAGGAATTTGGTTTATACTAGTTAAAATTAACAAAAATTTCATGCAGACTTTATTTAAAGTTTGTTTATACAGGATTCTGTTTTATTCAAAGTACAGTTCGAGACAGATTTCACTGTACAATAAAACTGAGTATAATGAACACCAATGTAGTGAATGTAAGATATTAATGAACACCAATGTAGTGAATGTAAGATATTAATGAACACCAATGTAGTGAATGTAAGATATTAATGAACACCAATGTAGTGAATGTAAGATATTAATGAACACCAATGTAGTGAATGTAAGATATTAATGAACACCGATGTAGTGAATGTAAGATATTAATGAACACCAATGTAGTGAATGCAAGATAATAATGAACACCAATGTAGTGAATGTAAGATATTAATGAACACCAATGTAGTGAATGTAAGATATTAATGAACACCAATGTAGTGAATGTAAGATATTAATGAACACCGATGTAGTGAATGTAAGATATTAATGAACACCGATGTAGTGAATGTAAGATATTAATGAACACCGATGTAGTGAATGTAAGATATTAATGAACACCAATGTAGTGAATGTAAGATATTAACGAACCCCAATGTAGTGAATGTAAGATATTAATGAACACCAATGTAGTGAATGTAAGATATTAATGAACACCAATGTAGTGAATGTAAGATATTAATGAACACCAATGTAGTGAATGTAAGATATTAATGAACACTGATGTAGTGAATGTAAGATATTAATGAACACTAATGTAGTGAATGTAAGATATTAACGAACACCAATGTAGTGAATGTAAGATATTAATGAACACTAATGTAGTGAACGTAAGATATTAATGAACACCGATGTAGTGAATGTAAGATATTAATGAACACCGATGTAGTGAATGTAAGATATTATTGAACACCGATGTAGTGAATGTAAGATATTATTGAACACCGATGTAGTGAATGTAAGATATTAATGAACACCGATGTAGTGAATGTAAGATATTAATGAACACCGATGTAGTGAATGTAAGATATTAATGAACACCGATGTAGTGAATGTAAGATAATAATGAACACCGATGTAGTGAATGTAAGATATTAATGAACACTGATGTAGTGAATGTAAGATATTAATGAACACCGATGTAGTGAATGTAAGATATTAATGAACACCGATGTAGTGAATGTAAGATATTAATGAACACCGATGTAGTGAATGTAAGATATTAATGAACACCAATGTAGTGAATGTAAGATATTAATGAACACCAATGTAGTGAATGTAAGATATTAATGAACACCGATGTAGTGAATGTAAGATATTAATGAACACCGATGTAGTGAACGTAAGATATTAATGAACACCGATGTAGTGAACGTAAGATATTAATGAACACCGATGTAGTGAACGTAAGATATTAATGAACACCAATGTAGTGAATGTAAGATATTAATGAACACCAATGTAGTGAATGCAAGATAATAATGAACACCAATGTAGTGAATGTAAGATATTAATGAACACCAATGTAGTGAATGTAAGATATTAATGAACACCAATGTAGTGAATGTAAGATATTAATGAACACCAATGTAGTGAATGTAAGATATTAATGAACACCAATGTAGTGAATGTAAGATATTAATGAACACCAATGTAGTGAATGTAAGATATTAATGAACACCAATGTAGTGAATGCAAGATAATAATGAACACCAATGTAGTGAATGTAAGATATTAATGAACACCAATGTAGTGAAAGTAAGATATTAATGAACACCAATGTAGTGAATGTAAGATATTAATGAACACCAATGTAGTGAATGTAAGATATTAATGAACACCAATGTAGTGAATGTAAGATATTAATGAACACCAATGTAGTGAATGTAAGATATTAATGAACACCAATGTAGTGAATGCAAGATAATAATGAACACCAATGTAGTGAATGTAAGATATTAATGAACACCAATGTAGTGAATGTAAGATATTAATGAACACCAATGTAGTGAATGTAAGATATTAATGAACACCAATGTAGTGAATGTAAGATATTAATGAACACCAATGTAGTGAATGTAAGATATTAATGAACACCAATGTAGTGAATGTAAGATATTAATGAACACCAATGTAGTGAATGTAAGATATTAATGAACACCATTGTAGTGAATGTAAGATAATAATGAACACCGATGTAGTGAATGTAAGATATTAATGAACACCAATGTAGTGAATGTAAGATATTAATGAACACCAATGTAGTGAATGTAAGATATTAATGAACACCGATGTAGTGAATGTAAGATATTAATGAACACCGATGTAGTGAATGTAAGATATTAATGAACACCGATGTAGTGAATGTAAGATATTAATGAACACCGATGTAGTGAATGTAAGATATTAATGAACACCGATGTAGTGAATGTAAGATATTAATGAACACCGATGTAGTGAATGTAAGATATTAATGAACACCGATGTAGTAAATGTAAGATATTAATGAACACCGATGTAGTGAATGTAAGATATTAATGAACACCGATGTAGTGAATGTATGATATTAATGAACACCGATGTAGTGAATGTAAGATATTAATGAACACCGATGTAGTGAATGTAAGATATTAATGAACACCGATGTAGTGAATGTAAGATATTAATGAACACCAATGTAGTGAATGCAAGATAATAATGAACACCAATGTAGTGAATGTAAGATATTAATGAACACCAATGTAGTGAATGTAAGATATTAATGAACACCAATGTAGTGAATGTAAGATATTAATGAACACCGATGTAGTGAATGTAAGATATTAATGAACACCGATGTAGTGAATGTAAGATATTAATGAACACCGATGTAGTGAATGTAAGATATTAATGAACACCAATGTAGTGAATATAAGATATTAATGAACACCAATGTAGTGAATGTAAGATATTAATGAACACTGATGTAGTGAATGTAAGATATTAATGAACACTAATGTAGTGAATGTAAGATATTAACGAACACCAATGTAGTGAATGTAAGATATTAATGAACACTAATGTAGTGAACGTAAGATATTAATGAACACCGATGTAGTGAATGTAAGATATTAATGAACACCGATGTAGTGAATGTAAGATATTATTGAACACCGATGTAGTGAATGTAAGATATTATTGAACACCGATGTAGTGAATGTAAGATATTAATGAACACAGATGTAGTGAATGTAAGATATTAATGAACACCGATGTAGTGAATGTAAGATATTAATGAACACCAATGTAGTGAATGGAAGATATTAATGAACACCAATGTAGTGAATGCAAGATAATAATGAACACCAATGTAGTGAATGTAAGATATTAATGAACACCAATGTAGTGAATGTAAGATATTAATGAACACCAATGTAGTGAATGTAAGATATTAATGAACACCGATGTAGTGAACGTAAGATATTAATGAACACCGATGTAGTGAACGTAAGATATTAATGAACACAAATGTAGTGAATGTAAGATATTAATGAACACCAATGTAGTGAATGCAAGATAATAATGAACACCAATGTAGTGAATGTAAGATATTAATGAACACCAATGTAGTGAATGTAAGATATTAATGAACACCAATGTAGTGAATGTAAGATATTAATGAACACCGATGTAGTGAATGTAAGATATTAATGAACACCGATGTAGTGAACGTAAGATATTAATGAACACCGATGTAGTGAATGTAAGATATTAATGAACACCGATGTAGTGAATGTAAGATATTAATGAACACCGATGTAGTGAATGTAAGATATTAATGAACACCAATGTAGTGAATGTAAGATATCAATGAACACCAATGTAGTGAATGTAAGATATCAATGAACACCAATGTAGTGAATGTAAGATATCAATGAACACCAATGTAGTGAATGTAAGATATTAATGAACACCAATGTAGTGAATGTAAGATATTAATGAATACCAATGTAGTGAATGTAAGATATTAATGAACACCAATGTAGTGAATGTAAGATATTAATGAACACCAATGTAGTGAATGTAAGATATTAATGAACACCATTGTAGTGAATGTAAGATAATAATGAACACCGATGTAGTGAATGTAAGATATTAATGAACACCGATGTAGTGAATGTAAGATATTAATGAACACTAATGTAGTGAATGTAAGATATTAATGAACACTAATGTAGTGAATGTAAGATATTAATGAACACTAATGTAGTGAATGTAAGATATTAATGAACACTAATGTAGTGAATGTAAGATATTAATGAACACTAATGTAGTGAATGTAAGATATTAATGAACACTAATGTAGTGAATGTAAGATATTAATGAACACCAATGTAGTGAATGTAAGATATTAATGAACACCAATGTAGTGAATGTAAGATATTTCTTCCTTTACCTTGTTGTTTCTAAAATGAAGAAGACATGATTTAACTATAATGGTCATTTTTGTTTTTGATGCTATAAAATATTAAATTTAGTACAAAATCTGATTTTTTTCAATTCTTTTAAGTAATACAAATGTAAAGGGAAATGCATTAGCTGGAAGAAATGTGTGATTCGTGATGAACACAATTATAATGACATTTACAACTATATAACATTATTTTTAGTAAAATTTCATGAAAAATTTGTTATTCAAAATAAAAAGGGAAAAAAATACAAAAAGTGTTGGGTTCCTTTCCTGAAGTTCCTGTGGTCTTTGTCACTATTACCTCTTTTTTTCTCTAATCAACAAGCAACTGCATATGTACATTATTAAGAAATCCTGTAATTGTCCCCCCTTGAAAAACTTGATTACCCATATTTCAATGTACTGGTACCTGAACTTTTAAAACACACTACTCCAGCTCTGCTCTTTGATTGACACACTGTTGTAGTCTTGCTACAGTCAGACAAACTGTGTTCCTGTCCATTACAGTTTATATTATTCAGAAGAAATGGCAGATTATCATCTTTCTGGTACCAAGTTGGAAGTCCTCCAATATAGCCTAATTGACGACATGCTACTTGTGTTTCTTCTAAATCCCAAAATGATGAGCAAATTTGACCTGTGGCTTTGTACTTATCATCATACCAATCTAGTTTTCCATAAGACAGGCCACTGCTGATACTTAAATCTGTGCCTATATAAAATTATATTAGATCGATCTATTCAAATATGTGCTTATATTAAGGTTGATCTAATCAGAAGTAATCATTACTTGGATTTTCATTTTTTTTTTATCTGGCAATCCACAACTAGAAAAATCCAAATAAAACTGATATATAATATAGTAATTATACTCACACAGTAGTTCTAGCTCAAAATAATCTAGAGATCCTAATGTTTAAACAAATGTATATTTGATTGAGAGTTTGGACCACAGTGGCTTGTACAATTAATTTTATCATCATATGCATACCTGCATGCTATATTATATAATGTCCCCTAGTTGCAATAGCCCATGGTATATATATATATACAAAAATGTATATCCTCTTGGTAAATATGGTCCATGGAGTTATTTTCCTAGGAAGAAATATTACATGGGCTATTTCTTTTAAACTAGGAAAATTTGTAACTTTGGATTAATTTCACCAGAAATTTTGGTCCATCGGGACTTATTTTACCATGCCAATTCATCACTTACAGTCACACACTGTATGACTACACTTGGAGATAATATACTATCAATTGTTGACTGATTTTGTCTGTTTATATACTTATGAGTTTTGACTTTCCCTTTGTCAGATTGCTCGGAGTTCGGTAATTTTGTTATTACCCTTATTTTGAAAAATATGTCTAAAAAATATCTAATTGTTAAGTCAATTTGTAACAGGTAAATATCTCTCCAATAACATGACCATGCCATATCTATGTGGTATTCAGTTACATGACCATGTCATAGTATTCAGTTATTTTTACATAATTTCTTCAGTCATAACATTCTATTGGAGAAATTCTTGTGAACACATGTTTTTCTGATATACATTGTGTAATGAAATGTTTATGATATGAATATTTCCTCAAGGGACCATCCATGACAAGTCTGGTGTAATTTGGCCAAGTGGATGTAAATGATTTTTGTCAATAATAAAAAATTTAACAAGATAGAAAATATTATAAATGGTAGTTTTGAAGTTCTCTATCAATATTAAATTTGAGAAATGATTAAAAAAAAATAGGTTTATCTCCCCTGTCCCATTGGAGTGATGCTTGATCTCAAACAGTTGGAAAACCAATCAAAGAATCATTTAATACCAGAATAAAAAATATTCATCTTTAGAAGGATGGCCATAAAGTCACAGGCACTAGACACTATATCAATACAGTCAATGATAATAAAATAACAGTCACTGGACACTATATCAATACAGGCAATGGTAATAAAATAACACAGTCACTGGACACTATATCAATACAGTCAATGGTAATAAAATAACACAGTCACTGGACACTATATCAATACAGTCAATGATAATAAAATAACACAGTCACAGGACACTATATCAATACAGTCAATGGTAATAAAATAACACAGTCATTGGACACTATATCAATACAGTCAATGGTAATAAAATAACACAGTCACTGGACACTATATCAATACAGTCAATGATAATAAAATAACAGTCACTGGACACTATATCAATACAGTCAATGATAATAAAATAACAGTCACTGGACACTATATCAATACAGTCAATGATAATAAAATAACAGTCACTGGACACTATATCAATACCGTCAATGATAATAAAATAACACAGTCACTGGACACTATATCAAAATACAGTCAATGATAATAAAATAACAGTCATTGGACACTATATCAATACAGTCAATGGTAATAAAATAACAGTCATTGGACACTATATCAATACAGTCAATGGTAATAAAATAACACAGTCACTGGACACTATATCAATACAGTCAATGATAATAAAATAACAGTCATTGGACACTATATCAATACAGTCAATGGTAATAAAATAACACAGTCACTGGACACTATACCAATACAGTCAATGGTAATAAAATAACAGTCATTGGACACTATATCAATAAGTCGATGGTAATAAAATAACACAGTCACTGGACACTATATCAATACAGTCAATGGTAATAAAATAACAGTCATTGGACACTATATCAATACAGTCAATGGTAATAAAATAACACAGTCACTGGACACTATATCAATACAGTCAATGGTAATAAAATAACACAGTCACTGGACACTATATCAATACAGTCAATGATAATAAAATAACACAGTCACTGGACACTATATCAATACAGTCAATGGTAATAAAATAACACAGTCACTGGACACTATATCAATACAGTCAATGATAATAAAATAACACAGTCACAGGACACTATATCAAAATACAGTCAATGATAATAAAATAACAGTCATTGGACACTATCAATAAGTCAATGGTAATAAAATAACAGTCACTGGACACTATATCAATACAGTCAATGGTAATAGAATAACACAGTCACTGGACACTATATCAATACAGTCAATGGTAATAGAATGACACAGTCACAGGACACTATATCAATACAGTCAATGATAATAAAATAACACAGTCACTGGACACTATATCAATACAGTCAATGATAATAAAATAACACAGTCACTGGACACTATATCAATACAGTCAATGATAATAAAATAACAGTCATTGGACACTATATCAATACAGTCAATGATAATAAAATAACACAGTCACAGGACACTATATCAAAATACAGTCAATGATAATAAAATAACAGTCATTGGACACTATATCAATAAGTCAATGGTAATAAAATAACAGTCACTGGACACTATATCAATACAGTCAATGGTAATAAAATAACACAGTCACTGGACACTATATCAATACAGTCAATGATAATAAAATAACAGTCACAGGACACTATATCAAAATACAGTCAATGATAATAAAATAACAGTCATTGGACACTATATCAATAAGTCAATGGTAATAAAATAACAGTCACTGGACACTATATCAATACAGTCAATGGTAATAAAATAACACAGTCACAGGACACTATATCAATACAGTCAATGGTAATAGAATGACACAGTCACAGGACACTATATCAATACAGTCAATGATAATAAAATAACACAGTCACTGGACACTATATCAATACAGGCAATGGTAATAAAATAACAGTCATTGGACACTATATCAATACAGTCAATGATAATAAAATAACACAGTCACTGGACACTATATCAATACAGTCAATGGTAATAAAATAACAGTCATTGGACACTATATCAATACAGTCAATGGTAATACAATAACACAGTCACTGGACACTATATCAATACAGTCAATGATAATAAAATAACACAGTCACAGGACACTATATCAATACAGTCAATGATAATAAAATAACACAGTCACAGGACACTAGATCAATACAGTCAATGATAATAAAATAACACAGTCACTGGACACTATATCAATACAGGCAATGGTAATAAAATAACAGTCATTGGACACTATATCAATACAGTCAATGATAATAAAATAACACAGTCACTGGACACTATATCAATACAGTCAATGGTAATAAAATAACAGTCATTGGACACTATATCAATACAGTCAATGGTAATACAATAACAGTCACTGGACACTATATCAATACAGTCAATGGTAATAGAATAACACAGTCACTGGACACTATATCAATACAGTCAATGGTAATAAAATAACACAGTCACTGGACACTATATCAATACAGTCAATGGTAATAAAATAACACAGTCACTGGACACTATATCAATAAAAAAAAATCCATAGTCAATGATAAGAAAATAGTGCCTATGATAGATTAGTTTTTACTGCAAATGTAAGAATGTTACTCAACTTACTGTTTGCTATGGAACTGTGGTTAAAACAGGACACAGCTAGATATTTCCTGCTACAATTCTTGTTCTCAACCAGTGAACAATTTCCAAAATAGTCTTCCTCAGAATCACAGGCTATATAAACACCAGAGTAATTACCATCAACTATTCCATAGGAAGCATCAGGAAGAACCACACCATCTTCATGTCCTAGTTCTTGACATAAGACCTTTGACTCCTTGTTTCCAGATTGTCCTGGACATGCGATTTGCCATATACCATTGATGTTTAGTTGTACTACTCCAGATTGGCCTACGTCATGTTCAAAGTGTACATGTAACAATCTCACTAACTCTGTAAGAATAAAAGGTCAGATTTGTTCATAGTTTGACATAAAAAATCAACTAAATTTGTCTGAAAATATAACAGTAACATGTTCTCTTACTGCAACTTATTGAGAAAAAGGACATCTTCTGTTGGAAATGTCATCTCTCAAAATAGGACAAGGCAGAATATACTTGAAAGTTCCAAGTAAAACATGAAGGCATCCAAACCTCACAGTTTGAAAACATGAGGCTACTTCTATTAAATACCCAGTACTATAATAACATGTTTAACAGAAAAAATTTCATAATAAGATGTCTAGAGGAAAAGTTTGAAGATACCAAAGGGGTAATCAGAAGTAAATCAAGGAAGGGTAGACAACACAATGGCCACAAGATACCAAAGGGGTAATCAGAAGTAAATCAAGGAAGGGTAGACAACACAATGGCCACAAGATACCAAAGGGGTAATCAGAAGTAAATCAAGGAAGGGTAGACAACACAATGGCCACAAGATACCAAAGGGGTAATCAGAAGTAAATCAAGGAAGGGTAAACAACACAATGGCCACAAGATACCAAAGGGGTAATCAGAAGTAAATCAAGGAAGGATAGACAACACAATGGCCACAAGATACCAAAGGGGTAATCAGAAGTAAATCAAGGAAGGATAGACAACACCATGGCCACAAGATACCAAAGGGGTAATCAGAAGTAAATCAAGGAAGGGTAGACAACACAATAGCCACAAGATACCAAAGGGGTAATCAGAAGTATATCAAGGAAGGGTAGACAACACAATGGCCAAAAGATACCAAAGGGGTAATCAGAAGCTGTAAATCAAGAAAGGGTAGACAATGCAATGGCCAAAAGATACCAAAGGGGTAATCAGAAGCTGTAAATCAAGAAAGGGTAGACAATGCAATGGCCAAAAGATACCAAAGGGGTAATCAGAAGTAAATCAAGGAAGGGTAGACAACACAATGGCCAAAAGATACCAAAGGGGTAATCAGAAGTAAATCAAGGAAGGGTAGACAATGCAATGGCCAAAAGATACCAAAGAGGTAATCAGAAGCTGTAAATCAAGGAAGGGTAGACAATGCAATGGCCACAAGATGCCAAAGGGGTAATCAGAAGCTGTAAATCAAGGAAGGGTAGACAATGCAATGGCCACAAAATGCCAAAGGGGTAATCAGAAGTAAATCAAGGAAGGGTAGACAATGCAATGGCCACAAGATACCAAAGGGGTAATAAGAAGCTGTAAATCAAGGACGGGTAGACAATGCAATGGCCACAAGATACCAAAGGGGTAATCAGAAGCTGTAAATCAAGGAAGGGTAGACAATACAATGGCCAAAAGATACCAAAGGGGTAATCAGAAGCTGTAAATCAAGGAAGGGTAGACAATGCAATGGCCAAAAGATACCAAATGGGTAATCAGAAGCTGTAAATCAAGGAAGGGTAGACAATACAATGGTCAAAAGATACCAAAGTTATAATCAGAAGCTGTACATCAAGGAAGGGTAGACAATACAATGGCCAAAAGATACCAAAGGGGTAATCAGAAGCTGTAAATCAAAGAAGGGTAGATAATGCAATGGCCAAAAGATACCAAAGGAGTAATCAGAAGTAAATCAAGGAAGGGTAGACAATGCAATGGCCAAAAGATACCAAAGTTATAATCAGAAGCTGTACATCAAGGAAGGGTAGACAATGCAATGGCTACAAGAAAAGGGATAAGAAGGCAAACAAAACAGAAACAAAACTAAAGATGGAGCAACACAAACCCCTCTGAATACCGTGGGTGAACTTGGGTGAACTTAGGTGCTCCGGAATGGTAAGAAGTTGCTGCTCCACATGTGGCACCCGTAGGGCTGTATTCATTTATTCACTCCCATATTACAGTAGACACAAGGGCTGGTGGCATATCAAATACAAATTCTCAAATATTACATACCCCCATTACAAATATTCACATATAAGATAAGGTATTACTATCTATTAATTTGTCTACATTTATTGTTGTTAATTTGTTTTCAACTAGCTAAAATTATGTTTACTTGATGTTAAAACAACCATCGATCAAAATTTCGACTGATTGGTAATTTCGTCATTTCTTGTGAAATATTTCAAACGTAGATGATTGGATTACAACAAAAACCTCTAAAGGGATAATACTATCTTCCTTTATATGTAAGGTCTGTCTAATATATAATATTCAACTGCATTTTATTACATAGATTTTATTTCGCCAGGCCTTAAAAATGGAAAACTACGGTATGGCTCAAACCGTCCAGCATTACTTATTTGCGTACGAAAATTACGATATAAAAACATGACATTACACTCTTTGTTACACGAATTATAGGAGCTGTTGTGAGCGAGTGATATCCCCTTCAATTCGGACACCTTTGAATTATTGTTTACGTATAGTCCCGGCGCGATTTAACTGGAATATTGTTGAAAGTGGCGTTAAATACCATAACCCGTCTACGCTCAGGCCATCCGAATGTACTCCTCAATAGCCCCATCCCAATACCAAGTTTCTACCTACATTTTGTACATTGTTTATATAATGTTGTTCTCCTAATGAATATACATCTGTGAACTACTAGCTGTCAGGAGTTGCCATTTATGTTAATTACGCCATATTAAAAGGAGTTAATTGTTATTACGTCATGTATACACCCGATATTTGTATTATTTGAAAAAAACCGTGCATAATGTCACCAATGCATTTTTGCTTAAAGTAACGCCAGTTAGTTTTCAATTTAAGCGATTATAGTTTCAAATACGCTTCAAATAATGGGATTATCGACTATTTTCGCATGTCTGGAAAGTCAATAAATCGGACCTTGGTGACAAATTAAAATATGCGTGCTTTTTTTTCCAAATGTACCGTACGCGTCTATTTACACGAGCATAGCTTATATTTTAATAGTTAAACGAGCATATTTTATAGACTACTGCGACAATGATATAAATGGCCACTAGTATCGTATGAAAGAACGACAAAAAATAACTGATGTGCATATGCATATCATATCGTTTCATCACAGTATATTTGAAAATTTGGTCCTTACAGAGGTACTATTGATCGCACAATCGTAACTACTCGGCCATTCTCGCTACCCTGCAAATAACCTCGTACGTACATAGTTGAAATTCTTCTTAAATTTTTTGGCGGAAGTTAAGTTAAGTTAAGTCGCACAAAAATATAGTCCACGAAAATCCAATATGGAAGACATACTAAGTAAAATCTAATCATACAAAACTAATTAATACTTTAATTGAAATATAGAAAATTGCTTAAAATATAACTTTATCAAACTGTCATGTAACTGACATGTGAAAAGTAGTGCGATTTATACGCCTAATGCATACGAGGTTATTTGCAGGGTAGCGAGAATGGCCGAGTAGTTACGATTGATTGATCGCATTGACAATTCCCCATACAGTTTTAATTTGATTTGATCAACTTCCGGGTCTGTTAGAGATGCACATATCGCTCGATCAGGAATGTTAACAGGAGATTTATTGTTTCCATTTATACATTTATAATTTGTAAACTTACGAGGGTAATTTCTTTCAGTTCATGGATCTCTTGAAATATAATATGCCGGGTAGTTTGACAAATACTTGTTTCGGCAATTGTTCCAGAGTGTACACATATTGTTCTGTCGTATTGTTGTAATGCTGGGAGTATGGTGTAGGCGCTATTTAACAGTATTACATTCATCAATTTGATTGTTTTGTATTTTGATCTAACTTCTTTAATTCAACTGGAGATTAACCCAGGGCGTGGTCAGCTGTGTGTTACCGACGATAAAACCACTTTAAATTATGAAAACAACTCTAAACATTAGATATCATCTTCACAAGTCAATGGTTATAATCTACCTCGTCTCCTCTTCGTGAGGATGGAGCAATGGTTATAATCTACCTCGTCTCCTCTTCGTGAGGATGGAGCAATGGTTATAATCTACCTCGTTTCCTCTTTGTGAGGATGGAGCAATGGTTATAATCTACCTCGTCTCCTCTTCGTGAGGATGGAGCAATGGTTATAATCTACCTCATCTCCTCTTCGTGAGGATGGAGCAATGGTTATAATCTACCTCGTCTCCTCTTCGTGAGGATGGAAGCGCATCGTAACCATTGACTAGCGAGGATCCAATCTGATCGATCAAGAGATATGTAAAAACGGATAGCGTCTTCAGGAAATAAAGTATTCCAGCATACATACGAAAATAAGTCGGCACCATCCGACATCCCAAATTCCCGAATTGAAAATTAATTTCGCCAAAAATATGCGAATAACACACACCAAACATACATTTAAGTGTATACTTTGATCTAAAACATTATCTAGCTACTGTACTCTTCATACTACAAGATGTATGTTATTACCTAACTCAATTTTCCTATTTATATATTTTAAAGTGACAAGCTTCTCCAGTTTTGGACTCGTGAATGGGGTGTGTTAGTTTCAAATTCAAATTCAAATACTTTATTGGATAAAGCACAGTCTAATACAGTGACAATACAGAGGTTTGTGTAATCCAATACCGAGTGACAATACAGAGGTTTGTGTAATCCAATACCGAGTGACAATACAGAGATTTGTGTCATCCAATACCGAGTGACAATACAGAGGTTTGTGTAATCCAATACCGAGTGACAATACAGAGGTTTGTGTAATCCAATACCGAGTGACAATACAGAGGTTTGTGTAATCCAATACCGAGTGACAATACAGAGGTTTGTGTAATCCAATACCGAGTGACAATACAGAGGTTTGTGTCATCCAATACCGAGTGACAATACAGAGGTTTGTGTCATCCAATACCGAGTGACAATACAGAGGTTTGTGTCATCCAATACCGAGTGACAATACAGAGGTTTGTGTCATCCAATACCGAGTGACATTACAGAGGTTTGTGTCATCCAATACCGAGTGACAATACAGAGGTTTGTGTCATCCAATACCGAGTGACATTACAGAGGTTTGTGTCATCCAATACCGAGTGACAATACAGAGGTTTGTGTAATCCAATACCGAGTGACAATACAGAGGTTTGTGTAATCCAATACCGAGTGACAATACAGAGGTTTGTGTAATCCAATACCGAGTGACAATACAGAGGTTTGTGTAATCCAATACCGAGTGACAATACAGAGGTTTGTGTAATCCAATACCGAGTGACAATACAGAGGTTTGTGTAATCCAATACCGAGTGACAATACAGAGGTTTGTGTCATCCAATACCGAGTGACAATACAGAGGTTTGTGTAATCCAATACCGAGTGACAATACAGAGGTTTGTGTAATCCAATACCGAGTGACAATACAGAGGTTTGTGTCATCCAATACCGAGTGACAATACAGAGGTTTGTGTAATCCAATACCGAGTGACAATACAGAGGTTTGTGTAATCCAATACCGAGTGACAATACAGAGGTTTGTGTAATCCAATACCGACACAACAAAGAGTACATGATACATTAACCAATTAATTTAGTAGATAAAATTGATCAGACTTTGAGGAAGATCAACAACATCTCTGAATGTGTTTTCCCTAATTTTAAATGAATCTTTTAAATATGAACAAATGTTTTTGGTATCCATTAGATTTTCTGGGTTCAATTCAAATGAACCAATGTCATACAACATATAGGTATACATATATTCAATATTTACAATTATACTGATCATAAGGCAAAGCACATACAAAATATCACACCAAAAAAAATATATATATATCATAAGTCCACACAGAACGTTACAAATTCACTACAGATTATAGTCTAAAACTGTAGACTACATTCAACAGTCAGTTGAAAATACAATTTAAAAATGTAAAAGCTACAGAGTGTCAGCTCTAAGTTTTAATGCATGGCAAATATATTTACCTAAATTACATAATTGTTTTACATTTGTTATGTTAAATGGCATTTTCTTCTCCTGAATTCGAAGCATTAAGAAACAATGAGTCAAATTTCTTCCTTATTGACTTATATAATGGACAATATAAAATAAAATGTTTTTCATTTTCTACTTTTATCTTTACAGTATTTGCAGTATCTTTCAGTTGCTGGCACTGGAGATCTGCCATATCTGCCAGTTTCAATTGCAAGAGAATGTGCACTTAGCCTAATTTTAGATAAAAATGAGCGCAAATGTTTGTTTATACCAAAAGTCAAATACTTTTGTATTTGAAATTGCTGATAAATTTTGTTATAAAAGCGAAGTTTTCCCGATTCTGTATCCTTAATATGTGCTAGTTGAGTTAACAATTTTTTCTGAATATGTCTGGTTCAATACGCATGGCTTCATATATACAGGGGCGGATCCAGGATTTGTGGTTAGGGGGGCGTGAGTAGGCGAGGGGTCTGGGGATCGCTTAACGTCCCCAGCGGATCCAAGGCATAGCCCTGGTAGGGAGTCCAGGGGGGCAAAGCCCCCCCCCCCCCCCCCCCCTCGGCAACTCTGGGGGTTTGAGGAATTACAGACATTTATTTGAACGACAATTTTGAACCAACCACACCATTTTTATCAGACCAAAAAAACTTGACTTTGAGTCTTAATTTTGTCGGATAATTGTTAACAGTATGTTTTTGTCAGATTATAAGAAGCCTTTGTTTGTCTATAAACAAGAACGAATCATACGTTTTCAATGAATGAACCAACGGCGAAACGAAAAGCTTCATCCGGACGGACAGTATACTGATCATTTATCAATGGGTAGAGCTTTTTAGAATGATATCCCAAATTTACTCCTAATATCATTACTATTCATTTTGACTTACAGGTCACGAGTTAACCATTCATGAAAAAGTTGTTTGTTGAACTGCTTAATTAACATTGCATAACATATGCATTGCGAATTTTAGGGGGGGGGGCGCACGCAAAAAGTTGTTTGTTGAACTGCTTAATTAACATTGTATAACATATGCATTGCGAATTTTAGGGGGGGGGGGGGGGGAGGGGGGGGGCGCACGCAAAAAGTTGTTTGTTGAAACTGCTTAATTAACGTTGTATAACATATGCTTTGCGAATTTTAGGGGGGGGGGGGGGGGAGCACGCCCCCTCTAAATCCGCCTCTGATATATACATATATACTAGAGCGTACATCACATCTGTGAGAGAAAAAAACTAGTATCTAAAATAAGTCGTAATCTGTCTTAAAATATTTCTCCTTAATGTATTATATGCATATACATATATATATAGGTAGAGGGTATGATTATCCCATTTTTAAAAACGTAAATATTTAATTTAGTGCGCACATCGCGTTTCTGGAATAACCTTCATCAGGCACGTTGCGAGTCAAAAAAAAATGTATGTGTGTTTACTGTCACATGTCAAAAAAATGTAGGGTCGGTCGGTCGGGATTAATTTTATTTATTTTTTTTTTTTATTGTCGACAAAACCGGAAATAGTCGTTCCCGGTTCCGGAATTCGATTCCGGTATTTAGTTTTCGAAAATTCCGGTAAAATGACGAATTATGCAGTTTTTCTACCTTCTTTGCTCTCAATTTCGACAATAAGCTAGCAGTTGAATAAATAAAACATTGCTGCTGATTAAACAACAAAAATGGTTATCCGAATTCTGTGTAAAAATGCATAGGGTCGCTAGCAAAAATTAGGGTAGGTCGGGTGACCGTAAACACACATATTTTTTTTTTTGGCCTAACGCCAGTTAGATTTTCAATTTAAACGATTAGTTTCAAACACGCTTCAAATAATGAGATTATCGACTATTTTCGCATGTTTGGAAAGTCAATAAATCGGATCTTGGTGACAAATTAAAATACGCGTGTTTTTTTTTTTCAAAATGTACCGTACGCGTCTATTTACACGAGCATAGCTTATATTTTAATAGTTAAACGCGCATATTTTAAAAAAACTACTGCGACAATGATATAAATGGCCACTAGTATCGTATGAAAGAACGACAAAAATTAACTGATGTGCATATGCACATCATATCGTTTCATCACAGTATATTTGAAAATTTGGTCCTTACAGAGGTACTATTGATCGCATTGACAATTCCCCATACAGTTTTAATTTGATTTGATCAACTTCCGGGTCTGTTAGAGATGCACATATCGCTCGATCAGGAATGTTAACAGGAGATTTATTGTTTCCATTTATACATTTATAATTTGTAAGCTTACGAGGGTAATTTCTTTCAGTTCATGGATCTCTTGAAATATAATATGTCGGGTAGTTTGACAAATACTTGTTTCGGCAATTGTTCCAGAGTGTACACATATTGTTCTGTCGTATTGTTGTAATTCTGGGAGTATGGTGTAGGCGCTATTTAACAGTATTACATTCATCAATTTGATTGTTTTGTATTTTGATCTAACTTCTTTAATTCAACTGGAGATTAACCCAGGGCGTGGTCAGCTGTGTGTTACCGACGATAAAACCACTTTAAATTATGAAAACAACTCTAAACATTAGATATCATCTTCACAAGTCAATGGTTATAATCTACCTCGTCTCCTCTTCGTGAGGATGGAGCAATGGTTATAATCTACCTCGTCTCCTCTTCGTGAGGATGGAGCAATGGTTATAATCTACCTCGTCTCCTCTTCGTGAGGATGGAGCAATGGTTATACTCTACCTCATCTCCTCTTCGTGAGGATGGAGGCGCATCGTAACCATTGACTAGCGAGGATCCAATCTGATCGATCAAGAGATATGTAAAAACGGATAGCGTCTTCAGGAAATAAAGTATTCCAGCATATTTACTATAATAAGTCGGCACCATCCAACATCCCAAATTCCCGAATTGAAAATTAATTTCGCCAAAAATATGCGAATAACACACACCAAACAAACATTTATGCGTATACTTTGATCTAAAACATTATCTAGCTACTGTACTCTTCAAACTACAAGATGTATGTAATTACCTAACTCAATTCTCCTATTTATATATTTTAAAGTGACAAGCTTCTCCAGCTTTAGACTCATGAATGAGGTGTGTTAGTTTCAATACGCATGGCTTCATATATACATATCTACTAGAGTACATCACATCTGTGAGAGAAAAAAAAACTTGTATCTAAAATAAGTCGCAATCTGTTTTAAAATATTTCTCCTTATTTACAGATTAATACATGGACATTTCCATATTAGCCTTGTTATCATCCCGAAACCCCCATATTGGCCCGAGACGGAGTCGAGGGCCAATATTGTTCGAGGGATGATAACCAGGCCAATATGGAAATGCCCATGTATTAAACTATTTATTACATACTTCCGACATCTAGAAAAGAGACAACCATATTGTCCTGAGACGAAGCCAATATGGGCCTCGATATGGAAATGATCTTGTAGTAATCCAATAACCGGTTATTTTCCCGGGGTGTGAAAATATGGACAGTTTACTTCCGGTCAAATTGGTCATACAAAAATGCCTTTATTTGAACTAAGTATGTAATAAATGCATATACATATATATAGGTAGGTAGAGGGTAGGATTATCCCATTTTTAAAAACGTAAATATTTAATTTAGTGCGCACATCGCGTTTCTGGAATAACCTTCATCGGGCACGTTGCGAGTCAAAAGAATTTTAAAAGTGTTTGGGAACATGAAAACCATAGGGTCCTAGGATAGCCTAAATCAGCTAAAGTGACATACATGTAGACCAAACATGAAAATAATTACCTGACGCAGTAGCATATCCCGAGAAAAGAATGAAAACACAAAACACAATATAGATATACATCACCATTTTTAACTTCCTGAATATACAGAATAAGTGTACGTGACTTGCACTTGATGTATTGTAGTTTACTAATATTTAAATGGAACTTTAACCAAAAGAATAGTGTATTTTATGTACCGCTATTATTGTACGCACGCCTATAACTATTAACCATTAAATATTTTTCAACCGGTAATACTCATTAAATTTTCTACATAAAAATTTCGTGTTAAAAATATGTCAACATTAAATTCAAAACCAATATGCAGTATTTCTTCTACATCACCCAATGAACATGCATTATGGAAAATACAATATCTATATATATCCTGTAGTCAAACAGGTTTTATGAAACATGTGACGACTACCGTTGTATTTCAGATGAGGAAGAAATATAGAAATATATGTCAAATGAAATACACATCTGTGTAGACTTACTACAATTTACTTTCTTATTATTAATCCCTTAAAAATTGCTGCTGTGAAAGTTTTAATCTTTAATCTTTAATGTTTACTTGATGTTAAAACAACCATCGATCAAAATTTTAGACTGATTGGTAATTTCTTCATTTCTTGTGAAATATTTCAAACGTAGATGATTGGATTACAACAAAAACCTCTAAAGGGATAATACATCCTTTCTTTATATGTAAGGTCTGTCTAATATATAATATCCGACTGCATTTTATTACATAGATTTTATTTCGCCAGGCCTTAAAAATGGAAAACTACGGTATGGCTCAAACCGTCAAGCATTACTTATTTGCGTACGAAAATTACAATATAAAAATATGACATTACACTCTTTGTTACACGAATTATAGGAGCTGCTGTGAGCGAGTGATATCCCCTTCATTTCGGACACCTTTGAATTATTGTTTACGTATAGTTCCGCTGTGACTTAACTGAAATATTGTTGAAAGTGGCGTTAAACACCATAACCCCTCTACACTCAGGCCATCCGAATGTACTCCTCAATAGCCCCATCCCAATACCAAGTTTCTACCTACATTGTATATATAATGTTCTTCTCCTAATGAATATGTGTGAACAACTATCAGGAGTTGCCATTTATGTTAATTACGCCATATTAAAAGGAGTTAATTGTTATTACGTCATGTATACACCCGATATTTGTATTATTTGAGGAGGAAAAAACGTGTATAATGTCACCAATGCATTTTTGCTAAAGTAAGGCCAAAAAAAAATGTATGTGTGTTTACTGTCACATGTCAAAAAAATGTAGGGTCGGTCGGTCGGGATTAATTTTTTTTTTTTTTTTTTTTTTATTGTCGACAAAACCGGAAATAGTCGTTCCCGGTTCCGGAATTCGATTCCGGTATTTAGTTTTCGAAAATTCCGGTAAAATGACGAATTATGCAGTTTTTCTACCTTCTTTGCTCTCAATTTCGACAAAAAGCTAGCAGTTGAATAAATAAAACATTGCTGCTGATTAAACAACAAAAATGGTTCCGAATTCTGTGTAAAAATGCATAGGGTCCGCTAGCAAAATTAGGGTAGGTCGGGTGACAGTAAACCACACATATTTTTTTTTTTGGCCTAACGCCAGTTAGATTTTCAGTTTAAAACGATTAGTTTCAAACACGCTTCAAATAATGGGATTATCGACTATTTTCGCATGTTTGGAAAGTCAATAAATCGGATCTTGGTGACAAATTAAAATACGCGTGTTTTTTTTTCCAAATGTACCGTACGCGTCTATTTACACGAGCATAGCTTATATTTTAATAGTTAAACGCGCATATTTTAAAAAAACTACTGCGACAATGATATAAATGGCCACTAGTATCGTATGAAAGAACGACAAAAATTAACTGATGTGCATATGCACATCATATCGTTTCATCACAGTATATTTGAAAATTTGGTCCTTACAGAGGTACTATTGATCGCATTGACAATTCCCCATACAGTTTTAATTTGATTTGATCAACTTCCGGGTCTGTTAGAGATGCACATATCGCTCGATCAGGAATGTTAACAGGAGATTTATTGTTTCCATTTATACATTTATAATTTGTAAGCTTACGAGGGTAATTTCTTTCAGTTCATGGATCTCTTGAAATATAATATGTCGGGTAGTTTGACAAATACTTGTTTCGGCAATTGTTCCAGAGTGTACACATATTGTTCTGTCGTATTGTTGTAATTCTGGGAGTATGGTGTAGGCGCTATTTAACAGTATTACATTCATCAATTTGATTGTTTTGTATTTTGATCTAACTTCTTTAATTCAACTGGAGATTAACCCAGGGCGTGGTCAGCTGTGTGTTACCGACGATAAAACCACTTTAAATTATGAAAACAACTCTAAACATTAGATATCATCTTCACAAGTCAATGGTTATAATCTACCTCGTCTCCTCTTCGTGAGGATGGAGCAATGGTTATAATCTACCTCGTCTCCTCTTCGTGAGGATGGAGCAATGGTTATAATCTACCTCGTCTCCTCTTCGTGAGGATGGAGCAATGGTTATAATCTACCTCATCTCCTCTTCGTGAGGATGGAGGCGCATCGTAACCATTGACTAGCGAGGATCCAATCTGATCGATCAAGAGATATGTAAAAACGGATAGCGTCTTCAGGAAATAAAGTATTCCAGCATATTTACTATAATAAGTCGGCACCATCCAACATCCCAAATTCCCGAATTGAAAATTAATTTCGCCAAAAATATGCGAATAACACACACCAAACAAACATTTATGCGTATACTTTGATCTAAAACATTATCTAGCTACTGTACTCTTCAAACTACAAGATGTATGTAATTACCTAACTCAATTCTCCTATTTATATATTTTAAAGTGACAAGCTTCTCCAGCTTTAGACTCATGAATGAGGTGTGTTAGTTTCAATACGCATGGCTTCATATATACATATCTACTAGAGTACATCACATCTGTGAGAGAAAAAAAAACTTGTATCTAAAATAAGTCGCAATCTGTTTTAAAATATTTCTCCTTATTTACAGATTAATACATGGACATTTCCATATTAGCCTTGTTATCATCCCGAAACCCCCATATTGGCCCGAGACGGAGTCGAGGGCCAATATTGTTCGAGGGATGATAACCAGGCCAATATGGAAATGCCCATGTATTAAACTATTTATTACATACTTCCGACATCTAGAAAAGAGACAACCATATTGTCCTGAGACGAAGCCAATATGGGCCTCGATATGGAAATGATCTTGTAGTAATCCAATAACCGGTTATTTTCCCGGGGTGTGAAAATATGGACAGTTTACTTCCGGTCAAATTGGTCATACAAAAATGCCTTTATTTGAACTAAGTATGTAATAAATGCATATACATATATATAGGTAGGTAGAGGGTAGGATTATCCCATTTTTAAAAACGTAAATATTTAATTTAGTGCGCACATCGCGTTTCTGGAATAACCTTCATCGGGCACGTTGCGAGTCAAAAGAATTTTAAAAGTGTTTGGGAACATGAAAACCATAGGGTCCTAGGATAGCCTAAATCAGCTAAAGTGACATACATGTAGACCAAACATGAAAATAATTACCTGACGCAGTAGCATATCCCGAGAAAAGAATGAAAACACAAAACACAATATAGATATACATCACCATTTTTAACTTCCTGAATATACAGAATAAGTGTACGTGACTTGCACTTGATGTATTGTAGTTTACTAATATTTAAATGGAACTTTAACCAAAAGAATAGTGTATTTTATGTACCGCTATTATTGTACGCACGCCTATAACTATTAACCATTAAATATTTTTCAACCGGTAATACTCATTAAATTTTCTACATAAAAATTTCGTGTTAAAAATATGTCAACATTAAATTCAAAACCAATATGCAGTATTTCTTCTACATCACCCAATGAACATGCATTATGGAAAATACAATATCTATATATATCCTGTAGTCAAACAGGTTTTATGAAACATGTGACGACTACCGTTGTATTTCAGATGAGGAAGAAATATAGAAATATATGTCAAATGAAATACACATCTGTGTAGACTTACTACAATTTACTTTCTTATTATTAATCCCTTAAAAATTGCTGCTGTGAAAGTTTTAATCTTTAATCTTTAATGTTTACTTGATGTTAAAACAACCATCGATCAAAATTTTAGACTGATTGGTAATTTCTTCATTTCTTGTGAAATATTTCAAACGTAGATGATTGGATTACAACAAAAACCTCTAAAGGGATAATACATCCTTTCTTTATATGTAAGGTCTGTCTAATATATAATATCCGACTGCATTTTATTACATAGATTTTATTTCGCCAGGCCTTAAAAATGGAAAACTACGGTATGGCTCAAACCGTCAAGCATTACTTATTTGCGTACGAAAATTACAATATAAAAATATGACATTACACTCTTTGTTACACGAATTATAGGAGCTGCTGTGAGCGAGTGATATCCCCTTCATTTCGGACACCTTTGAATTATTGTTTACGTATAGTTCCGCTGTGACTTAACTGAAATATTGTTGAAAGTGGCGTTAAACACCATAACCCCTCTACACTCAGGCCATCCGAATGTACTCCTCAATAGCCCCATCCCAATACCAAGTTTCTACCTACATTGTATATATAATGTTCTTCTCCTAATGAATATGTGTGAACAACTATCAGGAGTTGCCATTTATGTTAATTACGCCATATTAAAAGGAGTTAATTGTTATTACGTCATGTATACACCCGATATTTGTATTATTTGAGGAGGTAAAAACGTGTATAATGTCACCAATGCATTTTTGCTAAAGTAAGGCCAAAAAAAAATGTATGTGTGTTTACTGTCACATGTCAAAAAAATGTAGGGTCGGTCGGTCGGGATTAATTTTTTTTTTTTTTTTTTTTTTAATTGTCGACAAAACCGGAAATAGTCGTTCCCGGTTCCGGAATTCGATTCCGGTATTTAGTTTTCGAAAATTCCGGTAAAATGACGAATTATGCAGTTTTTCTACCTTCTTTGCTCTCAATTTCGACAATAAGCTAGCAGTTGAATAAATAAAACATTGCTGCTGATTAAACAACAAAAATGGTTATCCGAATTCTGTGTAAAAATGCATAGGGTCGCTAGCAAAAATTAGGGTAGGTCGGGTGACCGTAAACACACATATTTTTTTTTTGGCCTAACGCCAGTTAGATTTTCAATTTAAACGATTAGTTTCAAACACGCTTCAAATAATGGGATTATCGACTATTTTCGCATGTTTGGAAAGTCAATAAATCGGATCTTGGTGACAAATTAAAATACGCGTGTTTTTTTTTCCAAATGTACCGTACGCGTCTATTTACACGAGCATAGCTTATATTTTAATAGTTAAACGCGCATATTTTAAAAAAACTACTGCGACAATGATATAAATGGCCACTAGTATCGTATGAAAGAACGACAAAAATTAACTGATGTGCATATGCACATCATATCGTTTCATCACAGTATATTTGAAAATTTGGTCCTTACAGAGGTACTATTGATCGCATTGACAATTCCCCATACAGTTTTAATTTGATTTGATCAACTTCCGGGTCTGTTAGAGATGCACATATCGCTCGATCAGGAATGTTAACAGGAGATTTATTGTTTCCATTTATACATTTATAATTTGTAAGCTTACGAGGGTAATTTCTTTCAGTTCATGGATCTCTTGAAATATAATATGTCGGGTAGTTTGACAAATACTTGTTTCGGCAATTGTTCCAGAGTGTACACATATTGTTCTGTCGTATTGTTGTAATTCTGGGAGTATGGTGTAGGCGCTATTTAACAGTATTACATTCATCAATTTGATTGTTTTGTATTTTGATCTAACTTCTTTAATTCAACTGGAGATTAACCCAGGGCGTGGTCAGCTGTGTGTTACCGACGATAAAACCACTTTAAATTATGAAAACAACTCTAAACATTAGATATCATCTTCACAAGTCAATGGTTATAATCTACCTCGTCTCCTCTTCGTGAGGATGGAGCAATGGTTATAATCTACCTCGTCTCCTCTTCGTGAGGATGGAGCAATGGTTATAATCTACCTCGTCTCCTCTTCGTGAGGATGGAGCAATGGTTATACTCTACCTCATCTCCTCTTCGTGAGGATGGAGGCGCATCGTAACCATTGACTAGCGAGGATCCAATCTGATCGATCAAGAGATATGTAAAAACGGATAGCGTCTTCAGGAAATAAAGTATTCCAGCATATTTACTATAATAAGTCGGCACCATCCAACATCCCAAATTCCCGAATTGAAAATTAATTTCGCCAAAAATATGCGAATAACACACACCAAACAAACATTTATGCGTATACTTTGATCTAAAACATTATCTAGCTACTGTACTCTTCAAACTACAAGATGTATGTAATTACCTAACTCAATTCTCCTATTTATATATTTTAAAGTGACAAGCTTCTCCAGCTTTAGACTCATGAATGAGGTGTGTTAGTTTCAATACGCATGGCTTCATATATACATATCTACTAGAGTACATCACATCTGTGAGAGAAAAAAAAACTTGTATCTAAAATAAGTCGCAATCTGTTTTAAAATATTTCTCCTTATTTACAGATTAATACATGGACATTTCCATATTAGCCTTGTTATCATCCCGAAACCCCCATATTGGCCCGAGACGGAGTCGAGGGCCAATATTGTTCGAGGGATGATAACCAGGCCAATATGGAAATGCCCATGTATTAAACTATTTATTACATACTTCCGACATCTAGAAAAGAGACAACCATATTGTCCTGAGACGAAGCCAATATGGGCCTCGATATGGAAATGATCTTGTAGTAATCCAATAACCGGTTATTTTCCCGGGGTGTGAAAATATGGACAGTTTACTTCCGGTCAAATTGGTCATACAAAAATGCCTTTATTTGAACTAAGTATGTAATAAATGCATATACATATATATAGGTAGGTAGAGGGTAGGATTATCCCATTTTTAAAAACGTAAATATTTAATTTAGTGCGCACATCGCGTTTCTGGAATAACCTTCATCGGGCACGTTGCGAGTCAAAAGAATTTTAAAAGTGTTTGGGAACATGAAAACCATAGGGTCCTAGGATAGCCTAAATCAGCTAAAGTGACATACATGTAGACCAAACATGAAAATAATTACCTGACGCAGTAGCATATCCCGAGAAAAGAATGAAAACACAAAACACAATATAGATATACATCACCATTTTTAACTTCCTGAATATACAGAATAAGTGTACGTGACTTGCACTTGATGTATTGTAGTTTACTAATATTTAAATGGAACTTTAACCAAAAGAATAGTGTATTTTATGTACCGCTATTATTGTACGCACGCCTATAACTATTAACCATTAAATATTTTTCAACCGGTAATACTCATTAAATTTTCTACATAAAAATTTCGTGTTAAAAATATGTCAACATTAAATTCAAAACCAATATGCAGTATTTCTTCTACATCACCCAATGAACATGCATTATGGAAAATACAATATCTATATATATCCTGTAGTCAAACAGGTTTTATGAAACATGTGACGACTACCGTTGTATTTCAGATGAGGAAGAAATATAGAAATATATGTCAAATGAAATACACATCTGTGTAGACTTACTACAATTTACTTTCTTATTATTAATCCCTTAAAAATTGCTGCTGTGAAAGTTTTAATCTTTAATCTTTAATGTTTACTTGATGTTAAAACAACCATCGATCAAAATTTTAGACTGATTGGTAATTTCTTCATTTCTTGTGAAATATTTCAAACGTAGATGATTGGATTACAACAAAAACCTCTAAAGGGATAATACATCCTTTCTTTATATGTAAGGTCTGTCTAATATATAATATCCGACTGCATTTTATTACATAGATTTTATTTCGCCAGGCCTTAAAAATGGAAAACTACGGTATGGCTCAAACCGTCAAGCATTACTTATTTGCGTACGAAAATTACAATATAAAAATATGACATTACACTCTTTGTTACACGAATTATAGGAGCTGCTGTGAGCGAGTGATATCCCCTTCATTTCGGACACCTTTGAATTATTGTTTACGTATAGTTCCGCTGTGACTTAACTGAAATATTGTTGAAAGTGGCGTTAAACACCATAACCCCTCTACACTCAGGCCATCCGAATGTACTCCTCAATAGCCCCATCCCAATACCAAGTTTCTACCTACATTGTATATATAATGTTCTTCTCCTAATGAATATGTGTGAACAACTATCAGGAGTTGCCATTTATGTTAATTACGCCATATTAAAAGGAGTTAATTGTTATTACGTCATGTATACACCCGATATTTGTATTATTTGAGGAGGAAAAAACGTGTATAATGTCACCAATGCATTTTTGCTAAAGTAAGGCCAAAAAAAAATGTATGTGTGTTTACTGTCACATGTCAAAAAAATGTAGGGTCGGTCGGTCGGGATTAATTTTTTTTTTTTTTTTTTTTTTATTGTCGACAAAACCGGAAATAGTCGTTCCCGGTTCCGGAATTCGATTCCGGTATTTAGTTTTCGAAAATTCCGGTAAAATGACGAATTATGCAGTTTTTCTACCTTCTTTGCTCTCAATTTCGACAAAAAGCTAGCAGTTGAATAAATAAAACATTGCTGCTGATTAAACAACAAAAATGGTTATCCGAATTCTGTGTAAAAATGCATAGGGTCGCTAGCAAAAATTAGGGTAGGTCGGGTGACAGTAAACACACATATTTTTTTTTTTGGCCTAACGCCAGTTAGATTTTCAGTTTAAACGATTAGTTTCAAACACGCTTCAAATAATGGGATTATCGACTATTTTCGCATGTTTGGAAAGTCAATAAATCGGATCTTGGTGACAAATTAAAATACGCGTGTTTTTTTTTCCAAATGTACCGTACGCGTCTATTTACACGAGCATAGCTTATATTTTAATAGTTAAACGCGCATATTTTAAAAAAACTACTGCGACAATGATATAAATGGCCACTAGTATCGTATGAAAGAACGACAAAAATTAACTGATGTGCATATGCACATCATATCGTTTCATCACAGTATATTTGAAAATTTGGTCCTTACAGAGGTACTATTGATCGCATTGACAATTCCCCATACAGTTTTAATTTGATTTGATCAACTTCCGGGTCTGTTAGAGATGCACATATCGCTCGATCAGGAATGTTAACAGGAGATTTATTGTTTCCATTTATACATTTATAATTTGTAAGCTTACGAGGGTAATTTCTTTCAGTTCATGGATCTCTTGAAATATAATATGTCGGGTAGTTTGACAAATACTTGTTTCGGCAATTGTTCCAGAGTGTACACATATTGTTCTGTCGTATTGTTGTAATTCTGGGAGTATGGTGTAGGCGCTATTTAACAGTATTACATTCATCAATTTGATTGTTTTGTATTTTGATCTAACTTCTTTAATTCAACTGGAGATTAACCCAGGGCGTGGTCAGCTGTGTGTTACCGACGATAAAACCACTTTAAATTATGAAAACAACTCTAAACATTAGATATCATCTTCACAAGTCAATGGTTATAATCTACCTCGTCTCCTCTTCGTGAGGATGGAGCAATGGTTATAATCTACCTCGTCTCCTCTTCGTGAGGATGGAGCAATGGTTATAATCTACCTCGTCTCCTCTTCGTGAGGATGGAGCAATGGTTATAATCTACCTCATCTCCTCTTCGTGAGGATGGAGGCGCATCGTAACCATTGACTAGCGAGGATCCAATCTGATCGATCAAGAGATATGTAAAAACGGATAGCGTCTTCAGGAAATAAAGTATTCCAGCATATTTACTATAATAAGTCGGCACCATCCAACATCCCAAATTCCCGAATTGAAAATTAATTTCGCCAAAAATATGCGAATAACACACACCAAACAAACATTTATGCGTATACTTTGATCTAAAACATTATCTAGCTACTGTACTCTTCAAACTACAAGATGTATGTAATTACCTAACTCAATTCTCCTATTTATATATTTTAAAGTGACAAGCTTCTCCAGCTTTAGACTCATGAATGAGGTGTGTTAGTTTCAATACGCATGGCTTCATATATACATATCTACTAGAGTACATCACATCTGTGAGAGAAAAAAAAACTTGTATCTAAAATAAGTCGCAATCTGTTTTAAAATATTTCTCCTTATTTACAGATTAATACATGGACATTTCCATATTAGCCTTGTTATCATCCCGAAACCCCCATATTGGCCCGAGACGGAGTCGAGGGCCAATATTGTTCGAGGGATGATAACCAGGCCAATATGGAAATGCCCATGTATTAAACTATTTATTACATACTTCCGACATCTAGAAAAGAGACAACCATATTGTCCTGAGACGAAGCCAATATGGGCCTCGATATGGAAATGATCTTGTAGTAATCCAATAACCGGTTATTTTCCCGGGGTGTGAAAATATGGACAGTTTACTTCCGGTCAAATTGGTCATACAAAAATGCCTTTATTTGAACTAAGTATGTAATAAATGCATATACATATATATAGGTAGGTAGAGGGTAGGATTATCCCATTTTTAAAAACGTAAATATTTAATTTAGTGCGCACATCGCGTTTCTGGAATAACCTTCATCGGGCACGTTGCGAGTCAAAAGAATTTTAAAAGTGTTTGGGAACATGAAAACCATAGGGTCCTAGGATAGCCTAAATCAGCTAAAGTGACATACATGTAGACCAAACATGAAAATAATTACCTGACGCAGTAGCATATCCCGAGAAAAGAATGAAAACACAAAACACAATATAGATATACATCACCATTTTTAACTTCCTGAATATACAGAATAAGTGTACGTGACTTGCACTTGATGTATTGTAGTTTACTAATATTTAAATGGAACTTTAACCAAAAGAATAGTGTATTTTATGTACCGCTATTATTGTACGCACGCCTATAACTATTAACCATTAAATATTTTTCAACCGGTAATACTCATTAAATTTTCTACATAAAAATTTCGTGTTAAAAATATGTCAACATTAAATTCAAAACCAATATGCAGTATTTCTTCTACATCACCCAATGAACATGCATTATGGAAAATACAATATCTATATATATCCTGTAGTCAAACAGGTTTTATGAAACATGTGACGACTACCGTTGTATTTCAGATGAGGAAGAAATATAGAAATATATGTCAAATGAAATACACATCTGTGTAGACTTACTACAATTTACTTTCTTATTATTAATCCCTTAAAAATTGCTGCTGTGAAAGTTTTAATCTTTAATCTTTAATGTTTACTTGATGTTAAAACAACCATCGATCAAAATTTTAGACTGATTGGTAATTTCTTCATTTCTTGTGAAATATTTCAAACGTAGATGATTGGATTACAACAAAAACCTCTAAAGGGATAATACATCCTTTCTTTATATGTAAGGTCTGTCTAATATATAATATCCGACTGCATTTTATTACATAGATTTTATTTCGCCAGGCCTTAAAAATGGAAAACTACGGTATGGCTCAAACCGTCAAGCATTACTTATTTGCGTACGAAAATTACAATATAAAAATATGACATTACACTCTTTGTTACACGAATTATAGGAGCTGCTGTGAGCGAGTGATATCCCCTTCATTTCGGACACCTTTGAATTATTGTTTACGTATAGTTCCGCTGTGACTTAACTGAAATATTGTTGAAAGTGGCGTTAAACACCATAACCCCTCTACACTCAGGCCATCCGAATGTACTCCTCAATAGCCCCATCCCAATACCAAGTTTCTACCTACATTGTATATATAATGTTCTTCTCCTAATGAATATGTGTGAACAACTATCAGGAGTTGCCATTTATGTTAATTACGCCATATTAAAAGGAGTTAATTGTTATTACGTCATGTATACACCCGATATTTGTATTATTTGAGGAGGTAAAAACGTGTATAATGTCACCAATGCATTTTTGCTAAAGTAAGGCCAAAAAAAAATGTATGTGTGTTTACTGTCACATGTCAAAAAAATGTAGGGTCGGTCGGTCGGGATTAATTTTATTTTTTTTTTTTTTTTTAATTGTCGACAAAACCGGAAATAGTCGTTCCCGGTTCCGGAATTCGATTCCGGTATTTAGTTTTCGAAAATTCCGGTAAAATGACGAATTATGCAGTTTTTCTACCTTCTTTGCTCTCAATTTCGACAATAAGCTAGCAGTTGAATAAATAAAACATTGCTGCTGATTAAACAACAAAAATGGTTATCCGAATTCTGTGTAAAAATGCATAGGGTCGCTAGCAAAAATTAGGGTAGGTCGGGTGACCGTAAACACACATATTTTTTTTTTGGCCTAACGCCAGTTAGATTTTCAATTTAAACGATTAGTTTCAAACACGCTTCAAATAATGGGATTATCGACTATTTTCGCATGTTTGGAAAGTCAATAAATCGGATCTTGGTGACAAATTAAAATACGCGTGTTTTTTTTTCCAAATGTACCGTACGCGTCTATTTACACGAGCATAGCTTATATTTTAATAGTTAAACGCGCATATTTTAAAAAAACTACTGCGACAATGATATAAATGGCCACTAGTATCGTATGAAAGAACGACAAAAATTAACTGATGTGCATATGCACATCATATCGTTTCATCACAGTATATTTGAAAATTTGGTCCTTACAGAGGTACTATTGATCGCATTGACAATTCCCCATACAGTTTTAATTTGATTTGATCAACTTCCGGGTCTGTTAGAGATGCACATATCGCTCGATCAGGAATGTTAACAGGAGATTTATTGTTTCCATTTATACATTTATAATTTGTAAGCTTACGAGGGTAATTTCTTTCAGTTCATGGATCTCTTGAAATATAATATGTCGGGTAGTTTGACAAATACTTGTTTCGGCAATTGTTCCAGAGTGTACACATATTGTTCTGTCGTATTGTTGTAATTCTGGGAGTATGGTGTAGGCGCTATTTAACAGTATTACATTCATCAATTTGATTGTTTTGTATTTTGATCTAACTTCTTTAATTCAACTGGAGATTAACCCAGGGCGTGGTCAGCTGTGTGTTACCGACGATAAAACCACTTTAAATTATGAAAACAACTCTAAACATTAGATATCATCTTCACAAGTCAATGGTTATAATCTACCTCGTCTCCTCTTCGTGAGGATGGAGCAATGGTTATAATCTACCTCGTCTCCTCTTCGTGAGGATGGAGCAATGGTTATAATCTACCTCGTCTCCTCTTCGTGAGGATGGAGCAATGGTTATAATCTACCTCATCTCCTCTTCGTGAGGATGGAGCAATGGTTATAATCTACCTCATCTCCTCTTCGTGAGGATGGAGGCGCATCGTAACCATTGACTAGCGAGGATCCAATCTGATCGATCAAGAGATATGTAAAAACGGATAGCGTCTTCAGGAAATAAAAGTATTCCAGCATATTTACTATAATAAGTCGGCACCATCCAACATCCCAAATTCCCGAATTGAAAATTAATTTCGCCAAAAATATGCGAATAACACACACCAAACAAACATTTATGCTTATACTTTGATCTAAAACATTATCTAGCTACTGTACTCTTCATACTACAAGATGTATGTAATTACCTAACTCAATTCTCCTATTTATATATTTTAAAGTGACAAGCTTCTCCAGTTTTAGACTCATGAATGAGGTGTGTTAGTTTCAATACGCATGGCTTCATATATACATATCTACTAGAGTACATCACATCTGTGAGAGAAAAAAAAAACTTGTATCTAAAATAAGTCGCAATCTGTTTTAAAATATTTCTCCTTATTTACAGATTAATACATGGACATTTCCATATTAGCCTGGTTATCATCCCGAAACCCCCATATTGGCCCGAGACGGAGTCGAGGGCCAATATTGTTCGAGGAATGATAACCAGGCCAATATGGAAATGCCCATGTATTAAACTATTTATTACATACTTCCGACATCTAGAAAAGAGACAACCATATTGTCCTGAGACGAAGCCAATATGGGCCTCGATATGGAAATGATCTTGTAGTAATCCAATAACCGGTTATTTTCCCGGGGTGTGAAATTATGGACAGTTTACTTCCGGTCAAATTGGTCATACAAAAATGCCTTTATTTGAACTAAGTATGTAATAAATGCATATACATATATATAGGTAGGTAGAGGGTAGGATTATCCCATTTTTAAAAACGTAAATATTTAATTTAGTGCGCACATCGCGTTTCTGGAATAACCTTCATCAGGCACGTTGCGAGTCAAAAGAATTTTAAAAGTGTTTGGGAACATGAAAACCATAGGGTCCTAGGATAGCCTAAATCAGCTAAAGTGACATACATGTAGACCAAACATGAAAATAATTACCTGACGCAGTAGCATATCCAGAGAAAAGAATGAAAACACAAAACACAATATAGATATACACCACCATCTTTAACTTCCTGAATATACAGAATAAATGTACGTGACTTACACTTGATGTATTGTAGTTTACTAATATTTAAATGGAACTTTTTTAACCAAAAGAATAGTGTATTTTATGTACCGCTATTATTGTACGCACGCCTATAACTATTAACCATTAAATATTTTTCAACCGATAATACTCATTAAATTTCCCACATAAAAACACAGAGACCCATTCTATCCACAATTTAATTAAGGCAGAGTTCTAGTAGTACTATAAAAATTAGTAGCAGCATGGTGCATCAAAAAAAAAAAAAAAAAAAAAAAAAGTTATTTAATAATTTACTAAGCATTATTATCCCCAATTAGTGGGTGTTACTGCTTAAAATATCATTTCTCTTATTATATAATTTTGTTAATAAAGCGTATAATAAATGTAGTGATCATCTGCTGAAAGAAGCCAGACAAATATACTTTTAATGTCCAAAAATTTAAGGTTAGAGAAGCGAGATTCAATTTGATCCAGAATCTCCCTCCTAGTGTCAGCTAGTGAGGGACACTCCAAAAGAAAGTGGATCTCATTTTACACATCTAGCTTGCACAATCTACATATTAATTTATTTTTCCTAAAAATGGAGATTTGATCAAGTGAGCCTCTAGTTTATGATCTGAATTACTACTGAAGTGTGCAGGTGTTAGACTTGATACAAAATCCCTTTCCTCTTGACATAAATTGTAATAAAACAATTATCAACCTTGTAAGAGTGTGATATGACGGATTGTCTCTCAGAGATAGATTATGTCACCCGAATCAAATCTCGATTTTGAGAAAGAAGAAAAAAAATGTTCACATAGGATCAACTTACGTTACTCTTTAACTGATTAAAATATGACTTCAAATAACTAGATGTGTCGGAACGACACGAATGTCCCCGCCGTGAATATTAAGGAGGCTTGCTAATGTTTCACCCTTTTTTAATTCCCTCAGTAATAGGCTAAGAATAACAAACTATTGTTTAAGATCTGTATCCTCAAGCCTCCTTAAATTCACATACCAAAAATCAAGTCAATATCTCAAATCATCATAGTGAAAAAAAAAGTGATGACAACTAAATATTTGGCCAAATTTCAAAGCCCAAGTAAGTTGGCCAAAAATCATTCAACCGGAATGAATTTAAAAGTTGATCTGTGACTTATGATTTACTCTCTCATACCAAAAATCAAGTCAATATCTCAAATCATAGTGAAATAAAGTGGTGACAACTAAATATTTGGCCAAATTTCAAAGCCCAATGGCTGTAAGTTTGCCAAAAATCATTCAAACGGAACGAATTTCATAGTTGATCTGTAACTTATGATTATACACTCTCATACCAAAACTCAAGTCAATATCTCCAAGCATAGCGAAACAAAGTGGTGACAACTAAATATTTGGCCAAATTTCTTCTTCTTCTTCCAGGTAAAGGACGAAATTCAATAAATGAATGTTTGTGTCCTGTGATTAAAAACTCCGCAGGCCCTCGGGAACAGACGAGTCTCCTTTGCTATATACAATTAAAAGTTCACTGGAATATATACAATGCTAAAGCTATGTACACGGCTCTGGTCACTAGTATGCGTAGAGGGGTTCCGGCAGGTTCTGAATCCTACCCCTGAACTCCTCTAATTTGTCTGCATCAATGACTGAGGATGGCAAAGGTGGTGCGAGGGAAAAAGGAGAACCTATAAACACCCTTTTGTGCCACTGGTTGGTACAGGCGGTTGAAATCTCTCGTCCTACTGTCCTCGGTTCTGATTACGTCTGTCTAGACTTCAACAAGCTCATGTATGATCTTGAACATTTGTTGAAGTGGTTGCCAGCCGAGGTTCTGTACCATATGCGTCACGCAGCCAGGTGTGCGCTCCGTGTAGTTGTTGTGGACAAACCTAGCGGCTCTCCTCTGCACTTGCTCTAGTTTATGGGTTTCTGCAGATGAGTGTGGGACTCCCAGACAGTGGATGCATACTCGAGTGTCAGTCTTGCCATTGTGGTGTATGCCGCAGCTTTGACTGGTTTGGTGCAGTCTCTGAGGTTTCTCTGGATGAAACCCATTGTCCTGTTAGCCTTGGAGACTGTGTTGTCATTGTGATTGGACCACTGTAAGTCCTCGCTAATGGTGACTCCTAAGTACTTGGCACTGTCGACAACTTCTAGAGTTTGACCATGTAGAGTGTATTGTGTTGGTATGACATGTCGTTGGTTTGTTGCTATCCTGATGACTGCATTTCTGTGGGTGGAAACTCATTTGCCACTCCTCTTCCCATTTTTCAAGTGCTGAAAGGTCTTTTTGCAGCAGGTCTGAGTCATTCTGGCTGTTGACATGACGATAGAGGAGGCAGTCATCTGCAAACAAGCGTGCATCCGATGAGGTGGTAACATCCGGTAGGTCATTAATAAATGACAAAAAGAGCAAGGGCCCCAGGAATGTACCTTGAGGTACTCCTGAGAGTACTTCTTTCTCGGAAGACTTCACTCCATCTAGGAGCACCAGCTGTTTCCGGCTACTAAGAAATGAAGATATCCAGGCCAGCGTGGTTCCATCAACTCCATAGAACTTAGAGCTTATGTAGAAGCCTGCGATGAGGAACTTTATCAAAAGCCTTGGCAAAGTAAAGTAATACGACATCGACCTGTCCTTTAGATGTGAAGTTCTGGGCTATCTTCTGTATTGTTGTTACCAGTTGGGTTTCCAAGGAACGCTTGCTTCTGAACCCATGTTGTTTATCGGTCAAAGTGACTCATAATGTTGCTGTGGATGATGTGTTCAAGTACTTTACAGACAATCGATGTCAAGGATATGGGTCTGTAATTTGACGGAGGGTGTTTTTCGCCTTTCTTGAATACAGGAACAATATGAGCATCTCTCCAATCAGATGGTATTTCGCCTTCGGCTAGTGAGTACTGGTATAGTTGCGTTAAAATTGGTGCCAATTCGTCCGCAGCACTCTTTAGTATAAATGACGGTATACAGTCAGGTCTTGTGGCTTTATGAGGGTTTAGGTCTTTTAGGAACTTGAATACGCCTTTTGTGTTGATAACAATGTCTTCCATGGATGGGTATTTACTCTGTCCTTTATCTGGCATTGCACTTGTGTTTTCTTTAGTGTATACTGACTGAAACTGTTCGCTAAGTATTTCAGCTTTAGATGTTGTGTCACTGTGTATAAAGCCTTCCTTGTTTTTCAACGGTGCCACTCCTGTAGATTCCTGCTTTTTACTCTTAATCGCTGCCCAGAAACGTTTGAAATTTTCCTTTAGGTCAGTGCTGATAACATCATTCATGTATTTCCTATAGGCTGATCGTAATTCCCTCTGAGTTTGTGCTTTGATATTCTTGTATCTTTTCCAGTCTGCAGGGTTAGGTGTTCTCTTACTTTTTTAAAGGCTCTTAATTTCCTACGAGTAGCTTTCCTGATGTTCCCGTCTACCCAAGGGTGAGTTTGTCTGGCCAATATTCTCTTAGTTGGTACATGATCTTGGATTGTTTTTGAAATTTCAAAGTCCAAGCACCATAACTCGGCCAAAAATCATTGGACTGGAACGAAATGTAAACTTGATCTGTAACTCATCATTATACACTCATATACCAAAATTCAAGTCAATATCTCCAAGCATAGCGAAAAAAACCCGGTAACAACTAAATATTTGGCCAAATTTCAAAGTCCAAGGGCCATAACTCGGCCAAAAATCATTGAACCGGAACGAAACATAAATTTGATCTGTAACTTATCATTATACACCCACATACCAAATCAATATCTCAAAGCATAGCGAAAAAAAGTGGTCACAACTGTTTTATTTCGGAATTACGGACATGGGTAACACTATATCCCCGCCACTTAGTGGCGGGCACATAGCAATGTAAAAACCATTGTGCGTTGGTCGCGGAAACTGTATGCTACCAATTTAATTACACATTTCGGTGCAGCCAAGATTTGACCCCGCGCCTCTCCGCATTCATTTATTGAGCAATACGTATTGACGACTCATTCATATATTGGGTTGAAATCCAAAATATACACACAATACACGACTTGCATAACAAAATAATGACTGCAGAAGTCAGAAAAGACACCTCTGCTGTCTGTAATATGATAGGGCAGCATTTGTAAGAACAATATTGTGTATATATCATAGCTATGTTGTTGTAAAAAGCTGGAGGCTTGTAGACATAGGACCCATTGATAGACTAGAAATATTAGTAAAATTTGGAAACAAGAGCCCATGTGCTACTATACTCACCTGAGCATGTGCTAGCCTACTATACTCACCTGAGAAATATAGTCAATTTGGTGCATTCTATATACAATGTATACAATTTTGTCCAATATTATATATTTAGTCCCACACTTCTGTTTCTGCCGATTAACTGCCTCCTTCGTCGTGTCGAAGATCATGCACAGTGATTTAAATAGGTGCTATGCATCAAGGGAAGTCTCGCATCCACTGGTATTAAACTGATGTTCGTAACTTAAGTTACCTACATCCCAACATGGCGGACACGGAAAATGGTAAATTAGAATATCATTGTTTTCTCTTTGTTTTTAGCTTATTTTCAAATATTGTCATTTCAAATGTATAGATATTTTAACAATTAACTGTAGTGATATGCTTAAATCAACTATAAATTCTCCTATGTGGCGCAAAACCTACTTTAAGAAATACAAATGATGTAAGTAACTTTAGAATTATTTTTGAACGATGTTCGTAACTTTCAAATATGATGTTGGTAACTTTAAAGTTTGGTGTTTCTCAAATCATATTTAAAACATTTAAAGAACAACGCTTTTGTAATAAATAAAATTTGAAAACAAAGAAAAACATCCTTGAAGTGATAGAGAGGGTAATAGAGGTGGGAGAGATTATATAATGCACGAGAGAGAAAAAATACAGAGCGGAGGATGAGAGGGTTATGAATGAGTGAGATGAACGAACGATGAGGGTAGCGGGAGAAGAACACCTTGTACAACGCTCGTTTCCAATTAGCAATAATAAACACGTGGCTTTGCGTTTCCTGTAATCTTTTGTAATCTTACAGCGATGGATATCGAGAATGACCAGATAATTAATAGTGCTGAGGCCGATGCGGCAGTCGATACAACATATGTAGTTGTTTAGTATTATATTGATATTTCTATTTGGTCTTGGACTGTGTGCTCTAGAAGGGTCTTTCATAAACTACGACCTTGCAATAGGGCGTTTTGACTTCCGACCTTTGGGTGTTTAGGACCTCCCATGGATGGCGACCTCCGACATCATCATTAAATTCGATTAGAGCCATTCTGGGTCTCATATATAAATTCTAACAAAGTATATTTGTATGTAAATTAACAGTTCTGTGTAAATATGCCGTGAATTATTACCAAATTAATTGTCCTTTGTGTTTTTTGCTTATTTTAATAAAAATGGACACACCAGATCAAGTATTTTAAGAATGACACATCTAATTATTTCCCTTTAATGCTGAAATGAAACCAGATTAATTTATTATTAATTTGTTAGACTATTGTATTAAATACAGATAAATAAAGATTTATAATACTTTTTAACGAATCTATAATTTGTAAGTATTAAAATTGGATTAATCTATGGTAAAGCTGTTTTCGAAAAGTTCATTTTTTTATATCATACCATTTCAAGTTTTACAAATACATAAACATTTATAAATATGCATTGAAATTGACAGGATGTTAGTCTGAACAGTCTTGACGGTATATAAACGAATTAGTTTAATATCAATAGTTTTTATACCCATACCCCCCACAAACAAAGTTTGGGGGGTATATAGGAATCACCCCATCCGTCCATGTACCTTGTAAGCGCAACTCCTCCTAAAACGCTTATTGGATTTTTATGAAACTTTACACATTTGTAGTACACTACCTGCAGATGTGCATGAAGGAATATGGCTGCTGTCCAAAATTCAAAAGGAGAGATAATTCAACTTATACTTTCACGAAAAGGGGGGCATGTACCTTGTAAGCGCAACTCCTACTAAACTGTTTATTGAATTTTTATGAAACTTTACACAGTTGTAGTACACAACCTGCAGATGTGCATGAAGGAATACCGTTGCTGTCTAAAATTTAGAAGGGGAGATAATTCAACTTATACTTTCACGAAAAGGGGAGTCGTGTACTTGTGGCGACCCCTAGATGTATGTTCTTGGTTAGTTTATTTTGGAGATGGGATGTTGTCTCCTTGTCATAACTCCATATCCGTTCATTTTTCATAGGTAACTTGCTAATATACCTGTATTCCAAAGTTTGAACATCATAGTATTGCAAGCGGGGGGTATCACTCAGTGAGGTCACTCACAGTTCTAGTTTAAATCAGGATCGCATTCATGAATTTCCTTCACCCATGTTAAATATAATTATACACATAGATTTCCTACAAGTCCCTTATCTATATTCTTGTATACTTTAGTAAATATGTTGCTATAGGTAATATATCTCTACCGACAATATTTATGTAGTACAGATACATTGCTTTCAGCAGCAAACGTATTAAAGGGGTACGCACAAGATACATATAGGTTAGAAAGGGACTTATTGTAGCAAGTCTATAATTGTTTACATTGACATGATTACGATGTTTCATGGATCAACAAGTCTTCAACTGTCAATAAGTCGCATGTGACGCTAAAACAAATCAACATCCTAAAAATGTGAGAAAGGTAGAATACTGTACATGTATGCGACCCTGAATTGTTTTTCTTCTTAATACTCGTTCTATATGCTTTCGTTTCGTTGCTTGTTGTTCTTTTTACTTTTAAGTTGTCTGCATGCTTAATTTTGCTTTTAAATTGAAACCAAGAGTTTCTTAACGAGCAATTAAACACCTTCTTATTATTTAACAGTTATGGAAATCTGCAGTTACGGACATCCCTTTAAATATCTTTCTAAAGTTACGAACATCACTTCAAAGAGTTACGTACATCCTTCAAATTTTTTCAAGTTAATATTTCAATGCTCTCATAAGAGTTTCGTCATTTTTATGTATGCATTCGAGTATCTAATATTCCCACCTGTAATCATACCGTTGGACTTACTAATAAGCGCTACTGATAAAGAGAAAACAAGGATATTCTAATTTACCATTTTCCGTGTCCGCCATGTTGGGATGTAGGTAACTTAAGTTACGAACATCAGTTTAATAGCAGTGGCATCGGAATAAGATAAAAACAGGTTAAAAGATAAAAGCAGTCGATGCGGTTTATTGGACACAGATTGAAGCTTTAAAAGCTTCAAGTGTGTCCAGGCTGGCTTTATCAGGTGGCAGGGCGTTCCAATCTCGAACAGTTCTTGGGAAGAACGACATCTTCCCGACGTCAATCCTACAGTGTGGTACTTGATAGGCATTGTCGTGAGATTGTCGTAGTCTTCTTGTTGGTCCGTCTTGGAGAAGGCGACTAGTATGTGTTGGCTACTTAACAATTTGTGTTGTTAAAACAATAGTTTGTTCCCATTCTATTTAATTATAAGCATTGACAATTTACATGTGACACTAATGGAAGTTATTCCCATTTCTTATACGTCTTTTTTAATACATAAAATTACATTTTAAATTTTTTACCGATTACTGAATAAGGATAATTCTGTATAGGGGATACAAGATTAATTTACATACATTTGATACATTATGAATGTATTATAAATATTTTTAATAGTGATTTGTTGTTTCATTTTTGTGATTAAAGTTAACAAGAAAATGAATGTTTTCGTCAGTAAATATATACATAATTAGACTCTGCTGTAACCGTGAAATGTAGAACAGCAATAAAAGAGCTAGTTGTTTCTTTTAACTTGCTAATAAATATTGAGGTGGATATTCTCTCGTATTCATTTACATTCATATCCTTTCTTCGATTTACGATTTACGGATTCTGATGACTTCTTTGGTATCTTCAAAAACTTCTTACTATAATTATCTTCTTTGTTCAAGAAATTAAAGTTATTTTTCTTTGTTCATTGAACAAGTTGAATTCTTCAAATGAAGTAGTTTTGGAAATAATTAAAAAATGTCTCTGCCTGGGACAGCCATGTTGGATTTCAAATCCCTCTGAAAAACAATAACTCTTTTTGAGGACCTTTTGTGGATAATTTCTGTCAAGTCTGCTGGCTTCACATGCAGTAGTTCTGGAGAAGAAGTCGAAAATATATCTGCCAACCAGAGACCAATACAGCCATCTTGGATTTTTAATTGCTTCAAAAAGATACCCTTCTTCAGAACCCTTAGAGGAACAATAGTGGTAAGATTGGTTGTTGGGCATTCAGTGGTTCTGAAGAAGAATTTGAGAATGTAAAAAGTTACCCATTTGGTATCTTCAAACTTTCTTATGGTTGCTGAGACACAGATAGATTTGCAAATACAAAGTCAATTTCAGGTGACATGTAGAAAGCTTACTTGGAGGTTCGACAATGAATTATTACAGTAATTATAGTTGGAATATCTATGGTTACTGAGTAATGGGCCTAATAAGGATTCAAAGTTAATAATGTGTATAACAAGTTCATGGTCAGGTGCTAAGTGGTTGACTGACATCTACATTCCAAGATAGATGTGTTTATTAATTATGGTTGACCTATCAGTATAGGTACAAAAAAAGGACAATATTACTAAAGGTTTGACCAAATGAAACAAGAATTAAAGACATGTGACCATAAACATGAGGTCATGGTGATATAAAGTGGCTTATTGATACTTCATAACAAACTTTTACATTGTTTATGCTGTCTTCTGCCAATACAGAAAAAGCAATGTGATACAATACCATACACTAATTTTGAAATAAGGTGTAAATGATTGTCCTTTAGCACCAAGGTGTAAATGATTGTCCTTTAGCACCAAGGTGTAAATGATTGTCCTTTAGCACCAAGGTGTAAATGATTGTCCTTTAGCACCAAGGTGTAAATGATTGTCCTTTAGCACCAAGGTGTAAATGATTGTCCTTTAGCACCAAGGTATAAATGATTGTCCTTTAGCACCAAGGTGTAAATGATTGTCCTTTAGCACCAAGGTATAAATGATTGTCCTTTAGCACCAAGGTATAAATGATTGTCCTTTAGCACCAAGGTGTAAATGATTGTCCTTTAGCACCAAGGTATAAATGATTGTCCTTTAGCACCAAGGTGTAAATGATTGTCCTTTAGCACCAAGGTATAAATGATTGTCCTTTAGCACCAAGGTATAAATGATTGTCCTTTAGCACCAAGGTATAAATGATTGTTCTTTAGCACCAAGGTATAAATGATTGTTCTTTAGCACCAAGGTATAAATGATTGTTCTTTAGCACCAAGGTATAAATGATTGTCCTTTAGCACCAAGGTGTAAATGATTGTCCTTTAGCACCAAGGTATAAATGATTGTCCTTTAGCACCAAGGTATAAATGATTGTCCTTTAGCACCAAGGTGTAAATGATTGTCCTTTAGCACCAAGGTATAAATGATTGTCCTTTAGCACCAAGGTATAAATGATTGTCCTTTAGCACCAATGTATAAATGATTGTCCTTTAGCACCAAGGTGTAAATGATTGTCCTTTAGCACCAAGGTATAAATGATTGTCCTTTAGCACCAAGGTGTAAATGATTGTTCTTTAGCACCAAGGTATAAATGATTGTCCTTTAGCACCAAGGTATAAATGATTGTCCTTTAGCACCAAGGTATAAATGATTGTCCTTTAGCACCAAGGTATAAATGATTGTCCTTTAGCACCAAGGTATAAATGATTGTCCTTTAGCACCAAGGTATAAATGATTGTCCTTTAGCACCAAGGTGTAAATGATTGTCCTTTAGCACCAAGGTGTAAATGATTGTCCTTTAGCACCAAGGTGTAAATGATTGTCCTTTAGCACCAAGGTGTAAATGATTGTCCTTTAGCACCAAGGTGTAAATGATTGTCCTTTAGCACCAAGGTGTAAATGATTGTCCTTTAGCACCAAGGTGTAAATGATTGTCCTTTAGCACCAAGGTGTAAATGATTGTCCTTTAGCACCAAGGTGTAAATGATTGTCCTTTAGCACCAAGGTGTAAATGATTGTCCTTTAGCACCAAGGTATAAATGATTGTCCTTTAGCACCAAGGTATAAATGATTGTCCTTTGGCACCAAGGTATAAATGATTGTCCTTTGGCACCAAGGTATAAATGATTGTCCTTTAGCACCAAGGTATAAATGATTGTTCTTTAGCACCAAGGTATAAATGATTGTCCTGTAGCACCAAGGTGTAAATGATTGTCCTTTAGCACCAAGGTATAAATGATTGTCCTTTAGCACCAAGGTATAAATGATTGTCCTTTAGCACCAAGGTATAAATGATTGTCCTTTAGCACCAAGGTATAAATGATTGTCCTTTAGCACCAAGGTATAAATGATTGTCCTTTAGCACCAAGGTGTAAATGATTGTCCTTTAGCACCAAGGTATAAATGATTGTCCTTTAGCACCAAGGTGTAAATGATTGTCCTTTAGCACCAAGGTGTAAATGATTGTCCTTTAGCACCAAGGTATAAATGATTGTCCTTTAGCACCAAGGTATAAATGATTGTCCTTTAGCACCAAGGTGTAAATGATTGTCCTTTAGCACCAAGGTGTAAATGATTGTCCTTTAGCACCAAGGTGTAAATGATTGTCCTTTAGCACCAAGGTATAAATGATTGTCCTTTAGCACCAAGGTGTAAATGATTGTCCTTTAGCATCAAGGTGTAAATGATTGTCCTTTAGCACCAAGGTATAAATGATTGTCCTTTAGCACCAAGGTATAAATGATTGTCCTTTAGCACCAAGGTGTAAATGATTGTCCTTTAGCACCAAGGTATAAATGATTGTCCTTTAGCACCAAGGTATAAATGATTGTCCTTTAGCACCAAGGTGTAAATGATTGTCCTTTAGCACCAAGGTGTAAATGATTGTCCTTTAGCACCAAGGTGTAAATGATTGTCCTTTAGCACCAAGGTATAAATGATTGTCCTTTAGCACCAAGGTGTAAATGATTGTCCTTTAGCACCAAGGTGTAAATGATTGTCCTTTAGCACCAAGGTATAAATGATTGTCCTTTAGCACCAAGGTGTAAATGATTGTCCTTTAGCACCAAGGTATAAATGATTGTCCTTTAGCACCAAGGTATAAATGATTGTCCTTTAGCACCAAGGTATAAATGATTGTCCTTTAGCACCAAGGTATAAATGATTGTCCTTTAGCACCAAGGTATAAATGATTGTCCTTTAGCACCAATGAATAAATGATTGTCCTTTAGCACCAAGGTATAAATGATTGTCCTTTAGCACCAAGGTATAAATGATTGTCCTTTAGCACCAAGGTGTAAATGATTGTCCTTTAGCACCAAGGTATAAATGATTGTCCTTTAGCACCAAGGTATAAATGATTGTCCTTTAGCACCAAGGTATAAATGATTGTCCTTTAGCACCAAGGAATAAATGATTGTCCTTTAGCACCAAGGTGTAAATGATTGTCCTTTAGCACCAAGGTATAAATGATTGTCCTTTAGCACCAAGGTATAAATGATTGTCCTTTAGCACCAAGGTATAAATGATTGTCCTTTAGCACCAAGGTGTAAATGATTGTCCTTTAGCACCAAGGTGTAAATGATTGTCCTTTAGCACCAAGGTATAAATGATTGTCCTTTAGCACCAAGGTGTAAATGATTGTCCTTTAGCACCAAGGAATAAATGATTGTCCTTTAGCACCAAGGTATAAATGATTGTCCTTTAGCACCAAGGTATAAATGATTGTCCTTTAGCACCAAGGTGTAAATGATTGTCCTTTAGCACCAAGGTGTAAATGATTGTCCTTTAGCACCAAGGTATAAATGATTGTCCTTTAGCACCAATGTGTAAATGATTGTCCTTTAGCACCAAGGTGTAAATGATTGTCCTTTAGCACCAAGGTATAAATGATTGTCCTTTAGCACCAAGGTGTAAATGATTGTCCTTTAGCACCAAGGTATAAATGATTGTCCTTTAGCACCAAGGTGTAAATGATTGTCCTTTAGCACCAAGGTATAAATGATTGTCCTTTAGCACCAAGGTGTAAATGATTGTCCTTTAGCACCAAGGTATAAATGATTGTCCTTTAGCACCAAGGTATAAATGATTGTCCTTTAGCACCAAGGTATAAATGATTGTCCTTTAGCACCAAGGTATAAATGATTGTCCTTTAGCAACTTTTCAGCTACATGTAAATATCATGGTAAAAAAAACAAGTTACAAATTCTGCTGAGATGATGATGAGGATGTCAGCTTTGTATTAGACCTTGCTCAGTAAAATGTTATAGACCTAGCTCACTGAAACAATGGTCAACAGATAGATGTGTCAGTATTAAACCTTGCTCAGTAAAATGTTATAGATCTAGCTCACTGAAACAATGGTCAACAGATAGATGTGTCAGTATTAAACCTTGCTCAGTAAAATGTTATAGACCTAGCTCACTGTAAACAATGGTCAACAGATAGATGTGTCAGTATTAAACCTTGCTCAGTAAAATGTTATAGATCTAGCTCACTGAAACAATGGTCAACAGATAGATGTGTCAGTATTAAACCTTGCTCAGTAAAATGTTATAGACCTAGCTCACTGTAAACAATGGTCAACAGATAGATGTGTCAGTATTAAACCTTGCTCAGTAAAATGTTATAGACCTAGCTCACTGTAAACAATGGTCAACAGATAGATGTGTCAGTATTAAACCTTGCTCAGTAAAATGTTATAGACCTAGCTCACTGTAAACAATGGTCAACAGATAGATGTGTCAGTATTAAACCTTGCTCAGTAAAATGTTATAGACCTAGCTCACTGAAACAATGGTCAACAGATAGATGTGTCAGTATTAAACCTTGCTCAGTAAAATGTTATAGACCTAGCTCACTGAAACAATGGTCAACAGATAGATGTGTCAGTATTAAACCTTGCTCAGTAAAATGTTATAGACCTAGCTCACTGAAACAATGGTCAACAGATAGATGTGTCAGTATTAAACCTTGCTCAGTAAAATGTTATAGACCTAGCTCACTGAAACAATGGTCAACAGATAGATGTGTCAGTATTAAACCTTGCTCAGTAAAATGTTATAGACCTAGCTCACTGAAACAATGGTCAACAGATAGATGTGTCAGTATTAGACCTTGCTCAGTAAAATGTTATAGACCTAGCTCACTGAAACAATGGTCAACAGATAGATGTGTCAGTATTAAACCTTGCTCAGTAAAATGTTATAGATCTAGCTCACTGAAACAATGGTCAACAGATAGATGTGTCAGTATTAGACCTTGCTCAGTAAAATGTTATAGATCTAGCTCACTGAAACAATGGTCAACAGATAGATGTGTCAGTATTAGACCTTGCTCAGTAAAATGTTATAGACCTAGCTCACTGAAACAATGGTCAACAGATAGATGTGTCAGTATTAAACCTTGCTCAGTAAAATGTTATAGACCTAGCTCACTGAAACAATGGTCAACAGATAGATGTGTCAGTATTAAACCTTGCTAAGTAAAATGTTATAGATCTAGCTCACTGAAACAATGGTCAACAGATAGATGTGTCAGTATTAAACCTTGCTCAGTAAAATGTTATAGACCTAGCTCACTGAAACAATGGTCAACAGATAGATGTGTCAGTATTAAACCTTGCTAAGTAAAATGTTATAGACCTAGCTCACTGAAACAATGGTCAACAGATAGATGTGTCAGTATTAAACCTTGCTAAGTAAAATGTTATAGATCTAGCTCACTGAAACAATGGTCAACAGATAGATGTGTCAGTATTAAACCTTGCTCAGTAAAATGTTATAGACCTAGCTCACTGAAACAATGGTCAACAGATAGATGTGTCAGTATTAAACCTTGCTCAGTAAAATGTTATAGACCTAGCTCACTGAAACAATGGTCAACAGATAGATGTGTCAGTATTAAACCTTGCTAAGTAAAATGTTATAGATCTAGCTCACTGAAACAATGGTCAACAGATAGATGTGTCAGTATTAAACCTTGCTAAGTAAAATGTTATAGATCTAGCTCACTGAAACAATGGTCAACAGATAGATGTGTCAGTATTAAACCTTGCTAAGTAAAATGTTATAGACCTAGCTCACTGAAACAATGGTCAACAGATAGATGTGTCAGTATTAAACCTTGCTCAGTAAAATGTTATAGACCTAGCTCACTGAAACAATGGTCAACAGATAGATGTGTCAGTATTAAACCTTGCTCAGTAAAATGTTATAGACCTAGCTCACTGAAACAATGGTCAACAGATAGATGTGTCAGTATTAAACCTTGCTCAGTAAAATGTTATAGACCTAGCTCACTGAAACAATGGTCAACAGATAGATGTGTCAGTATTAAACCTTGCTAAGTAAAATGTTATAGATCTAGCTCACTGAAACAATGGTCAACAGATAGATGTGTCAGTATTAAACCTTGCTCAGTAAAATGTTATAGATCTAGCTCACTGAAACAATGGTCAACAGATAGATGTGTCAGTATTAAACCTTGCTCAGTAAAATGTTATAGACCTAGCTCACTGAAACAATGGTCAACAGATAGATGTGTCAGTATTAGACCTTGCTCAGTAAAATGTTATAGACCTAGCTCACTGAAACAATGGTCAACAGATAGATGTGTCAGTATTAAACCTTGCTAAGTAAAATGTTATAGATCTAGCTCACTGAAACAATGGTCAACAGATAGATGTGTCAGTATTAAACCTTGCTAAGTAAAATGTTATAGATCTAGCTCACTGAAACAATGGTCAACAGATAGATGTGTCAGTATTAAACCTTGCTAAGTAAAATGTTATAGACCTAGCTCACTGAAACAATGGTCAACAGATAGATGTGTCAGTATTAAACCTTGCTAAGTAAAATGTTATAGACCTAGCTCACTGAAACAATGGTCAACAGATAGATGTGTCAGTATTAAACCTTGCTCAGTAAAATGTTATAGACCTAGCTCACTGAAACAATGGTCAACAGATAGATGTGTCAGTATTAAACCTTGCTCAGTAAAATGTTATAGACCTAGCTCACTGAAACAATGGTCAACAGATAGATGTGTCAGTATTAGACCTTGCTAAGTAAAATGTTATAGACCTAGCTCACTGAAACAATGGTCAACAGATAGATGTGTCAGTATTAGACCTTGCTAAGTAAAATGTTATAGACCTAGCTCACTGAAACAATGGTCAACAGATAGATGTGTCAGTATTAAACCTTGCTAAGTAAAATGTTATAGATCTAGCTCACTGAAACAATGGTCAACAGATAGATGTGTCAGTATTAAACCTTGCTAAGTAAAATGTTATAGATCTAGCTCACTGAAACAATGGTCAACAGATAGATGTGTCAGTATTAAACCTTGCTCAGTAAAATGTTATAGACCTAGCTCACTGAAACAATGGTCAACAGATAGATGTGTCAGTATTAAACCTTGCTCAGTAAAATGTTATAGACCTAGCTCACTGAAACAATGGTCAACAGATAGATGTGTCAGTATTAAACCTTGCTCAGTAAAATGTTATAGATCTAGCTCACTGAAACAATGGTCAACAGATAGATGTGTCAGTATTAAACCTTGCTCAGTAAAATGTTATAGATCTAGCTCACTGAAACAATGGTCAACAGATAGATGTGTCAGTATTAAACCTTGCTAAGTAAAATGTTATAGACCTAGCTCACTGAAACAATGGTCAACAGATAGATGTGTCAGTATTAAACCTTGCTCAGTAAAATGTTATAGACCTAGCTCACTGAAACAATGGTCAACAGATAGATGTGTCAGTATTAAACCTTGCTCAGTAAAATGTTATAGACCTAGCTCACTGAAACAATGGTCAACAGATAGATGTGTCAGTATTAGACCTTGCTAAGTAAAATGTTATAGACCTAGCTCACTGAAACAATGGTCAACAGATAGATGTGTCAGTATTAGACCTTGCTAAGTAAAATGTTATAGACCTAGCTCACTGAAACAATGGTCAACAGATAGATGTGTCAGTATTAAACCTTGCTAAGTAAAATGTTATAGATCTAGCTCACTGAAACAATGGTCAACAGATAGATGTGTCAGTATTAAACCTTGCTAAGTAAAATGTTATAGATCTAGCTCACTGAAACAATGGTCAACAGATAGATGTGTCAGTATTAAACCTTGCTAAGTAAAATGTTATAGACCTAGCTCACTGAAACAATGGTCAACAGATAGATGTGTCAGTATTAAACCTTGCTCAGTAAAATGTTATAGACCTAGCTCACTGAAACAATGGTCAACAGATAGATGTGTCAGTATTAAACCTTGCTCAGTAAAATGTTATAGACCTAGCTCACTGAAACAATGGTCAACAGATAGATGTGTCAGTATTAAACCTTGCTCAGTAAAATGTTATAGACCTAGCTCACTGAAACAATGGTCAACAGATAGATGTGTCAGTATTAAACCTTGCTAAGTAAAATGTTATAGATCTAGCTCACTGAAACAATGGTCAACAGATAGATGTGTCAGTATTAAACCTTGCTCAGTAAAATGTTATAGATCTAGCTCACTGAAACAATGGTCAACAGATAGATGTGTCAGTATTAAACCTTGCTAAGTAAAATGTTATAGACCTAGCTCACTGAAACAATGGTCAACAGATAGATGTGTCAGTATTAGACCTTGCTCAGTAAAATGTTATAGACCTAGCTCACTGAAACAATGGTCAACAGATAGATGTGTCAGTATTAAACCTTGCTAAGTAAAATGTTATAGATCTAGCTCACTGAAACAATGGTCAACAGATAGATGTGTCAGTATTAAACCTTGCTAAGTAAAATGTTATAGATCTAGCTCACTGAAACAATGGTCAACAGATAGATGTGTCAGTATTAAACCTTGCTAAGTAAAATGTTATAGACCTAGCTCACTGAAACAATGGTCAACAGATAGATGTGTCAGTATTAAACCTTGCTAAGTAAAATGTTATAGACCTAGCTCACTGAAACAATGGTCAACAGATAGATGTGTCAGTATTAAACCTTGCTCAGTAAAATGTTATAGACCTAGCTCACTGAAACAATGGTCAACAGATAGATGTGTCAGTATTAAACCTTGCTCAGTAAAATGTTATAGACCTAGCTCACTGAAACAATGGTCAACAGATAGATGTGTCAGTATTAGACCTTGCTAAGTAAAATGTTATAGACCTAGCACACTGAAACAATGGTCAACAGATAGATGTGTCAGTATTAGACCTTGCTAAGTAAAATGTTATAGACCTAGCTCACTGAAACAATGGTCAACAGATAGATGTGTCAGTATCAGACCTTGCTAAGTAAAATGTTATAGACCTAGCTCACTGAAACAATGGTCAACAGATAGATGTGTCAGTATTAAACCTTGCTCAGTAAAATGTTATAGACCTAGCTCACTGAAACAATGGTCAACAGATAGATGTGTCAGTATTAAACCTTGCTCAGTAAAATGTTATAGACCTAGCTCACTGAAACAATGGTCAACAGATAGATGTGTCAGTATTAAACCTTGCTCAGTAAAATATTATAGACCTAGCTCACTGAAACAATGGTCAACAGATAGATGTGTCAGTATTAAACATTGCTAAGTAAAATGTTATAGATCTAGCTCACTGAAACAATGGTCAACAGATAGATGTGTCAGTATTAAACCTTGCTAAGTAAAATGTTATAGACCTAGCTCACTGAAACAATGGTCAACAGATAGATGTGTCAGTATTAAACCTTGCTCAGTAAAATGTTATAGACCTAGCTCACTGAAACAATGGTCAACAGATAGATGTGTCAGTATTAGACCTTGCTCAGTAAAATGTTATAGACCTAGCTCACTGAAACAATGGTCAACAGATAGATGTGTCAGTATTAGACCTTGTTCAGTAAAATGTTATAGACCTAGCTCACTGAAACAATGGTCAACAGATAGATGTGTCAGTATTAGACCTTGCTCAGTAAAATGTTATAGACCTAGCTCACTGAAACAATGGTCAACAGATAGATGTGTCAGTATTAGACCTTGTTCAGTAAAATGTTATAGACCTAGCTCACTGAAACAATGGTCAACAGATAGATGTGTCAGTATTAGACCTTGCTCAGTAAAATGTTATAGACCTAGCTCACTGAAACAATGGTCAACAGATAGATGTGTCAGTATTAAACCTTGCTCAGTAAAATGTTATAGACCTAGCTCACTGAAACAATGGTCAACAGATAGATGTGTCAGTATTAGACCTTGCTCAGTAAAATGTTATAGACCTAGCTCACTGAAACAATGGTCAACAGATAGATGTGTCAGTATTAAACCTTGCTCAGTAAAATGTTATAGATCTAGCTCACTGAAACAATGGTCAACAGATAGATGTGTCATTATTAAACCTTGCTCAGTAAAATGTTATAGACCTAGCTCACTGAAACAATGGTCAACAGATAGATGTGTCAGTATTAAACCTTGCTCAGTAAAATGTTATAGACCTAGCTCACTGAAACAATGGTCAACAGATAGATGTGTCAGTATTAAACCTTGCTCAGTAAAATGTTATAGACCTAGCTCACTGAAACAATGGTCAACAGATAGATGTGTCAGTATTAAACCTTGCTCAGTAAAATGTTATAGACCTAGCTCACTGAAACAATGGTCAACAGATAGATGTGTCAGTATTAAACCTTGCTCAGTAAAATGTTATAGACCTAGCTCACTGAAACAATGGTCAACAGATAGATGTGTCAGTATTAGACCTTGCTCAGTAAAATGTTATAGACCTAGCTCACTGAAACAATGGTCAACAGATAGATGTATCAGTATTAAACCTTGTTTCAGTAAAATGTTATAGACCTAGCTCACTGAAACAATGGTCAACAGATAGATGTGTCAGTATTAGACCTTGCTCAGTAAAATGTTATAGACCTAGCTCACTGAAACAATGGTCAACAGATAGATGTGTCAGTATTAGACCTTGTTCAGTAAAATGTTATAGACCTAGCTCAATGAAACAATGGTCAACAGATAGATGTGTCAGTATTAGACCTTGCTCAGTAAAATGTTATAGACCTAGCTCACTGAAACAATGGTCAACAGATAGATGTGTCAGTATTAAACCTTGCTCAGTAAAATGTTATAGACCTAGCTCACTGAAACAATGGTCAACAGATAGATGTGTCAGTATTAAACCTTGCTCAGTAAAATGTTATAGACCTAGCTCACTGAAACAATGGTCAACAGATAGATGTGTCAGTATTAGACCTTGCTAAGTAAAATGTTATAGACCTAGCTCACTGAAACAATGGTCAACAGATAGATGTGTCAGTATTAGACCTTGCTAAGTAAAATGTTATAGACCTAGCTCACTGAAACAATGGTCAACAGATAGATGTGTCAGTATTAGACCTTGCTAAGTAAAATGTTATAGACCTAGCTCACTGAAACAATGGTCAACAGATAGATGTGTCAGTATTAAACCTTGCTCAGTAAAATGTTATAGACCTAGCTCACTGAAACAATGGTCAACAGATAGATGTGTCAGTATTAAACCTTGCTCAGTAAAATGTTATAGACCTAGCTCACTGAAACAATGGTCAACAGATAGATGTGTCAGTATTAAACCTTGCTCAGTAAAATGTTATAGACCTAGCTCACTGAAACAATGGTCAACAGATAGATGTGTCAGTATTAAACCTTGCTAAGTAAAATGTTATAGACCTAGCTCACTGAAACAATGGTCAACAGATAGATGTGTCAGTATTAAACCTTGCTAAGTAAAATGTTATAGACCTAGCTCACTGAAACAATGGTCAACAGATAGATGTGTCAGTATTAAACCTTGCTCAGTAAAATGTTATAGACCTAGCTCACTGAAACAATGGTCAACAGATAGATGTGTCAGTATTAGACCTTGCTCAGTAAAATGTTATAGACCTAGCTCACTGAAACAATGGTCAACAGATAGATGTGTCAGTATTAGACCTTGCTCAGTAAAATGTTATAGACCTAGCTCACTGAAACAATGGTCAACAGATAGATGTGTCAGTATTAGACCTTGCTCAGTAAAATGTTATAGACCTAGCTCACTGAAACAATGGTCAACAGATAGATGTGTCAGTATTAGACCTTGCTAAGTAAAATGTTATAGATCTAGCTCACTGAAACAATGGTCAACAGATAGATGTGTCAGTATTAAACCTTGCTAAGTAAAATGTTATAGACCTAGCTCACTGAAACAATGGTCAACAGATAGATGTGTCAGTATTAAACCTTGCTAAGTAAAATGTTATAGACCTAGCTCACTGAAACAATGGTCAACAGATAGATGTGTCAGTATTAAACCTTGCTCAGTAAAATGTTATAGACCTAGCTCACTGAAACAATGGTCAACAGATAGATGTGTCAGTATTAAACCTTGCTCAGTAAAATGTTATAGACCTAGCTCACTGAAACAATGGTCAACAGATAGATGTGTCAGTATTAAACCTTGCTCAGTAAAATGTTATAGACCTAGCTCACTGAAACAATGGTCAACAGATAGATGTGTCAGTATTAGACCTTGCTAAGTAAAATGTTATAGACCTAGCTCACTGAAACAATGGTCAACAGATAGATGTGTCAGTATTAGACCTTGCTAAGTAAAATGTTATAGACCTAGCTCACTGAAACAATGGTCAACAGATAGATGTGTCAGTATTAAACCTTGCTAAGTAAAATGTTATAGACCTAGCTCACTGAAACAATGGTCAACAGATAGATGTGTCAGTATTAAACCTTGCTCAGTAAAATGTTATAGACCTAGCTCACTGAAACAATGGTCAACAGATAGATGTGTCAGTATTAAACCTTGCTCAGTAAAATGTTATAGACCTAGCTCACTGAAACAATGGTCAACAGATAGATGTGTCAGTATTAAACCTTGCTCAGTAAAATGTTATAGACCTAGCTCACTGAAACAATGGTCAACAGATAGATGTGTCAGTATTAAACCTTGCTCAGTAAAATTGTTATAGACCTAGCTCACTGAAACAATGGTCAACAGATAGATGTGTCAGTATTAAACCTTGCTCAGTAAAATGTTATAGACCTAGCTCACTGAAACAATGGTCAACAGATAGATGTGTCAGTATTAAACCTTGCTCAGTAAAATGTTATAGACCTAGCTCACTGAAACAATGGTCAACAGATAGATGTGTCAGTATTAGACCTTGCTCAGTAAAATGTTATAGACCTAGCTCACTGAAACAATGGTCAACAGATAGATGTGTCAGTATTAGACCTTGCTCAGTAAAATGTTATAGACCTAGCTCACTGAAACAATGGTCAACAGATAGATGTGTCAGTATTAGACCTTGCTCAGTAAAATGTTATAGACCTAGCTCACTGAAACAATGGTCAACAGATAGATGTGTCAGTATTAGACCTTGCTCAGTAAAATGTTATAGACCTAGCTCACTGAAACAATGGTCAACAGATAGATGTGTCAGTATTAGACCTTGCTCAGTAAAATGTTATAGACCTAGCTCACTGAAACAATGGTCAACAGATAGATGTGTCAGTATTAAACCTTGCTCAGTAAAATGTTATAGACCTAGCTCACTGAAACAATGGTCAACAGATAGATGTGTCAGTATTAGGGGACCTTGCTCAGTAAAATGTTATAGACCTAGCTCACTGAAACAATGGTCAACAGATAGATGTGTCAGTATTAAACCTTGCTCAGTAAAATGTTATAGACCTAGCTCACTGAAACAATGGTCAACAGATAGATGTGTCAGTATTAAACCTTGCTCAGTAAAATGTTATAGACCTAGCTCACTGAAACAATGGTCAACAGATAGATGTGTCAGTATTAAACCTTGCTCAGTAAAATGTTATAGACCTAGCTCACTGAAACAATGGTCAACAGATAGATGTGTCAGTATTAAACCTTGCTCAGTAAAATGTTATAGACCTAGCTCACTGAAACAATGGTCAACAGATAGATGTGTCAGTATTAAACCTTGCTCAGTAAAATGTTATAGACCTAGCTCACTGAAACAATGGTCAACAGATAGATGTGTCAGTATTAAACCTTGCTCAGTAAAATGTTATAGACCTAGCTCACTGAAACAATGGTCAACAGATAGATGTGTCAGTATTAAACCTTGCTAAGTAAAATGTTATAGACCTAGCTCACTGAAACAATGGTCAACAGATAGATGTGTCAGTATTAAACCTTGCTCAGTAAAATGTTATAGACCTAGCTCACTGAAACAATGGTCAACAGATAGATGTGTCAGTATTAAACCTTGCTCAGTAAAATGTTATAGACCTAGCTCACTGAAACAATGGTCAACAGATAGATGTGTCAGTATTAGACCTTGCTCAGTAAAATGTTATAGACCTAGCTCACTGAAACAATGGTCAACAGATAGATGTGTCAGTATTAGACCTTGTTCAGTAAAATGTTATAGACCTAGCTCACTGAAACAATGGTCAACAGATAGATGTGTCAGTATTAGACCTTGCTCAGTAAAATGTTATAGACCTAGCTCACTGAAACAATGGTCAACAGATAGATGTGTCAGTATTAGACCTTGCTCAGTAAAATGTTATAGACCTAGCTCACTGAAACAATGGTCAACAGATAGATGTGTCAGTATTAAACCTTGCTCAGTAAAATGTTATAGACCTAGCTCACTGAAACAATGGTCAACAGATAGATGTGTCAGTATTAAACCTTGCTCAGTAAAATGTTATAGACCTAGCTCACTGAAACAATGGTCAACAGATAGATGTGTCAGTATTAAACCTTGCTCAGTAAAATGTTATAGACCTAGCTCACTGAAACAATGGTCAACAGATAGATGTGTCAGTATTAAACCTTGCTCAGTAAAATGTTATAGACCTAGCTCACTGAAACAATGGTCAACAGATAGATGTGTCAGTATTAAACCTTGCTCAGTAAAATGTTATAGACCTAGCTCACTGAAACAATGGTCAACAGATAGATGTGTCAGTATTAAACCTTGCTCAGTAAAATGTTATAGACCTAGCTCACTGAAACAATGGTCAACAGATAGATGTGTCAGTATTAAACCTTGCTCAGTAAAATGTTATAGACCTAGCTCACTGAAACAATGGTCAACAGATAGATGTGTCAGTATTAAACCTTGCTCAGTAAAATGTTATAGACCTAGCTCACTGAAACAATGGTCAACAGATAGATGTGTCAGTATTAAACCTTGCTCAGTAAAATGTTATAGACCTAGCTCACTGAAACAATGGTCAACAGATAGATGTGTCAGTATTAAACCTTGCTCAGTAAAATGTTATAGACCTAGCTCACTGAAACAATGGTCAACAGATAGATGTGTCAGTATTAAACCTTGCTCAGTAAAATGTTATAGACCTAGCTCACTGAAACAATGGTCAACAGATAGATGTGTCAGTATTAAACCTTGCTCAGTAAAATGTTATAGACCTAGCTCACTGAAACAATGGTCAACAGATAGATGTGTCAGTATTAAACCTTGCTCAGTAAAATGTTATAGACCTAGCTCACTGAAACAATGGTCAACAGATAGATGTGTCAGTATTAGGAACCTTGCTCAGTAAAATGTTATAGACCTAGCTCACTGAAACAATGGTCAACAGATAGATGTGTCAGTATTAGACCTTGCTCAGTAAAATGTTATAGACCTAGCTCACTGAAACAATGGTCAACAGATAGATGTGTCAGTATTAGACCTTGCTCAGTAAAATGTTATAGACCTAGCTCACTGAAACAATGGTCAACAGATAGATGTGTCAGTATTAGACCTTGCTCAGTAAAATGTTATAGACCTAGCTCACTGAAACAATGGTCAACAGATAGATGTGTCAGTATTAAACCTTGCTCAGTAAAATGTTATAGACCTAGCTCACTGAAACAATGGTCAACAGATAGATGTGTCAGTATTAAACCTTGCTCAGTAAAATGTTATAGACCTAGCTCACTGAAACAATGGTCAACAGATAGATGTGTCAGTATTAAACCTTGCTCAGTAAAATGTTATAGACCTAGCTCACTGAAACAATGGTCAACAGATAGATGTGTCAGTATTAAACCTTGCTCAGTAAAATGTTATAGACCTAGCTCACTGAAACAATGGTCAACAGATAGATGTGTCAGTATTAAACCTTGCTCAGTAAAATGTTATAGACCTAGCTCACTGAAACAATGGTCAACAGATAGATGTGTCAGTATTAAACCTTGCTCAGTAAAATGTTATAGACCTAGCTCACTGAAACAATGGTCAACAGATAGATGTGTCAGTATTAAACCTTGCTCAGTAAAATGTTATAGACCTAGCTCACTGAAACAATGGTCAACAGATAGATGTGTCAGTATTAAACCTTGCTCAGTAAAATGTTATAGACCTAGCTCACTGAAACAATGGTCAACAGATAGATGTGTCAGTATTAAACCTTGCTCAGTAAAATGTTATAGACCTAGCTCACTGAAACAATGGTCAACAGATAGATGTGTCAGTATTAAACCTTGCTCAGTAAAATGTTATAGACCTAGCTCACTGAAACAATGGTCAACAGATAGATGTGTCAGTATTAAACCTTGCTCAGTAAAATGTTATAGACCTAGCTCACTGAAACAATGGTCAACAGATAGATGTGTCAGTATTAAACCTTGCTCAGTAAAATGTTATAGACCTAGCTCACTGAAACAATGGTCAACAGATAGATGTGTCAGTATTAGACCTTGCTCAGTAAAATGTTATAGACCTAGCTCACTGAAACAATGGTCAACAGATAGATGTGTCAGTATTAAACCTTGCTCAGTAAAATGTTATAGACCTAGCTCACTGAAACAATGGTCAACAGATAGATGTGTCAGTATTAAACCTTGCTCAGTAAAATGTTATAGACCTAGCTCACTGAAACAATGGTCAACAGATAGATGTGTCAGTATTAAACCTTGCTCAGTAAAATGTTATAGACCTAGCTCACTGAAACAATGGTCAACAGATAGATGTGTCAGTATTAAACCTTGCTCAGTAAAATGTTATAGACCTAGCTCACTGAAACAATGGTCAACAGATAGATGTGTCAGTATTAAACCTTGCTCAGTAAAATGTTATAGACCTAGCTCACTGAAACAATGGTCAACAGATAGATGTGTCAGTATTAAACCTTGCTCAGTAAAATGTTATAGACCTAGCTCACTGAAACAATGGTCAACAGATAGATGTGTCAGTATTAAACCTTGCTCAGTAAAATGTTATAGACCTAGCTCACTGAAACAATGGTCAACAGATAGATGTGTCAGTATTAAACCTTGCTCAGTAAAATGTTATAGACCTAGCTCACTGAAACAATGGTCAACAGATAGATGTGTCAGTATTAAACCTTGCTAAGTAAAATGTTATAGACCTAGCTCACTGAAACAATGGTCAACAGATAGATGTGTCAGTATTAAACCTTGCTCAGTAAAATGTTATAGACCTAGCTCACTGAAACAATGGTCAACAGATAGATGTGTCAGTATTAAACCTTGCTCAGTAAAATGTTATAGACCTAGCTCACTGAAACAATGGTCAACAGATAGATGTGTCAGTATTAAACCTTGCTCAGTAAAATGTTATAGACCTAGCTCACTGAAACAATGGTCAACAGATAGATGTGTCAGTATTAAACCTTGCTCAGTAAAATGTTATAGACCTAGCTCACTGAAACAATGGTCAACAGATAGATGTGTCAGTATTAAACCTTGCTCAGTAAAATGTTATAGACCTAGCTCACTGAAACAATGGTCAACAGATAGATGTGTCAGTATTAAACCTTGCTCAGTAAAATGTTATAGACCTAGCTCACTGAAACAATGGTCAACAGATAGATGTGTCAGTATTAAACCTTGCTCAGTAAAATGTTATAGACCTAGCTCACTGAAACAATGGTCAACAGATAGATGTGTCAGTATTAGACCTTGCTCAGTAAAATGTTATAGACCTAGCTCACTGAAACAATGGTCAACAGATAGATGTGTCAGTATTAAACCTTGCTCAGTAAAATGTTATAGACCTAGCTCACTGAAACAATGGTCAACAGATAGATGTGTCAGTATTAAACCTTGCTCAGTAAAATGTTATAGACCTAGCTCACTGAAACAATGGTCAACAGATAGATGTGTCAGTATTAAACCTTGCTCAGTAAAATGTTATAGACCTAGCTCACTGAAACAATGGTCAACAGATAGATGTGTCAGTATTAAACCTTGCTCAGTAAAATGTTATAGACCTAGCTCACTGAAACAATGGTCAACAGATAGATGTGTCAGTATTAAACCTTGCTCAGTAAAATGTTATAGACCTAGCTCACTGAAACAATGGTCAACAGATAGATGTGTCAGTATTAAACCTTGCTCAGTAAAATGTTATAGACCTAGCTCACTGAAACAATGGTCAACAGATAGATGTGTCAGTATTAAACCTTGCTCAGTAAAATGTTATAGACCTAGCTCACTGAAACAATGGTCAACAGATAGATGTGTCAGTATTAAACCTTGCTCAGTAAAATGTTATAGACCTAGCTCACTGAAACAATGGTCAACAGATAGATGTGTCAGTATTAAACCTTGCTAAGTAAAATGTTATAGACTTCCCTAGCTTCACTGAAACAATGGTCAACAGATAGATGTGTCAGTATTAAACCTTGCTCAGTAAAATGTTATAGACCTAGCTCACTGAAACAATGGTCAACAGATAGATGTGTCAGTATTAAACCTTGCTCAGTAAAATGTTATAGACCTAGCTCACTGAAACAATGGTCAACAGATAGATGTGTCAGTATTAAACCTTGCTCAGTAAAATGTTATAGACCTAGCTCACTGAAACAATGGTCAACAGATAGATGTGTCAGTATTAAACCTTGCTCAGTAAAATGTTATAGACCTAGCTCACTGAAACAATGGTCAACAGATAGATGTGTCAGTATTAAACCTTGCTCAGTAAAATGTTATAGACCTAGCTCACTGAAACAATGGTCAACAGATAGATGTGTCAGTATTAAACCTTGCTCAGTAAAATGTTATAGACCTAGCTCACTGAAACAATGGTCAACAGATAGATGTGTCAGTATTAAACCTTGCTCAGTAAAATGTTATAGACCTAGCTCACTGAAACAATGGTCAACAGATAGATGTGTCAGTATTAAACCTTGCTCAGTAAAATGTTATAGACCTAGCTCACTGAAACAATGGTCAACAGATAGATGTGTCAGTATTAGACCTTGCTAAGTAAAATGTTATAGACCTAGCTCACTGAAACAATAGTCAACAGATAGATGTGTCAG